>HG996495.1:10745000-13145000 GCA_905340225.1 Abrostola tripartita
ATGACTTATAACATTAAATGCATAAATAAATACCATAATACCAAAAATACTATAAGTTTAAGTTAAGTTTCTTGCTCGTTCTCAATTGGAATGACTTTTGGGATGGACATATGTAGTCCTGACAATTCGTAAGCGCCTGAATAGAATAGAATATTTATTTATTTGCTCAGAATGTAGGTATTTACAATATTATTAATGAATTCAATGAATCCTTGCACATTCTACCATTGTGGCATGCAAACATTGGTGCAGTTCATCATCAAACAAAAACCTTCCAATTGTTGTGCAGGTGATCTACATAGACTACGGCACGGTGCTATGGGTGAAAGAGGACCAGCTGCGGCTGCTGGAGGCGCGGCACCTGGCGCTGCCCATGCAGGCCGTGCGCTGCGTGCTGGCCGGCGTGCGCGCCTGCTCGCGCCAGTCGCAGCAGTGGGCGCAGGCCAAGCGCGCGCTCGGCGACATGGTGCAGGACAAGACGCTGGACGCGCATGTCATGTTAGTACCGACATTCATTGCTAACGGTTGTACAATTTTTATAATTTTTTGCTGCAATTTGGATAGTCTCCTGAGCAAAATGTATATTTTGACATAAGTTCATCATTAAATTTAAATTGTTGATTCCCTGGATCACCTAAAAATTTTGAAGTTTCAAATTATGTAGGTACTAAAAGTATTTTTTAACATTTTGGAAAAAATACATAAAGTCACGCCTGTTTCCCAGCAGGGAAGCAGAGACGACGGATTTCCATTTGCCACGATCCTAACATACTTCTCACATCTCATTCACTCGCATCACAATAAATAAATTGTATGTATTAAATACATATATGATCATTGGTTACATAAGTCTGTAAGTGTTAATAGGAGTAATTATATAAATCAGTTTTTAAACTAAAAACACTGATTTAGTAATAGAATGCATTCAACAAAAAAAAACTTACATTTCGTAGTCTTTCTTTATGTCTAACTGGCTATTTCCAATCCCAGCGCCCGCGACTACGACGAAGTGTGCGTAGAGTTGTTTGACGAAGAAGGCTACAGCATAGCCGAACAGATGGCGGCCATCAACATGGTGGAACTGACAGACTACTCCGTCGTCGATGACAGCACTGTCTCGCATAAAATTGTTGTGCCCTAGACTAAGGATAGGTACAGAAATTCCCTCCATATAATGCGTAGTAACATAAAAACTAAATAGCAATCTACCTTGTCTGGATTTGGCTTTGTGATCTTCACAGACGGTAAAATTTTTGTAGAACTTCGACACTAGACCCATGCGGCATTTTTAAAAGTTTAAGGTTTTTCAAATCCTATAGTGCTATCATAAAGCGCGTTCTGCTTTTGTTCAAATATGTACTACGACAGCTTAAGTAATTGGCAAGCATATAAGAGCTGCGTAAACGCAGCATATTTAGTTTGTTATCACGCATATTATGGAGTGGTAAGACTGTCTAGTTTGTGCCTGGACTCACTTGGACTGTGTATATTGTGATATACAAGACTCGCAATATAATTATAGATTTTAGTATAGTCACGTGATGCTATGTGACAGGCCTCGCCAAATTATGTCCGCTGACAAGCACCCATCTCACTGTAACTTAGATATAGTTCGCCGCAAACTTCTTGATCCCTCCAAAGGGTAATCAGTAATTGTCCGAGATACCAATTCAATACTAATTTGTCTCAACAAAGTATTAAATTAAATATATTATGTTAAATTTTGATAAAATATTTTTTGTTAATAAAGGGGTATGATCATTAATAAAGTTCATTATAGAAACCACGATCCTAGTAAAATAGAATCTTACCTCGTTATGCCTAGGATTCACATAAAATAATTACTTAAGCCTATTTCTAAATTGCATTTTTTATCGAGTTGGTTTGATCGAGTGATCATTAGGTTTGGCGCAACTACAGAGTACTCATGAATGTGCACAATATTTTTTAAATAAAGTAGTAGTTCAACTATTAGATATACACTATTTAAATATAATTGATTCTTTTATAACTTTTTATTGATATAATCTCAACTTTTTGGAACAAAAAGTTAAGAAGGAAAGTCTGATGAGACCTCTCAGTGGTTTATCAGATTTCTCAGTAACTGGGTAGTAGTAGGTAATAATATTTAGTACTTTGCAGCAACATAAAATAAAAGTTTACCTCAACATAGTTGAGAGAAAAAGACGGTAGTTATTATTATATAGGTTGCCAAGTAAAGAATAATTATTACGAACAAAGGAAAATATGATATGGTGCTGAGATAGTTGTGATACTAACTGACGTTCTATGAGCTTGTATAAACACTACATACTATAATAATGTAAAGCTCGAATGGTAAGCATAATTCCCTCTATAATTAAGTAAAATGATAATTACATATATATGTATGTATGAAGATTTGTTTATATATTTTCAATGCGTGATGTCTAAGACGCACAATGACATGTCCTGAATAGTTAAACAGATAAAAAGAACCCGACTAAAAGCAATGGATCGTAGTCATGCCCTAAAATATGTTTTAGGTACTCAAATGAAATTGATAAAAATCATCTAGAAATGATACAGATGATGACCTGATTACTCAATTGGCTTTGTAAATTCCTCTTATAGCAACAACACTCCTTCACCATAGAATCTGCTTCTTTCTTTAGATCACTATCTAAAGAATACTTTAGTCAGACCAGCTATAAAGAGGTAATTAGTTTGACATTTGAATCTTTTAACATCTATTGGCCGTTATAGTGTTTGCCAAATCGCAGTCACTGTGTAGGAATTCGGCAACTGTATTGTTATGTCTAGTTCTTCTACAGTCAAAGCTAGGACAATTAGAAAGATAATGACTACAGCTGGTATTAGATGTGTTGCCAATGTCAACTATTCACCTTTTTCCTGTTTATAGGGTGTCGTACTACCGCTCTTTTTAACATTCACCACAATTAATAGATTTGTAATCATCGTGTAGCTGGCACACTGCCGATAATACTACTGCCTATACATAAAGCTTTCTAATGGACATAGTTATTTACACAATATAATCAACATGTAAGGTTTATAAATTTTTTGTTTATTGTTGAGCTGATTCCTATATAAGTGATATTATTTTTTAAGTAAAACCAGTATTTTTTTAGTTTGTGAAAAACTTGTTATAGTGATTGTTGTATGATTTTTTTAAATAAAGCTTTTACAATATCTGTTGTTGATGTTTTTTGTCCTGTGTGTACAACTGGCAAGGTGTGAATAAATAAAAATGTATGAGTAGTATAGTAAGAGTTATATTTCAACGAATCGACGCAAAAGAACCAATCCATAGCCCCCGCGTTAAGGCACTTCACTCCGCATATTATATTCTAAAACAAATAGTTCAGACAGCTACAGAAATAAACACACTTTGATGTGCCATAACCAGACCAAAACAGACCTACACTGCGATTCTATCGGTTGAGCATAGCTAGGAGTTTAATTGAATATGGTTGTATGAGCTACAATGTCCTTTATTTGCTAAGGTTAAATACCTATATTACCCAGGTACAGTTTATAGATTATTTAACAAACCTTTACAAATTTATGACAATTTCATTTTTTTAGAGCAGTATAATCAATTGTTTGATAATAAATTGGCGTTGTAGATACGACCTCTCAATTTCAAATCCTAGATATGCCCATGCTTTCTTCCATTACACGTCAGATCACTCAATGCCCTCAGGGGGCTGTAATGAAACTTTAAAAACCAAACTATAAATATACAATTTTTACTGTTTGATATACTACCTATCTAATAGTTTTAAGACTAGAAAAAATCATGTCCATACATATAACACCTTAAACTACAGTTAAATATCATGGTTATAATTATAATAAACATTGAACACTCCAGGCGAAAACTACTGTAAAACTACATGTATGAATATAATCTTATGATATTATGAAGAATGTATTACATTGTCAAAGAAAATTTTATTAATTTTCTGCACACGGATTACACAGAATTAGCATTAATGTGAATATAGCAAGAGGATATATGGAACATAGATATAGTAAAGAGACATTCAGAAGTTAAAATTATCTGGCTGACAATTTGTATGATTACTCAGTCAAAAGTGAACAAGATTACTAGAATATAATGCTATGGCTTAAAAATCTTCAGCAGAAACATACATTTTCTGTAACAATATAATAATGGTTAAATACAAGATGAATGACTAGATACCTTATTGCTAGCTGCTCAAGCTACATACAGCCAACTAGCTTTATGTTTGGCAAATTCAATACATATACATAACCCAGCAGAATACACTGTAAAGCAAGATGATTACATTTATATAATATTAACTTTAAACCTTTAAACATCTGTAATAAATAATTTTGGTAATTCAGACTCTAAACGAATCACCCTTACTAAAGAGGTTAGGCTCCAGTTTTCATAGGGATTTGGACTCTTTGGTGAGTATAATTCTGGAGCTACAAAGGTACTGTAGTATGATATAAGTTCATGTGACTGGTCTCCATCTAAGTCAGCTATCATCAAGGACTTCTCCTGGTATTCAAGGTCAGGCTGGCACAGGGGTAGAGGAGTTGGGCTGTCTATGGACCCCCGCACACATATCTGCACAATATCCGTCTGACTTATATTCACATTATGTGTCTGCAGCTTGTCAAACAGTACTAGCACTATCCTCTCAGAAATGTCATGGACTGTAAAGTTAGTATATTTAATGAAAGCCGATATTGAAGCCACATCTATGGAGGAGCGGTAGAACATATCATTAATGTTCTTTGGACTTTGATTTTGGACATTGTATTTGACTTCGTCGATTTTAAGTGCGCCCTTTGCCAGGTGTGCACTGTTCCATTGTCATAATTTTAACACAAACCCTCGTATAGAGTTTGCAAAGGCAAAGGAGCTGGGCTTCATAGCATATACATTGTTGGCTGTGTACTCCCAGCTCACATTTGTCGTTCCATTTCTTTCTAACATTAGTTTTAGGTATACTCGGCAAGAGTTAGGGCATTCACCAGAGTTTTCGACTTTTAATTTTCCTGGTCCATTAGTGAATGTTTCAATAGTGTTCCCAATGTTTTTCTTCATGCTTATGTTAACTCTCTTCATCATTGTTGGAGGAGGCTGTGGATGCTTGATAGGCTGTTCTTTTCTTAAAATTTTCTTTAAACCAGCAAAGGATATGAGCCTTACAGCCTCAGTGGTGCCATTCTTACATATGTAGGTCACTGTATCCATTTCTGATAAAAGTTTTACAGATAAGCAATCATCTATTGGTAATGGTTCAGCCATAATATTTCCTGTTGCACCAGATATCATCAGTAAAGCATTGTGATTGGCACTCGGATACACAGTAGCCACTGTCAACAGGTCATTTACTTTGTCATCATTCATGTCTTTCATAACAACAGGGAAATCAATCACTGCTATGTTACTGTACACTTTCCCTTGTTTGTGTATGTGCCAGTAATATGTTCCCGAAATAGAATCTAAGGCAGCAAGCAGGCCCTCTGTACCGGATACAATGCAGTCCTTCTGTTTATCTCTATTCACATCAATGAGGTGACAGTTTATTTCTGTTGGTATCCTACTCTCTCTGGTAAACCAGCCAACCTTACCAGAATTCCCAACAATAAGTACAACACCATTAACATTATCATTGCCATATCTAGGTACCTGCCGCATGTGATTGCCTCTGTATATGAATATTAAGTTCTTTGTGTTAGGAATTGCACCGTCCACAACTTGTACGGCTCCCGATAATTCCATTTCGTTGTAGGGCAGTTCCCAACTGGTTGTTCTATCTTGCCATTCATTTGCAACACAACTGCCAACTTCAGAACAAGGTATGCCCCATAGGAAAATCACAACGGTAAATACGCACATGAGGATCGAAGCTATAAACGCACACCGGCGCGGGAAAGACATCTTATTTGATAAATCTGATTGTAAGAAGCTTACGTTATCCATTGTGCTTTCCAAAGTATTGGCATTGGTATTAAAATCGTCCATGTCGCTTATGCTGTAGTTTTTTGACGATTGTAAGCCACTATTGAAGTCCAAATTGTTGCAACTATCTGTAGCTTTGATATGCACAGCATTTTCCAGCTTGTGTTCATCCTCGGATTCCGAATCGGACAGTATTTGCTTCAGTGGAGCATAAAAGCCACCGTTCCCATTAGCTGACATGGCGTACGTCCAAAATTATTGCTATTCACATTGTTCTTTTATGTATTTTTATGATTTTAGGTATAAACACAACTTCAATCAATAAACAATAAGCCACCATAAAACCGATGAAGGAAACTCGTTCCCCGACCCCGTCCCGTTTTGAGTTGCGTTTCGTTACTGTCAAATCAAAACCCAATCCAAGAATTCAAGCCAATTGCCAAATATTTTTAATCGCACTTTTTTTGTACTTGGCCTTGGTTTGGATGATGTCTCAAATAATTAATTTCTTTTCTGCACCCCAAAAATCGTTATATAATCCGTGTTTTAATTCCGCTTTATTTAATACTTAGAATAATCAAAGACTTAAGACATGAATTCTAAAAAGCAAAACCGCGTTTATCATGGCTGAATAAACGACATACTAAAATGAGACCTAAGTTTAAGGCGGTTTAAGCGGCTACTATCTAATTACAGCTTGTATTTACTAATGTGCTGGGGTGACGTAAAATTGAATCCAGTAGCTGCATTCAGATAACCCACTCAACCATTCATTAGATCTTCTGAAATCGTATTTGTCTTAGTTTGAATTTAAGATTCTTCCATGTCGTGTTACGAATGTTTACGAATTACGAGTTACGAATGTTACGCTATACGTGTGTGTAGCAAACATACCTGTATATTATTATTTTATATAAAACGTCACCCCTTATTAGGAATTTCTGCTGTGTCGTTGTCGTGGGTACGTTTCACGAACATGTAATATCACGTACACAAACAGCCAGACTTGTGACAAACATCTCCGGATTACACAAATTTTTGTCCCGTGCGGGAAATGAACCCGCAACCCTTAGCGCAGCTGTCCAATTGCTTAGCCACCAGCCACGCCAATCAGGGTTATGGAATACCGGAGGGTTGATTTCATTATATACTTACATATTGTTAAGTCTGAGGCCTTAGCCACTACGCTGATAGTAGAGCACGCATGAAGCTATCAGATCTCGAAGGTTTGAAAATATGGTTCCTACTTTTACGTATGACGATAAGGGTCAGCGCAGACCGAGAGGAGCGCAGAGAGGATTTTTTGAGACACTCGAAAATAAACTTTATTGCCTTAAGTGGGTGATAGACGTGCGAGTAAGTACGCGGACTTGTGGCTTGACGACCTTTTTCGCCTGTGTGTCAACTTAAAAACGCGTACTTTAAAATTGCCGCGCAAGTTCGCCGGTGATCCAACCTGTTTGAAATCTTACTCGTAGCTCGTCTCTACTAAACGCAAAAGTTCTTCATACAGCGGTTCAGGCATTCTGAAATAATTATGAAAATCTTCCTTCTCTTCACGTAACTCTCTTACTAAATTTACATGCGATAAACGCTCTCTTTTCGTAATCCAGTGTTTTACCCACACTTGTCGATTTCGTCTTTTTTTATTAGTTTTTAAAATGTAGTAGGATATAATTCCCAAATAACACAAAGCTTCTTCTCTCGACGACATCGCGATATAGTATGAGCAAGCTTCACGTGTGTCACCGACGTCGAGCCGAGTAAGTTCACGATCTTAAAAACCGCGTACTTTAAGTTCGTACGTCTATCACCCACTTTAGATTATCTAGATGGAGTCTTGCGCTAATAAGAAACAAAAATCAACATGCCAACCAAACGTCAAGAATAAATTAGAAAATCATGCTGAAGTCAATGTACTACAATACACTTTGTGATCTGTAGAACACTGTAAATCCAATAACCACCATACCATTAATAATATCGCCCTACCAGCATACCGGTCTCATGTGTAAATGTGGGAAATTTGGTTTTCACAAACTTGCCACACTTGCAAAATGGCGAATTTTATTTTCCAATATTTTCAATTATTCATTCTGCCGAAACTGATGATAATTTATTTAACATACCGGTCATAGGATACATATTTATTAATATTCAATTAGCCTCTGTAATTTCAAACACACTTTAATAGCCCATTTTTATTACGTTATTTTATGATTGAAAAACAAGCGTCTCCATTGACAACATGCATTGGCGCCAAAAAGATGTAGGGCGTCATAGTTGGCGCTAAAAAATCCCGCAAGGCCCTGACGCCTTGACACTCCATCTAGACATATAAAAATATAATCAAAGCCTATTGCTATAAAGTGCCTACATGCTTGAACATGACAAAAAATGCTCGCGCGAGGATTATCCTTCTCGGTGTGCGCTGACCCTAAGAGTAACAAGAGGACTTATTGAAATAAAAATCGTAAATATAGGCAGAATGTATATTTTGTTTTGTATATAAATTATTTGCAGTTCTTTCAATACATTAGTCTACAAACATTTAAAACACAAGTATTTTCTATTATGTCACACTTTTAATTGGTGCTTTCCCCTTACAAAATGGTACAAAAATAATTCAGTTTTAAAATAAACAGTTGGGTACAGAACACCAGGATTACACTCAAGTCATTACACTCAAATTTTGATGCTTATTGCGTTCAGTTAATTCAATAACACGTATTTGGCTAATAAAACATAGTCATACATAAAGTGAGAAGCCTAAATTTAGTCTAATTGAGATTATTCAAGGTACATACATGATCTATCCTATATTAGTGAATGTCACTAGCCGAACCTCCCACCGTACGCTACCAATGTCTTGGATCCGCGAAACTTAATTAACCATTTCTCTGTCCTGTGAGTCAAATGTGACACATGGTCATTGTTAAACTATTGTGTCTGCATCGAGGACAGTTAAGTTGTTAACACACGTTAACATAAGTAGTGGACGTGTCTCCAACAGTTAATAATTAATTTCGCGTAAACAAGCATCACCAAACCATTACATGGTCTAACACCGTGTCGATTATATATTCATATTTTCTCATTACTAATTTAAATAAGGAAATAAATAGAAAAACAAAACAAGAATTATGTACATGTTCAGCCTCAAAAATACTTCCATTGAATTAAATATGCACCAAGTAAATTCACGATATGGTATTTATGTTTGATGGCACTTTGTCTTATAGCTTGGCTCTGTGAACCGGGACGTGGCGTGTAGGGGTGCGAGTCTCCAGACCAGCCGTGGATAGGAACAAGAAAGAACTAAATATAAAGTAAGCTTGATGAATAATCCTAACTTAACCGAGAAATAAATAAATAAAAATATAGCTCTATTATATAATGTGATGACTTCTTAAGACGATGGACAAGATAAGGCATTAGTGAACAATTTAATACAATAATAATATCAGTGGGGATCGTTACCGACGCGGGTGCGTTCAGACGGGAGCTAATTACGTACATTCAACAGAGAAGTATACAGGCAATTATGACATGAAAGTTATTTGAAGTTCAAGGAATCAGTCTTGCGTTATTTTTCAGAACAACTTTATATACAGACACAGAATTGGCTTAATAAAAATAATCTGCGTAAACATTTCACTAAATACCATAGTTGAGTCCCATATTCAATACTTACAAATAATACAGTTAACATTATTAATTTAACTATTCATAAATTATTTTGTTAGTCGGTATTTAAAGGATCCGGCCCTTGCTAGTAACCTGTACTAGACGTTACAATGCATATTAATTTGTACAAATAAGATTATAATATTATGATAATTCAAACACGAAGTCCACCTTAGGAAACTAGTAGCTCAGTACGTCGACCCCTCCTCTGGGACCGAACTACGATCAGTCGGAGCGCAACGATCGTTTTCATTTCCCTAATAAACTAATATCTTCACTAGGCATCGCTCAGATTGGACTAAATAAATAACTTAGAATACACAACTCCGAGCGTTAGATCGAGTAGGGGTACTCTCCGAGATAGTCTATTAACGTGGAAGGTAGCGGGAGCAGCCTGTGTTTGGGCGCGGACCACAGCTTGGGCGACAGCGGGTTGGAGTCCAGCGCGCGGTGCAGCGCGAGGCGCGCCGCGTGCAGCAGCGAGGGCGGGCTCTGCCGCAGCGGCGCCTTCAGCAGCACGGGCGAGTGCGCGCAGCCCTCGCGGTCCACCCACACCGTGCCGGCCGCGCTGGCCGCGCCGCGCGAGCCCGCGCGCGCGTAGTGCTGCACCAGCTCCACCACGCAGCGGAAGCGCGGCATGTACATCGCCAGCGGCTGGTCGCAGTCTAACCTGTCAGCAAACAATGTACGACGATAAGTAAACGTGACGTGCCAAAGTGTTTTAGAAAACCTATTTACAGAAATAATAATAATAATTTATTTATTATTCACTATAAGTTATACAAACTATGATATCGTGACGCTAGAATTGAAAATAAGTCATCATTACCATAAAGCTAATACCTTACTAAAATGAATTCAAACAATTTAAGGATTAACACTAATGACACGGTTAGAAGAACGAATTGCCTTTTAAGTTCCAATAATAAAAAATGTTACAATGAAACTGAGGCAAACCGCGAATCGCGTTGACTCAACAGAAACACAAGTAGCGACGAAACCGATTTACAGTAAACTTGTGACGTAATATCTACGCTATTATGACGTAACAATACAGTAGACGGAATAAATTGATCTTACTTAATAATATTGACGATTTCGAAATTATTAATCATCCCATTTAAATTGGTACTGGCTCGACAAAGTGACGCGTTAATGAGTTCATTGAATTATTGACTCATCAGTGACTTTCTGTTTTCCAAATTTGAAAGTAAATTTCGTTATTTAAACGCTATTGCGTTTAAATAACGAAATTTACTATCTGCTACTGCTACTGCTACTGCCTATATATTTATAGGCAGTTATCAAATTGATACTTTACTCTTGTGTTAAGTATTCTGTAGCTCCCTCTACATGACTATTTGAAATAGGATAATTATAGGTTGATAATGCGACTTACCTAAAGAAGCCTTGTTCGTAGTGAAGCCTCACAGACGTGGGTCCCCGTTCAGTCTGTACTGACAGTGAGAATATAAAGTTCCTATCACCGGAGTCACGGATCACAAAAGCTCCTACGCTGGCGTCTTTTAGAACTGCTCGGGCGCCCTGTAAAGTAAAATGGTCTTGGTAAAATAGATGCATACATTTAGATTGATGCTTATAGTAATAAAATGATGATAAGAGGGTATTTTTATGTTGTATGGTCGATAGCTTGTAGTTTTTATATTGAAATGCTATAATTATATCAGTCATTATCATACATAAATTATGAGGAAACTTGAATAAAAACTTTTTTCATTAATAAAAAGACTCAATAACTTTATATGTCACAAAATAATTAAGAAAGTACATATGTTTAGTAAAAGTATAATTAAATTAATAGCTATGTACAAAATTGCATTGGCTTTTGCATTTACACTTTCTAAAGGGAATTTTCGAACCATACCATAAGAAGTAGTTCATAATAACGCTAAAAGATGGCGCTAGCATACAAAGAAATACGTACCAGCCAATCCAAACAGCCGTAGTACCATCCAGATAGCCTCAACGCCCTCAGGGTGTCTGCTAATCGCCTCAGCTCCTCATTGTAGGGTGAGGGTATGAGGGGCGACGTCGGTGTTGTGATGGGGAAGTGTGGCAAGTACGTCGGCTGGATCGTGAAGGGCGGCGGCGTGTGCGGCGATGCGTGGCACTTGCCCGCGCTCGGGGCCAGCGACACGCGCAGCTCGTGCCTGCAGTTGGGGCAGCATGCTACTCCCGACGGCCAGCTGCTGAGTGGCACAGCCACTTCTACACAAGCATCTGAAATGAAGGAGAAATATTTTTAGTTTACTTTGCATAGAAATATAATGTATCAAGTTACTTAGTATACAAGTTTTTTGGGACAGACTTGTAAATTGCACAGATATATGGATGTTCACATACACACATACACACAGCACCCCTGTTTCCTGTATTTTCATAAAGATATGTTCCTAGTCAGAATTCTGCGTATTCATAAAATATTACTTTTAAACCATGCATTAAATTATACCAGTCACTGATGCTTGCATGTCAGAGAACAGAGATCTCAATTGACTTGGCTTGGACAATGGATTTAAGTTAATACCAGTATTATCTTCGTCAATGAATAAGGGGGTATAGTCAGATAGAATATGGGAAGTACAGAATTATGACTAATAGATTATTTAGCAAGATCCTGAAGATAAACTTTAAAATATATATACTTAAATAGATAATTTTTGTTAGAAAACCTATAGATATACCTGTATCTATCTACAATCTTCTACCAACATTATGATAAGAATGTCATTAAGTTTTACAGTTCAATGAAAAAAATACTTTTATTTCCTTATCTAAATCATAAAAACCTTTTTATGTACAAGTTACATCATTCATTAGTATTATCTCTAGGCATTAATAAAACTACATTCATAGAAGGTGAATGAACATGATAATAATCAGGAACTTTTTTTTATTGTTAATTTGCAATAATAATGATATCTGTCACACTAAATGTTTTAAGGATTACATTTACAGGTCAATTAATATGGCAACCATTAAAAAAGATATTGAAAATATTTATATATAATTGTGGAATCATTTCATATTTAAACTGTTTATGCAAATAGCATCAACCCACAAGTATTAAGTACTTTCAGAGAAAATACACATAGTTAAACCCTTACATAAGTCTATGTTTGTTAAATATAGCATACATTTTGTTATCTGTAAACTGAAGACAAATATACTTAAATATCTCCTCTCATAAGACAGATACTTTCATTACATTTAATTCTATGATAGTAAAAAGCACATCTTTTTTAAAATTGCTTTCTGGTACCTAATGAAAAAAATTCGTCCTTTAGTAAAAAGGTTTTCAAAGAAAATAGTTATTATGTTACAATCATGTATAGAGTTGGAAATAAGGAGTTTTCCTAGGAATCACTCAGCTGCTGTGTTATCTCTGGCCACACAAACATGTTTGCTCTGGTTATCACACTATTTTTAGTTATGGAATATAGATAAGTAGCCTGTGTGAAATATGGTAATGAAATGCTTTTAGAATGGCAAATAAAAAATAACGAAATACTTGAAAAGTTTTCTTTTTAATTTCGAAATTTGGCATTTGTCAAGATCATGACATAATAATTCTATGCTAATGAATTTAAAAGATGAACTTTTTAGGAAGTTTATAAAATAAAGTTAAGTATGTTTAGTATGTAATGGTTTATGTGATTGTACTTTTTGCACTATAAACCTTCTTAAAAGTTTTATTAGCTAACGGCATACAGATTTTGATAACCTAAAACAAGAAGTTAGTTCTTCCTGTTACTTTAAAACTTTTTGCCCTGTTAACACTACAACGACACTATGTCATAATTTTACCGCTAAAAACGAAATAACTTACTTTGAGGAGATAACCTCGCGGCTAATGTCATGTTTAAAGGGCAAACTGTTGTTTCTCGCCTTTCAATTAAACACATTTGTTCACTAAACGGAGGCCTGGTGCGTGTGCCACCCACCTGATGTCCGGAGGCCACGATTCATTCAAAGTTTATACATAATCAACGCAACACTTAACCACGTCCGCATCCAAATGTGATCACATATAAAACTGAGTAACTTTTTACTTTAGACACTTCCTTGTTAGTTGTCGAACGTAAATGAAAACTTCCCCGAAATGTTTATCAAAACAAAATGACATGTAACTGGCACTGTCAATATCACAATGCACCACTATGAAAAATAGAGTAGTCCAAGACTAAAAAAACTATAAAAATATTATAATTTATCCCTGTAGCGATTTGAAACGCTATACGTGTTATTCATAGTAACGCTACAAGCGGAATGAATGAGTTATCCGCGACGCGCAATGAAACTGACGCGACGACGCCAGCGTTACTCTGTGTCGACGTTTGAACAGATGGAGGGGATTCGTGGACGAGGCTGAGCAACAGACAGTGATACGAAACTCGAACGTTCACCGCCTTCCGAGAATTCATTCACCGACAATAATTACTAGTTATCTAGCTATTTGCTATCTACATTGTATTGTATTCAGTAATGTGTGGCTAGGCAATTCTAAGTAAAACTAATTTTCTATAATACAAAACGAATTTTTACTTATGCGCTCATAAACAATAGCAATTTATGAATTTTAAATGTTTTAATTTAAGAGGTAATGTAACAGTTTATTTATTAAGTTTATATTTGTGTAGTTAGTGGTACTCCAATTTTTTTTTTTGTGTTATTATAATTATGATTATTAGGTACTAAAATGTGGTATTATATTTTTTAAATACAACATTAGAATACGTTATTATACGTTATACATTACGTTACTTTAAATAGTAATTATCAGATAACAATAGATCTTGTGATACTACGAGTAAACTATTTAAATGGTATAGTTACAAAAAATGTTTCATGACGACTAAATTGCGATTCCTCGTAACGCATGACCCGGTTACCGGAGCGAATTTACTATGGTGATGCGTGCAACTCTAGTCACGCATATTTTTTTAATGATTTCGAGAGGGTTATGTACGTACCTGTACAGCTGATAAAGTTACCGTTGTTTATTTTTCTTTAGTGTACGAAGTTTTTTATGCCTTTCTTGAATGTCTGTTGTGAATATTAGTTTTGTTATCAAATACTTCGTAGATAGTATAAGTGTTTTATGATACCTATGTATGTTGGTATAAATTAAAAATTATTTGTATATAAGTAATTTAACCTAAAAATATAGGTTACTTACTAGGAATATGGATACAGCCGGCAAGTATTTGTCTATCACCGTATAATGCTTTATGTTTATTTGAAATTTACGTAATATCAGCTTAGTTACGTAGATTTTTTATGTTAGTAAATTGGCCTAATGGTGTTGTTAATTTTAACTGGATTTAAAAATTTAGGACGTAAGTAATTCTTATAGTTAGCTAACATTTGGTAGTTAGGCTCACATTACTTTAATATTGTTCTCTGTCTTGTGTCATGTCTTTGCTTCGATAATCATATTCTTATGGCAGACAAACGTATTGCTGGTAAGAAGGCGCTGTTTCGTCTACTCAGATTAAAGAAAAAGCAACAGTCAAAAACCGGACACGAAACTAGGTAAGTACCTAATCATTACCAATTCTTGTACTAAATATGTTTTGAAAATGTTTATCTTATCATAAAAGTACCCCTGGTACCTCCTTGCCTCCTTCATTTTTTCTATTCTATTTTATTCTGTTCCATTTCATTCACCAGAAATCATGTCTCACAAAAGTAAGTACCTACCCTTGGTACCTACTTCTTTCAGATTTATCAGAAATTATGTCTCACAAGCTCACAATGTTTCGACAAATCGCAAGATACGTAGGTAGCTAAGTATGTACTTGGATACCTTGTCAATCTTACAAAATATATCTATATGTTACTAGATACTTAAGTATTTAATTACGAATTCACTGAATTCTGTTATAAATAATTGTCAATTCGTAAGTTTTGTAGATATCGTTAAACAAGTTTTTGGTATACCGCTGTTTGGTAATTCGAAGTATACTTAACTGCCAGTTATACGGAGAATATTACGTAATGCTACCCACGCCACGACTCGCGAGCTCAACCAAGTCAACGGCAAAGACATAAGTCACGATGTCTTTTGTTTGGCTTCATGAAAAGCGTTGCAACAACAATGCTATATCTTCCACAAGATCGAAATACCAATCATTCATTCGGCAGTTTATCTGAAGCGCCAGACTAAGTCGTGTATGCATTTTATTCGCATTTAGTTCATTCATTATCCTGACTGACGTCAATACAATGTTCAATTTTTAGAGTTGCTACGTGGTTCTACTAGCAATAAGTATACAGTATGTTCAGATGGTTGTATATCTATCTACAGCTATAACTCAAGGTATGCGAGCGCCTACTGCTTGTAATTCTGAAATCGACTCTCACTCGTTTAGTTTGAACAGTAATGATTTGTCGTAAAATTTATCGGTTTCTGAGATCTGTTATTCTATTGAAGGTTTATTTTCGTGTTTTGTAGAATCAAATAGTTTACGAGAAATCTTTAATTGTAAACGATGTATTTTGGGCTTAAGTGCTAAATATTTGCGTAGCTTCATGCTGGGTAGCTTGTCGAACTGATTTCATGTGTCGTGACATATTTGGATAGTTGAAGTCTATCGCGAGGAGGTCGTTGTTCGTTATGGAAAGTCTTTTGTGTCCTGTTTTGTGGAATGGCTTTACCTTTTACAACACGTCACGATCTGAGTTTCTGCGAAATGTTTCCCATATAGGTATATCGTTGTTTATGTGTTAGGAATGCAAATCATAGACTTCTATTTGGCTTTGGTCCTATTCTATGTTACTGAGCAATGAAACTGTTCAATCTTGTTATGTTTACCTTAAAGGTTACTTGTATAGGTTGTTTTAAAAGTATGAAATTATAGTATTCTTTATTTTAGAAAATTTCGTGAAATAAAGGAACAACTGAGGCATTGAAACGAAATGACGTTTCGGCGCTTCCTTGTCCGCCTTTATGCATTTCTATTGAATTTTATATACATTCGAGGACAAAAGTATTACTGTAACAATGCGATCTACCTGAGAACAGCGACTAAGAACTACGACGTAGTAACAATGACAAAATACAGCGAAAACAGCTTCCGTTTTGATAAGATAAAATGGTCAGTCATCAACGTTGGCGTCTTGTTTCATTCAACTTAAATACCTAAATTAAACAATCTGATTCATTTTGCGGTCTTAAATATCCTACCTATCTTCATTTTTATTTTTATTACGAAGTAGACAAACATTTTTTGTCTAAATATTTAGGTAGATCTTTGTTGTGGACTTAAAATAATGTTTCTGATGTCGGATCTTATTATTTTGCCTCTGGAAGAAACATTTATCTTCAAAAAGGCATCCTTGAGCATTTTCAAGTCTGTCAGGGATATTTTTTCTAGGACTGTAAAACGTTCCGGAATCTGATCATATAGCATTTTGAAACATGGCAAACATAAATTTACGTGGTACAGAATGCTCTTTCTAGTTTAACGAAAATAAGTAGTGTTATTTTTTCTAATAAAATTTAAAAAGGGGTGCACAATAATGCTCGGTACAATCAACGTCCTCTTCAACATTTTGTCAAGAGCGTCGCGGGTACAAAGGCCCTGCGTCGTGCAGGCAGGTGTTCGATTCGCATTCGAGCGTGCCATAGAGAGCGAGTTCCCCGTAGTGCGATTATATTGGGCGTTCTCGGAATCCCTTACCTGCGACTGCGCAGCTTTCACAACCATCTGCCGGCTGTCATTGGTGCGGACGCGCACTCATAGCGCAGCTGCCGTCTATTGAATAAGCATAAGCCCCCCAATATATAAAGATGATTTATTTTATGCACTTTAGCGCAATTAGACGGCTTTCCGTTATGTTCACGTGGGATTAAGGGGTCTGTAGTGAATGCAGATGGTAACGTTCAGTTACTTTATTAAGACGTAAGGGTGATATAGTGTTGCAGATTATGCGGGTATGGTCGATTGGTGCAAACTATATTTTCAGAATAATAAACTGTAATTTAGCCGAAGAATATTCCTTTTGCCTCTTCGTTATTTTTATTGAAGCAGCTTATAAATTTATTGCCTACGGCCTTCTTAGAGTCGGGTTCACTAAATAATTTCGTGGAAATATTTATATAATAAAGGCTAGTAACTCGAGAAGGAAGCTGACTCAGGTATAATCTTTTAGTAATTTGTCGGGGAGAAAGGGCTGACCCATTGTTATCCTATGTGAGGAAGCTTCGTTAGAATTAATGTAAAACAATAAACAAAAGCGCAATTCCCTATAATCGAAGTTCACTAAACATTATTAGAAATAAATGTCCACAAAAAAGTAGAGGAGGCGACAAATTGGACAAAATAACTTATATATCCAAGACGAAAAATCGATACCGAACAGAGTATTTATTTAGGGAGGTCATACCGTTTCGTAGAACTTAGCTGGCACACTCCGATTTCAATTTCACAGTGAATACCGTTGTTCTCGGTCCTTCTTTATTAGACGCGAAGAGTTGGGCTGAATAAACATATTCGCAGAATTCATACCGATAATGCTTTATCACTTGTGTACGGTACCGGTTAAGTTTGTGAACGATATGTACTACCCAGTATTGATAACGGTATTGCTCAGTAAAGTATAGATCCTGAGGCTGTCGGATGGCAAAAAATATCCGTTTGTCGCGCACGCTTGCGAATTGTAAGAGAAATATTTTTATTTTAATAAGTAGATTTCGTAGAAGTGTGCCTATTCAGGCTGGTCACACCTTCCGGGAAATTCGGTGTGCTTATGCCGCAATCAGCATTGCAAAAGAGTCCCAAGAAATCCGAAACTACGTTTAAGCATTAAATATTTAGCGTCGTCGGAAGTAGGTACTTTTCAGTATTACATTTTTTGTACTTGATATTCATTTTATTCATATTTGCGTAACTATTCGAAAGCTAAGCAATTATTTAAAATAGGTAATGTAATTATAATCGATAGTTAATGTTAGTCGAAGACAAATTGCAAACAAGCAAGCAATACCTACCTAATTGAATTGGCAAAGTGAACATAAATCGTTAAATCCTGTGTAACGTATTCTCGATGAATATTAAAATGAATATACGTACTATTCGAACTTCGATGTCAGAAACTTGGTCGTCGACCGTTAATTAACTCGATTTAGGTTGAGCAAACTATTTTCTAAACAACCATCGACGCTCGCTTTAGTACTTTACCCGACCGCGTCACGTCACTCCTTACCACTTACCTAACTGATAATTTATTATAACAGCCTTTTAGTTTTCCATTATATTTATAGGTCACCTACTAACGTCATATTCCGATATATAATGTAACAATGAAAATGCAAATTGCACGGCTCCACGAAAGAAAACTGGTTGGGTATTTAAAAATACATACCGCCGCACTGCCCCGTAATACGTTCAATTTTATGGTCGTTTAGCCATGTAATTGTTATATTTCTGAGAACTGAAGACGAGATCAATGTGTGTGGCTAGTGGTGTGCCATAATACGCGCTAATATTATTCAGTGTTTACTCAACTATACGAATACTCAATATTGTTTAGTACTATTTAGGAATTTATTTATGCAAATTAACTTTATGGTTTTAACAAGAATTTAATATGCAGCGTATGTAATTAAAGTTATAATTTTACTTGGAATAAAAACCAAGTAATAAGTGGTACGTATATTACTATTAGTTTTCTATTGAAAAAATCTTAGTACTGCTACTAAGTACCTAAAATAATACGGAAACAGCATATCTAATAAAAAATGACATTATTAATTATAACCTTTTCATATTTAATGTTAAATTCGCGCTTTGTAAACGCAGACAATGGCTTTCATCGGTCTTTATTCAGCGTGGCGTACCTAGTTACCTACCTATTGTGTGGGTTCATATGGGTTCGCGCCATAATAAGATGTTCTAGGAAAAACATGCCGTAAACATCACTACTAGTTACTGTACCAACGTCGCAAATAAATAAACAAATATAGGATGTCGTGGAAATATAGTTATTCGATAATAATAATATCTATTGTACATGCAATTTTTAGATGCAGTTAGCTGTTTCCATAAAGTAAGTTTATTTTACATTAAATTTTTATTACGTAGAATATGTTTTCAATTGACTCGCAATTTAAAACACGAGGCTATAATAAATAGCATCGACTAAATAGTTCTGATTGCAATACATATGTAGTCGATGTACTACTTACTAAACTTAGCGTCTCAGATAGTCGATTATAGATTAGTAATTCTAATTAGTAATTTTATGATTAGCCGCATTAACACCTCTAAGCTTGATTACGTGCTGAACAGTAAATTGCACAGTTATGTAATTAAACCACGAATAACGGTGAAGTGTGGTAAATATTCATATCAGACGAAGAGAGTAAAAGTATGCTCTTACATTTCTTGTTATAGAGATATTTAATCTTAAGTAAATGATTCTATTCCATCTTCTATGGATACCTAGAACTTGTTACGATTTATATGTTAAGTAGAATTTATAATATTCATTTAGTGTTTGTTACTCAATCACTAAATTAATCTTTTCTCGATGGGTAGAGACGTCAAATTCTCTTATTCTAATAACATACTTTTTCTGTGATCATATTAAAATCGTCTCTACATTTGTGGAAAGTTTTTGCCGTTTAATGTTATGATATCAAAATGTATTGAGGTATGTTACCATAAATAAAATTTGGTTTTAAAGGAGGATAACTAAAATTGTATGGGCGTAGTCCAAAAAAGTTCTGAGTGGAGTCTATAATTATGTATTTGGACCAATTTGGTCTCTCCTTTTTAAACTGAATTCATACTATCAGGTTAATAGACTATGTGCCCTTTTTAATATGTAGCACGCCAACGTTAAAACGATAGTTCCTTACTTTAAAACTCCTTTGTATACATTATCCAGGGCGTTTAAATATCGTTCAACACTTTGTCAAGAATTCTCCAGCTGCTGCAGAGTTTACTTTGAATTGTTACAGAGGGATTTTCTTCAAACTTAGTTGGATGACGGTATCATTCTAAGAACCGCTCTCTTTAATATATGTGTAGGTAGTTATGTAGGTGTGTACGTATGTGTGAAGTAATAATTTTCTTTATCTGTTATTACGTTGAAAAAGCTATGATTAATGTTACGGCTAAGTCAGATGATTCATTTGTACAATACCCCCTGCCTAGATTGATATGAATGTTTTCATTTACTTATAATTTTAAGCAATGTTTGCATTGCTTATTATAAGTTGTATTTTATAAATGTACTACAATATAGTGGTACTCATTAAGAGTAATCTTCATGATGTTCAGTATTTTTATTAAAATGTTGCTCGATGACCATGCGATGCGTAGTAATCCTGATTTCCCGTGAGACCCTTTAGTTACTCTGGAATATTAAGTAGCCCACGTTCATTTAGAAGAAACGAGCTTTTGAAAATGTCACAGTCATAAAAAGACATGAAAGAATTTTTAAAGTTGTTCTATAGCCATAAGCTTGCATAAACGAGAGTTAAGTAAAGGTTTGAGTATTAAACGCTCTAAGCATGAATAGAACTTTAAAGATGACGCGCAGACATTGCAAATTTATGAAGAAATTATAACTTTCCTGAGAAATGCAGGATTTGAACTATTCGACTTTAATTCTTAGTAAGTCTTTGTTAAAATCAGCCAGTTCAGACGCAGAGTTTCAATTCGGTTAAGGCTCAGAACTGTTAAAATAATAATTATGTATTTGATAACTAAAACATAACACTTTATTGTCTTTACCAATGTAATATAATAACAATTGTCGTTAATTAAAGCCAAACAATTATTTTGATTAACCATAATTAAAACTTCTAATCAAAAGATTGTATAACCATTTTCTAGACCGTTGCGTAAGGTGAAAACCATTGTGTTTAGCGGACAACTGTAAACTGTTTCAATCATACTGTTTACAAAACACTCTTAAAGTTTACGGCAAAGGATTTTAAACCAAACAAGAATGTAACTAAGTACTTATTTAATTTTTGTCAATAATCTTGCTTTTGCGAATTTATCATTAAGTGGGTTCAGCTCACGAACCAGCCAGCTGCTACTACGTAGGTGTTTGTTGTGTCAATCCATTATGACGTGCACACACAGTAAACAAACATGCTACGTAAGTGAACATATTAATGCATGCGCGTCGCACATAAATATAACAACAAACAACACTGGTAGGTACGGAAAACTCATTTCAAAATAAGTCCGGAGACATAGTTTTATAAAATCGTGTTTGGAGGTTTAACTCGGAAATGGCATAACTATTTAAGGGTTTAGGATGCACAGCATACGCGGCTAAACCTTTGTTTATAAATGTTTTGTGCAGTCGCGTTCTAAATTAAGCTGGCAAAACGTTGCGATCATTCATTCTGGAATACCGCTCCAATACGGAAATATTCGGTTACCAATTAACGCAAAGATTCTGCTCGCAGTGCCTAAGAATATGTATAGGGCTTCATGACCGACGGTCATTGTGGTGACTGTGACAATTAAATTATTCTCATGTAATTACGCCTCCTAACAGATGTATTTTTCATCTTAAGGACTGCACTCTCACATTTCACAGCTCATCACAAGACCCATGTGAATTGGCGAGTCTACTGACATTTATCGGTCAATACCTTTGTTGCCTCTTCAAACATAAAAATTTACACGCTTTTTGATTTATATACATAATATATAAGAAATACTCTATAAAATGAAAGCTAATATAATACTGTTACTTTGTTGTGCATCTGTATTCATCGTGCAGATTTGTTATGCATTATAAATAATGCCGACGTGAAATTTAGAAGGAATCAGGATAAAAGTATTTCACGGAAAACTCGGGCCTTACGTTCCGCCAGACGAATTGTGCATAATTCATAACAGGGATAGCCGAGACGAACTCAGAATGTGAAAAATATAATATTGTCACATCGCGATGAAGTGACAAAGAGTGGTGTGAAACTAACTTCCTGTCGACATCGTGCATATTGGAGCGCTAATTGTGTTCGCAGCGTGTTCTCTTTTTGAAATTCCTCGGTGTTGCTAACAATAAAGTTATAATTTGCTCCACCAATGCTGATGCTATAGAGTATAGACTATCATAATAGAATTTGATTTACTTTTAACGTCACTGCTGCCAAGTATTTAAAATAGTCACGACAAGTTTATTAAGAATTAGAAAATGTGGTTGGCAATTTGGTAACAATACTAGGAACGGGTGTGTCATACGTTAAATTTATCGCGGTTCTCTAGAAATAACCTAGCCCTCGTCCATACACAGGTAAAACTGAGTCATCGCGGGGGTAAGGTTGGCGCGCGAGTGTTCTTCATTTTATTTTTACTTCGACCTTGTAATATAAAGTATAAATACTTTCTCAGAATACGATGGAAACATGCAGAGGCATGTTTATTATATGTAAATAATTTAATTTGTATTGGTTGACGTTACGATAATATGACGTGACAACAGAATTGTAGACAAAATTCCACGAATCCCTATCGTTAATTGTCTCTCATGAAAACCGTGGGTATCACTTGACTTCGAGACACACGATTTCCAGAGAAAATTATAGAACAAATAACGCACTTTTGCACCAAATATAGCCAGTAGCAATTAAAATCGAGTAGGTACTTTACATTCCTATTGAGTATTGGTAGTGTTGGTATGTAACATACGATCTTGATTTGAAGAGTAAAATGTGAAAAAATATACCTACATGTGAAGTTCTTGACAACTCAAGATGCAATTAGAGAATGCGAGCTTTTCAAGTCTGTTTGTGTGTATAAATAAATTGGGATCTTGTTATTTGTTTTTTATTGTAATTAATATTTAAAGTGGATTCCTATTGAAAATGTATTGGTATGTTGTTATTGATTTGGAACATTATGTTGATTATGGAAGGTGCTTAACTTTTACCTGTAAGGCTTATTTTGAATTTGAATAAGTTGTCTTTTATAGTTAACTAGCGGCCCGCTCCGGCTTCGCACGGGTATAAAATATTTCTCCACTATTTAATGGATGTTATTATACATATAAACCTTCCTCTTCAATCACTCTATCTATTAAAAAAAACCGCATCAAAATCCGTTGCGTAGTTTTAAAGATTTAAGCGTACATAGGGATATAGGGACAGAGAAAGCGACTTTGTTTTATACTATGTAGTGATGTACTATCGTATTAACTTAACTTTTATAAATTCGCAAAATAGCTGCTGTAGGGGATTTTGGTCAAAACCAAGTGAATACTTTCGCCGCAAAAACTTATTTATTTTAATGTTTTTCTAAAATATCATCAAATGCCTTCGCTCTACAATTTTAAATTTACAAAGAAACTTCTCTATTATCGTTGAAGGTTAAAAAATTAGCCCAAATACGTTCTAGTCTTTATTTGAAAATTCTTATCTTTCTTCATGTACTCATTTTAATCTATCTAGTATAATTGGCAGCGATAAATGAATATCTATTCTTCTACGTAGAATGCCGCGGGCATGAGTTGATAAATTCTAAAATTCCTTTGAAACATTTAAAGTTTCAAAGTACGTTCATAAACTTTCTTATCTATAGAAACATAATAACTAGAAGATCTTGTTCCCGTCTCCGGTGCCTAGGGAAGACGCTTACAAACATTATTTACTGCTAATTGACTCTGTAAAATGACCGCCTTAAGTTTATATTTCAATAGCTATAACGGTAAAGTGTAGGGCTACGTCTGTTATTTATTACACCTATATTTCTCCATTCATTTGCGCTATTATTATTGAAATTAAGGCAGTCAGGTTTTATGGAGTTGGAATGTAAAATCGATAAACTGAAGAAACCATGGCCTTAAGACTATATGGTTTTGTGAGTTTCGGTTCAAAATATACGGGAACCCTTGAAGCATGATGAAATGAGTGTGTATTGAAAACAAGCCTCAGGCTTAACGCATTTTCCATTATGTTAATTAAACGTGATAAAAGCGAACGTTGTTTAAATTGGTAATGGTATTTGTTTAAATCTGTAATGGTTTCTGTTTGTGATTGGTTGGTATTTCAGGATTCAACATACAAAATATAGGTACGTCTACATACATCTGTTGTAAACTTATTGGTTACCATTTGTATTAGTTGTTATGACAATAGTAGCTATACATCGGTCTAATTAGACTAATGGCCTAACCATTTGATTGTATAGGACATCAAACGGAGGAGTGCGGTGTGGTTGATTTCAGCCGAATTCATTTAGTTGATTTGAATAGCTTGGTTTAGTATAAAGTAATAAATACAACGCAGTTTGAACCCTATAATTTAAACATGAAATACAAAACATTGTGTTTTTGAATACAGAAAAGGATATATGTACATTTATTCCAAAACATCGAAGCGATTTAATTCTTAACAATCTGAACTAAACATTTTCGTTGGTTCGCTTTATTTTTGGGTTTTTGGATCAAATAAACAACAAGGCTTTCTTAAAACAAGAATAATGGTATTCTCCTCACCGTTTTCATTGTTTCAGACATTTTAACTTGTGCATCCATTATTCAACTACTTAAGAAAGTTATTCCACACATTCTGTGCTCCTCACTCGGATCCGAGTGGGGCGGGGCCATAGTAACGGTGCCGCCCACTCGGATCCGTGCAAGCGTCCCATTCATTTTGTTTTGGCTTGTAACGCACCGGCGTTCGAAGCGAGCTCACGTTGTTTTGCGCGGCCACTCTGGCAATATAATCAACTTACGAAAAAGATAATTGGTTTCATTCTAATAGTGTTGTGGTGATTTGTATACACGATAGACAGGACGCTATTTTTTTGCCAAAATGGACAGTAAGGCTCGGCCGTCGACTGGTAAAAGTGCTACAAAAAAGCGTCGACAAAGTGATGATTATGACTCGGAAGGGTCTGAAGAATATAGTGATGAAGAAGTGTATTCGCAAGGAGTTCATGAAGAGGGGTTATCTTCAAGTTCAGAAGGATCTAGCGGCAATGATGTTAGTATTTTTGATACAAAAATGAAGTCGAAGACGACCAGTCGTAGACCACGCGCTGGTGATGTACCAGCTCAACCTTCAAGGTCACAGGCATCAAAGCGAGGTTTGAGTGAGTCAGGCGGTAGCCCTATTATTCGACCTAAGCGACTGAAAGCAATGGTTAGTGATGGCCGCAAGGGAGCGAATATACCAGGTACGCGTGATACATCAGCTCAGTCTTCAACGTTACCAGATTTCTCAGCATCGAGGCCTGCGTTTCGCCAACTAGAATTTGACAGACTGGACAATTATGAGATCAACTGCGAAATTGAACGTCTTTCATCGCCCTCTATCGTACAAGATTATGGAGACGTACTGCCCGATTTGCCAGAGAATCTATCCTTGGGTAACATTTCTACGCCTAGCGTGTCGCTTCTGAAATCTAATGCGGTGACTCCGAACTTCTCGTCAGAGCATAATGACGCCCCTCCGGCTTTTCCCGTTCTAAGATCTGAAAGTAGTACTCCCGACTTGCCAAGCGATAACCATGATGCCCCGTCACCTCAAAATTCACGCAATAACTCACCTTCTCATCAAGGAGCCACTACCACCTGGAGCTCTAACCCAAATTCAATGAAAACTATCGACTTTACCTCGGAACAACAACTCTTGGTGCCGCCTCCAACAGATCCTTACGATGCGTTCCGTTTATTTATTGATGATGATTTATTAGATCTGATTGTTCGAGAGACGAATGCAAATGCAGTAAGAGTGGGTGCTGCAGATAATGTAAAGCGCAACTCACAAATAAACAACTGGAAAGTTTTAACTAAAGAAGAACTGATGACATTTCTCGGACTCCTTCTGCACACTGGAACAATTCGGCTAAATCGTATATGCGATTACTGGAAACGGCACTATTTATTTAATATTCCATGCTTCGGTCAATTTATGTCTCGAAACCGTTTCTTATTGATATTACGATGCCTGCACTTCACGTCGGAAACAAGCGAAGAAGACCGCCTAATAAAAATTCGACCATTTATGGATCATTTTAATAATAAAATGATAAATATTTATTGTCCGGGTAAACAGCTATCATTGGATGAGTCCATGGTTTTGTGGCGCGGACGACTGCTGTTCAGACAGTACATTAAGAACAAAAGGCACAAATATGGCATCAAACTTTATGTCTTGGCAGAGCCAGATGGCACCGTTTTAAAATATCAAGTTTACGCAGGTGCCAATGATGAGACGTCAGGACAGGGTCATGCCAGCAAGGTCGTCTTTAAACTCCTCGAAGAGAGACTAGATTCTGGCCACCATGTGTACATGGACAACTACTACAATTCTTATGGTTTGGCTGTGAAATTGCTAGATCGACAGACGTACTGCACAGGAACGTTAAGAAAAAACCGCAGAGATAATCCTGTTGAAATTGGGACTATCCCATTGAAAAAAGGAGAAAACAAATCCTTGTTCTTGAACGGGGTTCATATTGGTAAGTGGAGAGATAAACGTTACGTATTATATATTTCCACAGAACATGGTGACGAGATGCTGGAAACTACTTCCAAAAGGGGATCTGTAGTATTGAAACCAAGCGCAATTGTCCATTACAATAACTTTATGTCGGGCATAGATCTTCAAGATCAGATGCTCGCTTATTACCCAGTCCAAAGAAAGACGCTGCGCTGGTACAAGAAGCTGTTTGTTCATATGCTGCAAATGAGCCTCAGTAATGCAATGTACTTGTACAACAAATTTTCGGCGACTAATAAAATGAATATGTACGATTTCCGTTTGAGCATACTGGAAAGGCTTCTACCTGATCCTCATGATGTCAATCAACGCAATGTTTTAAAAGTGAAACATCAACTCACCAAAATAGAAAAGACCCGAGTGAGACAAAAGAAGGTAGGAAGAGTCATGAAGGAAACCACCGAAGTGGCCCGAAAGGAATGCAAAGGCTGCAAAGCCCAGAAAAAGAGAGTGCAAACCATTTACGAATGTAAGCAATGTGAAGGTTCTCCAGGCTTCTGTACACAATGTTTCTGTCAGGCACATTCCTAAGTTTTTTATTTTATTTTAAGTTTTTTTTCTTTGTGTACGTAACATACTGTGATTCAGAGTGTCATTTTTCAGTTAAACATATAATTAAGTATTATGTTTTTTTGTTTGATTTTTATAATTGTAGATTTTAATGCTTCTTTGCATAGATTGATTAATATATCTTTCTAAATAAATAATTCTCCAGATGCATAATTGTTTTATTTACTTACTGTTTTTTTAAGTCACCACATGATGACATTTTAGTTAATAAACAAATGCCATCCTTAGCACTCGGATCCGAGTGTTCGGCACCCGACGTGCTGCATGCCGACCACTCGGATCCGAAAAATGTATTTTTTAATAAAAATAATAATAATATACATTCATACATATTTTCAAACATTCATATTTACTTAATCAAAATTCACCATAAAAAGTTATGGCTTACGGCTATTACTTTGTATCCATTGTTTAAGCAATCAATGTGTTAAGACTGAAGAAATAAAGTGTTAAAACTATATTTTTAACAGATGCGTAGGTAAGTTTGAATGTTTTATATTGGATAATGTATAGCTCGTTATATCAACTGCGTTCCCACACGAAGTTCTCGGAAGCGCAACTTCTAATGGCTATAAATAACACTGGCATTATATATACACATATTTTTGGTTACAGCTGATATTGAAAACGTACGGGTAGAAGTGCGCCTGACGAAATACATATGGACGCTCATCTTTCACATTTTGGTGAGATCAACAATACTGGCAATGTGATATAGATTGATGTGTGAAAAGAAAAGTGGGGCGTAAGTGTGTGAACAGTTAAATGAGCATTTGAAGTTTTTATTTTAGTACCTACATAAAGTTTTAAAAGTAATAAGATTGGTCGTTAAAATACATGAGTATTCAGTACACGATAACGCAATTCTTTCTGTTGTCTTGGCCTTTGACACCGAGACAAGAGCGCGGCGCGGCTCAGTACCTACAGCGCGCGGGCGGCTGCTGATCTCCATCAAGACTCACGGCTTAGCCGACCAACACACGAGGAATTCCTTAATGACCCTACGTAGAAAGTCACTTGACGATGTAAGATAAATACAAAACGTGCATCGGGTATTTTTTGATAAACGCGAGCGATCGCATGCTCGGTAATGTTCGGATTGGCGCCTCAATCACGCAATTGATAGCGTGCTATAAAAGCTCTAATGCATCACTGACGCTATAAAAGACTTTGGCAATAACCATTCGGATTCAATGTAAGAGTTAGCCGAGCAACCTTCGCGTGTTCCGAGAACTTTACCGACCGGTCGGTTCGTCGCTGCGCTGCGGTTCCCGGAACGTCGACCCTTGGCAGTTTCGATTTTTAAAATAGACGCGTTCCGTTATACATGATCCTATTTAGGAGCTCCGATTTATGGCCAGTCAATTAGACGTTGTGTAATCTGTAAATGAGAGTGTCTATTTTTATCCCAAGCCCAGACCCGTTTCCGAGTGAAAGGGGTTTCCTACTGTGAACTTGCAAAACAGGTTATGGCTTTACGAACTTTCCTTTGACGTTTCTTTTCATTTGCACTTTAGATTCGTGACTTAATAATTACTGTGAATTCTAACTAAATCTATCGATGTTGTATTTAAACTAAAACTAACATCTAGTCATATGTCTGTTACGTACATGTATATGTGGGTAAATGATGAAGCGAGTTTATGCCTTAGAAACCTTAGAGGTGACCTAATCGTTTGCCTTCACCTTATTTACAGAAGTGTATCTATATTATTACCATTTGGTATCTATCACTTATGGTACCTACTTGAAGAAGTAGAAAATTATCGCTTGCAGTGGAATGTCTTGATAATGTTTCCCTACTTAAATATTTTTATTTTAATGCAATTTCCCCACGGTTTTTAAAAGCAACACAAGGACAAACAAAGTAGAGCTCAAAGGCGAAAAAGCAAATTTCATAGCACGCTACGCTAGATTCAATATAGCACTTTAAATATGCACAATATAGAGGCTGATTTTGTGTGAGCGAGAAACAGATCAAAGCAGTATTTCAATCAGTTCGTTAGACGAAACTGTCGAGTGGGTTCGCAGTAGTCTGCCATTGAAATTTAAACTACCCGCTCTTCTGGGAAAGCGGTGCAAACGACTGTATCCTTTTGCTTCGTTTTGCTTTAGTCAGTCCTAGCCCAACAAAACCAGAGATGTGCGCTGTACAAAGCGAATTGGATGTAGAGTTTAAAAAATTAGAAAAGGCTTTTCAAATTTAAGTGATTATACACCTTTGTTTGAGTTTATGAAATATGACACATTGATGATTTCGTGAAAATAATTTATACTATCGCTTCACCAGATTCTTATCAATTATTCATACTAAAGTTTATACAATTATGCATTATAATTATGAATAATTTCTTAGAAGGGCTTTAATAAGTTTAAAGTTTCCTAAGAAGAGCCTGAGGTCAGAGGCGACCACAGCATAAAATTTAATAGCCATGCATAATGTTGTGTATGGTATTGTCGGTCCTTCTGCGAACAATAACCCATATACAATTTTCAAAATGAGACAATGCAAAAAATAAATAAAAAATGAAGTCATAATGCTGGCGATTTCTCATAACAACCCTTGGGTCGGAGGCTTCCAAGGATTAATTACGAGTTCCGAGTAGGGCCGCCACCGGGCCATTCGATTCTCGGTAAACTCGAATCGAAAAAGGAGCAAAAACGGACGCGGCGCGTTCTGAGAACACGCATACGCAGGTATGCCTGCGCAGCCATCCCACCTTGTTCCGTCCGCCCGCCGATTCGAGAGAACTCACGTTTACCTAGTAGTTACTCTCCCAAGTAAAACAACATTTTCTCTTTATCATATCATGTAAACTGTACCACAAACTCAATCTATTGACGTCATCTGCCATTTTTCTTTACTTTTATGATTAAGGGCGTGTTTCACCATCTACAAGTAAAGTGTTGAATAGTTACTTCTTGATTAACGCTAATCGGCAAGTAAAAGTTACAAGTATCTTCCATCGCATCTCAGTTACAGGCCAGTTTATCACCCGATTAATGCTACTCAGATATTGTGAAATTCATATGAGTAGTTACGGGTGACTTTAAGTGGCGTTTAGTCTACTTGAAACTTTACTTGTAGATGGTTAAACAGGCCCTAAGATTAAGAGCAAATTATTATAGGACGAATACCAACCGGCATAATATCTGATAATCATTTCCACTAAGCAGTATAGATTTCGCCTATAACAATATTTTGTATTAATGTTGCGGATTATGGAAATATGTTCGATTTCCAAGCATTTATAAAGCTAGGATTACGATCGCATAGTTGTTATCATATTTTAGAAATCAGGCTTTAGTACAGTCAGCATCAAAAGTCGATGACCATATTCAGATTTTCAAAATCACTGTACATTATATCACCCATAAATCGCTCAACAAGATAAGGCGCCAGCATTGAATGAACATCATTAAAGTTCAAAATTAACTGAACACTACTCATCAAAGGTCACTGAACACCATTTTGTCAAAAATTGCTGATCGTTATAATATTCGAAAACATCATAACATTCAGTTTTACAAAATTCACTGAACAATATAAAATGTTTATTTTGGTTATCTAGTGTAATCACGGCAACGTCCAAAAATAACTTAACATCATAAATAACAAAAGTTACTGAACATTACTTTGTTTCGGATACGTAGCGTTTAAACTTATACTATCAAAAGTAGCTGAACTGCAAACTAAAAAAGTGCTCGTTACTATCTTCAGAGTTATAAATCCAATCTTGTCCTATACAAACTAAATCATGTAAAAAAAAATTAAATGGATGTAAATTTCGAATTTAACTTTCCAAAATAATTCTGTTTGAATTTATACCATCGACATAATCAATGATTTTTTTAGTTCGATTGAATTGTAACCTTATTCATGAAGCAATAACCCCCGTACTCAGAGACATTTAAATAAACTATTACTAAGTAAAGGTTTTGTTCGTGAAATCTTTCCTTAGTGTCAGTTTAAGTAATCATTAATGTCTCTGAGTGCGGCGGTTAAGACTCATTTCCAAAAATCACGCAGATTCTAATCAAATTCATAACGTCGACTTAGTTTATGATTTTTATAGTTACGATTGAATTAAAACCTAATCTGTATACATATAAGACTCATTTTCAAAATTCACACAAATTCCGTTTTAATTCAATTCTTTGGGAAACATAGTTGTGGGTATTTGAAAAACTGTTTACCCTTGAATGTAAAAAGAATATTTCTACTTAATTATCACTTTGTATCGGATGTAGACCATTGCGGTTGCAATTATTTATCATCTATAAATATTGTATTAGTTATCAATTGCGCTTTAGTGACAAATGAACATTATAAATAAAGATGGTATAAATTCAAACAGAATTATTTTGGAAAGTTAAATTCGAAATTTACATCCATTTAATTTTTTTTTACATGATTTAGTTTGTATAGGACAAGATTGGATTTATAACTCTGAAGATAGTAACGAGCACTTTTTTAGTTTGCAGTTCAGATACTTTTGATAGTATAAGTTTACACGCTACGTATCCGAAACAAAGTAATGTTCAGTAACTTTTGTTATTTATGATGTTAAGTTATTTTTGGACGTTGCCGTGATTACACTAGATAACCAAAATAAACATTTTATATTGTTCAGTGAATTTTGTAAAACTGAATGTTATGATGTTTTCGGATATTATAACGATCAGCAATTTTTGACAAAATGGTGTTCAGTGACCTTTGATGAGTAGTGTTCAGTTAATTTTGAACTTGAATGATGTTCATTCAATGCTGGCGCCTTATCTTGTTGAGCGATTTATGGGTGATATAATGTACAGTGATTTTGAAAATCTGAATATGGTCATCGACTTTTGATGCTGACTGTACCTATTTAATGTTAATTATTTCTGTGAAACTATCAATACCAAACGAAATCGAAGTTTCTTAGAAGACAATCAGCTATTCTTAACTAATCGTAGTAGTTAATGTATCAAATCAAACTACAATTAGTAATAAACTTCAAACATGCCATTTTCTTTCAGTGATAAGAGATTTTATCAAGTTTCAACTGAACACACTCTTAAAAGTCATGTCTTGTACGGAATGAGAAACAATTTTATCCGCGTTGTACTATTAACTGGTGAAGGTAATGAAGATAAGGTCTTAGAAGTAGTTTAAAAGCATTGTTATCATTTACGTGGCATGTTGGATTTAATTTTAACCGTGCTTTTATTAACATTTGCTTCAAGGTTGACCGGTATTTTAACGATAATGTCCTATAAAATAAGAATTAAAATAAATACCATTTTATATGCGCGGATTGTCTAGACGTGTACGAAAAACAAGATAAGTTTAGTGTTTGCCTAGTTTTGATACGACTGGTAGAAATTGATATGATAATAAAATTCAAATAGGTTTTGTTTGCTATGTAAGTTAATATATAGTAGAAATATTTAGGTAAACATTATGTTTAGATATTCCTTTTGAATGATCAATACCATTCTATTCATAAGAAAAAGACATAAGTCAATACATACTTAAAGTAAAAATAACTACAACGAACATTGTTTTAATTAATGCAGTCATTTGCATTGATTACCATGAAGATAGCAACTAGACGTAGAAAATTATAATGGGTTAATTTACATTATTTTACTTGGTGACTAGATTAATACTTAATTAAATTATTAAAGCTGTTACCCAACTGGAATATCATTAAATACCTATTTCTATTTATAATATGCGAAGGAAACTTTGAATAAATTAATGGTAATGCCAAATAGTCATAACTCCTTCATTGTTGACATTGGATTAAAAAAAAAAGCTTCGACGAATTGAGAACGTCCTCCTTTTTTTTTGAAGTCGGTTAAAAACCAATGTATAATTAAACATTAGACGAAAGTATTTATTCAATTTGATTACCTTCTTTTTTTTAGCTAAATATTGTTTTTGGTACCTTTAGTTCAGCTTTGAATGCTCGGTTCATTATTTTTTTAAATGCTAATGTTGTTGTTCTGTTATATCGTCGATCGCATTCACGTTGCATTGGTACCTTTACCTTTACCAAAAGAATGAACCTAACATCATGCATTTTTGTCAATACATCATTGTAAATAGCAACTGATGTTGTATCAATTTCATCGCAGTTTCTTTACTGCTTTAGGACATAGTCAGCTAAATATTCCGTAAAAATCAATAGATATGAAAATTGTAATGGAAACACTTGGAAGCATTTAAAAATGTATCATAGTCTACAAACTTCAATTTTCACGCTTCTCAATCAATGTCACTTGAAGCGTTTCTACGAATCCTATCAACGTCACAGTACATTAAACACTAACAATAGACTCGGCTCCTTTTATCTTTAAATAACAAAAAATACATTGTCTCCCTTTGAGGATAAACAAAGGCCACTGCGATTCCCTGTAATCGATTTAACAGCGTGATGTTCCCGGTAAAACGTGGACAATGAGAATGTTAACAATAACATTGATTTGAACTAAGTGCTTCGTACAGTTGCGATGCCGCAACTTAGTGGCAGATAAAACCACTCATGGAAAATATTCATTACAATTCAAATGAACGATTATGATTAATGATTATTTAGGTTTGTTTTCGTTATGAATTTGAAAGAATCCAAATTATCTTTAGCCATTCAAAATGGGAGAGCTCCCCCTGAATTACGTTTGTAAGCCCAAAAATAATAAACCCATAAAATAAGTTAGGTAAGTATACTTAGTCCAGTCAGATTAATTTATAACGCCTAAACAAGCTAAAACACAGTTGATTGTCAACAACTCTACATCTTGTACTGTGTGTAAAACAAATAAATAAATAAAAACAAATAAAATAAGTTGATCAATGAATAACTTGAGCGTTCAATATTCTAAGGAAACGTTCTATCGTAGCGTGCCAGCACGATAATTGTTTTTAAATGAAGTGATCCGCGCCAAGCGAGGTGTCATTAACACAGTCAGCACGCTTGTGCATAAACATTCATTTTATTTATTACAGTTCCTACTGCATAACCTTACGTATGTATTACATAGCTGTGATTAAGATAGACTGAATTCTTAACCTAGTTGCAGACACGATAGTAATGACTTGTTATAAAATGATACCGAAATTGAAAAAAAAGCTCGTATAAATACATTTATATTAAACACCAGCGTTTTTTTAAATTAAAGTTCATCTCGTTTGTGACGCCAGCAATTTAATAACTAACAAAATTACATAATTTTCGTCAACAACAAGTTATAAATGTGGAGATAAATATGATATAGAAGTTCCAGATCTTTATAATTGTTAATTTGCCTTTATATATTCAGGGCTTACGTCATTCGTTAATATAATCTACGCTTTTATCATTCAGAACGCATTGACCCCGAAGTCCAAGTGATAAAGATAACAGCTGGCGCCGCACGATATTTTGGTGTGGTTCTGTACACGTGTTTGGTGGTCGTAAACAAAAATTACTTTGGCAGTTACTTTATGGCTATTAATAATATATTAGGGGCACACAAAAACATATTCATCGACTTGTTAGTAGTTACTGAAAAGACCGGTTAAGTTTAAAACAAGTTGGAAGTTCTCACCTGGTAGTTTGACCACCATTGGAGGTGTTTGTGTTCGGTTGGGATCCAATGTAAACGCCTTAGATAACAACAAAACACGGAAACACAAAGGCCCACTTATAATTACTTATATTTCCTCAAATCCACTTTACGGCCGTTTCGTTTCTCGGTAAAACTCTTTATAAGCAGTTTCGTAGAAACCGACTGAACTGGAGAAATTAATTTGCAGAAATCGATGTCGCCGATGGCGGTCCGTCCGCGTGCCTCAACAGAAACGCTTTCTAAGTACGCGCACATTCAATTTCACTCAACGGTGTTTATCACAGATAACGATATCGCGGCAGGAGGTGAAAGTTCGGCGAGGTGGGTCGCCTCGGCGTGACAATCCTCTTTCGTGTACAAAACCGTACTGAGCGAGCGGCGAAGCCGGCACGCGGCGCGCACCGATGCGAGTGAGGTAAACACGCGTAGCGGGCGGTGCGCGCGGCTCGGCGGGGGGACTATGTGAATGTGCGACCGAGACCGAGCGGGATCGCGACGCGCGGCGCGCTCCGCCCGTACTTGCCGACGAGCTGCCACTTCCCAGAACAACCAACCTTGGCTCTTCCACGAAATAACTCAAGGCATTGTCACTAATTTATAAAACTTATGGTCTTCCGCCCAAGGCCTGCGCGTAGGGTACTGGCCGGGCCCGCCAACTTCACAATCCAAAACTCGTGCTCGTGACTTACATTAAAGACGTGCACCAGGTACGGTTAACCTCGGTGACCGGCCCCCGATGTTAAATTAGGTAACTTGTAGTATCTATCTATCCATCAATCAGAGCGCGGGCTCGGCCCCCTACCTCCACCAGACGTAAAGGTAATAAACGTTGTAAAGTTCATTCACTTCTTGGTCTATTTTTTGTCGACAAACAAGCCCATACATCTAATTCAATATACAGGTAGATATTTTAAATGTATTGAAATGTTATCAACCTCTTTGAGAATTGTTACAGTAGGTACATACATCATTGTATTTTTTATTATCAATCACAATAGGAGTATTTTCTCACTAAAAGTTACGCAACACCTGATAATTTTATCAGTGATTATAAAGTTCTTAAGAATACCTCGGATAAAAAAATAATTACATAAATAAAATACTACTGAGACAGTTCGGTGTCTGAGATTGCAGAATTTCCTACCCAAGGTTATGGTACTAATGACTGTCTCGTTAGTCCCTAAGAGCGACTGCTAAGCACGAGGTCCTGGGTTCAGATTCCGGGTCGGGCAAAGTGTTACTGCTTACCGGGTTTTTCCATCAGGTGATTCTCAGCTATCAGCACGGAGTCTGGATTTGTGCCCAGTTAATGGCAATAAGCTCGCCCTCTACGACATTGGGACCTATAATATAACGGCGAAATATGGGTGTAATATACACCCCTGCCTACCCTTTCGTGGAATAAAGGCGTGACATTAGTGCGTCTTCAACTGTAACTGATTCGTTGTCTAAAACTAATTGAGATAATATTTCTGATGATAATTCAATCAATTGTTTATTTCCTAGCTGTCGTTGTAACTGGTCAAAATTGTAGCTACTTTCATAAAATTATTATTAAACATTATAAAAGCTTAAAATAGTTTCGTATCCAATATTTACAACAGTTTTTCTGCTCGTCTTAAGTTGTTCTGTCGAATGATTGATGTCTGACATCTGTTCCATCTGCTACTATTTTCGTGAGATTGTTATCTATAAATATGAGGAATAAGATTTGTATATTATTGTTATTGTGTATAACAATGGGTGATTTTTTCTCCCGAGTAGGGCAAGTAATCAATAAAACTGAAGATAATCGAGCATTCCTCGAAAGGCAATGCGTGTGACATGCGCCATGCTTCTACGAAAGAGCGCTCTTTACGGGATGTATAGGTGGCGACACAAATGTTTAGTAATATTTAGGCGGCAATGCACTTCAAATCCAAACTAAAAGTTGATCTACTATCACTAAACAACCGCGAAGTAATTAATCCAAAATATCTAAGCATTATCAAATAGAAGATAACCGTTTAGCTAACGTAAATGTTTGAAATCTTAATACAATTATCTGTGCCACTAATCTCTAGTTATCTAAAATTATCTAATTCTACGGGTTCGAGAAAAGGTTTAGTTGTAGTAAGAAAATGTTTTTGATAAAGTTCGACTATAAAACATTTATAAGCATTGTCATAATTTGTTGTAGGTAACATTTCAATTTTATCGATGACACGATAACATGGCACCAATAACATGAAATTGGGCTTCTGTTTTTATTTGATTGCATAACTCATTTATCGTTCTGCCGAAATGGTGAATGGTGACTGACCTACATTAACAATCAAACTTTTGTTACTGCATGTCCTTTAGTGACAGATGTTGTGCACGTGTGGGTGGGTGCACACCGACCTAGCCATATTTCGTCAATACTGGCTTCGATCATTAAAGATGAGAGTCTTTGATGCTTGTTGTTTGTGTTTAAGAATTTGGCGCCATCCATCACATTTAGCAATAATATTTCCTATCATTTTTCGAAAAACGATGGTAAAACACATCATTTCCAGTATCGTTAAGCCTAATAAAGAGATAGCGAAAAGTAATTAAGTATGACTTAATTCTTGAGAGTAAATATGAGGTTAATAAGCAATCACTGGTTCTGCCTGTTACTTCTCATGATTCGAAATACATGCTGTAATTAATCATCGTTAGATTTAAGTATGGATAGGTTATTTTGTTTCGTTTCGATTCTCCAAGAAGAGAAATAAATCCAAAGAAAACTTCCTTCAAGAATCTAAATAAGGTCATATAGGGTGTCTGGCACCTAGCTAGTCAGATATTATCACACGTGACACATGACGACATACCACGTATATTCCTTGTAGTCAAGAAAGAAAAATCATTGAGGTGATGTCTAGGGATTCCCAGGCTTTGTAAAGAATAGGTATTGGGTTTATCTGGTAGGATTTTTTGTAGATACACTTTGCAATTAAATAGGTAAGACGTATAGTACAGTAAATATCAATCTGTTCACGGCTATAGCTAGCACTTCTAAATATACATAATATATATGTATAAGGCCTGGTTGCTAAAATAGCAGTAGATTTTCAAACTTGCACTGAAAACATAAAATATAATGGACGTAAAACCGGCGCTTTTAGCCAATTCGAAAACATGGCTATCAGGTTTTAATTGTGGCGGCTGGATCCGTAATTTTAATTTAATTCGTATGCAGACAATAAATTGATATTTAATTAATAAAGTGCTAATCTAGGTATTATGTATGGTTCTGGAATTTGTTTCAGACAAACATACCTTGTACAATGTGTGCTATTGTGTGCTATATGTTCCTATACATATAACTATGCATTATGTGTTGTACTTCTAAATTTTCATTCATTCAGTTAATATCACATAGTTTGGATGAAATCCTTCTTTTAGAAAATAGCATACCATTCATTTATTATATTTCAGTGAACATCCGACCATTTTTATGCACTTTTTTACCTTTATGAGCTTTTAAAAGTTTGGAAACAGATGAGGCAGTTAGAACTGTCAATCTCTTAGGTCATTACTACCTAAAAATATATACATCTTTTGCAATACACTCTTGATGAACAGCAGTCACAAATCCCTTCCATGTATATCTTTATCGATTCACACTAATTGGATATGTAATGTGTGAATGTATTGGCTTTGCGGCATATTCAGAAGATTGTGGAACCACTGAAGCTCGTTCTAAGAAGGTCATTATGTAGATAGCAATGGCCGCTAAAGTTCCTAGTCAGGATCCTATTTGTACTATGCATAATTAATCAATTTATACGGAAGAAAAGGCGAAACGCACGTGCGATACAACATGCAAAACATTTCAAAGAAATGCTTGTTATGAAGTTTCCAAACGAAACAATCGTCAAAATACGCAGTTCACTTTCAAGACGTTAATAGCCTCAAGATCGCAGGAAAACCATGTTTTTGTTTACACAGCGGCCAATTCGCTAATTTTATCTTGACGATCGCTAGAAAGAAAGACGAAAGTATACATTTTAGACGGCCGACGGAGTTTCTTAGAAATTTTGTGTCGGCAACAACCTGACCTGGTTTAGGACTTCCAGTTATCTGCTCCATCTGTCAGTTTATTATAACTTTTAGGCAGGTAAGACTTGTCCTATATAATCAGTTATTGCCTAAATAAAAGAGTTGCTTATGTGTAGGTACCTGTAGCGAAAATCTGTTGCTATGGCTATGTAATCTAGATTGACGCTTATACTATTATTATGTTGCTGTAATTATATAAAATGTGTTTTCCTGTTGACTAAATGAAAACTATAGCATCACCAAATTTCTTATCTTCCAGGAAGTAGTAAGGGAAAATTTACTTTGAAATGCGCGAAAGTGACGATAAGCTAACAAACTACTAACTACGTGCTTTACATATTAGATATGTATGTGCGTCTTTCTGGTTCGTTCGTTGAAAGACAACAATGTTTCGAATACACGTTACCAAAGGCACACAAAGTTTGCGTAAAGAAAATAATTTAATAGGTACAATATAGAATCCTTTATAATAAAATTATGAATGAAAGTTACCCTAGTTATGTTAGGAACTGTATTAGCCCAGTTGTAGTAGCCAAACTGTAGTAGCCCAGCGGTTAGTATATATAATATATGAATTAAATAGAGTGAGAAAATTTTATAAGATGATTGAAACTTAATGATTATAAAAACAATAGTTCTAAAAAAAGTGAAACAGGAATGGTTTCTCGGGCACAGCAAGTTGATAAATAATAGGATAATAAGATCTAAAATAATTATTTCGTAGTAAATACACTACTCAGTGTACTCAAAATAAATATCTAATAACAAATTCAAATAGGTCATTCACCGGCATCATATCCATCCACCGTGTAATAAAGCTGAAACTGAATATTCAAAAGGAGCTTATTAGGAGGGGTAGTAAGCTAGTAAGTGGTCCGTCAAATCCCTACACAACGGTTTGCCTACACACCCGTGTGTACTTCCCGCACCAATTAAACTCGGGCCCAACTAATCCGTTATTGGAAAGTCCCGCGTCGACATCACAACGCCATACAATGGTGAACCCCAGTCGAATAACATTTGTTTACCGTACGTGCGGATTGTCTGCCTAGCTAATGCTAACTCGGGGAATTCGGACTTTATAGCGATTGCACGTGTTACTTGGCCCATAGCCAAACAACGAGTTATGTAATATTTTAGGGAAAACGCGCTCGCGTTCACGCAAGGATGGTTCCGTGCCAATACAGCGAAATAGCTTCCTAATATGTTGGTGAACATTTATATATTATCGATTGCTCTATTTTCTGACAGAGTTAGGAATCTCCAGAGGCAACAATGAAAATAAACGCACGTTAAAGTTGGTGTAGGTTAATGTTTTTTCTTTGCTGAAATAAAAAAAAAAAATTATTTAGGGTGGGTTTCCAGAATCAGTATCTAAGAACAAGAAATATAATCTAATCCACAATTGTTAATTACATTAATATTTCTACTAAATCTAAACTTGATTGTTTCATATTACGGGAAACACTTATCACAATACGAAGAAATTATGTAGGTATTATGTACTGCAATAATAAATTGTATACGTTGGGCGCCGGCGCGGTATTGATAAGCGATATCAATTTACCGACAGTGAAAAGTCATTATCTACTTAATCTGGCGTCTAGGTTGCCGGTCAGGCGATATGATGTGCAAATGTGTCGTAGAGCCTTCTGGGAAAAGATGATTAGATATAATGTTATTTCAATTATTAGCACATGGTTTGAACGCCTAAATCAGTAGTTCCCAAACTTATTTTTCTCGTGCACCACTTTCAAAATTAAACTGGTGTCGGTGGACCCCCTGCTGCTACATTCCTACCACATTGTTAAAGTCGACAAAAAATAAAAATTGTGTCGCTTCTGAGTTCCGTCCCTATATTCTGATAGGTTAAAATTTTAAATTTTAAATAAAAACGAAAAATGGTACATTTTATAACATTTTATTAATTAAAAGAAAAGAATTACAAAAAAATAATAATAAGGTAATACTTATAGGTTGTGGACATAATTTTAATTAATGGGAAGGATGTATTTGATGGAGTGTCAGCAAACGATCAATGTTTGGCTTTATTTTTGTGAGCAATAACCGCAAATCCCCCCGCTCTGTGATGTTTAGTTTGCTCCTTTTTTTTGTTAAGAGGTTTGTAACGGCACTAAAACTTCTTTCGACAAGGTATGATGAGGGAAAAGCTATCAAAAATTTCCTTGCGATTTCCCACAGTCCAGGATATTTTTCGTGTATTTCTGCTTGCAGCCAAAATGTTTGGTAGCCTTTTCTAAATTTCACCTTCAGCTCCTCATTGGTGCTTAGCTCAAGCAGCTCCTCTTGTAATAATACATTGGCCACTTCAGTTTCATCAAATGGATTTACGATCCATGGTGGTATATCCATCGTCAGCATATCTTCAAACCTGGTTTTGAAGTCATCATGCAGGGCACTTAAATGTTGACTGTAGGTATGGATATCCTCATCAATAGTTTCTACCTGCGACAAGTTTGGAAATTGAGATAATTCGCGCCGACTAATGTTTTGCTTCATAAATTTCAATTTCCCAAGAAAAGCCGAAATTATCCCCTTTGTTTTTATTAAATTCAGGCTGTCCCCTTGTAACTGCAAGTTAATATCATTAAATTTTTTAAACAAATCTGTCAAATACGCAATGTCTCCTTTGAATTTGATCAAGTTTTCTTTTAAATCTGGATCTCTACTTTCTAAGAACTCTAATACGGAATCGAAAACAGAGTAAAATCTCGTTAAGCATGCACCTTTCGACAACCAGCGTACTTCAGTATGTAAGAGCAGTCGTTGGAAGTCTTCGTCATTTTCGTCGCACAATTGAGCAAATAAACGCGTATTCAATGCATTGCTTCTAATTTTGTTGACAGCGTTTATTATAAAATGAAGAGATTGGTTCAACCTGTCACTTAAATGTTTCGCCACAAGATGTTGTCGGTGGATTACGCAATGAATAGCTGTAAGTCCTGGTATAATTCTTTTGAGATGACTTATAAACCCACGATATCGCCCTACCATTGCAGGAGCTCCGTCTGTTGCCACTGAAATAATGTTTGTAAATGGAATCGATTTTTCCGTAAAAAAATTACTCAGGACATTAAATATTGATTCGCCTTTAGTGTCAGTCTCCAAAGTTCTGGCAAATAGCAATTCTTCGTGAATTTCTTCCTCCATGATAAATCGGACATATGCTAATAATAATGCTTCATTACCGGGTAACGTTGACTCGTCCAGTTGTATAGAAAAATGACTTTTTTGCAGATGATTGCACAAAAAACTTTCGATGTCAGAGCTCATTTCATCAATGCGTCTTTGTACAGTATTGTTACTTAATGGAATTCTTTTTAGTACGTCAAATGGAGATTTGTGCAAAACAGTTTTTAAAACCTCTTCAACAGCGGGTAAAATTAATTGTTCTCCGATAGTGTGCGGTTTTCCAGATTTTGCTATTAGTAATGAGATATTGTAAGATGCCCGCAAGCCATCATCGTTACTTTGAGATGTTGAAGCGAACATGCTGTGCATGGTGGGTCTCTTTTCATATTTTTCCTTCAATGTTTGAAAATATTTTAAATCTTTACCCATTTTATCAGTATGACACCTTTTTAGATGATCTTCGAGCTTTGATGGTTTCATAGAGTCATTGCTTAAAACTTTATTGCATATTAGGCACATGGGCAAGTGTTTATCTGCCTCTGATGGAACAAAACCATATTTCAAATAATCGACACTGTATTGTCGACATTTTTTCTTTGCTGTAGCCATGTTTTGTATCAGTTACCTTCCCTGTAAAAAAAAATGTTATAGTAACCAAGTTTTTATTTGAATATAGGTAGCACAACGCAGCCTTTGTCAGCTTTATATTATTATGATTATCATTATATTGAAAAAGTATTACGGCTTGTAAAGGGACCAACTAATAAACCGCTAAGACAAGTACAGACTTTTTCACGAAGCGATATCAATGTTAAATACCTAATTTACCACAATTTTTTAATAGTAGAAATAAAAATTAGTTTACTCAGTATCGAATATTGATCATATTTGTGTAGGAAAAAATAAAAGTCGAAATCCCAAATTGACCAAAAAAGTGACCATAAAAACAATAACTAAAATTTCATTAAATCAATGAGTTCACGCGCTAGTAGTTTTATAAAACAGTAATTGCTCTGCAATATTGATTTTTCGGCCTTTTTAGAGAGGCAGTCCTCTCGTGAAAAAACAATTGAATAAAACGTGCTGTGTTTGTCTTCAAATCGAAAGAGGACAATTAAAATATCTGTAAGTTACTAAGTTAGCTATATACAATGTGTCCGAGCGATAAGACCGCCCGGCGTTTTTTGAATATTTGTACGAAATCATTAATAATTATATTTACATTTGTGACTTAGCGGCCTTAGTGATTTTATATAAGTAATTTTTTTACTACATTTTAGTTTTGTCTAATGATTTTAATTGATAAATTATGATGTCGGCTAGTCAGTAAACAAAAATAATGGAAAAAGATGAACAAACTTAGGAAATATCGTAAAAAAACTGCAGCACGTCACGCGTCTTTACTTAATTTAATTTTGTACAAATATTCTAAATACGCCGGGCGGTCACTTATCCCTAGGACACATTGTATACAAGCATTTGTTATCAACCGACCAGTACACGAAACAAAATACTTAAGAACTAGGTACAACAAAAAAAAGGTACGTACTTACTTTTCTCCGGCACTAGGAACACTAATATAAATTTTCTCACACCTTCTTTTTCGAAATTCCGGAAACAAATAAATGAGCATGCCTTTGGCATCGAGTATTTATAGTCTTGATCAAGATCATGTCTAAACAAGCACTAAGCATTGTCGGACGGATTGCGCTTTGCAAGTCTGTACACGAAATTGTAATATCGAATACGCAAGTTTGGACAAGTAAGAGTCGCTTGCCAGATTAAAATGTTATCTGCTTAGTTAGGTACTTAAAACAATATAGGTAGGCCCTTATAAAAACTATATGCAGATAAATTTTCGTGGACCCCTATTAACATCTTATGGACCCCCATTTTTTATTGACGCCTACGTAGACCCCCAGCAAGGCTCCCGTGGACCCCTGGGGGTCCACCTGGACCACTTTGGGAATCACTGGCCTAAATTGTACTCGAGCAAAATCCTAAAGTGCTTGTTAAGCTTTTGAACTTAGTTGCAGGTCCAAATCCAGTAGACTGGCTTATTTTATTTGGCCTGCGGAAATAGGTATATTTAAGTCTAGCTGTTGTGAATGTATTGTGATATCATTGTCACAGTGTTATCCTTTTTTTTTGTGTTAATGATCGATGTCGGTGGATGGGGCTTTTATTGAAGAGTTTAAATAGTCTGACGTAATTTTGAAAGGGTAATAAATCTGGTGTTTACTCTATAAACATTTTTTCTTTCTTTCTATATATTTTTGGAACTGTACTATGTATTTGTATATCAGACTGCTACTCAACTGAACCCTAACAATGTTTTTACGAGCAATTATCACGCTCGATCCTTGATTGCAATAGAATTCTCAAAATTCAACCGCGCACTGTTATGTTCTTGTTATTTAGATTTATGTAAATAGGCCACAGATAAGATATGCTGTTCCTCAGCTAATTACATCGGAACATGCTAGTGCTAGTACAACACTATAATATTATGATGTTATCGCTTCGATGAATTCCGAAATCAATAAATATCTACGGCTAGCAGGAAAAGATAAAACATATTTTATTTTCCCGAGGAACAGTAGTTCTTATCTTCGCATAATATAATCAGATTTAGTTAATGGATAGCTCTGGAGATTCTGAAGTTATTTTTAACTGACTTTAAAACAGGAGGTTCTCAATTCGACTGTTTGTTATGTATGGTATGTGATTTCAACGAAGTAAGAAAACGGATTTAATGGTATTTTATAAATGTTTATAGCATTTACTACCTTTGCAAGTTCTATTGATTTATTGACACAAAACAAAACAAAGTTCCTGACTTCTGCGCTAGGTTTAAGCACCTGTGTTACAGAAGTCAGTCCCCTTTTTTTGTTTACAAATTTGATGTGTAATAAGAATTAAGATAGTTTAAAAATATTTTTAAACATACTAGATAGCTAGCTCATTTGGCAGGCGTACCCACAGGAGACATCCTCAGAGTTGCGGGCAACCGATGGATGCAAATGGCAAGGTCCTCTTCATTGTGGAATTTTAAGGGGGAGGCCTTTGTTCAACAGTTCCGGCTGATGATGACTAATAAAGGCTTTAAGGGTTAACCTAACAAGCTTATTATAGTTATGCATAGGTAGCATTCTACTAATGAACTACGTATTGTATTCAACAACATTCAACTCTTGCTTAATTAAATTGAATTCATTCCTCACCTCTCAATTAATTAACCAACTGCCTCGTATTAATACACTTTTTTACTCTTCGATACTTAGGCAAGGTGTCTTGGATAGTGCTAAAGACGAATTCTTAAAGGTCGCAGGAACATTTTTATCACTCACTAACACTGGCATTTAAAGTTATAAAAGTGTCGTACCCGAGCAGAATTACGATTATCGGGTAAAACGAAATTGTATCATGTCACGGTTGTTTACCAGTTAGGTATAGACCACTGATTTTTATTTCCTACGATTCTGATGCACATTTTTTGTCTCGATCATTCTCATCACAATCTTCGTCGGAATAGAATACTCCCTATCTAGACTTGTTCTAAAATATCTCGGATCTACTCCGAGGATGTTTGCCGAAAGCCTCCCTTCATCTCGGACGGTTCCTGCAAAAACGTAATGAATATAAAACTACTTATTACCTGTGAAACCTTATTAGCTTTATGATCACGTTCCCTAAGTAAAGTAAGTAAAAAAGAAAATATTAGGCTACGAAAGCATGTTTGCTTTCGCAGCCTAATATTTTCTTTACACTACTATTTTCCTTAAAAAAAAAAGAAAATTTCGGTCTTATAAAGTCCAAAAGAGATTCGGTACTTATCTTGTTTTAAAAGTCTTGGTTGCGTACCTAGTGCTGATGAAAGCCACGATTATTTGATGACATTAAGCTTAAAAAGTTCATTGAAAAAGGATTCTCTTCTTTCTTAACACTAGAATTTCCACGAAACTTTTACGATCACATTATATAAAATGGCGATTGGCGTCAGTATCTATAACATTATTATCAATGATCAACTATTCTTTATCAAATAAATTACGAACACAGCAAACAACATCACTCATCAGCTGTAATTAATTATACAATTTAATATTTTACTGGTATCATTTGTAATTATGTCGAGATTATCTGCTAAACCTCCAAGTCGTTATAAATGCCTACACACTTCAATATCATTGTAACATGTGTATGTGTATAGCCACACGACTATTTAAAGATAGTCAGAGCAACTCAAGTACCTAGATGTAGTAAGCTAGGATTTTCTGTCTGCATCTTCCCAGGTGCCACATTTTTTGGGAAATTAAGAGTTTCTAAGTCCTGTATCCTAATTGTAGTAACAGTTTACAAATTTTGTAACACTGCACTGTGCTACGAATACATAGGTAGTGGCAAGATAAGTAATACATTATAGTATGGTAATATACCTACATACATTTTTGGTGACAATATTGTGTCCTAATAACTTCGAGGCAGCCACGCGAAAATTATTGGTGGTACGGAATGAAACAAAGCAACATCATGTTCTGAAACGCGAGCGAATTACTTTAATATTTCACCCAACACCCATTTTTTTGGTTTCTCGACATGAATTCTCTTGACTTCATTAACAGATGTATATGTTAACTCGAGCAAAGTTTCATTGACATTCCTGTCTTCAGCTAAATGCAATACAACACTTCGAAGATTTTCTTGGAAAGTATCTGTATCATAAATGGAAGTGAAGGAGGTTAGATACGGTTGAATGAGCAGGGCCACACCACGACCGGCTGCCGTTCTATCTGACTGCAAAGCACCCTCCGTTTAAAGCCCTGTCTGTGTATGTTTTGTAGAAATTGTTTATAGTTTTTACGTGTGTACCTACCACTGTTTTTTGTTGTTTGTATCATGTTTTAATGTAAATAGATCTTTATTCGATAAATTAACGAACTCGTTTCTCTTTTCTTGTAAGTAAGTCCGTATGGGATTTAGTACAGAATCCTTGCAGAATAATAAACTTTAACACCTAATAGTGTTCAAATGCGGTAGGTAACCGAAGATATTTACAAAAATTGGTATTCCGAAAACATTTGACTTATAAAATTATAACTAGTAATATCAAATAACATTTTCAGTCAGGTAGTTTCACGTATACTTAGGTAATACTATTTTCGTAAACTTATATTTCTCTAGAACTCTAATACTTACGTACATATGTCTACAAAATTTCAGCGTGGCAACGTTCTGTTATCAACGGTATTTTTTATAGAAGCACGGAGCCGGTTCGTAATGCAACAATGCTGCGATAAACTTACTCGACCGACCTTGGTTTCCATTTCGATACGAATACGAATGAATAGTTGAAAAAAACGTCAAAGGACTCCTTATTCCGTCCTCGTTCCAACGCTATCCACATTTGTATTTTGTGAAAATAGTAAACAAAGTTACGCTTCGTGTGTCTAGTAAATTACATCGTAATAACAAGGTAATGTGGGCTCATAATGCATTTATAGGAAACCCATGGTTTCTATGAATGCATTATTATTTCTTTTCGTGTCAGCTAATTTTCCGATGTTTTACCTCGATTGCTTCGAACTGCGGAGTATAGCCGTATCATAATCACATTAATTGTTTATAGTGAAGTGTTTTTACCGAATTTCTGAGAAATAGGTGTAATTTGTGTCTTGCCATGTTCCGTGTCCCCAATGAGGTCCAATTACATGCCGATTAAAATAGCATTAACGAAATTGCCGGCGCGCGACCGGCACCTGCGTACGCGCCGCCCATTGGACGCGTGTATATTACGTTATGGTTTTTGCGCGTGACGACATAGTCGCCGTATTTAGGAATTTCGTAATGAATCAATAAGTACTTGGAAATGTTTGTTTGTCTGTTGTGTGCTCATACTGTTCCCGTTATTTGGAGTAATACTAATCGAAGGGATTTTTGCGTAATTCTCATAGATGTTTTTTAAATATCTCGTCATTAGACAACGAGGTAGCTTTAACTCTAAGGAAGGACAAAATGTAAATGTTTTATGCAGTTTTACCAAACAGACGTACAGAAAATTTGTCACCATAACCAAAAACACCACAATTGTCCATTAATCACGACAAGTAATACGTTATTTACGCCTAATTCATGTCTACGCCATTTGAACATGAATATTGTAGCTTCCGATCTGCACCTGTGTCGGTAATCAATATTTAATCGCAAGTCCAATGTCGTTTTCTTTTAACGCCACTTTACTATCACGCGAATCGGACAGGACAGCACTGTTAGTGTTCATCCTTGTTGTTTTACAAACTCCATCGTTGCTTTTGTCAAGTTAAGAAAACTTGACAAAAGCAACGATGGAGTTTGATGAATGTGATTAGCACTAATAAAAAATTTGTACTAATCACATTCTGTACAAACCTTTTTGCATTTTTAGTAAATTTTGTTGCTTGAATTGTGGGGGATTTGAACATAGGCTCAAATCTCAAAACAAGAATATTTACTCACATAGTTCGCAAGAGTCAAGTGTAATCGTGGCTTAAGATAGTTCGTGAAGTATAAGATCAACCAGACTTGATTCATATTGAAAACGACACCACTTACAATGTGAATCAATAGTTTTGAAGAAAGCTCCTTTTCTAGTAAGTACCTCTCTGGTCTAGAAGAGGACTTCGCACTACACAAGTACACATGACTGTTACAAGCAACTTATACGTACTTAAAATAAATGTTTAATATACATATATAATTTACCAACTCCTAAACGGCTGGATCAGTTTGTATACAATTTTGAGTGTATATTTCAATGGGTTTCTGGATGGTTTGACCTTTGTCCAAATATACTTATGGTACTTATGAAACTGGAATTAGTTTTGTCATTAATTATTTTTATAGTAGACTTTAATAAAGTCATAATCTGTTATATATATTTTTATAATAACTATGGTAGGTACATTCCAAATAAAATTCCAATAATTTTAGTTAATAACATTTCTGCGAAAGGTTTAGTTGAACAATGTGATGCAACAATCGTTCTATTATATCTTCAGGCAACAATTATATAAGAAAACCGTTCATTGTAACACTTGTTTACAACGGAAATAGTTATGTATAATACGAAGGTAGGTACTTACGTACTTTTCCCCTGGTCACTCTTAGATGGAGTCACATCTCTACTGAGAATTCTGTTCGTCACGCCATCGCCACGCTATAGGACCGACTCCATAATTAATTCCACTAATATTATAACGGAGAAAATTGTTTGTTTGTCTTTAGTGTTCTAAGAAAATAATTAGTTGAAAACCTACTTCTGATTCTGAGATTTGAAGAAAGAATGTAATGGCTGATTTCTTGAAATCACATCGCATATTATTTCAATAAATACATTTGTTTTTTATTGGAAGTGAATATTTTAAACACTGAATTTCGTAATATTAGTGTGTTTATCCGAGGAATTCTTAGGAATCACTTAACCGTCCGAAATGTTTGCTCTGGTAACGTTCCAATTGGGTCGCAGTAAGAACTTTCATGTTGTATGTAGTTGTAGCTACCTAGTTATGGAGTGTATCTGTCACAAGGAGTCTGTAATCTAATCCGTTCTCAAGTATTAATCTTGGCGTAGATGAATGATTCAGTCTTTAGGTTTTCAGTACATAGTGTCGAGAGTCGTCGTCGAGTATGAACCAGAAATCAAAAAGTGGATTATTATAATATTTAATACGAGCTCGGTGGTTGGCAAGTACTAAGATTTATATAAACCGCTACTTAAATTGGAATTTTGCCCGATATATAATGTGGCAAACGGGACCTAATACATTACACCAATTTGTCGGACTCTGGATGAGTTACAGCAGTTATAGCTTGTCTCTCTCTATTCTCTTTTGAGTATACAAGCATGACCAATGTGATGATAAAGTTACTAAAGGTTTTCGCCGAATTTACATGAACATCATATAAGATCCAATCGGTAAGAGGTCAAGGACGCTTCGGAGATCGACTTTAGGGAATGGGGGGGAGGGGGGGCATGTAGGGAAAGGGAAATCAATATCTGTTTCTAACGTTATGTCAATATAATATATCAATATGTACCTATACATAAATTCCACTTCAATAGGCAATATGACGAATACCTAATAAGATTAGATACATCGATACAAGACATCGGCGGTACTTTTTATAAGCACAAATGTTATAAGTCATTAATATTAGGTAAGTCAACGTTGAGTCATAATTAGGTATCATGTTCATTCATCTCCTAGAGTTATAGAGATAGAGATAGAGTATTCATTGTATGCCTATAATATATTAATAATAATATAATTTGTTGGTAATAGGTTAATTAAAGCGGCATGTTGACAGTGTCTTATTGCCATATGAAAACAGGGCATGTCATGGTGTAAAGAAGAGATTGGTGACTGAGAGCGCGCCTAAGGTACTTGGGTACCATCACCCGAGTCTCTCTACTTGCACCCCTTTCATGCAGTCCGACGGTCGTACCACTCAGCTATCACTGCTGTCAGTCGGATTAAATTAAATTTAATTTGAAGGACGCTTTCTGAGCTTTCTTTATCTACTGTTTTTGGTGCACATTCTTTTTGGTTCCCTGCAATTGCTAACTTTTTAAAGTTGTACCGGGCTTTTCAAACTAATTAAAACTACTATCAATTTGGCCAAGTTCTTAGTTATGAGTGGGTATATCTGGTAGTATCTTGTTGAACCGGGGTCTACTGCTAAGCTTAGGGCAATTATCCGCAGGTCATATTAATATTAGGTGTAAATATGGCCTTGTTGCGTACCCTAGGAGAGGCCTACGTCCAGCAGTGGACTGCAATAGGCTAATGTGATGGATTACAAATTTTCGTGTCAGAATTAAACCCAATTCCGCGATACTATAAATTTGGGGAAGTGGGTTTGAGTGTGATAATTGGTACATGATATAATATTAATATGACCAGCGGAAAGTCCTAAACCTAAAAGCAGTTTGTGTATTCATCAAAGTACATACCTATGCCACAAAATGTAACCAAGAAAACGTGCCTGTCAATTCCGTAATACCAATTAATAAAACGTAAAATGTTAAAGCAGCAGTTCAGTTTGTGTTTAAATACAACCGCAACAGATAGACAGCCTGTCATTTGCCAGCTCCGTGTTCAACAATTTCACCCAAAGCCGAGCGTTGCGAGCCACGCTTTCTAGAAAACACGCAGCTGCTATATCTACCACAATCCACATAATAATTATCTTTCTCACAACATGGTAACAGTTCCGACTATCGCATAAAAAAACTAGTTATTAGTAGCGCAACATATCGTTTGAAACAATACAACATGTAGTTAGTAATAACCTATTACTATAGAGCTATCGAATAAACAAGTGCTGGCAGCGAACAAATTGTAGAGTTGCGTTTCTTGGTACGCTTATATTTCTTAGATATAGAGATTGTAATATTCTCAAGGAACAAGGTTCTTATTATTTTATAGAAACGTTGGCCCGCTCTAAGAATTTCTCCTGTCTTATGGGTTTGTTTTTAAACATGTTATATCACACAGTTTTTATCCTGTTCAGGAATCGAACCGACATTATAAAGCCACTATACTTACTGCTCGATTAGTTCCTTAATCTATACAAAATCGGGCATTAAGGTTTTAATACAAATTTTTAATATGTATTTATTTAATACGGCAAAGGAAAATTTCGATTTCTCGGTAATATAAATAAAAAGTTATTCCATAACCTTTTATTCAAAGTTCCACAAGTTCAATTAATATTCATTTCGAAGTTAGAAACTTGAGTATTTTATATTGAAGTCGATATTACTGATTGGTTTATGGGCACGGCAGCGCTCCGGCAAGACTTAACTAATAGGAATCAAATAGAATGAAAAATATATGGGTTTCATCAATAACATAGTCGAAACATTATGTCATCCCCATACATTTATGATTTATCATTCTCGATTTCTACTAGTCAAGCGTTTTGCCACTTGGCTAGGGAGGCAGGGCACTAGCAACCTTTTCTCAAAACGTTACATCGTATTTTTGAACCCTTGAACAACTTCGGCCCGGATAATTTTAGAGAGCCAAAAATTTTAAAGGCAAGATGAAGAATTATATCAAAGCTAGCATAATACGTTTTAGTCTAACTTTGACACTTAATTTTTTTAATACTTAAAACACGTCAATGTTGTCTCTCACTCAGTAATCGAAACCTCTAGGGTACTTTACTCGAACTCTTAGATAGATGAATTTTTTTATGGAGCCTAAGATAGACACGGACAACAAAAAAAATAACCCCCATAAAAAGTTAGATCTGAGACCTTTTTAACAGTAAAAGCGTTATGGGTTTGTGACTCTAAAAAACGAATTTTCCAAAAAAAGTTTTTGGTGGGATAAATACCTAATACAAAATGTTGTCTGCGTAAATACAGTCATTACTTAAGTAAAATAATATAAAAGGTCTTTTGTTTTTAAGAGGATTCTTGGATAAGTAACCGCCGCTCGGGTTGGTTACACGTATCGCGGCTTTTCCGTCGATGGTAAGTTCATTTAAATAAATTACATAGATAGTAGCTGAATACCTACATAAAGTACTCAAGTGAATCCGTCAAAACAAACACCTAATCAAATCCGACATCCGGTTAAATAAAAAGCCGACCCTTCATAGTTCGGAAAAGGTAGATGCTTGAGTACCTACTGGGCCGATTATTTTCAAAGTATAAATACTCTTGAGAACGCAGCCCGTCTTTAGATAGTTAATTAATTAACTAGTGCTCGGGGAGATTGCTCTCAAACTGGGAAATCAATAACTGTTAGATTGCCGATAATAACAGTTATGATAGGAAGCAAACTATCTGAAACTAGTTGCGGCTAACACAACGGTTCACTACGTACATTTAGTGCCGAAGTTTAGGTAACTATCAATTCTAAATTATTCACAGGTATTCGATGTGTACGCAATTATTCCAGACCCTATAATATGTGCCCAGCCCATATGTATCAGAGAGCGACTCTTCTGCCCTAATCGCACGAATATTAGTGGGTAGTGGTTGGAGAATGATTTATTTATTAAAAAAAATTCCACTATCCAAAAAAGCAGTGATAGCCGAGTGGGATGACCGTTGGACTGCCAAGTCAAAGGTCGCAAGTTCAAACCCCGGCACGCACCAATGTCTTTTCGAGTTCATGTGCGTACTATAAATTAGTTATCAGTTGCTAAAATCAGTGAAGGAAAACATCGAGAGGAAACCGGCACACCTGAGAGATTTTTCAACGGTGTGTAAAGCCATATCAGAGGCCTAGGTTTAAACTCTGACACCAGGTTGTTCATCAACCATACAATAAGAAAAAGTAGAAGACCACTAACCAGCTCTAAAAGGCTCAAACTTCACTCGAATCTTTCATTAAAGATGCATCATCAATAAAACATGTAAGAGTTACTTCAGCGTCCTATTCTATTTGATTTTCAGATTTTTACTCTTTGTTAGTGAACTATTTGATAGTTAGCTAGTTTGTTTTAAGTTTTTATGTTAATTTTACTCCTTATTTTATAATTATTCGTTGTACACAACTTTTACCATATTTACCGATGTAATTGAAGAGCGAGTCCTCCTAGCACAAGTATATAATTACTTAAAAGGAGGTCTCTGCGTAAGGTTAACTGTAAAAGTTTAATGGTTGATAAAAAAAAAAAAAAAAAAAAAAAAAAAAAAAAAAAAAAAAAAAAAAAAATAGTTAGCTAGTGTTTTCCAGGGCGGCCATAAATATTGATTGTAAGTTAATTCACGGCTCCAATCAAGTGTTAATTGCTAACGAGACTTATTCTGCGCTGTAATCTTAGGCGTTTATGATGTCTGAGTGGCGCTAGAGACAGACAGACAGACATTTGAATGAGTGACGAGAAATTTATGAAAGGCAAATCTTCTTCTAAAATTTTAATTTTTAAAACCCTACTTAATTATTCTTTTATACACCGAGATGATTAAAAAATCAGCAAAAGCGTACGATTCAGTTTAATGCTTTCACGAGGAAAATATTTAAATTCTAAGGATTTTCCGAGTAATGTTATTACTTTATATTAGACAGGCAAGATATAGAATAGTGCTCCTTTGTAGATAGGCGCACCTGGTATATCCAAGACTGGAGATTTTGCTGAATAAAGATTCATTTCGTACAGCAATCACTTATCTAACACCAGACCAATAAACAACTGATTAATATTATATACACGCTGGGTTTGTAATAATTAAATATTGAAAGAAGTACCAACTGAGTCAACACAACTTTGAATGACGGGATGTCCCCAGATTTCCTAAACTAATACATCCAGGAAAACCCGAACTAATAAATTAATACCTATTTATCATGTTGGGAGTATTTGACATAAATAGTACTATGTTTAGGTATATTAGTTACATGATCTGTTTAATCATGTATTTATGACTGGCCCCTAAGAAAGGAGGTATCAAACTATCTACTGAATTCATTTATGTATTTACGATTCCTTGTGTCATTATGTTAATCATAAATCATGTATTTATTACACATAGGTCATACGGTATAAGAGTTTTAATAATATGTTACACACTTGCTGTTATAACTTGGACATTGGGTATATTAAAACTGGTGTGGTATGCATTATGCACAGGTTAAATAATAACGATTTACTTTAGCTTGTGCTTCTGCGGTGTTGCCGATTCAAACCGAATTTCGGCCTCCATTAATGAATCGGAACTAGTATTTCGAAACTCACCGTCGAATAGTGGCCGACGGAATGTTGTGATACAACCTGCCATTGAAGTCGTATTTCACGTGATTATTACAATTAGACAACGCATGCACGTTTCGAATTCCGAATAAGCCCGAATTCCAAAACCGTTGACCCTTGCACACGTTAGATCGAATTTAAAAGCCACCAGTGCAGAGCAATTCGGGACGAACGATCGAATTCCAAACATTATCTGGCCTTTGCATTGTAAGGCTGGCCTCTTAGATAACTAATGTTAAAACGATTTTTTTTATGTTATTTTGTAGTTCAAATACTTTGTGTATCTCTGGTTTTAACTTAAATCACTCATTAACCGTAAGCAACCGTGGTGTGAGAATATCTACAGGCGTGTATACCTGTACAGACATAACCACATTACAGTTATCCAAGTTGCCAAGTTAAGTTTTGCAATTTTGAATAGATAGTGCATCAGGCCAGATGATTATCACAAAAAGTTCTCATTCGTCGACGAGCCAACACCATAGTAGCCTGACAACTTTATCTTAAGCGAATTCTTGCGAAAATATTAACTTAGTTTTAAATTTTCTCCTTGTTTCATAAGTGTTTATCAAAATACGGGGAAGTATGGCACCAGTGTACGCTTACCGCGAGAATGGTGTCGTTCAGAAATAGCTATTGGTGGTGGAGAGGGAATTTGGAAAAATTGCAAACGGAACAAAAAAGCCTCTGAAATTAAATAGGGCACCCCACAAATCCCATGTTCGAAATTGAAGTAAGTAGAAATGCTATCCGAAATTCCGAACTGTATGCCAGTGGTGGTATTTAATCTCACATGCAAAAGGTCTGCACCTAATAATAAAACTGGTAAATACTTACTAATAATATTCTATCTTGATGGGCGATAAACAGGAAATGGTCAAATTGGCAAGCATCTGCTGTGTTCTTAATTGAATTCTGATTTTTTTTCTGTTCTTATCAGTGCGGTTATTTTTTCTCTATAGATAAAGAGGAACAAACCTTGTGATATTTAGAACCAGCAAAATGTTGTTTACCACTGCGGTTCCGAAACGCTTCACGCCATGAATCTCTGGTATGCGCACGTAATAATATCATATTTGATATTTTTAACTCGAATGTAACGTTGAAATGATCCGACATTCCCGACATACAGTATCATTAGATACATCTTTATGCCATGAATTATGCAAGCATCATGCTTTGCTACCAAAGTGTATCCAATTAGAGTATCGTTCAGCCAATGGAACCAGGGATTTAAGCGCCAATGGATAAACGGTGACCAGCGAATCGTCGGAAGTACGAAACTAGTTATCCGCTTGAGTGAATTAACTCTTTTTCTTAACATCAGTGTTCTGAGTAGCGCGGTAATGAAGGGTCTAATTACCAACAGTTCGCAGTAAGAATGGCGGCCCCTCTGTAGGTACGTCTCGTAATTACTGGCCGTTCGAATGTGCCGCGTTTCGGGGAATCGGCGCTGCTTGTAATACACGCTAAAAATTGCAATTACGAGGTACTTACCGACACTAAACTATTTGAAGAAAATTGAATAATTAAGTATTTAACTGACGACCGTGAACATTCCGATGAACCTTGACGTCATCTTAGTTGTTAGTGATGTGTGTTGGGATTTAAGCTGATATAGGAATATGGTTTAAAAATTAGATAGGAAGAAATACTTATGCCGAATAATTGATGGATGGATTGAAAAAATGACATGAAAATATAGAAGAGTGGAATAAACAAATGACTAGGTACACAGCAGAAATGTAATGATGATACATTGTGGTTTTGTTTAGACAAAGAATTTTGAAATTAAACAGAGTTTATATTTACTGACGGTAAATATCGGCTTGCCAGTAAGTAATACAGCACTGTTTTTAGTTTGACAAGGCAACAGACTGAAGGTCGGTTTTGATACGTAGTAGCCCCAAATTCTACCACCACGTAACGTGAGCGTCTGCTATTTGCTAATGAGGAAGGTCGGAGCGGTTGATAACGTTAATTTGTGATAACAACATAATGCACATTTGTTTTCATTCACATTCATAGCAAATTTAATGACTTGTTTTTGCATTACAATTTTACTGATTGTGATTGGACCTCCTACAGCGATAGACTGTAATTAAAAAGTTTTTCTATTCTTAGTATGTTGTAGTCGAAATGCATCACAAATAAATACTTTCATGGCACGTGAGATAAATAACTAGGATATTAAAGAAAAAAAGAAAGCATTTAGTAGTGCATAAAATGACCTCCTTGAGTAACGATATCATCCCTCTGGCGTTTTCTAGGTAGTTTTTTAGCAAATCTAAAAAGGTGGCATAGATGACACAACAGAAGAAAACTGTACATGTAGGCCGGCTATTGTTTTGTCGGTTGCCATGCATGTATAATAGCGTAATGTCTTTTTTACAGCGTAGGTAAGCAAAAAGAAAAAGTAAGAAATAAAGTAAGAAATACCTTGATACCAGTAGCAATAATTGCGGTTTGGCGAATGTTTGGCATGCTTCCATATTGATCAGACAATGCTTAAGTTCTTAGAAATATTGCATGTATTGTTTAGTGTTGGAATCTTATTATTTGGCCTTCGACTATTATTTGATGTGTTTTTTTACACGTTTTTGTCTCATCGATAACGTACCTACCTTTCACCAGCACCTCATTGGCAGCTTGTAGAAGAGATGTGTTAAAGTTGAACAAGCATAAAACAAAAAACGGAATATTCGCTGACATTGATTTAGGACCCACCCCAGCTGTGGTCAAAGGAATACAGACTCACTTAAATAGGATTTATTTCCTCTTAGTAATGAGAAACTCTGTCTGCTCACAGTAAGAAGCATTAGCATTATAAGTGCTGATCTTGGCTATGAATATAAAAGGAAAAGTTTCAGAGAAAGTGTTCATGGTTTAGAGAAAGTTAAAAGAGATATGTCCGTCTCTATGATCGAGTAAACGGGACATTATTCGCAATAACTTGTTTTATTTGTGCTAGATTTTCGGTTACATTCGGAACAATTCTTTTTCCTCAATAAAATCATGATTTTTTATTAGTAGATAGTAGGTATAATACATAAATTATAACTTTATTATTCCGGAGTACGCAGACGACAACTTAATATAATGTATTCGTATATCAATAGCAAACTGAATTAAAATAATTCAACTGCTTTTTTACGATCTTCTTATCTAATCTAAAATCTTAAGAACGTAAATATGTGTATAATAAAATCGTCATAAAGCAAAACCAGTATAATGAATATTGTTTAGAAAAATTGTTTGTGATTAGCGTAGCCTTCAGAGAATATTTATTTATTTATGCAAAAACAGTATTTTTGGAATTTTGTCTGATTAGTACCACAAAATTAATTATAGGATTTTGTTTTATGTTAGCAATAATCAAAGAACGTAAACTAGGACATAAATTAAAGCGTCATTGATTAAAAGATGTCATCACTTAATTGATATTTATATGTCTTATGTTAATGGTACTTTAAATTAACTTATGTTCGAATGAATCCCACATTTCTTGATGTCAATTTTCATTTCAAGATATTCGGGCTATGGCTGTGTCTGCGTCCTGTAAATAACTATTCTATAATTGAATGAACTCAAAATATTTTCTTATTTCGACCGTCGAATTTTATGTACGGCTAAAGACATGCAGCACATACTGTCCGACTTGGGATAAATACGTGGGGATTACCTAAATATTTGTGTGGAGTTGGGGGGTCTCGCAACTCGTATTGTAATCCTATATCCCTTTGTTCTAGTTGGATGACCCGATTAGCGCAGAACACTTCGAACTTTACGAATATTTATTCAATTAAAAAGACTAACAGCAAACTACATGTTGCTCTACATCAGTGATGGCGAAACAATTGCACGCGACAAAATATTATGGGTACGCCGTTTATTATTTTTCCAATAACCACTAAGTCAAAATTATTTAAGGGCACATCTATGGCCTCATGAAACATTACGCCTTTTTCATAAAGGTTCGCTATCCTATCCCTGCTCTACGTAAATCGAAGAGATAATTTAATATCCGCTGAGTGAACATAGCATCAATAATAAGATTACTTAGTCGGCATGAACAAGCTTCACGTTAGGTTGCCTGTTTCTGGTAGATGAGAGAATTTCTAGTGCTCTTATATTTCGTGGTCGCCTGGTACTCAGACGAGACAGGGTTGAATACTTCGAATATCAAGCCCAAAAACGTGCTGCTTTTATTTTTTCTCCGTGATGTATTTCAGTTTTAGTGTTATTACCTTTACATTATCATGCATCCGCCCGTCCGATCGATATTGTACAAATATGTGATATTTCATTCTGCAAAACAAGGTGAAAATTGTTTAAGAAAATCATTTTATAATGTTGATGTTTTTTTATAATATTTCTTGTATGTACATACATTATTCAATATATAAATGAAAGCTTTGCGCGCAACCTTTTTATTAATCTAGACAAAGAAAGCTTTTCCGTTTATCCAGCTCATTTACTTTTACACCAACAAAAGTTTTAAAATATTGACATGTAGGAAGTTAGTAACGTAATTGAAAATTGTATATAAAACTTAATTGGTTGAACTGCGTGGCGCCGGCGCTCTGCGTACATATTCAGTTTCTAAACCGTTAATTAAACTTCATATTATCGAACCTTTATCGAGCCTTTTGAGAAGAAACATACGGCACGTAGGCCGCCGTGGGTGGTAAGCGGGACCCGCCGGGAAGGGGCGTTTGCAGAGGGATGCGGTGTAGCATACGCGGATCCCGGGGCCCCCCTCGACCTGAGGTAGCTAGGAAACCTTGGGGTTTTAGCTGGCAAGAGTCCGGCATACCCCTCTGTTCGGAACGGAGGAAGTCCATATCATATCTAGTTATATCCTTAACTAGACATTTATACCTGCACATGTATGCGTGTGTTCCCTGTAGCAGAAGCATAAGTGTGCTATCGCTCATCCTCATTACACAAGGTAGCGTTTAGTCTAATGACTATTTTAAAGTTATGCGCGATACATTAGTATCGCGCATGGCGTACTTTTACTAATGGATGACAAAAGCTTCGAGCGAAAAGATTTAAGGATTGAAGCAATTCAATATTCTTCCTTCGCGCAGCTTCGTTAGGAAATTCAATACATTAATATATTAACCAAAGGAAATAAGTGCCTACTAAAATGCTTCAAATAATAAGCACTTCAATAAATTGTAAGACTTGTTCTAGGAAGTTCATAAAGCTCTCTAGTTAATAAAAGCAATTTATTAATTTCAATTCTCAAGTGGCTTTGCCATTCTATGAGATCGTAATAGTATTAACTTTCTCTGATTTCTATATTCGTAATAATTGCGCGTTCTATTTTTTTATAGTAAATATTAATTTTTATACAGAAAATGAATAAGAAATAATATTATCTCGAGGCTGGTACAATATGCTACAAATTATGGATCATTATAGTATTCAATTCGTAAGGTTATTTATGAATCTTTTTATATTAGATTTTCCAATGAAAATACTTGTACTGTATCTCATTATCTTGTACAAACCTCGGTATGTTTACCTACTCTTTTACAATGTATACATTAGATGCGATAGATATGGGTATTTTGCCTGAATTTTAGGATTGTTTGTTAGAGAAAAAACATTCGTGCTGTAATATCCCAACAAACTTTCGTTAGGTAGGTACCTAAGATAACTATTTAATTTGACGCTCTTGTGCAGAAACATTTTCTAAAAGATAATATAGTGTTCACGTTTATGTTTCTATGTATCTCCAGAGTAAAAATAATGACTACGGATCTGTGGATCGGGCTACTGACGATGATGATGAAAAAGAAACTGGAAAAGATCTACTATTCGTACATTAACAATTCCATATCTATTCCATTGCCAAACCTAATTAAATTATATAAAAAATAATACAAAGGCTCCAGTGATAATACTATTCTTAAGTTTCGTCGAATTATGACGGGCTGTTTTCTGTTGGCGCAGTCGGAATAATTAACCTTAATCTATAGCCGTCATCAAGTAATCGATATAATATCTCGGCTATTAGATGTTATCGACAAATTGTAATCTTTTAGCTACGCTGAAAATACAGAAGCAATTTGCTTTCGTGTACTGTTGCATCGAGTGAGATCGTAAACTATGTGGGTACTTAGGTAATTACATAATTAATGATGTTGTGTGGATGAGTAACCTTAGTGACGTAACGTTTTATAATTACGTAGTGATGTGTGATAGGTGGTCGCGGGCGTGGTTGTGACGTCAAGTGACTAGTTCACTCTTATAATATGGACACGAATGAATTACTCAGAAAGGTGATGGGACACACAGATTATTTTATCGATAACAATTTCTAGCAGAGACAAAAGTCAATGCTTTGAAAAAATCATAAATAAGCAGAAAACTGACTGAAAGCTGTATTAATAAGGCGCGTCTGATGTAAAAAATCTAATGTGACTTATCCGATGAAAATAATAATGAATACGGAAAAGGCTTGATCTTCTTTGCCTGTCGGCCTGAAAAGTCGAGGGATAAGTAAGTCCAGGGTGTGCCAGACATTAATCAGGTATTGTCGTTAAAGAAGACTCTTTTCTTGCACCCTAGTGATAAACTAGTTACATTTATGTTGTAACTGACCGCTATGATGAACAAACATATCGTATCGATAAACATAATAATAAAAAATTATATCTTCTCGTTGCCACGAGTTTAATGACTTATACTTGCGGTCACTGCTTACGTCAGTAAGAAAAATAGATTGTCTTCGCATTGACATTGTATGGAGTCAGACACAATGAAAAACTTATGATGCAATATCTAGAAAATAATCTCGATTTACCACTTATATGTTAATTTCCTAGTGGTGGATAAAACGCGTTGCGAAAAATTAGCACAACAAAAATAAGCATAAAATATTATAATCCGAAATTATCATAAGTTATTTTTATTTCTCGGTAAGAACACATAAACTTAGCATCGTATTAGTTTCTTATGACATGGGTATATTATAATGAATATCCATTTTTACTACCAAAATGGACATCTCATCGAAACTAAACGACCATTAATATGATGATATCCGTTTCTGAGAAGTGTCAATAGTGTTTGGCATAATACTCAGTAAACGTACTTATAATCTTATCATAATAACACGTTCTCGGAATATACCATTCAATCTCATTCACTTTATTGACGCAGTGATAGTGAATTCCACGAATCGTCAAATCTTTAATTCATGCGTTTAATTATGCTTATATCGATACAAAACTTGATTTATATTAGTTCTAGGTTAGTCATGTTATTCAATGTTTTGATTGGCAGATAAAAAGCGATAATCTGATCTAAGATTTATCTATGTTGTTTTAACATACTTTTTCTTATGAGTGAGTTGGTTTTTATTTGTTACCAACTGTTGATAGTATCCGTTAAATTATCACGATAGCTACTAGTACTTAGATAGATAGTTGGTAGGTAGGATTCACTGCACTTGAACGATGCAATTTGGTTGTAGGTACGTGAATTTTGACTACCTTTAGGTTTGTAATGACAGATGATCAATTGATCATACGTGACGGTCATTATTGGTTCATCGGAAAATAGAAAATATCAAAAATAAAAATGTTATTGAGATTATTCTTGTCTTAGAAAATACAATGAAAAAAATAATTATTACGCAGTATCGCTGTTAGCTACAAATAACTTCGAAAGTTGGCTAACTACCACGCAAGTACGGCATTACATTTTTGCAACTGAGCTATAATTAAAGGTACTAAAATACCTTTGACCCATAATTAAATACTGATAAATCTTTATGTAAGGTAAAAATCAAAGGTAAGAATAGAACCATCAATAATAAATCGGTCGGTCTTGATACATTTCTAATAATGACTAGGTAGATAGGTTTTAATATGAGAACTTCAGTACAGGACGTCAGGTGAAGTTAACAGTGCTAGTTTTTAAACTTAGTTTTTCAACTATTCGCAGTTTTCTTATAGGACCAGTTATGATATTATGCAAAAACGTCTTTCATACTTTAGGCTCCTAGACCTTTTTTCTTTTTTATCAGCTTCGATCTACTTTAAGTTAGGGAATTTCAAAATTGGAATTCTTTGTGTGACAAAAATGACAAAATGTGACGTTTAAAACAAGAGAGAGACTAAAGGCGAAGCTATTTTAAAAACGTTCAAGAAGACCTACCGTGCTGATGCTATGCTGTATTTACGTAAAACCTTTCTTCTTTATTATTTAATAATTATAATAAGCGGACAGATAGACAAATCGATTATCTAGAGGACGTATAAACTGGTATTCATTTAGATTGTGTAGGTAATATCCGCCCGTAGAAGAGACTGATGTCGACATGTTGTTTTATTAATTTCCTGCCGGGAGCGGAGATTAATCTTAGCAATTTTTTTCCATGAATTCACATCGTTAGCTGAAGATCGCACGCTTATAATATTCTTAGAATAACCCACCCTATGGGCGTTGCGTTGGCGAGAAAGGACAGGGATGAGACGAATTGTCTGCTTACGCAAAACTAAAAAAACGAACATATAAAAAAGAACTGATATAGCATTGTGGTATATATGTTTATGTACCTATATTAATTTAGCCTTGTTAGAGTCTGGAGTATATAATAATAGCAGTAAGTGAAGCAAAATCTGTTACATTTTAAACATGCTTATGTTCATAATTTGTAAGTAGAATTTTACAGTCTACAAACCAAAATAAGGAGGGGTCAAGATTTTCGAAAATAGAAGCCCAGAACTGGCACAGACATAAAGTCCTTGATTAATTAAAATAACGAATTCTAAACCCTTTTTTTAGTAAAAAGTACAAGAACATTTATATCGAATGCACCGTGACCAGCGCAACCTAATCCTCACAGACAGATCGTTCGCACAATAGTTTAACTACTAACCGGATGAAGTAACAAAAAGGCTGAATGATTAGCTTCCTTAGCCATTAATACCGCCATCTTGTCTGAAGTTGTACATTTTTTATTCAACAGGCGGCAGGTGACGGAGTCAGACAAAGGTTCGCGGCATTATATTAATATAAATGTAGATTATTGTACTTATTATTACGAAGCTAGTAATTTGTAAAGGCTGTAGTTGATAACAAATGCATAATATTATAATTATGTCTGATGTGTGATAAATGTTTAATAGGAATTCCCGTCAAGCGTGTTGCGTGTAGGTTTCAGGATTCTGCACTAGCAGCCACTTGTCTTCAAAATATCTTGGTATTCGACCTATAAAGTAAACTGATTTTGTTACTGTCATAGATAGAATATCTGGTCATTGGGTCGTCTAGGATAGTTATATGTATAGCTGTAGGTATATGTACCGTTTATAAATAGATATATAAACGCTCCACACGCCTCGTTGGTCTAGTGGTCGCTAAGCGCGATTGCTGAGCATGAGGTCTAGGGTGCGAATCCCGGGTCGGGCAAAGTGTTACTGGTTTTTCCATTTTGTAATTCTCATTAGCAGCACGGAGTCTGGATTTGTGCCCGGTTGATGGCAATACGCTAGCCTAATAACTTAAATGGTCTATCCTCTTCGGGGAATACAGGTCTGATGTTTGTTTTAACACGATACCACCTCAACGTGAATTTAGATATCTGTCGCTTTATAAACTCGAATCTATTCAAAGCTACAAAAGTCTTAATTTCGTAAATCTTTTGAATATCGATATCCTTTTCAGGAAACTTCGCCCTCGTATATAAAACAAATCTAACATTCGAATTCGTAATTCATATTGAAATATTTCAAATAAACTTCTGTAGCAAAGATATTTAAGCCGCATTCGTTCTGGAATCAATAGACGAATGATGGCATCAGGTAAGGGGTCGTCCATTGATCACGTGAGGCTCGAAAGAGGGGGGAGGGGAAAAAATCTTAAGGGGGGAAGGGGGTGTAGTTGGATATCACGTGTATATTTTGTTTCGTTGAACGCGTGATGTCGTCGAAAAACACAGAGTGTTAGTCACTCCAGTGAAAAAAAACGAGTCCTCTTACTTTATTGAAATTAACTTACAAAAAAATACAAGTGAATTTGAGTAGGGGAGGGGTCTGTCTAAAAACTCACCAAATGTCACCTCACCTAAAGGGAATTAAAAGTTGCTAAAAACCATCACGTGATTAATGGACGACCCCTAACATAAGAAACTTGATATCTCACGTTCAGATTTACCTTGAAAGGTTGTGAGCATATAGAATTCTAGCTAATATGACTGGCTCGGCGTTGTCATTATGAGTTAGAAGGCTTAAAGCCTTCAATACTGCGAAAAATTATTACGAATCAAGTTCTTGGGTACCTCCCTAGTCACTACCTACTTATGGCCGTCTTTGTTGGATAGATATTAATATTAAACGTGCCCGCAACTGGTACAGTCAGCATCATAAGTTGCTCAATATGAAGCCTTATGTTAAATAATTGAAAGAATCAATTCATGTTAGTGTTTCAAATTATAGAAACGTCCAAATTAAGATCTGAGAATATTTAAGACGTTTTACTATTTATGAAGTTGTTCTTTAATTAATGGTAAATGTTTATTCTTTTTTGGAGATCACACTAATATTATGAAGGCGAAAGTTTGTATGTGCGTTTGTTACCTCGTTACGTCAAACGGCTGGACCGATTTTGATAAATGGTATGGAGGAAGCTGACACCCTTGATTACTTTTTTCTTTATCCCGAAAAAATTTAGCGGTTAACACCGCGGGTCGCAGCTAGTCCTAAATAAATAAGTAATTTGGTTTACCACACTATGGATGTTGACAGGCAATTTTTCGTTAAAACGACTTTTCCTAAAATCTATTTCTGGCCGGCTTTGACTCCAATCTCGGCCCAATACACAACTTTAACCTATTAATTAATTAATTAACCAAATGGATCTCGAAATTCTCAGCTATGGAAACACAAATTTTAATAGTGGCAATTAGCTCACTGTATTTACACATACATAATTATGTAGTTCGTTACTCTTGCTGTCGGTACTGTGGTGTGAGGTTAAGCAGAGCTGGCCGAGGTCTGTCCTTTGATGGGTGACCGTTTTTCACACGTCAAAAATGATAATGATTTTATGACATATTGTGATTACAACAGGGCAGTACTTGCGATTCTAGAGTATGATAACACTATCGATACTATGAAGTCAATCAAAAGTTATTCTGTGTATCATAACACGTGTTTTGTTATCAGGTCACCGGCTCTAAAAGTTCTGTTGGAAAATATCTCGTTAGTACTTATTTAGTTTGAAAATTTTCCTTGTTAGAGATACACAGTTAGTTGAATAAAGTTCTCAACATCAGGCTAGGGAATTGTTGTTAGGTGAAACTTCGTTTGTAAATGTTGAACCTATTCAATTTTAAATATAAAATTCAAATGCTGGGTTCCCACTGTCAGCTCACCTGCAAAATGTTGTTTACATACCGTATGCATTCTTACGTAATAGGGTACGTACTGTCTACTTGGATTTTTCTTAGTATCGTTTAAAAATAGCTCTTTACACTTTACCTACTTTTCGGTAAGCAGATAAGGATGGGTTGTTAATTTTTAAGTTTAATGGTAGTGTGCACGTACTTTATTTTAAATTCCTAGTGTGGGGCAAAGTTTCTTTGATAGGAGAAAAAAAAAGAAACAACATTTCTATAATTCACAAACACGGATTAAACTGTTATCACTATTTATAGTTTTGTTAATTAAAATTAGAATTAATGCACCTCGTAATATTGTAATTAATATAATACTATTGATAAGAAATTAATAAATAATGCCTCCATAACAAAATTATCACATTTCGACGAATTAAAGAAACAGTGCCTAATTAAAAAGGTCCCATCCTATTTCATAAAATTCAAGCACAAAAGTTTAAAAGCCACTGGCTGACATGGATAAATTTGAACTGATAGTTCTCTTAGAATTCCAGTCAAGGTTGTTCTGGTTGTCATTGGCGGGTTGTTGACCTTCTTCACAGAACTCTAAGATCGAACGTAGATAGTCTGGTAATGCACTTCTTAGAATGTTCACACAGGTATTACGTGGTGAATACTATTTATTTTATCATGTCGGTCGTAGTAAGTACCTAGTTACGTACAACGAAGTTCTCGCCAGATAAAATAAATAATTTACGTATTCGTTTCGTTATTTTGTCGTAAAATATTCGATATACCTAAGTTGTCTATTGTTAAACAGTATTGTTGTTTTGAAATTCAAGCGAAAGTCAACGTCATTAAGTTGCCATAATAAAACATAAATCACAAAATAAAAAGGCGCTTAGTAATAAATCTATGTCGAGCTTACTGAGGTATAATTTACCTTTGCGTCATTGCACCAGGCTAGCACGAAAGATAAGAGCACTATAACTTCTGTCGTTTGCCAGAAACAGGTAAGTTAAGCTCATTCACCGTGAAATAAATTAATTGGAAGTCGAACTAAGTAATCTCATTATTCGCGCGGTGTTTACTCGACTGCGATCACTTTATTCTTAGATTTATGTAAGTAGAGCAGGAGTCTCCATGTTCGCTATAACTTTATAATAAGTAAATAAATGTTCACTTTTCAGGTATTGATTTTCAAGTTTCTAAAGTTGCTTTTAAAGTTGGCTCTGCCTTGTCGGTCTCGTAGACCACATGTTTTTATTGTGAAAATTTTAAATAGCAATTTTTGTGGTTTTTCTATGTAAAATTTTAAACCATTTAAAATTTAAAATCATTCATTGTTTTAAATGAGAGCAAGTTGGGCGCCTTTACCCATGATTCATGAGATTAAACATCCGCAATAGGTTTGTACCTTGCAGAAGCTGCTACCTTGTTCTTCCGGGGGAAACAAGCGAGATATTTTTTCTTATTAGTTACAAATAATAATGTATTCAGATTTCAATCTGCCCATTTGACTACTTACTTCATCTCACCTCAACATTAACCTTTTACAAAATTCACGGATTTCTTGTGACATTTCATAACTTCATAACTGGCCAGATGGAAAAATCTTTATAATTAGAGTAAGCTTTAATAAAAGGTTGATAGTAGATAGTCCATTAATTAATATGAATGTGATTTTTCAATTATAGAACAATCACCTCTGTTTTTAAAAACAACACAAAGAGTCAATTAAAACAAAGAGCATTGTTTATTTCAATGAACAATTCCATTCAGCATAAATACCACGCTGAAATATTCGGAACTTGACCAACAATGCGTACTAGCTCCACGTTCCGAAATCCCATTACCTTCGTACACGGCATACAAACATATTCCGCTTCATATACCTAGATGTTCTAGTTGTATTTTACGAATTCGTTGCCGCATTCAATATTTTATTGTTGCATTCTAGGTACGTTTTCCAACATATTATGTTACACAATATGTTGGAAAACGTCTACTTTAGAATTATTGTTAGTGGAATACAGTCATACAACAAACATATTTCGCATATTCTAGATGTATTTTTCAAAATCGTTGCCCCATTCAATATTTTATTGCTGAATTCTACGTAAGTTTCCAACATAGAATGTAACAAGCACAACTCTCAACTTTAGATTTATTTTTGTGAAAGTCTCTGCAAATATTCGACACGTGGAGGATTTACGGGAATTTGTTCCGAATCTGGACATTTTTCGACAAACTGGTACTGGACAACTGTTGTACACGATTCCGTATTGTTCAAAGTTGTAAGTTAGTCCCAAGGATAAAAGTCCGCGCTGAAGTCCAGTTATTTGACGGAAAAAAATATTTAAATATTAGTCTAAAGGCGTAACAACCAATCAGTACTAACCTGAATTAAGGTCCTAATTTAAAGTTTATATCAAACCCGAATTAAATTAGCAAAATAAAATCGAATTAGACACTAAAAAAAAGTATTTCCTGGTTATTCAGCGGCAATCAGATAAAACATTCAATTTATCGGAACCAATCGACGTAAGTGACCAGCATCGGCTCTTCATAATCAATTATATTAATTACCACCCTACAATGTTTTCAAGTGATTTCAATTAAGCTGAAAGCTTTTATGTTTGCGTTGACCAATATTGTTTAAGTACCTTCCTACTCATGATTGGGTAGAATTACTCGTACGGTGGTACCTATACATACATATACGGAGTACCTATCGAATTAACTCACTTTTGAAGTGTCAAAAGTGAGTTAATTCGATAGGTACTCCGTAGGTAGTGACCTATTATAATAATTATAAGCCTCACTTTCCTTTTTCCATTCCTCTCTATAATATTGTGGTCCACAATAGGAGTCAAGTTCGTTCTACTAACACATTTTGTGTTTGCTGGAAAAATTCCGACCTAAACGAAAATTTATATTTATAGATATTTTGTGGGATCCATAATTCCATACTGCGGTGGTTATTGCTCACTGGTTATAGATGAGCACTGTAGCCTGTAACCCAGTTTCAATACAAGCTTGCGGCTGTTCAATAACTATTTGTTTCGGATTGCCATGTTGATTTTCAGATGTCTGCAGTTGGATCCCCAAAATACTGCTTTTGTTGTCAAGCTGGTATCTTCTGGCTTTTGTATGCAATAACTAAACGGCAGGCTTTTTAGTCATATTATTGAGTATTTTTTCGAAATAAAATATTTGTGAAAAATATAGGCCGAAAATAGGTAAATATTATTCGTAAACTTGTTAAATTTATAAACAGTTTGATTCGAAGTTATAAAATCACCCACGATAATCTTAATAAGAAACTCACCAATTCATGAGATTTAAAACAATGAGTAACCACTTAAGCTTACAAAATATTCTAGGTAAAATAAAAAAGATAAAGATAGATTGTCACTTTTTATCGTTTGCAAAAGGATTTATTTCCTCATTAAACAAGTCTATTAGGGGTTTCCCACGATAGATTTTTATCTATCAATCATTACTTTGTCTTGCTACATTTTCGAAGCGGAATATCCGAAGGCCGTTAAAATTTTGATTTGTAACGCCGCGCGTCGCCCGTTTTCCTCAAGCAATTTCTACAAAAGGTCTAATTGAAGTCGATCAACGATCCAGGACGGAGGAAGTCTATAAAGATTTCCCCCAGTAAAAAAAATGGTTAGTTATCAAAGGCCAGGTTTAAATTCCAACAAATTATTTACGTTTCTGGAAATTTTGTTGCTTCGATGAACCAATAATTAACAAAATTCAGAGAACTAATTATCTAAATTTGTTATGCTACGTAGTAATCAAAATTGACTGGTCATATTTATTGAATAATTAAAATATTTACTGATTAAATTATTTTGCGATACTAATTAGGATATTAAACAACTGAATGTTAGACAAAAAAGAAGAAATAAGTTATTACTTACGCACTATTACAACTAACTCTTAGAAATGCACCTTTTTAAATTGAAATATAATCTCAATGTTCAAATTGACTTTGATTTCGGCGAAACCTTTTCGTTTTTATTAAACTTAAATCTTTTTTGATTAGCCAATCAAGGTTTGCAGAATAGAGGTAAATGACAGTCATGCGACTGGGAATTCGTTTTAAACTGAATGCCGGCCGCAGCTTAGCATAATATTTTTTCATATTTTGCATATACGGATATTATAATCACGTCTGTCATCAACCACACAGAAGCTTTCATATTTAGGTTTACATCAACTTTTCACCGCTCCTGTGGATTCCAATGAAATATATGTACCTATAGATATGTATATGACGAAGCAAGCCTATGGTGTGGGCCTGTCATAGGACGGTCGCCATTTAAGATTCGTCTACCCAGCTAAGGATAAGAATCGTATCGTAATCAGTCATCGCATGAAACCTAGTTTTATTATAGACCACAATTTATTACTGAAGCATGTTATTATAAAAACTATAAATCAATAAGTTATATAAAGTTAATAATGATAACTTCGATGGTCAGGCTACTATTTATAATTCTGTGATATTGACTGATGACGATCGATATCGTCGCCTACAATATAACTTGATTGCTCTAAACACCACAAAAAAGGTTATATTTAATTAACAGTCCACTGCCAGGACGTTACGATGTTTTTATAGGACATTAATATGTAATTAAAATGGTTTTTTGGGCCATCTCTTACGTAGAATATGATGGGGATTTTAGGTGACGTGAGGTATTACGGACGAATATTTTAAGCAGTAGTTTTTACGTGTTAGGCACTTACAGCGCGACATAAGCATTTTCTTCCTCACCGCGCAAAAACCCAGTTTAAGATGTTTTCACGTAAATATTGATATTTGTAAGTAATTATTTTGATTGCTCGTGACCTCATCAGGGCCTCAAGTCTGCTATTACAATAGTGTCAGAATGGTCTATCATTGATTTCATAATTGTTGATTTTGACAAGTTTGGTAATCTACTAATATAAAAGCGTCATTGTGACTTTCCAATGGTCAACCACTGACACTCCATTGAAAGAAATGGTTTATAATGGTAATCTCGTACATAATGACGAATCAATGACAGACGTAGACGGTAATCTGCTAAAATTTTGACAGTTAACTCACAGACTACAATTTAATATGGTAAGGTATAAAACACAATTACTAAACTGTTAAATATTATTAAACTCTTTGCAAAACACGGACCACAACAAATAAAACAGATTAACGTCAGACGTCAGTAAGCAGTAATGTCACATTTGACAGCAAAACATAAAATATTAATGAGTTTCATCATATTTTTGCTATTTACGAACAAGATTGCATATAACATTATCAAATAATATCATAGATAATATGTAAAAGTATTTAAAAAAAAATCTGGCATAATTAAATGTTTAAATTTAGTAGTTGTTTTTCGAAAATAATTTTTATTAACGGGTTTTATAATAATGGCAATACAATAATGTCATTCTACCACTATTCTATTACGAGACCATTGACAGACCAATGATCGACCATTATGAATTTAGCAGATTACAAACTTTTAGCAAAATGACAATGGGATGGGAATTGGATCGTGTTGGAATGACGATTTTATAAAAATAGCAGACTAGGGGCCCAGGTTGTCACGATTCAAATCCTGTGAGAATTCGAAATGTTAGGTAATAAAATCAAATAAAACCGCGATAAAAACTGCAAAATGTATTTTATTTCACTTTCTGTGATTATAAAATTAATTTACATACCTAATTAAGTATAATAAAAAATACCAGATTGTTGTGTATATGAACATACATATTTATCGCCTTAGCATAAAATATAGTGTCTGTCTTTAAAATGCATACTTAATGATGTAAATTCTGACGTCATACACACAGCCCTTTGAAGTGGATTTTGGATACTTAATATGCGCTATTAAAATTTCACGTGAACGCAACATTGTTTTTGTTATTCATTTAAATGTATTTTATTTGTAAACATTGTGGTGGCCGGATAAGTGACACTGTGGCATTTTCAATTACAATGTCATTATTGGCATGTCCTTCATTGGCACCAAAATGGGTTTGCTTGATGGCATCGTATAAAATTATGCAAATAAAATGTAACCCTTTCGACGTTTTTCCCATTCCTTTAGTCGCCTTCTACGTCTTCTACTGATACAAGTCTAGCTTATTCGTTCCTGACTACACTGACGTGTGACAGGACGTCAATGCTGCAACGTTCCCTTTGTATTCCTTAGCCTTTATAAACATGGGATATGGACACAACATGACGTGATCGCATGAATAATTCAACTCGTTATAGTCAGGCGTCTGTCGGCACCTCGTAAACATACGACAGTAAACCGCATAGTAACCGACTACTCTTTTTTGTGTGGTTTAAAGGTCTAAATTAATTCTTGTGAGTGCCGGCAGTGGCTAGCTTACTGCAGTCGCACGATATGTGTCATGTTCACCGTAGTATGTCAAGGCTGAGTGAGCTAATTTCGAAGCCTATGCGTAACAGACTGAAGCTAAATTTTGAGTATATTCTACCACGATTGAAGATCCGGATTTGGATTTAAATGAGTGAAGAGAATTTGTAATTCTAGCAAATGCCCGGTTAGTCGTAGGTATCCTTTTTAATATTTTCTGATGACTAAGTTAAAATGGAGGATGTAGGTTGGTGATTTGCGGAACAGTCACAATAAACAATCGCCGTGTATTCAATGTTTGTATTGGACTGGGAAAAGGTTCTACCACTTGCTTTGACAAATTCGTTGCCCTTTCGGAAATCGTACTAATAATTTCAGTATTTCATCCATTTTCGTCGTTTGTAAAATTCAAGCTCGTATGATGGCTCTTTTAAACCGTGTACTTTCCTCTGTAGCATACCTGTAGAATTCACGATACGTATCTTACGATACTTATCAACATGTTTATAACTAACTGTAATTATCTATTTATCACGGCTATAAGCACACGAGTGGGCTCCTCAGCGGTCCTATGTGAGCCAACATTAATTAAATCATACCGCGAATTTTCATCTTGTAGAGCCGAGAGTAATGCTTTGTAATCATGAATTATATGGCTACATGAAATAACTGGTGTAAACAAGTAGATAGTGTTCCTGGATTTTATATTAGGTTCTTTAGTGTTGTTATATGGGCAGTAAATTATATTTAGATATTTATCATTTTGTCAATTGTCAATAGGCGGACTAATAGTCAAGATTGGTCATCTGAAAATGTCATTCCTATGGAAAGTATCCTCGAGAAACTCCATGGTTGAATACAAAAACTTTACCAAGTTCAATGAAAATTAAATTGTGAGAATAACGTAATCAACGTTTAACAGTCGTGTTTGATCTGTCGCCGTCGATGCTACCTAAGGAAATTAATATCGAGTAAAAGATTGGACACCGACTTAAAAGTACCTAAGCTTCCAACGTTCTACATTATTGCGAAGTTAAAACAAATTATTTTACGGGAACCGCTAAATATACACGAAAAATCGCGTTCCAATGCGTCATTTACGCAGCATTAACTGCGGACGTCTCCTAAATCGTCGCTGTAAAAAGGCAATGGTATGCGAAAACAAAACGAAACCGTAATATTATCCCTTAAGTATGGAAATAACATTATAGCAACGAAATTCCACGCGAGTTACCAGAATTCATTTTATGCCAGTCGCTATCGCTTCAGAGAAATGTGAATAATCATCGACAGTAATTTACAACACGGATATTTTACATATATTTTTTTTAAAATTTATAATTGGAACTTACGACATAGCGTTGGAACTGATAATTAAGTACATTCCCGCCTTTTTGTACACATACTTTATTAATTGTTAGCCAACGTTAACGTTCACGTATCTTTAACAATTAATTTAACGTTAATTGATTACCTGGAACCGTAACATGGTTGTGTTATTTTAGAAAACAATTATGCTGTCTCCGTGTATAACATTCGTATAATTCGTATTTTTGTAAGTGCTCGTACCTAATTGATTGAATACGAACTTTATGAAAAACTTTATTGGATATTAAAATGTAATTGGTTTTTCAAGAAGATTGTTTTCGAAGAATGAAGTGGATTCTGAAGAATTGATTGATACCAGTTAAGTCGGGTATCGTCTGTGAAACAACTCGTTTAACTTTTTCTACTAATTAGTAATTGTTAATGGGAACGCTTGACTGGATATTTGTTTTTTAATTACTGGGTATTCGCCGATTCATATCAGCTCATAGGACAGTTTAAAGTTTTTTTTAATGTTTTCTAGTTGTATCCTTTTAGGATCTCTTGTTTTATATTTACAAAAAACTACAATGGGTAAAAAATTACGTAGGTAGGTACCTAAAAGGGAAAATGAGTATTTTGAAAGAATTCTAAAGTAAGTCCTTACCTAAAAGCGGCTTAGGTAATTGAGCTAAGCTAAATCCAGCAACACGGTACGTTAAAAATGTATAATAGAACCCTATTTATGCATGCTACCGATCGCCTCTTACGACGTTTACAGTAAAAAATACTTGGTAGTTATCTGAGTAATGTAATGATAGGTAATTTAAAACAAAATTATACCTAATCCCAGAATAGTAAAGATATAATAACATAGATAGAAGTAATTTAACTTTCCGACATCAATTTCATAGAAGATGATCCAGCGCGAATTCGCGGTAAAAATAAATATCATCACAAGACTCATCCAAGCTAATTTCAACTTTAGTAAACAATTATAAAGTTCAATATCGACTGTAGTCAAATAACTGATGTAATATTTAATTAATGCAATATTTCATAGGAAATGAATATAATACCTAACCTATTGCAGTATTTCTTGCTAATCATTTCCGAGACGTAGGTACGTCGTGTCAGACTGTCTGTCTGCAAAAATTATTCTAGACACTAGACAAATATTGAAACAAGCAATTAGCATGGTAACATGTTATATGCAGTAATATGTGATTGGATGGGCTTGGGCACAAAAACTGTGTATGACATGTGATCGGTTTGAAATCAAGTTTGACGGGAATTTGTATTGATATGACCTCTATTGGCCCACATTACTGACGTAGCTCCTATATTTATGGTCCATTTTTATTAGTGGCACTGACTTAACTAACAACTGGGAGTTTTGCAAGAGAGTCTTGGAATGAACTCTGTCACGAGAGGCTTCCCTATCCAGAAGCATTGCTTGAAGAAGATACGCAAAAAATTGCAGCACATAAAGCAGTAAAATTCTAAAGAGATACATTGATTACTATTTTATATACGTTAAAAAAGAAATAATTAGTCATACAGTAATTGTTGGTGAAAGCAGCGGCAAAATAGCCAAAGCTTATAAGATTTTTATAGCTTCAACTTCAACAAAATATTAATAAAATCGGTCAATCTTGTACGATCTTAGAACGAAAGACTGTGCAACTTTCAATAATTAGCAAAGCTTGCTTCCATCAAAGTTTGGCCTTAGTTCATTAAAACCGAAGAAGTATCTCAGCCAAGTTGCTGAATAAAGGGAAACTTATTGTTAAGGGCTTGTAGTCAAGTTGCTGTTCAGAATTGTATGAAGTTCCTTTGACTTGCCGTGCCTGCACTGTTAACTTGGCTTTGTGGCTTGATTGTAGCTGAAGTGTTTCACTTGCAGAACCAAACTTGAAACATGGATTCAGCTTCGAAACGATACTAACAGAATGATTAAGAATAGATATAAAACTATCAGTACATTAAAGCATTTCAGAATGATGGGCCTACTATTGATAAACGTCAAAAAACCCGCTTTAGCGGCATTTGTACAGATTACTTTAAACGAATGACGTGTCTTTAGTTTGATCTAAGCAAGGGACTATTATTTGTGCGATTTACAAGATTAATCACGTATAAAATGTGTTATCTTAAAACGGTCACGAAACAGGAAAAATTAAAGGGGTACAAACTTAATTGCGTGCACATTGCTGGACTTACCGACCTCTCCAAAGAGTACATTTGAAATCTAAACTAATATTTAAGCGAGCTAACATTTGTATGTTTGTTTAAGTTGACACCTATATTTAGAATGGACCTTCAGGTTCGACATAGGCTACTTTAACCAAAAAAAGACATGAAATCTTTTTCCACGCAAACAAAGTCGCGCGCAGCTCATGTAATATTAAGGTAGAACAATAACAGGACATTGGTCACATGTTTCCAATTTCACTTCTTGTATGATATCATTTATAGTTTCCGGTCGGCGTACCGTTTAAACAACGGCGGTTCTGATAGTTTTATCAATGGTTATTAATCTTCATTACTTACTCATAAACATTTTACTGCTATTTTATAACCAGAAGTTAATAAATGCTTAAACATTTCGCTAATCGCTGCCGGGCAAAGGCCTCTTTAAATACAGAAAATAATTGTATTTTCATGACCACGGAGTTATGGCAAATGTAAACATATAAAACATTTATTGGGTATTCAAATTGATTTTGAGAGATACATTTAACCTCGTTATTCGACTCATACTATGATTTATTCATCAGCCACATCCAATCTGTTAACATTATGTAATCGTAAAAACCAAAAGCGCCTTTGTCCCATTAATTAATATACTGCCCCCTTACCATGAACTCTTAAAGCAGGACAGTTTACGTTGTGAAAGCTAGACGCCGCATTACTTTGCACATAGCAGCGTCTCGCTTTTACATCTTAAACTGTCCTGCTTTAAATGTTTATGGTAGGGCAGCTGGTTTCTCAGAAATGTTAATCAGTACAAAGGTTTATCAAATACTGGGTAATAGGACTCAGTGCTTAATCTCAAACATGATAAACAATTGCTCTAATCTCTTCAGGCAGTAGCACTTGAATCCATTGAACCAGTGATTATAAATTGTCATTTAGATAGTGTCAATACTTATAATCCGTATTCGTGACTTTGTTTAGTCATCGCCACCTGCCTAACACTTGAAAAGATTGGCATTCACAATGCAGTTTTAAGGTAACAAGATAATGATGCAGCTTATCCTTAGGTCGAGTTAGTGTTATACAGACCTGCGGTGTCAATATGATAGTATGAGAACCTAATCGCTTTTGTGATAACTAATAGCACCGAGTCCGCTAGCTTTAAAGTGAAATGAAACTTAAGTAGTTGCATAAATAATGTAGATGTCATCTAATAGATTATAAGTATACCTACTTTAAGAAGTTTGGTGAGGTGCCATTTAGTGAAAGACGTTAAATACTAATTATGTAAAATTCGACGAATCCGGTAAGGGCCTAATAAATGCTACATATGAAAATATACGGCGAAATGTGCTGACGAAACTCCTGATAAAGAAGAACTCCTCTGCCAATTCTTTTTATCGTATGGTTGATAAACAACCTGGTGTCAGAGTTTAAACCGCCTGTAGGCCTCTGACATGGCTTTACAACTCCGTTGAAAAATCTCTCAGGTGTGCCGGTTTCCTCACGATGTTTTCCTTCACCGTTTTTAGCAACTGATAACCAATTTATAGTACGCACATGAATTCGAAAAGACATTGGTGCGTGCCGGGATTTGAACTTGCGACCTTTGACTCGGCAGTCCATCGGTCATACCACTCGGCTATCCTTGCCCTTGCCCATTCATATGCGGAAAGGCGTAATTTCATAAACGAGTGAATCAAGTTAGAGTAATAAAATAACTCTTTATAGCTTTTCATAATAAAATTACACAATTCTAATTATAATCAACTTTAAATGCTTGCAGAATCTTTAAGCTTATGAAGTAAGCTTTAGAACAAGAAAGAGTAGAACTTCGTAAACTTCTGGCAAACAGATTGGTCCGTCGGGCGTGCTGACGCAAACAGATACCGATGGATCCTGTGAAACGAGAACTCCGAGCGAATCGATACCATCACTTTGACTCGATGTTAGCTGAATTTCACGTTGATTACGAACGTGTTTACTCTCAAGTTACTTTTTGCCTCCATGTGATTGGTTGTTCTTGTTTATCATATTCCGAGTTATGTAGGTAATTTACCCGACTTCGGCAAAGGCAAAATTGACTGGTTGTGTTTTATTTGTTACGAGTACATCTCTAGTTACTGATACTGTTTCGCAATCGATGCGTCTCCCAATTTCTTGTCTTGTGTACGTCCAGCTAGATGTTGTATGATCTCATATTATGTCGATAATGGTTGTTTAATTTAATGTATTCAACTATAATTTAGGTTTGAAGATAATCCTATTAATCTATTGATGATTTAGTATTAATTCATAGGTACTAGGAATATAGAGGAGAACGAATAACTTATACTGGAACTCTGAAAAATTTATAACTACTGCTTGGCTATTTATAGTCATAGTCATCATTCTACTCGCTAGTATCCTGAGACTACTTAAGTGTAATAACTACTTTGAATGTTGACCTAACTTGTCAATGACCTGGACGGAATCTAGATTCTAACACGTGTCGTCAAAATTTCCACGAACCTATACACATGTACTTGTTTTCTAAGAACTTCATATATTTATAATTTCATTTAAATTGGCTCTTATTATGTTTCTGTTTTGTGTACTCTATTCCTACCACCATCAACAGAATACGCCTTTGTAGAATTTATAAAAGCTATTTGAATAAGTTTTAAGTTATTTCACACTGTAAGTAGTTTATTGCTTAACATCAAAATATATTCACCGCCGCTCATTCCTGTTTTATTTAGTAGGCCGGGTACTAAGCTAAAACTGGACTTTCCAACGTCGTTGTGTGTAAGGCTTCGTTTACACCGTGCTTTGTGCTTAAAAGGCTACTTTTGACCTTAGCTTAATCTTCTTCTTTTTTTCTTATTTTTAAATTCTTCGCCCCACACCAGGAATTTCTCCTGTATCGTGGGTGTATTTTAAAGACATGAAATATTACAAACACAAACAGCTAGACTCGGGAGAAACTACTGCAGATCACACAAATTTTTGTCCCGTGTTGTGCGATAGAAACCGCAAGCGATTGGACAGCTGTGTTAATCAGCAGTCCAATCGCTTAGCTAAGGTGCCAATCAGGTTGTCAATATGTCGTAGTTATCGCTAATTCAGGAATAAAGTAAAATTAGCCAATACAATATCAATGGATGGAAAACTTAGGCTGTAAGTCCAATAAGCCGTTGTTCAAATTAATTAAAAACAGTATTATTTTCTAAAACTGAACTTACTTTCTCTTAAACTAAAGCTCGTGAGCACACGTGCGCACATCTCTCATAGTTAACATAATTATCTGTCGTCTGAACGCAGCTTAAACAACGCTCGGCTGTTCTCTGCCCCCACATAATTTAGGTAGGATTCTAGATAAACGAGGACAGAGATCGTATCGTGAACACGAAGCGACATTCATAAAGTTTAGTGAATGGACCGCCAGCGTTATTACGGCATATTGTGGGGACGGCGCAAGTTGTGGGGACTCTGTGTGACGGAAGTTAGACATGAAATGTGGATGAGAACTGTTAGATAGTATACAGTTCTGTATACAGTTGGAATTCATTTCTGAGTTACATTTAATATTTCAATTTAATATGCTTGTGTTTTCCCTTAAATCCTATGTTCATTTCAGGTTTAAAATACTCGTTTGGGACAAATTGACAATACAATTTCCTTTCGCCGTCTAGAAAGCGACCCATAAGAAGAGATGAACTCAACATGTGGGTGCGATGAATGGCTATACATACATATATTCGCCACGGCTAATGATGACCGGCAAAATCATCATTACACTAATTTTATAAAGGCGTAAGTTTGTGAGTGTGTTTGTATGTTTGTTACTTCTTCACTTGATTCGATTTTGCTAAAATTTGGCATGAATGTAGCTGACACCCTGGATTAACACGTAGGCTACTTTTTATCCCAAAAAAATGTAGCAGGTAGCCCCGCGGGGCGCAGCTAGTTTATCATAAATCTGGTGTAAATAGGTGCTGCAAAGGTAGACGAAGTTTCTTCTCACTTGTGTACGCTTCCACGATTTGCCGGCCTGCGAATACTAATATCAGTTAGCTCCGCGCGCGCCATTTATTGAATACGTGGTGATTAGGCCGCACAAAGGGATCCCAGTTCACGCCAGAATGCGTAAATCCCTTCCCATTAATTAGTCGGCAGAATATCTTTGTAGTCCATCGGTCCTGAATGTGGACTTATAAATATTAGAGGAGGCTGGGATCACATAATTGAATATAAAGCCTCTAAGAGTAGGTACCTACTGTGATGAAGAGATTACAGGAACCTACCCGCTAACTTATAAAAATTAACTTGTAAAGGCAACGGTGTTTTATCAAAAAAAGGATTACTTTTAAGGCTGGTTTCACAGCTGTCCGGGAGACCCGTACGGGCCGCTATTACGGGCTTTCGGAACGGAGACACACGTGAAGCGCTAGAACATTGTTTCATGGCGACGTGGATTGGACTGTAACTACGCGACCCACTCCAGGTAGAGCTCGTACAACGCTACGTCGCGTCCTAGTAACCGTATCGTACTGAACCCTCGTTTCAGAGGACTGCTGGTGCTACCGGTAAGGGACTCTCGGACAGCTGTGGAACCAGCCTAAATGATTTCTGTACACGACGATCTAAGTACCTAACTTCTTATAGCATTACAAAAGGTCAGCGTGGAGTTTCTTGCTCGGATTCATCTTTATTGGATTGACATTTGAAACTGACAGCAAGACCTAACGTCGTGAGCGTCTCAAAACGATTTGCATCTTGAATAGTTCTTGTGGATGTAGGTAAACAACTTTAGATTAACGGTGACTATACATTTGTATAATCTTCTCTTGACTTCGATAAGATAACACGCCTTGTTTTGAGAATTAATCAAAACGACAAATCTCAATTTATCAGCTAAACTGTCACAAAGTTTGATTGTTGAACAGACAATATTTTTCAAGAACTTAGTATACCTATCCGTTATATTTCTCAACGTATAACGTACTAAATTATGCTCGCACGATAAATGTAGTAAATTAATTATTAAGACATTAATAAAATTCTTCTAAAGAAAATGTTGCCAGCCACCTACCAACTGGACAATTAAGAATTAATCACCAAGACATTCTTACTAGACTCAAAAGAATAATCTGTTACACGAGTACACTACCAACAGTTTCAGGGTACATACTACCAAGGCGTGATGTTCATCTATATAATTATACCGTCGCAGTACTTCAGAAAGCTACTAAACTTTCTTAGGGGCTCCTGGAGGTGAGTATATTAACACAGTTACAGGAAATATTAATCCTTGGAACTCGCAAAATGTTTTATGAATAGGTACTCGAATAAATTTTTGCTCCTCCAGGTAAAATCTAATATGACGTCATATTGCCTCGTGGATCAGACTATAGAACATAGTATATAATATTACTGCCATGCTATGTAATTGGAATGATGGTGTTCCTCAATTGGACGACCTTATTAACGCTTAAGCAGTAGTATTCGAACTTTGAGTACGGTTCAGGTTGATTTAGCCTTAAACCTATTTTAGTTTTGGTGGTAGTTGATTTAAGCGTTACCTAAACGCTTCTACAACGAATATACAGGAGAAAATCCCAAGAACGGACTTACACAGGTTTTGAATACAAACACATATGAAAGAAAAGACGGTTACAAGTTGAAATGTTTTTAGTCAAGAGAAATCGGAAATTATTTTGTCAAACACTGGTAGAATTACAAAGGTATGAGTGCGCTGTTTTGCCTTAAAGCCATACACGTATATACATAAACAACCCATTGTACACATTAGCTAAATAAATAATCGCAGTAATTATGTAGTTTAAAGGGAAAATCTAATTGTTGTTGTTTGAGAGGTTTGTAAAAACATAAATCACGCGAGTATTCACGATACGTACACATATATAAAGTAACATGAAGTATGTGACTTAATGCGTCGGTATAGAAAAGCTTTTACTGAAAACTGTATTTTCTTAAAGCAAAGGAATAAACACAATGCTCTTATACCATTGCTAAGCTTTCCTTTCTTTTATTATGTTACTTTTCTCTAGAATTTCATTTCCTGTGTAAGTATGAAAGTTTATGAACACAAAAGTCTTAAACGAGAATCTTAAGCTAGTACCGTTATATTTTCATCTTATTATTTGTTGAAATAGGATAGTACCTAAATGGATTCGTCTTCTTCTTTCAAACAAAATCTTTAATAATGCCGGGATATTGCTTCGAGCGACCGAGATAAGGCCTCATTTCAATCTTCCGCCTCAGTTGGCTGCGTCTAGATAATTCATTTCTTTGAAATAGATTTATATTACAATCTAACGAGTAACTTTTATACCGCCGATAGTAAATACCTATATGAACATAGAAGTATATTAATGTATTTTTTATCCGTGCAGTAGGTGTGAAATGAAGCTGGCTGTCTAGAAATTTTAATTACGGAACGTTTCTAAATAAACTCTTTTGTCCTATTTTAACTTTAAAAAATACTACCTTTTTAATTTACTGTACTGTCACAAAATGTATTTTCTCTAGCTTTTATCTTAAAATCACATCACCAACATTTTCATGCGATTGTCTTCTACAGACTGTAGTTACATCTTATATTCTTGGCAAATTATTATAATAGAAAAACTTTACATAGTTACATGAAATAATGAAATAAAATGTTTTCATTTTAAAAACATGCTTTTTGACCGTCAAAATAACTTAGAGAAGCCTAAAAAGGTATCAAGCGATTTCTTACGATTCTTTTGTTTTAATGCCCAAGCCTTGCCTAAGCCTATTGTAGCAGAAAAGAGTTTTTGAAATACGCTACTGTTATTAGACATGACTGTATGGATTCTGTAAATAAAACAGGATCTATAGAGTATTTTTCCTTGTGAACAAAGCGTCATGTTCAGTCTCGTGGAAAACAAGTCGGGCACTGACACCTACACGATTAAGGTGTATGTAGGCGAGCTCACTGTCGCGGAATAAAACGAGATGAAAGACGGTTCAAAGAAAAAAAGTGTCTCATATTTTAAATACATACTTATACAAGTGTCGCGGGAGCTGGGAGTTTATTGATTGGATACTTATTCCTAGGCACGGTTTCAGGGGCAATTACAGTAGTAGTAGATACCAATATGACTTTAATGTAAGGCAATTAGGTACCTAGGTATTGTAAAAAAGTGTACCTACTTGAATTAGGGCCTGTTTCACCATCTACAAGTAAAGTGTTGAATGGTTACTTCTTGATTAACGCTAATTGGCAAGTAAAGATTACGAGTGTCTTCTATCGTATCTTAGTTACAGGCCAGTTTATACCCTGATTAATGCTAATTAGATATTGTGAAATTCGTATGAGTAGTTTTCCGTCTAAAGTCACTCGACTTTAAGTGGCGGTTAGTCTACTTGACACCTTACTTGTAGATGGTGAAACAGGCCTTTAGAGTTATTTTTAAAATTATTATTTAATGTCACTTCTGTGTAACTGGTCGTTTATAGATACTTATTTACTTACTTATCTACGGTGAACGGATATGATCAAGAGAGATCTCACGCGGGACTAACCAATGTCTTAACATGTACTCTGAATCATAGATGGATCATCTTAGTCACCCACCCAAGGCAGCAACAAGCGCAGCAGTAGAACTTAGCCTAGTAGATCGAAGGATAGTCCTTTTAGCCATGCAGATAAATATTATTACATATTAGTGCAATGCAGTGATAGCCGAGCGGTATAACCGTTGGACTGCCAAGTCAAAGGTCGCAAGTTCAAACGGCACGCACCAATGTCTTTTCCGAATTTATGTGCGTATTTTTAAATTAGTTATCAGTTGCTAAAAACGGTATAGTAAAACACCGGGAGGAAACCTTTTCAATGGTGTAACGCCATGACAGAGGCATACACTAGGTTGTTCATCAACCAAACGATAAGAAGAAAACCTATTACGTGGAATAAAGTATAAGCGCCACATATATTAGTATACGATGCGAATATCGCTGCATAAGTCTCATGAAACAGTATTTGCATCAGATAACACGAGCCGTATTCATTCGTCGTTGCATATAGGTACTCCTATTTGGTTAGCTGTTACATTGTATCGAGACGGGATTGCGAGGCTTATAGTATTACAGAGGTAAAACCGACACGCGCGGGCGTTAGTAATCCTCCAGATAATAACGTAGAGAGAGAATTCTGAGCGGGCGGGATTCTGTGCCGATTGTCGCAATAACGGCTTACGTAGAAATTCAAGGAAGATATTGGAAACACCCACATTGATGGTGCTGACTGCTTTTGTAATATTGTTGGTCTATTTCCTGTTTAGGTAGGCATTTTAAAATTTAATATGTAATGTTGCGCCTGTATTCCCCGAAGAGGTGGGCAGAGGTGTGAAGTACACCCACATGTCGCCAGTTATGTTATAAGGCCCAATGTAATAGAGGCGAGCTTATTACCGTCAACCGTGCTCAAATACTGACTCCGTGCTGCTACTAAGAATTCATCATCATCTCTCAGCCTATCACGGTCCACTGCTGGAGATAGGCCTCTCCCAAGTTGCTAAGAAATATCTAGTGGAAAAGTCTAATAACCCAACCCGGGATTCGAACCCAAGACCTCATGCTTAGCGGTCCTTGTTATTATGTCTGTTACAATTCAAATAGGATAATTACAAATATAGATTTTAAATCATACCTGAAATTCCCAATTTAGAGACATAGAATATTGCCTGAATTTCCCAACGGGGTTAAGAGATGTGTTCCTCTTTATGAGGCCGTTTATATCGCCGCTCATCATAAAGCCTATGTGGTGCCGACTGCCGAGCCTATTAAGTATCACCTTCTACCTCGGTCAATCCGGTCAACTTCTACCTCGGACAGAACAATTGTCTCTCGTTAAGAAAATGGAGAATATTACGTAGCCTTGTGTGTCAACGTGTATTATTTTCCTTGTTTGTTATTATATCAGAAGGAAAATATTGTATTTATTATTTTATCTAAGGAAACAATAAGATTTCCTTCCTGGCAAAATCAAATCAAGGAAGTCCAGTTATGTGGACTTACGTCATCATACGTGGGTGTATACAACTTGTCCTCTTATTAATACGGAAATATGTTTACCTATCTAAAACATGGCTTAAAGGCAATCATTTGAAAAGATGTACCTTTATTATTTTATGATCCATAAAAGGAAGCAAGAGATGGGTTAGGCACCGCCAATTTCCTACCTAAACAGTAGATTAATTTTTGTAACTATTCAGCAGCGAAGTAGCGATGTGCTTTCCATAAATATTAATGAGCTTCGTTCTAAAATTCGTAGCTATTACACTGCCTGATGACGTCTTAAGTAAAGAAAATTGATTTACAGAAATAACTTCAAAGTGGGACGACCTTATTTCTATGCTAGCTACATTTTCAATCTCTGGATTCCTACTGTGACTTTTACCTACAAATGTAACCCGTAAGTTAAGAGGAGGTTTATTTATAGGAATGGGGCGCAAAATAGCTTCTTCTTCGAATCAGTTTGAGTTTACTGCTTCTTAGAAACAGGCCATGAAATCAGGTCAAGGAACGTCGTGGAGTAGTAGAGATTATTTAAGACGCAGTAAGCTTGAGCGCCTAGTACTTAGGCATCGTCACCCGTTGAGGCTTTCAACTTTTTAAGAGCTAAATAACGCTGTTGTTTGTAACTCTGTCTATTTATTTGTTACCGTCGTCACATAAACCGATCATAATGAAATTTATAGGTATTAAGAAGCCTGAACTGCGTAGTACATTTATTACTTCTTCTTCCTATCGTATTGTTGATGAACTACCTGGTGTCAGAGTTTAAACCGCCTGTAGGCGTCTGCCATGGCTTTACGCACCGTTCTCTGTGGTTCTCACATCTCTGAGGTGTGCCGGTTTCCTCACGATGTTTTCCTTCACCGTTTTAGCAACTGATAACTAATTTATAATACGCAACTGAATTTAAAAACATTGGTGAGTGCCAGGGATTGAACCTTCAACCTTTGCCTTGGCAGTCCAACGGTCGTACCACTCGGCTATCAGTGCTGAATACTAAGATAAATAGTATATACATAAGTATGTTTCATAGGTACAAAGAAAGGGCGTTGTAATACTTTCCACGCAGATGAAATTATAAGGGAAGGCTACTAAGTTATAAATCAATTAAATTCCAAGAATAATTATAATTATGATCAGCATGCTCTCCCACTGTACAGCGAAGGTTTTTCTCAGAAGTATCGAGCATTGGTCAGTTCAACGCGCTTTCTCAATGCGTATTGGTGATTCCACACCGTTAAGTCAAAGTTTCCTCAAGATATTTTCCTTTAAGGTAAATTCTAAGAATGTACTTAGTACCTACGTAATATAATTAAGAAATTGCAAACATTATGGCTTGGACTGGAACAAGTAACCTACAAATACATGTTTCATAAAGCCAGTCTATAATAATATAATTGTCTACCACGATGTTTATATCTAGGTATACAATTTATATAGAATAAGTTACAGCATACTCATTTAATTATAGTGGTTTATTGAAAGATTTCGCAGCTTATGAATAAGATTTTCGTCTGAAATTGACTGAAAAATTAAGGGAAGTTAAGTATAACCTGGTTGGAGCCTAATCTGACGGAAGATGTTTCAACAAACCGAATTAACAGGATCATTGGTCAAGATTGTAATTAGATGTTAGGTCTATTGTCTGTTCCAGCGTTACGCGACCTCGGAACTCGATTTTCCGTCTAATGAAGTAACACCTTTATATCGTCAACCGGTCGATGCGTGTGTAAATTAGGCAAAGAGTTTATTACGTTCTGCTATTACCCATACTTCGGACGTTTACTAATGGATCCATTAACATTTCAGGCCGAAGTATTTGCGCGATTTAAAGCTAATTATACACAAACAAGAACCGAACTTACAACACAGCTGATTACGTTTTGAGTTTAAAATGGAATAGAAACAATCTAAGTATGATTTAAATAATTTATTTAAAGCCTAATTAGTGTGTTTTATGTGTAGCTCTGGGCTTAACAGGCTGGATTTATGGATTCATTCTCGTTGTGAGCATGATTCCATAAATCCAGCCTGTAATCATCCAAATATCAATGTGATATTTTTAATGGGGTTATAAAATATTAATCTTTATTTAACGCTATTTGATACAAGGACTTGTACTTATACATCACACTGTAGATAATAAGTAAGTACATAACATCATGCGGATTATGTTTGTAAAGCCGCGCCTCGCGGTGTTACCCGCTACATTTTTTCGGGATAAAGTGTAGCCTATATGTTAATCCAAAGTGACAGCTACCTCCGTTCCAAATTTTAGCAACATCGGTCTAGCCGTTTGAGCGTGGAGAGGTAACAAACATACGAACACATCATAAACTATCGCCTTTATAAAATTAGTGTGATAGTGATTCCACAAAGAATATCGACAGTTTTGTTACAGGGGTGGAGCCTATTGTTATTGAAATTAATACATAGATGTACAATGTAGGTACTATTACTATATAATACTGCCTAAATGGAGAATACAAAGCGGTCTTCTTGGTTTGTCTCGGGTTTCCCAGCTCAATTCGCCATTCGGGCAGTGTGGATAAGATTACCGGCTAACGAATTTTGGTCGGCACGGGCAACGTCGCATTTCCCGATTTTTATAACTTTTAATCTATTTAAATCTTAATGCCGCGAAATTTTTGTAACGAAACTCTGCCTTTTAAGTAAAAATGTACAGAATTAGTTTATTTTTTTAATTTCTTATTGTTAAAAATTATTGCAAGGAAACGCTACAAATACTGCTATACATGGTTGATAATGCAAAGCGTCTTCCTGGTTTAGTCTTGGGTTTCCCAGCTCAATTCCCAAGTCGGGCAGTGTGGATGGTATTTCCGGCTTCTACATGCTTCTACTAAGAATTTCCTGACTTCCCAGTATGAACCCGGGGCTTAGAATTATGCCTCATTGGCTACGGTCCTTTATTATATGGTACATACCTACTTATTGTCATTTACAAAATAAAAGTTAGCAACAGCAAAAATGTTGAAACCTTTGGAAAATGTTGTCAGATTTATGTTTTGTAATAAATACATAATATAATGCACGTTGAATATACATTTTAGAGCTTGAGAGAATTTTAAACTAGGACTTTTACAGAAATCTGCCTATAGGGTTTTAACTAAGTCATTTTAATGATTTCTATTAAACATAGATACCTATCTACCTGATGCACTTTAGGTACCTACATGATGATGAATTGTTTTTATGAGTAGACGCTTCTGCATTGTTCACGTAGGTATATGTTTTGTGACACACGCATAATACATCCAAATACGACAATAATTCGTAGTGCGAAATGATATCTACATGATTCAATATTTATGACATGTTGTGATGTTTTGCATTTGGAGTAGTCCTCGGAATGAACTGCGTATTGAAATACATATTATTAATAATAAATTATTATTAATGTTACCTCTCATTTCAGCTAAACATTCTGTTTTATTACACAATAATAAAGTTTATTAATAATTATTTTAAAAATTGCTTATTCAAAATAATCTATAAAACAAACACCGACATCTACCCCAAACAATAAACACAGTTTATGCCCAGTAGTCCCATTTATATACACATTTAAATACTACACTCTATGATGTTATAATAATTTTATTATAATATAAAAAGAGATATAAACCTATTTGCAACTTAAATAAATATATTTAAGTATATTATGCATTTAAAACTACTTAAATAAAATGGTATTAAAAAGTTTTGGAGTATTTTTCCTTCTGTTTATCTTAATTCCAGTTTTAAAATATCGACCTAGATTTTGTAATAAAAACTTATTTCGGGAATAAGATAAAATTCTTTATTCAAAACATTGAACTGTTGGCTTAAGCTGTCAGTTTTTTTATGAAAACTTTTTTTTCCAACAGTAAATGCTCATAATAGAGGTCAGTGTTTTATAGCTATAGCTCTGGCCAATAATATTTCAATTAACACTGACCATAGATTTTAATTACCAAGTAGTTCCTACTAGCTGTAGATAAAACTTGTGTTTCAATAAGGTTGCAACCAGTTATGATGACATATCACTGGTTGCAACAGTTTGTAAGTTAGACTCGGAACTTCGGCAGTCAATACCACAGCTGTTTGTAAAAAAGGTATACGTTGAAATCAAAATTGCACTTCAATCAAAAAAAAAATGCACTTTCTAGAATTGAACAAGTTACGCGCTGACCTAGAATTGCAATCAACACGATGAAGAGTTTAAAATACAAGCAGTTATAAGAAAACAAATCCTCTCGCTACTTCAACTTAAGTTACTTCTTTCATATTGATCTACTGTTATGAATATAAGGAAAATCATAACAAGCAAAAGCAGCCAGCAGCTATACTGTCTGGCACATTATTGCAGTAACCAGTTCTTTATTAACGTAAAACAATAAGAACAAATAAGGCAATTGGCACAAACCACAAAAATAATCACACTTAATTTTAGAACAACGAAAGCAACGTCAAAGGAAACCCATAGATTATAATAATTATTTCACAGCGCTTTAATTAAACAGGAAAATGCCAGCAAACAAATATATTGTTACCTAAACCACAGAGAGAAAACGTTAGGAATAGCACTACAAAGACTTATTTACGTTCTGTGACGTCACGCAGGAGTCACCAAGAATCCAACACTGTGGGTTTCTTTAATCGCCCACCGAAACGTAATTGGAATATTGAGCTAACGGACATAAGGTGGGTGGAGTTCGAAATGCTAAGTCGATTACCAGCGCGACAATTAAACACAGCAGAACTTTCCTAGAAGACTCAAATAAACTTGCCAAATAACCCTTTTTCCGCCCACTTCTATTCACATAAGGACATCAGCATCAAGGCCCTTACCATGAACTCTAAAGCAGGACATTTACCGTTGCGCAAGGCAGATAGCGCTCTACACTGCACGTAGCGACGTCTCGCTTTCGCGACTGAAATTTCCTACTTTAAGAGTTCATGGCAAGGAGCAGTGTAGCCTAGTAAGTGTGTGCGCATTATATGTACAGCAATAATGTCTAATTTGGAAGTCTCCGTCACATTCGCCGATGATCGCCAGAGGAGTCATGTCTGCGTCATGTTCCTAAAATGCCAATTCCATTTACGGCTGTGAACATAATATTCTTGTTTTCGTCACTGTGCAAAACAGTGACATAGTAATCCATATTAAGTGATAGTGGTATTGCTTCTAATTAGTTCCAATGGCCAGCATTGTCTAACAGCGTCGGTTAAAGGTTAAGTCAATTGATGTTCGAGCTTCAGTCTCGATCCACAAAGGAGAATACGTCTTTGTCAACCGAATTTGACGTGCAAGTAAATAAGGCCGAAACTGTAGGCAATTTTTTTGTGAATTTCTTCTCGAACAGTGGAGGAGTCCATTGACCATAATTCGTTTTCAGCCTGCAGTCCAGGTTTATTCTCGATGTTTCTTAACCATAACCTTGTACATCTTCCTGTCTACCTAGACTTAATAGGGCGCCATCAATAATGAACGATAAAATAACGAGGTCTTAGTACGTATTTATTTCACGGGAGGATAATCTTGCTGCAAATATTTATGTAAAGAATATTCACTGTCAAAGGATACTCGTGTTAAAAATACACGTTGTTTTTTGATCGTTTTAAAACTAAAAGTGAAGTTAATAAAACGCCGACACACGCGTATTGGCCCTACCGTAGAGTTCCGTAGACTGTAAAATGAATCATTCATGAATTCGATTCAATAGATTGCAACTGAAAATAAATTAAAAACTTTGTAACTTAACTTTTCTAATAAACGTAATTTATTTTTGCTCCACATCTTAAACTGTTCTGCTTTTAGGGTTCATGGTAAGTGGGCTGGACTAGTTTTATATAGTATAGATAGCTATAGTATAGATGTCAATTTTTTTATAGCTAGGAATTATACTTTTTATATATATTGATAAAAATAATTAAATTAATTAGTACTTATTTTTAATATAAAGTTAAACGAAAATCTACTGAAAACGAGTGTTTTATTTTCGAATACCCATTTGTTCTAACATGCTATAGATACCTACTTGCTACGCCAAAAAGTAATTACTAGCGGCCATGTTACTAACAAATACAAAATAAACATTCGAACAGATTTTATTTTTCATTTCATGGAAAAATGGAAATTCAGGAACATGTATTTTATTTGCACATGGCATTTGATCCGCCGTGTTGTTATTTCGGCTTTGCGGCAGCAACGAAAACAATCCCGTCATATGTAATTGCTGAAACAGGCGCCATATTGATTGCAGGCTTCTGTTACCAACTAGTCATCGTGGCTCTACCCGCCCTGCGTTTCACGCGATACGCGTATAGCGTATACCTATAGGTAGAAGCTTTTAATGCTTTTTTGAGCGAAAATATTGGACTCTAAAGGCTAGCGCACATTATGGCAGGCCGCACCGCATTGCATACCAAAAATCTTTCAAAATCACTTTCGTACATTTTATATTATGAACTATCCACACAACAAGTAGGCCGCACGAATTGCTTTGGCGAATTTTGCAATGTGGTGCGCTGCGGCTGTATGCCCCAGCTTTTATTGGTCGATATTCGACTGCAATTTAATGTATTTATACCACCTATTGGAATACATTTTAGCTTTCTGCACTCTTCGTTGTGTACAATTTAACTATCTATGCCAAATTCGATATTTGAAAGGGTAAAATTAAAAAGCTTACTTATCACGTACGAAGAACTTTTTTTCTTAGTTTCCTTTTACATGGAAATAAAAAATGGTAATTACATTCTTCTCCGCTGTGTGGTAAGACGCTAAGTTGTCAACTTGAATGCTTTACATTGTGTATAAGTGACGGACTTGGCGCAATCGGTAGTCCAAAAGCAAGCGCTTGTGCGCGCAACACTTGTGCTTAAGCAAATACGAGCACGATACTTAAACAACGGCATATAATTTCTACAACATAGAATACATAGATACACAAATTAAAAACTCCTTAGACCTAATAATGCCTAGATCATGTGGGAGGTATAAAATACTCTACCAGCCCCTTCGGGTGTATAGGCGAAATGATTTACATATCATTATTATTTCCTAGTAGCAGTTTGGGCTTTGAAATAGTTCCCAGTAATCGTAATAAGCTCTCACACTGTTATATGTAATGCATGCGTATACCCAGCCGATAACAGTCGTTATGTAAAACATATTTATCAGATGCCAGCATTGCAGAAGACCCTATTGGCGAAGTGGTTAAGTGATTGGACCGCTGCGCTAAGGGTTGCGGGTTCGATTCCCGCACGGGACAAAAAATTGTGCGATCGCCAGATATTTGTCCCAAGTCTGGGTGTTTGTGTGTGTGTGATAATTATTACATGTTTGTGAAACGCACCCACGATACAGGAGAAATTCCTAGTGTGGGGGCGAAGTCTTGAGTACCTAATAGAAGGCCAGTCTATTAACAAGGTATAAATTGAACAATTCACAAATTGTATTTTCCTACCAATAAGGTGAATACATGATTTGATCCCGGCCCTCTAAATATGATTCGGGTTTAAATCCTCTGGGCTGTTGTGGTCCTGACGACGCCAGTAAGCCCATTTCACTTCTATGTACGTTATACTGTAAACTGTACTAACTATTACGTCTGTAACTCCCGAAGTACTAAAGCTTTTCTTTATCGGGACTCAATACCCCAACATTCTGCAGCTCTCGGCTTTGTTCACGACACAAATAGTAGGTAATTAAAATGGTTCGTTACTCACAAGTAGGTTTCCCAATACTAAGAAACTGAAAGAGATTTATTATTTAAGTATGTTTATTGATTCAACTGTGTTTTGTTGAAAGGTTATGAACTTAAGTGCCCTGTAAACGATCAAAATATTAGACAAATTTTACGTGTTTGTCAAATAATTTGAAAGAATGCGGCTTTGTTTGAAGGGTTTGTCAAACGGTCTACATGTGAAAACGTGAACAACAAATTTGATCGTTTACAGGGCGCTTTAGAAAAGTACAAGACCAGCTTAGCAGGCTGAAGCTTAACGCACATGTATAATACCGCAGAACACGGCAAAACGTTTCTTGTTATACAAACAGATCGGAGGAATTCATAGGAATCGAATAAAGATATTATTGGATCTTTCAAAACCTAAGACGTCAGTGATTTAAAAAGTAAGGTAGATACTAAGAAATAAATAAAGATTACCAGTAAGATTTCTAGGAACCTAAATCGATAATCTTATCTACCCATACTGGCCAACGAAATATCCATCTTTGTACTACAGTGCCAACACACTTTCAGGTACATTTTCCTAAGAGATCGAGAAAAAAGGTTTTGTTGACATGGAAAATAAAATAGGACTTTCTCTTAAAAGGATCAAGTGGATTAAGTATTCATCTGTGGATCACACAATGATATATATTTTATATTTCTCTTTGTGAACAACCACGTTCTTCACAAAAATAAGGCAGGTTTGACGTTGAAGTTCATTCGCAATACCTAACTATGTAGTAGGTAATGGTATATAAAACAAATAAAACACCCCGTAGAGGACCTAGATTCCTAAGCTAGAATCTATTCTACGACACTAGTTATCATTGCGACTAATATGGCAAAAGTAATGGATCAAATGATGCATGTCACTTAAAATACAGTTTTCTTGATTATGACATAAGTCAGCCTTAAAATGCGATTAAAGTTTGGCTACAATATGCTTGCAATACTAGCGCGAACTAAGCAAGTATTCATACAACGTGCGACAAGTTATAAAACGCATACTCGTCCATAAACATTGTATAATACAGTCATATAGAATTCACACTTCACATCCAACAATGTAAATCACACGGAATTACAGAATACGTTGTTGTTTATCGGCGTCAGTGTAGCGATATGATTCGATAATATCACTTACTATTCAGGATACGTGCGTCTGTTGGTACGACCTACGCGTGTCTCATACGGCCCTTGATGGGGAGCCACGAGCTAGATCACGTCATAAGACAGGTCGCGATATCTTCCATCATTTTTTACGCACACAGAATATAATGTTAGGTGGGGATTCCTCGAACCTGGCCTTGTTACTTTGTTGATAGTAAAAAGATCTAATGCTGCTAATTAATGTAAAATGTTGTACCAATACTGAAGTATTTGGAAACTCATTGTTTAGTCAACTCATAGACACAATGAGTTCTGCTATCCTTAAAGAGTAGACAGACGTGTACTAATGCACATCTGCATTTCTCCAGACCGTATAGGAACCCCATGAACAGTAATTGACTATTACGTCGCCGGGAAAGCAAGACTTACGAGGCGATAACTCTAGCGTGGGTTCCGTGAATGGCAATAGGCACACACCCACCCGAGGGGTTAAAGATAAGCAGTGACTTGTGGGAGTAGGTATAGACCCTGATTAAGGCGATCTCTTTTGCCTACAGCCTCTGCTCTACTGACTTTCGTACATCGAAGTGAGAAAACCTTATTACGTCGTCTCCTAACAGATATTACATGGATATCAGTGTCACAAGCAATATAAAAACAGTGCACGCGTCACGTACTCAACTGGTCCCCGTTATAAGCACAGTTCGTGTCATTAAGTAAAGTGCGAATAATGGATTTTTCCATTTGTCACACTTCACGACATTCAAGGGTGGAGATGGAGAGTGGTATTTTGATACCCTTAAGACTTAGAGTACGACAAATATATAACCAAGTCTGCCAAACATTATATCAGGCAGCAGGCCAGTGACAGTAAGTACTCTAGTACATTTTCCTTTGTAGAAGCGAGACGCCACATTGCACTGCACATAAAAGCGTGTCGCTTCCACAACGATAAAAGTCCTGCTTTAAGAGTTTATGGTTAGGGGGCAGTATCAATAAAAACTGCTTAACTAAAAATATCAATAGGTAATGCCCTTTTGCTAGAAAATATTACTTAATCTTCGTATGAATACTGTTTAAGCGTTTAAATACCAAAGGAACTCTGGCTGTCTGTTACTCCTCTTGTGACTAGTTTATAATTAGGGGGCTATGCTGTTTATCAAATCCTGGATCTGCACGACTAGTCATTCTTCTTCGCGGACGAAATCACAAGGAACTTGAAAACATTACTTTAACACTTAAACTTCATTAGAACCGACTATAGCGGAAACGTAACTTTCTAAAGATTAAGCACGCTGATACGAGCATTCTGTTCACAGTTCTGCGGCAGAATTGAAATATACATTAAGCTTGATAAATGATTAGCCGATGTTCTCAGTAACATTGGTACAGGACGGCCATCTGTACGCACAGATTGCACTCAACAAATACCGCCCGTGGCGATGTAATCGCGGTGTTACGAAGTGGCCGTTAAATAATAAAACTATAGAATTAATTGCCGTTGTATTTTCGTTTTGTCGTTAAGTTTTAATTGGTTTAAAGGCACTTAAATTAATTTGTTTACATTTTCATATATGCTATATTTCATATATCAGCCGGAAGACGTCCATTGCTGGACATAGGCCTCTCCCAATGTACCTACCTACTTGCAGCATACTATTTTATAGTTCGTGTAGCACTTACTGGACAAAGGCACAGCCCTCCCGTTTAGAACGCCACAATGAACGACAACTTTCAAGGGGGAGGCCTTCGTCCAGCCGTGGACGTCTTCCAGCTGATGATGATGTAACACTTACTTATGTATTCCCGTATTATAAGTTTTGAATGATCATTAAAAACCCGTTTTGACATTATAACTTTTTACATTAAATATTAAGATATTTATCCATGTATTAACAACATCCTATAATACAGCAAGTATATTAAAATCTAAACAACTTTATTTACTGCTGATAGAATAATTTTTATGATGTAGGTGTAGGTTGTAGGTATAAGGAAATAAACTTTAAATACCTAATTATTAAAAAAAACATTTGTGTACATGTAACAAGTGTCCAATACGCTACAACGTACTATGATCATATAATTATTATTCTTATACGGAGATGATAATAAACTGCGTTCACAAGAAAATATAAAATCATCTTACGAGTAAGCATGTTCGTTAATCATACAATTGGACGCCACCATCTAAAAGCACACAGATTTCATTCCGCGAAACGAAGAGGAAACAATACAAGTATGGGGCACGTCGCCGTTTCTCTGCGTGCCCGCTATAGAAAGCCTGCGCCTGCGCCGATGCGCGCGTTCGCGGAACAACGTCGGCCGCACAATGCCGACCCAGCTGCGCCTTCCTGGTACGCCGCTCACCACCACACTCAATCGGATCTTCAGAATATCGACTCCATACAGAACACGTAAAGAGAACGAAACAGAGAAATACACAGAACTAAGACAGACATACCAAAGCAAATAATAGAATTAATTAATTTGGAGAACTAACACAAGTAAATGGAAAAAGCCTACAATATTTTGGACATTATAAAAAAGGTGAAAGCGTTTGTTATGGTAGACAAAAAGAAATAACATCACAAAATCTATGTCAAATAAGTCTGTAAATACTTCTCACACTGGTCACATCTGTAGATGAACTTTAACTAGACCCATATGCAGCTAGATAATTCCTTTCAAGCACTCTCCAGCTGAGTTAAAAGCCACTTAGTATAACCCGTTGAGTGCACGTTATCACTAACAATCGCACATCAACCGCCACGGTGAATTGCGGTAAGCCAATTCTGAATATGAACCCTTTGGATCACTATAATCAACACTCATAAACGATATTGCTATTCCCTAATGCTAACGAGGTCTGAATGCATGGTGTCTAACGAGGTACTAGACGTTAGACGTAATTCTTTAGTCCCTTTCTATAACGTCCATTGCAAAAGATCGAGAGAGCCCAGTTACCGGTTTTTAAATACATGCAAGGGATTCAAATCAAGAGCTGTTTAATGTCTTATAAGTCCTTTAAAACTTAATACTTCTTCTTATCGTGTGGTTGATTAACAACCTGGTGTCAAAGTTTAAACCGCCTGTAGGACTCTGACATGGCTTTACACACCGTTGAGAAATCTCTCAGGTGTGCCGGTTTCCCTACGATGTTTTCCTTCACCGTTTTTAGCAACTGATAACTAATGTACAGTACGCACAGGAATTCGAAAGACATTAGTGCGTGCCGGGGTTTGAATTTGCGATCTTTGACTTGGCAGTCCAACGGCTCTCCTATCCTCGACCACTCGGCTAGCAGTGCTCTAACTTAATACTGAAATACAGGCTCTTAAAGCCTAGCTTCGGCAGCAGTCTCCCACAATATACCTACTAAATACTTACCTGAAGTATCTTTTAATGTCATGCTTTAATGTAATTTTGTATTGTGGTGAGAAATAAACTATTATTAATATTAATTATTTCGCACGATACTTGGTTTGCCCTATAACATGGAACTAGTCTTGTCAGACGAAATGTCTGTTTGCAATCCTCATAGTCTCCGAGACACGATTCGACATTCAATGGCAATAATAATAAACCATCTTTTACGTGTCGTCTGATATAATGTATGTGCTGCTCGTGTCGGGGTTCACCTTCTGCCTATCACTACATACCAACAACATTTGTTTTTACACTTCGATACGATGAAGACGTTATCTTGAATATTCTATATTTCCAATTACCTCGACAAAAATGTGATGACACGCTCGACTTCACGATTTCTAGGCATTATATAATGGACCGGAATTGGTCGCAATAGTCACTAGACCGTCAACAGAGTAATTCTCTAACGGTACCTCTCTACACATGTACCTAGGACTGCGCTATCCGAGCTTAACCCGGAATTAATTACCGGGACGTAAAAGATAATGAGGCTTGTGGGAAAGGTAACCATGAATGCTGGACCACAATATACGATAAAATGCAGATTTTATAAAACGAATTTCATTTTATATCTCTGGTTCGCTAAAATAGAAAGTTCTTAACGGATTATGTTAAAAGTTTGGGTATATTTAAATGACTATATACGACTGTATACTTTGAAAAGATGGGCGGACATTACTGCTGTTCAAGCCTTTCACAAAATAACGGCACCAAGTCCCACGTAAATGAGGAAAGCCTATATTAGTAGCATCTTGAACTGTGGGATGTTACTGAGAATTTCTTAACAGAACCTACGATCTCACGTTCAGCAGTCACATTTATTAGCATTGATGTCCAACTATCCCCAGTGCTTATTTATAAGGAAAGAGGGCTAAGTTGTACCTAGAGGTATTGTCAGTATCATTAGATCCAGACATGGCATAATATTATGTGTATTACTTTATTTATTTATTTAATAATTATGTTTTACAGAAAGCTTACAGACTAATAACATTTTGTAAATGAAGAAAAACTAGGTAATGACAGTTGCTAATTACAAGCTTCCACATTTAAGATTTTAAGATTACATAACATAGGTGCATTATAAATATTATATAATGTACATATGTTTATATTTTTTCCTTCTATCATTACGACATGGATGTTGACTTCATTAACTATGTAATACATTGGTATTAATAGGATTTAGCGATTTTAAGTTTATGGAGGGGCATTCTCAATTAAGCTCACAAAAAACGCTTAATGAACGCGGCTATGCAACTTTTACTATGCAACTACACCTACAGGACATTGACGTCACCATCCTATAGTGCCATCTCAGTCTAACAATAAAATTTAAAATACTTATAAATTTGTAAATTTTGCCACATTTAGTTTGTGTTTACAGTTTCAATGTTAATTCTAAACCCCTTTTCAGCTAGTCAGCAGATTTATAGTGGGGCTGACTGAACAGAGTTCGCTTAACCGCGCCTTATGTGACGCCTCCTCAAAGGTGTTAAATTGCTTCTCAGCGACAAGAGGATGTTTCCAATCATTAAAAATATAATATTATTGCAAAATCAGCTAAACATTCTGCGATATTTCAATACCGAAACTGATAATGTTTGTGTAGAATTTCATATTTCTCAGCTCGTTTTTGCCAATCTTGCTTTTGTATCTCTTTGCATGTAAAGTCTTTGACTTCGATTGCAAACTACAAAACAAATATTCATCTCTTTATAACGTAGCCAATAGCTAATGGCCATTGCGTTTATAAAACATTGCTCTCATTTATACACGCACTGTCTGATATTAAATCTATGTCAAGGCCAGTTTTAAGGTCTCGGAGCCATTGTCTTTTGACCCACGCAACACTTAAAGAAACCTTGCATTCGCAGTACGATTCCATTTAGTATCAGTAAAGATACCAAAAACATACAGTCGAAGAAAACAATTAGAGTAAAACCCAAAATGGACTAAAATCACGACACGTAGAGTGAAAGTGTAGACCACTTTCTTAATGGTAAGAGAATACTCCTTACCGCAGTACCGCTGCAAGACAATCAAAGGCCGATTTTATTTACAAGCAATAAAATGAACATAAAACATGTGAGCTATAATAATATCTTACTGAGAAGATTGCGTCACGACTTACAAGCGACACCCACGCAAAGAGAAAGTCTATTATTATCTGATGACCACATTATTAAGAAACAACATTTCTACAACCAAATATATTTTATATGACGTAGGTAAGCATTACATAGCATGCGATTCATTTGAGCTCAATACATATAAATCAATTTAAAATTAAGTGTTTACGATGTAAGCCAATACGTATCAATTGTCGTGACAATTCCACTGCTGACCGACGCTGACGCATTTACCGATTCCCAATAAGCCGTCAAAATCAAAGTTCAAAGGTGTCGTGTCATTGGCAAGAGACAATACATACAAATAAGGAACGTGCCTAGACTTAATGAACAACGCCTTCGTCATTCGAACGTTATTTAATATTAATTAGTTACCATTGTTATAGAACCCTAATCAAATCATATTTGTATGGTAGATATTAAAAGTTCAGATGAATTTCAAGGGCGCAGAAGCCACAAATAAAGCGGAGATGTTTGTGAGGTGCCTGTTAACACAAATAGACTTTCTTGGAAATTTAATTAACTGTTTTATTTTGATAGCTAACTGGCGCCGGGCATTGCGACGCAATTAGCTCCGTGTGTAAGTATTTTGCGTAAGTTTTTTGTATGTAGAGTGATTCACTGGTAATAATGCGAGCATGTGATGGGTGACGGCTCATCACGCGTATGTACGAGTTATTTTAGGGCTTCGTGACGTTGTGCTGCGCGTCACAGGTTCACGATTTCCTGCAGTGGAGCATCGAATGTAGCGCAGTGGAACCGAAAAGTGGTTCCTTAATTCGTGATGTTTACAATTCATGTATAACATTTATTTCGTAATGCGCAGGCGTAAAATAATGAGGCTAGATGTTTTTTTAACTTTCATATATGTGTTATTAAACATTTAACATGAATTGACACATTAATAAAAGAATACATTGTATTGTTCCTTCCTTTATTTGGCTCCAATTACAGCTTATTTATAAAATAAGATAATTAAATTCAATAACATCGAACTCGTGATTTCAGTATTTTCTCGTTCTAAATGTTTACAAAACTTGAACGTTTTCCTTTTACCAAAGATTTTTAAATTGAAGTAGCAAATAAAAATGGATTTCCCTGAGGCATCAACGGAGCATGTCTGTAGAACTAGATAAATATAAATGTAGTGTTTCTTTCAAAGGGTAATATCTTCTTTTAACCTTTAATGTTTTTTCTAACATGAACTTAATTAAGTATATAAATCCAATGATATTTCAAGCGCACTGCATTCAGCAAGCGTAACTATCAGTGCTTCTCTTCCGCTTAACTTCCCCCTTTTATAATACTTACTATCTTATATCAATATCTACCCCCAGGTATCAGGTTGCCTATCATCGTCATCAGCATCTATTACACCATTTTTTAGGGTTATATCATTTTGAGCTAATCGGCTTTTGGCATGACTAACAGCACAATTTTTTAGTTTATAAGTATGTTACCTAATCATTATACTGATTTTGGAGCGAAGCTTAGTAGAAGCCGTTTATCAATCGGGGATAAAACCTTTTTGTAACGACCCCGGTTCTCATCATCCTCCAAGAAGAAAGTCCTCTACAAATTCAAGAACCTCCCTGTGCTACGTTTATTATTATTATTTATTATGTTTATTATTTCAGGCTTTTGCCCTGCAAAGGGACGCCTTTGCAGGGCAAAAGCCTCCCTTTTCTTCCTCCCGGTTGTGAGCTGCAGTAGTGCATGTGGCCTTATAGACGTCAAGCTCGTCCCGCGATCTTCTTCTGGGCCTGCCGCGACGCTTTTTGATATTGTGTGGCATCCACTCCGTGGTGGTTTTTGCCCACATATCATCTGACATGCGCGAGATGTGACCGGCCCAGTTCCACATCAAACTAGCGGCTTTATGTCCAACATCAACGATTCTTGTTTTAGAGCGCAGTGTTGTGTTTTGTATGCAGTCAGTTAGCCTAACCCCCAGAATGCTCCGCTCCATGGCTCATGGGCATACACCAAGTTTGGACATTTGCTGAACGGTCAAAGACCAGGTCTGCCAACCGTAGGTGAGGATGGGGAGTATGCATATGTGCTACCTTATCAAAACATAAGAATAACACAGTAAACTGGAGAGCAAAGATTGCGCTCGGCTCGAGTAACTTCATATCACAATATCATCAATTATTCTCCATGTTGCTTCACAAACCTTCTGATATTTATTAACAATTATTCAGCATATTTCCGATCCAATCCTCCCAGTTATATTTTATTAACCGCAAGTTTTCTTAGCATTACCAACAATTAAATGAATGTAATATGGTTTCAGTAAATGCCAATTTTCTCAACAAAGTAAGAAAGGCAATATGAGAACGGTGTAAACAACTTGAAATAAGTAATAGTTAGTTATATACAATAAGGAAAATATTTATTACTTTGCCATTGAATAAGGTAATGGCTTTCTTCGAAGCCTTTTATTATTTAAAAGTATTTTAACAACTGTGCCTACGCCTGTGTCGCGGCAACGTGCGTCTAAAGGGAAATAAAATAAAAATGTTGATTGGAAGTTTTTCTTATAGTCGTGTGGGGACTTCACGTGACAAATATTTTTGTGATTCGCAAATATTGGTTCTTAGTTTAGGTATTGATACGTATTTAGAGTTTGAAATCAGCCATACAAGAGAAATTGTTATTGTAACAAAAAATTAAGAAGTAGGTAATTCCGAAATTATTATTTAATTTTTTGAATCGATGCCCACTTAATTTTTCTACTCTTCGAATAAATATACTTTATTTAAAAGCCCATTCTTACTACTTACTTCTAAGATACACAAGCGAGCCAAAAAATAAGTTTATAGGATCTAGTTTTTATAGTACCTTAGTCAGAGAAGCTGTGCAATTTTTTGGATGCTATAAATTACCCAAAAAAGTACATTATTGATACCTTTGGTTTGGGTAACTACATTAATTTATTTTATGAAGAAGTTAGTATGTCTGGCTGACAATTCGTTGGGCATTTCGATGGTTAAAAACGTTTAAAAAAAGGTGTTTTTTTTTCCTCTTGTGGAAGGTTAAATAAAATACTAGCTGCCCCGACAGACGTTGATATGTCATAATTAACTGACTGCCAGTTATATCAAATGCCTTATGGTTTACATTAGAAAAGTTTATATTGTCAAAAGCATTAAGAAGGTTACATTCAAGTTTCATTAGAAAATAATTAATACAGTCGCTAAGTTTCCTTAAATTTTCTAATGCTGCGCGCAACTTTCTTAATTATTTCTTCTATTATGAACCTTCTACTGACAATAACAAACACAACTGAAACGAATTGGCGAAATGGGTCCAGCCGTTTACCCATGATGTCGTGACCAAGGGAAATAGGGACTCATTTTTACTACTGATATCCCCTGGGGACAGTTAAAGTAATTAAATTCATTACTATGAAATTAATGTGTTTGATAGATACCATTGATCCTAATACAAAATGTTACCAAATGTATCCAATTAAAACCATGACAACGTTATCTAAATTACGAAGGGATCTTTCCACCAAACCCTTATTTCCCCAAAGGCACGTGCACAAAGGAACAAAAGGGTCTCCCCTAACACCCCGCAATGTTAGCAGCACGTGTAAATGTCGCTGGTCCCCAAGCTTTACCTGATTGGTTCGCAGTCGGTCCCCGCGCTCACCACATAGATCCCTAGCTAGTTAAGGACCTTGAAGACCCCCGCTGGTACTCGGAATGTCGGGAAGGAAGTCTTGTTACCCCTCGCTGAACAACAATCCAACTGTTCTGCTCCCTTACCATGAATTCTTAAAGCAGGACCGTTTAAAATATGGAAGCGAGACACCGCTACGTGCAGTGTAATGCGGCGTCTCGCTTCCACAACGTAAACTATCCTGCTTTAGGAGTTCATGGCAAGGGGGCTGATCCATAATGCGTATCAATGAAAAAGTAAACATAATAATGATGTTTACTTCTTCATTCAACTTATCTTTTATGTTTATACATTAACCTTGCATTGTAGTCTGCTTGTAAAGTAACAAACAGATCGAATGCGAATCTATTAATAACGAGGGTCAGAATTCGTTTTCATTAATGTTAATTCCGCGACTAATTTGGAAAATCCATATTGAGAAGCGGAAATGTTACTGTTGATGTGACGTCGAGTATTCACAGTTATGATTGGTATACCCCACACGTCAGCTGCACGTGGTTCCGACCTATGCCTTTAATATTCATAGCCTTGCGTATGAGAAAACCGGTGCCATGTTCGAAAGCTGAGCGGTTCTTTAGATAAAAAGAAAGTCGTTAATTAAATTGGTAGGATGGGTCATATACTTCGCAGGACTGTAAGAGAAGCCAGGAACGTGCATTATCGTTCACATGCGGTCTTCTTCTTCAAATCATATTGTTAATGAACAACCTGTTGTCAGAGTTTAAACCGCACTCTGACATGGTTTTACACACCGTGGAAAAATCTCTCAGGTGTGCCGGTTTCCTCACGATGTTTTCCTTCACCGTTTTTAGCAACTGATAACTAATTTATAGTACGCACATGAATTCGAAAAGACATTGGTGCGTGCCAGGGTTTGAACTTGCGAATTGCTTTGCAGGCCAACGGTCATACCACTCGGTTATCACTGCTTAGCGTTCACATGTGGTGTGCAGCTTTCGACGATATCAGAACTTTAATTTGTGTACCGACTGCTAAATATATACTCTCTCTCTCGCTCCCATCCTTTTTCTCTCTACCTTCTCTTTCTAGCTATATAGACTATAATAACAATAAAACATTAATTCACACCTTACACCATAAAGTGTAACGTAAAATACTAACCGTCAGTTAACCATCTGCCCAATATTGTAATGTGAACAGTGTAGAGGCGGGTACTGTTAAAATGTAAATTATTGCTGCATTTTCATCGATTGAACTTTAAGGGTTGGTTTTAAATCGTCATGTAGATACTTTATATTCGTATTATTCTGCATTATGTTTTAATTACAGAAAGTATGGTAAAGATAGCCCTTCGTCAAATGAAGTGACTTTTGGCTCAGACCCTCTTACACGTTGGTAAATTATTAATAAATTTATTTAATTGGCTGATCCTTGAAATACAGTTTTTTCTAAATAATCAAGTATTCATTACCGGTTTAACGTACCTATTCTTGTTTCTTCTATTTATCCTTCCTTCGGTTAATGAAATTTTACGACCGCAGATTTAAAGTTAACGGTTTTTAATGGCTTTAAAAGAAGAGGAGGCTGACTATTAGCGGATTATCTTTTTAGGTATAAGCTGATATCTTATGGGTCTAAGCATTAATGCGTAAACTACTGCCTGCCTGCATTTTCGTAATATAATCATGCATTTATTTGGTCCCTTTTTTCTTCTGTTAACTAACTGAAAGAAAATACATTTGCCGAAACGCTCAACATGAATGTTAGTTATAAACACCAGGTCTACTGACGCTTATAATTTTCGCTAGATAGTAGTATCTAGATACTAGATAGTAGTAGTACTAACATAAGTTAACCTACTACTGTGTTAGGTACCTACTGTAGGTACATAAGCACAAACAGAGGAAACGTTTCCAGCAATAACTAGAAACGATAGCGTTACTGTTGCCGCCAGCGTTGTTACCTTACCAACCGTATCGAAGTCAACAGTTAAATTATGCGTAAACAAATTCACTTGAAACATTTGGATGAGTGAACACCCTCTCTTGTCGCGGTTGTTAGTTCCAGAGCTGTCGTGTCGTGCATTTGGGACGAACTTCCTACAATTTGTCGTGGGAAGGTGAGTGCCGACGCCGACGGATGTGACTCGAGCAGGGTGGGGCCGCCAACATTTTATTTCCCTCTTTAACCCGTTACCTGCGCGGTTTACTCGTATATCTACATAATAATATATAGTACGTACATGGCGATTATTCAACCATTGTAGATATCTAGTGTGCCGGAAGTGGATGCTTAATATAGAGTTACTAAAAAAGGTTTGCATGTAGAACGCTCTCGTGGGAGCTTGAGCTGGGTGAACACCAGTTTTTCCAGCTTATCTTAGACATGGACAGCCAACCTCGTTATTCCTTGTTCAGCGGCCAGAGAGAGAGCATGCAACTGTTTTTGACATTGCCAAATCTCAGATGAATTTGCTATACAAGAAAACTAATGACTTAACATTATTTGCAATCCTCTTACTTTTTCCACGACATAATTATTGGAATCGGTAACCTCAATAATGTAATCTTTATTGTAGGCACCAAAGCCTACTCCAGACTTTTTGCCTAAAACAAGAAATTAAACTTATGTTTACACGAAATATAAATTTAATAAATACGACTTAACACTCATAACAGTATACAACTGTTGCTAGCCCCTGGTTATCAAGCGTGAGTGGCGCGTAGTGTCAGGCGGGCGACGCGACGCAACACTGCGACGCAACAGTTCTGTGTAAGCGCGCCGGATGCGGGTAATCGTGGCAATTTGCCGCGCGTTTCGATTGCGAGCCCGTTGCACAACTGCTGCGTTTGTAAACAGCCTTAACTGGCCCCGTCAGCTCATTACACACTTTGTGAAGTTTCGTTACGGCGAAGAAAGTAGCGAGTTATTATTTATATTGTTACTTGAATGCCCGCCAGCTGGCCCAGTATTATTTATGCTTCGAAACAAACTATTACATTCTCGTGTGGTCAGACAATCGACATTTTTGCTTGGTTCCTTTTGTGTCGATTCTTCTTCTTCGTCATGAACTAATAGCCACATGCATATAATTCCTGCCGTGGTTTAGAGGGTCAGATTGGTCAGTCGACAAGGATAGTAGCGAGGTTGACTGTCCAGGGTGCGCCGGACGTACTTAGGTATCGTCACTCATGGAGGGTTGTCGATAAACGCCAATAAGTAAGTTAAAATCATTGCATGTTTTTGACGTCCTCCTTGACTTTTTTTCGCACAAGGCCGCTGCACAAGGCTCTTTAATTAAACAGATATAAATCCTCTTTCAAATTTCTCATCAAGTACTGGTCGGCTTAAATTAGAAAATATTAAGTCGAACAAAATTCAAAATAATCCAAGCAATTGACATAACGCAAAAATATTCACTTTTTATATACGTTTCAACAAGATACATAAAAAACTAAAATCTAAACCCAAAAAATATTTTTATGCAATTTTTTTTATCTAACCTGATTCTGTGAGCATCCCGTGGTGACGATTAATTTACGTTTTTTTTTTAATTTACAAGAAATGGCTTGCTGCGGTACTTGTGTCCCTAGCTGTGGGTCTCGCTGCCCCTATTGCGGGCGTAGTGGACCCCTATGTGGTGCCTGTGGGCCTTGCTGCTGCGCCTGTGGGTCTCGCTGCGACTCCTACGCGCCGGACAAATGCGAGTCCACCACCGCGTGCACATCAACCAGCGCATGCGGATCTACCAGCGAGTGCCCATCAACCAGCGCGTGTGCGTCTACCAGCGCGTGCGCGTCTACCAGCGCAGGTGCATCAACCAGCGCTTGTGAGTCTAGCAGCGCGCCCAGCTCATCCACGCCTTCCGCCCCCTGCAAAGTCTGCTGATAGTCGAACCGAAGTGCCCGTGCTTGTCTTGTATGATTTAGGAGATCGTTAGTCGCCTGGACCCGGGTTGTTAACTGACCAACCCGGCGTTCAGGAAGACTTCGCGCCATGTGGTTGTCATGTGCACGTCTGTACGAAACGTGAAATTACAATTAAATGGTTAGATAAAATAAATCTTTTATTTTGCAGTCTTTAACTATGTTTTCTTTAGTTTACACCAATTTGTATACAAATTACTGTTACAGAGCTGTCTTGTTATATGTAAATAAATATGTGTAGCAAATCGTTGCGTCTACTTGATAGGGCTAGTTGTCAGCGCACCACTTATAAGCTGAAACCATTTCTTGCTGGAAAACTGGCATTAACACTGCATCTGTAAAGCGTAGGTCTAGTTGCGACATAACTAAACAAGAAACGTAGACTACTGGACCTGATTGAGATTCAGAGATTGAGAGATATTGAAATGTTCTTTTTAAACTTCAAAAGCGCTCTTTCGTAGTAGTATATAGCGAGATCGCGTCTGCCTCGGCCATGTTTTTTCACCCCCATGCCCCCAACCCTTTGTGCAGCGTACACGTGGAGCTTGTAGTTATATTTTAAATTGGATGTCAGTCGACGCAAACGTGGGCTGATAGAATCCGGAGCATAGGAGGGCAAACAATAATAATGAGAAGGTAAAGGCATCCTGTAGGTAATGTTTGTTACCTCCTACGTTGTAGTTATATATTATATCGGATAAGTTTATTGTTAAAGTTAGGTCCTTTATGAAACTACTCAACGCACACGTGTGCGTGTGGAGTGAGTGCTCCTTTTTTAAAGTTAGTTAATTTTTTACAATATTAGGATGAATTTAGGAAATAATTGTGAAAACTTCATAGTGGAGACAAAAAATTTGTGAAACCCATGGTAAGAAAGTTATGGTCAAAAAACTGGAACACTCAATCTGCTAACCTGAGAAAATAGCACACAAATTCAATACAATTATTCCACATAAAAATCTTAAGCACATAACTAGTATATTTTGAGACACTAGTTAAAGTATTTTCTCAGGTTAGCAGATTGAGTGTTCCAGTTTTTTGACCATAACTTTCTTACCATGGGTTTCACAAATTTTTTGTCTCCACTATGAAGTTTTCACAATTATTTCCTAAATTCGTCCTTAATATTGTAAAAAATTAACTAACTTTCAAAAAGGAGCACTCACTCCACACGCACACAACGCACACTAGTCAGGATTGTTGACGCCTTCGACGGCAAGGTGAAATGCGAAACGGTGACGCTCCCTTCAGGTTTGATAATTGTGTGTATGATTATTATTACCCTGAATGTGTACCTGAACCAATATAATAAATTTCCTTTCAAGAAAAAACACCAAATATACGCAACATTTTATTAGACCGAACGATTCCAGAGTTCCAACGTCACAAGTGTTCTGAACAGGCATCTTCAGCCGCAAGCCGGGCCACAGCAGGACGCACACAGCCCGCTGGTGCAGCCGCCGATACAGCCGTGCCCGCAGCTGAAGTACGAGCCCGCCACGCCACAACGAGCTCTGAAAACATAGAGCATAAGTGTTCAAATGGCTTGAACCTAGGGGGAAAAAAACCTGAGAAAGCCGTGGGAAATCTCTTCTACGTAAATGAAATTACTAAAACCAATACGTAAACGTTTTATCAACTTTATAGCAAACGTTCAACTGAACTAATTAACTCAATAAAGAACAAAGTTTAAACATTTTTAATTCAAGCTTTATGTAAGTAATAAGCAAACAAGAGGTTCGTTTCCTGTCACGACTTGCTCTTAAATATAATTTATAGTTGTTTTCTTATCTAAGCTATATTTTTATCTGTACCAACTCGTTTTAAAACATTAATTCAAGAAAATAAGCGTTTGTCTCAATTCTTTTAAACAAACCACAACTCGTAGCAAAGCAGTCTACTACTTAGCCACTTAGATCCTCATTGTTTCATCATCTATGTATGTTTCAAGTTCATACATAAACACATAGGTATATGTAATGAGACGTTTTCTACCAGTATGAGATGGGACCTCAAAACTATAATTGTATTCAACTCTCACTATATCTGTTTTAATATAAATGTTTGGTCAATGGCAATAGGCTCACCCCTTATTACATCGAGACCTATAAAATACCTGACAAAGTATTGGTGCTATAAATCTCTGCAAAAGCCGTGTGGTATCCGGCCTAGAATTGACCAACCCCTTTCCACCCGTGGGTGTCGTAAGAGGCTACTAAGGGAAAATTCAGAAGATGGGCAGTAGCGTACTCTGTAATTTGATCACCAACTCTGCGATCCCCAAGCCGCTTGTCAAGCGTGGGGATTATGGCACCCCCCTTCTAAAATGGGGAGGCCTTCGTTCAACAGTGGACGTCTTCCGGCTCATCATGATGATCTCTGCATATTATCCCTTCGTGGAACAGAGACGTGTTCTGTGATGGACTCACCCGTGTAGGCAGCCGATGCCTCCGCAATAAGGCGAGCAACACGCGCCCACAGAGTGCACACAGCAGGGCCCAGAGCCGCAGTCCATGCGCGAGGCACACGGCCCACAGCAGCACGGGCCCGCCATGGGTCCCTGGCATCCTACGCAGCAGTTACGGACTGGCATTCTGATATGTTGCCTAGGAAAACAAATTACGATGTTAGAGCTCACAAAAGTCCTGCTTTTGTCGCGTTGGCCTTTTGATTTCGTATTTTGCCTTTGGTGCTATATTTTAAGCTTGTTTTAGCTTTTCGCTTCCCTCGTTTAGTTGTATTTATCGCTTACTGCAGAACTAGAAACTTTTACCTAAAGATACTCATAGTCTACCAACGGACATTTTAATTCTCTTACAAAAAACTAAAAACACATAGATACTTACTAATTTTCTACAAAAATTTCACTTTTTTTGTATTTTTCGTTGCTAAACACAACCTATGTTTTGTGTAAATAAATATACAATGACATGTCCAAGAATTAAATTTCGAATTCGATACCGGGAAACGAATTTTTCTTGGTATTTTTCTTTTTTGAGCTACTTATAGTGTAAAGCTGCTAACACACTTTTATCATGAGATTTAAAAAAATGCAAAATCCTAAGTAAGTGCCAAGTTATTTTGTAAAACAATAATTATTACAAATAGATTAAATTACGATGGAATTTCGTCCACTGGACTTCCACTAAGCGACCACTAGTTATTTATTTCGTACTGGTCACAAAAACTCAAAATGCTCAACACAGCCGATGACATAACGTCCAAAATCATTCACACAAAATTAACAGACTAAACACATCGATTTATTAAAAAAATCCTTTAAAGTATAAAAATTGAAAAACTTTATAAACGTATCAAAAAATCCTATTATTTATTAGCTTTTCGGGTAATATTCCAGAATGTGTTGCGGTGGTTGCGGTTGTGGGGGCTGTGGAAGCTGTTGCGGAGGCTGTTGCGGCGGCGGCTGCGGATACTGCGGAGGCGGCCCGTGCTGCTGCTGCACCCCGTGCAACTGCCAGGTGGCTGGACTGGCCTACCCTGCGCCCTTCTGCGGGCCCTGTGGCGGAGTCTGCAGGGGGCCGTGTGGTAGGCCCTTCGGCACCTACAGCTGGAGGTTCCGCCCCGGCTGCTGCCCTTAGTCTAAGACTGATATCCAAGTGTTGTGCCGTCTAGTGAATAAATGAGTCTGTTAACTTATATTTTTAGTATTTTAGTTTGTATCCAAAAAGTATTAACGTATTCCCCGAAGGAGTAGGCAGAGGTGAACAGTAACACCCTCATTTCACTAGTTACGTTATAGGTCCCAATGTGATAAGTGGCGAGCCTATTGCAATCAACCGGGCACTAATCCAGACTCCGTGCTGCTACTGATAAATAATTAACTAATGGAAAAACGCAGTAATACTGCTCGACCCGGAATTTGAACCCTGGACCTCATGCTCAGCAGTTGCGCTTATCGACCACTAGACCAACGAGGCAATCCAAAAATCAATTTTTTTCTAATCCAGGAATTTCTGTGTATCTGCCAATCATGTAAAATCGTCATAGCTGCGTGATTACGAGTAAATACATCAATTGGCAAACGTCTCAACTCCTAATGAGACCGAATAGAGCAAGGACAAGTAATCCATGCAAAAGGTTAAACAAGCGTGGTAACTGCCTACCCCACTGGGAAACAAGCGTCCCTTCATGTATTCGTCATAATAACTAGCAGTTTGAGTAAAGTTTCCAGTCCAAGATAACTGGCAACGGGAACCTTTTTTACAATGACTTATAACTGTTGTAGATGATAAGTCTGCCTCCAAACACCATCTCAATTTATTAGAGGTTCAAATTATTAATAGTGTGCAGGTGACGTCATCAGAAGGCAAGCAGTGGGAAGTTGCCATAGGAGTAGCGGCTCTTGTACTGGAATAAGACTTCTCATTGACGTCATTCCAGTGACGCTTTCCATTTTCTCAGTGACGCTTTTCCAGTGGGCAGGCTTGTTTTCTTTTTCTCATTTTATTTCATTGTTCTTTCTACAAGAAAGTTACAACATACATTTTTATCAAAGTAATGTAAGTCTTCAAAATTTTCAATAAAATTACGAAGTTTAGAAGTTCATGAATACTTTGTTTGTTAGACTTGTTTTTTATTAAATTGTTTTAATTTGAGTTTTAGGAGTACCATTGTTGGGTTTTTGCTCTATATTTTCCTCATAGACCGTAGGTTGTTCTGTATTCTGAGACCGTAGAGATGGATTTAAATAATTATTATATAGGTAAGTGCCTTTCTTTTCATCCGTGGTGTAGATGGACCAGACTGCAATAAGTTTGCGAGGTTAATCTCCCACGGTGCGCCTGACGTACATAGAAATCATTACTCGTGGACTGGCCTACCCTGCGCCTCTTCAATACTCTACATAAGTACCTACAGTTCTACATGTACCTCTATTCATATATCGCGCCAAAGTTCCATCTATTATCATAGCTATTATGGAGCTTCTTGTCCGACTAGAGTCTTGACAATTCGCAAACGGAAATGGCTTACTTAAATATATGGATAATAAAAACTGTTTTAATTTTATGTGTCGAGCTTATTGCCGTGGATCCGGACTATTATGAGTGTCTTACAATGACTAAACAGTTGAAACTGCCGAAGACATTGTTCATTATACTTAGGTACTATCATAGACTAACGATGGTACTATAAACATCTTTTATTTTGCCGGAATGGACCTAACAATGCCCCCTTTACAAAATTTCACTTTATGAGCCTCAAGGTGCAGGGCCGGAAACGCGGTCATTTTGTTGAACGTCCACATCTGATAATGGCGACCGGAAGCGCCGAGCGATGTTCCACTATAACATTACTAATATATTTCGTCATCCGACTTCTCATTTAATGGACTTTGCCTGTATTAAACGTTCATTACGCATTTTACGTTCATACCTAGAAACCGTAAAGTTAGTTCTGGACTTCCAAAAGTCATAAAAATAAAGTATTGCTGCGATAATAATGATGTAAATCGTTTATAGAAATATCAGTGTATCCTACTAATATTATATAAATATGAAAGCAGTTAAAAAAATTGTCAATAAATTACGCGTTAACGGCTGAAGGAATTTGGATGATTCGATTTGATTTTATTGATTGATTTTATCTTCATGAAAGGCGAAGGCATGGTAAGTTAAACCGTCGACAACATCTAGTCTTATAAAAGCTCTGTGGGCTTTACCGATGCTTTCTTTGTGTGTATTATATTTCACTGCCACAAAACAAAATACAAACCTTTGAAGTAGTTTGTGGAATACCAACATCAGATGGTTCAGTTCTCTATTCCTAGAGTTGGGAGAGAAGGACGTTTCCGAACAATCTCTACAAGAGCAAGATACCTAGAAGTCTGACTGCACTAACAACTACAATACGAAATGGTCTTACATTTCCATGTACAGTCAGCAACATGAAAGAAGAAAAGATTTTGTAAGTAGACTTTTCTCCTTCGATTTAGGCAAAAGCCTGAAAACCTTAAACTGAGGTTGGTATTAATGATGCAGGATGCAAAAATATAAAATACAGAGCTAGAATTTTTTTTTAACGGTTTATTAAACACTAGCTGCGGCTATGAACCACAATATTTGGTACTGGACCAATTTTGATAAAATTTTAAATACCAAATTTTATCAAAATTGGTCCAGCCGTTTAAACGTGAAGAGGTAACAAACAAACTCATCAACTTTCGCCTTTATAATATTAGTGTTATGATTGTGTGATCATCAATATTGTTGTTCATAGCACCTACATTTTAAAAAACGGAGAATAATCTTCTTTTAAGCGCCTCTTAATTCTATTGATATCACTATTCCTTGACATGCCAACAACATTGACAGGTATAATATTTCGAAAGTCCTAAAAATCGGCAAACTGTTTTAGTAAGTACCTACCTAATGTTCAGCTTTCTTTATTTTTAAGTTGCTGACTGTACCTAGTTAGTCTATTTGCACTTCAATTTTTTCCGTTTCAGTTTAATTGTTATTGACTAAAACTATACGGTACTAGTTTGTGGAATAAGCGACGGAGTCGTGGAAAAATGGAAACGTATTTTTCCCAATGACAATGCCGCAGTCATTTTATTGTTTCACACTATTCTAGTAAATTGCGTGTCCGTGCGGTCTTTGACCTGTTTCGGCGAATCCTCAATTTTCCCTATTATCTACAAAAGACAATAACCATTGTAAGTAGAGCTTAGGTTTATTTTGTTTATAATGTTGTTGTAGGTCAAGATAGGTCGGAGTTTTTTGTAGATGCGGGTAACATTTTCACGGAATGTCGTGTCGTGGGGTCGCGCGCATTCCACGAACCTCGCCCCCATGCAATGTCAAGTTATTTCTGTACGCTTCTAAAAATGTGTCATCCCACGTGGTAATCAATCTCAATTCGTGGTATGTAAATGAAGCGAAGATTTATAGCTTTCATCCCTCTATAGAAAACGGATTTTTATTTTTATACCCACGTGTTTAGTTATCGATTTAGGATACCGAAGACATTTTATCGGTTGTAAAGCAATAGGTGCGACCGTACGACTACTAAACGGTGAAATATGGAACTTCTGACACAGAACTACCCCTCTGCCTATCCCTTCTATGGGGGAGGCCTTTGTTCAACAGTTGACATCTTCCGGCTGATGATGATGATTATGTAAGTATATGAATTAGGCTATTAAATAATCAAAACAGCGTGACATGACTCGCTCCAATGTCTTCACAAGTATTTCATCGATAACAAATAAAAACAAAGCTTTATACTTTAGACGCTTTTAATACAAAAACGGCACAGTTTCACGCGGTTCCTTCATCAGTGACAGTTGAAGCAGGGTCCCGTGGGGCAGCAGCAGCAGCCCTGCACACAGGGCTGGCAGCAACACCGGCAGCACGGAGGGTCGCAACCACCGGGGCACCTCGCGAAGGTCCCAAGATTGAAGTCCCTGTAGCACCCGTACTGATACGGCATTTTGGTCAATAATTACGTAATAATAATTATTAATTCTTTATTATAATGGCACTGTATGGTGATGTTGAATATTTTTTGCTTTTTCAGATTTTTTATAATTTTTTTGATCGTTTTTCTTTGCAGCAGATATCAGACTGAGGTATTTTGACAGGTGTGCATGAGTTTGTAATTATTTTTTTCAGCTAACTTTTTAGCTGGCAGCCAGTACTTTTTGACATATCATAATTCTGCAAAAAGTAAATACTTTATGCGTAATAAATTATAACTGTCTACCTTCGTAGGATTAATCATAATATACATGGCCGTGATACAGTAGGATCAGCGCGTTAATGTCGCATCTCTTTGATGTCGCATTATGTATGACTTTAATTGTTCTTATTTTTGTATCGTGATAGGTATACTGGCAAATCCAGCGGTGCAAGAGGTGAAGTGAGATAGGCTGATGATGATGATGACACTAGCAACTCATAAAAAGCTACAACTTTGACAAGTGTTCAAAAATCGAACGCGGCCCGTGTCACTACCATCACCATCTATCATTCATATAGAAAAAGTCTGGAAGATCTGTCGCAAACCGATTGATATTTGACTGTCAAAATTTCCAATTTTTTTTTAGATAAAATCTAAAAAAAAATTAGTCGTTTGTGCTGTTGTTCAGCATGCCGGTTTACTACGGCGGCTTCGTCGGCGGACCTCAGGGAGGCGGCTACTGCTTATACTCGAACTGTTGCCACCCATCTATTGGGGGATGTGGACCAGCGTGCCCGCTGCCTGGCCCCTGCTGCGGGCTCTCGTGCTGATCAGGTAGGTAGGATCCTGACTTTAACTGACCCAACGAGTTTCTCCGTCAGTACACTACAACAGCCACAAAAAAAACAAGTGTGCAGGTCAAATAGATAGTTTAATAATAGTAGAATACTTAGTTACACACTGGTCGAACGTGGCATAAATCGTTTTTGGCATATAACCCTCGGCCGAGTTGTTGCTTTCTTGCTTCGTGAACTTTTCGTTGATTTTTATTCTTCTTCTTATCGTATGGTTGATGAACAACCTGGTGATAAAACGTTTGTTAGGCCTCTGACATAGCTATACACACCGCTTATTGCAAGAGTTCGCTGCGCTGGAGACAAATCTAAACTGGAAATATAAATTGCCGGGCTCTAGTGACTAATCTGTGTGCGAAAGAATAACTATTTTTAATTAGGCTGACGACTATGAGAGTGAGGGGATAGGTAGTGAACCTGTGTTTTCGCGCATACTGGTGCACTATAATATTTCTTGCGTAGTTAGTTTTTCTCAGATGAAATAGGCCGCCGTGACCGAAATTCGGTCAGGAGCACATCATAAATATTATTTTCCAGTTAATCCAAATTCTAGATATAAAGATTAAAATTTTTGTCGTCTCCTGTCGTTTGAGCTCAGTTCATCATACTTATTCGCTTTTATTCTTTCAATTCTCCTTGTCAATTAAAAAGGCCATTTCATCATTGTCAATTTGCCTTTAAAAAAAACTTGTTCCTATAGTAATTACTTACTAATGTTTGTATTTAAAGCAGATATTAGAAAATACTAGTGAGTGGCAAATCACAAGAAATATCGATATCGATGTAATGAGTTGTGTCGATTGTTTCCAGGTGTCTCGGGACTGGCCGTGCGAGATATGTATCGTGAAGGAGAACCTGCACATGGCCGTGTCGCTGGTCGTGTTTGTGCTGTTGACGGCTGTCAGCATGTTTGGCTTCATGGCTCACAGTAGTGACGTTAAATCTTATGTGCAAATTGTTCAATAAAATTAGAAAATTCATATTTTGTTTTAATTTAACGTAGGTTTTATAATCAGCATAGACTGAATAGAGTTGTCAGTGCTGAAAACTGCCTACCCTTAACCCCGGCACCTCTAGTCGGCACTGATACCAATAGTCAGCACAGACACCAACCCCGTCACCTCTAGCCAGCACTGATACCAACCCCATCACCTCTAATCAGCACAGACACCAACCCCGTCACCTCTAGCCAGCACTGACACCAACCCCATCACCTCTAGCCAGCACTAACACCATCCCCGTCACCTCTAGCCAGCACTGACACCAACCCCGTCACCTCTAGCCAGCACTGACACCAACCCCATCACCTCTAGCCAGCACTAACACCATCCCCGTCACCTCTAGCCAGCACTGACACCAACCCCGTCACCTCTAGCCAGCACTGACACCAACCCGCCAGCACTGACACCAACCCCATCACCTCTAGCCAGCACTGACACCAACCCCATCACCTCTAGCCAGCACTGACACCAACCCCATCACCTCTAGCCAGCACTGACACCAACCCCATCACCTCTAGCCAGCACTAACACCATCCCCGTCACCTCTAGCCAGCACTGACACCAACCCCATCACCTCTAGCCAGCACTGACACCAACCCGCCAGCACTGACACCAACCCCATCACCTCTAGCCAGCACTGACACCAACCCCATCACCTCTAGCCAGCACTGACACCAACCCCATCACCTCTAGCCAGCACTGACACCAACCCCATCACCTCTAGCCAGCACTGACACCAACCGAGGAAGGAATGGCGCAGTGTAGGCTTGAGAAAGTGAAACGAGTGGTGCAGTGTAGGCTTGAGGAGAAAGAGGATAGAGTGGCGCAGTGTAGGCTTGAGGATGCGAGGATAGAGTGGCGCAGTGTAGGCTTGAGGATGCGAGGATAGAGTGGTGCAGTGTAGGCTTGAGGAGAAAAGAGTGGCGCAGTGTAGGCTTGAGGAGAAAGAGGAGAAAAGAGTGGCGCAGTGTAGGCTTGAGGAGAAAGAGGAGGAAAGAGTGGCGCAGTGTAGGCTTGAGGAGAAAGAGGAGGAAAGAGTGGTGCAGTGTAGACTTGAAGAGGAAAGAGTGGTGCAGTGTAGACTTGAAGAGGAAAGAGTGGTGCAGTGTAGACTTGAAGAGGAAAGAGTGGTGCAGTGTAGACTTGAAGAGGAAAGAGTGGTGCAGTGCAGACTTGAAAGAGGAAAGAGTGGTGCAGTGCAGACTTGAAGAGGAAAGAGTGGTGCAGTGTAGACTTGAAGAGGAAAGAGTGGCGCAGTGTAGGCTTGAGGAGAAAGTAGCGTAGTGTAGGCTTGGAGGGAAAGTAGGCGCAGACACTTGCAAGGGTGTTTTTAATATCGTACGGGTTTCATCACGCATGCGGGATTGCCCCGCCTGCGTAACCCCGCAAATGTCCTTTTCATACAAGTATTTATTGTAATGCGTGGAATATGCACAATAAATTTTCTGGATGCGGGACAATCCCGCATGCGTGATGAAACCCGTACGATATTAAAAACACCCCTGAGGAGGAAGAGGAAAGTGGCGCAATGCAGGCTTGAGCAGTGCAGGCAAAACCCACCATTATAGGTTATTGTAGACTATGAAAATAACAATGAAGGCAAGGAAAATTAAAAGAATTAAATTATTTGTGACCTGAACGTATATTTATACAAAAATCCATACATAAAACACTGTTCATGACTGCGGACGGCATAACCGCGACATATTCCTTAAATAGGACCGAGGTCCACGCTAGCTGCTGTCAGCCTAGGGATATCTTGAGAGGTCCATTAATTCACTTCCCAACGGCTAACACCGTAAACGAGCCGAGCAAACAGCGCTCTGAACCTCCCGAGCTCGAGAAGGCCGGAGCTTTGTGCCTGACGGAGACTAGCTCTACGCCCGCTCGACGTCCGACTCGCGGCCCGGGGCGCGAGGAGCAGCGCTCTGGACGGAGCGACGGCACTCAGCATGGTCACGCTGCCTCACTCAAGCGCTCGCATGTAGCGCAGCTCGAGGGGCCTCGGCCCGCCACCGCTTGCCGCTTCAGCAGCATCCGCGATAGCAGCAGCCGCCGCAGCACGGCGAGCAGCACGGAGAACAGCACGAGTAGCAGGGGCTGCAGCAAGGGCTGCAGCACGGACTACAGCACGGGTAGCAAGGCATTTTCAAAGCTTTCTGCTCACCGAACAACGAAACCGTCGCAAACAAGGTACTGCAGGAGTAGCGAGATTGATTATGATAAATTCACTTTTTTTGGTATTTTTTAAATATTTAGTTTTTTCTGTGTGTTGAAGGTTTGAATTATGATTACTGAGTGACCGTACAATATTTTTTATCGATAAAGAAACTTCACTACATGTTCGATTTATTCGATTTTTGAAAAGTTTTCTGGTGATTTCTTTTTTACTATCCATTGTACACCTGCCAACTACTTTTATATCCTATAGTCATAAGCAAAAAGTTTATATTATCGTTACAGATATCGGTGGAATATACTTTAGTAGCAGAATGGAGAAAATTATGGGACAAGAGTCAAGTCAAGGGAATATTGCGGTTTACGAGAAGCATGGAACCGTAATAAGAAGATATCATAAAATTATTGTTCTTACAAAACCTCTTATAATGCACAATGTTCACAGTGAATACTTACCAAGCTACTGGTACCTACAGCTTATACCTACATAGCATTAAATTTATAAAAAATAATGGCGATTCATTACTCGATAAACAATAATCAAATTATATTTTATAGCGAAAAGTACAAATTCACGGAACGCGCCCGACATAAACTTTAAAACTGATAACACAAACAGGGAATTCTTAGTAGAATAATAATTGTTAGCGTTTCATATTAACTGCTGTATTTCGTGGTATGTAAAACAACACGCACGCGCGGTCACCTATTTATTAACATCTACATTTTATTTATAACTACCATGTAAAATTAATTATTTAGTACCTACGCCCTAAATAATGCATACATACAAAGACAAGACTTAATTAATCTTATTCGGAAAACGTCCATTATCTGATTCTACGCCCTTTTGGAACGCGAACGATTTGAATCCAGTTACAGATGGTTGTATCTGCGAATACTAGTTACATCACTTTAATATTAGTAGGTAATTACCGAGTACGGACACGAACGTATAATAATTACGACATTTGGTTAAGTAGGTAAATGTGACACGTTCCTAGAAATATTATTACATAATTACCATCAAAGTAATTACCATACAATACGGTCGATTCCTGTTACTTTATTACCAGAAATTATAGACTAGAAGATTAAATGTACGGTCGCGGTCATCTTCAGGGTATTCTGTGTCATATCATTATGATTATTTATACAGCTACACATTGTACTGAGTTAACAAATTGGTTTATATTACCTTCCAAATGATAATTATTATACAGTGTCAAAAGCATAATGTGATGTCCACGACACCTGAGTTTGGTCCAGAGAGAATTAAAAATTATTTAATTCTTTATTTTATGTACACAAAACAAACAGTTAAAGGTATTATCTCAATTGTATGTCGTTACATAAAATTAATATAAAATGTCAATATAAAGAAGTTGTTTAATATACTACAATTAAATGAGATAGGTACCAAGTTTAGGTTCTTCGTGCGACAGCTGAGTTTTGCAATTGACCGATTGCGGTTGACGACCCTGATGGCGCAGTGGCTAAGCGATTTGACTGCTGCGCTAAGGGTTACGGGTTCGATTCCAGGACGGGGCAATAAAATGTGCGATCCACATTTGATTGTCCCGAGTCTGGGTGTTTGTGTATATTATATTTCATGTTTATGAAACGCGTCTACGAGACAGGACAAATTCCTAGTGCGGGGCGAGGTTTTAAAAAAATCGACAAAGTACACAGTATTCGAATGCTAATAAATTCATCACTGATGTGATGCCGGTAGACGTCCGCTGTTATACAAAGGCCGCCCCATTTTTTATTATTTATTGTTGAGTATGAGAAAAACTTGACAATCAAGCATGCACCGGTTGCCCGCAACTCTGACGATATCGTCGGTCCACCTGGTGGGAGACCTGCCAACACTGCGTCTTCCGGTTCGCGATCGCCACTAGAGAAGCTTTCTTCCCCAGCGGTTCTTCGAGCGATGTGGCCTGCCCATTGCCACTTCAACTTGCATTTTCTTCGTCCTATATCAGTGACTCATTAATCAAGCTAACTAATTAAGTTACGTAAAAAAGCGATCACATTAATGACGGGAAAATAAAGCCTGTAAAAGGCTAATGAGCTGAGAGATATTTATTATTTTACTATTTAATTTTATTATTTAAAATAATACTCTTGGAAGGTATTCTCGTTTATTATTAAGAATAAAACCAATATGTATTGTTTCTATTTTCCCAATGTTACATTCGTAATACCAGCTTGCGACATATTTAGTTAATAAATAGGTAGAGTGCATAAAGTTCGCGCATTGAAGATTGACGTCAATAAATAGGTATTCAGTTAATTTCTCTTTCAGAATATTTATGCATTAAAAGCTTTCTATGATTATACCTAGTTAAGGAATAAATCATAATATGATACAGGATGTAACCAACCTGCTGTTTGATCTTCTATCCACGTTATAAGCCATTAAATAATACTGCTTCTCACATGGTTACAAGGACAGTGATGCGATACAATGAACAGTGTTTTATGTAACCATGCGCTTTATTTCATATACTTACATAATATAATATTATAACCTAGCTATATCCGCTAATGCGGCCTCTATCGACCCATCCTTCGCGGAACAACAGACGCAGCAGCTGCACCACGCACACGTCGCGCCTCAGTGGCTCCCAACGAGAGAATTAGGACCCCCATACTTATACCACAATAATCCAAATAGATAGCCCGCATCCCAACGATCAATAGGGATGAAACCTCACCCTCACCAAACACAATAGTGATGAAATTGCTATTGAAAGTCTCGTATTGTTGCGCCTTACTTCCAATAAAATCTTAATTTGTTCCCGATAATTTAATTGCGTTGATTTACGCTGAAAACCAAATGCTATGTTCATGTTCAATCGCATTTGTGATTAGTCGAAACTTCCGAGAAATGCTATGATTTAATATTGTTAGCTCGAACGTCCGGCTGGCATTGCCTGCTCAAGGTAACAATTAACTTCATTTCTCTTTAAATACATAGTTTACCTTTTAATCCCGCATGTGCTGTGTATCACAGTATCACTGCTGCGCGAAAGTACTTCCCGTACCTATGTGCCAACATTTTCTATTTCCTCAAGTAAATATCACCGCTTTTTACACGTGTCTACGAAGGAGGATCTATATATAATAAGATATCTATATCTATAGATATATAAGCACTTGCTGAATTGCTGATATTCTAGTACATTCCATGAATAAATATTCCAAGGTAAAATACCATAGATGTGTTTTTCATGATTTCACAGAATAAAGACACTAGATAATGTGTGTCTCTTGAAGAACTATAACTATTCAAATTGTCGACTTCGGAGAATTGAAAATGAGGGGCAATAGAACTGTTACACAGAATTAATGTGATTATTAATCATTAGGAAAGATGTTTCAATTCGCTGTCTCTTGGCTGTGTTTCAAATGAATGTTGACGAAGCATTTGTGTCATCGCGCGATGATTTAAGACATACGATTGTTGTCCGTTCCTAGCGTCGACAATTCCAATTCGGTATTGTACCAGATTCGGATAATTTATTGTTGATTCTGCTTTAATCTTTCATAAAGGATTACGTGCGCTAATTTCGAATCGGTCGCAAAGTTGGCCTTGTTCTTTCTTTGGATCAAAATGTGCTTTGATTAATATAAACTTCAGAAATCAATGCTCTGTATGACATCGTTGACATTGAACAGAGTAAAGGTGGATTAAACAAGATCATACAGACAAGTTGTATGAAGGGTTATGACACGCCTTTACCAAATTTTCATTTCCTTTATTTGCACTCTGATATTTTTATCTTGATTTCTTTTTTTTTTTCGATCGTGTTGGATTACCCTTATTTTTAATAGATTTCAAAGTGTTCACTCATTCGATCATTATTGTAACAAGTAATTCACTAGACGAATTGATTGACGGCTGTCATTTGTGTTCGAGACGCCGAGATGTGAAGACGATTAATTAGATGGTACTCTTAAACAGGACAGTTTACAATGTGGAAGCGAGACGCCGTTACGTGCTGTGTAATGCGGCGTCTTACTTCCACAACGTAAACTGTCCTGCTTTAAGACTTCATGGTAAGGGGGCTGATTGCATCTTAGCAAGTGAGTGCACAGTTTTACATGGCAGTATGTTTCTGTCATGCCTTTTTTGCGTTTAAATTCGACATACTTTTGGAATTGTATTGCGAATCCATTCATCCCTAAAATGCTTAGGTTCATTAGTCTCGCTAATCTTCATTATTCTATTGTAATACCAATGGATAGGCAGAGTGACGTAAGAACAGCTTCACACCTCCGCTTCTTAGATGACCCACTGACACTCATTTCGCCAAAGAGGGTCCTAAATCTAAAGGGGGCAAGACTTTTGCTATTCTCGAGTTTATGTTTTCTAAGAAAACTAATAACAGAATACCCTTTATAATACTTTTAAGATCTGAGAATCGCGAGCTCGCTTAATTTCAGTTTAGTAGAAGAGAGTCTACAAAAGCGTTTATTAAATTACATATCTATATAAGTAGCCTATCTTTTATCGTAAAGTAATATTTCTAATAAATATAGTATGACTGCCTCGTATGTCTTGTAGTGGTTAAGAACGACTTCTGAGCTTCTGAGGGTCCTGGGTACGAATCCCGGTCAGGCAAAGTGTTACTGGGTTTTTCCATTACCATTAGGTAATTCTCAGTAGCAGCACGGAGTCTAGTTCTGGGCCCGGTTGATGGCAATGGACTCATCGCCTATTAAATTTGGACCTATAAAAAAACTGGTGAAATGTGGTTGTGCTATAGGTATGTGTACCCCTGCCCATCCCGGTATGGTATTTTTTTATTAATTCAATTCAATTTTATATTTTCTGTAGCCCATCTGTGGGAGATCACAGAACATAACTATCTTACAGATCGATTTCAGGAGTAAAATATTGTAACAAAGATGCTTCTCTTTCTTCTTTGTAGTACTTAGGAGACTAGAGTAAGCACTTTACGTGTTCACTATTCCGTGGTTATTGACGTGTTGTAGCAACATACACCTAAATCCCTTCCCAGAAATCAATGTTACCGTGAATATGCTGATAATACCATATATATACGTACCGTTGTACTCATTGTATGTACCTACTTGGAATTCCAACGATTTCATTTATTTCTGTTTTGTGACTAACGTAGTCATTCCAATAATGTGTCTAAATGGTAGAATACGATGGTGTATTTAGAAGAAAAGCAAAAATGAAATGGTCTCGGGGATCAGTTTTAACACAAAAGAAATATGTTTAATTAAATGCGCTTTTATGTATGTATATGGGCCTCAATTTGCTTGTGTGTCATCTTAAAAAAATGTATGACCATTTCATTAGCGTTTTAGGATTCTGGTAGTAGTTTTATTGAGGATACTAAAGCCATTGTTCTATATAGGTACCTACTTCATCATCATCATCATCAGCCAAAAGACGTCCACTGTTGAACATAGGCATCCCCGTTTAAGCGGGGGGTGTTGCCATGATCCCCACGCTTGGCAAGCGGCTTGGGGATCGCAGTATTGGTGGTGAAGTTACAGAAGACGCTGCTGCCCATCTTCCGAATTTTCCCTTAGTCGCCTCTTACGACACCCACGGGAGGAAAGGGGGTGGTCAATTCTAGGCCGGATACCACACGGCACAGGTACCTACTTAAAATGTTCATATCGGATCTAAATAGCACTCTCTTTTTTCATTATTGTATAAAGTTTACCGGCTCACTGTCTAGGCAACAAGCCCCGAGCTTGGCGCCGCTAAGTAATCTGATTGAAGTGTACATTCTCCACACCCTACTTCGTAGAAGACGGTGCTAAGGATATAATAGGGTAGGTAGGGTAACCGATTTATCGAGAATTAAACTAAACCGTCTACTGCTTCTAACAATTTCCTAACAGTACCTAATTTCTACGAACAACTACAGTTTGCACCCACATCTCGGGGGTAGCATGTTCAACTGTAAACAAACCCTCAAAAAAAATATCAATAAAGATTTTTAAAAAAAGTCACATCTGAAAATGTATCCAAAGACTAAACGAGCCACCAATATAGTCAACTACTCAGAATAATAAACTACATCTACTTGTATATGACACTATATAAGCTATTACAGTAGTTATGTAGTTTTGCACTAAATAAGCCGACAAATTACCTAAACTCCGTGAAGAATTTTTCTAAGAATTACCCAATAACACTTGGCTCAATCGAAATCAGGACCTCCCGCTTAGCAGTCGCATTTTACCTACGACCATTAGACCGATGACACAGTCAAGGGAATTGTGTTCTTCTTAATCTAGCATTCTAGCTTTACACGAAAAAAACATATTATGTACTTTTAAATCTGTTTGTCTGTGTAATGTTTTGTTAAATTATCTTTTGAATATGAACTTACATTATACAATGAATTCCTAAAATTATGTCTGCAAGTCTTATTAAACAATTACATCTCTATTATTTTTGCTGTACTACCTACTCGTCTAGCTTAACAAACTGTTAAAATAACTTCGTAGAAACTTGTAAGCTACGATGAGTCACCTTTCTATCGTCTTTGTGTTAATTAAATACTAAATTTCCATCGTAAAGTAGTTACGTAGGTACGACCTACTGAAGTCAAATACTGGCTTACTTGTTTAACGTTTTTTTAAAAATCACTGACTGAAAATCATAGTGTTATAAACACATCAATGGAAACTTTTGTGAGTGTTATCCATATAATTTACTAAGTATGCAGGTTTTATTCAACTGAATATTCGGGAATGCCCGACTAGTTTCGGTCTCAAACGAAAAAAAAACGTTTGGCTCACCACTCCTCCGCGTCACTTGCTCACGATGATGAATATGGGCTCCGCTTGAGTTCGAAACTAGTCGGACATTCCCGAATGTTCACGTGACTAAAACGTTATATATAGTAAAACGTTATATATATCTACAGCATATACAAGATGTCCCAGATTGAACGCAAGAACGCAGACACCCCAATTTGTTTATTAAATTACAAGATTAAAATAATATCTAGAATTTAATTTTGTTAAACAAACCTAATTCTTTTTCATAAAACAGATTTTGTTTAAGTCTGTTTAGGTAATGATAGCTATGACCGGACTGCGAATTCGGTCATGCACTTAAGATAGGCTTTATTACTAAGCGTAAAGATTTAAACTCGAAACAAATGATAGGATTACCTTATTTTTAAGTTAATAAATAAATTTATTTACAACACATTACAATTATATACATATACACATTTAAATTCTACCTACTTTAAAACTATTTACAACTTAACTATAAAATCAAAAAACATCAAAGTATTCTTCCTCATCGTTGTCAAAAGGTAACGTGCCCAGAAGACTGGCAGCATTGCCACGTTGAATGCCGTCCGAGGATGTCAACTGGTTCACCACAGTGACATCGACAAGGGGCAACACTTGGAGTCCCTAAGCGTAAACTAGTAGCTACGCGGAATGTGTTTTAGGTGATGTTTTAATACAAGTCAAGTGAAAAAAGGTTCCTGAAAAATTACCATGATTGTATTACGGAATTCGATTCAGAAACGTATTCTGCCCCCTCACCATGAACTCTTAAAGCAGGACAGTTTACCATGTCGAACGCCGCTTCGTGCTGTGTAGTGCAGCGTCTCGCTTCCACATGGTAAACTGTCCGGCTTTAAGAGTACATGGTAAGGGGGCAGAATACGTTTCTGAATCGAATTCCGTAATAACTACTTTCAGGTCTTGCGTTAATCCTGTTACGACCTGTATAGTAAATAACATCAATAGAAGGTTGAATATTATTAGAATTGATGCAGCATATCTACACCATTTGATTTATTTTTCCTATAAGACAAGTTATAAACTATGAATGAGGCGTGATGTTATGGACCTATAGAAAGATTCATAAATACCTAATTAAATTAATTATTACTAGGTTTGAGGATTCCTAAATTCAAGTCGTGCTGCTGTTGTAAGGTTTATACAAATTTACAAAATTATTAAACAAACGCCTTTGCGTCTAATAAAAATATACTTAGGTAATAGGTACCATCTAGCAGGAAAACTTCATTTTAATTTTCTAGAGACTGTAACTTCGAATGCGTGGGCATTTAGAATAAAAACATCTTCGAGCCTAATGAAAAACTATCCAACTAGGTACTGCCCTCTTACCATGAACTCTTAAAGTAGGACAGTTACGTTGTGAAAGCGAGATGCCGCATTACACTGCACGTAGCGGTGTCTCGCTTCCACATCGTGAACTGTCCTGTTTTAAGAGGTCATGGTAGGGGGCTGACCTCCTAACTTTTATTGCAAGAAACTTATTGCTTGCTCTAGGAATTTCTCCTGAATCCTGAGTCAATCTAGATAAATTTAATTTGTTGTATGTGTTGTAAAACAACACATTTAAATGATTATTATAAAACATTAATTGAATTTATCCAATTGTTATTCTCGATACTCCCATTTTATCGAACCAAAATTAAATTAGTAGGTACCTAGATATAGCTATCAATTTATTTACCTACTATTAATGAATAACTTAACTAGGTACAGTCAGCATCATACCTAAGTAGCTGAACAATTAATTTAATAAACATACCATTAATTGAAGAACAACTAATTACACACTAAAAAGTCTTAAATATTTTAAGAACATCCATTGGACGCTCCTATAATTTGAAACAAAAACTTGAATTGGTTTTTGTTTCTTTCCATTATTTGACATAAGGTTTCGTAATATGTTAATCTACATGATGCTGACCGTACTATGAAATTAAGTAAGTCTAATAAATAACACGGAGGTATTGCTTTTCACTTTAATTGTACAGGATGCGTCGACTCGTGGAATTTACGCAACGTTATGTTTATAATGGTTTCATTGGAACCAGCCCCCCTCTACTAATTTGCCCTCGTACTGTTGTTTCGATGAAATATCCATAAGTACCTAAGTACTTAGCAAGCGATTCCTTTTAGCGGGTTTTGTATACCTACTTATGAATAGTCTTGTTACCGACTTTAATTATATTTTTATGCTCTTTTTATGTATTTTAAAGGCTGTGTACAAGTTGCCTATTAACAGCTTTTACATACATTTAATTTGTGTAGGTCTATATTTAGTCTCCATTTCCAGTGCCAGTGCGTGGGTATGGCCGAAATACATCTACTATAATGTCTATAATACTATAGATAGGTAGTATCGGTGTTAGTTAATGTTGCTTAACGTCGTTGATAATCCAATACCGCTTAACTTACAATATTCAAAACCGCGAATATACAAAAAAAGCAAAAATACGCTTTTAAAAATAAAGTATTGAGAATATTAACTTTAAAAATAGTACATTAGATTATGGAGAACGAAACGGTCCTGTACAAAGATCGTTAAAAAATCGGCCGATTAGTTTTTTGGCTCTCATGTAAAATTTGCGAAAGTGCACATACGCGGTATTTAACAACATTAGTTACGCGGTATTTAACAACGTTAGTTACGTGAAATTGGACTATCAACGACGATAATTACTATAGTAGTATCCACAGAGACGAGAGTTATAGCCCCAGGGTGCGTTGCCGCTACGAGCAGTGTGGTGCGGCGTCTCGCTTCCACAGCGGATACAGACTTGCAATGCTAGCTCATAGCAACACTGCAGGGCAAACCTTTCCTCCCTTTAAAGTCAGTTAGGCAATTGTTTTTAGCATAATTGACGACCTGATTGGCGCAGTGACTAAGCGATTGGACTGCTGCGCTAAGTGTTGCGGGTTCGATTCCCGCACGAGGCAATTTGTGCGAACGACAGATGTTTGTCCCGAGTCTGGGTGTTTGTGTATGTGATATTTTATGTTTGTGAAACACACCCACGACACAGGAGGAATTCCTAGTGTGGGATTGACATTTGTAAAAAAAAAAAATTGCCTCTGTTAATTTAAAATTATCTGCTCGCGAACATTTTCTGATCGCATAAATGAACCGCACTCTTTAGGTACCTGTTATTATTATTAATGCTGTGCGGTTAGTAAATAATACAGTTATAATACCTACATAATTTCAGGAAACCTAGTTAGAGTTACGTACTTTTTATTACTGGAAATGTTTGTTCATTGTTATGTAAATACCCCTATATTAGGTATGTAGGTAGTAGGTACAGGTAGCTACTGGCGTGTTGTTTGGGGGAATTTTGTAATCATTTCGTGAAATCTATGAGTTCACGTGTTTGTTGCGCAGTGTGGATAGGTTGTTGTATAGCTAATAGGTAGATACCACCTGCGAACTGTTGGGGGTTAGAGGCTGTACAAAGATGTTGCCGTTAGGACTTAAGAGATATAGCCAATTTTTCATCTAGCAAATTTAAAATCTGAGGTTTCTAAAAACGTTTAAGAGTTACAAGCTCTGCACTGACAACATGTCGATTACGCACTTTTTTTAAGTATAAGCAAAGTACTACCTTCTACTACAAAAGTAATATAGCTACCTTTTTAGAAAGTACATAGGTAGGTACATAAGGATGAAATAAGTGCCTAGGTGCTTTGCGTCACAGGGTTTATAAGAATCTTAGAGAGAAGCGAATAAGCAACCTTCATCAATCTCTATCGCTAACACTACTTAACAAGTGACAATTGTGTTAGCATTAGATGCTTATTGATATTTCTTGTAAGTCGCCTTTTAAATTAACACGATTAGAACGTTTCAGTGAAGTATACCAATGTAACGATATGTTTACATAGGTATACGCACCGTGACGAAATCAAATCTAAGCCGAAATGGTAACTAGGTAGGTAGAAATTATTTCTTATATTTCCCCAAAACTTACCGATTCATTTTAGGCAGTTTGACGTTTTTAATTAAAAACATTTTATCATTTATGTGCTAAAAATATAACTTGCCAATACATTGTTCGTCCATGACCACAAATGCCTATATAAATCATTATACCTTTTTACAGTAGGGACGCTCCGCGCTCGACATTGACCGGATGCGATAGTCCAGCTAGTAGATGCCTACCCACCATTTTACCGTTTAGTAAAGGACAAATTTCAATACTTAATTTAATAATTAATACTACATTAGGACCTTAAATATAACTGGCGAAATGTAGGTGTACTTTACTGTAACCTCTGCTTACCCCTTCGGAGTAAATAGACGTTAGGTTGTTTTATGTTTATTTAATTTAATAAAACACAAAGTATTTCCATTAACGAGTGTATTGTACATAAAAATACATTATTACTAAATAATAATATTTAACTGATTAAGACACTCTTCTCCGCTTCCTTCTAGAAGCTTCTTCGTCGCTCTCTTCTGCTTCTTGATCCAGTTCCTGGTCCTCTGCTATCGTGGGGATAATTTCGGTCTCAGCATCATTGATATCTATATCTACTCCTTCTATAACAGAGATAGTATGCATTCAATGAATCTGTTAGCGGTTGATGGCAATAGGCTCGCCCCCTATTACATTAAGACCTAAAACATAACTTTATAACATTAAATAAAATTAACTCAGTGTTATCTCTTCAACAAAATTGGTAGCTAATTGGTGTTTATATCGTTGACTCTGTAAACAAATCGTTTCATCGTTTATTTGTCTAAACAATTTACATTGAATTACAAACATAATATTTGGAGAGTGAAGGTGAATCCGTACATCCGGCGGCATTAAACCGGATCTTGTTACGTGCGGTTAGAATATTATAATTATTATTATTTAATAAGGTTTTTGTTTAAAACCATAAAAGTAGTTCGTGAAGTAGACACAATAGTAACGATTGCCTTGTATCACATGTGACTCGTTAGACAGGGAAATTTTTAGATGAAGTTTGTATAAAGTTTTGATTTTCACAGGTCAGTGGGACGTTTATGGAGCACTAGGAAAAGCAAAGTTTTTTTTTTTTGAAAAATAAACTTTTTCGGACGAAACTTCCTAACTCAAAAACGGTGTGTCGAAGAGCCATGCACAAAAAAAAGTCCTCGCTTCATAGCCCCTTACTACACTCTAGCCCTCTCACTTTTAAGATTACGCTAGGCGTGACCGTCCAACTCTTTCTGACTTTATGCAAGACATACCTAGACAAATGACTACTAGAGTATCGAAAGCATCACAATAACACTAGTGTTATCAACTGCCCCACTATTTCTATTGCGCATGTCTAAAGTTGCTTGACACGTTTTTACGTTTCAGATAATGTTGGTGCTATGTGCATATATATATATATATATAATTTAAATATATATAAGGGTCGTTACCATCGTCTCTGGTCTCGTCAGCTTGTTCCCTCGCGTTGAGCACTTCTTGTAACACGGGCGCCTTGATTCTGAAGTCCCTCGCGGTACCCAGGGACAAGTACTGCTGCCAGTTTAACTGTAACACAATTATTATATTTTAATTTAACATTATGTAAAAAATAATTTGATCTAGTATTAAAATATGACACAGGAGAAATTCCTAGTGTGGGGCGACGTTTTTCATAAAAAAAAACTATTGAGGGGTCAATAAAATGATCATAGTAATTTTATTAGGTAGCACCTCCAATCAATAATTGACATACTTATTATGAGCTGTTAAAACGCTATTCGTCTATAGATTTAGTATGGAAATAGAAACCTGAGACGCCACTTGTTTGCAAACTCAATTGACTTACTATTTATCGATTTCAATGCAACAATAAATCCAATTTTACAGTTAATTAAAAAATGTATAGTGTTTTAGTGCTAAAATAAAGCATTTTAGAGACGTAGTGTCTTGGGATCGTTAGTTAATGGTGTCAACTATCCAATGGAGCATGTTCTCACCTTGCCCTTACTAGCCAGCATAATGACCCGCTTGCTGAACTGCTCAGCTTCCAGCACGAGCCGCGGAATCAGTTTGGTCTCCTTCAACACCTTGCTTGCGTTGTGTTGTTGTTGCGACGCCTCTAAGTACGTTATCAAGTTGTCCATCACCGTTGATAACTTCTTGCCGCACAGCTTGAGTAGGCGCTCTAAACTAAAAAGTAATAATATAGAATTATAGATTTATATAATATAGTGTTATTAATTAAACACCCGTTAGGGAGTGAAAGTACACATGATTGTAAACGATTTTTAATATAAAACCACCTTTTTTTCGGAATTTCAGGTTTAGTAAACCGCCCGTTTTTAGGATCCCAAGGTTGGACTTTCATCAAAAGTTTCTTTTTCGGGATACTTTTATGCCGACGACCCCGAGGGGGGTCCTATCGGGCGTCACCGGATACAGGCGAGACTTTTTGAGCCTCCAGCCAGTCAAAAGTCATTAAGTATTTGTGAGTACTTATACCAAAAATAAGCATGTTTTCCAAGCAAAAGCTTTGATTTAGGATAAGTGTTGGTAAGTTAGTAGTTTTAAGACTCATTATTAGATAGTTTTGAAGTATCTAAATTACTGTAATGTAATATGTTGACTATCTTTAAAAGCCTCTTAGAAGTCATACCGTATGGTCTGCGCCGTGGTGACGTCGAGCTGCTTGACGAGCGCGGCCAGCAGCGAGTACAGCCTGACGGCGGCGCCCAGCACGCGCTCGCTGCCGCCGCCCACGGAGCAGCGCAGCCGGCTGCAGCCCGCGCTCCACACGCTCAGCTGGCACAGCTGCACCACCAGCGACGCGTATGTCTCGCCCAGCTCTGAACGTACGGGGGCATTTGTAATATTCATATGCATTCATATGAAAACAGAATAGTCTATGACTGCCTGGTTGCACTAGTGGCCGCTTAGCGCGACTGCTTAATTAGGCAGTGTAATGGGTTTTTGCATTAGGTAATTCTCTGTAGCAGCACGGATTTGAGCGGATTAATGGCAATAGGCTCGCCTCCCATTACATTGGCACCTATCTATGTACAACATATCTCAGCCTAAATGTACTAAGCTCCTTTACCGACACCTTCTGGATAGAGATTTGATGTTATCTTATTCTTCATATCCCTTTATATCTTTTTATACCCTCTTTTTGCCACGGCCTACCTCTCTCGATCCTCTGCTGCGCGGCATGCGCGGCGGAGCGTGCCGCGCCGGCGAGGTCCCGCGCCCGCGCCAGCAGGTGCTCCACGCCCCGCGCCCGGCTGGCCAGGTGGGTGCAAATAGCACCCAGCACCGCGTGCCCCGTGCGGGAGTCTATTGTAGGGAAGTTGGGGCTCTCCTCGCCTGCTGATGTGTCTTCCTCCTTAGAAGCAAAGGATGCAGTATGGTCAAGTCAAGATCAAGAGATTAGGATCAACTTATATACATTATGAAGCAGAAGTCGCTCGCAATCTCGTTGCGGGCTACCCCTGGCTAACTAGTCGGGAATTCCCACGTGACGTGTAACACGTGAGCCACAGTAACTAAAATTACAATTAAGGATTCTTTGATTTCAACTTCAAACCACAAAGGCTAAATCCAAAACTTGCAGTAAATAAAATCACACTACTATTATAAAGGTAAAAGTTTGTAAGTGTGTTTGTAAGTTTGTTATCTCTTCACGCTCTAATAGCTGGATCGGTTTTGCTAAAATTCGATATGGAGGTAGCTGACACCCTGAATTAACAAATAGGCTATTCCCCGAAATATTCTCCGATTTCTATATCCCGAAAAAATGCAGCGGGTAAAACCGCAGGGTGTTAGTATGTAAAAAAAAGTTTTGTGCCAAAGGAATAAAATAAATAATAATATGTCCTGACATCGATCCTGCCGAGCGCGCCGGCCAGCTTAGCCAGCAGCTCGTCCAGCAGCGGCGCCTCCTGCAGCGCCGCGCCCCCCGCCCCCAGCAGCGGGCCCAGCAGCGGGAGCCAGTCCTGCCGGCTGCTGCGGGCGTACTCCTCCAGCCTCACCAGCACCTGCGGCAGGAGCCTGCGTGAGCACGAGGATGGCGGCGGGAAACGGCGTTGAAATTTAAGAAGAAATGAAGTGAAGACCTTTGCGTAGCAGTGGGACACAAAACAGGCTTACATAAAAAGTTTTATTGAGAAGAGAGCAGGTACCATAAATAAAACGGTAAAGCTGTGATGATTACGTAACACTGCTCAAAACTGTCCTACTATAGCAGATTAATAGTCTCTTGTCGAATAAAGAAGGAATCTTGTGGTAGTGAGACTTAGAGATCATTATACCTAATCTTCTTAGAGAAATCTAATTGAAAATCATAAATTTATTACTTATTCCCAGGCGCTTAAGTTAGACATTTCATCGTCTCTATGAAGAAGAATAGACGAGAATCCCCACATCCTACTCACGCTCGTCTTCTGCGGGCACGAAGCTGCAGGTGTTTCCAGCAGTAGAGAGGCTATCTGTATGAGCACTGCTAACTGCTTCTTGACGATCAGGTCTCTTTCATCTGCCACACTCTCCTCCTCAATGTGCTGTAATGCCTTGTGTATTGCTTCCAGGATCACTGCGATGCATTCAGGACCTGATGAGCCGTTGCCGTCGGCTGGAGGGAAAAAAATATGTTGTGAAGTTGGCAGATTATATTACTGTTACTGCTTTTATATAATGGAATATTTGTTTGTGAATTTGCGCATGGAAAAGCTTACATGCTTATAAAATGAGATTTCATGTTTTTGCATTCCGTGAAAAATGCATGCAAGCCTAGCTTTTTTTTACCTTCTGTTGAATTCATGAAACTTAGAGGTAAATACACTATTCAACAAAGTTCAACTAACTGTATTGTACGAATTGATTTATAAGAGTGAAAGTGTATATCGGAGTCAACCTTCATAATACTCACTTATAGCGATAAGACACGTCGACAACACAGCGTCCATCTTCAAGGAGTACTTCGGTGAGAAGATCAGTGTGAGACAAGTCTTCAACACTTCTAAGCATATCAGAGTCGTTTGGTCGTCGAAATCGCACATGTCTTGGAATCTACAAAGACATACGAGGTAAAGTATATGGGATTTAAGTTTTTAAATATAGACTTAGTTTATATATCAATATTTTATTATATTATATAGCAACACGGGGTATGGATTTGTGCCCCGTATGGCAATAGGCTCGGCCCCCAATAGGTTGATAACATAGCTAGCGAAACGACCGTGTACCAAATACCATACACCTCTGACTAACTTTTCAGGGAATACAGGCTTAATTTTATATCATGTTTGATATTCAATTTTTTTTTATTTGTTTTAATCCGAGTTCTTTTTTTATTTTAGGCGCTTATGGAACGATAATAATATTAGTCCGATTTAAAAAATAATTGACCTAAAATCAGTTAGGAACAATTATATATAAAACCCTGAGCTACGTTTATAACCTGTGTTATAGGAGTCAATAATAAAAAATAAAAATGGAATGTATCTAAAAGGTAAAGGTTCAATGTATACCTGCAGAGACACCTATTGTACATGACGGCCGCGATGCTGACGACGTGTGTAGCGACGGCCTTCTTGTCCAGCTGGTCGCCTAGCAACACGGCCTGCGCGCCCCGCAGCGCCCAGTGGTGGAAGTCGCGCCGCCCGCGCAGCTGGTTGCGTTGATCTACCGACGACCATGACACGTTCTCACTATGGCGTCAAAAATAAATAGACAACTATATTATTAACATATTCAGAAAGGTTCTCAAATTCTTTTTCCTTGACATAAAATAATATTAGCGAGAGTTTGATTTTTCTATCAATTCTCTAGTTCAATATTGATAGCTTATTGAAGTATTGTGAAGGAAGCAGACGTCCAAAATAATAAAGGGGGATATAATTATGATTGTAGCAAATATTTCCTCTTCCTATAACAACATGAAAAATTATAAAATTTAACTTAAGTTAAAATGTTTGCTTGTACTAGCACCTAACACACTTTGCACCATCCTGTGTAACAATTCAACAACCCTTAGACAGAAACTTGAGATCCTAAAGGCACGGCAGCGGTCAAAGCCAAGTTTGTCAGCTTCACTGGAGCCTTGCCCTTATCCTTCTGTGACTTCTGACTAATATTAGTTAAAACAGTTAGTACATACCAACCTGTACAATAACTCGACTACCCTCAGACAGAACTTGAGATCCCAGAGACACGGCAGCGGTTTGAAAGGCCCAGCCTTATCCTTGACTATGTTGGATAACTTAGCTGGAGCCTTGCCTTTATCCTTCTGAGACTTCTGACTCTTCTGTGTCTTGACCGTCTCTCTTGTCTCGTTAAGACTCTTGTTGCCTTTCTTGACTGTTTTAGGTAGAGCCTATAGGTAAGGGCAATGGTAGAAAAATTATTAAAATTATGAAACGCGATTTGAGGAATAGTTAATAACAATAAATCAATTACTTTTTGACAATCTAATTAGCGCAGTAGCTAAGCAAATGGACTGCTGCCCTAATGGTTGCGGGTTCCATCCCCGCACAGGACAATAAATTTGAGTGATTTACAGATGTTTGTCCCGAGGCTGGGTGTTTGTGAATGTAATGTTTTATGTTTGTGAAACGCGCCCATGATACAGGAGAAATTCCTAGTGTGAGGCGACGTAAAAATATTACATAATGATATATTTAAGAGTTAAGAGTTGTGGCATAAAATACACTGAATTCATAAAAGCTATAAAAAACATAAAAGTAATCTAAATTGATAAAGGAAATTTGAAAAATGATGGACACGAGCGGGATTCGAACCCGCGACCTTCGCCGATCCGTGGCGCTGCTCTAACCAACTGAGTATAACTGAGAAAGTAATATTAGGCAGGTAAGTATTATAATACTCCTCTATTCATAAACAGGCACATAACATACCTTAGTTTGTTCCAACAGCTGGTTGCACGCTTTAAATAGCTTGTTTATTTTATTAGCGACATCGGTGCTGCTTAGGTTCCACTGCATTATTAGGTGCGCGATCAGAGCTTCATAACATTGCAATACTTGCTGCACCTTCAAACACTTTGCTTTTGATTCTGGTGTCAGATCAGACAACCCTGGATCTTCCTAAAATATATTTATTAGAATACGTAATTAATTACTAATCTCATAATCAACATCTTCTTGAGTCAAAATGGGTTCAGTATTTCACATATGAAAACATATGATGAAGTCACAACTGTACTGACAAACACCTATCACACACTTTTTTTTTTAAATTCTTTTACTAATAAAAGTCTTTGTCCACCCGGGCAATCCATTTTAAATATTGATAATAATAATAATAATGTCCTCCAGACCGAATTTCGGTCACGGCGGCCTGTCTCAGCTGAGACTAGCCATCTGCGCAGGAGATATTATAGTGCACAAGTATGCGCGCAGACACAGGTGCACTCCCTATTCCCTCACTCTCATAATCCGATGGGACGGTAGACCGACACGACCAGAGAGAGATCAGGCGCAGGACCAACAGCTTTACGTGCCTTCCGAAGCACGGTGGGGTCTCGACATGTGAAAACGGTCACCCATCACAAGACTGACCGCGGCGAGCACGGCTTAACCTCGCAGATCGACTGATCTGCCGGGTAGCCGGATAGCTAGAGCCCCACTATTGATAAATGAATATTGGAAAGGGCCTATATATTATTCCATTTTTGGCCGAAGAATAAGCATTGCTATTCAACATGGCAAAGCTGCCAGTCTTTCGGGCACGTTACCAGTTGACATCGGTGGGAATCAATACTATGATGCTTTTTAAATGTTTATATTTTTGTGTGTAGGCATTATTTTTAATTTATGTTAGTTTTAAAATGTAAATAATTGTAAGATAGTTACGAAATGTAATAAATTGTAATAAAAACTACAATGTCAAATTTAAAAAGAAAATGGAAATAAATGGATAGTTACGGAGAATAACCCCCACATAGAAACAAACAAATGAGCACTTACCATATCTATCTCCATGAGGCTGCTGCTATCACACAGCTGGTTCATTATGGTGGAGAGCTTGTTCCTCAGGTGAGCCGCCCCGGACTCTGCCGGCTGGCTGGCCAGGATGTCCTCCAGGTCTTCCTCCTCGCTGCTCTGCAGGAACTGGGCTACGGCGTACAGGACACGGGCTATGGGCTCCTAGTAATGTAGCAATAAGAAACTCGTAAGAGGTGTTAGATCTTCACATACAAGTAAATGTTGAACGCCATTTAGAGAATTTTGTGTATTGCACATTAGATGTTCTATATAATACATTTTTGTAATATTATATTGTTTTTTAATTGTTGGTTAACTTATAAATAAAATCGAATAAAAATTATATTTTCTTTTTTCAGTCGACTTTACCAACGGCTGAAAAGAAAATAACAATTTGAGTTATCCAAAATTGATCTAGTTCTGAAAATATTCTACTTCTTCTTGTTTCTAAAAGGTATTTTAACTGTTACTATCCCTGTTTTTACACACTTTATATTAACTTCGCTTGTAACAAATTTAACCTTTACATATCCTCACTATAAAATAAATTAATAAGATAATTATTGATGTCTTCAATTTGAGTTACCATATATTATAACCTCAGACGATAACACTTACAGTCAACACGGCAGTAGCACCATTGATCTGCACACACTTGTTGAACAATAGGGTGGCAGCACCGTCGTCGTCCGACAGGAACTTGCTTAGATGCTCGTATAGCAGCTCCATTATCGGCTCGTGTAGCGACTGCTTGTCTTTAGCACAGTCGTAGATCTCTGATAAGTCAAAGACGAGATGTGAGGTAAGAAGAAGATATATGAAATTATTATTTTCCCCATGTGATCTGATTCGAGAACATTCAGACGAATTGAGAATCTCCTTTTTTGAAGTCAGTTAATAACTTTGAGGTTAGACCGCTGCACACAAATCCAGACTCCGTGTTGTTACTGAGAATTACCTAATGGAAACACCAAATAACACTTTGCCTGACCCAGGAATCAAACCCAGGATTTCATGCTCAACGGAATAGGAAATACATTACTTACGAGTATACAACAGTTGCTTGACAAGCGCGTCTTGTACGAGACAGCGCCGCAGTATGGAGACTATCTCCATGCACATCGCCTCGTTGCGGACCCGCGATGTTACGCTGCGACAGACAATTAAAACTATATAGTATACTACTATATAAGATACTATATAGTATACACTATATAGTATGTGTAAATAGATAGTGTAGTGCACAAGTATGTACAAACACAGTAGCATTCCCTATTTCCCATACACACATAATCTGATGGGACGGTAAACTGACATAATGATGGCCAGAGATTAGGCGCAAGACCCATGGCTTTAACGCGCCGAAGCATGAAAGAGTCTCGAATTTTTGGTGTGAGAAACGGTCACCCATCCAAGGACTGACCGCGGGCAAGTGATGCTTACCACATTGAATGCCGTGCGTTAGACACAATAGAAAAAATATTGTTTATGGGACACTCGGTGGCTGCGTTGGCGCTCTAAGGTTTAACCTAGCAGATTGCACGATCTGTATGAAGCTACGAGCTCCTGAAATCATATCTTACAATATGATATCGCTATCGACCTAACTAGCAACCTACCAACTGAACATTGATCCGCCGAATGCGTGGGGGGTGAGGTTAAAGACATGAGTAGACCGACAGGGCCAGGCAGCGGTGCTGGGAGTCTCTGGCAGGCCACTATATGAGTAGACTTACGCATTCCCCTGCTGCGTGGCATGCAGGTCGACAGTGAGCTGCGTGAGGTAGGAGTGCGCGCTGTAGTGGTCGCTGTAGGACTGGCTGCTGCTGAGCGCGCCGGCCACGCGCACGTGGCGCAGCACCGACAGGAAGCCCGACAGGGCCAGGCAGCGGTGCCGGGAGTCTCTGGCAGGCCACTATATGAGTAGACTTACGCATTCCCCTGCTGCGTGGCATGCAGGTCGACAGTGAGCTGCGTGAGGTAGGAGTGCGCGCTGTAGTGGTCGCTGTAGGACTGGCTGCTGCTGAGCGCGCCGGCCACGCGCACGTGGCGCAGCACCGACAGGAAGCCCGACAGGGCCAGGCAGCGGTGCCGGGAGTCTCTGGCAGGCCACTATATGAGTAGACTTACGCATTCCCCTGCTGCGTGGCATGCAGGTCGACAGTGAGCTGCGTGAGGTAGGAGTGCGCGCTGTAGTGGTCGCTGTAGGACTGGCTGCTGCTGAGCGCGCCGGCCACGCGCACGTGGCGCAGCACCGACAGGAAGCCCGACAGGGCCAGGCAGCGGGGCCGGGAGTCTCTGGCAGGCCACTATATGAGTAGACTTACGCATTCCCCTGCTGCGTGGCATGCAGGTCGACAGTGAGCTGCGTGAGGTAGGAGTGCGCGCTGTAGTGGTCGCTGTAGGACTGGCTGCTGCTGAGCGCGCCGGCCACGCGCACGTGGCGCAGCACCGACAGGAAGCCCGACAGGGCCAGGCAGCGGGGCCGGGAGTCTCTGGCAGGCCACTATATGAGTAGACTTACGCATTCCCCTGCTGCGTGGCATGCAGGTCGACAGTGAGCTGCGTGAGGTAGGAGTGCGCGCTGTAGTGGTCGCTGTAGGACTGGCTGCTGCTGAGCGCGCCGGCCACGCGCACGTGGCGCAGCACCGACAGGAAGCCCGACAGGGCCAGGCAGCGGTGCGGGGAGTCTCTGGCAGGCCACTATATGAGTAGACTTACGCATTCCCCTGCTGCGTGGCATGCAGGTCGACAGTGAGCTGCGTGAGGTAGGAGTGCGCGCTGTAGTGGTCGCTGTAGGACTGGCTGCTGCTGAGCGCGCCGGCCACGCGCACGTGGCGCAGCACCGACAGGAAGCCCGACAGGGCCAGGCAGCGGGGCCGGGAGTCTCTGGCAGGCCACTATATGAGTAGACTTACGCATTCCCCTGCTGCGTGGCATGCAGGTCGACAGTGAGCTGCGTGAGGTAGGAGTGCGCGCTGTAGTGGTCGCTGTAGGACTGGCTGCTGCTGAGCGCGCCGGCCACGCGCACGTGGCGCAGCACCGACAGGAAGCCCGACAGGGCCAGGCAGCGGGGCCGGGAGTCTCTGGCAGGCCACTATATGAGTAGACTTACGCATTCCCCTGCTGCGTGGCATGCAGGTCGACAGTGAGCTGCGTGAGGTAGGAGTGCGCGCTGTAGTGGTCGCTGTAGGACTGGCTGCTGCTGAGCGCGCCGGCCACGCGCACGTGGCGCAGCACCGACAGGAAGCCTGACAGGGCCAGGCAGCGGTGCTGGGAGTCTCTGGCAGGCCACTATATGAGTAGACTTACGCATTCCCCTGCTGCGTGGCATGCAGGTCGACAGTGAGCTGCGTGAGGTAGGAGTGCGCGCTGTAGTGGTCGCTGTAGGACTGGCTGCTGCTGAGCGCGCCGGCCACGCGCACGTGGCGCAGCACCGACAGGAAGCCCGACAGGGCCAGGCAGCGGGGCCGGGAGTCTCTGGCAGGCCACTATATGAGTAGACTTACGCATTCCCCTGCTGCGTGGCATGCAGGTCGACAGTGAGCTGCGTGAGGTAGGAGTGCGCGCTGTAGTGGTCGCTGTAGGACTGGCTGCTGCTGAGCGCGCCGGCCACGCGCACGTGGCGCAGCACCGACAGGAAGCCCGACAGGGCCAGGCAGCGGTGCCGGGAGTCTCTGGCAGGCCACTATATGAGTAGACTTACGCATTCCCCTGCTGCGTGGCATGCAGGTCGACAGTGAGCTGCGTGAGGTAGGAGTGCGCGCTGTAGTGGTCGCTGTAGGACTGGCTGCTGCTGAGCGCGCCGGCCACGCGCACGTGGCGCAGCACCGACAGGAAGCCCGACAGGGCCAGGCAGCGGGGCCGGGAGTCTCTGGCAGGCCACTATATGAGTAGACTTACGCATTCCCCTGCTGCGTGGCATGCAGGTCGACAGTGAGCTGCGTGAGGTAGGAGTGCGCGCTGTAGTGGTCGCTGTAGGACTGGCTGCTGCTGAGCGCGCCGGCCACGCGCACGTGGCGCAGCACCGACAGGAAGCCCGACAGGGCCAGGCAGCGGGGCCGGGAGTCTCTGGCAGGCCACTATATGAGTAGACTTACGCATTCCCCTGCTGCGTGGCATGCAGGTCGACAGTGAGCTGCGAGAGGTAGGAGTGCGCGCTGTAGTGGTCGCTGTAGGACTGGCTGCTGCTGAGCGCGCCGGCCACGCGCACGTGGCGCAGCACCGACAGGAAGCCCGACAGGGCCAGGCAGCGGGGCCGGGAGTCTCTGGCAGGCCACTATATGAGTAGACTTACGCATTCCCCTGCTGCGTGGCATGCAGGTCGACAGTGAGCTGCGTGAGGTAGGAGTGCGCGCTGTAGTGGTCGCTGTAGGACTGGCTGCTGCTGAGCGCGCCGGCCACGCGCACGTGGCGCAGCACCGACAGGAAGCCCGACAGGGCCAGGCAGCGGGGCCGGGAGTCTCTGGCAGGCCACTATATGAGTAGACTTACGCATTCCCCTGCTGCGTGGCATGCAGGTCGACAGTGAGCTGCGTGAGGTAGGAGTGCGCGCTGTAGTGGTCGCTGTAGGACTGGCTGCTGCTGAGCGCGCCGGCCACGCGCACGTGGCGCAGCACCGACAGGAAGCCCGACAGGGCCAGGCAGCGGTGCCGGGAGTCTCTGGCAGGCCACTATATGAGTAGACTTACGCATTCCCCTGCTGCGTGGCATGCAGGTCGACAGTGAGCTGCGTGAGGTAGGAGTGCGCGCTGTAGTGGTCGCTGTAGGACTGGCTGCTGCTGAGCGCGCCGGCCACGCGCACGTGGCGCAGCACCGACAGGAAGCCCGACAGGGCCAGGCAGCGGGGCCGGGAGTCTCTGGCAGGCCACTATATGAGTAGACTTACGCATTCCCCTGCTGCGTGGCATGCAGGTCGACAGTGAGCTGCGTGAGGTAGGAGTGCGCGCTGTAGTGGTCGCTGTAGGACTGGCTGCTGCTGAGCGCGCCGGCCACGCGCACGTGGCGCAGCACCGACAGGAAGCCCGACAGGGCCAGGCAGCGGTGCCGGGAGTCTCTGGCAGGCCACTATATGAGTAGACTTACGCATTCCCCTGCTGCGTGGCATGCAGGTCGACAGTGAGCTGCGTGAGGTAGGAGTGCGCGCTGTAGTGGTCGCTGTAGGACTGGCTGCTGCTGAGCGCGCCGGCCACGCGCACGTGGCGCAGCACCGACAGGAAGTCCGACAGGGCCAGGCAGCGGTGCCGGGAGTCTCTGGCAGGCCACTATATGAGTAGACTTACGCATTCCCCTGCTGCGTGGCATGCAGGTCGACAGTGAGCTGCGTGAGGTAGGAGTGCGCGCTGTAGTGGTCGCTGTAGGACTGGCTGCTGCTGAGCGCGCCGGCCACGCGCACGTGGCGCAGCACCGACAGGAAGCCCGACAGGGCCAGGCAGCGGTGCCGGGAGTCTCTGGCAGGCCACTATATGAGTAGACTTACGCATTCCCCTGCTGCGTGGCATGCAGGTCGACAGTGAGCTGCGTGAGGTAGGAGTGCGCGCTGTAGTGGTCGCTGTAGGACTGGCTGCTGCTGAGCGCGCCGGCCACGCGCACGTGGCGCAGCACCGACAGGAAGCCCGACAGGGCCAGGCAGCGGTGCCGGGAGTCTCTGGCAGGCCACTATATGAGTAGACTTACGCATTCCCCTGCTGCGTGGCATGCAGGTCGACAGTGAGCTGCGTGAGGTAGGAGTGCGCGCTGTAGTGGTCGCTGTAGGACTGGCTGCTGCTGAGCGCGCCGGCCACGCGCACGTGGCGCAGCACCGACAGGAAGCCCGACAGGGCCAGGCAGCGGTGCCGGGAGTCTCTGGCAGGCCACTATATGAGTAGACTTACGCATTCCCCTGCTGCGTGGCATGCAGGTCGACAGTGAGCTGCGTGAGGTAGGAGTGCGCGCTGTAGTGGTCGCTGTAGGACTGGCTGCTGCTGAGCGCGCCGGCCACGCGCACGTGGCGCAGCACCGACAGGAAGCCCGACAGGGCCAGGCAGCGGTGCCGGGAGTCTCTGGCAGGCCACTATATGAGTAGACTTACGCATTCCCCTGCTGCGTGGCATGCAGGTCGACAGTGAGCTGCGTGAGGTAGGAGTGCGCGCTGTAGTGGTCGCTGTAGGACTGGCTGCTGCTGAGCGCGCCGGCCACGCGCACGTGGCGCAGCACCGACAGGAAGCCCGACAGGGCCAGGCAGCGGTGCTGGGAGTCCCTGCCAAACAATGCACATAAAAAAATATAATTTAAAAAATTAAAGCACTAGACTGCCTTGATATAAAACGAAATATAATTTTATTTTTTAATTATATTTTTTTATTTGTTTCTTTTTTATAGCCTATGTTGCTCGCGATGTTGTAAGGATTCTTACTTTTTGTGTGCAGTCGTGTAATACAATTGGAGTGTATGTTTGTACCACCAAAATTATTATTTTTTACACAATAAATACGATATTAAACACGATATACTTAACAAATGAAATTTAAAAAAATATATCTGTATGTTTGTTCCGGCTAAGCTCCAAAACGGCTAGACCGATTTTCACGGGACTTTCTCTGGAAAATGTTTAGGGTTTTGCGGGAGAGTTAGAAAAACGCGGGGAATTGCATTGCGCGGGGGTTACAGCTTCTCCGCGACGGCTTGATGGATTTTGACGGGACTTTCAGTGGCAGATAGCTGATGTTATAAAGTTTAATAAAGGCTACTGCGAAAATCAAGAATATTTAGGGTTCTGCGGGAAAATTTGAAAAACCCGGAAAATTCGCGGAATACAGCTTCCCGCGACGGCGGGACGGATTTTGACGGGACTTTTTATATATATCACATCACGTACCTGGAGTACAGCCCCTTCCGGCACACCATGACCAGGGTGTCTCTAGTCCGGGTGCTGAAGTTGAGGAGTGGATGGACAGCATTCAGGACGGAGGCAGCCGCCGTGTAGTCTGTGGGTGAGGGCTGGCAGTTCTCCAGTATGGTGCCCAGCTGGGTGCAGCGCTCTACGGATACCGGTGTCAGCTTGCACAAGATGTATAGGCAATCTGCAAAGAAAAATAACTCTTAACTGGATGAAATTAAAGGTTAAATAATTATATTATTTCTAACACGTGGACTCACGTGGTTATTCCTATGCGTGGTTATAACTATTACATTTCCTGTTAGATTTTTTTTAGTTTGGAGGTCAGATTAGAATTGAACAAACCCCACTCAGCATTTCTGCTTTTCGCGTTATGCATACACAGAAGTGATAATCTATTTTATGCTGTGCCATAGATGGTAAGCTTTGGCTGTGACGGGCTCCAGTAAACAACCAGCCCCCTTAAGGCAGGACATTTTCCATTGTGAAAGCAAGACGCCGCTACGTGCAGTATAGTGTGGCATCTCGCTCCTACAACGGAAACTATCCTGCTTCAAGAGTTCATGGCAAGGGGGCAGTAGCCAGAACTCTTGGTTATATCATCATCAGCCGGAAGACGTCCACTGTTGAACAAAGGCCGCTTCCTTAAAGGGGGGGTTATATACCTACACTCATATTAACCTACCCGCATACTGCCTCTGGGAAGTATCTCCACACAGTCTATCAGCCAGCTGACTCAGGATGTGTCCTGCAGTCTCGGGCTGCGACTTGCTCAGGCGCACCAGGATCAGCTTGCCGTGCGACCAACACATGGGCGCGATCGGCTTCAGTCGAGACACTGATAGTAGCAGGAACGCTAAGTTGATGAGACCTACCACTGTTAACTGTCTGTGGTTGGCACTGTAATAAAAAAATCCAGTTTAAGAAATTGCTCGTAATTAAATAAGAATTTTGATATTAAACCCTTCTTCTCATTCAATATAACAAAGAAGTATGAACATGGTAACATATGATTAAGAGGACTTTATAGTGAATAATATCTAGTTATTATAACTAGATAAATAAACAATTTATATTATATAATTATCATAAACATGCAAAATATTAGGTTTAAAAGACTCTCAAACTAGGTATAATCAGAATTCTATTAAAACTATTATAAACCTACTTGAATCGTATATTCAACGACCTAAATGTTCGAGTTGTATCGCCGTATACTAGGCAAGTGTCAAGTACTTGATATATGAACTAAACGTGAACTTCTTCCCTCTTATTCATAAACGTGGATGATAACTGTATTAATTTCAACCCTTCTCAAGTCTATTGACATGTCTATTCTTTGATATGCAAACGACAGTGACGGGTCTAATTTAATCCATGGTTTAAACCGGCATTCCTTTTTTGTGAATAATGGGGCTTATGTTTATGCAATACGCTACGCCATGGGACTCACCTCTCGGTAGTAATAAGTTTGAGCACGCTGACGACGTTGACGTCGGGCGGCATCACAGACCTCACCCACGCTGACTCTTTGGACCTCAAGTCGTCCATCGCGCGCTGCTCTATCGCTGATTTTATTACCTGTTAATATGTATTATATAGGTAGCACTGATAGCCGAGTGGTATGACCGTTGGACTGCCAAGTCAAATTTCGCAAGTTCAACCCACAGCACGCACCAATGACTTTACGAATTCATGTGTGTACTATAAATTAGTTATCAGTTGCTAAAAACGGTGAAGGAAAACATCGTGAGGAAACCGGCACACCTGAGAGATTTTTCAACGGTGTGTAAAGCCATAGAGGCCTACAGGCGGCTTAAACTCTGACACCAGGCTGTTCATCAACCATACGATAAGAAGGTACATTATACCTAATGTATTCTAGTCATTAGATATTACTGACTATGATCTTCTGATTAAATACATAGTAATTAAAAAATTAGAACTTGTTATTGGATTTAGAAAAAATGTAACCAGCTTCCTATGGCCAGGCATGTGTGTAGAATCTAGTTAGTTCTCTAGTAAACTCATATTATGAGATATGTTGAAACTTAATAGTGATGTAAAACATAGTGGCCTCACTATGTTGTTGATACAATTTTCCGATATCGCACTAAAACGCGACTTCATTATACAATATGACGGTTAAGATTAATTATGCTAGCTTCCCGTGGACTGCCGGGCCAGAATAGTGCATCCGCATTTCGTCCCGTGAGTGTCGTAGGAGGCGACTAAGGGAAATTCCAGAAGATGAGCAATAGCGTTTTTTCACTTCACCATCAATACTACGATTCCAAGCCGTTTGCCAAGCCTGGGGATTATGGCAACACCCCCTCTTTAAAGAGGGAGGCCTTTGTTAAACATTGGACGCATTCCGGCTGATGATGATGATGAGCTAGGTGTTGGGTGGACCAACTAACTTAGTTGACAGAATGACTGAACATTGCGTCCTAGAATTTTAGGTCACCTTCTTATAATGACGTTACTTTACATTTTTATAAACTATAGATCGACTTACATCCAAGCACGCGGACCTGAAGTCCGCCCCCTTGTCGGACATGGCGAGGGCCAGGTCCACGATGAAGGGCGCGCGCAGCAGCTGCGTGCGCGGCCACAGGCGCAGCTGTCGCCGGACCAGCTCGGGCTGCGCCGCGCCCGCCGACATGTGGAAGATGCACGTCGACAGGCAGCGGCTCAGCTCCACCGAGCTGTGGGGCACTGGACACATACATAATGTCAATCTTGCAATTAAACTACTGCTAGAATAATCCAGATACTTAAATTCAGATCAACCGTTAGCTCTGCGGCCACTGAAACCTTACCACGAACAGCTAGCTGTATAACTTTTTAAGATATTGTGTATTGACATTTTCAGATCTCAGTAAGTATTTTTGATGTAATAGAATGGTTTTTGGTCCCTGGCAGTAGACAGGTCATTGAATTAGATTCTTTCTACTCTGCAGCTGTGCCGTGTAAAATTAAACGTCCCTAGTACTATTTAAATAAACATGTCTATTACCACTGGCAGTATAACCTATGCTTATTAAACAAAATATATTTCTTAAAACCATATGATACAATTAATAAGAGGTTTTTTACTACTTTAATTACCTATATCATCAATATCGATGGTGGTGGACTCCGAGTCCTGTGGAGGAGGTTCTAGCTTGCTGTACAGGCGCACGCTGAAGTAGTGGCTTAAGTGCGCCAGCACTGTGTCCAAGTTGTATGTCTTGCACAGTCTGGGAAAATAAGAGGAATAGAGATAAAAAACCTAATAAATCATTGTATGCTAATTTCAATAACATTGTAAATACTGCCAGATCATAATATCTTTACAAAACTACATGAAAAGGCAAAGACCTCTTTTAGTCCTTTCTATACATATTACCTAACAGTTATAGTCATAGGTTTTTTGTTTCATATAAGCTATAAAAGGGCACTTACAAAGCGTCAAATTAAGTTGCTTGGTTCAAAAGTAATGGTCACAATTTTCCTTAGTTTGTAGTAACAATTGATCCCCATCTATGTCAACTGGTAACTTGCTCAAAGGACTGGCAGCATTGCCACATTGAATAGCAATGCTTATTCTTTGGCCAAAAAATGAAGTTTTTGTATAGATGATACAACATAAATATTATACGTACTTGAGTAACTGATGCACTAACGGTGGAAGAGTGTCGGGCGGTATGTCTATGATGTACGAACAGATCTTGTTTACAACCTGCCTGTGGTCATTCTTGGATAGTTGCAAGTCCCTGTAATCAATTAATAATTTATTTAATCAAGTATTCTGAAAAAAAAAATTTATAGAAAAGATAGGTATAGTTTCTGTCTCGTCAAAAGTATGCTGAGCATCTGACAGCAACTGTGATTGCACTCGGATATAATCGCTTCCTATGATCCTAGGCTATTGTAGTTTATAATTAAGGCTATTGTGGTGTAATGTTTTATGTAGAATCATTATAGGTACTTTAATAGTTGAGTAAAACTTTGAAAAAAAAAGTTAATGGTCAGCATTAGTTTTACGTGACGGTAACTATATGTCTATTTAAACACATAAAATAGTATAACTGACTTGAACATAGCAGCAAGCTGAACTAGCTGCCTCTCATTCCAGCGACACTGACACAGGGTGTGGACACACTGCTCTTTAAACTCAGTACTAGTCAGCTCTGTACCGCAGTGCTTGATAACGTCATGTGAAGATATTGCATTCATGCATTCTGGTAACACATCTCGCCAACTGTAAATTATAGATTAATAGGTTCTGTACTCAGAAGATAAATACAATTAATAATTTAGTGTATATGATTATGTGCACCCAAATAAGGGACAAAATTTAGGTCCATTCTAAATATTGGTGTGAGTATTTTAGAAATTAAAATCAGTAGCATACATACATCATGTTAACATCACTGTCATCCACAATGGACTGGACACTATCATTGCACCACCGCACCAGGTCATCCACGGGCAACCTCGGTAGCTCCAGACACAATCTACTGGTGACATCGCCACAGTGTGTGAGAGATGTGGTCTCTTTCCTCATGGTCTGAAGTACTATCTCCACAATCTAGGTAGTATTGGATTCTATTAGTCGGTCAGTAATGTGATAATGTAGATCTAGGTATAATTCATAAAGTCAACATAAATATTAGCTTAAAAGTCGTTATTGACTTATAAGTAGTTTTAAGTTAATTTAGATAACGTCGGTAAACACTCAGACAAAGAAACATATGTTTAGAAACTGTTTATAAGTCTAATACTATTGCAGGACGTGTAATGTCGACATCATAAAAATTGAATACGTATAATTGCGTTGTTTTTGTATGTACCTTGACTTTGTTTCTACAGGCTGCTACATTATCAGGTAATCCATTTAAAATACAGTCCAACAAATCGCTGCCATCACTATTAACAATACGGCGGGGTAAGAATTTTATTATCTGAAATAATTTCGTTGGAAACTGGTTAGGAAACGTATTTACACCGATAAAGAAATCGGTTATTTATATCTACCTGTTCTATTTTGAGTTTACAATATTCACGCAACTCATCACGTTTACTGTGCGCATGTCCAAGTTCTTTTATTTTAGCAAATACTTTGCTGGTATCCATAATTTCTTAAGTTTTAATTATTTTAAATTGTATGTTTACATGCACACCCGCCAAAAAAACCATAGCCACAGATTACACAATGTTTGCCTTTCTGAACTGTCATTGTCAGGAGAAAAATAACAGTTAGATGATTGAATATAACAGTTGTTATCTCAAGAAGAAAAAAAACAGTTGTTATTTTAGAGCTTTAGTGCTATTTTTAATTATTGTAATTTACTAATGGCAGCACTATAAAAAGTTCTATCACTTCCTTTTTGAAAATATCCGATCTTGAACATTAGAACTCATTAGGTTTTGTATAATTTGGCATTAACTTTGTAATAAATTTAAAATTGATGTCCAGAATACGAGAAAAAAAGTAACAATCTGTCTTTATCCTAAATTTAAAATCTTATGTATTTTTAATCAACTGCTTTGAATAAAATACATGCCATATTCATATGGCATCCCCACCTAACGTCTTTTGACTGATGACGTCATCAGTTTATGTTTAGCGAGTGAGAAGTTACGAAATTCACGAATTTCATTTCAACGCTCACGTTTGTGTACAATTTACGTACGAGCTTATATATTTATAAATTGTAACATATCAAACATACAGAAATTCTTACGACGTTTATATTCAGAACATCCTTTAGTGTACCTGAAAGTCAACGAGACGTTCGTTACGTTACTTTTGGCGGCATCGCATGAAGCCACAGAAATAGATTTCCTTGTGCAATATCGGTATATATCGGAAATTCGGTGAAAAATAATAATTTGCGACGTTATTTTGACGAGACCGTCAAGCCTTGGATCGGCGGGAAACAGTTGTTACGATGATGTATAGAAAGTGATATCAACCAGTCAGTATCAGTGATTAAAACATGGAGAATCCGACCGTTAGTGGATTGAGGTCAAGGTCTCGCTCGAAGACACCCTTCCTGCGGTCAAGCTGCGACCGTGAGAACTGCCTGGAAGGCGAAGAACACACGCATCACAAGTCTGGACGTAAAACCCCGGTGCGAAGGAGTACCCCAGTTAAGTGAGTACCCATACAGCCTGGCAATCCTAGCGAACTTAAATTACTTTTATTTCTTATTTATTTAAACAGTGAAACATGTGTAGGTCTCAAAACATATTTTAATCACCCTGAAGTATTGATATCATATCTTGAATGATGAATTGACTTTCTTGATTATGACTGTCATAGATTATACATTAATGATATTATGACTAAATAGAATTTAAATGTCTAAAGTTGATATAATTTTTTATAGTCAAATTGTAACTGATTAGAAGAGCATAGTTCATTGCCAAATTTTTTGAATTTTAATTAGTTAATTAACAAGACATGTGCTAATCTATATCTGATATCTTCAGGCAGTATAATCATTGCTTAAAATTACAAGCTTATTAGGTATTTCAGGAAAAAAAACAGACATGAATTCATAGTACAAGCATTTTCCTTAATAACATATGTTTCATTCATTAATTGTTTATAAAATCATTCATAGTTTTTTACCATAAATATATAAGAGTGAGAATGAATACCAAAAAGGTACAATAATTATTCAACCTCTTTACTCATTGACCTTTTAAAAGTAGGACATAAACAGTGTTATAAAAAGTTTGTCACCTACTCGATGCTGAGATGTATATGTCAAAACCTCAAGGTCTAAGGGCAGAGTACCTGTAGAGGACACATTTTGTTGACTATGATGTCAGAACCACATAACTGTGAGGTCATAGAGACCCAGTCACAGTTGGCCTTGTCATACAATGGACAACATTGATTCTTAGAACTTTTGCTCATGGTTTTATATTAAACATGTTCAGCAATTTGCAGCTGGTTTATAGTTAATGTTCATTATTCACTGCTATAAATCTTAAGGTGCTACTAAATGATTTTATTTTTAATATTAGCAAAAAATGTTTATATTTTTTTAATTAATTATGAAAGTAGGCCTTGATAGTCTGACCCATTTATAATTTTAGTAGTTACATGTACTGATGTCCTTATCATACAGTTGAATTGTATTATTTTTAATTAAATAAGCACAATGCCAAATGAACACCAAATTATTCACTAAGTAAATAAATTGCCATCTTAATTAACCAACTTTCCTCCGATAAGTTTGTGAGAAATTACTTCAACCTTGTTATGTGGAAATGAGTCATATGATAACAGACCTGACCCTGCAATACATATGCATGTATTCTCACGTTCCGTAGCAAATGTTTGAACAAACATTTTGCACCATTATTTGAGCTGTTTTAAAATAAATTAACACTATAAACTCAGTTCATAGGGGGACTGATATGATACAATTCTCTTACATTGCTGGAAGAGATGCAGTAAACATGGTATGGGCTTTTTAACGACAATAGACTACAAGCCAAGTAGAAAATTACAAGCCTGATTATGTGTATAGACCCAGCTAATCAGCTTATAATGTTTAAAATCATGGTTACTTTTAATGTCTAACATGATAGGCAAGGAGCCAAATGTTTGTTGTACAATACATTTAGCCAACATCAATCAAGGTTAAATAAATATTTGTTTATATAAATACCTCTAATGTTTAGCATCTTTAACAAATTAGAGTGTCTATACTAATTTTATGTTTTTGTTTATAAAAACTTGATGAAACAAACTAAATCAGGTTTTATTCATTGAAGCAATAAAATGTAGCATCTAGCAAATATTTGGAGCTGGAATTAGTATTAATTAAATCTTTGTAGCTTCATTAAGAAAACAGTAATCACATACTATCCCTATGTTTTTTAATTATTTGAAAACTTCATAGATCCTTACAGACTAGTGTTACTTAAGAATTTTCTACACAAATATTAGTATAGTAACTTGTACTTAAATCAGCAAACAAATCTCAGTTATGAAAACCCAATATAATAGAAAAATAAACAATCTACTAACAACATTATATGCTCATAAATTAAGCATTCATTTCTACCCATCTTCCACTGTGCTCTTTCTTAAACAGACAAATAAACCAAGCTTCAAGCAAGATCTCTACGGAAACTATAACAGAGTTAGACGACGAGCCCTCTGAACCGGCGCACCGCACGCGACAAGCCACCAGGAATGCGGCGGAAAATCTCATCAAGACCTCGGACTACTCCTCGGAAGAAAGCCTCGATCGCCTAAAGGGACACAGAAAGGAAATATTCCAGGTAAATGTCTTATCTGTCCTTACTATTTACTAAGATAAGAATGATGACGATGTGAATTAAATGAATTATCATTCATTGAATAGGTATGTGGTCTGTCCCCCTAAGGAAAAGTTCAAGGTATGTTTATGATTAACCGACTTCCGGCTACGAATTCGTCCGCGCGGAATTTATTCCCACGTTTTCTTTTCAGTCAAAAGAGGTATATGTCCTTCCCTACGAAATTAGACGTTAGTAATTAGTCGTAATTAAGTAACATACAGATTGACTCCCTGATTTTTTAATAATAAGACTTAGTTGCGTTTTAAGAAAAAAGTATGTCTTGTGTCCATTTGCATATTAAAGTCAATAGTGCAGATGCTTGCGGTCACCCAACTCCACATGAACATGCGTGTTCACTCGTGTCACGGGCGCCGTTACCCAAAGCGCTCTAGCTCACGATCACGATACCGTATTGCCAGACATAGAGGCTAGCCGAATCCGTACAACTGTTCTGTAGGCGGAGAATTTGACGGGAAGCGTCGGAGATTAATTTCGAAACATTTTTCAGTACACGTGTTGGTTTATGCGTATCCATAAACAACTCTATGTCTGTTTGTATGTAGATGGTTTTACGGTTTGAGCAACAGAACTAAATTCATAAAATTCTGTATGCAGGTAACTGACACCCTAGAGACATAACTTATTATCCTGTGAAAAGCCACATGCGCAAGCTTAGGTAATTCAAACGTGTCCATTGATAGCCATACAGTCGTTGGTATAAATATCACCCGATTATACACAGGACAGATTCTAAACTAGATTGTTACAGCGCATAATCAAATGAAACTTGATTTGGTTACGCAACACAATGTTCTAAAAACGTTATGCGGTCGCATCACAATCTGTTTTCTATCACGCCTCTTATAATATGAACGTTCTGCATTCATTGATGCCAATCAATGTATAAAGTGTGCGTTTAGTTTAATTTATGGCGAGCGGCCGTCTGCACTCTGCATTCTATTGCAATCGGGTCGTTTAGCATACTGCAAATGGCATCTGTTTCCGTATATGGACTTACGTACGGCATAAACTTAAAAATAAATTGTTATCCTCAATGCTATAGTATCTTAAGATAACAAATGAAATACTTTAAACAACATGTTACAAGATAATGATTATGTCGGCCATAAAAGCAAGGTCTAGCGTGCCTGAGCTCGTTATTCGCTGAAATACCGAAGTCTTCTCATTTCCATAACCTTGTACTAATTTCGGGATTCTACAGTTTATGGCCACTGTAATTTAATAACTCTACTGTTAAACTTAGATATTGTATGTGTAAAAACAAGTCTCCCTTTGATTTCTCAATCGACTGCAATCGACAGTGTTGACGCAGTTGCATCAACTGCAACAAAAACGCATAGGTACCAATTGCGTCTAACTTGCAGTTTAAACACTGATCTTCTTTAAGGCTCTTACATTGCACGTTTCACTAAACATAGTACATAATTATAATGCAGTTTTACCCGCGGCTGCTAACCACACGCTGTTTTTTTTAATAGAAACTACACAGTTGAACTCGCAATACTTTTACGTAAAAACTTTTCTATAACGGAAAAGTTTTATTGGTATAAAACAATAACATTCCCAATGTGCTTTGAGTACATTTCACGTATGATACAGTAGGACAACAGAATTACAACACGGTGTCGTAATTACTACAACAGGTACTTACTACCATGAAGAACCATAGGCTCACCAGAACAAATATCGAGTGTACGTGCTTTTCATACCAAAATATACTTATTCAAATGTAGCAGTAAGCATACTTTTGACATCTTCATCTGTTGCTAATTCTAAGAAAATATCTCTGCTACAAAAATATTCAATGCACGAACAGATTTGAGTTACGATTTGACGACTAGTAGATCGTTTACGTCACGCCCCAAGTAAACATTGGTAATTGTTGTTTCAAGGACCTTGACGGTATTTATGGGAGCATAAGTGGCATTTGGTTGTAGTCTTTCGCCATGTCTGTGTTTAAAGCGAATATGTACGCGATTTCCGTCGATATGTTTTTTTACGCCCCGTTTTATGCCCCCGATGATGTAAAATAAGCAGTAAGCAAACATTTCTGCACATACAAGGAGTATATTGACCTTTTTCAGACTTGTATGTAAATAATAAGTCAATTAGCGCCTTAATGTTTGACGTATATCTTTTAAAAGCCCTGTTATCTGCTATTTAAAATTGAAGATAATCTTAATTTCCTTAGTTCGTTCACCCCACATCAAGACTAGCTGAACTTTACCCGTCTATCTTAATTGAAAAGCAATTATATCAAAACATAAATAACAATCAAGCAATTGAGCTTAAAAGACGCCCACATGTTGGAGTAATAGACGTTTTCCTTGCTAGTACTCTAGACATTAAAAGCAGTTTCCGCTACTAGACGCGTAGAATAATGTTAATTTATTCTATTGTCACAGTTAACGGTCTTAAGAACCTGAATCGATACACATTAAAATGCAGTCGCACGGAAGTCTAGAACAATGTGATAACAGGAGTGTACCTAGCTAACTAAATATTCTGTACTAAGTGAGCGCTGTTCGGCCGACCACCCAGCAAGCCGCAATCACACTTCATATTATTTTGCAGCTTTGTGCTGAAATACATAATGAATATGACCGTTAGATAAACACCCACATTTCGCGACACTATATTTTGTTGTTGACAGAGCTTAGTAACTCAATGCGCCTACTGGCCGCCGGACCTCGCCGCTGTTAAGCAAGCAAGCACTAGAAACAGGAAAACATAGCTATTATCCTTCCAAATATAACTGAAATCAAACTTCCCCCGCGTGGTTTATTTTTGAATTGCCCATACTTTACGTATGGGGATTATTATTTCAAGCCATCTGGCGCCTTCCAGTCGCTACGTGAAGATACGACAGTGCATTTGTTTCTTAGTGAAGATAGATAATAACTTATTTAGAATGCTGATTCCGCGATTTGTGACCTAGTTTCGGATGTGTGCTTTATATAGAAATATTCAAGGATTCGGTAGAGGGAGGTGCGGTGCTACGAAGTTGCTATGGTGATTCGGTGAGTTAAATTACGCAATTGAAGTGTATCAATCCGATAGTCCGGTGAGGTCTGTGTGCGTTAAAGATGTTCTCTCGGACGTTCAAGGTCGGTTACTGATTAGCCCGTATGACTAGCGTAGTGCATGAATTAATTATCTTACATTTGAAGCGCAGATTCGATGTTTAAATTCATCATAATAAGGTTGTTTAAAGATCCCTTGATATTACGTATACACATTATATATATTTCAATTAGCTATGCACTTACGCGCGCATGTGCAGCGTCTCGGTTGCTAGTGAAAATCAATACACGAAAACAGATTCCGTCGTCCGTTCTGCCACGCGCATCACCTGCCCGGAATTTTTATTTGATTCATTGAGCGTCGCTGAATTTGGAATCTGTTGCATCAGAAGACATTGAAATCCTCCACTTAAAGTGTAATCAAGATAGTTTTCCTGTTAGCCTTTAGGTAATTTAAGTTGATGGCGGCTTAATAGATGCACTGTGTAAGTACTAATTGTTAACAATTTATTATTCTGTTCACTCCCCCGCTAATTGTGTTCGCCTACTTCCGCACTTACTTATATGGTCAGAAAACCGCTTGGAGTTCTTTTGGGGCTTCAAAAACTGCGGGTAATGGTAATGAAAGTTGTGTCATTACCTATTAGTGAACTGTTGTGGCTGGGGGAGGGAGATGGCATAAAGTAGGGGAGCACGTGCGCTTACTTAGGGTTGATACTTGATATTATTATTCTGTGTAGGTTTATTTGCAGAATTAATGTATTATTAAAATACTTTACTTAACGGTTAAATACAACGATTTCCTTATCAATATGCTTTGTTTTCCTGATATAATCTGTATTATTTCCTCTCATTGCTATTATAGGTGCCACTATTTTCAGTTTTTTTGTTAAGCTCTGTTTTTGTTTGATTGCTCCGCATCTTTAGTAGCTCCGCTCTTCAATGTCAAAGCCCTGTGGATGATTCACAGCTTCAAGTGGCTGCAGTGAATATAAACTGCCACGCTTCGGTTGCCACTAAAAAGTTCTTTTAACTTGTAAACTTTTTGCTTAGGCTAACGTTACCAATGATGTCATAGTGATGACTGTTGATTTTTTGTATAATACGTGTAAGACTTTATCAGCATTTATTCAAAAATAGATTTGATGTATTAACAATAAAGAATTTTTAAATATGATTTTTGATAACCTGAAGATTGGCCTTCCAGCACCCGTAAGGAAATAAACCTTACTGGTCAGGAATAGAACAAGCGTAGTGATGTTTTATTGTCTGAATGATGCGATTCCTTTGCTCTGCAGTGGATAACCGCTAGTATTATAACATGTAAGCACCTATTTATAAGTAGTATTTAGGAAGCCTTTTAACTGTGTTCTAAGCCCCAAGTGAACAGTTTTAAATTTAATTACACTTTCGTATCCGTCGTATCCAAGTTACACTTACACTAAGTGCAAGTTTTGGCTTTTTTTTTTAATTACGGATTATGCACGTTGAGAACTTCACTGAATTTTAATCACTACACGCCTTCGTGCCACAGAGTTCAGAGGACTGGCAGACAGGTGCATTCCTCGGCTCTAATTGATACAGGAACCAGACGCGCAGGACGAGAGCGCATAAAAGGAAATGTCGGGACATTACAGTGAACTCGTATAACTGTCGAAATGACGGATGTGGTGTTAAGATCTTGTTGAGTGAGGACAATTAGATACGAAGCTTCTGTGTGATGGAAGATTAATGTTTAACCAGTATATTTTAGCAGTATAAGAACAACTAATAACAAATGATAGTATAAGATATTATAATTTTATTTACTTAGGTAAATATTATACTTACAATCGCGGCTGTAATCTCCTCCGAAGGGGTAGGCGGAGGTCCGTAATTCATCTGCCAAAATGTTAACATTTCGCATCAGGCCATAAGTTTCATGTTGTTGTGAGCCTATTGCCATTTTTCGGGCTCATATGAGATTGGTCACCTCTATCAACTGACTTTCCGATGACAACGGAAGGGAACTGTACCTATTTATCAATAATTAGGATTATATTGATGTTTAGGAGAATTACTAGAATCATTACACGGGATTAATTATTTATCTAAAAGATATTAAATAACTAGAAGCTATTTTTTGCTCTCTGATTAATGATGATGAATGTTTTACGTTCAGAATTATAATCGTGAAGTCATTTTTATTATTGGACTAAATTAATATAAAATTAAGATTCGATATTGAAGGTAGGTATGGGAATGTTATGGTATCTTATATCTGAGTTTCTTATCCTAAGAAATACATGTCATATTTTTTTAAGGTTACAAGTATATTTAACATTATCAGGAGTAAACCTGTTTAGTCAGATAAACTGTTTATCAAACATGTAATTTATCTGGTTATACAATATGCAACACGTGTATTTTTTAACTTACGTATGAATATGTATCTTATATTTTTTTTTAATGATCCTATGATTTTCAAAGTAGAAAACCTTACCTTAAATGTCATACAGGCTAGTAAAATGCATGCATAAAACTTAAAATGGTACAACGAAATTCTCTGAAGTTTTACTTGTTGAAAGTCAATTCTTTATAGTACGAGAGCAAGCGATTAAGAGTATCACTTGTGTTATGCAAATTCAAATAGGAGCAATAGGTGTTACTAAACTACTGTAATAAATAATGTTCTCCTGATCGAATTTCGGTCACGGCGGCCGATCTCATCTCAGACTAGCCAACTACGCAGGAGATATTATAGTGCACTAGTATGCGCGCAAACACAGATGCACCCCCTATCCCCTCACTCTCATAGTCCGATGGGATGGCAGACCGACACGATCGAAGAGAGATCAGGCGCAGGACCAACGGCTCAACGTGCCTTCCGAAGCACGGAGGGGTCTCGACATGTGAAAACGGTCACCCATCACAAGACTGACCGCGGCAAGCACGGCTTAACCTCGCAAATCGACTGAGCTGCGCGGCAGCCACGTAGCCACGAGCCCCTCAACTAAAGTATACTTAAACTAAATTGCTAATGTAACCTCTTGTTTGTCCACAGAACGAGATCAACAGTCAATTTGAGCGCGTGTCAACGTCAACGAGCTCACAGCGCTACGCGTCGCTGTCTGACGTCACGCTCAGTCCCATATTCACGTCACGAAATGTTACTCATGACCGGTAAGTGTTCTATTATAGTCATCTTTTTCTATTATGACTAAAAAGAAGGCGTTTAAGCTGCGTCAACAACTACTGCGTTTGAAGTTAGGCTCAGTAACTGATGGAACTGCTGTGCCAAAGGAGACGGGTTCAATCCATGAACGTGGTAAATACCTATTTGTGCCATCAAATTGGTCACACAAATATTTACCACCATATTGATTGATAATGAGTCAGTCTTAATGTTCACGTGATATTTAAAGTCTAATAAACGAACCCACGACTCAGGAAATACCTAATGCTAGGTACAAGGTACAACATGACAGTGACAAACAAACGTGAAAGCTTTTGAAGAAGTGCATACCATCTGTTTAGACCGTAAATGAAAGTTCTAATGTGGATTGATTGTAACTATGAATGATGCACCGATAACAAAAGGGGGCTTGAAGCGTCAGCTTAGTTAACGCAAGGGACGCCAGACTTGACTGTATTGATCCTAAAAACAAAGTGAGGTGCGCAGTACTCGCGGCGCGCTTGAATGAAAGATGCATGTTGTGCAATGCATGCTAAAGTAGACAATACCTTACCTAGAACTTGTGTATGCAAACATTGACTTAATCTTAAGTGAAGTCAAGTCTTAGACTACCAATGTCAAAATAAGGCTATTTATTTTGAGAAGTTATGAAAACATTGGTTGGGGTCGTTGGTAATGCTTATTGGGTATACAATACCAAGAACCAAGAACCAAGCTGATCAATTATACTTCAATATTTTTTTATGTAAGTTTCGAAAACAAACATCATTTTTTGTCTAAATTCATTTTTTCATGCTCCTAAAGTGATCCCTGCCTAATATCTTCGTAAGGTCTCTGCCTAATAAGTAATCCTACATATTATTCTTTAGGTTACTATATTATTAGCGTCAGCGGCGTGTTCAAAGTAAAAAGACTGAATACTGAATACCATTGAGACCTAGCTAGTCGCCTGACCTTATTGTCATAAATCTCTACACAATGTCACCAACCTCATCTTTCAGCGTCAGTTACAAGTATACACTTGGTATAATGCAGTCAAGGTTAAATACCATACTCACACTTTCAATGCATCTGAACACACAGGCAAATACCATTCACTGAAAGTAGACTGATAAATATACTGATATCGCTTCCACATTTACGATTACGGCCCTTATCTGCGAAATTTGATACGTTACGTTAATATAGTGTACTTTCGTAAATAATAATGTACTCAACATGGAAATAACGTTCGTATTGAAAATTTTGTACTTTTTGTCGATTATTTTAATTCTAATTAGGTTGAAGTATATTAGTTACATTGTCCTGCTCCCACATAAACCTTACATCTTTGTGGTAAAGACTGGCTCTAATTGGCGTTGAGATGAGATGACATTTGCCCTGAAGCGAAATACAGAGAAGGCTACATGCTTCATAAAGTGCAGATTTTGCCGCAACATGGCTAGTTCATATGAAGCTTCATATGAACTCAATATCAACTTAAATGTAAGCAATCCACAACTCAATGAAAGTATCGAAACACTCCACTAACGCTTAATATTTGTCTGCAGATATAAATGTTATTTTTGCATTTATAATCCGTATTATAAGATAAGATTATTTATTTCGCAAGTATGGGTAAAATCAAAATCAATTAAGTGACGTTTTATTATATTTTATATATATTCCTAAAAAAAATCTATTTTAAACCAAGGATTGAATTATACCTGTCACTGTCGCTTGTATATCAAAGAATAGAGATGTCAATAGACTTAATACAGAGTTAAGTTAATGCCGGTATGATCCTAGTTTATGAACAAGAGGGATAATGTTTAGTTTCCATGTTCCCGACAGCCGCGAGCACTCCTATCTTACATAACAAACAAGCCTTTGTAAACATACAGCCACTTGGGACACCCATGTGGTATATTTTGGGGCCACAATAAACTGTTATTATGATTTCCTGTTACACAAAGCAGATAAGTTGAAGAAAATGTAAGCAGCTTAGATATTGTCATGGTTTATGGGAGTTGAGGAGATTGGGATAGTTTGTATTGACCATTTCTTCAAAACAATTTTAAGGATAATTGTAGCAAGAATTGAAGAGGCTTTAATCTACATTAGGTATGTAACTATGTCCAGAAACAGGGTGCACAATATTTTGATATTGACCCTTATACGAAAGAAAAAGATTGATCTATGTAGCTATTCGTTATTTATTCCGTTTGGTTCTACTTAAAGTTCTATGCCGCCAAAGACGCACACTTGGGAGTTACTATCAAATACCCTACTTGTTTTTTAAACACTGTATTTATCGTGGTGAGACACTATCAAAAAAGATTTGAATTACTAGTTTATTTGTGTGTTCGTCATTTAACCGCGCTATATTGAAAAAGTGCTGCAGGTGCCTTAAAATGTACTGGGATACTTTTCGTCCAGTGTTTTGTTAATACAATATCCTTAACTTAGAATCCGCAGACCATTACTAACTTGCTTATTCAGGTAATCGTATAACCATAGATACAGAAAAGCACGTACTTGTCACTTAAAACTTACGGGCACGTTGCTAACCAACAAGGCTGTTCGTAGACTATAAAAAATCACACATGCACGCCTAAATTCGGAACGAATACCTAACTGTAGGCTATACAAATATTTGCTGTGATGTTTGTTCAGCGGTTCTTGTAGCATGCGCTAAGTTCAAGTTCAAAGCGGTTTTATTAAGTTAACGGTATTCATACAACTTACAAAATACCAATAGGACAACGTTATTTAATTATAGTGATCAAAAAGTTTCGTTAACATCTTGATAAAACATTTAAACTAGAATATTAGTTATATTTGTTTTTTTTATATTACGAGCAACTTCTTGATTCCAAATTGTCTAAGCACTTGGATTGGTGTAATTCTTAGTTCTAGTAAAGGTTTCGGACCTACCGATGGTATTAACTACTAATGTATGTGAGAACAATGTAGCTTCTAGTGTTGACATTTAAATTTAGCACCTAGGTATAGCGCTTATCGCTGCTGTCGGAATTTGATAATGCTTTGAGGTAAGCTAACACAAATAAGTATTACATTTAGGTACCCCTGTGGGTGTTTAGAGTGACTCAGTTAAGTACAATTAGGTATACCTATTCATTTAATATATTAACACCTATTGTATTCTCGTTATTTATTATTGTTAATTGAAAAGTATATTGCGATGCAAAAATCTCACATTACATTAAGCTCAATGCCTTAATGGTCACTTAAACTAAATTTGGCCATCTTCTTTTTAGCGTGTCGACGGCAGAAAGCAATATTAGCTGTTGCTTTAATATAAAATACATAATTACATATAGCCAAATCTCCGTTTACTAGGGCGGTCATTAGGTCCTCAGGTGTGCACGTGACAGGGCATGTCAGCCATTGTCTGAGGAGAGACGCACTGGAGATCTGAGCCGTCTATAAAACCCTACTTGTAGAGATTTTCCTTGTTGCGACTCGTCATAAAAATAAACAAGAATTATTAAAAGCACTTCACACAATTCTTATCCAATTAAACTTTCCTCTTCCAAAGTATCTGTTATTATTGCCGCTAATCATCAATGGCTCTGTCAAACAATAATATTGGTCCAAACGTTACTATTGGTACACTTGGCATTGGGCCAATATTTTTATGTGCCACGCTAAAAATTGAAGTTGGACGTTACACGCGAACTTGTAATAGACAGAACATGACGTAAATCATTTTGTAATATGTTGTGTATCGTTAATGATCACATTTTGACGTGAGCTAATGGAGGTAGAACAGAAGGCGATGGTTCCCTTAAAGCTCAGAGCTACGTTCAGCTCGCTATTGAGTGAACTTAGAAAAGATAACGCACTGTAGTTATCAACAAAACCAACTTTAGTGTCCTAGGTCTTGTACTTATACCTTTATTTATAGTAAAACATACACTTATCTTACTTCTACGATCAAGTCTAAGGTCAATTCGGAAATACTCCTGATTACATAAGACCTTATGATTGTATATGCAATTATGAAAAGCATTAGATGTTCAGTATGGCGGCACATAAAAAAAAACAATTCATTATTACAAGGTCACGTTTGTTTACGTAGAAGTATTAAGTTATTACAAACCTCTACAAGTCTAGACGTTTAAACATAAATCTTAAAGAATTCTCTTTAAATTATTTTTTTACAAGGTCTTTCTCGCTTGTCTGTTCGTATTTATTTTATGTTCAACAAGAATGTTCGGTATTTATCACTTAATAATGTAAGCGTTTCGTGACGGCAGAATACATACATTTAATTAAAAAATATATGTATATTCCTAAGAATATATTTATATAATACTAGACACTACAGTTACAGATATTTTTATACAATATGTGTACGCTGCAGGAAATAATACGTATACAATACATTACTGAGAGGTAGCCTCTTTCTACGAGACTGATAGTCTTGAAGTAGGCTGCAGAGCATGATCGCGGGAAGGCTGCACCCTCTGATCCCGAAGGCAACCGACCCGAATTTTAACACCATGAAACCGCTTAGGGAGCCTCGTGGTTTTGTAATTTTTCCACCTAAAATTAAAACAAAAAGACATTAGATATTCCAAGTTGTTCCAATGGAGAAGACTAACTAACTAGTGCCTACATTTTGCCAGCAGCTCGTCTCGCATAGGCAGCCCGACGTACAGCGCATGCTCCACCGACAGCTCGTTCGCCGAGCAAGCGCTAGCAGACACCAGCGTGCTCCTGGAGATAAACCCCAACAACGAGCACCTGCCCTCCCGGCTGTACAAGATGGCACGCGAGTACTGGAAGTGAGTATCGATGTTTTAAAATAAGATAAGAGATAAAACAGTAGACATTATCTCTCTTATTAATAATCGACGATAATATCTGTCCTTATTTAAACCTATTAGTGGTAATTTAACCCATGATTTAAAAATGTATTATTCTATGAATATGCAGTATGTACACAAACAAGTTTTAATACATACATAATTTCGTTATGATACAAACTATGACAATTGGACAAGACAAATTATTTTGTGACTGCCTCGTTTGCGTTTGTTTACCTCTTTCTTAGTGTAACCCACATATAGGAAATGGGCATTGTTTAATTATCGTGTCAGCATCGCGCACAGTCAAAGTGTTAATACTAATCTTTCTTTAATAATGAAATTACAAAACCGTCGTATAACTGTAATCAGAAGGCTGACATAAGACGCTCCCCAATACCATACGCAAAAAATATAATTATGTTTGACACGATTGAGTCGAGCTTTTTGCTCGACTCAATCGTGTCTTTCGCTTTGCAGTGTGCTAGAAAGCTATTTAAGTACTGAACGAAACTTGTATTATGTTTAGTTTAAACATTCTAATTTTATTCTATTCTTACGAATCTTACGCCGTAGACTTTATACTAGAAAACAAATATAAATGTTCTCAGTACTTAGTATTTAAGATTAGTCATAAGACTAATTTTTAAGTAGATTGATATAAATATTCACGCATACGGGCTGCGTGCAATAGCGATGATTAGTTCTGCCAGAATTTATCAGCATGGCCAGAAAATACATTTCTTAAGTATCCAACATTAATTTAAACTAGATCAGAGTACGCTTAGCCACCACTAGACCAACGGGTCAGATACCCGTTGGTCTAGTGGTGGCTAAGCGTGACTGCTGAGCAGTTCCTAGGTTTGAATCCCGGGACGGGCAGTGTTACTGGGTTTTCAGTAATTCTCAATAGCAGAACGCAGTCTGGATTTGTGCCCGGTTGATGGCAAAAGGCTCGCGCACCTTTAACATAACTAGACATATGTGCGTACAACATACTTCCAATACTCCTTCTTTTTTTTCTTCTGCTTTATGTTTACGTTGTGTTAGAGAACGATCGTGTTCGCGACAAATAACACTCGCATTTACACAAAGTCGTAAGTCGTCCACACAAAGAAAAACAATGTACTTTACTTCGGAAGTAAATGCAAGATCCCACATCATCGCCATTACGAAACCCACATAATTATAAGACGGAGGAGGCATTTAATGTTTTCTCAGAATGAAAAAAATACGCACATTTAAATGTATTTTTATTAAACAAAATAATTCCCTAGTATTTCAACGCATTCGTTTTCGCGAATAATCTGTTCAATACCCTGAAAAAACTACATTCTTGTTTGACTTGAAAATGTACAATTATTGCTGCCTCGAGCTCTTTATCAAACGAAAAGCGCGCCAAAAACTTACATATTAAAAACTCAAATATTAAAAATAACACTTCTTAGTTTTTAGCGCGCTTTTAGTACTAGTCTCTTCTAAGTACAAAACAAACACTAAACAATACAGTATTTCACTGGCAACACTAGTGGTAGCAATGCATGCTAAGCACAGTGTTATCTGGAACACTTCTATCCATCGTACTCACAATGCGGGTACGTTAATAAATTCAAAAAATTTAAACAGTTAACTGTCATAATCATGTCGATTTTATCACCAGCTGGCTGGACATAGTTATATCTTATAATGTTTTATTTTTTATGGACTTTAGACGATTGATTTGATTATTGTAATAAACATGGCTAATATTGTGACTTTTATGGAAGTTGAGACGGTGGAAGAAGTATTGACATTCAGGTAGGTTTTAGTACTATTATATTATTGGGAGTTAACTTAAATACTAATATAGAAGAATAACTAGTCTTAATCAGTATTACTGGCTATTTTTGGTGGATTTTAGAGACTTATAAACCTTTAAAGATTTTAATTTTCGACAGCGGTTGGTCGTAAGTACCTTAAGAAAACTAAATTCAAATCGGTCTAAAACAAGACAGCAGAGCTTATTTATTGAAGAGTTCAGTATTTGTTTGTTATATACGCACCGGCCCGTCCTTCGCGGAGTTGCTTCCTAACTTGACTTAAGAAATAAAAAAGATACATACCTTAATTTCAACTACAACGGGATACAAAACATCTATAACTGTTCCTTACAATCAGGCAACAACCAAACAAATATATTTTACTTCTAACCTTAGACTCCACTATATTAACATAACACTAAGCAAATAGGTACTATAAGACTATCCTTCGCACAGCATGACGTGTCCTGCAAGTAGCAAAACATGCCAACACTAGGACGGCGACAATAAAATTAGATATTATGTTCTATATTTGCATCGCGACCGGCGCAGGCAAATGCCAGGCGATGCCAAACTCTTGCAGTACGCTTTCCACTACACTGTGACATGCCATGTGCATTTTGAAATTACCATTTTTACTAATATTGTGAATGAAAATATTATTTCATAGTTACTGACTGATTTGTTCACTTGTTTCTATTATACTGTGACTCAGTGACACTTGTTTTCATTCTATTAGCCTGTTCAGCCATGTATGAAGGGCTAAGATGTACGGAAATCGTCAGGTATTCAGTTTATGTGGTTGTTAATATGCATCTGTGGTGGTGCAGTGATTTTATTATTTGTTTAATGGTTATTGGGCCGTTTTCGCTGCCATATGGTTATATTTACATTCAGTGTTCGACGTTTGAGTGTTGGATTTATCGTTAAATATAAATGGATGTGTTTAATTTAATATATAGTAGTTCTAACCGGTCATATATAAGCCTAGTCTACATGATCACACTTCCTGCTTCCATTCATAAAAATAAATAAATAAAAACACATTTATTGCTACATAAAAGACACTCACGAAAATAAACATTAAATAAAAAACAATTACACGAACAGTAGCAAAAGAAAGTGGACTCAGCGAATGCTGTACCGGGACAAGCATGACCAGGTCCAGCGCTGATTTTCAGCCACTCCTACTCCCTAGGTTGTTGTTCGGGAGTTAGGTGTTCATCATGCTACCACTTTTTTATTCGCGAAATTGTCGTGTTAAAGCTATCAATGTTGTTTATTATGCATATCCTGCTACTACCTGTTACCGGCGGCGTCGCTCATCAGTACATAGTATAAAACAAAGTCACTTTCTCTGTCCCTATATCCCTATGTATGCTTAAATCTTTAAAACCACGCAACGGATTTTGATGCGGTTTTTTAAATAGATAGAGTGATTGAAGAGGAAGGTTTATATGTATAATAACATCCATTAAATAGTGGAGAAATACTTATAATATATATTTTATAGCCGTGCGAAGCCGGAGCGGGCCGCTAGTGTGATATAATACAGAAAAAGATTTTTTTTGGGATTCTACTTTGCCCGTCACTCTTGCTTGCTTGCTTGTTCTTGCCCATAATTATCTGCTGTGTAATAAATAAAGACGTACTATAAGACACGAAATACATATTTATAAAATTAAGTCTTTTAATTGAATATTCAAATGAGCTAGTCTTTGATGTGTTATCCTTTGGAAAACATCCAGCAGTAATAATACAAACTCCGACGGATGTCTTGTCAACAACTGCAGACGTTTGCTATCTTGTTTACAATGTATAAAGGCTTTCAGCCAGTATTCCAACAAATGAAATGCATTACTACTTGGATAAAAGAAAACGTGTTTATTCCAACAAGGCAAACGCGACGCGTCCTTTAGCTGATATCAATGCAAAACACAATTAAATAACGTCGTATTTAAACAAAAAGTCTGCATCGCAGTTTTTAACATAAAGAGACATTTATTAAAAAGGATGCTTCACCTATGCTGTAAAGCATATTTTGAAGGCTTACGAATATTTAAAAGACCAATATAATGAAATATTCAAATGTTTTTCCAATGTAAAAAACGAAACAAAGCCTCTGACATACAAACAGTTGATAACTTGCAATGAGAAAATCTTCTACATTAATTAGTCAAGTGCAACATAACAAATGATTCCGTCTTCCGCAGCAAATACCCCAAGACGGACTACACGTACTCCCCGCTGTCCCGGGACCGCGTGGAGCTGGCCCCCGGGCAGGTAGCCATGCCCAACATGTCCCGCCGCTCCCTGTCACAGTTCCGCGTCCAGGGACCCAACACCAGCGTCGATGAGATCGACCGCCAGGCCGCCACTACCTCCTGGACGTCCAGTACGGTGCGGCGGCGGTATACTGTAAGTGATCATAGTTATTTCATTACCAACAAACATTTCATCTTATATGCCATTTAAAAAGAAAGAAAAGAAAATAAATTCGCCCTCTATCACATACCCTATAACATAACTGGCGACACTTAGAGGAATACAAGCGTTATGGTAAATAAATTAATTCAAATCTATTCAACGAGTACATGCATAGATCATAATAGAATTATAGTTGGCGATATCTTGAATATGGTTTTGTATAAACTGTGGTATCCAGTGTTAGAAAATTACCCCGAAACTCATCGTCCGATGGGACGGCAAGCCGGCATGGCTGAAGAGAGATCAGGCGCAGGACCAAAGGCTTAACATTAGAGAGGTCTCAAACTTTTATGAATGTAAAAAACTATGCAATAGCTATGTAGCTACGGCTGCCTAATTTTTGTTTGTTACAAAAATGCTACCCAGAGCTGGCCTAGACTGGCGGAATTCGCTCGAGGGACTTTGCCCAGCAGTGGGACACTAAATAACCGTTCGACCGCCACGGTCATATGTATAAGACAAATATTTCCGTGTTCTCCACGCCATAACATTCAATAGAAGACAATCCCTATTCTTAATAGTTGTGTAATGTAATAACAAACAATAATCCTAATAAATGTTACGATTAGTTATTATCTTCTAATAAAATCGTGGCGGGAACGAAAACGTTTGTTTTTACAATAAACCCGTGGCAGTCAAAGGGTGCTAAAGAAAAGAATACTAATTAAAAATCATTCGTACTAAACTATTAATTATAATGTCCTTTCTACAGTCAATAGACAGTTCAGACGACGAGACGGCATACACGCACGGCAACGGCGCGCCCTTCCCCGCGGAGCGTCACTGGTGGATCACGCAGATGCTCATCAACATCCTCACCACAATCACCACCACCACACGCAACACGTACCGGAGGGTCGTGGGGCCCTCGCACCGGTACCCGTACACTGACCGCAGACCTGCTAACGGTATGTTTCATGTGTTTATTGGTGTATCATGCTTATTACTACATTCGGTTTGGACGTTGAACGCCACTCGGCTTACGGTGAACCGCGACCAATAGTTTTTCTATTGTGTCTACTGCGTGGCAGTCACCGTCTTAGCAGTAACCTACACCAATTAGCATTATTATAAAGAATATGATGAAAGACCGAAGATATCCCGGGGTCTAGTAAATGAAAATTCGTGGTCTTTGTCTACCCCTCTGAGAAACAGGCGTGACTATAAATGTATGTGTGTATCCTTAACGGATGGTAGACCACAATTAATCAGAATTTGATTAAATCCATTCTAATTGTAAACTAACGTAATTCTACTTACTACTAACCATCCATACTAGTACATTAGTTTTGATTGTAGCACTGATAGCCGAGTGGTATGACCGTTGGACTGCCAAGTCAAAGGTCGCAAGTTCAAATCCCGGCACGCACCAATGTCTTTTCAAATTCATGTGCGTACTATAAATTAGCTATCAGTAGCTAAAAACTGTGAAGGAAAACATCGTGAGGAAACCGGCACACCTGAGAGATTTTTTAACGGTGTTTAAAGCCATTTCACAGGCCTACAGACAGTTTAAACTCTGACACAAGGTTGTTCATCAACCATACATTAAGAAGAAATTTTGATTAATTATTCCGTTTATTATTTGACCACCACACTTGCTCATGGGTTTATTTTAGACCAGTCAATCCCGGTTCCATCCCTATGTTTATGTTTCATTTATATTACAGCCAGCCTACTATCCCAGAGTGCGAAACTCGTGTCAGCTCCATTCATCTGGATTTACACTCTTGTTCGGACTGCTGTCACCACTACCATCACCACTGTCACAGAAACTGTGAGTATATCTTATTATTTGTACCATGATGGGACATTTAGGGCCTGTTTCACCATTTACAAGTAAAGTGTTGAATAGTTACTTCTTGATTAACGCTAATCGGCAAGTAAAAGTTACGAGTATCTTCTATCGTATCTTAGTTACAGGACAGTTTATACACTGATTAATGCTACTCCGATATCGTGAATTTCGTATGAGTAGTTACGGGTGACTTTAAGTGGCGCTTAGTCTATGTGACACTACTTACTTGTCGATGGTGAAATTGGCCCTTAGTGGTTTGTTCACTCGCAGTTGTGACGGAATATGTTAAATTTCCACAGCTGACTCCGAACCACGCGCCCGAACAAAGCAAGTACGTCGCTCAGAGCTATCAGCACAAAGAGAAAGCTGTTGCTCAGCGACGCTGGTGGCCGTGGCTCCTGCTGCTACTGCTGCCCTTCGCTGGCTACCTTTGTGAGTACCATCTTTATTAGAATAATTATTAAATTACTATTATAGCCTACATGACTAAGCCCCGCACTCAGAGACATTTAATGATATTTAAACTATTACTAAGTAAAGGTTTTGTTCGTGAAATCTTTCCTTAGTGTCAGTTTAAGTAATCATTAACGTCTCTGGGTGCGGCTGTTAGAGCCTGTTTCACCATCTACAAGTAAAGTGTTGAATAGTTACTTGTTGATTAACGCTAAGCAAGGAAAAGTTTCGAGTAACTCCTATCGTATCTTAGTTATAGGCCAGTTTATCCCCTTATTAATGCTACTCAGATATTGTGATTTGTATGAGTAGTTACGGGTGACTTTAAGTGGCGATTAGTCTACTAGACACTTTACGTATCGATGATGAAACAGGCCCTAAACGTCACACGCAGTAGTAACGCACCGATCGGAACAATTTAATTTGTCTTAGATACAGCTAATCGTATTACACTTTTCACGATGGTATTATGTCTTTTAGATGGTAACCTGTGTGCTAATAGTCCAGTCAAAATAGACATTGCAGCTTGCATTAATTCCCAACAAGCTGGATTTTTGTGCAGGCCTTGAATACGTCATTACAAATGATATGTCAAAAGTTCCCATCGATCCCGCTTGTGCGTTGTTTTTTATTCGTTGTCAAAGGTCACAAATTTGAGTTTTTTGCGTATATCTCTGAAACAACGAGAGCTATCGAAAAATGGTTCAGACAAAGTTTGTAGATCGTAAAATTGCCTACAAAAAAGATCTCAACACTTTTCTTCTACAAAGCATCGCTTTCGAGATATCGTGACTTCAGACCGCAGGAAAGTCGTATTTACGACTATATGCACACATTTCCGCACCACCTCTGAGGTAGTGTACACGGCGCTTTTTTTTAACGTGGTTTCCCCAGTAGGAATACTCCACAATATCTGCATTTACTAGAGCTATGTCCTTCGGGAAAAGCAGGTATACGCTGGTTTCGACCCGAAAAATGGAGTGTCGCAGGCAGATGTTTCTCAAGGCCAACCGCCCAATAGAATTAGGGACGGACGATGACTCACTCAGAATTGTATATTTTTCACGTACTTGTGTGCGTGGGGCAAATAAAACTATGTTCTAATATTTTTTGTTCAAATGGTTAACGCGATGATGCATACTAGCCACGTATGAGTGCATATTCGTATTTCTATGTTTAAAATAGCCATAATTCGAGAACAGTGCACCGTAGAAGAAAAAGTGTTGAAATCTTTTTTGTAGACAATTTTACGATCTACGAACTTTGTTTGAACCATTTTTCGGTAGCTCTCATTGTTTCAGAGATATACAAAAAAACGCAAATTTGTGACCTTTGACCTCGAATAAAAAACAACGCACAAGCGGGATCGATGGGTACTTTTGATATGTCATTTGTAAATGACGCATCCAAGGCCTGCACAAAAATCCGGCTTGTTGGGATTTAATGCAAACTGGAATCATAATTTAGTCTATTTTGACTGGACTATAAGCTTAATATTTAAGAATACCAAATCATTTAATTTTTTAGTTTTTTTATAAAAACAGAATTCCTTTAAAACGACAGGTATATGAAAATGTAATGGATAAGTATATATGTGGCAATATACAATGAGTTTTAATAACTTCCCTGTCCCGTGAGTCACATGTGATACATGGTCATTGTTTAACTATTGTGTCTGCATCGTGGACAGTGAAGTGGTTAAACTATTTCATAACTGTTTTTGTAGATAGTCATACCCAGTCTTATGTCAATTGTAATAAGAAAAATCATCTATATTTGACAGAAGATCGGCTCAAAACTATACAATCATTAGGTAAACATGTTAATTCCTTGCAGCGCACTACACATACGAGAACTGGGAACGTCTCGCTATGCCAAACTTTACTGATTTTCAAGTAGACCTATCAGAGTTCTCACCGAAGCAACTGCAGAAATCACTACCAAGCTTGGATATCTTACCAAACGTCAATATATCAAACATTTACAAAAAAATGCCGGATTTTAGGGAGCCACTGACAAGAATTATAAAGGCCTACGTAGAGTTCCGAGAAGAGGTTGGTGATACTGTTGGCAGTGCTTTACAAGTGGTGTGGAACCAAATCGTGAAGAATATTACTTGACTATACGAAAGTATCAAACGAGAGAACGCCCTCTCAAGATTCGTTTGGACGACATACTTCACCATAACTATTCCTTGTTACATATTAATACAACTTAATGAGATACCTGCATTACTTTATATCATTCGTAATTGTATTAAACTATAATAAAAAACCATAACTATCTATCTCTATGGTACTTCTTAATCGAGGTTTTATTATTAAGGGTGTTCTTTGAAAGTATCATTTATATTCTTACTATAGTAGAGGGTACTGAGGATCGAACCATTTTAAAAAAGGTTTCGAACTTATAAATCTTGAGCTATATTCATAAGCAACAAGCATTCGCATGAAAACTTACTGTTGGCTACCAACAGTATTACGAGAATTATTATAGTACAAAAATGCATATGTAACATCAATTGAGCAATTCTCTATATTAAAAAGTGGGTTTTCAATCCATATCAACAGCTTTCTATTATTAAAATGTGTATTATAATAAATTAAAATGTTCTTTAGTAAGCAAAATAATTATATCATGCTCATTTTAATATTATAATATTTATTATTCATAGGAATGTATGATCTTTTTCCTCACGACAGGCTTATGGTTTCCCTTTTCTGCCCTCCCATTATGCTCTTAGCATACTTCAAGTGGCCTGAAGTAACTTGCCGTATTTGATGATTATTATTTTACTCAACAATGTATATGATTACTTGATCTTGTCACACAGTTAACTTATAAGGATATATGCATGTGTTACTAGCATGTGATAAAGTACTTAATTGTGTATTTAAGTATACTCCCGCTATATAAGGGTGTTCAATTTATAACGACTTGAACTATTTGATATCTCTTATGAACTTTTAAATTGATGTGGAAATACATTAGGTACTAATAAACAATATTATATTGATGTGCATACAATAAATATGAGTAATAAATGATTTATGATTTCCTTTACAAATAGGTTTTACAAGAATACAATTACCAGTAATTTTATATTGGTGCATGAAAAATGCTTGTTTCTTATAATTTAGTTTCAAAAGTGGCTTTTCAAGTGGCCACATAATTCACATAAAATATTTGTTTTAAACCACAAAAAGTATAATTTATTTATTTCGATATAAGAATATTATATAATTGATATGTGATTTTATCTTTGCTGTCATATAAAATACAAATATTATTAACATTATAATCCGTATAAAAATATATCTTATTTTCATTCCGCAATACACAAATTATTTATTTTTTAAATAGTTATTAGTATTTTTTAATTTATTGTTATATTGCTGAGTGTGAATTTCACATCGGGATAGAACAAACTATAATGATCATAAGACACTTAGTAAATACAAATGATGTCTGTTTGTTAGACTAGGAAATTCATATAACTTAAAAATATTTAAACTTATTTGTCTTATAAATATTTTTAGTAATAAATCGTAGAAAGTAGATCGAAACGATATTAAAACATGGGCCTAAACGCTAATTTTCCCGTCTCGTTGATCGAGTGGTCTTAAAGCGACTGCCGAGCACGAGTTCCTGAGTTTAATTCCCAGGTAGTGTAAAGTATTATTAGGTTCTACTAATAGTTGATTCTGAGCAACAGAATGGAGGCTAAGTTTATGCCCAGGTAATGCACATAGGCTCACGCTATATTATGTCTTTATTACGTGAATTGTCAAACTGATATCATGATTTGCTCTTGTTTGGATCGCTAACAATTATCATGTACAAAACTCAGCAGTATATTAGTTGTTTAAGTAGTATACATGCATCGATGTACCTAAATTAACATGACGTGGCCATACATTGGAGTTTTATTTAGTTATTAAGCTTATTAATTTACTACAGAATTGTCGACTGAAGATTGTTTTGGTACAAATTATTTTATAACCTAACAAATGTTCTAATTTTTTTCCAAATTGGCAAAATTAAAAAGACTAACACCTAGTCATAATATTCTTTATTTATATGTTATTAGCCTTAAGAGAAATAAGTATTTAAATGTTGGATGTAAACTAAATTATGTTGAGAAAGGCTACAATTTACATTGAGATATATAGGCATAAAAAATAGTGTAATTTATGCTGCCTGTATGAAAATTTGTTTTGTTTTTAAAGTTTAATTTTAAAACTTTATTATATTATTTTAGCATCACTATTCTGCAGTTAACATGACTTTTTGCTATTATTCTGGTGCTTATACAATATGCCAGGCAATTTATTTACAATAATATAGTTATTACAGAACAGGGATTATATGCAATACATTATTACCTGGCCCACCAGATACCAATATTTGGTCATAAGTATTGTCTATTTAAGCACAACTATTTATTTGTCACAAACCACCTGCTTAATGCTTTACATACAGTGTGATGATTTATTTTAATAATTTAATTCTAGTTTATAAGCAAATTTTAAAATTAAGATCACTTCAATGAATGTTGTAATAATAAATGTTCTATAAATGTCTAATAAAGAAATTGTGCTCTACTAATTGGTGTATATGATTTGATTATATGATTCTTAAGTAATTAATACGACTTGTTATTTGTCTACCCACATAATTCTTCCCTGTTTTGCCATATACATTATAAAGTCGGGGAAGGATAGAGGCCAAACCACCTATATGAAAGTGGACGTACTCGATGGACGCTACACTTTTAGGTGAGTTCAATACCTATAATATTAAGTAATTATAATAATACTCTGTCCTTCCCTGTCGCTCTCGATATTTAATTTATATTTTGAATGTATTATGTGGGAAGGACAGAGGAAACACAAAATAAACTAAAGAATATTATTTGTTTCAGGTTACAACTTCGCGGACAAAGTTATACCTCAAGAACAAGTAGTGGTGGACACTTACAGGCCGCCACCGGTAGTACACGACCCGGACCTGTCCAAACGAATGGCGGCGCTAGAAGACTGGGCGGTGAACGTCGACGCGCGCCTCAAGCACTTCGACAACAAGCTCTCCAGACTGGACAACTTCGAAGCTCAAATCGAGCAATATTCCCTCAAACATTTACAACAGAATCTGATCCAAATTATTGACTCGAAGGAAAACGCGGGCGCTTTGGCTGCCAAACTGAAGCAGTACTTCGATAAAGACTACATATCTAAGGAGCAGATGCAGGTTATGAGTCAGGAGATTCACGAGCGGCTGATTAGTACGTGGAAGCCTGATATGGATGAGGACAGGATCCGTCAGTTGGTTCAGGAGTACCTTGCGGTGTTCGAGAGGCGGCAGATGGAGGTTGTGGTGCAGAGGATGCAGGAGTACGTGCGGGATGCTGAGGTACGGGGCGGGGTGGGGGCGGACATGGAGGCGGTGAGGAAGATGGTCGCCGGCATGCTCAACGTGTACGACGCTGATAAGACCGGTTTAGTGGACTACGCGCTGGAGTCTGCAGGTGTGTACTGGATTCTGTTGGGTCTTTTTTACTAAATCTTAAATCTTGTAAATAGTCATCATGAAAGCGAAACCAAATTGGTGGTATGCAACTTTATCGCGGTATGTTTTCTCGCCAAATACCTTCATGGGCTCCTTCAATCAAGAAGAAGAGGAATAATAACTTCCTCATAATATTCACCGACTAGACCTTGGCTAGTAAGATGAGAAGATAACTGTCAAATTCTTTTTCTGTAGTTTTAGTTCAGTAATTAAGTTCAGAATTTAAACTTTTTGGAAGCTATCGTTACTGAACTTTAAAACTAAAACCACCATCTTAAAAATCATGTTAATTACAAGATAATACAGATAAAAACCTTGTATCCAGGTGGGCAAGTAATCTCGACGAAATGCACGGAGCTGTACCAGATCAAGACGAAGCAGTACAGCATCCTGGGGCTGCCGGTGTGGTGGGTGTACACCTCGCCGCGGTACGCGCTCACCCCGGGCGCCATGCCGGCCGAGTGCTGGGCCTTCCAGGGCTTCCCCGGGTACTTAGGTCAGTATCAAGCTCACAGAAGACCGTGCAAGTACTCCTGGTCTACTTAGAAGACTGTTTATAGATCCAATTGGTACTGAGGCTAAATATAAGGTCTTTTTGACTTGTTTAGAAGAAGACTGTTCATATACGACCCTATTGGCTTTATAGCTTAGTGGAGGGTGCAGAAACAATGTAGGCATGGTATGTCTTTAATTAAAGAAACCTATGTAATTCAGCAGCGATGTTTACTATGTCACATCAATGCTCGCTAATCTCACAATAGTTGAATTTCTCTGCATTTTAACTTCATCTCACCGCGAAATCATACACAGTATACTTGGTTAATTTAAAAATTTAAATGACAACAATAACAAAATAGACTGTTCCGTCATTGTCGAAACAAAAATGATTCCTTACTTCAAATATAAAGCTCAACTTTCCCAGATCTGCCACTGTAATCTTTATATTCCAGTGTTGCGAACCTACGCCATCATAGAAGTGACAGGATTCTCATTGGAGCACATGTCGCGCCTGCTCGCCGTCGAGGGCAAGATCGAGTCTGCGCCGAAGAACTTCTCCGTATACGTACGTACTAACTATGATTGCTAATATTCTGTTATTATGATGCATGGGTTGAGGACAATAATGGGGGACCAATTGAAAGCTGAAAGAAGCATGCATTTTCTTTTTCTAAGGCATAACTTGTATATTTAACTAATGTATGTTAGTCACATAAGATACTAAGGGCGGGTTGTTTCAAATAGTCTGACGTTACATACGTATCTCAAAAAAATAACCATTGCAGAAGACGTTTACAGTACGTAAAACATGAAGCGTTGTTTCGTGGCATGGAAAAAACGGTAGTCAACATTATTAGGGCTGCTAGTAAAAAACTAAAAGTTTTTCGTTATTCGGGCTGGTAGTAGAAAACAAAATTGTTAATGCCATTTTTACCATTTACGTGTGCGTCAAGTGAAGCTGAGCAACCCGCCCTTGCTGTGCCTATATAAATGATGGTTACGGAAGCTTTGTGCTTGGGGTCGTACTTACATGCACAAAGGCTGGGCGTTCATTTTTGTCGCGGGATACTTATAAAATATTTAACCAACATTTCTTTTTGTAATCCTTTGTAACACGAACACAATATACTTTAGTCGTAGTGGTAACTGGTAACAAATTATGGTCTGTATCAAACCAGTTAAAAAATAGTTGACACTGTCTTTTTACTTGCACGTTGCACCTTGACATTTGTTTTTATTCTGTGGTTAATATTTTTCATGTTGTGTAATTTAAGTTTCCTTTTTGTTTTCTTATCTTATTCATCAACATAATGTTGTGGTGGTATGTTAGATATTTGCATCCTTGTACTTTTTCTGGTCCTGCATTTATTTTTCTTATATTATCATAACATAAGCTGGAGGTAAGTTTAACAATAAAAAATTATGTTTAATATACATGTATTTACATTTCTTACCATTCACCTACTTCTTTTACCAATATAGACAGGTTAATAAACATCGACTTTTCTAAATAAAACCTTCTCAGGGTCTGCACGGTGAGATGGATCCCGAGCCGCATCTATTCGGCGACTACCAGTACGATGCAAACGGCACAGCCATACAGTACTTCCCAGTCAAATACCCCAAAACGACCGACATCGGCGGAGTGGACTACCCAGTCGCCTACGACACTATCGAACTGAGAGTCGAGAGTAACCATGGCAACCCGACCTACACGTGTGTGTACAGGTTCAGGGTGCACGGCAACCCCCTGTCTGACATCCGCAGGGCCACTGAAGACAGCTTACATGAAAGCGAAACGTAGCAGACGCTCCAATTTTTTCTAAAAGAATTGAGATGTCACGGAATTAAACTGTGTGATTAACAGTCGAGACTCGTCCAATCAAATTGTGTTCAGTAATGAGGATAGAAATCATTCCTAGGCATATTCAGTGTAGTGTAAAGTGGCCTTATCTATAAAATTCTTAATATGATAGTACAAAAACTGTTGGTGACTTTGTGTAAGGATGTACTAAGTAAGTTTTGACCGTGTGCTTCTCCAGTGACTATGTTTACGAAATCTCTGATACCGCACAACGCCCTTAATACGCTTAGTTGTTCTGAATACTTTTTAACTGTATTTATATGTAGATTTTTAGTGTATTTTAAGTTTTTAAATTAAGGTTTTTATTTTGTAACTAGTTTATTAATTGGCCGTTGATTTAGAAACACGGTGTGTTCTCTTGCGCTAGTTGTACTGAATTAAACGTAAGTACCTACTGTTAATACTACATTTTCAACACCTTGATAACTTATAACATCATGTTTTTGCAAAGCTTAACAGAATAGTTGTCAACAATGAAACAAGGAACTGTAATTATTCTTTAACATTTAGGCGTAGTATAGGATACATTTAATTGGTAGCTATTAGTATTAAATACTTGACAAAGTGTCTGGCCATCATGTTTCTAAACTGACGATTTTTTATCGAGTTATAGGCTTAGTGAAGGAGCTAGTCCACATAGATTTTAATAAATTTTATGCCAATATAATGTTAAGTGTTTTCGGTTTGTCTCAAAATCTAATGTAACGGGTAGAGGAGCTGAATCCATACCGACGTTTTGAGAATCTTATTAGAAGTTAGATTAGTATGTAAATATTTTTAGAAGCACTGCTTGTTAACGGTTTTATTATTTCAAATGGCCTATTACTACGTCACCCAGACCGCCAACGGCTACGTAGGTGCGGCCGGTACAAACCCATTTTTATTACATCATAAAATAATAATAGACTTGCGACTTACGATAAGTCAGGTGACAAATATAATGACGTTCTAAGCAACATCAAATATCTATTTATTAAATTATAATGTGGTATAATGAACAATGCATTGGTTAGCGTTTGTATTTGTTTCTAGACATGTAAAGAGCTGAAATTTTAAAATTAAATACGTTTTTTTTTAATTTTTACATCAGAACTTTTACGGCAGGCCGCGCTGATATTGTTTATGGGTATTGATAGAGCCAAATCTCTCCAATAAGCTCACTACCTACACATTGTTTCGAAAATAAGACTTATCCCCACATTAATAATTGTTTTAGCGTTGAATTAGAATTATTATGTACTTTAAAGTTACCACTAACAATAAACTTGTGCGTTGTCAAATATTTTATGGTCTAATTCGAAAAGCTATTCTTGTACCAAAAATATTTTATTACTTAAATCATGTCAATTAATCGGATATTTCTTAGCACTTAGCTCTAAATCTTGGTCTAATTCAATGATTTATGTATAAGTCACCTTAATACTATTGAATAAAGTACAACAGTTGAATATAATTCTATTTTAATTAAAGTGGAAAGTGTATTTTAAGACAATAATCTTCAATAGCAAATCATTTGTTATACTGTTGCACTGAACGCAAGATCCGATATTTTATGAATTTTGACACTGTTTTTATGTCGTTAATTTTGTAAAACGTTTTTAACTAACCGATTATGATATTGCTAATAATGTGAAAGTATTTGTGATGTTCGAAATAAAAGTCGTATGAAAAATTTTGGAGTATTATTTGCCTCTGCATAAGATGGGCAACAGCGTCTTCTGTAACTTCACCGCTAATACTGCGATCCCCTAGCTGCTTGTCAAGTGTGGGGATTATGGCAAGCGCCCCCCCCCCCCCCCTTAAGGGGACGCCTTTGTTCACAATGGACGTCTTCCGACTGATGATGATGATTAGTCTTTGCTTATTGAAATTGCTTCAAAATTTAATTAAAATCAGCTGCAGATGTGAGAACACATATCAAAGCATCTATCTTTTAAACTTCCATTAAATCCGTAGAATATTACAGTCTATTTATAATTTAATTTATCTATACCATAATGCGCACCAGTAACGAGCACTACGCACCTAAACCTTTTGAAGGGCACTCCTAATAGATTAGCGTAAGCCTTTCTAGGGCGTCTCTTTAATTCCATATTATAATCCCTTAATCACTGTTGAGTATTTTTCTATGACTAAACAACTTGATTTTCAAATATCTAGCCGCAAAACGATCGTGATTTTAACTCCTATTCAGTTACAACATCAATTATAACCATATAAACCATTTATTTTGCCACACACAATAAACACATAACATTACACATAATATGACATGTGTGGCAAGGGATCCAGCTCAGTATTTGCTGTGCGAAGGGCACATCACTGATTTTCAGCTGGTCCCTGTGAACATACGGATAGCACGCAAATAAAGCATTCTTCACAGCATGAAGTCATTTATGTTGACATTCCGCACGTTCAATACAGGGAATTAATAAGGCTTGCATATTAGACGAAACTACAGATCTTCGTATTTTGCACGTATGATCATACATTTTCCCTATGATTTTCCTAAGTCTCCTTAATAGTCACAATCATGATTAGGTACCCATATTCCAACATCCAAGTGACTACGCGATTCATTATAGGTACCAAAAATCTTAATATTACTCTACATACATATATACCTTCTTGTGGGTAGGTAATGCAGAATATTACAACTATGAAGTGATATCTCAGACGCTAATTTATTACAGATGGAGATAGCCATCAGCTGGATCAAAAATTCACATACCTACCTCCTTTACCTGCGATCACCTCAAAATCTGAGGCTACCACAAATAATACATAAGATACCTGCCGCCCAGTTACTGGGTTACTTTGATTGCATGTAGTACCAGCTGTAGGACTAGACCTACGCTCGTAAAATTATGAAACTGAACGTGGGTGTAAGGTACCTACGTAGCTAGCGAAAATGCATAGGTATTGCCTTACCTACCCATGGTTTTCTCTTGCCTTACATTATAGTTACCAAACTATAATATTGTGTACCCTCCTAATTAATCGTACAAGTGTTATCAACATCGTCTTGTGGAATTGAGAGCAGACGTGTACCTAATTCTATATAAGTAGGTTGATCGACTTCCCTACTACGTAACATGGTCGTCGTCTGGCGTCCGGCTATTTCGGTACGGTTGCTCAAAGTCGTTCTATTTTCGAACTTGGGTCAATGTCGGTCGTTGCGCTCAGATAACGAGCATGCAATCGACTTGTTTACATTCAAGGTTAGAAAAGAAAAGACAGGTAAATTTTTCAGATTTTTTTTTGTATTTTTATCATTTTTTATAATTTATAAATGACCTAGTAAGAAAGTAGTCTTATCCGTTTCAGCACATACAATCATCATTCATGAGATTACAAAAGATCCTTTGGCGAGTGCAGTACCGAGGCCGGCGGTCGAGGCGCGCCCGCGGCGCCGCGCTCCGTCCTGCCGTCACTATTACGATTTAATTACAATAATATCTTACGTACAATTAAATTAACGGAGATTACAAGCCTGAATTGAGCAGCCGGCCGCGGGACCGGCCGGGCCGCGGGCTGCTGTCGGCAGCGTGTCGCGGCTCGCTTAGAAGCACTTCCTGTGCACGATGGAGGGGCCAGACTCGTCGTACTCCTGTTTCGAGATCCACATCTGCTGGAAGGTCGAGAGGGACGCGAGGATCGATCCACCGATCCATACAGAGTACTTCCTCTCTGGGGGCGCGATGATTTTGATCTTCATTGTGGACGGGGCCAGTGCTGTGATTTCCTTCTGCATACGGTCAGCGATACCAGGGTACATGGTGGTACCTCCGGACAGCACTGTGTTGGCGTACAGGTCCTTACGGATGTCGACGTCGCACTTCATGATCGAGTTGTAAGTGGTCTCGTGGATGCCGCAAGCTTCCATACCCAAGAATGAGGGCTGGAAGAGAGCCTCAGGGCAACGGAATCGTTCGTTACCGATGGTGATGACTTGTCCGTCGGGAAGCTCGTAGGACTTCTCGAGGGAGCTGCTGGAGGCGGCGGTGGCCATCTCCTGCTCGAAGTCGAGCGCGACGTAGCAGAGCTTCTCCTTGATGTCGCGCACGATCTCACGCTCGGCGGTGGTGGTGAACGAGTAGCCGCGCTCGGTGAGGATCTTCATCAGGTAGTCTGTGAGGTCGCGGCCGGCCAAGTCCAGACGCAGGATGGCGTGCGGCAGCGCGTAGCCCTCGTAGATGGGCACCGTGTGCGAGACACCGTCGCCGGAGTCCAGCACGATACCGGTGGTACGACCGGACGCGTACAGCGACAGCACGGCCTGGATGGCGACGTACATGGCGGGCGTGTTGAACGTCTCGAACATGATCTGTGTCATCTTCTCTCTGCAACACAAAGGGCACGGTCAGAAGCGTCACGGGGCTGCAGGGGGCAGAGGGCCCGAGGGCCACTAGGGGCGCGGTACCGGTACATACCTGTTGGCCTTGGGGTTGAGGGGGGCCTCCGTGAGCAGCACGGGGTGCTCCTCGGGCGCGACACGCAGCTCGTTGTAGAAGGTGTGGTGCCAGATCTTCTCCATGTCGTCCCAGTTGGTGACGATGCCGTGCTCGATGGGGTACTTGAGCGTGAGGATACCTCTCTTGCTCTGGGCCTCGTCGCCTACGTACGAGTCCTTCTGTCCCATGCCGACCATAACGCCCTGGTGGCGCGGCCTGCCCACGATCGAGGGGAACACGGCGCGGGGCGCGTCGTCTCCCGCGAACCCGGCCTTGCACATACCGGAGCCATTGTCTACTACCAACGCAGCAACTTCCTCGTCGCACATTGTGAATTAGTCTGAAATTTGCAAAAAAGAAGTCGTTAAAATAAGTTAAAAGTACCTACCGGTTATTAAGAATTAAATTGTTAAGACTACAAGTGAGGTATCAGATCACATCCATAATGAGAGTCGGTGGGTAGTAGACCCACACGCAACCATTGCGGGACAATGCTAAGTGGGCGTCGAGTCGCAAATTGAAACCAAATAAGGCGAGATGTATGCACGATAGGCGATGCGGCACAAAAAACGTGGCACATGACGCGGCATGACCACATTTCTCAGAGACGGGCTGCTCTTACTGACCGAGAAAGTCGTTCGCGTGATGAGTTACTTTCTAATTGGATTGAAAACCGTTCAGGTTTAAAATATTGCTAAGTGTCGGTTAGTGATAGAGGGCCGACCACGCCCTACCGCAACCGGCTATCCCAGACTCCCGGCCGGCGCGGCGTCACGCGGCCCAACCCTAACGACGTGTCACTGACCCGCACACACTAATGGGATTGCACTATTTCCTCACGCCACTAAATCACTAAACATCACAAAAAAATTAATGGCACAACTGTATCAACTTACTTTTAATTAAATAGTCCTAATAAATAAATAAATTAACTCGCTATTGCACAGCCTCGGTAATGCTGCACAACACCACTGCTCGAGCTCACTTCGTGGAATGTCGGCGAGCGCGGCAGGCAGAGTATATAAATGAGGCTGGTTATCGGGGCGCCCCTACCCCGCCGCGGCGACTTCTCCACCAATCGCACAGTACGGCACAATACATGAGTTTTCGTGGCCATATATGGTATTCCGCTGCAGGGAGCCTGCGCGCGCCCCCCGCGCCCCGCGCATCCCCGCCGCTGATAGCGCGCCACTTGATAACGACGAGATCTCAAAGAACGCTCACATTGAACATTTAGCGATCAGACAGTAACGCACTATATTTAATTCCAAATGGGATGGGTACCAAATGCAGTTTCTGTAGATTACCTACTACAGCGACTTCATAGATGATAACGAAAGTTCAACGCATAGGTAGGTATTGGCACAATTCCAAAAAGACTGCATTACACACTGCAGCTGATGCAGATAGCGAATGTCGCTTATCTGCATCGAGAGTAGTATCCACAAGTTTCAGATATCAAGTATCAGATAGGTACAAAAATGACACTCTTCAATTTTACTTTACAAATAGGTTACTTTTTAACAGAAAATCCCGTCTCTTTAGAAATTTGCCAAAAACATAGAAGACAATTAAAAGCTTAAAGATTTGATGACAAAATATTATTTAAATAGCGCTTACCAGTAATAATCGAGTAGAAGAAACAATAACCGCAGCGATCGCGAACCGTGAGAAATGAATGCCGGCCGGTTTCTTTCTGTTGCTCGCTCGCTCGTGGAGGTCGGTCGATCTGCTTCACTAGAATACGCCGTACGCCGGCGCCCCGCGACTCAATCGACTCGCCCAACGGACCTCTGTAGGTGCCAAATAATATAAAATTTTCCTACTAATTAAGCCGCGATAACAATCAAAACGACCTACAAAATGCGCCCGCTGACAGACCTAACTGACAAATGTCAAGCAATTGTTACTATTCGAAAAAGGAATGTAATTATTTTTTCCACAGAAATGGACTCGCCCAACTTCCCCGCTTGCCGCAACCGATGGCGTTACCATATATGGGAATCCGTAAAATCCTGGGCTCTGATTGGTGAACAGTGGCAACGGTCGTTGTACGACGTCTGTACACGGCGTTCACACACACAAACATAACTTTATACTTGTGTTTGTGTCTAGTAGCAAAATGATTCCATTCAATATCGTCTGCAAGGCGGCATTACTAAACCAAGTTATGAAGGTTGTCTAAGCAATTTTATCAAAGGTAGTTTCTTGTGTATTTGAGCTAGTCGTTTAATATTGAAATCTTTAGCGTGCCTTTTCAGTATAGGTACCTACCTACCTACAAAATTATTAGGTACATTAGCACATGCTTATCAATTCAAATCCAACTTAAATAATATCCAGAACCAACCTGCCTCTGTAAGTAGGTACTACATACTTATTTACTAACAGAATCAAATTGTATACATAATACTTTATAAGGTAGGTAAACTATTCCCTTTTTGGCGTAAGTTCATGACAGGTAACCCTAAAAAAGCGAGCAAATTCAACAAATTGACATTAGGTTATTTGCTTTATTTGTTTTAAAGCTGATTAGAAATTAAACGTAGAGGTTAAATAAATAGAGAAGGTAACTTTACGTTCATGATAATAATAGGAAGGTGTTGGTGCTCTTTCCTTATTTTGCAAAGTTAAATTTATTCAATAATTTATATTTATTCATACCCAGATGCTCAGCCCAGATGTTTGTTTACTTACGTAGCCAACTGATAACTTTCGATTTCGGTGCTTTCTTATATTTTAAAATAGGTTTCTCCTAAAGTACCTACTTAACTTAGGTACTTATAACATAAGTAGACATGACTGCGAATTAATTAAATAGCATCTACCGTAGCCACATGTCAGTCAAAAACAAAATAATAAATAATTAATTATCCAATACAACTCTGACCTACGTTAGTAACTACAAAATAAAATAAACATAATCGATATAAGTGGCTACACTCAGTAAATTGGTACCTATTAAGTTATTAACTATAGGTACTAATTATATTGCAAATTTGTTGCAGGTCATCAACCTGTCAACATGGCTCAGACAGATACCTACGTAAAGTATGATTCTGCAAAGATTTGCTTCTAATAAATGAAGGTCAGTTTGAGTACCTACGTACTTACTACATAACCTTCCCGTGATCCTTATCAGAATCTAGAATTGCTTACTAACCTATTATACACCTGTTTTATTTCAAAATAAGTAATTACGAAGAGTAAGGCACTAACTAGTCTTTTTCTATCCTACACTATAAAAGAATACCAAGCGAGTAGTGTGAAGGTAACTTAGCTATCTATCAGTGATATGTTTATTAAATGCTTGGGTAGCTCTCAGTCTCAGCAAGCGTTGTATGAATTAACCCTAAGGCATTGACTGGCTATCATGCTATCATATCAATAGGTCGTGGGATCCAATGCCAATACATTAAACTAGATTGATGCAGCTTATCACTCCACTACAGCGACACTGATTTGTCTATCCTTTTCCCAGCTGTGTTGGGAGCGTCTCACAGTCTTACTATACAGCTGGTTACTAGTATTGTCCATAAAACGACTGCATTCTGACTCCCAAGCTACGCGGAATACTGGGTAGGGATGGTCTTATGTTCAGGCGCTTGACATCTTATTTTTTTATCAATAAAAATATGTTTGCACTTCATTGGTAGGTTCAAACACGATCTGCAGCTGTTGCATAAAACGAATGGTCTGTAATTGGAAAAAATCTAAATTAATGTGTGATGTTAATCTTATGTTTAAATTATTTATTATCCGTCCTTACTTTCGCATTTATAATATTAATATGAGAGAGATTAACTGTTATGTAAGACGTAAATTATACAATAAATAGAAACACCGAGCGGCATAATACTTAATAATTTATCAGTATTAGTCTACCCATCAATATATTATTTTAAAAGCAAAGAAAATAGACAAAAATAAAAATACTAAGTATCATATCACATATCGTCCCTTAGCTAACAACACCGCTCAAGTCGAAAATTGGCGGTTTTTACATTTTAATGCCATTGGATGAAGCCGCGCATTACGCGTCGAACCATTGGTCACATGAAATAGATTTCAGCCAATCAGAAGCCGTAATTTAAAAAATAGTGACAGCGCTCAAGTCGGTTGGCGTCGCAACACCGCACAAGTCGTTAGTCTGTCATACTTATCGCGCGAAAATATTTCGCGCTCCGTGATTATTCAATTTTTAAGTGAATTTTATCGCTGAAACGTCTATGCAAGAAGTTTTAATAGAAGATTAAGAGGTAAGCTATAGAATAAAGTAATGTTTATTGATGTGTATTAATTTAGAAATAAACGATAAAATTGTATCTTTACTTAAGTACATACAATACATGGCTATAAGTAAAACTGCTAGGAGTGATCCTATGCCTTACGAAGCTCGTTATTTGGACTATACTTTTTTTACAGACTTTTCGAAAGAATTAATTTATAAATCTATAAGGCCTGGTAAAAAAGCAGGTGACCCTGTCGTCACAGATTTACGTATGCTAGAATACAGACCAAATGGCACAATTTGGTAAAAAGTTAGTTTTGATGACGAGCTTCACCCGTTACCACATCGTCTCACGCCAATTAACAGCATTAAACAAATAAATAGTTTGCAGAAATTGTACGCAGCTAGAATACCAATTACAAAGCGGAAGTATCAAGATTTGCAAGACCTAAAAAGTGTATTGCCATTCTTTTTATGATGACCTTCCGCACAGCAATCACTAAAGACTGCAACTAAACTAAAGACTAGAGATTTTGAGTATACTTTATAATTTTATTAATACTATTATATCTTATTTCTTTGTAGCTTATTAAAGACTTAGTAAACTAAGATTAACATTTAAAATATTTACCTATTAAAGTAAAAAAATATTATATCGTTTACGTTCTAAGTAGAGGTTTGTATATTACCAAATAACTTTAAGCAATTGATCTCAAAAATGTGATTCTTAAGATTTAAGTTAAGATACCTATTTTATAAAGAATGTTAATTTTCTTGAAATATTCCTTAATAAAAGCTTTTATTTACAAATCATCTTTTAATACCTTAATCCCTAACATTTTCACAAACAACACCGCCTAAATATAATAAAATATTAGACAACACCGCTCAAGTCATAAAAACAAAGTTAAAATAAAGTAAATCGTCAAAATAAGTAAAAATAATTATTTCTTAACCGCTAACTAGAGTATGTATTGAGTAGCAATAGAAAAAACCACAGATTTTTTTAAATAGACAGTTTTTTTCGTCTCCTGTAAAGTTGGTAAAAATGACTTAAGCGGTGTTGTAAGCTAAGGGACGATATGTCACTATAACACCGAGTGCTATGCGAAACATCGATCGACAGTCATAAATTACAAAGAATTATTTTTATCTGTGTAATATTTAATTTTAATGCTTTAGGGACGTAGACTCGAATATCGCGACAATGAGTCATTCACTGGAGTCATTCTACTGTCTGTACATTATCTGTGACGCACTCGGGCAAGGGTTGCCGGAGAACAGTAACTAGTCCGTCGTTGCTCCAACACAAAGGCACATTTTGACGCATTTCCGATGGGTTATTATTTATGTGAACCCTTCTGAATAAGAATATGGCGATGGGCGTTAACAATGCGCTCACATACATTGTATGGAAGCTGTTTATTATGTCTACAATGAGATCTCAATCAATCCGCCGTGAACTAATTAGTCTAGAAAGAAACATCTGTTGCACCGTACTGCAATACTGATACGTGCAAAAAACGTGAGAATGACTGCGAATACTTTCTGATTATTTTTAAATTGTAAAGATTCGATGAAAGTTGCATAGAAATTGTACGGTAATCGTTATGTTGGAGATCACGATGTCTTAACCTCTAGCATTACACGCCACTTGTTTGGCTAGAGCTGATTAAACAGCGTCGAATCTGTTCCGGGCAATGCTGTGGCTGTGAGTCATGGTACAGTCGCGCATGCGTACTACGACGTTGAGTCAATACCACGGTTGATTCGAGCGAGGGAGCCTACTAATTCAGTTCCTTGTAATATGACCTATGACTAATAAGTTGCACATTTATATATTTCTTTAGAAGTTGTTTCGCAAGCTGTCGCGATAGGCTATCTGCACCGTGACATCGTTCGTGTAAAAGTTTACAAACAATCAGTAGCTAATGTTTCCAAAACAAACGCCTTCGTGGTACTCGGGCCGTACAGCCATACTGTGGATTGACAGACATGACCATAGAAATTGATAGCCATACTAGGTATACAGACGCATGAAATCTAACGCAGGGAAATTAAAACGATTGGAAATGTCCAGACGCGTTACATACAATTTTCTCAAATCTGCCCCACCCTGTACCATTTCTTAAGTTAATAATCATAACTTAAAATCATTAACTAGGCTTTCAATACATTTCACATAGTACCTATAATTTTTTTTTTATACGTAGTATTTTTGGACTTATAATTATGTATTGTTTCGACGTATATTTTTCAGTAAAAATTCACGCCGCGCCATGGATAAAGATTACCCAGTCAGCACTTTAGTAGGTTGGAAGCGATGCTATTGCTAAGTATCCTCACTCGTAGAGGTTGTGTCGTACACCCTCTGCGGACATAAACGTATTTTAAAGTAATGGTCATGAGTTTTGCACATTGATCTTAAGTTGAAGGTTAAGAATTAAAGATACAACTTAATTCTTACACAAATTAAAAACAATATATACAAAATTTATTATTGATTTTGTAGACAATCGTTTATGTTCAATTCAAAGTAATTTTCTAAGCTTATAGAATATTCTATAATTCTGCTAGGCTTAGCCTAGCCCGGTACAATTCTCTGCCATTTGAATCAATTCACTTCAAAATATGAGCATGACTTAGGAAATAGACAATGACTTACGAATATAAAGAACACGTCTTGTTTCTTAAAACCTTAAATCGTTGACTTGATTGTCTATTACAGAGTTATGAATTGTCCCCGATAGATGAGACTGATACAGTGCGTTTACCTGACGAGAATGGCAGCAATATTTCCACAAAAATTCTGTAGTTACCGTTTACAGCGAACATTTGACCAAACAAGTTTTTATTATGATATGTGTCCGACACGTCATCCTGATACTGTTTATTTATCACATTAACGTTAATGTGACTCACACCGGATATCTGATGATTCCGCGCTGGAAGTGCTAGTCGATATGTAATATGTATAGGCAGTTATTAGCTATCTGGGATTTTACTTGGTTAATATCTCTTTGAAGGTACCACGTGGATGACGAATGTGGTTAGATAATTATTGATAGGTTGCGTGTTTTTACATAGTTTTGTTGCTGTGAGAATCAGTATTTAGTATCCACTATTAAAACTTGTAACCCACCCTGGAAACCTTGGAATTTTTAAATTAGTATTTTTTAGAAGAAGCGAGAGTTTGGAATTTTTAAATCAGTCCTATTATAATGGGCTTTACACCAATAGTCTCGTTTTATTACCATCGCAAAATGTTAGTGCAATTTTGCACATTTCTTTCCTCCTCTTCTGAAGGAACACTAATTGATACACATACTCATTGGAATCATTTAAATTTTTGTCACAAAATACTTTTTTTTTATACATTCTGTAAAACGAAAATATACAAACAGCAGAAAAAACCTCGACTGAAACATAAACTTTTTAGCAGCTTTTTTATTGATCCGTTTTATCATTCAATTTTATAAAATACATATCCTCAATAAAGCACAAAAACAAAATAAAAGTAATATCCTCTGAGAAAGCAACGAGTTTCACAGGATCACGAGGAATGACTCAACGAAGGAAACTCTTGCGCATCGCGTAGAATATAAACACGTAAGGCCATTGTATTGTAAAATGTTTCGGTATTGGAATACATAATTTGTTGTATTCTTGGGCGGTGTGAATGTGATTCATTAACATGTGCGCGATGTGTTAGAGACCTTGACGACAGTTGTCACTGCGTAGGTTTATAATCTGTCTTACAATAACTAAAATATTTTACACTTGCATATCTTTGAGTCTCTTCGGCATCCCATACACAGTACCATTAGGCTTGTATTACAACTCGCTTAGGCGAGGTTGCTTTTCCTTCACTTGCCGCACACGTAAATGTTAAAATGGCGATACCAATTTTGTTATCTTCTACCAGCCCTAATAACGTTGACAACCGGGTTGTTCATGCCATGAAAAAACGCTTCATATTTTACGACGAAGACGGTCTTTTTTTTAATTGGAGTTTTTCCCGTATCGTGTTTGGTGGTTGCGTTTCATAAACATGAAATATCACATACACAAACACCCAGACTCGAGACAAGCATCAGTAGATCGCACAATTTTTTGTCCCGACTGAGAATCGAACCCTTAGCGCAGCAGTCCAATCGCTTAGCTACTACGCCAATCACTGTTCATAGTATTAATACCAAAGCCAAGGGATTGATTGTGATATTAAAACTGCTATCTCAACTTAAATATTTACTTTGTTTTTGCCACATCTGCAGTCAAAGTTCCAATAAATTAGATTTAAGAAAAGTTATCTCAAAGTCAAAATCTATTATTGGAGCTGCCAAGTTTGACAAAACCTATTCAAAATAATTCGTATTTCAGATGAGTTACAAAACTTATCTAGTTTGTTATTCAGATAATATTTGCTGAAATTATGGTTATTACTATATTACCTAGAATTTATATGTATAAAATAGATAAACCTTGGATAACAAACATAGTAAGTAAGTATATACTTACTTAAAGTAAGTTTACTTTTATTAGCCGCTAAAGTTTCTCTTATATTATTCCGTCATAATAAACAGATTGATTTAAGATAAACTTCAAGAAAGTGTAATTTAGAACGTGATTTGCACATATTATTTGGTCTAGTAGAAGTTCGTAGACCCGACTTTCTTCTTCACATTAGTGATATAGCAGAACCTAATATTTTCGCTGAATAAAAACGGCACAATACATCAAAAGTGTCTTCGAAAACAAGAGATGGAGCAATTGATTCTTATTTGAATATATTTAGAAGATGATTCTTGGATTCAATTATCATCAGAATAGGAGAGTCTGCATTGTTATAGAGATATATATATTTTTTGGAAATAACCAAATAACTAATTGGTTTATCCGTGAGGGATCCAATGTTTTGGAGCTGGAATTTTGTACAAGTATAAAATCTAAGCTTACACCAATAAAGCTTTTCCATGTTCTATGACTAACCAATTTGGGATATTGTCCTGGCTATAAGATCGCCCTTTTACGCCTTCGCAGTTATGGAACTGTCAATAGCTCACACACTTAGATTCTGTGTATTGACAGAACCCTCATAAGGTTTTAGGAAATGCTGGCGAGATGATCTCCACTTATGCAAATTATATATAGAAATTAGTCATTTATAAGTTGCAAAAATATAAATAATTATATTATTATAATCATGTAAGCCTAATCAACTTAATCAAGTCATTACAGAATACCAAAATGTATATATCTCTCTTTGATATGTGAATATTATTCTGATCACGGAGTGGAAAGTGCCTGATATGTATTCTGAACAGTAATTTAGTCGGTGTTACGTTTAACGATCGATTTGGCAACTTGTTTACCAGCTATAAAACCATATTATATTACGTGGCTCATGTTATTGGGGCAAGCCGAACTCACAATTGAAGTCACGCACATTTATATTGTTAAGGGTTTCAGTAGCGGTTTGTCTACTCGACAATTTACTTGTAGATGGCGAAACAGGCCCTAGTGTTAGTGTATTGGGTTGCAAACATTTACGCGCACGGTACTCTTATTTTGAATCTTATGAGCAAGAACTTGTATTTCAGACGAAAAAGTTGTTATACTACTTCGAAGTTCTCCTTCATATCATTAGACATTTTTGCTTACAGTAAAGATGCTCATGCAAAATCATGGGCTTATGGAAGGTGTCAGGGTCTTAGCCTGTTAAAATCCGCCTGTCGCTGCGATGCCATCAGATCTGTGTAACATGCCGTATGGTAACCTGCTTGATATTTTTAATTGTTTCTGAACTGCAATACCAATTAGCTTCATCTTGGCATGGGACTGTAAAGACAAAATACTGGTTTATTCCCCAACCATAGTGTAGCTGTCTACGTAGGTAGGTCTACAACTCATAATAGTTTGCAATTCAGCTGTAAGTAGGACAGGAATTAATTGTCTATGATCATATTTCACGTGTGATCGCGTCACTGGCCTGCGTTCTGATGCAAACTGGCCTACTTCCAGATTTAGAAACCTAGCTTCCATAAACGTATTAATATGAGAACCTAAGCTATTATAAATCTTATTACAATTATCTAAGAGTTGTTTTTTATTTGAAATAGCTTATTAAAATGGCCACGTGATAAAAGCTGAGGATAAAAGGACTGACAAAGGGCGAACAGGACAGGTTGTCCTTTTGTGGGCATTTTTTATTAACCTGTCACTAGAAAAGAGATGGATTTTTGCGGTTTTACTGGATTTAGAGGTTTTTAGGTTGTTGCCTCTAATATAAATAATGAATGTTGAAAAATGTTTTGACTAGATTAAGTAGAATGTTGAATGAAGAAAGACAAGTAATTAATTTACTGCTTCGTATTTCTACCATCAATATGAATATTAAAACATCTTGGAAAGTAAGTCTGGTTTCATTTAAATCCAGTAGGTACCTACTGCAGTTCTTACTTAAACTGTAATCCACTGTAGTTGAGTCTAAGTAGATTGCCAAGGTTTATGTAAGTTAAAGTTCAGTATGCAAATTCAGACTTTCATTATTTTGTATGTTTATATAATCTACTACCTATGCTTACTTAGGTTACTGTAAATACATATAAATATTGTAAAATAAAATACTAGTTAGGTAGATATTTAATAAAAAATATTTAAGTAGAAAAAAAGTGCCGTGCTATGCTATAACTGCCACATCTACGTATACCTACATAATCATCCAGCAAATATCTACACAAATTCAATTTCTCAAAACCTTAGTGATGTAGTAAAAACTTCGGATACTCGCTTTTAATATTTTCAATCTTATAGCTGAGACAATAAGGTTCACATCAGCTGCATTAGTAACGTAGTCCTTAATCGCATACCAGTCTAGTCGGGCAGACGAGGCAGGGGGTAGGGGGGTGCGGTGGTGGTTGGGGGGGTAAAGGGATCGATCGCTCGCCCGCTCACGCCCTTGACCCTCGCCTGCATCGGGGTGGGCAGTGAACGTGTGTGAGTGCTGGGGTGTCGGCACCGGCGGATCTCATGCGGTGAATATTTCACGCAGAATTTATATCTGGCCTTAGTAATAGGAATATACAAGATCCTACGTGATACGAATAGGCTTGGACCGTTTTTTTGCTTAAGCAAATTGAGAATATTGAGATGGTTTTGCGTATCAAAAGCGGCAGAAGAAACTTTATTTCCATTTTTGCACCTACATTCAAACCATGACCGAGCCACAACGGTATAAGAAAAGGAATAGGTATTCTTTTTTTTCTTATAGCGTTGAGGTGTTGTGGACAAAATATATCAAGGAGCTATACAATGCGGAAAAATCATAACACAAGTGCATAAATAAACAATTTTACCATGTCATCGATTGACTGTGGAGCCTTAGCCTTTCACGCTTAAGTTGATGTAAAACTTTAAAAACCTGTCTGCTGTCACTATACTTACATATAGCTAGATTTGCAAGGCAAAGGTTTCTCGGAGAAAATGGGAGTATCGATCACTAGTCACCACGATTGCTCAGGGCTTTGTTATTTTAGTCTCTTCAATGGAATAAAATCAGGATACATGGCACGTTGTTACGAGGGGGAAACCCGCATTTAGTCACTGTAACCTATTGAGGATAAATAAAAAAAATGCAACGACAAGAATTAAGTGAATCATTCAGTTTGAAGACAAGACTCCATATTTTCTCAGATGCGAGCCAATCGCCAATTACCAATATAACGCATACAATCATTAGTCAGAGATAATAATTGCGACTAAAAACAAATTAGAAATGAGGAGATCGAAACGATACGAGTACAAGGAAGCCACATATTTCAACGGAATTCCAAGTCTGGGAACAAGACAAGAACACGATGAACGTCGATTACAACGGAAATGTAACTTATGGAATCAAAACATGTCCTGTGTTCTTCACTTTTAAATATGCGCCACAGATTGTGCAGTTGCAGGAAGTTGTCATTCGTACTTCTATTGATTCCGAAGACTTGATAGACTGCCCAAAATATTTTATTTTGTGTTTGGTAGATTTGCGTAAAGCCACTTAAATCCTTACTGCTTAGCTAAGCTTAATTGATTGCATAATAATGCATCAACATTCATTTATGTAAGCACGGTAATCTGTTTTGATACGCAAATGCGGAAATCAATTCGAGGACGAAAACATGCAGGTTATTTAAGCTATGATAAAAATAACTAAAATTTATTTTACAAAAACAATTCGCGGCATCCGTTTCCTAGGTCGATAAGCGACCGCTATCAACATGCTAAAAGTAGGGACAACACCCGGGAGGCTGGGAGAACATTACACTTTGTTGGCTAGGGAAACAAACGCAGTCTGCCAAGTAACACGTCAGAAAGTTTTGGAATAGTTGCACCGCGTCAGTGACGTCACACACGCATCAGACGATACAGACGCGCTGTGGGTGTGTCGATCTAATTATATCCGTGTATTTCGGGATTTCGTCTAAACGTTGCTCTAGGTCAGCTATTTTATACTCCACTCTATCCAACGTAGGGATGTGACGCATCACTGTCTGTTTTGTTTACCATAGAGAACCATAGCAAATTTTAAAATTATCCAAATTTAAACAAATACAAACCCAACCCAACTGTCAAAATAGCCTTCAGAAAGTTGCCAACTTTTTGATAAAGCACATCGCTAAAATAGAAAACTATTAAACTATTGCAAAAATTAAAATAATTAAATGGAAATTAATTCATTGATTTATCACCTGCTTGGAGAAATCGGTGTGAAAATACATAATATGTGTATTTATATTGATACACTAGATAATATAATACGTACCTAAGTCGTAACCACGTATTATAAAAACGGCGTAATCGATCGAGTCACGTTCACGCTAAAGTAGTAAACCGAGGTTATAATGATATTGAGAAATGACGATAACATATAATCAGTATTTAGTAACATAATAATTATGAATAATGATACAACCAGGAGGCTTGTCTTTTCCTTGTTAATAGAAATAATCGTATCTTTAACATGAGCTGCTACAAAAACCCGTAATGGTATTAATTAGTACTGTTACAATGTTATTATTATTTGAGTATTTACATACAGTAATGCCTATAGGTATCTGGTTATTAATAGTACTAATAATATCGAGGGCATCCTGTTCGTAGCCTGAAAAGCTAATGGGTGCGGTTTTCCCTGTTTCAATAGAATTACGGTGACCTCGCCCATACTTACAATTCCATTAGCAATATTAAATGCAGCATGATTATTGTTTCGTTCGCTAGAAGTGCTTATTATTCCAATTAGTTTTGCAGTATAGGTACTGATTATATCTACTCGTCAATTTGATAAGTGTTTCTTTACACCGAACGAAACGAGTGACAACGCTAATATAATGATTAAATTATTTTTGTTAAAGGGATTAGGTTCGCGATAATCTCGTTATCTGTATTACAATGGAAATATAAAGTCAATGATAGGTACTGTTAATGATTAGCACATTAGTATAATGACACCATTATATAATAAAAGCACCCAGATAAGGTTGCGGACATCGAGTTCCGTTACCGTATAAACTAAAATATTTAAAATAGAACGGTCAATGACTAGCATCGCAGTTAGAATCACTAGCACGGCTGCAGATGGTCCGAGAATTGCAGATTCGTGTCATTATGACTGTCATAAACGGTACTCAGTCTTTCACTTACCAAGCCATATACGTAGGTAATGAGATGAAAGGAAAGAAAGCAAGAAAAATACAGATTTATACCGGTATATAAATTATCTTTTATTAAAAATGTTCAGGTTAGTAACGATTTATAAATAAATAAAAATCTTTGTCAAAAATCACGGAATGACAATGTTCCGCTTCAATTACGTAATATGCATATTACGATACCTTACAACCTATTTTTAAATACTGAACTTAAATAAAAGATCACAAGCGTAATTTGAGCCGCCCGTTCAGGGGCCTGGTGTAGGGCATCATAAATTAGGAATAGTCTTACTTGTAGCTTAGAAGCACTTCCTGTGGACGATGGAGGGGCCAGACTCATCGTACTCCTGTTTCGAGATCCACATCTGTTGGAAGGTGGAGAGGGAAGCAAGGATGGAACCTCCGATCCATACGGAGTATTTCCTCTCTGGGGGTGCGATGATCTTGATCTTCATTGTGGATGGGGCCAGGGCTGTGATTTCCTTCTGCATACGGTCAGCGATACCAGGGTACATGGTGGTACCTCCGGACAGCACTGTGTTGGCGTACAGGTCCTTACGGATGTCGACGTCGCACTTCATGATCGAGTTGTAAGTGGTTTCGTGAATGCCGTTGGCTTCCATTCCCAAGAATGAGGGCTGGAAGAGAGCCTCAGGGCAACGGAATCGTTCGTTACCGATGGTGATGACTTGTCCGTCGGGAAGCTCGTAGGACTTCTCGAGGGAGCTGCTGGAGGCGGCGGTGGCCATCTCCTGCTCGAAGTCGAGCGCGACGTAGCAGAGCTTCTCCTTGATGTCGCGCACGATCTCACGCTCGGCGGTGGTGGTGAACGAGTAGCCGCGCTCTGTGAGGATCTTCATCAGGTAGTCTGTGAGGTCGCGGCCGGCCAAGTCCAGACGCAGGATGGCGTGCGGCAGCGCGTAGCCCTCGTAGATGGGCACCGTGTGCGAGACACCGTCGCCGGAGTCCAGCACGATACCGGTGGTACGACCGGACGCGTACAGCGACAGCACGGCTTGGATGGCGACGTACATGGCGGGCGTGTTGAACGTCTCGAACATGATCTGTGTCATCTTCTCTCTGCAACACAAAGGGCACGGTCAGAAGCGTCACAGGGCTGCAGCGGGCAGAGGGCCCGAGGGCGACTAGGGGCGTGGTACCGGTACATACCTGTTGGCCTTGGGGTTGAGGGGGGCCTCCGTGAGCAGCACGGGGTGCTCCTCGGGCGCGACACGCAGCTCGTTGTAGAAGGTGTGGTGCCAGATCTTCTCCATGTCGTCCCAGTTGGTGACGATGCCGTGCTCGATGGGGTACTTGAGCGTGAGGATACCTCTCTTGCTCTGGGCCTCGTCGCCTACGTACGAGTCCTTCTGTCCCATGCCGACCATAACGCCCTGGTGGCGCGGCCTGCCCACGATCGAGGGGAACACGGCGCGGGGCGCGTCGTCTCCCGCGAACCCGGCCTTGCACATACCGGAGCCATTGTCCACTACCAACGCAGCAACTTCCTCGTCGCACATTGTGAATTAGTCTGAAATAAATAAAGTTAGACATGAAATAGGTACCTTTATTATGTTCACAATCACAGATGGAATCAAGAAAATGACGTAGGTTAACTAGGTATGAAATTCATTAACAAGACCTTGAGGTAAATTAATACACATAATTGCCACGCGCCTGTGTTCTAAGAAGAGTTAATCATTTAAAAGTCGTCAGAACGTCTCGAACGTATAATTTTCATGATTATATTAGACTGTAACATTAATTAAACTGACAACCAACTACATTATGTTTTAAGTGATGACGGAGGCAAGATTATGGCACTGTACCGTTCATTCCGTCCGACCTGGGAATCGAACCCAATACCACGAAATCAGTCGACACACCAGACACCAAAAAGGGTAACAACCAGTAAAGGCCAGGCCGTTAAAAATTCACCGAATCCATGAAAATCACTTCACTTTTATATTACGTAAAATATGTTATGTAATCTTATTTATCACAGGTGTTAAAATCGAGGCACTGGTACATATTAAACTCCGTTTTAAAATAATAGATTATTTTTAAACTTTTATTAAGGTATATATTATTAAATCCCACATTTAAATGTATTAAAGAACAAAACTTACTGTTAAATAAAGTTAATGACTAGGTACGACTCGTGCTGCTTCGGTCAAGCACACCTCACTAAATGAGAACCGGCTCTTGAGGATAAACTATATAAAACGCGCCTTATCAGAGTTCACATACTATAGGCAACTATTTATTTTCCGCCAATCACGAGCTGCCTCAATTTTTGTCACCATATATGGTAACGCACTCGGCTCTATCCACAATCTGGTGATAACGATATGCCGTGATAACGAATATAATGGTACTACACTTTATCTAAAGCAGTGTAACGGTACACGAAAACACTCACGTATGTACAGCACACTACATACACACTCGGGGTCACTAGTATATTCTTAAAATACTGAAATTTCTCTTTAGTTTATCCGTACTTTCTCTATGATTCAGCTGTTTTGCGCTAATTGCCACAAACGCCTAACATTAACCTACAAATATTTAATTAGTTTAGAACTCTACCGTTGAAGATATTCTCATTATAATTATGAAAAGATCAGAAAGCATTACTAACTGACGGAAAAGATGAGAGATATCTCATTCTAGTAGGTAGGATGTTACAGTGAATGCACGGTGGTGGTAAGTCTATGAAATAATTCGAAGGTACATCTAATTAGGAGCTACATCTAATGGCAGACTAAAATAGTGCAATATTCTCCGGATTACAAGTTACAATCGAAACAAAAACAAAGTTTGTTTTTAAATAAAAGCGTAGGTGGTATAATTTCATAGCTGAACCAGATCGACGATGGCACTGTGAACTGTGACGCATCGAATTAACACGTGGCATTAATTACACTAATCGTAAACATTGATTGAATATTAACCACTACTTAAGATGTTACGGTCAAGTTACGATAAGGACGAACTAATTTGAGTTAATTTTCTTGAGAATTAAATAAATCCGTTTCTTAAATCTTTATATTACCTTAATCATACCTCAATGATAATAATATTTCATTATCGTTTTTCATTGCAATTTTTTTTAGAAAGCATTTCCATACCTATGCCTATATTAATGGTTAAAAGGAAATTTAAAAAATTATATTTTTTAAAACATAGACACATTTAAATTATAGACACGAGCGAAATCGTCATAATTCAAATTACCTTTATCAATTTAAAGTTAAGGCTAGCGTACTTGCCAGCCTTAACATGCAAAATAAAATCAAAATCTTGCAATGTCAAAAGGGAAACATAACGAATCGTTTTGTAAAATAAATCAACGCAATGCAGAGGTGGATGAGACATGAATCAATACATCGAGACACCCTTAGTTAAATGTGGAAATGTTTCCTAATATACGTATAGAATTATATTGTGCAGTCGTCTGCGTGTATTGATTTTACCCACCCCTTAGCCCCGCACCCTCGCTCCGGTGCACCGTCGCGCGTCGTCGCATGGGGAGGCTCCGCTATGGGGTTGCATGACTCATCTAACTGCACCCTCGCCTCTCCCGAATTCTATAGTTATAAAGTTTATATTTGGTGAAATCAAATATGAATTAAACGAAATAGGATTTAAACTAGCAGTTGATAACTTTGAAGTACGGTACTTATTTATATGAATTCTGTTATGATTAATGTTAAGTAGTTAGATGGAATGGAATACACATTATTGGGTATCTAACAATTGATAATGGTCGGTTATCGTGAGTCATGCAGTCAATTGTTTCAATTAGGATATGGAAAACATCAAAATCTTCAATTGATATTGTTGCGATTGCTGTTTTATTCGTTACCTTTTAAGTGTAACTCAAATTGGTAATCCGGAACTTTTTCGGCGTCACCTTGATAAGTCTCAGCGGCTCGTTTACGACAAGGTTCCGTAAAAGATGTATTGCTTTTTCTTATATAGGGGAACTACATAAAAGGTCCTGAGAGTTGAGTCGGATAGCCGTGGCCGCACATTACCACATCCATTAATGCATCATAAGATACTGTAATTGAGATCTAGCGTACAAAGGCAAACGATGGAACGTTCAATGTATAGTACTCGTATGTACTAAAATATCCGTTTTCCTTACAACTAGCTATGGAGTCTACAATTGTTATAATGACTTCACTACTCAGTACATCCTTCAATTGATGCATAATATTTCCTTATACAACTTTAGATTCAAATCAAAATTCACTTACAAACCAAGTGGCGTTTACGCTCAACCTTACCTTGGTGGCCCTCCAAATGACTCACCGATTCTAGTGTTTGATGGCGTGAGTCATGAGCGAGATGTAATCGAATGTGACGATTCGTCTCGATCACACATTCGATAATTTACTTAATGACGTAACTATTAATTTTCACGCTTGTCAACTCAAAAGCTAGTTCAGTTTTGTTTGATGTGTTAAGTTTGTACGAATCATGACCAAGATTCTCTTGCCACTTCATAAAGATTTTGAAAACCAGTACTGTCATACTCTTTAGACTCCTTTAGATTTCTTATTATTTAATTAATTGAATTCACATAAAATCGAGATCGTTATTAACAACATTGAAAAGACGCCGTAAATCTCGTTATTGATGAAGGAACGGAATTAATCAACAACTTAACGACTTAATCAGAGTAGTGACTGTCGCTTTCAAAACGGCCCTAGTTTTCATTTTTACGCAACCGAATACAATTATGCACGCTAATTTTGAGAACAGGCCTACCAATGTATAATTTAATGTTAGGATTAAATTAAACTGCGCAGTTAAAGCGTGTTAGCCAAAATTCAATGTAGTAAAGTAATAGGTTTATGTTAATTAGTAAGTTACCAATTAAGGTGAATGGTTAAAAGCTGCCTTTGAATTAAAATAAAAGGCTTGTATTTATTTCTAAATTTAGTAAAGATTCAGTTTTTCCTTCCTCTAAAACTCTTTTGTATTCCATATTTAGGTGAACGAGAACGTGTAATGTGACTGATACGAATTGCCACCAAATAATTAAAAAAAAAATAATATTTATTAGCCATCCTTTTAATTACGGTATATAGCAAACAAGGTTATTTCAAAACAAACAGGAAATCACTATGACCAATAATGATGAAAATAAACATTTTCCTTAGAACAGTTTGTTGCGATAATAATTTAAATGCGAATATAGGTACATAATTATGGTTGAGTATTTAAGGATATTATGAGAATCATACTGATTATTTGCTGATCGTTGACACATATGAACATACCTACTTAAATAATAAATACATGACTATATCCTTTAGGTCCTTAACAAATACATTTTGGTATTACGCCTAAATCACAAGCTTATATGTATGGACCCAATATGGCACCTTGTGGAAATGTCGAATGGGTGAATTTTTAGGGGGATTATTTTCTATTATAAATATTGTCTCCATCCGAATAAGCATAAGTCTAGTTATGAGTTTCATCTTGATGACAATTTGATGATGGAATCTTCCGGGGAAGTAAATTTCTACGATTTAAAGCTGAAAGCCTCTGCTGATTGTTGTTTGACTTCCCTAAGGGTTTGACCGTAGCACACGGCAGATATTTTCAATCACCTATGACGATACGCATATTTTTTGTCTCGGTAAACGCTCCATGACTCACATGAAAATTATTTGTGGAGCAAAGAGCAAATAATCATTTACCTACACACTTCTTGAAACGGTTAATCAAAATATTTCCAGATATCATGTTATTCAGCCAATACCCAGTTACAACAAAACATATCGTTTTCCTCCTTGATTATAATTTTATCGTAAAACTTAGGTATGTGAATACGCCATATAATCTCAACGAAATACGCTATCAGCTGACTGGGGTGACGTCAGACTATATCGTTAAGATTATTGTGAATTCTTGGGCGTATACCATAGTTTATTACAAATTTATTTGCCTATTACGTCATGCGGTAAATATTTTCGGCGACTAGACTTTGGGTCACAGCCAAGGACAGTCTGTAGACCCTTTTAATATGTTGTTTATAAACATAGCGACTCACATACAATAACATATTAACATACAGTTCTGACCTTTAGCTAATATGTATTTCATTCCAGGCTAGCATCTAAGCATAATTGATATAGAAAAAATCTCAAACGTAACCTTAGTAGGTTAAATTAAATAATGAGCAAAATATAATATAGTTATAAAAAATCGGCTTGGCTTGACACATCCCGTTTCATTGTTATTTCTACATGCATTTAAAACCCCTACAGCTAGCTGCCTAGCATAGTTCTTCGAATGACCATATGAATTACACACATTCCAAAATAAGTAAAAGCTAAGCTTTTAACAATAAAATCAATAACGCTAAAATTACCGTGAGCAAATTAAAATAAATTATCGTAGGCGCAAATATAAAACTAAGCGTCACAGTCCTATGTTGAGCTTCACAACACGTGTTTCTCTAAATCCACAAATGTTACATTTATATTTATCAGCATCAGCATGCTATGTTTTCCTATTTAAACAAAAAGCCTTAGAAACTTATTAATATAATTATCCCAAGATATGAGTTATTTTCTAAATAAGCAGTCTATATATTGAAATTACTGATTTGTAAAAAACTGTTACAATATTTTGATTGTTTTGAAATTACCTCGTAAGCTCGTAAGCGTGAGGTCTTTTAGGCTTTGTTACAATCCTTAACCTGTTTACCAGATTTTCCTGATAAGCTTTATTTATTTACAATTTGAAAGTATCCTGTCTCGGAAATATCAAGGATATTTTCAATAACCAATATTTTCTCTCGTTCTTTGTCAGTATTAGCTACGGTCTATGCGTAAAAAACAGATGCTAAGATTTGTTGGGGACAGGGGATTTTAAGCGCAAAGGATATCTACGTTGGAAAAATCCCCATTCGAGAGATGATGTTATATGTATTAGCTAGCGATTGCAGAAGCAAAATATTTATTGTCCTAAGATTACAGCATTGTAAACTTTGCAAAATGTTTCTACCTTGCCGACATGAGATACACAATTTGCCAGTCAGTAAGTTGGTAGCTGCGCCGTGTGGTATCCGGCCTAGAATTGACCACCCCCTTTCCTCCCGTGGGTGTCGTAAGAGGCGACTCGGCGAGAGAGGAAAGGGAAAATCCAAAGAAGATGACCACCAACACTGCGATCCCCAAGCCGCTTGCCAAGCATGGGGATTATGGCAACCCCCCGCTTCTAGAAGTGGGAGGCCTTTGTTCAACAGTGGACATCTATCGGCTGATGATGAAGTTGGTAGCTAGCTAGTCAGGATTCCTTACAATCATTTGCTATCATCGCTTGACGAGGTTGCGTTTTGCGTTTAATGCAGCAGTAAGTTAAAGCACCAAAGGAACATTACACACAAATATCACATAATACTAAATAGGTCCTGTGTTTATTAACAGGATAACCTCTTGGAAAATCCCTACACCTTCCTTCCGTTCACCCAAATTGCGTATTGGCCTAAAATAGCGGTGTTCCAACCAAGCTGAAGTTCTGGAAGTCTTGATAATTGTCAGGTTCCATTATTTTGACACCAACAGGCTTAAATATGAAAAACAAGGGGAAATCTTTTAGCAATTTAGATTCCAACTTCCTTCTTGTTCTAACTATCACAAGTCAAAACACATCCTTTAGTAGGTACCGCTTAGTATCGGTTTCTTTCCATCTTTTTATCAGACATCACCGACATACATAATAGTTATCTAAATTATTTATTTGATGATATCAATTCCAACTGTTCAATTCCCACTACAGTCTATGACGTCACAGAATCTGTTTATCGTAATCCGCTTCACTCCTTTGCCACGCCACTGGTGCCCAGTTACCAACATAACTGTAACAGTCTCATCAATACTGATCACTCACACAATCATTTTAACTAACTGACTGCTATTTATATCCGATTCGTTTCAGCAGTTTGTTTTGTAAGAGATCACGCGATGCATTGCACTGTATAGAGTATAGACTATAGTAATTATAATCGACGCAAGCGCAAGGTCGAGGCGAGCAAGACGCGTGCGCAACCAAGTTCATTGCTCATATGCTCAGCTATACTTGAGCACCTTGGGTATTGTAAGAATGGCAATAAATACATTATTGTGTTTATTTATATAAGTAGAATACTTTTATTTCTGTGTTGATATTAATGTTTCTTTTTTCCTTTTATTTTATTTCGCGCTTGACACATGACCACTTATATGAACCACGTTAGTCTTGAGTCGAATCATGTGACGTCTTTTTATTTTGACAAGTGTTTTGGAATAGTATTAAACCATTTCAATTGTAGTTCCAGGCATGTATTTTGTGTTTGTTTAATAGGTACCTTTCATTTTGGATTAAGCTTGACATATTTTAAGGACAAAATAATATAACGTGCATTCAATGACCTCCAGCGATCCATCAAAACCAAGTGCCTACAGGAAATAACAATACACTATACAGGCACTAATTTATTCGTATCTTCGCTCATAGTTGGAAAACGCAGCTAGAATATTTATTATTAGGCAAATTACTTTGCAAGAGTCACAAGAATACATAATAAACATAAGTTTCTAAGAGAATATACGTCCCATTTTGCGATTGCCTTTGCGGTGCAGGTATAAGGTTACTGGGAAGCCTTAAAAGGCCTAGTGACTGCGCAAGCGCAAGTGTCGACCGCAAACCATTTTTGGACGGCACGAGTATTAAACCTTGGCGTTTGAGGCCATTTCCAGATGGCGTATTCTATATTAGAGCTTCTGTGGCGTACATGGTATATGTTAGCTCTCCAACTGTATAAGGGCCCTATGTTACTCTAAGCATGATCTAAGATGTTATAAGTTGATACATTGTAGCTTCTAGATTTAATTAAACTATTGTTAGGATTTATGCACGTCATTTTTTTTTATTAGGCAACGTCTAGAAGAATTGGAATGCTGCACTAAGGAGACGGGACTAAAAAATTGAATTTGGTATTTAAGTTTATGAATCGCACCCAAGATACTGTAGAAATTCCTAGAGTGGGGAGACCTTTTTTCAAGAATACTGTTCATATTATTTCATTCTACGTCTGTTGATATTCACAGCTGAAGCGCTTATCACGTTTCGGAAGACTTTGGTGTAGAGGTAGAATAAACCCTAGGGTAGGACAAGAGTATAGCCAATTTTAATAATGAGAAAATGAGGGTAGCTAACATTTTGTATATATACTCGTAGCAGTCAAAGCTGTCGAAGACACGAGAAACGTTAGTAAGTAAACAAATAATACTTTACCGGTAAATACTAAACAATATACTAGTTATTAAGTATTATCAATTCCAACAGGAGTATGTGTAACACTTGTGCTGAAATCAATTAAAACATGCAACAAATAAATGGACTAATTAAAGATTACAGGAAAATCTTTGGTGTTATTTTTAACCAAAGCTATACCTAGGCTTTAAAGCATTCGTGCATATAAGGATAAAATATTGGATTTCTATTTTTATATTTTACAAAACCAGTTACACCTACCTCCCTATAATTATGTTAACCGTCAAAATACGTATTTATCAATATGATAACGAGTAAGAGAGCTTTCATACATTGTAAAAACTTTGCAAGTCCATTGAAATCAGGTGTGTTAACACTTATAATGACTGGCTGGCGAAAACGAGAGAGTGGGCCTTGTGGCTTACCCTAGGGGAGGCCTACGTCCAGCAATGAACTGGAATATGCTGATGTGTGTGTGTTAAAACCGCACATAGAGTTTTCGATACCGGGGTTTATGATCCCATTTTCTTTAGAGTTTATTTTTAATTTCATTACTGGGTCAATTGTAAATTGCTATGTAATGCTTCTCGACTAATGAACTTAGGCTATGAAAGTAATAATTACCTCTAAGAAACGCTTCTTTTATTTGCATTTTTAGTTTAGAGAACATTAAAAGATAGTTTTTTGTTAAATTCCGGTGTTATAATCCCGTTCCTCTCGCCAGTAAACGAAGACCGTCTGAACCGAAATCACATGACATACACAAGGTACGATACACAAAATATGTTAAATACAAGAATTTTCTCGGTCTCAGTATAAACTTGGTCACGACCGACACACCTTGGCAAGCGAGGAACCTTGGCCTTGCAGAGTATCTAGCAACAGACGCCACATGTCGTGCCAGCCGACAATACATATCTACACAACTTACGAAATATAGGCAACAGCTACTAACATGTGCAACGTTTGGCAAGCTTCTAACTAAATGTTTTTGTCCTATCCTGTCGCATATGGATCCCGGCATTCGGAAGCACTACTCTCACAATCTTAAAACAACATTGAGAAGGAAGGAAACGTACATTAAGACATCGATGTCAAGGCGAACTTGGCTATTCAGACGTGCATTTAACGTATTTTAGTCCTTGTAGATGTTTTCACTTGTGATAACGCATTGCCATATGTGTAACTGTAATAAAAAAAGTATAAAATCGAACATAATGTACTTACCAGTGCTGGCACATTGTCTTGTCTTTTGCTCGCTAAGACGAGTTGCTTGTGAGCTTTGCAATTGAAAATCTGAGGCTGAGAATTCTGAGCCCCTAATGTGAGTTTGTGCCGTGTGGTATCCGGCCTAGAATTGACCACCCCCTTTCCTCCCGTGGGTGTCGTAGAGGCGACTAAGGGAAAATTCAGAAGATGGGCAGCAGCGTCTTCTGTAACTTCACCACCAATACTGCGATCCCCAAGCCGCTTGCCAAGCGTGCCCCCCGCTTAAACGGGGAGGCCTATGTTCAACAGTGGACGTATTTGGCTGATGATGATGATGATGATGAATGTGAGTTTTGTCGGTAGCAAACTAAGATTCCAAAGAAGCATTTTGCTTTTGTTCATGAATCAATTAACAAATGAAACTCTCACTCGATAAAACTAAGTATTAGTAGATGCTCCGATCCGAACTGAACCTTATGAAATTATAGGACTGTGTTTAGCCGTTAATTCTTACACGATATGAATCTCAGATCAGTAATTAATGTAAGGTAATTAATCATTTTTTTGCAATGCACCATACTATGTACAGAGAGAGAGGGAGATAGACGATGTAGATGTACGGCGTCTTCTCCCCAAATTGATGGTACGGTAAAATGAATTTGATACAATTCTGCACTTGAAGTAGGTAGTTTAGAATGTATTAATTACTAATTACCGTCTAATTTGCAATTAAAATTATATTGCGCATACTTATATGCTGTTAAATTATTTATATTTAAAAGTAAAGCCTGTATTAGGCGCGTGTTTATTATAATTTAATAATTCGTTTACTGGGAGCATTGACCTGGCTAAATTATGAGAATTAACAAATGCTGATGAATATTCAGGCATTTTATAAACTTCGTTTCACAGTTTTAAGTGTCTACTCTACATAATATTATGTATCACTCCAATATTTAAAAAATGCAAAGCGTTGCTGTTGGTATTTTTTTATACGATCTCCAGTGGTAGGTGCAACTGAGGTTATAAGTAGTAAAATTAAAACATGACTGACGAAAATTTAGTATAGTAACTATATAGACTAGAGTTGTTGAATCAGAAGAATTAATAACGTTGTGATTTACTGACCCTTTTATATTTTTGTTCGTAGGAATGGCTTTACTCTTTATCTGATTTATTCTGCGGGGACGCACTAGGCTTTCACAAATCATATCAACACTGTATTCGCTGTGTATATTTTTATTTTCATCTCGAAAAACACCAAATTTTTAAATTAATTAATTATTTTATGACATCATCACACACGATTAATTACGCAACGATATCTAATATATTTTATAACTCTTGAATAACGTCAGCTTTAATAATAACTATTAATGTGCATAATAATGACTTTCTATTATTATGTAGAATGTATTTCCTTCCGTGTTTAGAATATTACCTGTCATTAAGACCGCCATGTATTAGGTAATTTACGTCATGTACCTAATACATAATTATTCTCAAGAATTTTAAGTAAAGAACTTGCATATTTTTCAACTTCCATTATTGGGAAAGATTCTTATTGGTCTTATTGATTTGTTGATTATTTTGCCTACAATATCATCATTTCTAGGCTTTAGCATCGTAAACATCGTAGTTCATCATCAGCCGGAAGACGTAGGTACACTGTTGAACAAAGGCCTCCCTTTAAGAGGGGGGGGGGGGGTGCCATAATCTCTACGCTTGGCAAGCGGCTTGGAGATCGCAGTGTTGGTGGTCAAATTACAGAAGACGCTGCTGCCCATCGCCTGGATTTTTCCTTAGTCGCCTCTTACGACATCCACGGGGAGAGAGGGGGTGGTCAATTCTAGGCTGGATACCACACGGCTCACATTGGAGCTGTACTAGTATATATTATATTGTCTCAATTAGTTATTAATTTAATAAGAATACCGATGTTATTGTAGATTAATGTGGACCAATAGTTGCGGTTGTTATTATCATGAGACTGATATCAATGTACGTAAACAACAGTATCTAATTTAAAAATTGTGAAGGCTTTATATAATTTGATTGACAATTTTTTTTTAAATAACCATATAGCTAAATATTAAAGTACCTATTTAAAGTACGATTTTTTCTACTAGTTACATATTTAGTAAAATGTTGGCTAAGTAGGTATAAAGTTTATGTTAATCGTACTAATTAATAATAATAAATAAATAAAAATAAATAAAGTTATAATTTAAAAGAATAATTAAATTGGTTAAATATAATACTCAACAAAAGCTTTGAATCCCAACCAACAACAGGAGGAAAAATAGTCTCTACATGCATTATGGATACTATTATTATTATGCTTAAGATGTATTATTTATAGTCGACAAACGATGACAAATATTTGCCGGATATATTTTACCGTGTTATATTCCTGTAGATGACAATATAAAAGTTAACAATAATTATGGTAATTTTATTCGTAACAAGTCTACAATAAACAGTATTCTATTTACCAAATTTTTTGCTAATTGCTGTATTTGTACAGTCAGCAACATAAGTAGCATATCATGTTAAGATCCATTATCACAAATAATTAAAAGAAATAAACATCAATTCAAGTAATTGTTTCAAATTATAGGAGCGTCCAAATGATGAACTGAGAATATTGAAGACTTTTACTATGTAACAAGTTGATCTTCATTAAAGGTATGTGTAAAAAGTTAAATGTTCAGCTACTTATGTTGCTGTCTGCATCTTAACACACTATTGTGTACGATAGTATATTGTTTACTTTTAGGACAAAGCCTCAACTCTTATTAGATCTATTGATTTGGTGACTATTAGCGTCCAAACTGTCCAAACGATTTTCAACTCAACAATGTCCCAGTCTACCGGTTTGATTTATAGAGATGGCTAATGATAGTCAGTTAAAAGTTACAGTTTCTGGAAAAAAAGCCAACTATTTAAGATTCTGCGAAGCAATTCCAAATAAGCCACATAGCACACGTACGAGTAGGTAGGTACTTAACAAATCAGTAACTAAGAACTTAAGTAAACAAACACAAGATTACACGACTCACCTTGTACAGTGCCCAAATAAGATGGAAACGTGGGATAAAAACCATTGAAAAAGATTGATGAATAAAACCGAAGGAACACAGAAGTCTGTTGTTGTAGGTACAATATACACCCACTTTTCCTATAAACGGTATGTAATTATGTCCCATGTTGTAGAAGTCGAACGTTCCCATTGTGAACTTCACAATTTATCAGTCACACTTCTAAAACTTTGAACTGTTACGATGGATTACTTGATAGCAACTCAAAAACAATATCTGAAAATCAAAACTCAGGTTTGAAGCGGTCTCATGATCTATAACGAATAATGTAGCTTCATAAGTCAAGCCTCGAGGTTTCTCCATTAAAATAAATTTATTTTTTTTATAAATTAATTAATGTATCCTCGTCTGATTGCTAATTATACCCCGACGCGACAGTGATTGTTTCTCAAAGTCAATAAACTTGTCATCTATTTATGTCACAGGATTATTAATTAAACTGGAATAATATGGCCGTATGTCAGTATAGGTACTTACTAAGTAACATTTGTCACTGGATTTCACACAATAGTATGTATGTAGACTGCAGTAAAACAACATTATGCTTTCCTAATATTCCACTTGTATGGATATTAAAATAAGAACTTTGTATTCTCGCTGCGAAACTGTCAGGTGAGCAGGCATGAAGTAAATCCAGTATCAAGTTTTCGGAATGAAAAATGATAGTATCAGCAATAAAAAGTTAGACTGCGTAAGCGATATCAGTTGACAGATAAGAAAATATGTCACATAGTAACACACACTCGACAAGCAACAGAACATCATAGACATTATTAGAAGACACCAATTTGAACAATAACGAAATCTATATTTCTCTCCCGCCAAGTTTCGACAGTTGAGATACGACGCCCAAAAAAGTTAGAAAAAAACCGGCCCAGACATCAGTGAACACTAAAATTAGATAAGACAGAGACGAGAGGACTTCCGAAATGCGTCATCCAGTGTCTTTGGCCTCCCGTTCATGTCCGTTACGATTTAAATTCAAAGCGCCAACGGATCGATTTGGTTAGCGGATGCCGGAGCCAAATCGATGCGTGGCTGGGATACTATTGTTTCATTATGATCGATTCGATTGTGTTGTATTTGAACACTCGGACAGTTCTCGCTTTATTGTCACAGTTTTGGGCATCGCCATTTATTGGTTACTGTCCCAACCAAGTGCAGTTACTGTTAACGATTCCTACATTAGTGTAAATCGATTGCTTGAGCATGTTCCATTTAGTTCACCTCTACAAAATATTTCTATGTCATCGCTTACATAATCAATAGTAGGTACAGCGTCATCGACTATTCAATGCAGAACAATTTATCCTATTGTTATCAATGTTTTAACTTGAACAATTTTATGTCTCATAATTATTATGTGGCCGTTTCATTGCCTCTTCTATCATACTGTAATCAAAATTAAACGGAACTTTTGTTTAACACTGGCTAAGATTAGTAAATTCCGATTACTCAAGATATTACCTGTATTATTATTCAAACAGTATCACTAAATGCTGATAATAATACTGATATCACTATAGATAGGAAAGGAAACACGAAACATACTATTTTCAATTAGTTCTCGTGCGATAAATCAAACCACATCGTCGGAATCACATCATAACTCATTGCTTTCGCATGAATTTGAGACTTCATTGATCTTAATTAATTATATATTTTTATTTTCGTTTACTCATTTTACCTATGATAAAACGATTAATTGGTTTTCCAATGAAGAATGACCAAATATATTTTTGCAAAATGCAGGATATTTATTATATAAATGATTCACAGTTTTAGAAAATTTGTAGATTACACCTGAAATAGTATAAATTATAAGGATAAATTGCAATCGAATGATTGATGCAAATGATGAGTTTTACCTTTGGTTTTACTAGTTGTGTACGCCAGGCCCACCCATCCATGTTATTATTCCGTCCAAGTACCGTGACCTTGATTGACGACAGGCCCGTTTGGATTTCATACGTTATGAACTTATTATCAAATCACACGTCAACGGAATTACATCACCCCACCATCTCGTGCACAGGCTTACAAGATTTGATAAAACCTCATATATATTTTTAGAGATGCGATACTTACGTTTATTAATTATTTATACGAAATTATTGATGTCACTCGATATTCTTATCGTAGGTATTAACCAGATCGACAACTACTGATACTGAAGCTGAAGAGCTTATAAAGGAGACTTGAATGAAAAAGGGTCTTACTTACGGGCGTGTTCATCCTTTTCTTTGTCACCTGAGGGTCGGTACTCCAGTAACCCTTGTCACCAAACTCAAATTTTGCGAGCGCACAAGAGCATATTATAATAGGTAAAAAAAACAGTTACGTAAGAAACTCTCGAGCTTAAATGGCGGTGTAGTGGACAGGGTGGAGCAACAATACGTCGAGCTGCATCAAGATTGTCGGGTCGGGAATCGGGATAGCAGCGGTTGGCAAACATAGCCCTCTATTACGCTTCGGGCCTTATCTTTGATCATCTATCCTTATTTAGACCGGAAAACTTTAAAGTGCTGTCAATGTGTTAGTGACATTGATATGCACATAGATAAATGAACGTATTTAACGTGAAGACGTATCTCCGCAATTAGCAGACGCTACTTCTATAATCATAAAATAATCTAATCTTGTTAATTAAATCACAACGCTTTTCTACACTCGACTGCAAATATTTGAGGAATGGAGCGACTCACTACTTAATCTACTTTATCGTCCGCGCCGACGATGCGTTATTGACTATTTTTTCTTCACACCAATCAATGTCTCGAATGCACGCCATTATAACCAAGCCTCACGAGTTTTAGGCCAGTGTTCGTGTATCAACCAATTAACCTACATAAATGTGTTGAATGAAAATTTGAAATATTTGACTTTGGAACGCGCTTTCCTACATTTTTATTTGTACAGTATCCAGAATTGTGAGTGTACGCTCCATTCATTCAGCTAAGCCGTCCTGCCAGACAAGTTCTTGCGATTAGCGGAATACTGCTAATATCAGCTTAACCTTAGGTGCTAAATCTTGAGTAATGAGAGACTGACCTTTCCCTATAAAACATATTTTATTAGATAACACATTAAACACGTTGTCTCTCGTTTATATTTCATTGGTATGCTAGTGTAAAACAGGCACCTTCTCATCGAAAGTGTCGTGGGTCCATGTTTCCTCTTAATAATGATTGTCAGTAGGCCTGTGAATCTACAGATCTAGAGATATCTTATTATAACATTATACATAGTAATAATAATTGTTAGAACACACGCTTCAACAATGCGTGTGACAAAAAAATATACATTTATTTCCGACACTTTACACAATCCTTTGTAACATTGTGGGAAGTCAAATCTGATTATCAAAGTTTGCGAACAATCTCATTTCTCATTAATGAATACTCGTCTCTACGTGAAAGTGAGGAGACTGTGTATGAATAGAGAAAGTATTATAGTACCCGATGTGAACAGCTCTGAACGGATCTTAAAGAAAGTAACAAACTCCTTACTGCGGAAGCCATTATTAATTTCAATAATGGCAACATATGAAAATTCGTTTTATTTGAGTTTAGCCGGGAAGAGGATTGTAACGATAGCTTGACCAGTGTTGCTATAGTGCATGCTCATGTATTATTTACTGCTTACAGCGAATTGTCTGGTAATGGAAAAATAATTTACTTAGTTCCGTTTTGACTTTAGTTGCTTCTACGCTCTTGTAGTTGCAGCTGTGCACTGCACATAATTATAATAGGTTTATGAGTTGCCAAAGTTGACCTGTGTTGCTACTTTTCATTTTGCGATAGTTTAGACTTAAAAACCAAATCGTAGCTGGATTTGCTAAAATAAATTGTCCCTAAGTAACAGTAGTACCTTGTTCGGAATTACAAGGATATAAGTATAGAAAGTATAGAATTTCTCAGAAGAACCTCAATTTTCCATGTACTCACTGAGCTTGTTTTAATAATATAGTAGCACTGATGACGTTAAGCGTAAAAGTATGGTGCTGTTTTCGTTTTGCAATCTAAAGCTAACTCTAGATAAGTTGTGAGTGTTAAAGCATTTTGATTATAATCAGAGCGCGGAATTTTTAGAATGCTGGTTCTGGGTTATATCTACAAACTAGGCAAAGATTTACCAGGTGTCTAGTAGGATTACCGATTATATTATGCGTCGAAAGTATGATGTGTCTAGTGAACGGGTAAAAGCTTGCGATTAATATGGAGTCTACTGACATGACTATTGCCCAATATTGGCCGTATGAAGGCAATGGCCTGATGGGCAAGGGGATAATACACATCCCTTAACTAATGACGGCCGCACTGCTTTTCCCACTGTGACAGAAGTCTGTAGTTAAAGATCAATCATCAATTGATGTTTTAATAACAGCAACAAACAAATCTAGCCGGTATTTGCGAATCAGTCCGGACCTCAGAAAGTTACGGTCTTACGGCCTTCTCAGCCATAATTTACAAGTGGGGATCATCCACCATGCTATCTAATAAATGTAAATATTGAAGGCCTATTTCCCTTTGCACCAACCAATAAAAACGTAAGATATCATGTTAGAAGCTACTAACGACATTGGCGTATCGATCAGCTCCAAACGCGATACATTTTATTACAGAAGGCAATTTGTCACGTATTGTGAGCCGACGTTGATACGCAATAGCCTAAAATATAGGTTACGCTTGACAATTTCCCACGCCCGTTTTTCCTATTACCTACAACAATAGACATTTTTTTAGGCGTGGTGCAGACAGCATATATGCTACCATATAAGGCGAATTCCACACGACATGCAGCAGAGCGGATAAAGCGCGGTGTTCACGCGCTGATGCGCTCGTTGAGCATGCGACTTGGCGATTTCTGAACGACATCTCACATTCAAAATGTGATATTATACCGCACCGGCTAACGGTACCGCGTTAATTTGATAATTTTACCGACTGCTCTCTCTCGTTTAAAAATGTAAGACAAGTTTACATCCGTATGCGTTGCATTTAGCCACATTCGGCTGTACACGCCCGTGAACACTTTCTGAAACGCAAAAGCATTCCGGAAGGTGAACGTAACCGGTGACAATATTTTGGTCTACACATAATTTGTTATTTAAATTAATCCACGTAATACTGCGGAAACTTACAGCAGGGGTAACAAACTGTCTCTGTTCCTAATAAATATTCAAATATTCATTATTGCTAATTTTCTGATCTGTGCAATTTATGGATGACATAAGTATCAAAATAAACAGAGTTACTTGTTTTACTATGGTTATTTGATTTAACATACATTCACATTCTCGTCTTATACCATACAACATACATTTTTATTTCTTACTAGCGGCCCGCTCCGGCTTCGCACGGGTATAAAATATATATTATAAGTATTTCTCCACTATGATGAGATGTTATTATACATATAAACCTTCCTCTTCAATCACTCTATCTATTAAAAAAAACCGCATCAAAATCCGTTGCGTAGTTTTAAAGATTTAAGCATACATAGGGATATAGGCACAGAGAAAGCGACTTTGTTTTATACTATGTAGTGACTAGCTGACCCGGCGAACTTAGTAAATCCTTTTTAATCACCTTTTAAACTTTCCTTGGACTTCTACAAATTTTTGAAAACCAAAATTAGAGACGTTACAAACGTCTATTACTTTTTATATAGATTCTAGACTACTTTTCATAACATTACTAATAGAATAACTGTACCTACAGTTAGGTTTAAATTGTAGCCAGCTATACTTATTAACTAACATTTCTAATGAACGAAATATGTATGACCAACGGTACACCATAACTATGTACAGTAACGAAGTGTAGCGAGTATAAATTACAAAATTATGAAAAGAATATAATTTCTTTTGTGTCTAATAAAATTAGTAACAGACTCGCCTTTTATTAGCGAACTGGGGGTAGAACGGCACACCTCTGCCCACCTCTTCGGGGAATACAGGTTTCATGTGCCATATTATACATAATATAGGATGTATGTGTATTAAAATATATGGTGTAGGTCCACAATACTTTTCCGCCCATAAATATTTAGATCGATAAATGAAATTGAAACTATATCGGATTGTCAACAGGGATTTTTCAAAACTCTAAAAATACCTCGCACATCTTCGAAAGCCCTTAAACCACCGCAATAACTATGACACGGCCTTTGTAAGTTGTACTGTATTCAGTGAAATTATTTTAATTAAACATGCAAACCCATTGATCTATGTTATTTATAGAAGAGTGGGTAAATAGAACCTTACTAGTTGGTAAATACTAACATGTTACTCGTATTGGCTATGCAAGATAGCCGACTGGACGAGTTCCAGCCAATTATTATACACGCTGTTTCCTATAATTTTCTTTTATCAGCTTTTCTGCTGCTAGGTGGACTTGAAAATCATTAGAACCTAAAATTGTTTAGTGTAAATCTGCAAGATACTTCTCATAGTTTTGTTGTTATGATAAACTAAGCTACGTTTAGACTAAAGCTTTTTTTATTTGAAATTTACATTTAGTAGGTACCTACCAATTCTTGAGCAATAAGTCAATAACCATTTATATTTTAGTTTGCTGCAATTTAGCTAAGTATAATAAGCACAAATTAAAAGGTGGCTACGAAGTACAGTAACAGGACTCAGTTGAAATACATACCTATAGGTACCTGTATCTACTACTAAAAGGACTGATCGAAAGTAAAACAAGCATCGAAACATCTAGAAATGTTGCGAAGCGCGGCGCTGTGTGCGTGAAGTACACCCGTCCGCCCCCGGGTAGGGTCGGCAGTTCGCCACGGTACTTATCCCCCCAGGGGCTTATTCTAGAACTCGTCAGTAACGTCCATAGCGAAAAGGGGCTCAATTTTCAGCAAGTATAGAAAAATTAACGAGTTGTGTGACCCCTCCTTTAAGCTTTAATTCCTTCTACGAACAGCATCGCAGGGTTATAAGAATACCGTCCGTCAATACCGCAGTGAAAAATCTTAATTACCCACGTTTACTATACTTGGGTAATTAAGATTTTAAGCAAGATTTTTATTTAAAGCAAGTGCGACTGGTGACACTCATATGTTTTATAATAACATTAATTATAAGGAGAATAATTAATCCGTAGCTTAACATAGACATCTGGCAATGGTACAGCACACTGTGCACTGGTACGAATAACAACAACCTCGCGTTGTTCTCTTTATCCTTAAAAAGGCAGGAACAAGACACCTCTTTGCGCACCTTGTTTGGCCAGAAATCTGCTCGGTACAATTTTACCCATAAGTTGACATGATATGTCGCTATTGTAAGTTAACAACAACTTCGACGCGACGGTGTAACATGTCAACGTAAGGTGGATTCCGACCTTTTGAAACTAAAGAGTATATAATAGAATGATAATAGGTACCTAGTTATTTATGAAATATATTATGTACAGATGCATGATCTTCTGAACTGCCCTGTTATAGAAATAGAAAGAAAGGTAGGTACTTCTTACAGAGTACCAAGATGCAATTTGCAATCCGATATTCCAGTTACCTAGTAAAATATTTTATTATTATTATATTATTAGGTATGTGTTCTTCAATAGTTAGATAGAAAGTAAATTTGAAATCATTATCTTTGAGCTACAAATCAACAATGTATCAGCTGTAAAATTTAATAATACTATTGTACATAGCTAAGTGAAAAATAACATTGACCATATGCATAGAGAAAATAATGCCTTAGGTAAGTAACAGAGAAAAAAACTTTCCCTCTTTGAGGTAGCTCGAATATAACGCTATTACCAACGAATTACTAATCATTAAATTCACAAATCAAAGTGATGGCCGGGGATATTTTATAATCTTATTGATCTGCCGCTCGTTATAGTGCCATTTGTACATGAGAGCCATCTCGTATTTGTTTAAGTCAAACTAGTAACTCTGCCAGTCAATCAGCATTACAGCATAAAATTCAACGGCTATAGCGACATCTATTGAAAAATGTTATACTAGTGATAGCGTGATTGGCCTCTGAGGATTAGCCTATGGCAATGTCATTGGCTGTTCGAAGCAGAGTCTATGAGAAGTGTGCGGTAATAACGCCATCTTGTGTACAGTATTTGAAGTAAATAACGTTTTGTTACGTGAGTTTATGTAAAAGCTATGGTAAAAGAATACTAAAAACAAATTGTTGTAATAATATATATTTATAATTATGACAAAATAATAAACTTCATCGTGCGTCGTTATTCTATAGCTACATGGATTTATTTATTATAGATGCCTTTCCAATTTACAAAGTCAATAGACAGATGTTTTTTTTTTCTAGAAACAACATAAATATTTGTTGCTACCCTTACAGAGCCTATATTTCAGAATTTGTCAATAAATAAACAATTAAACATACGAAGTTATTTCATCAAGTATTTTAAAAATATAATTAATTAACTCACTCAAGTTTGTAGAAACTAAACGTGAATTCTTGTGACATGACTGGAAAAAAAATAAACAGCTGCATGCCATGCGTTCTGTCCTTGTAGTTCGGATTTCGAATATTACACATTTACATTATGTTATCTCTTTCACTCCTATGGTAATTTATAGTAGTTGTTCAGAAGGTAATGCTTGAAATGCAAACTGTTATACCAGAACTTATACCATATTTTTATTCCTTGTTCCTTGTGGAATAAAATTGACCATTTTCTTATTCGACGTTTACTAATATATTGTTCGTATATTAAATAACGGAATTTGTGAACAAATGACTTTTGGTAAAAGCGCTAACCTGGACTGGAATACATGTATTGAAAGTAATGGGAATTACATATTTCGTACTATGTCAGAAAATAGGTATGTTTACATGAATGTATATATTTCTAGATATTCTGCTTGCAGTTGTTTATCGAGTGTGTTGTGAAAAATAAAAGTAAAAACATTATTTTCAAAGACGAGTATTATCTAAAATACTGACCTAAACAGTTAAAAATAAGATGCAGTATGTTTAATGTGTGTACGTACTTATCTATATGCATAGTAGGTTGTATATTCTACGTTCAGCATAAACCCCTTTTTGATATCATACCTACTGTCACAGAATATTTTAAAAGCTTGAGACACAGAAGTACAATATGTACCTTACCTGTAACCGGTAGTGCCTCAATCTTTTAAAATATTCTGTGACAGTAAATAATTCTCGTTTACTTGTTTCTACAGGAAAAGGTCCCGTGAGGACGATTCGTGTGAATTCATGCCATTGTCAAAGAGGATAAATAACTTGCACATAAACAACAACCTTGTTAACACGACTGTTTCTCAAACGCAAGATACTAGTCAAATTAATGGAATAAATACGGAGAACGGAATCTCTTCGCCAAGTTCATCGTCAGGCTCTGAACGAAGACCTAGCTATGACCCTGGAATGAGTTCAACTCAAAGTAGTTATTATTTTGATAATAAGTTATTATTTGAACTCCATGTAGAGAGAATGCAAAGATGTGGGCAACAATTTCAATATTAAAACTAGCTTTAGTGATACTTGGTTAAGTTTTGTGAGTATTATTTGTTATGTCTAATATTAATTAGTATATTTAAATTGTACCTTTTTTAATTAAACGTTGTTGAAGCATGGTAACAATTTTAATTTTTATCATGGCATGTTCATACACAATTGTCAAGTCGATGATGGTTTTTGACCAATCACGCTAAAGAATTAACACCGCCACCTGGTGATAAATTTCGTCACTAATGAAACTAAGAAACAGTATGGCGGATTTCATTTGTCATAAATGGTAAAAGAGAAGGGGTGCCGTTGTTTATTTGTTTGTAATTAATAATGGAATTTACTGCAAGAGTTGTTAAAGTGAAAAATATTTTTTATTAAGTAAAAAATAAAAAAATTGCATTCAAGGTAAGTCATAATTCATCTCGTTTGTTTACGTGTGAATATCCATGACCTTATTTTGGAAGCGGTACTCCGTAGTACCGTTAGACGGGGCGCGTGGCCACCTGAGTGCCGTCGAGAGAGTGCCGCGAGAACCGCATTCAACCCCTCCTCTCGCGATTTCCCTGGCGGTGGAGGAAGGAGCCGGGAGCGGGAGTGATTTGGTGACGGCACATGGAGGGGATCCCGTATCATGGTGGGGATGCGATGCGTCCGTCTGATGGACGTACGGCCCGGTCTAAACTGTCCTAAGGACTGGTAGGGGTGAACAACCTTCGATTTCTGTCTGGTTCCGCCCACGAGCACGCGGGGTTCCCTCATAAATGCTTGACTATTCTTTAATTTGTTAATTGCGTAACTGAAAAGTCGGCCATATTTGTTGCGATTTCTTTGTCTGAAAATATCATTACGATTAATAACCGTCTCAAATATGGTTACGTTTCTCCAAAAAATATACGTAAACCCCTACTTCAATATTATAACATTTTTGTTATATTACATAGGTAGGATATCAAAATCGATTCATGTTATTTATAAGGTCAATGACTTAATAGGTGTGACCTTATTTTAACTTTCTAGTGCCAAAACAGCCGTAAACGGCGCGGACTTTCATGTTTCAAGGATAGTTATTTCTAAAACCAAACATATAGTTAAAATGCGCAGTCTCACTTTTTATTTACCCGAGTAATTTATTTAAAATGCTGCTTTCATACAGGATTTTGTACAGCATAACAAGACTGTTACTCAACAAGCTTCCCACAGCTAGTGAACCACAACCACACCTTACTGTCTTGTGAAAGTACAGCAAAGAGAAAGTGAGGATCACGCTAGAGCTACATGTGCATACATACACACCAATTGTCTGCCAGTATGTATAACAGACTCGTCGGTCGACTATCGGGCCAGCATAAAAAACTTTCTTTAACCCACTTTCTTATTAGTAGTAGTTGGCGATCATCTTTCGCCTCTCACCGAGGCTGAATTAATTTTAGTGTAGTGCCGTGTTTGGTGGTCGGTAGAGGTATGTGCCCTACCATCGTGGTCCCAGTGTAGTCCCGTGCGCAGTGGCGCCGCGGTGGTGGGACATTGGGACGTGGGGATACGCGTTGTTATAGTGACTCAAGTGGGACAGTGTTTTTTTTCCCGCCTCGGCGGCGAAGAGCCGAGGGTTAACTATGTGTGATATGCAGAAGATGCCCTCTAGAGAGGATGCCTCCTGGTATGGGGAAGAATTCTATATTTTATGTTAATTACTTGCATATTTGCAACATTAAGAAACCCAATTTGTTTATAAATTTTATTAATAAAAATCTTTGTTTACAACTTTTAAAACTAATTTTCTGATCAGCATATAATTTAAACAATTATATAATAAACTGATTACTCAATAGGACATCTAATGCTAACAGTTCATTTGTATTTCAGATGGTATTTATTAAGTTTATTTCTAGAAAACAATCTGCGAGTCATTGTATGTGTAGTAAGGCCTTTGAACAATAATATTATATCAAAATATTTGATTTATTAAATATTTATCTAGCACTACTTAACTTTTGCAAAAATTCACTTCCTACTTTCACTATACACTTGTACATTAATATCACAAATATGAAGTCAAACTACTTTCATAACTGTCCAACTTGTTTTATTTAAACACTTAAAAAATAGAGGGCCTGTTCTTACTTTATTACTCATACACAATTAGTCACATAACTAAGAATATTTACAGTACTATTTATAATATAAGTGAAACAATGCAAACCCTCCCCAATCAAACTAATAATGGAGATCGCTGTGAGACTCCAAATAAGGTCATAGGTATTCCCATGTTCTACTTAACTATTAATTTAGTTATTACAACTATTAATTAAACGCAATACTGAAATTGATACTATCAAAACAATATTATTTACTTGATATGCTACTATTATTAGCTTTTTAATACTCTTTAATTCGACTATGATCATCATCACCAGCCGGGAGACATCCTGCTGTTGGCTGATGGCTGTTGCACAAAGGCCTCCCCCCTTAGAACGCCACAATCAACGACTACTTGTCATTTGTATCCACGGGTTGCCTGCAACTCTGACAATATTGTTGGTCCACCTGGTGGGACTATAATGCCTTTAGAAAACACAACAACTGCAGTAGGCTGCTTCCTCATGATATTATATTATAGTCTACCATGGACGATATAGGTTCCCAAAAATAGGAGTGACTGCCAAAAGTATCCAGAGCATACAAAAGGGATTATTACTTAGCCAGGCTGTTTAACCCAGTGTTGTTTGATAACATATATGGAGTATCTATAAAAGTGCTCATTGCTTTCCAGTGAGGAAGAACCTGACATGAACTTTGCCACATTCTCAGCGGTGGGGGCGCCAGGCACACACTTTGTGACCACTGGTGGTCAGCTACCGGTCACTAAGATACAGCAGAATGTGTCTAACAATGGAACGGGCATGCAGCAGGTAATTGTGGGACATTTGTTGGAAATATTGAACAAAATACTGTTGCTTACACTTGGAGAGCCACTTTCTGATATCTGTTCAATGCTAATGAAGGTACTTGAGATACCCTTATTTAGAAATTACTCATACATACTTCTGTAAGTATAAGGTACACATGGTTGTGACCGTATAGAAAAGAAAGTAAGCCGAATTTTGATCTAACTTGATTATAGGACCGTTAGGTTCTCCATACTCTAATGTACTATTTTAAAAGTCAATATTCTCAATAGTATATTTTCAAAATGTCATATTTGCTTTTTTGTACATTCGTGGTTTTGAATATTGTTGGTTACGTGTTATTTTATTTTAATTCGAAGGAAAACCAACAGCTACAAAAATGGAATAGGTAATTACAATATACATCATATAGCCAATTATTGGACTATCAACGACGATATCACTCACATACCACTGCATAGCCACCACATAAAGGTGACGATTGTCATATAAAATCTCACTACCTACTTGCAAAATTTCCTTACTCCTATCAATAGGTAGGTACCATTATTTTACATTTAAATTTTATGAAGAATGATTAATTTTATGTCCTAAGAATGACGTAGGACCCTGCTTCGCGATAGATAAACGATATCTGTTAGGCAAGCATGGTGATTCTGAAATCAGACTTATCCTCAATAACTGTCAATACGCCTCTATAATTAAGGACAAGCTAAGCACTAGTATTTATTAATAGTTTTTGTTTGTTTTATCAAAAGTCATTATTTAAGCAAATCAGAAGTTAAATTTGAAGTTTTGTATACCTATTGTATATGCGCTGCTTTTATAGATTTTTATGGTTTTAAGGTCTTATTAACTTTCTCCAAAGAATACCATAAACTTATGGTCAACGAATGTACCTATATAACATAAAAAGCTGAATCAATAAGTTTCTAATATCACACTAAATAAGGAAAATATGAATTACTCCTTTGCCGAATACTTGGTTTGTGAACAAATTTTTACTAATAACATCAATTAAACATTAACAAATATTTGTTTAATCTAGTGTTCTAAACTCCAAGAAATGCCTATAAATCATATTACGCAACTAGTGAAAGCCGTACCGAGCAAAACAGACGTATTTAGAAACTACACATTCATTCATTCGTTGCATAAACTTGGAACAAAAGATGTGTTCTAACGGAATGATGTTAATCAGTCTTCTACATTGTAACAAAAATATTTACACAAATAAAACTGTTTAAAACCAGTTTAAGAATGATGTCATGAAAATCTTATTTATTCTAGTTAAAACTGAATAAACGTTCGTGTTGATTGAGAATTTCTTAGAAAAGTCCATTGAGAATAATACTCGTATTGAGATCACGACTATAAACGGAACTTTACAAGATTGTAACTGGTTTACACCTAAGTATTAGGGCCTGATTCACCATCGACAAGTAAAGTGTCAAGTAGACTAACCGCCACCTAAAATCACCCGTAACTATTCATACGAATTTCACAATATCTGAGCAGCATTAATCAGGGGACAAACTGGCTTGTAACTAAGATACGATAGAAGATACTCGTAACTTTTACTTGCCGATTAGCGTTAATCGAGAAGTAACTTTTCAACACTTTACTTGTAGATGGTGAAACAGGCTCTTGCTAATAGAAGTCGTACACACTTATTTCTTTGTTGCGTTATGATGACTAACTCCTAACTCCTGGTCGACAAACAAATCTTTTAGGATGGCATAGTTGTACATCATTACCATAGTATTTATACTTTAAGTTGGCTCTTCTGATAATGCGGACCTTTTCAACATGAATTGACTGCTTTTTTAGTCTTCCTATAACCATCAATTCTACATGCCCAAAATGGGGTCAGCATAATACTATTTTTCGTTAATCGCTTTGTTAATAGTACCTACTGTGCGTACGTATTGTTAAAGTTCTTAATGTATGATGTTCACGGCTTACAGGTGTGTGTGGCAATGGGCGACGGTGGAGTGCAGTACATGCGCGCGCTGGACGGCGGCGCCACGCTGCAGGCCGCGCCGCAGCTCATCACCGTGCCCATCGCGCTGCCCGGGGCCAAGCCTGGTACGTCACCGTGTTACTAAGCTCATTACATATCACAAGAAATAAAAAATAAAGTTATGTATCCTATAAATTGCGGTTTTTAAACTGCGTTCTAGGTGGCCTAAGATTTATGGACATGGGTGTATTGAAAATCCGAATTAATGAAATTACGAGTCACTTATATTTTTGAAGTATAAATCACGCCTATAATCCCCGAAGGTGTAGGCAGACAAGTTCTTTATAGGGGAGCTCTTCATAACCCTCATTTGTAAACCTATTAGTGGCGAGCCTATTGCAATTTACCGAGTTCACACAGGGTTCAGTCGCCTTAAGACTCACTTTCCCGGCGAATAAGCAAACTGTACTCTACCAAAACCTTAGCGCATTAGTTGCGTATAGTTAGTTTGTATATCAAAATGTGTTATTAAGATAACATTTGTGATGTTGTGACAGGTGACCCTCAGCAAACGGTGCAGATACAAGTGCTGAGCCCAAACATGCTGCAGGCACAACAGCAGCCAAAGTACCAGATGCAAATACCCATACAGGGATTTCAACAAGGTACTTTCATTATTTATTTAGCTAAGATCATAATATATTTTTAGTGGATGTAAAAAGTTTGTAACAAAAATGTGTCGTAAATTTTGAGTTTGGCATTTCAAGCTTTGTTTTTCAAAGTTTATCTATACGACGGCATTATTGTATAATTCATGAAGATTTTCACGTATTAGTAGTAGTAACAAAAATGCTTATTTTAATGCCCATCATTGATCATCAGTGTAATTTTATGTGCTATTTACTATATGATAATAATTTATACACATCCAAGGATATTTTCAAGGATAAAATAATGTGTGCGATAATATTTACCATAAAACTAATAGGATATTTTTCTGATTCAAGGAGGTGCTGTTTTAACCGTCGCTTACTCACCGGAGACGAACGATGCCGGCGGTATACAGCTGGTTGGACAAGGCAACATGGGTGAAGGTATGTGTCTTTCAAAATCATATTTTGGAATAGTAACCAAAATATTACAATTTGCAAATGATCATAAATGAAAAAATAGGTAGTAAGAATAATAAATCCCTGCTGATAGCAGACCCTATCACATATTTCAGTAAAAAGGTGATAGATTAGCCCATATCATATCTTTAGGGCAATTTATAAAGATTGTTTGATTCTCGAAACTTGCGTATTATAATCAACAGTAGGTAACTATAATATACAAGATGCATGTATTAAAAAGTGCATTATATAGTACAGTAAAAGACATATTTACAAATAATAAAACCTAGATCCACAAATAAGATTTTACTTCAAAAGTGCTTGGTTGTAACTGGTTTGATGATAATGACAGTAGACATGATGATAATTCGCGTTTGACAATGGACACAAATAGAAGTAACAGAAGGTTTATGTAAAAATAATTGGGTCGCACTTTTTATAGCTAAGAGTATTGTTAATCCAATTCAACATTGTTTCTATGTTAATATATATTGTGCTAGGTTAGGGCTTTAACGGCATACCTTTTTTATTTTCCAATGAGGTATTACTACTTTGCATAAATAAATTGTCTTATAATTTAGTTTTTTTATGTTTAAACAAATCATGAAATCATTACAACACAGTAACAATACTCAATATTTTTGCATATCTTGGTAAATGAAATGTTTTCAAATCCCTATTGTTTTGTTTAACGAGAGTTTTTGACAGAATATCTACTAAAATCAATGTTAGACTGCTGTAGAGATCTCCAGCCCCCTTACCATGAACTCTTCAAACAGGACAGTTTACGTTGTCGAAGCGAGACGCCGCAATACAATGCACGTAGCGGTGTCTCGCTTTCACATCTTAAACTGTCCTGCTTTAAGAGTTCATGGTAAGGGGGCTGTATTGCTTAAAAAAAACCCGTGCCCTATGAGATATTACCATTATGAGCCTATAATGTCCCACTGCAACGCCTTCCTACTCTCTTTACATATGTCTCTGTCATGGGCAGACAATGTCCAGTCCTCCATGAAGGAGTCCAGTTCACCTCGCAATCTCCGTTTGGGTCCGCCTCGATGAGATATATGAGAAATAACATTATATCTTATTCACTTACACGTTGTAAAAATATCAGATGTTAAACAAATGTTTCTACGTGTTCAGGTACATTCAGGATGAGACCAGGTGATGCGCCATTACATAAGCGTTTAAATGTTCACTTACCAACGCACTTCAGCACACAATAGTACAAACCTATAGCTACATACATAACACACGCGCACTGGTGACGTCACACTCGATGTTCTAATATCACTGCTTTTAATTAAATTGTTGCACTTCAATGTTTTATTTACTATTTTCCGGTTTGACTCATTCAATCCGAATAAACATGTGTGTTAAATCGAAAAATAGTCAATAATATGGATAATACTCGCATGTATGTAAAAAGGACGTCTTTACATTATGGAAATTTATAACAAACTTTAGAAAAGAGTTGTTAATTGACTCCCTTTCGATAGACGTTTTACGATCATCATCATCTCAGAGCTATCGCGGTCCACTGCTTGTCATAGGCCTCTCGTGAGTTGCGCCACACGTTTTATCGACTCAGACTCAGACTGCGACTCAGAGTTCGGAAGACTTTTCTCGTTCATTTTGATAGAATATGACTTTTTGGTATATCATTGGCATTGATTGCATTAGTCGTGTTTTGTATCCTAAGACATATGTAGGTAAAGAGTTTTACTGTCATTCAAATTTGAGAAATAGCCGCATGACTTCATAAAACCATAATACATTAATATTGTTTAACAAATGTAATGGCACAGTAATAATGATCATAGTTGGTTATATTTTCTGTTATTAAACCTATTATTTCTATTGTACCAGGCTTGCAAGTGTTAGCGACGTTACCGCACGAGATGCAGCTAGTGCAGCCAACACAAGATAAGGACCACATGCAGAATATGCATCAGGTATTTAATTTTAGTACATGTATTTATCTATAAAAGTACCTTAATTACGTAAAACTCGTGTTATAAAGTAGAAAGTTTCTAAAATATTAAATATATTAGGTACATAGAAAAAAGAGAATATGTGAGCTGAATACAAGGCGATGTGTTGAGCGTAAGTCATATGTAGTTGTGAGAAAAATTGTCATCTAAAAGTTATTTTAAAAAATTGTAATGGTTTTTGAGATATTAAAGATGTGTTCGAGTGCTTGTGGTCATACAAAGAAGAGTTGTTGGTTGTTTTCATACATCATCATCGTACATCTATAAACAATATAATCAACCAAAACAAGTTAATTTACCAAACGATGTTTCCCAGGTGTTCATAACGCCAAACCAGCAGATAATAATCAACGGGCCAGACAATAAAACGTTGAACAACAACACTAGCTCCGACAACAACAATGCCGGCGCCATGGACATCATTATCAAGGAGGAGTGCGACGAACCTAATAACGATGATGTGAGTAACTACCGTCGTATGTTTAACTACACCTGGTAGTCCAAGTAGTCTGTAGACGTTAAAGTGCTACTGAGTTTTTTCCATTAGGTAGGTAACTCTCAGTAGCAGTACGGAGTCTGCATTTGTGCCCAGTTGATGGCAATAGGCTCGCCCGCCAGTTATGTTGGGACCTATTATTATAACATAACTGGCAAAATGTGGGTGTACCTACTATATGTGCACCGCTGCCTACCCCTTCGGGGAACACAGGCATGATGTTATGTTTTTCCATGAGGTATGATGCTTCAGTACGTCCGTTACAACCTAGGCGGTCAATTGATTATTCGCTCATGATAATCAAGAAGAAGATATTATATTGATTAGTTGATTACTGATATAGTTGTTCTAGCTCACGAAGGCCGTTTGACTATGAATGTTGTCAGGCACATGCACATTGTTTTAAGGTGTGTTACTTGAAGATCGCTCGGTGACGGTCGCGGCGCGGCAACGCACAAGCGCGCTTATCAATAAATGTTACCAACTACAGCGAGAGCCAAACGGACTTCGAGCGATGAATATCTTTACTAAGAAGAAGATTACCAATCGTAACATTTGCCAGTACTAAAAAAGCCGTAATAAAATTCAGTAATTTAAAGTCCAGTTTCTTTTCCTATAATCATCGTGTCATTATAGCGTTTTCTTTCTGCGCCATTACCCGGTTTATTTTGTTTGGATTTCTATTATTTTCGAGGTTTATTCAACAATATATTTTTCTTAAATGCAGGAGAGCTCGCAAGGCACGGAAGCAAGCGACAGCATGCAGTGGCAGCTCGGCAGCACACACCAGCAGGACCTTGTCAAGTACCTTAGCACACTACCACCACAGGTTAGTAATAGTACAACATTTAAACAGCATTTATATAAGGAGGTATACTGGCAACACTCATGGAGGAAACTGAACAAGTAAGACATACGAGCTCTCGTCCTTTACTCGTCTATTGCATGTTAAAAAGTTGCTGTGTGCAGACATGACCACGCGCACATTACTATCGTGCATGTCACGTGACAGTTTGCCAGCCTGCGCGTCGTCATGTCAGTGGCATTGCAAGGGAGAAATACGGACATTCGTTTTGTTGAAAACCACTCGGCATTTGGAACTATGGTGCACATTCGTTATATTACATCCATTATTAGAAAAAGATTACAACGTAAACTCACAACTTTGTGGTTCATGTTTTTTTTTTCAACCGTCACCCCACTAGGAATTTGTTCTGTATCGTGGGTACGTTTCACAAACATTAAATATCATATACACTTTAAATTGTACTTGAAGTCCGTACCAAGATAAAGTGCTTGATATAAAACAACAAATTTAACCCCTCGCCCATCGGCATGCTACACTGCTTCCTTCATTACAATCAAATAACGTTTCTTACAGCAAACGCAAGCCCTCCCGGTATCACTGCAGCAGTTCTTGCGACTAAACCCCACTGACGTGAAAAAGTCGGAGCCCGTAGAAATTGAGATAGAAATGGATGATGTCGGCACTGACGACAAAAAAGAGGAACCAGTCGCGGAGGCGGTGCTCAGCGAAGGTAAATACACGCACACGGTGATAGTATAAGTAAAAGGAGGTAGATATGTTAGAGTGGCACGCTAAAACTAGCCTAATTAGCTCACCTTAGCTCATCTCTTTTTCACTCCCGATAAATACGACATGCCGTCTTACTTCCACGTGTCGTATAATGTAGTGTGACATTTAAATATTGTATGCCGTTTTTGAATCGAATGTTGCATTAACATATCTACCTCTATTTACTTGTAACATCATTGGTCACAGAGCAATTTAGCTTCATACTCCATACTGTAACTCATCGTGGCCATACTATAACATCCGAGTGTAAATTCCCAATGTCATAGTTCTCCTTTACCTCAAGGCATGCGATGACCAACCGTGTGGAGTACTGTGATTTTTCTTTTATTTTGAGCATTTTTATTATCTCGCGCGCGTTCTCATACTAGGAATATAGACTTCTTTATATCGGGAATCACATGTGTCATGACACGAGACCGCGTCGTATAACAACGACTGTTTTTATTTTTTCATTTTTCATTTGTTTATCTCATCTCTCTATTAGATGAAGGTCTCCTATAGTCCCCCACTCTTCCTTTTCTTTTTTCTTCAGTGTACAATGTGATATGTGATCAGTGCTAACAGCACTGATAGCCGATTGGTATGACAAAACTGCCAAGTCAAAGGTCGCAAGCTCAAACCCCGGCACGCCAATGTCTTTTCGAATTCTTGTGCATAATATAAATTAGTTAATTGCTAAAAACGGTGAAGGAAAACATCGTGACGAAACCGGCACGCCAGAGAATTTTTTCAACGGTGTGTTAAGCCATGTCAGAGGCCTACAGGCGGTTTAAACTCTGACACCAGGTTGTTCATCAACCATACGATAAGAAGAAGAAGTGTTCAATTTATAGGGCTACCTCGGAATATCACTCAGCTTCTGGTATCTGCGTGAAGACACTACCATGGTGCGTTCAGTAAATATGGCTGGCCTATGCTAGCTGGGCGGTATCGTAATCCATGACATGAATGGCCCTCTCAACGTATGAAGTATGACGTGTTGATTCAATAAGGTTAAAAATTACATTTGGATTTCTGGTATGTGGATCAGTTGATCTGTGAGGTTCAGCAGTGCTCGCCGCGGTCAGTCTTGCGACGGGTGACCGTTTTTCATATATCTTGACCCTCTCCGTGCATCAGGAAGCACGTTTAGCCGTTGGTCCTGCGCCTGAGGTCTTTCCGGACGCATCCGTTTACCGTCTCGTCGGACTAATGATTAGCAGTAGAGAGAGCATCCGTGTTTATGCACGCACTTGTGAACTATAATATAACCTGCTTAAGTGGCTAGTCTCAGTTGGGATCGGCCGCCGAGACCCTAAAGGTATAATTTCGATCTCGGCAACACGTAGTAGTGCTGCCGCAACACTACTAGTCCCCATACTTCCATCATAGGTTTATATGGGATTACATTACGAGTTCGGCAGCAATGCCGCGGCAGCACTGCAGCGGCAGCACTGTTGCGCGGCAATGTCGCGGAAACTACGTGAATGTTGACACGTAAATTAGCAAAAAAAAAATGAATTTTTCTGATTCAGAAGAGGAACGATAATTTAACTTGGTTACTTTGAAAGTAGTACTTGGTTACGTTGAAAGTAACTGAATTAATACACAACAGCAAAACACCACGAACAGCGAAGCACTGCTGTGCAGTCGGAATCAGCGCGGCAAGCAACAGAACAGTGTTGCGCAGAACCACAGTGGCAGCACTGCTGCGTGCTGCCGAGATCGGAATCGTACCTTAACTCGGTCAGCAGGACATTATCATTAAGGAATATTAAAAAATAACCACTGTATATAGATATGCAAAAGGTAACGCCATAAACTTTACGCTTTAAAAACTAAATGCACTCACACGCAGCAAATAGTAGTTTACATACTATTGGAATGTGCTAATGCTATCGAAATGTTTGTGTACACGGCACTTGTTTTTAATACTATTTATTTTTCTGTGTGGTTTTTTCTGTATGTAATTATTTGATTATCTTTTAAATGGTATTATCCTTTTTACAGCATTATTTTGTTTTTGCTATTTTGTACTTTTATTTTAAAACGACCAGTCGGAAATAGTGTGGAAATGTGAATGTGGTTCAAACTGTATTCAACAAACAAGACATTATTATATGTGGCATATTATATTCTGGTCTCTAGTCACGACACATAACCTCAAGAGGTTTGAAAGTTAACCACCTGTATCACAGGCCTTTGTTTATGATACCAATTAATTATAATTAGCGGGCTAAAATGTAAAGTAGCTTTGAAGATAAAACAAATAATAATAATAGCATAGTATTTGGCAGTTGAATTAAACACTCAAGTAATAAATTTAACCGAAACAGTAGCTGAATTATGAATATTGATGCCGCGCCGTAAGTAAATTACGATTTTTTTTCTTTACGTTTTGTTTTGATGTTTTATTATCCTTGTTGTTGTATACCTACATTGATTGGTGTTTTCAGGTCTATACTTAGACTCGAGCTCAGAACAACCACGAAGTGAGCTTGATCTGCAAGATTACGTAAAAATTCTAAATGAAGAAACTAGCGACATTGATATGCTTAAAGCAAATTTTCCAATGAAAACTCCAGAGTGCAATATAGATAATTCACTTCAGAACGATTTCTATTCGACAAGTTTGGCAAAGCGTAAGATTCGATCGCAGAAAAAGCGGAACCGAGATAGGATTGAACCAGTAACAGATTCATTGCATAAACCGGCTAAATCACAAACAAAAGCTGGTACAGTTACAAATAAAGCTCGTAAAGTGGTTCAACTGGTAAATAAAGGCCTTCCGGTACTGAATCATGCGTTTAAAACGCCGGAACGCCTAACAAAAGGTATTCCTGTAACAAAACAATCGTATAAGAACAATGAATCGCAACCAAAGGCACTCCCAGTAACAAACGAATCATATAAGAGTGCTAAACCAGCAACAAAAAATCTTTCACCTTCACACTCAATACATAAACGTGGAGGATCATCAACACAAGCTACTGCAGTGTACAAACCAGTGGAATCGCTTACAGGAGGTCGCCAAGCTTCACCTAAAACTCCAAAGAAAAACAGTAGAAAAACAAAATCGACTCCATTGACATACTCATCATATGAAAATATAAAACAAACAATATCAAAAGCTTTACCAACGATCAATACGAATACAAATTTAGCTCTAAATACTGTTAATCTGCAATCAGAAATTGTTACACCTCTGAATTATATGCCATACAATACCATTAAACGTTCAATGCAAGTTATGCCCGTAACACCAGCAATAAACTCTGGCACTAACCAATCAAATGTAGCCTTAGTACCTCAAACTTATGCTAGCTCAGTAATAACTCCGCCGTATAAGGTAATGAAACCACTGCCCGATGTTATACCCGTGAAAAATAAAACATTTGAACCGACAGGAAATAATTCGGTCACTTGTCATCAAACAAATAAATCCATACTAAATCTAGCAAAAGTTAAGCCTGTAACTAACAAAACCTTTGAATCAACAGAATATAAACCAATTACTTATCCCTCAATTCAAATTATTGAACCTTCATCAACAGTTAAATCAGAAACGAAACTATTTGAACCGACGAAAATTATCTCAGTACCTTATCAATTAAATAAGCCTCTAGTAGAAATTCCGCCAGCAAAAAATGCACTAACAGGATATAGCGTAGAGTCTAATCCAGCATTTCAAACGACTGAAACTTTGCCAGATATTTTAACAGTAACAAACGAATTACTTGAACCGACAGACGTTAAAGCAGAGTCATGTCCTTCAAATAAACGTAATGAGCAACCAACAGCAGAAGTTCTGCGCGTCGCAGATGAATCATTTAAAACTGAATACAAGTCACCCACATATGCACAATTTGAAACAATTGAACCTTTAACAGAATATGGAACATTAAAAAATGTGTCATGTGAAGCTACTAAAGGTCCGCTGGAAGATCTTCAATCAAATAAACCTACTGAACAACCGACAGCAGAAGCTCTGCGCGTCGCAGATGAATCATTTAAATCAGAATATAAGTCACCTAAGTATCTACCATTTCAAATAATTGAACCTTTACAAGAATATGGAACATTAAAAAATGGGTCAAGTGAAACTACTGAAGTTCCAATGAGAAATTTTCAATCAAATAAACCTAGTGAACATCCAACAACAGAACCAACGGCAGAAGTTTTGCATGTTGCTGATAAATCATTTAAAACAGTTTATAAGTCACCCACATATACACCATTTCAAATAATTGAACCTTTACCAGAATATGAAACATTAAAAGATGGGTCATGTCAAGCTACTGAAGTTCCAATGAGAGATTTTCAATCAAATAAACCTAGTGAACATCCAACAGCACAAGTTCTGCATGTCGCAGATGAATCATTTAAAACAGAATATAAGTCACCCACATATACACCATTTCAAATAATTGAACCTTTACCAGAATATGAAACATTAAAAGATGGGTCATGTGAAGCTACTGAAGTTCCAATGAGAGATTTTCAATCAAATACACCTAGTGAACATCCAACAGCACAAGTTCTGCATGTCACAGATGAATCATTTAAAACCGAATATATGTCGCCCACTTATACACCATTTCAAATAATTGAACCTTTACCAGAATATGGGACATTAAAAAATGGGTCAAGTGAAGCTACTGAAGTTCCACTGAGAAATTTTCAATCAAATAAACCTAGTGAACATCCAACAACAGAACCAACGGCAGAAGTTTTGCATGTTGCTGATAAATCATTTAAAACAGTTTATAAGTCACCCACATATACACCATTTCAAATAATTGAACCTTTACCAGAATATGGAACATTAAAAAATGGGTCATGTCAAGCTACTGAAGTTCCAATGAGAGATTTTCAATCAAATAAACCTAGTGAACATCCAACAGCACAAGTTCTGCATGTCGCAGATGAATCATTTAAAACCGAATATATGTCACCCACATATACACCATTTCAAATAATTGAACGTTTACCAGAATATGGGACATTAAAAGATGGGTCATGTGAAGCTACTGAAGTTCCAATGAGAGATTTTCAATCAAATAAACCTAGTGAACATCCAACAGCACAAGTTCTGCATGTCGCAGATGAATCATTTAAAACAGAATATAACTCACCTAAATATCCGCCATTTCAAATAATTGAACCTTTACCAGAATATGGAACATTAAAAAATGGGTCATGTGAAGCTACTGAAGTTCCAATGAGAGATTTTCAATCAAATAAACCTAGTGAACATCCAACAGCAAAAGTTCTGCATGTCGCAGATGAATCATTTAAAACAGAATATAACTCACCTAAATATCCGCCATTTCAAATAATTGAACCTTTACCAGAATACGGATCATTAACAAACACAAGGAAAGATATTCCGCAAAATGCTTTTCAATCATACGAAACCGAGCCTTTAAGAGAAGTGCCCCAACCAACAAACGAATTAAATAATAATACAATAAAAATTAACTCTATGTCTGATCCATTTTATAAAACAATTGATAATCCCACCGATATTAACTTAGTGGTAAACAAGTCATATGACGCTACCGAAGTTGTCCCAATACTAAATGAATCGTATGGGACAGAAATACTTTCCGCAAAATCAAATCAAACAAATGCAACAACTGAAGGGAGACCAGAAACGTATCAATTTACAGAAATACCTCCTGATGATTACTCGCCGTATGATTCAAATGAAACAATAAAGGAGGATCTGCATGATAATAATCCATCATATGAACCTGTTAATGTTCTTCCCGTAAGCAATTCATATGAACTATCAGAAGTTCAACCTTCAATAATTAATTCATTTCCATTAACAAATGGTTCCTATGAAGCTGGTGAAACATTTATAGAAATTCCCCCAGACACTTTTCCTTTACAAGAACCTCTTTCAGTACCAAGCGAATCTTATGAAGGGGCGAAATATAATCCAGTTACAGATCCACCCTATCAAATCCTTGAACCAATAACAGAAGCGCTTCCAAGCACGTATGAACCTTATCAAAAGCTTGAACCGCAAACTCCAGTTCACCTAGTGACTGATAAACAATATGAAACTTTTGAACAAGTAACAGACGTTTTTCCAGTATCTTACTCATCATATCAACAGAAAATACCAATTCAAGCAATTAATGAAACCTATCCGTTAACAAATAAATCATATGAAACGCTTGAACCATCGACAGATAATTTAACAGTGACCTACCCATCATATGAAAAAATTAAACCATTAACGGCAGTCAGCCCATTAACTCACTCCTTGCCAGATTCTGTTGAACCGCTAAGTGAAATGATCCCAGCGACTTATTCCTCATATAATACTGTTGAACCTTTAACAGAAGTTTTCTCGTTTAAGAATTCATACCCATTATATGAAAATTATGAGCCGATAACTCCAGTCAGTCCAGTGACTTATTCATCATCATATGGATCTGAACCACAACTTCCATCGTTGACTAACGTAGTCTATGGATCATTGGCGGAAGTGAAGTATACACCACATGAAACTATTGACCCATTATCAAAAACCCATCAAATTACGTATCCTTCATATGATGCCAAGGAATCACTAACAGACATTTACCCAATGTCTTATCCATTATATGGATCGACTGGATCCCACCCAGAACCCACTCCAGGGACCAATACAGCTTACAACACTGCTTATTGTACACAATCAGGGGTACTGCCTAAAAATATGACCGTAGATACTGGAACTACCATCCGCCCGGTCATAAATACCACACATACAACTATACCTCTTAACAAAATTCTTCTGGTAGCAAAACCTACATACGAACCTGTAAAACAACTTAAAAAAGTTATTCTCGTAAAATATCAAGTTGATAAAGTACAGAAAGTAACTGCTCCAATGATGACACAAGATTATGTTACCAATCCAAAACCGAAATCTGCACCCAAAAAATCAAAACCAAAATCCGGACCCAAAAAACCAAAAGCTGAACCCAAACCTAAAAAACCAAAACCAAAACCTGAACCTAAACCTAAAAAACCGAGGATAAGAAGAGCTAAACCGAAACCAGAGACCAAGGAACCAAAACCTGAAGCCAAAAAAACAGAACCTGAAAATGTTGTCTTGAAACCAGGCACAACAAATGTACCCATGAACCTTGGAACAGAAAATGACAATAAGAAACCAGAAACAGAAAGTGCGCCAGAAGACGGAAGACCTAAGAAGAGGCCACGAGTAGGAGAAAAATTAACGCGTCTTAGGAAATCCATAACACGCGTGACAGGACTACCATACCGCACACGCAGGGGACAAAAAATGCCAGCTAAGTCTACTAAAATAGGAACTTGTTCTTGTCAAAACAGATGCACTTCAAGAATTGATGCAGAAGAACAACAGAAGGTGTTCCAAGACTTCCATACACATACTACTTTTGCCAGCCAAGCAGACTACATATTTTCACTTTTAAAAATCTATCGCAAAGCTCACACCTACACTCCAAATGAAGACTCTAAAAGAAAACACACATTACGTTATTACCTTAGATGTTCAAACGGCGATGAAGTATTAGTGTGCAAAATGTTTTTCAAGAAAACTCTGGTAATATCTGACGGTAGGATCAGTAGAATTATAAAACGTAAAAACATAAACTTCGAAAATCTGCCATTTGAAGACGAAGATCTTAGGGCACAAGATGAATTTGAAGATGATGGCGAAGTGTTTAGGTTACCGGAGGGTTCGGACGATGAAATAGAAGACGAATTCCTTAGGAAACTGGAACGTGGCGATGAAATAGAACTCGGTGATGATTTAGAAATGGACGATGAATAATGCCAAATTGTCAACGTTTATATTAAACTCGATACTATAAATTAATCAAACAAAATACGTAACAATATTGCTGGTATTACAGAATTAAGATTAAGTTTATTACAAGATAATACTCTCCAATATTTAATAAAATGTTATTCTTTCACATATCAAACTATTACCAAACATTTTTTAATTATATTACTAGGATATTGTAATTGTAGTTTTAAGAGCCACATAGCGCTTGGTCCCAATAAAAAATCTTCTGCCGAAGTTCTTAGAACAAATGGCGATAGTAAATTTAAATATCCAACATTCCCTCTGCGCGATTTTGATGTTTCTATTATTAATAATATCTGATGCTAGGCCATACCGCCTAGCACCCTGTCCACTATCTTCCATTATATATAAAGTTGGGATCCTTGACTATTCGATGTTGTTATTATAAAATCGATCCAAATCAATGTACCGTATTGGGATCCAGCGTAGAACTGAGCTTAGTAAAAGTAAATTAATATGTGTATAATGTTATTGTTTATTAAAAATATACATTTGTTTTTAAAACTATCTAAATATGTAAGTAACCATGTCAAAAAAAATGTGATGTAAAATAGATTTTAATTATAGGTTTAGTATTCAGCGATGGCATCTCTATTCAATGTGTGCGGGGAGTAACAGGGTGAGACAATGCTCTTTAAAACATTGGACGCTAAGCGTTTTAACATTAAGATTTAGCATACGGACCGCGAGGTGGGCCGCCGTGAGTACAGATCCCATCAGTAAATGTTGTAACTAACTGTATACATGTTTTCCTATACCAAACTTGCGTATTTACATCATTTTAAGCTTATGCTAACCAAACTATGTCGTGTCAAACATAAAATTATTCAATTATAAAACTGAAACAACTAACAATCTTTTCTGTATCTTTGGTTTACCCTGGTATCTTAGGTAGTCCGATTAGAAACTAAAATCTTTATAATGGCGAGTATTAAGTTTAATACGGTTTAATAAACCTGCCAGTACAACCGGGCTGTTTCTTAATATTCTCAAGGTACAAATACAACACGTTGAAATGATTATGGATTCTAATTTGATGAGCCCTGTTTCGATAAGGGATTAATCGTTGAAGGGAATTTGAAAAATGTATCAAAATGAAACCCATGGTTAATAAGTATATTATACCTCTTGCTACTTTAGTGTCGTCAGCAAATGGTTATCCCGCCAGTAAAATACGTAAAGGGGCTTGGGACTGGTTAGAAAACATTAGTCTGAGAGGATTATTTGTATATTTGTTATCGGTCCTAGATATGTTGGTTGCGTGGAATACAAAACCCGTGGGCATTGCACATTGCACTTATCACAAAAATACGTTATACAAAGCTTTGAATCATTAATGTTAAAGTGTTATTATCCACCATATAAGCAGTTACCTGAAGCCAAGTGTTATCATCTGGGAGCAGTTTCATCGCCTTATGTAAGCTAGTCTGTCATGAGGTTTTTCTACAATTCGTTGTAGTTGTATACGCTTAAAGTTGTTATTTTATCAATGTTGTGCATTCAATAACTTATCTGTTTAGACAAATTAATAAAAAAATATTTATATTATCTTTCAGACGGTACTCTTAGGATACAGAGCAAAAAGAAGAAGAAATACAAGAAGAAACCTCCGAAGCCGGCGCGGCCGAAGCCAGGACAAGTGGTGATCGCGACCGCGCTCGACGGGTCTCCCATCTTCTGTTGTCCCGAGTGCCAGATGGCTTACCCTGAGAAGGAGCAGCTGGAAATACATCTGATCGTGCACAAGATCGAGAGGCGGTTCATCTGTGGCATCTGTGGTGCTGGGTGAGTGGACCAATGCCGACTTATGTTTACTCACAAAAAATAAAGCCTTGTATTATTTTAAGAATTTATTTGTTGATTAACAGTTTTTATGCTTATTCCAATTGAGTAAAACTTTATATTCTTTGGTATGTTAACTCAGATTTGCAATATAAAATTGCTAATTTTTTGAGCTTTCTCCAGCATATTGTGATTTAAAATATTAATCACATTCCCACTTGTGCACACATTATACAAGTATCATAACCAGCTATTTATAAAAAAATGCATTCTATTAAGAGTAAATTAAATCATATACTAATAAATATTATATTGATTTTCAGTTTGAAGCGCAAGGAGCACCTAGAGCGTCACAAGCTGGGCCACAACCCGGAGCGGCCGTACGTGTGCGGCGTGTGTCGCAAGGGCTTCAAGCGGCGCGAGCACCTCAACCTGCACACCGTCATACACTCGGGCGTCAAGACCGAGATGTGCAACGAGTGCGGGAAAGGTAACACACTGCTGACGCTATGTTCACACGGAGACATCCCGGATCTGGTTTTTGCAGGATATGGTTTATTAGTCACAATATTTAGGTATATCTTCATGTAAGCGTAAAAAAACGTAAGCGTAGCGTAACTCTTGATATCTTACTTACTCCTTACGTTCTCGTTGTCAGATAGTCTATTCTCATATTAACTTATGTATAAGGAACAAGCATTGGGCAACACACGTGCTCAATCGTAAAATTCAAGTTTCTGCATGAAGTCACTGTTTCAAAAACGGTACTGACTAAATGTTTGTATGTAAAATCAAATTTTATCTCAATATTTTTGGTGTTTTTATGACATTTAAAAGTCATATAGTTGCTGTTTGAATTTGTACGAATCTGGTCCGTAAAGCAGCATACCACCATACCGTTTCTAATACCTGACTATTTCCACCAGGCTTCTACCGTAAGGACCACCTGCGCAAGCACACGCGCTCGCACGAGAGCAAGCGCGCGCGGGACGAAGCCGCCGCTGACGGCGCGCCGCAACAACAACAACAACAACTAGCGCCGCCGCCCGTCTGCACCGCCGGCAACAACAACATGATGCCCGAGATCACCATACACGTATGTGCTTACTGATGTGGACACATTATGATGAAACTGAACATATCACGTGACAATACAAGTAGCTCCCAAGGCAAATGATAGGCCAGTAAGGCCTTTAAAAAAATTCAAGCCAGATGCTTAGCGAGGCCCGAGGTCCGGTTTAGTATGCACAACTCATCTTGAGTAATCTGCAAAATATGCCAAATATCATACACTGATAAATGGAGTTCACAATTCCGTATTTTATAATTTGAAGTTACTGTAACATATTACGATTCAAAATCATCGATTAAATTAAAAAACGGACGTAAATTGTATTATCATAATTGGATTATTTTAACTCATCCAACTTTACATTTCCTATAATTCCAGATACCAACAAGTTCGAACACACAAATGCCAGTACAGATCAACATCCCGCAGCACGTGGTGTCGTCGCTCGCGGCGGCGCAGGCGCAGGCGCAGGCCTCCGACACGTCGCTGGACGCGCTGCTCGCGCACCACACGTGACGTCACTGTGCACGACGTACCGCAGGAGCGAGGCAGATATGATCATGTTTACTATATGATTGTTGTTATATGCATCTAAATAATGTTGTGTATATGTATATTGTATGTATATATATCAACTTATCGCACTTAAAACGTTGCAGCTGTTTAGTGTTGTAAATGTTTTGTTTGATCAGGTGTAGCCACTTGCCTCCATATGTTAACAGATTTGAAACGTTTATGCAGTATAACACAAACTAGGAGTTCCATGGGTTATTTGAGTTACGTTATAAACGTTTATAGAGTAAAACTGATTTAACAAACATGTTTGCAGACTTGTACACATGTTTCTTTTGGCACAATTCGACCGTAAATTAGTCTATGGCACTCCTAGTATGTTCGGATCTGTAACATGTTCTCTACAACGCTGCTATTTTTGTTTGTGCAATGAGGTGTACTTACTTAAATTTCCTCATAAGTCAAAATCTTAGCTCCTGTAACCGGTCTACCTATTGTGACGTCATCTAAGGCCGACGCATAGGTAACGGTCGATGTTAGGTCATTGATGCATCTAATGGTAAATCGTGACAATAATTTGGGAGATGATTTGAAGAACAGTTGGTCCTGACAGATAAATCTTCCAGAATGTAATCTATATTGGCATTCTTTAGTCAACTTTGGCAACAATGTGTCTTTAAATTTTAATATTTTGTCAATATTAGTGACATGGTTTTAACTTTTAGGTGAAAACTGAAAATTGATGATAATAGGAGTTGAACTCCTAGCTAGCATAACTGCCAAGTGAAATTGTATTATAAAATCGATTAGTAATGTTATCTAGATGAAACAAACAAGCAATAAACCTTTGCCTGTATTAGTAAAGCAGTATAAATGTGTGATTGAATGGTGTGAATAAATAATTGGGATTAAAACCGGGCGATTAAAGTAGCTGGTTGTGAATTATGGAGCCATATTGTGTACAAGATGCAATAACAGTTACTTAAATAATACAGGGTATGACACGTAATACGAAGTGAGCCCTCAATACTCTGCCGTTTTATATGACTAAGATATGGGTGTACATTATTGAGACTACCCATGTGCCTATATTTGATGCGCATTGTGAACTGCTCCGTGTTAAGATCGTCTGTATGTAAGTCGTTTTAGATTTAGAGACGTTAAATCCGATGTAAACACCATCTTTGAGACACATTCGTATCAAATATAAACACATTAGTTAGTCGTGGGATGCTATAAAATTAAACTAAGTGATGCGCTCCATAGAGAGTAGTTAACAAGTGATGTAAACACGCATTGGTAATGTAAATTAAATTAGTTTAGATACAAAACAAAGGCGACCGTCTTGTTTTGTGGGAGGTGATGAAGCTTGCATAATGTATGTAAATGTGGATACATATCACGTGTAAGGTAATGTTTTGTACATTTTGTATGAATTATTGTAATACCATGACATTTCTCATTCCGACAACCTGCTGACGCACAAAGTAAATGAACTCTTGCATGTATAGTAGCGCCTCGCTGCGGTATTAACGAAAAATCGTTCGCGATTCCATGTCCTGGGATCATCGACATAAGTACATGTTTAACTAGTTATATTACAGTCTTACGACGTGAAGACATAGATGTAGTTCGTTCTCTCATAAATACGTTAGCTATAGATCATTCCTTGGTGCAAACTGTTAACCTTTGACGGGTCCCCTTTAAATGACCCCCTTTTGAATATAATACCTGGGCTAGTTCCCATGTAGTTGTCGTTTTTACTCTTATAATATACATTTCTTCTTTGTAATCGCGAAGTGACCTTCATCACACACACCGACACCCTGACAATAGGGTAGACCTGTACTAGCCATGCACTTCGTAGCATAGTAATATATTCCGGTAAGCCACGGTATCCTTTACTGCAAATACATGATTGTTATATTATTAATAGTACTGTTCTCGTTGCGCTACGATGTTCTCAGAGACCTGGATCTCGTCTGATTTTAATATTATTTGCTAGGTTCACGTTGATAGCTCAACCCATTGTGAATTTCAACTGACATTGTAAATATCATTGTCACTGTGATATTTATATCATTACCTGCTTTTCGTCGCATTCTCAGTACCTTTCGTGTGCTTATTTGTATACAAACATTCTTTTTCCATCGAATTGTGATATTTTATTTATAGTCCGTTTATTGGAAGGTGCTAGGATTCTATTCGCTTCAAATTAATAATATATTACTCTTCGTCACAGTCGATCCGTCCTTTTTGGAACTGTTTATCATTTAATATGAGATGTTTGGTTAGAAGTATCTTATAAGTACGTCAATTTTGTGTGCACCGGCCTACCGCTTAACGATCCTAGCACGACAATGGAACGGACTGATTGAGCTGACTCAGTTCATCGCAAGTGTGTGATTATGTGCTTATTATGCTGAAGATGATTTTAACGAATATGTATTTGATTAATTGTTTTGAAGATTACACAAATTGTATTATGTAATGAAATTGAATGTTGCCACACATTTGCGTCAGTCATAATATACAATTATGTTATATTAGGGCTTTTCACCACACGATATTAATATTGTCAGCTTTAATGTAGGTGTAAATTGTTTTCGAATTATATTTTTGTACTTAGTATTAAGTTTTGTTTATAATGCATCACTACATCGTGGCATGTCTTTTTATGTCTTAGCTTAGAACGCTGCTATTAAGAGTTCAAGGTGCTCTCAAATGAACTATGATGTTTACGTTATCTGCTCTGATCTAGATATAAACAATGATGTCTCATTTGGAAATAACCACGTTAATGTTGTTTATTAAGTCGTTATTTCTGGGCTGCTAGAGCTATTGGATTTATTTAGTCAATGTCTCATACTTAAAAAAGTTTCCATTTGTTTTGTCATTATTTAATATAATAAAAGAAATTGTATTTTTATACATTTTGTTCCGTAAGTTTCTATTTTGTAAAAGCTATGTAGTAGTAGATTGGTTCATCCTGCTAAATCTCAAAAACTTATTTAATTATTTCCTAACTTTTTAGGCATATTGTACGTACTTCGGTCGAAAACTTTACTTCTTATCGGTTATCATTTAAGATAACGTTAGTAGTTAACCAATTTAGACGCGTATTTTTTTATTTGGTTTATAAAGAAATTAGTTGCAAGTATTATAAGATTAAGACATAGCGTCTAGACCATTGACTTCTGTCCGGAGTTATAAGTGTAAACTTTTGTATGAAACTTTATTTATTAAGAAGACACCGTAAGAGTAAGAATAAAATCACTGATTTTGAAAATACGGTTTTTTATTTATTGCCATTGTCGTTCACCTTACAGCCCTCTTACCATGAACGAGATGCGTGCCACAGCGAGACGCCACTAAGTGCAGTGTAATGCGGCGTCTCGTTTCCACAACGTAAACTGTCCTGCTTTAAGAGTTCATGGTATAGTTTGTCATTCATCGAGTGATAGGCAATTATAATTTTAATTTTGGAAATACTAAGTTTTATTTATCTAATATTCTTAATATGTGTTTAAAAAAACTCATTTAACTATAGTATATTCAAATATTTATAATTGGTTATAATAATAAGAAAAATAAAATTACAATACAAAACAGCTTCTTTTTGACTAAGCACTTGTAGCTGACGCGTGGAAACGACTGCTAGTCACTCTGTCGCGACCACCCTGAGAGGTCGACTAAAGCGATCTGGAAGAGCAGAATGCAATTGTGGTTTGCTCGATGTGTGCGAACTAAGTGGAAACGACTGACGCGACGTGCACGCTTTCCAGAAGAAAACAGGTGAACAAATTGCAATGGTATGCTGGCTGTTGAAAAACAAAAGCTTTCGCCATTGTGCTGTCCTCTACCCTTATTTTGTCTTAAACCTTTATTTCCTACCCTTCTTCACTTTCTCGTTCCCTATCATAGGGGTACAATTTAGTAATGTATTGTAAATAAACTAAGCGTGAATGACGACCTTTTGTCTAGCAGAGGGACAGAAAATACAATTTATAAAGGGTGAAATAAATTGTGGAGAGGCTAAAATAATTATTGTTTTCTATGTAATCGTTCAGACTGGAAATAGTTGATAAATTATGTTTTCTGACGTAGGTACACTATGTCTACCCACATACATAAAAATATTACAAAAAGGCAGGGACCCCATATTCTCACTTTCTGCGATCCTGATAATTATTCCTACCCTACCTGTTTCGCCTAATTCACTCATCACCTTAATCATAAAAGTTCGCGGAGCTTGTCTAATCCGGAGCCTTTATATAAAATATATTTTATTACATACATTTCTTAAAAAAAACGTCGCCTCGGGCTGGGAATTTCTACTGTATGCTAGTGCGTTTCACAAACATAAAATATCACATACACAAACACCCTGCCTCGGAACTAACATACCTAATTATGCGGATCACACAAATATTTGTCTTAGCGGAGCAGTCTAATTGCTTAATTACTGCGCCTTTAGGTCGTCAAAATGCGTTTGCCGAGATTACCTATCCTCTTACAACTAATCTAATACCCCGCCTCATCTCTCTATCTCTTGTTCTCATATCCTAAGTACTATCGTAGGTACTCATATTCAAATTATGTTTCCCAGTCTTTGTCACTCCTTTCACATAAGCGTATTTATACGTTGGCGATACACCCAAAGCAAGTTAACGAGCAAGCACTAATGTTATTCGCCACTTGTTGAGTAGATTGATGCTAATTGCTGAAGTCAAAATAAGAACCTGCTGATTTTTCGGCTTAGATGCATCTTTATTTGACTTCAGTTGTAAATTGGTTTCATAATAGAGGTAGCTTATATTCCTTACGTTTTCCGTGAGAAATACGTACCTACTGGAAAATTTAGCTATAGTAAATAAAGTAACCATAAAGAAATACGATTACGAGTAAGTAGATTCATACTTACATTTATTGATGTTTATACAAAATAACTTAACTGAATAGTTTTAGGGTATTTTGTGCCAACTATTATGCGACCCTGATCTTGAAACTCAGAGGGTCAGAGTAAGTAACTCAGGGTGGTTGGCGAGTTCCTTTAATGGTGAGCACGTGCGTGCGTGTCGGCGCCCCCGTCCCCAGTCCGGCGGGCGAGCCGCGCGCAGCCGCCCCGCCCGCGCCCGCCCGCCGCGCATCATGCCCGCGCACGCCGAACATACACCACTTACTTATTTCATCAAAGACGAACAATTAAAACGCTATGAAAACCCATTTTCTGGCAACAGAACAGGTAACTATTCGATTATCTTTCCGCTCTTTTGTGTCTTCTCGTGTCGCGACGTCACAGTGCGCACTTCAAGATCGATGGTGTGAGACGGCGGGCCGGTAAAAATAAAGCGTTAGAAATGACTGGGGTGAGGCAGAATGGCGGGGGTTGAGTGAGCGCCCTACTAGGGGCCGCACCCTTTGATTCACTTTGTTGTGGTTCGCACGGTGTACTCCACCTGCTCGACAGGACGAGTGCACTTTTTTTTGTGTCTCGCGTGCGACCTTGCGACCCCAGTTCACGTAACCTTACCCACGTAACTACGATGTCTACCGTGTTTTCAGATACAATAAACTACGATGAACTTTGCTCCATTCACGGGCCATATACCGACGGCGGCGGCGATACCTTCCATCCACCAGTTCGCTGCAAAGTTTGGATATGAAGGAAGCGGGAGCAGTTCCGGAGGAGTCCTACAGGAGACGCGCTACCAAGCGTCGGGCAGCGGCGGTGGAGGAGTGCAGTTCGCGGTGGGCCCGGCCGCGGGCGTGGCGGTGGACGGCGTAAAGTTCAGGCAGGCGGAGAGCGTCGTGGTGGTCAGCAGCGCACCGCCCGGCACTGTGGCGCTGGCCGGCATCGCGCCCATACACACAGGTACCAGTCTCTACTTTAATAGTGCGCAATTGCACAATTTATTTACCATTCCGAGTCGCGTTCCAGCCACATACCTACACCTAATTAAATTAATTCCACCGCTCAGTGAACACGGGTGTGAAATACCAGACGATATCGGCGTCTTCCTCGGTGAACTTGGGCAACATCGCTTACGGAGGGCAGGCGAGCTACGTGCAGGCCGAGACAGTGCACCAGCAGCTGAAGGCCGAGCAGCGCGTGGACAAGCGCGAGTACCGCGAGGAACTGCACCACGACCTCATGGCCACCATGATGCAGCAGCACCAGGGAATCAATGGTATGTGTATGTATTTGTTTTGGTGATTCATTTATATTCTCAACATTTCGTGGGATCTCGCATTATTACGTTGGTAATAATGCGATTGATTCTTTTTTATGTAATTTTTCATTCCTATAAGTACACTCGCATAATTCTGTTTGCTAATCACTTATTAAGGTTTTGGCTTAATAAAGTAAATATTTAGATAGGCTACTTTCAATAAACTTAGTGTTTCTTGACTCTCCTTTAAAACACAAAATCGTCTTCTTAGGTTTTAAATAAAACACACCCCTGTCTTACTTCATTCGTGTAATGTTATATTTTATGGGACATAAACAAATAACTTCATGTTTGTCTTCACCAGTCACTCAAGCCCCGCTGCAGCAAGGCACACAACAGTTGCTGGTGGTGCTTCATGAGCCCAAGGAGGCGGCAGCGCTGGCTCGAGCCATCAAGCAAGAGGGCCGGAACGACCGAGCCGCGGCCACCGCGCCCGCTGAGTTCATCAGTAAGTTGTTTGCTTACATTTTGTTACCATGACCTAAATTTATGGAGGATCGATATTGTATCATAGAGTTTAATGAAAGATAAATCCTTCTGATTCAACTTGGTGCTATTTTGTTTCGAATGTTGGTATGTGATAATAATAATAATTATTCATCAGTTTTGTTTGTTCCATGTTTTCCTAAACTACATTCTTTATTCTAAGACATTTGAGTAGGCTTCTTGAGTAGGCAGATAAATGAATTTTGTGTATTCTGACAGATTTTCTAGAAATTCTTTAACCGACAAAGCGGCTTAGCGCATGTACTACTTTTTGTAGTAGCCCTACAAGTGTGGCAGCGTCTTATGTTGCTTTGCAGTAATATAATACCATACAAAACTAGTTTTTACTTACCAATATTTTACTTGATGAATATTTTCACATAATTTTTCTCTTCAGTAATGTTCTTAGCCCAGTCCTTACCTAACTTAAATAAGTCTCTCAGTTTCCAATTATAAGAATTAGCATTATATTTAAAACATTACATTACATCACATCACGCCTGTATCATTAAGGGGTAGGCAGAGGTGTAGAGACCCTCATATCGTCAGTTACGATATTGCCTATTTATTCTGAACTACATATTATTCATCTACTATATATTACAGCTATTTATTCAACAATATTTCTTGCATGATATCATCAAATCATCATTAATCATTTCCGTATCACCCTATCATTCACGTAGTATCGTGTGCATCAGGCATCGGTGACGTCACGGACAGCTCCACATGGCAGTCCCTGGGCGGTGGGGTGGCGGACTACCTGTCAGCTCTGCCGCTGCCGCTACACCACCTTCTGAAGTACTCCACACCGGCGACCAATATAGTGGAGGGCAAGAGAGAGGATCAACCGTCAATAGTGACTGCTGTCAATGCTAATACGTTAAATGCTATGCCTAATATTGTTACGGTAAGATCGTTTTTTGTCAACTTTGCGCTTCTTTTAAGAAAAGGTAGGCAAAGATGTGCTTTTCTAATACTTCTCATCAGTTTCGGTAGACCAGGGGTGTTATAGAGCTTCGTAATCAACATCAAAACTTTAGGAAATCCAAAATGCAAATCTATCCGAAGTTTCGAATAGAGGCGGAGTCTAAATGAGACACACGTAAAAACAGGTTTTCATCCTAGCTTACATACATTTTTTATTTTAATACTTCCCTTCTACAAAATCCCAAAATAAATAAGGACCTTCCGTAAGGCTTTATAAATTCATGTTAGTACCTACTTGCGTGGATATTCCGATCCATAATGATGTGAATTAACATTGCAGCAGATGCCATCGAACGTGAACAGCGTGTTGGTACAGACAGCCACGATAGTGAACCAGACGGTAAACACCAGCACTAATACTGTGGTCATGTCCAAGAAGAAAAAGAAGAAGAAACTGCTGAAAGAGAAGAAACAGAGGCTCAAGCCAGGAGAGATACGACTTACAACTGCTTTAGGTAAAATACACGTTTAATTCCAGTTTTATATACTTACGTGGAGGTAGACCACTTACAGCTTAGGATTTGTACACACAAGACGAGCTGCCTAATCCAAAATATATTTATGGAGAAGAATGAGCGAGAAACTCCATATTTAGTGTAATAAAGAGCTGCTTTGGTTCTGATTATATGGCTAGCTAAAGATGTCCATATGCATTGATTGGACATATTTTATAAAGACCTATTTGTATTATTTAAAGTAAACTTTCTACCATAATAGTGGTATATAGTTCTGTGAGGTTTTTGAGGTTTCTGCGGGAGTTCTGTGAGGAGAAAAGAAAAAGCCATTTTAATAAAATAACACCGATTTATAACTTACAAATATCTTCAGCAATCCCTTAGTGTGACTCAAGTATCATTGTATATGTTGCAGCTAGTCTGAAATTGTAACGGTAAAACTACTAATTCATACATTACATTTCATTATTTCTACTCAACAATTTCAGACGGCAGCACGCTCTACTGCTGCCCGGAGTGTCACATGGCGTACCCTGAGCGTGAGCTGTTGGAGCAGCATCTAGTCGGACATACCATGGAACGAAGGTATGTCTAGATATAGATAGCCATTTATTTTGTATATACATTTACTTATTTATAAATAAGTAAATGTATATACAAAATAAATGGCTTTTATAATTACTTAGGTATGTATATACATTTAATTATATAAGTTATCGCAGTATTTTGAAGTGTTCTCAACTATCAGGAGTCGCACCTACGTTTTGTAGCGTTACGTAGGAACAAACACAAATACCATGTAAGTTGGTAGTGGTAGCGAGCCGAATACAGTAGTTCACGAGCACGCTTATGGTCCGAGATGCTCACCAAATATTAAGAAAGTAGCGAAGTGTTAAAGTTTAAGACATTCCTATTAATACCTTAACGCTATCCTATAAACAATCATCATAATCAGCTTTTATGTGACCCACTGCTGAGCATAAGCCTCCTCTCTTAAACGCCACTGTTTTGGGCCTTTATTATGAAATATACGTATTATTAATTCGCAGGTTCATCTGTGACATCTGCAACGCGGCGCTGAAGCGTAAGGACCACCTGACACGTCACAAACAGTCACACAACCCGGAGCGGCCGCACCAGTGCTCCGTGTGCCTCAAGGCCTTCAAGAGGAAGGAACAGCTAACGCTGCACTTCGTCATCCACTCGGGGGAAAAGAGGCACGTGTGCAACGAGTGCGGGAAAGGTTTGTTCTTGACTTGTTTCTTGTGATATCTAGGTTGGTGAAAACGGTTTTTGACAAATAGACCGGGTGCTGGAGGGAGTCGAGTGTGCAACATATGAGAACCGCATTCTGTAAATTGTTTTAAGCTGAAAAGCTTGCAGATTAAGATTCTGGTTGTTGCCGGTAGGATTGCTGGTCAAATTTTTTTATGCTCCATCCAAGGTTAAGGTAATGTCATGTATATCGATTGAACAAATGCTTGTTTTAGTGAAAGTATATTATAGCTTATCAACAGAACAAATTTTCTTTACTACTAATATAAATTGGCTACAAATACCAGTAGAAAAATTGTATCTGGGTGTTTTATATTATATCACTTATCAGTGATATACTGTAACCTACATGTGATCTTCCATATCTGTAAAACGCACTCACGGCCACTAAATAAGAAAAATGTTGTAGTACATAAACGTTATTCTCAATATGTGACAATGATTTTGTTTGTCAGGTTTCTACCGCAAGGACCACCTGCGCAAGCACACGCGCTCGCACATAGCGCGGCGCGTGAAGGCGGAGCTGTCGCAGCAAAGCGGCTCCTCGTCCCCGCCGCTCGCGCACGCCGTGCCCGCGCCCGCGCTTGCACCTGCGCTTGCGCTCTCCTGACCGATCGACGACAAGCATGACCTGCTCTCACTCATCGCCGCAGCTAAGGACACCTTCCCACTCGAGTAGCGTGGTACTGATGCAACACACGCTGAAGGCGAATTGTTTCGATTATTCTATATATAGTGATATAAAATTATAAGAGCTAGGTGAATACCAATAGGTATTATAAGTCTTAAAAGTGTAACATTGGGTCTTTAAAAACTGCACACAATATAGTAACGTCACACTTCATTAGAATTCACACGTGGAAGTAGCATGTCGTAATTATCGTGACGGTTAAACTGATGCCCCAAGTTCGAAGTGTGTATTAGAGATGTTACGGAGTTTCAATTTCGATTCCGAAAGGTCGCAACTTCCAATTGATTTTACACTTTCGGTCCCGAATCTGTTCAATCGGATGTTGTTTCGGAGCTTGAAAGCAATGCGCTGTGACTACGAACGTAGAGCGAAAAGAAACAGCAGCAAGAGACATCTTTAATCACATTTTTACTAAAAAATGTTATTTGCCAATTCTAATTGTTTTTTATGACATAACAGCTGTCCTTAACAATCCAACCAATCCGAATTCCGTTCCGATTCCGAAAAAAAATAATTGATTCCGGTTCCGATAAAATTACTTTTGTAACATCCCTACCCTAGTGTGTATAACCTAACTCTTATTACTTATAATATCATTGGTATATGTTTATCTTATATCGGCTACCGTTTAACTTAAAACGGCTGCTTACTCTAAAAGTATCTAGTATTAGAGAATATGAATGGCCTTACCGATGAAATTTAAATATATTTAGTTGTCGCGTAGTACCTTTTAAATTTAAATGTAAGGAGTCGCCTCGAATCAACTCATTATGTAATCGTAGTGTAGTAAAAGCAGTAACAAGTAATCTTAAATACAAAGCAATATTAATTAGCTGGGCGTAACTGTGTGGGTGAATGCGTTAATGCGTCAAATAAGCTCGGTAGAATTTTTACCGTATATTTTAACACAGTTTCAGTCCAGTCTTGCGTGCTATATTAATTATTTGTTTGACGGTATTTTTAGTTAAGTGGTTAAACGCGACAAGACGCAACGTTGGCAGGCCTCCCACCAGGTGGACCGACGATATCGGCAGAGTTGCAACCGGTGGATGGTAAAGGCACGTTGTCGTTCATTGTGGCGTTCAAAGGAGGAGGCTTTTGTTTAACAGTGGATGTCTTCCGGCTGATGATGAAGCGCGACTGCTGAGAAGAGATCCTGGGTTCGAATCCCGAGCCGGGCAGTGTTACTGGATCTTTCCATTAGGTGATTCTCAGTACTATCACGGAGTCTGGATTTGTGCCACGTTCATGGCAATGGTCTTGCCCCCGATTACATTGGGACCTATAACATAACTGGCGAAATGTGGGTGTGCTATACACCTCTGCCTACCTCTTCGGGGAATACAGGCGTACAGACTGAACTGAAATTGTAGTGTAATCGTATGGAAATTGTTAGTCTATTTTTGAATAACACAATAAATATAGGGAACATTATTAGCCCGTAGTGGTGATTATAATTTGCTAGTGTTTACTTTTGTAAATATGCACATGTGATGTTAATAAACTAAGGATAGATATTGACCAATCTAGTCTGGCATATTCATGCCACTACTTTTCAGAACTTTGGGCTAATGTGCAACTAAAATCAACCCAAACCAAATCAAGATATACATGTAACTAAATTGTTAGTTTATTTTAAACTTAGTACCACGATGAACAGGGATTTAATAGTTACCAAATGAGTTCAAGGGTTGTCTATCGAAGATATTGTATATATATAAATTTTTCTTAGGGCCTGTTTCACCATCTACAAAGTGTTGAATAGTTACTTCTTGATTAACGCTAATCGGCAAGTAAAAATTACGAGTATCTTCTATCGTATCTTAGTTACAGGCCAGTTTATCCCCTGATTAATGCTACTCGGATATTTAAATTCGTTGAGTAGTTACGGTTGACTTTAAGTGGCGGTTAGTCTACTTGATACTTTACTTGTCGATGGCGGAACGGGCCCTAAATGTCACATGACAAATAATACATAATGCCAACGACGTGAGTACTATATTTCAGTGCAATATAAGTATTATCAATCTTTTTTGTTGAATTGGTTAATATCTGTGTAATTTGTTGAAGAATTTTGTTATTTTTATTCCTTATTATGAATGATATTGTGTAAAGTGTAAGTATCAAAATGTAGCGGCTACGGCCGACGGAGTTTGAGGGTTTAAGATTTATAGTGACGTGTTCAGAAGTTTCGATTTGTACGAAACTCTCGATTATATTATTTTTATTTTTTCATAACACAACTATTAATGTAATAATTGAAGGGTGTAAGTATTAATACCTACCCTACCATAGGCGTATAATATAAAATTACATTTATATATTGTAATGTGATGGTCCGGAATTTTAAAAGGAACAATGGGTTTACCTACTTTTAATTACTGCCAAAAAATATGTAATAAGCGAAATAAAATCGAAACTTTTTTTGTACAAAGTATGTCTGGTCGCATAGCTATCTATATATTACTGTGATGTATTTTTTTTACAATTTTATGTGTTAAGTATACAATATTTGATTGTTGTCAGCCTATAAGGGTTGTTATCATTTTAATTGTTGTTCGTTTTTATGTCGGTGTTTTTCTTTGTGAATCGTGTGATTAATGTACCTAATCTAAGTAAATGTTTATGCAATATAGCTGTTATGTACCATAGAATGTTTGTTCATAACTTGTAAATTAGATTTATGATAGAGTACCTCTGGTAGTGTCACATAGGTAAATATAATACATACAAAACATATTTTTATAGTAAAATGGATGGTTTGTCAAAAAAGTACAAATTGAAAGACAACTTTACATACGATTGTAAATAAAGGAAACTTTTAAAAGATAATTTTGAGAACGACTGTTGTTTTAACATTCTGAAGAAAAATTTGCGTGATTCGAAATACGGAGAAAATGGTAATTATTTTCGGGCTTCACGTAAATAATATATATAAGTACGTTTTTGTTCCCGTAGATTTCTCCGACTCGTGGTTATATTGTATTTGCGTCTGTCCACGCTATGTTCTTATAAATCAATCGTAGTTTATTTATTACGTACGGGAACCTCTGCCTGTCCTTTTAGGAAATACAGGTTTGATGTTATGTTTAGGGGCTAATTTACAATGATATTTTTTTACCTGATACATAAATCTATATTTATATAAATGAATTGACGTTTGTTAGTCTTGCTAAAACTCAAAACGGCTGGTCCGATTTGGCAAATGTTGGTCTTGAAATATTCGTGGAAGTCGAGGGAAGGTTTAAATGTTGAGAAAATATGGGAAAATGACTGTTAGGCGGTATGAAGCTCGCCGGGTCAGCAAGTTTATAAATAAAAACGAATTCTTTGTAAAATGTCATTTTTTGCGAAACCAAAAAGATTTTATCTCTTGGATGGATGAATCTCGGACGCCGAAATATGATTACCGCTCGAACGTTATCTCATTCACAACGCGATATAAACTCGCACTGGACAGTCGCTAGTACGACATAACCCTTCCACATACATAATTCGTTTATACCTTAACCATAATAGTATACCAGCTTACCTTACCAATCTTGTGCTTTCGTATTTTAACTTAAATATACATTTTAATTCAATTTGTGGTTTTATTGTGAGTCTACGAACGACATTACCTATTTCGCGTCTGACGTACCCTGGACAGTCATCCGTTCATTTAAAGATTGACGACCTGATTAGCGCAGTGGCTAAGCGATTAGTCTGCGACGCTAAGGGTTGCGTGGTCGATTCCCGCACACGACAAAACTTTGTGTGATCCGTAGATGTTTGTCCCGAGTCTGGGTGTTTGTGTATGTGATGTTTTATGTTTGTGAAACGCACCCACGACACAGGAGGAGTTCCTAAGGTGGGGCGACGTTTACATATGAAAAGTATAGCATGGCATGACCATAAGGGTAGTATTTAAGTTCGTTACGCCTACAATATTATAGAATTTCTGGTCTTTTAAGTGTTTCGGAAGCGATTGATAACATGCAGATAGTACGATATAGAAACTGTATATACTAATGGAGAGCATGTCTCTTAGCTTAATAGTAAGACTATTCGGTATTATATTTATTACAGCAAAAGATTATAATAGTTAGTTAATACCCCTCATACCTACCGAAAGAAAAAAAAACATACGTATTATTATTTTAATTTTATATTCAGGACTCGAGTGCAAAATTCTTTATTTTTGTACTTAATGTCACATTTATTAAACTTAGATTAGAATCACAACGTTATTCTCTGTGAAAAGACAAAATAGAGGAACTTTACAGAAAGATAAACTTACATCTAAGTGCGGTAACATTGCCAGTTGTAATACAAATAACTCAGTTCCAGACTGTTTTGGACCCAAGTTTATTTCTTTTAGTTTGGGCGGCTCGTACCATAAGCTGCATTTTATTTATATGGCAACACTTCGAGCTGTCACATTTAGTTCAAAAATTTGCCATCTACTTCGAGCGCGCTGTAAATCGAATTTGAATTACTATAACTTTAACACATCAAAATAATACTAAGATAATGCGAAGGGTCAAATTAAGCACGCATCTTTTATCCGTCATCGAGAGAGTGAGTTATAAGAGGCAACGAACCCGGTAAGGTTCCGATAAATGGAGATAGGGTCCCCACGTATTACATGAAACTCATGATGGGCGAAATGCGAATTTATACTCTTGATAAAGCAGATAAAAGGCATGATTATTATCATAATCACGCAGAGGCAGAGGTGTACCTATCATACACCCACATCCCGCCAGTTATGTTATAGGTCCCAACGTAATAGGTGGCGAGCCTATTGCCATCAACTGCTGCTATTTAGAATTACGTAATAGAAATACCCAATAACACTGACCCGGAATTCGAACCCAGGACCCCTGCTCAGCAGTCGTGCTTAGCGACTACTAGACCAACGAGGCAATCAGTCAGTAATGATAATTATATGTAATATCTAATAAAACATTAAATGTTCTACTATACAAATGAAATTAATGTGTGTAACGAACTGGCAATGCTCCGCCGAGTATTATTTGGTTCACATGGCACGATATGTGATACACTTACAACTAACAATTTCAATTCTTTTATACATTAAAGTTCAATCACAATTATTTAGCAATAGATTTTTTATAGCATTTAGATCGAACAATCACATTAAAGGACATTTAATGTTACGCTAGGAGATTTGTAACGTATTCATAATTTATCGTTTCAAGATTAAGAGATATGCAAATCCTTATCATTGAGATCTTTGTTTTACAATATACTAGGTATTTGGACCCCGTGCTTAACCATAATAAAAGTAGGTGACGAATTGATTACTATTATATATACTGACATCAATTATGTTTTTATACAAGCTTGGGCTAACTAGTAGTTTTTTCGGACTTAGGAAAGAACAATTAATGCAACAATTTATAATTATCGACTCTACTGCGTAACTAGTTCATGCATAAGGGCTCCGTTCGAGTCCAAAACTAATCAGGCGTTTCCGAATACAAGCGTGAGTAAAACCGGCGTATATAGTAAATAATATGGATGCATATATACATAAAGTCACGCCTAGTTCCAAGAGGGGTAGGCAGAGACCATGGATTTCCATTTGCTATGATCCTGACATACTTCTTTCGCGTCATTCACTCGCATCACATTCCTCATACACGCTCGTCGGTTACAGGTACTCCTCACTTGACCCTTTTCTAGTACATCTCCGATCTGGATAACACTCACGAAAGTTATTAAAGTAAATCTATGTATCTTGACTGTAGACCATTCACGGATTTCTACGGTTTCAGAGCTTCCCTAAATTATTATGGCCCATTGAGCTACAAGAAGAAATTAAAAGTCACATAGGAGTAATAATCTTCAATAATTATCCATTATGTCGAATTATATTTGATTTTATATAGCTTCTATTTATGTCACCTACTTTTGAGTTCTCCAAATATCTCAATCATCTTATATACAATAGTATTTATTAAACAAACCCTAGTAAATATGTAAAGTAAATGTTAAAGAAATACAAAAGTTTTCAAAGCTCTAAAAATTACATTCAGAATTAGGCTTTTCGAACGGCAAATTATAGTAAACGTATATACAACAAATGATAACTATTATGTGAAGTGATCACGGTAGAATGACGGTACCTTAACGTTTCTAAACATATTGGACACTGTTAATTAACTCAATTAATTTATAGTTGATTTGTTTTAAGAATGGTCAAATCATTTGGAATTCTATCACTTTTTATGATGAAAGGCCAATTATATATTTAATTTTAAATATTTAAGTACATTTTATTACATAGTTTGATAAAGCACGCTTTTCATTATTTCATTTAGTTATCTCAGCGCCAGTCTTAAATACTTGGCTTAGAATAAACTAGATTTATCTCACGCTAATTAACTGGCACTGAACGTTTTAGTATGAATGTATTTGTTTTTTTTTTTTTTTATAAGTGAAGCTAATAATCATTCATGGGTTTTTAGGTAACGACAAAAACTAGTATTCAACATATTATTCAAGTAAAACCATAAAAGTTATTTTTTTAAACATTATTGACATCTGGTAACACTTTCTGTGGGTCTACATGACGCCATTAGATCGAAAGGCAAAAATATGGGTTGATGACCTTATCCGAATGCGAATTGGACGTCCATTGAGCGTTTACATGATTACAAAACATACCAAAAAGAGTTACAGTAGGTCTCGCGCGTGATAACGTACGCTACAGTACAATACGCACATTATTAGTTGACATGACTGAAGTTTATTTTCAGACACCATTTAATGTTAGCAGTGGATAATAAAAAGTATTTTTTTTTTATAAAATATTAGTTAATTGTAGATTATGAAATTCTGACGTAAATTTTTGTGCGTAAAATCGTTTAACTTAAACCTCTCAAGTGTATTGACATCTTAATTCATAATTGAATTATAATTCATTGTCAATTTTTATAGGGAAGGCGGAATACGAATAACTTCTGAACAACTTCAGTCTGGCCAACTTAGGATCCGCGTTTTGTACGACTATCCAACGCACTCAGAGACATTAATGGTTCCTTAAACTGACACTAGTAAAGATTTCACAACGAAAACCTTTACTTAGTGATAGTTTAAGTAAGAATTACATGTCTCAGGGTTCAGCGGTAAGCTTGATAATTAATTAACATAAGCCGTTACTTTAGGAGGACACGCCTGCCGCCTGCGGGTCGATGGTGACCGCGTGCTGCTCTCCGTTGTCCATGGACGTCACCATCTGGTACGGGACCTTGATCTGCAGCGGGACGCGCAGCTTTGCACTTGATGGTGCCTGGAAAATATGTACTTGTCATTACTTCACGTGTTCAGTGTGGTTTAATAAAGACATAATATCAGATCACACCTGTACTCCCCGATGGGTCAGGCAGTGGTGATCTCCTTCATAAAGAGATCACTAATTGTATATAAGTCTTTAGGTATGCACTATGGCAATAACGAGATAACATTTTAAATTGCGGTTGCGTTACTAACATTATAATAGAGATGAGCCGACTAGTGACCAATTAGTCGGTAGAGCCTATTCTGTATTCGGCCTATTTGTAGTCGGAGATTAGTCGGCCAATTACTTTTTATATTTGCATTATTACATTTCTGACATATTTCCGAATTACCGAAAGCAATAAACGGTATTGCCGACTAGTCGTCATTTTTTCGACCGACTACTTGGTTAATCGGCAAAACCCATAGTCAGCCCATCTCTAATTATAATAATCTTAGCAACAGAACATTTTTGCATGAAGTCTTTACTAGGTTCTTATCAAACAAGAATATATCCACTCACGTGTATAGTGATCTCCGGCAACACCTCCTTCTTAAGGACAGTGCTGACCATGCTGATGGGGTACAGGTCGGGCAACTCCTTCTTAGGCTTCACCTTGTTGTGAACTAACATGTGCTTCTGCATATGGTCCTTGCGGTAGAAACCTGAATCAAAAATATCAGGTTTAGTTCATAACAATTTGGAAATAACAATGTTTGTATTTAAAAAGAGTGTTAAGGTGTGTAATTTAGTATGCAACTACAAGATAGTGACGTCACTGTCGGCCAGTATTTTTTGAATATAGTCAACATTCCGATTAAATTTTTAATCTCCTTAGTAAAACGAAATTGATTTGTTTGAACTCTCCCGAGATGGTTTCTTATTCTAATATTCTTCCCAGGTAAACTTGGTGGTTGGATGAATAAAACGTTGGGTTGAAGTTGGGTTGCTAGTAAAAGTCGAATTATTGTTATCTGATTATAAGCAAACTCTGATTATAATTTTTCTTATGAAAAATGAACTCTATAAACCTAAGATCTAATGGAGAAATTGGAAAGACAATTCCTCTTAACCTTAATCTCTCAAACACTCAAAGGTTTGTTGTAATAGAACTCAATTCTGAGTTAAGCTCGCCTCTTTATATCTAATTTCATATTATTTTTCATTTTTTTATAAACGGGACAAGCCCACCCCTCGCGCCCATCATTACAACTCCTGAAAGCCAGGATCTACAATAATAACCATTAAGAACCATCGAGGCAATGAGGCTCGAGGCGTCCCAGAGAAATGACTCGTCTATCTTGGAACCCGCAACGAAATTAATCATAAAAGAATGTATAGGAGGAGTATTATTTTGTTATATGGTTAATAGGTATGTAATCATAATATGTTATGTGTTCAATAAAGAATTAAGGCTAATGCCATACCTTTCCCGCACTCGACACAGAAGAAGGACCGTATCCCGGTGTGTATGTGCAGGTGTATCTTGTAGTGGTCCTTCCGCTTGAAGGGCTTGGAGCAGTACTTGCACACGAACACGCGCTGCGGGGTGGGCAGCGAGCGCTCCTCCACCTCCACGTACCGCACGCTGTCTAGGGCTGCCAACTCCGTTACGTCCACCTGGAAGGGATTTGAGATATTCAATTTTGGTCCTTAGAGGCTTGGTATGTTTTTTTAATGTTATAAAATGTGACACCTGATTTTATTTGTGGGTAGCACTGTTATTTTAAAGACAAAAAAATATGATTAGCCCAAAGAACTATATCAAAAGATGACAAATATTTTAGTACATACCAAACCACCCACAACATATCCAGGACTTAAGATTTCTAAATCTTTATTTTAAAACCTAACCTAACTGTACAAACACTGAAAGGGTGTGTTGTGTATCTCATACACATCACACTAAGCATACTTTCAAATTACAAAACAGTCATATGTGTCAATCAGTCTATCCAGTGTGTTCAAACTCTGTATATACAATTTAACGGTATAGTATGGTTAACCGACTTAAAAAATGGGGAGGTTATGTATTTGGGGTGTATCTTTTTTATATACTATTATAATGTTTTCTATGCATCTAGATATAGTAATAAAAGACATCTACTTACATATTCCTGAGGATATTTGTTCTCCTTCTTGGCCTCCTGCGGTATGCTCTGAGCCTGATCCTCATCGTATTGCTCGCTGACGTCATTCTGAGTCGCACTACACTGGTGACTCTCGTAATCTTCATTGGTCACGAAGCCTGTGAATGATAATAATTATTATTTTTATTTTATTAGAACATTACATAATATAGTGATACAAAAAACTTATATGACTAATATTTATGCAATCTATTACGTTATTCACATAATACAATAAATTTATAATAGTAACAAGTAATATAAAAGTTAAAAAAATAAAAAATTTAGTGCTTAAAGTAATTTTTCGAAATGAACGGTAGCCTATGTCCTTTTCAGTACTCCTGACAACGTATATAATGTAAAATTTCAAGATAATGGGCTCAGAGGTTTAGACGTGAAAAGGTAACAAACAAACTTGCTTTTATAATATTACTAGCTGCGCCACACAAAATCTTATCAAAATTGGTCCAGCCGTTTGAGCGTGAAGAAGTAACAAACATACAAACACACTCACAAACTTTAGTCTTTATAATATTAGTGTGTAAGAATACTAAGTGCATACCTTCCCCGCAGACGGAGCACCACACGCTGCACTGGTGCTTGTTGTGCACGTTGAGGTGGACCTTGAGGTGCTGCTTCCTCTTGAAGCGGCGGTGGCAGACGCTGCACTCGTGCGGGCGGCTCTCCCCGTTCTGGCGGGGCTGTCGCGCTACCAGTAAACTGTTGTCTGCCATCTGTACACATGTTAATGTTAATATATATCTTTGAAGAAGCCTTAAAACTTAAACCACACTGCGAGATTCGAATCGATGTGAAAAAATGCCGTTGATATCAGCCCCCCTTATTACCATGAACTCTTTAAGCCGGACAGTTTACGTTGTGGGAGCGAGACTCCACATTACACTGCACGTAGCGGCGTCTTGCTACCACATCGTAAGCTGTCCTGCTTTAAGAGTTCATGGTAATAAGGGGGGCTGATATCAACGACATTTTTTCACATCGATTCGAATCTCGCAGTGTGGTTTAAGTTTTAAGGCTTCTGAGCCCTTTTTATTTTATGCATTTGTTGTTAAACGTAAGGTAACGGTTCGCGCGCGCCTTATAAAACGTGAAGTGGGGCGCGGTGGCTGATTGTATAAAAGAAAAATCGACGATCAGAGGCTGGTTAGATCAGCTAGGGCTGTGGGAGGGATAAAGTTCAATGATCTCACCCCCACAGGTAGTTAGGGTTTTTTACTTATAAGGTTATGACACGCCCATCCGTCCACCCTAGGACGGAGGAAGTCTACGATTCCCAGTACAACGAAACAGGTAAACACGAGGAAAACATTTAAATAAATAGAGTAGTTTCACTTTACAGATTAATTTTATGATCATACAGTCTAGACCACCAATAATACAATGTTAGCATCACGACTGCAGAGCATGTCCAATCTATTAAGTAGGTACAATATTAGGTAATGTTCAAGGTGGAACAAACGTGACGTCACTGAACTCTCAAATTACTGCACACTGTTCACTAGGACCTTTCGGGCTTATGGCCGTGGTTTTAAGGTAAATTTTCGATAACACGTGTATTTCCTTTAGAGTAATACTTACAAACTCCTCGCAAGCGATAGGCTCTCCCTTCATGTAGTCATCGTCGCCGCTGTACATGGAATACGACTGTAAGTGCACGTTCATATGCACCAGTAACTGGTCCTCCGTGTGGAAAGCTAAAGACAAAAATGGGTATTTAGAATTTTAGATATCTATTATAATTATTTGTATGGTAATGGGTTTGATTAATGGCTATAGGCTCCGCCTCCTTCCACATGAAACTTAAAAATGAGCAGCGAAATGTGTGTGAGTATATGAATATAACCAAAAAAATATCTAACTTTTATTCTGAAACATTCTGTCAAGATTGGAGCTGTTCTGCACAAAGGTCATTACCCTAAGCAGAGGAGCATGTTTGAAGGAATGTGGTACAACCTTAACAAAGTTGTATTACGTAAATGAGAGAACATTGCCATAGTCGCAAAGCTTTTGCCAGCTAATGGGACCAACTATTATATGCTTCGTGTATTAAGGAAATATATAGACTTGAATTCCTTACGAAACTAAGCAGTGTTGTTCTTTAAAAAAATTATCTTTCCGTGGAAGTAAAGCGTCGATACTAGCCTATTAATAAAATTGACCTAGTAGTTAGGTTTCTTTCTACCTAAAGATAACGATTTAATAAACTTTAGTTAAGGACACGTGACATATTGGAATAATAAATTAGGTACTTATGAAATCATACACCTTTTTCAATAGATAGTGGTACTCTTACGGTACTTTTAATATTTAACATTTCACGTTAGGTTACTTCTAGCGCCTGTAACACGCTGAAGTAATACTCGTGCTCAAGAAATTAGAGCAATGAGGCATCGCAATGAACTACAGTGAAATGAGATATGAATCAATACTAACAATATGAATTAGGAAGGTCGGAATGCCGACATCACACATTCAATAACTAGTTGGGTACAGATACAATATTTGCGGGTAAAAATATGATTGCGTAAGTATAATAAATTGAATTTATATATTTAGAAAGTAATAAGAGCCAAATAAAATACAGTTGAATATTCTATTCAACCAATTTAGGAAGAGTAAGAATATGTTTTTAATTACAACATGATTAAAGATATAGAGGAATATACCTATCAAATGCCTTTGTATTATCGTGTTCACAACTATAAAAAAACCGCCTCCAAAAACTCAAAAGTAAATATAATACTCAAATCGTATGTGTTCGCTTTGTTTGTAGTTTTAGCATTAAAACTTTTTGAGACATTTATACTTTTTTGTCTGAAGAAGATAATGAATTTTTGAATTAGGCACCGACTTCAACTTCGATTACGTAAAGTGAAGTGAATAAAATATTATTTTTCATTTTTGAGTTCTATAGTTCTAGACGCCTACCTTAAGGACTGGCGTCGAGTGGCAGCAGACAAGTGGAAGGAGGGAAGGGAGGCCTTTGCCCTGCAGTGGGGTAATACGGGCTTATAGTAATAATAATAATTTTTGAGTTAGTGTTTTACTAAGGTAGTTTTTTTTTTTCAAAAAATTTATTATTAGGCGCCTAGGATTCAACCGCCCCTGACTTTTGTAAGACTAGTATTTGAAATACTTACAAAAAGCCCTTTCAAACGATACATCACACGATATATTTAATCTTGGAAAGTGGTAGGAGGGGGGTCAACGCACCCCTCCCCTCTTCCTTGTTAGCGGCCAGTCATCGACTACTACTAAAGCAATATTACTTGTTACGACAGTTCTGTTACTATCTTATGAGGAGTCTCTTTCCATATCTCAGAAGTTCATCATCAGGTTATTACAACATTTTTATGGGACCTATCGGGACGTATATGCTTCCACAGGAAAAAAGATTTTTCAAATCAGTTCATAAATGACGGGAGTTATAAGCTTACATACATAAAAAAAACATACAGCCGAATTAAGAAACACTTTTTTTAAATCGGTTAAAAAATAATTAGACTCAAATTAATTTTTATAGCGTACCTACAACCAAAAGAGAACACCAGCAACCAGAGTAAAACCACAATTATTTTCGCAAAGCAAAACAGTCGACAGCTCCATCATTTGTAAGGGTCGACGTGGACCCTAAAATAATCCGGGCTGCAACCCCCAAACGCCCCTCCCAAAAATAAATTAGATCTCTAAAACCGTCCATAATCTAGCGTCCCTTGAACCACCCTATTCGTGCCCCCTCGTATGGCCCATGGGGGATCGCCCCTAAAATAGGGGAGGGTCTAAAAAGGTCGACTGGCCTGTTGCTACGTGTGCATATGTACTGGTTCTACGTAATTCTAAAGTGGGCACCCGATATTGATTTGTGCGTACAGTTTGTATGTACGTAAATTATGGAATCTTACCATTTTAGATTGACTAGACTTTAGACTAGAATTTAACACATACAGGAGTTTTCCAGTAATACACGAATAATGAAATACATTCTAAACATATTGTTTGTTTGCCAAAAGTGTAGGGTAATTGGGAAATGATAATTGTATCGATAGTGGGTCAAGAGTCACGTATGTAGGTACCTACCCAAGATGGCGGTTACCGTACATATTTTTTTTAAGACGAGTTAAATAGTTCGTAGGTAACATAGTTTATACTAGGTGGTATAAATAAATCATATATGTATTTAGATAGGTACTAGTAGGCGTAGAATACAATTTTTGTATTCTATCTTATTTAACAAAATAATATATGTTGAACAAAACATTTTCGTCCGAAACGTGGGTGTTCTATTATATACCTAACAAGAACAATATACTTAGAGTCTAAAATTTAAATTACCAAACGCGAAAATATATGATGTATTTTGCGTTACTGTCTGCGTTTGAGAAAAAGGTTAAAGTTAACGTTGTTTGCCGCGTCAAGCAAAGCGTATGTCGCATCACAAAATTAATAATGACAATAGTGGATGTATTATGCGGCCATCACACGTGGTGTCCCCTAGCCCCTCTACCTCGCCCCACTCGTGTGAAGTTACGTTATGCCGCCACCTGCAGCTGCAATATGCATTCTAACGTTCTAAGTTAACGGTTGCAGAGTGGCTTCAACTAATCATGTCATTACATCAAACATGTATGTAAATTGTAAAGCAACCGAATTAAATGTGGTGCTTTTTATATAGTAAAGAAACTACCAAAATTAATATGAACACAGAAGACGGGCAGTATTGAATTCCTATAGGCTAGGCTTGGTTTTAAAATCTATGGTAACTGTAGTACACCTTTGATACACAACCATAGCCACAAACAATTGTAAGAAGAAGTTTGGCGTAGAGGTTAAGCTATTTGACTGCTGCCCTAGGGGTTGCGGATCCGATTCCCGCACGGGACAAAATTCTTGAAATCCGCAGATGTTTGTCCTGAATCTGGGTGTTAGTGTATGTGATACATGTTTGTAAATCGCACCTACGATACAGAAGAAATTCTGAGTGCGGGGCGACGCGACGTTTAAAAAAATTAAACATGTAAAGATGCAGCAATATGAAGCAATGTCAAACAATATGATTTTGTGACCAATTAAATGTACTTTAAAATTTAATTTCAGTAAACAGACTGTATTTATTAGAAACTTTCATAAGCTTTATTACTCTAGTATCTGTGTACGACGTATCTAACAAGGTCTTGGTTTTAACACTAGCTTCTAATAACATACATGTAAGCTCATAGGTACTTATATTATGTAGATACATTATCTTAGCTAGAGGTGTTAGCGACACATACAAACAGGATTTTAATTAAGGAGTGTCTTTGCCGTAACAGTCGAGGTGGCTCGGAGGTATGGCCCTGGCGACTACTTGCGTTATTTTTATGCCTTGTACTTTCTAAGAAACAGCTTACGGTAAAAGAGAACATCGCGGGAAAGTCTCGACCTAAAGGCCTAAAATCATGATAATAATTAACAAGGAATGTGTCGTATAAATTCTCGAATCTTCTTAAATTGGACAAGTTATTAATTAGACTAAAGTCTTTGTATTTTCATAAGACAAAGATATTAGCGGTTGTAACATAAATTATATTCTAAATTGATAAAGGAAATTTGAAACATGATGGACAAGAGCGGTCGCGGGTTCCGCTCGTGTCCATTCAAGCTAAGCATAGACAACATGCAAAAATGGCACCAAAAGTCATATAAATTATATTATTATCTTTATCTATCTATACACATAAAATTACTTGCCCTGACTGACTGATTCATCTACGTAGAGCCTAAACCGCTGGGGCTACAAACTTGAAATTTTGGCAGCTGATGTAAGATGATTTTTATGTTGTAAACACCCACTAAGAGAGGATTTTTGGAAGGGGGTAAACACCCCTAAGCGATGAACGGTTGTATGGAAGTTCATCATTTTCAATCGTCGTCTATATTAACGGGAGTGTAGCCACGGGCAAAAGCTAGTACTAGGTGTAAAAAATGTATTATTGGGATTCTGTCATATATTGCAATTCGAAACAATCAGTGCTCTAAATTACATGCCCGCATGCATACATGCACATACCAATACAACCTTTATCTTGCCTGTCTACAACTCTACATGCAGGCAAACTAATCACATTGTTGTTAATCTAATTAAGAAACATTTTAAGCAAATACTATTAATAGATTTAAGTTTGATTTAAGCTGTGTGCAAAAAAAAACATCATATAGTAATATTTATTGAGCATACACATTTCAAAAAATGTTTCTATCAGAGATAATAGTTGTATTCCAGTGGCTTGTCGTAATATTATCTATAGGATCAGTATTCAGTATATTATTTATGTAAGTTATCTGAAAGCACCGAAAAGTAAAATGCACGGATGGAGTGGGTAGAGTTATTTCTGATAGTGGTTGGTGCCTCTATCGTGCAACATTCGATAATACATAGAGTGCATAATAGGTACCAGTTACCATACAAACTTCATAGGCAGTCTGCTGCGCTACAGAAAGAGGTTTATAGAAACAGTCCCAAACCGATAGTGCCAGTATTCCAAATACATCAAGAGCAGATGTATGCGTACAAGGGTTATAAGTTATAACTTACGAGCAAGATTATGCTTCACAAAATGCCATCAACCCCGAGTTTGACGCATCGGGAGGGGGATTATACCCTGACGTCAGCTGCCCATCACAAGTAACGGGCACACAACCGGTCCAACGCGACCCTACGGACGAGAGGGCAAGGCCAACCCGTTCACTGCGCAAGGATAGAGAGCAAGCCTATTGCTGCAATGGTATTGCATAATATAGCTTTCATGTATTCATGGTTCTCGATATTGTAATACTAAATGTATAATGCTGCTTGAGTCCGATCTGGAATCATTTACATATACAAACGGCACTTTGTGGGTCCATCTAAGGACCCACAAAGTGCCGTTTTTAGAAACTAGATCCATGACAACTTTGCTAGTAAAATGTCCATTATAAGGTTAAGAGTCTACTGCTTTTGTAATACTCTTTTTAACCGACTTCAAAAAAAAGAATGTTTTCTATTTAAAAAATTATTTTTATGTTTGAAAGAGTTTTCTCCCGAATGTGTCCCTTAAAAATATTTTCATGATCTGATAATAATAAACTTCGGAGATATAGAACGGAATTCCTCATAAGATTATAGCAGAACTGTCGTAGCAAGTAATATAGCTTTGTTTGTACGTTTAGTCGATGACTGACCACTACTGAGGAAGAGCGGGAGGGGTGCGTCACATCCCACCTACCACTTTCCAAGATTAAATATATTGTGTGAGGTATCGTTTGAAAGGGTTTTTTGTAAGAATTTCAAATATTAATTTGTCTTGGGTGAATCCTAGGCACCACTAAAAATAGTGTTTTTTTATTTAATGTGTAGTGTGGAGTGTAGCTTCACAGTTTTCCAGTATTTATCTGAGATTTTAATTGTTTATCGTTACAAGTCTTCTTCTTCACTATTATGAGTATTATGTAGCGGTATGTTTTTGACGTACTTGGTTGTGATAACGTGTAGTATAAGTATAACGTTATTTGTATACATATCACATACGTCTACGCACGTATATACTACATAATCTACCTCAGAGGCAAGGATAAGTAAACTTGTAGGGTCCAATAAAAATGTACCTAAGTATCTATGTTTATTTATTAACTCGGTATTGTAAAGAGGTAACACGGACTTCGTTAGGAATGTACAAAACATCAAAGAAGTCTGGTTACACTGTTGTGAAACTTAGCATCGTCGTGTCTTGTTAGTAATTGTTACATACATAATATGAACGAGCGTTATCTGTATACATAACAGGACTGAGTGGGAGCTGATAGTCCGGGCTATTAATAAAATTGAACAGTAAAGCTGTAAGACAAGGGTAGACGGGCTAGGGGGGGCTTAGAGGTCACGACACGACCTTTCGCAAGAATCCCACGCTAATACTACAAGATACTACATACTTGAACAACTAATTAGGGATTTATAAACGTAGCATGACGGTATGTGACTTTTTTGGAATTTTTGTAAAGTCTGCAGTGACTTGTCGATCTAACCGAATTTGTGATATAGTTTTGTTATTGCTAGGAGAACTTTACAGTCTTTTGTTTTTTCCTTTACTTCTTTGTATAGACATGTGCAAATTGTCACACGGAAACAGGTCATACCGTGACCTACACGTGGATTGCTTTTCTAGTTGTAATTTAAATAACATTTTGTTTCGGCAAGTAAGATGCTATTTGCGAAACTTATGAACTTGTTGATATTTATTATATTGACATCGTGATCTATTTACCAATTCCTTATTATTTCCGAGAAGCCTGACCAATTTCAAAAGCAAATTTAACCAATACAAGAGGTGGGGGACGTTTTTAGATCGATAAAAAAATATACAAAAAAAAGGGCTGCTCCCTCGGGGCTCAAAATGGTGGACGAAAAAAAGTCTATCATATTCCTTTGAGCGGGGTGAACGCGGGGATGGGTGTTAAATAAAGGAATAAGCATTTAACATTTAGGATCGTTATTTTAAACAATCAGTCAAGAAATTATAGTTGCTTTAAGCAGGTTTATAAACTAGTCGACCTAGTTCTTATCATCCTTTTCGCATAATTAGGTACTAGCATTTACTTAGATTAGAGATAATCAATCAAATTAAACACCATAATAGACCTATGTTATAATATTATTTACAACAGCTTTCTTGTGAATGGTACAACTTTATTTGCATCCATAAATAATAAAACATTGGGATAGATAAGCATGACTGTAGTACGCATCCATATCATTAACTCCCACTTATTTCAGACTGTGTAGAACCGCAATACAAACACGTTCTAAATAAAGTTTTCCTGTATAAGGGTTCTGGTATTATTTTTTTCCTTTTATGGCTACCATCTGAGTCAGACGTACCTGCTCTAAGTGTAAAAACTTTTAGGATAAAATGTTACCCGCTGAGTCATCGGCTTCGTGCTCTTTTCTTGTTTACAAAAAATCTACAGTTTACAAGAATCATAAATGGTGGGTTTAGGCCTTTCCCTTTTATTCATAACTAAAAATAATTGCGCCTTTATTTTTTTGTGCTTACTGTGGCTATTTATCTCTGGGGACCCGTTAGGCGAAGCGGCTCAGCGTTTGGAATCCCAAAAAAAGGTTGACTTGGAAAAGAACAGACTTTAGTTTGGCCTAGAGATATCGATTGGTGTTTGAGAGTTTGCGTACATACATTTTTCTTATAACGATTTACAAAAATAACCGCCATGATAATAATTTTTAATTAAGAAATCGTTTCTAAAACACGTTTATATATACTGTCTATAAACTAAATATAAATATCGTAATAAAAATATTCCTGACATAAAACTCGTTACTTTAATAGAATCTGAAATGTGACGCTTATTTTCGGCTCGTCGGCAATTTAGGGGGGTGCGCACCTCAAAACTACGACCTTGGCTCCAAATATTTGGATAGGTTGGCGGTCAGGTATTTTTATGAATCATAAACATATGCACGACAGCATAACGGATATAGGCCATGCGAAAGTGAAAATGTATAAGTACTCTTATACTTATTGCGTTATTATAATACGCATATGCACGGCAGCAAAAAGGATCATCATGATAAATTTAAAAAAATACTCTTTTATTTAACAATATTTAATATTTATGCCAGGCGATAACTTCGCAAATGTATAACGATTTTGATTGAATCTTTATTAAGTAGTAGAGTAGTATTTTGATCGTTTGTGATAGACGATGGAACAGTGTTTAAATAACGAAACATAATAATAAGTTTTGGTTGGTGTGTTAAACTATTGAACTTGAAGTCGGTAATTATATTTGTTAACGGTAAGACCAAAAATAAAGAAAACCTGTATTAATCAGGTGATGTTTTAGCAACTTCTTAAACCCCCCCTCCGTTCTAGTGATTCTTGGTGAGGTTCCCCTACCCAAAATCACGTGTAATTTTCGATGGAGTGAGAGAGCACGTTTTTTTAGACGGAGTGTCAGTCTCCGCCTTTTACACGTGATATCTCAGTACACCCCCCTCCACCTTCCCCTTGTGATTTTCCCGAATCCCCCCCCCCATTTTCAAGCCTATGTAATATTATGTATTTAAAAGTTGTTTCTTTTAAATACATAATATTACATAGGCTTGAAAATGGGGGGGGGGGGATTCGGGAAAATCACAAGGGGAAGGTTTTGGTTATAAAAATAATGCTGCCATGTCACAAAAACGTTCGTAAAACACCCTAACCTTTTTTCTCGAAACAAAAATACAGAATTCCACACGTGCATGTCTGTAGGAGGGTGCGGGGTGGTGCCAGGGGAATCCTGAACAAAACCTTGAGACTTTTACCTAAAACACAACTGGGAATATCTTTATTATACGTACGCAAGTAACTAATGAAACGATAGGCCAAGAAATTGTTAGCTAGTAATACTCATATAACAGATAGACATTCTGTATTATAAAAATTAAATAAATCTAGACTTTTTTAAGTAATTTATTCAAATGCACGGGATAGGTAATTACTTATTATTACCCGACTTCAAAAAAGGAGGAGGTTCTCAATTCGTCGGGAACTTTTTATTTTTTATGTAGGTTCCTTCATAACTCAGTAATTTCTGAAACGAATTGTTTTTTTTTAATATTTTTGTGTATCCTTTCCGATTGGTCCCCTAGCAATTTTGTCATTACCTGAAGATGAACTTCGAAGATATGGAACGGAACTCCACATAAGATCACAGCAACACGCCCGTAACTTGATGATATTGCTTATGTAGTAGTCGATAACTAACCACTAACAAGGAAGACCTTGTTAGTGGTTAGTTATCGACTACTACTGCCACGAGGGAGTGGGGGTGCGCTGACCTCCCTCCTATCACTTTCCTGGATTCAATATATCGTGTGAGGTATCGTTTAAAAGGGCTTTTTGTTTTGTGTGTGACAGTATTTTAAATACTAGAATTACAAAATTCTGGGGCGGATGAATTCTATACACCACTAAAAATCGTGAAATAAAAAATTTTAAATAAAAAATTAAAACCTTCAAAAAACTCAAAAGTGAAAAATGAGGTTTTAATTTTTTATATGATTCGCAGATTTGTGTCCCGAGTCCGGGCGTTTGTGTACGTCATGTTTTAGGTCAGTAAAATGAATTCAAAATACTCCCTAAAAGTATACTCAATAACCATAAAAAAACGTCAGGTGCTCAGTGCTACGATTTTTTGTGACCTTGAAGATAACATTATTTATTTTACTGTATAGGCTGGACGGGTATGCGGGTCAATTGATGGAAGATATCAGTAGCACAGAAGCGTGAGCTCTGAAGGGTTGCTGATGCGTAACTAAATGTTTGAGTTCCCTCAGAATATTAAGCAACCCAAATACCCAAGCCATATTTGGGGTCGAGCTTCCGTTCTCGTCACTTATCGTGCGAAATAGGAACAGTTTTACGAGCTGCACTCACTTTGGAGTTTTGCTAACTACTGATCAAATTTTGTTTTGGTTGTACGACCCTTCGAATTGAGATGAATAGTGTTAAAACTGCTACTATTTGATACTATATAGATAGGTTCACAATTCTAATCAACGGACATTTTACACGAAGAATTGTTAGAAATTCTGTAGTCTTAATTTCGCAGCGTGACTGCCGCATTCTGCGCAATGTTAGCCCCGCAATATCCCCCAAATTACGTACAGGGAAGAGTCGAAATCACCACGTTAGGCACACGGGGTGCTGGCATTCGTAGGCCGCAAGCCACAACATTTTCCTTATATCGGATCGGATGACGTCACATTTGGCCGACCCCTCGTAAGGTGGGACGTAATTGAAGAACGGATACCCGATAAAGAGCTTATTTATCTATATTGTTGAGGACACTTGGGAGCTCTGCTTATGTACCTAATAAGGGACGGAAAGCGTTGAATATTACAAACTTATGTATGTACACCATCACGCCAGTATTCCCCAGAGGTCGGTAGAAGTGTGTAGCAGCACACCCACATTTAGTTAGACAGTAAGTCCCAAGTGAAAGGGGGGGAAAACGTGGCATACTCTATGGATAACTAAATAACCGACGCAGGTTACATACCAGCATTAAAAATATAAATACCTACTTAAGTATGACGGCCAAGTGTGGTTATGAAATAACATTTCAAGTTACGTACGGCCATTAAAATAAATGGAATATGTAGGTAATGAAGTAAACCTAGGTTTACCGGGGTTTACTTAGAATCACCATAGGTTTTGGATAAAATCGGGCTAAATAATTGAAATAAATATTTAAATCCGCGATTTACCCATACACACCTAGGTCTACCCACCGCTACGTGTAGTGTAATGCGGCGTCTCGCTTGCAACAACACAAACAACGAAACTGTCCTGCTTTAAGAGTTCATGGTAAAGGGGCAGTTTGTCAAAACATAACCTGAAAATGTTGATAAAAAACACTCACCTTTGCCGCACTCGGAACAAGCTTTATCCTTCTTCTTATGCGTCCAGCTGTGTATCTTGAGATGGTCCTTCCTCTTATACGATTTATGGCACACCACACACATGAAAGGCCTATTTGACGTAGTTAATTCATTGAAGCTTTCCGTCATGTTATATTTTTCTTCGTGCGCCTAAAACGAGATTTCGTTTTTTATACCGTAACGTGTTTGATGCTAAGCAGAGATAGTACTTTGATCATTATCATTTAAGAGCTCAGCTAAACACAAAAGATTTTGAATTAACGAAATTTACAATTGGTTGAAAATGGGAGGCATGGGCCCAGCAATAAGATATTGAAGAAATAAATATGTAAATGATGATTGATAATATCTTTAATAGTACGCTTACCTCCATAATTTCTTCAAAATTGTCGTCATCAATGTTAGGCTTCACGTCTTCATCTAACACCTCTTCTTTAAGATCTTCGTACCCCTGACTACTCGCGCCATCAGAATTCTGTTCTATAAACACTTTTGTGTGTGTCTGTATGTGTTTCCTAAGGTGATCTTTGCGGTAGAACGCTAAAACAAGATTAACATGTGAAATCATACACATATTAACATTTACAATTGCATTTAAACATCTTTGTTTCAAACCTGATGTTTACGTAGTAGGTTCGTACACACAAGGTTGTGCGTTTAAATGTAGGCAAGTTGATATTTCGAATTTGACCTCAATATATAGCTGTAAGTTCGCCTCCTAAATTACTAAATGTGGGATTCGTTTTATCTGGCTACTCCTTCAGGAAATACACATGGTGCCATACATAATTAATAATTATATATTTATGTATATGTACATTATGGTTTAGGTTTGTTGAAAGGATGGATAAAAGAAAAATGACATAGTATGTACCTATATCGGGCGAGTACGAATGGTTACGCATATTCTTACCAGAACAGAGTGTGTGAAGGGTTGGAGAGGGCCAGCTCGAGAAGGTAAGGTACACTACACGAGAAGGTACACTGATAAGCGACGATGATGATGACGGTGCCATAATCGTAGCATATAGAAATCTGTGGTCTAATGAACCAGACGTGACGTAACATTACCGTCATTGTTATTCTAATTCAAAATCATTAGAAATAAAATAAGAGTTTTTATTGTTTGTACTGAAACTTTTTTTGCGTAATAATGTAAAAATTGGCTTTTGCTAAAGGTCTCGGGAACAAAACAATATTTGTATGGCCTCGATGACGTCGTCTATAAAGGAGACGAATGAATAACACAATTTCTTTTCGTTGCCAGGAAAACTGGTCAAAACTGGTACTGGCGATTAAAGTCAATAGGGTTGCCACTGGACGTAATATGTGTAGTGAAATGTCGGTCCGGTGTATACACCTTAAAAGATACCTACCCACTAAAGCCCACCCCTTGGGATGGAACTGACGCGCGATTGTCTGTCCGTTTAAATTTGTATTAAATTGTACCTTTTGAGTGAAGATTATATAAATATGTTTTGTTACATTATGGTGTACAATAAAGTACATGCTATGTAGCTTTTGTTTTTTTTTATTGAATCATGAACCAACTTACGACTATAAGTAGCAATAGATGTCACTGAATTTAGATTCACTACTATATCACCTAATTCACTAGGCGACAACTACAGATACAGTAAAAAAATAAACTATGATTGTTTCTTCCTTTTGTTCTTATTTTCATTTCATAATGTAATGTATTATGTAAAAAATAATGTAATGTTTGCATGCTGTAGATGGTGGGTGGACTGTATTGAAATAAAACCAGGGTTGTTAGCAAAAACGTGCAAGCGCGCGGAAGCAGTGTGCGTGGATTCACAGGGAAGCTTTCGTGCGTCGACTGACTGTCCTCTCATTTGTTCGCCGGCCGCCTCCGCGCACCGCGCATCGGCGCCGGCCGGGCTGCACCCCCGCGCGCCCTCCCCTTGACAGCGCTTACTACTTCCGCGGCGTTCGAGAACTATTTATTCTTATAACAAATGAATTCAAACATAAAAAAAACTTATAAACTAAAAAGGATTCAATCGTGTCGCCTACATTCCCCCCCTTAGTGATGCCCTGGCAGCACTCACTCCTCAACTGGTATTCTGGCGACGCGAGATACGGATCTCTTTAGAGTGCCGGTAGTAGTTCGCACTAAAACTACTCGTATTCGACCATCCTTACCTGGGAACGTAGTCTCTATGACACCGCGAGGCCAAACACCGCGAGGAGCGTCAGGATCAACTAGAAACACTAGATCACCCGTCGCTAACGGCCGCTGCAGCTCTGTGTTCCACTTTTTACGAGGTAACATTTGAGGTAATATTTCATGCACCCACCTTTTCCAGAACATGTTGGCTAATGCTTGTGAAGTTCGCCACTGTTTACGTAAAAACAAATCGGAGTCATTAAACTGACCTAACAAAGGTAAGTTCGAGGATGTACCTAATAAAAAATGATTTGGTGTAAGCATTTCCAAGTCAGAGTAATCTATCGGAGCGGTAACGCATTGTGTGTGTGTACTCACGGGCGGCGTACGAGCCGTCTCGTTCGCGCCGTTCACACTAGCGCTCAGGTAGCATCTAGGTAAGCGTATGTCGCCTATTGAGTTTAAGTTACTTAACCACTTTAACCATTTGTCATAAATCCTATCATTTAGACACTCATCCCAGTTAATATTTGACTTCCCCGTTTCCTGTAAAATAATTTTACCATTAATCGTAAACGGCGATAATAAACCGTAAATATCAAATATCGACATAATTACTCGTAATGCCTTTCTCTTAGTAGGCCGCTGGCCATCTAATATTTTAGACGGAATCCGTTCAAACGACACGTCAAAACCTAGGGTATCATCAAGAGGGTACCACAAAAGTCCTAGGATACGTTCGCCTTCAAGCTGCTGACCTATTTGAAATTTGTGAGCATTATTCGCGAGCAACTCATTGGGTAAGTTATTTAAAACTTCAGTGCTGTTACTCAGCCAGTTACATACTGTAAAGCTACCTTCCTTATGAACGTAAATAATATCTTTAGCCAAATTAATACACTTTAACTCGTCAGGCTGACTATCTATATAGTCATCCATGTAATGCTGTCTATCTATTGCTTCAACAGCTGACGGCATAGTTGAAGAAAAACGTTGTGCATTTTTATTTCTAATAAATTGAGCGACAAAAGGAGAACAATTTGCACCGAATATTAATGACGTCATTTTAAACGATTTAACGGAACTGTTGACGTCATCACGCCATAAAAACCTTAGGGAATCTTGATCTTGAGGTAGTATCTTAATACGCAAAAACATATCTTTGATATCTCCCGCGATCGCGACCTTATATTCACGAAACCTTAACATTATACCAAATAATGACGTGAGCATGTCGGGACCCTTAAGTAAATAATCATTTAATGATAAGCCTTTCGTTTTCGCAGCCGCGTCAAACACTAGACGAAGCTTCTTTTTGTTCGGGTTATCTACTGCAAAATGAGGTAAGTACCATAATTTTGACAATAGAATACAATCATTTACTTTCTCAGCAAAATCGTTATCAAAAAGATGTCGTACTCGTTCCCTATATCGCTGGGCAAATCCCTCGTTTAAGGCCATCTTCTTCTCTACACTTCTGAACCTGGTAAGCGCGGTTGGTTCAGAATCTGGCATCTTACAGTTAGAATCACGCCACGGAAGGCCTACATACCACTTATTATTAATTAAAACAGCTGTATTTTCTAGGTGTTCCGTAGCACGTACATCGTCGGCGTTTTCCCGGAGCTTACCAGATATCCCCATTGACTCTATAGTAAATGATGTTCTTACCTGTTCGTGCAACTGCTGCAGCATGAGTCTGTCCTCCTCCTGAGCCACCTGGTCATCGTAGTTCCCGATGAGGAGTGTACTATGTTGCACTTGCGCTGACGTCATTGCCCTTCCGTGTACACACCAACCCAGAGGAGTGAGAGTTGCACAGGGTTCATTCAGCTTACCTACCCTACACTCTAGAGGTATTAACAAATGATAATTATCTTGCCCAATAAGCAATTCCGGTTTAACCTTTTTGTTACATAAACTAAACTTTACATTTTTCAAATGATTATAGTTATTGCAATTTACAAGACATAAACTTTGGCTAGGTAAGTTAAGATCCTCAACACTTCGTGCATTAAGTTCATACCTATTTCCTTCACAGGTTGACATATTGAGACGAACTACATTTGTATCGCACATAAGTTCATGTCCATTAAACGCACCGCGGATACGCATAGTGTCCCGTCGTCCGTGCAACCCTAATTGTGACGTCAGACGATCACTGATAAGACTAACTGTGGACCCGTCGTCCAATAACGCGCACGCGCTGAAAACTCCCTTTGGGCCGTGTAAGTTTACGCGCACAACTTTTAACAATACAGTACTGTTTATCATTGAATTTATATTCGTCACACTTTCAGGTTGATGTGGTCGTTGACCCTCGGGCACGTCGATACGTTCCTTCTGATCCTGGTGATCATCGGCGTCTTCTATTGTTACATTATTTGTGCTCTTCTTGTAGGTATAATGTAACAAGCGGTGGTGCGGTCGCCCGCAGTTATCCATGTCGCACGCGACAGAAGGACAACATTCATGCCTGTGTCGCGACGTCAGGCATTTGAAGCAAATACCACGAAATGACGGCAAATCCTTTGGCGTACACAGGCAGTTGAGCATCTTTGCGTTGGATCCACTAGTACCGTTAGTGGTGGCAGCAGCTAGGTCCTTCAGTGCACTCGCCAGCATGTGCATGGTGTCATTGGTACCGTCGCGAGTGACCGCGGCGGTCATGCGTTCTGGCCTGAGTGCGGGTTCAGTAGCGGAGGGTTGCGGGGCGGTGGCCCCCACTGGTTCCTGCTCACTGTTTTCTAACCACTCCTCCACATTACAGTGTTGATACTCACTGGGGTCCTTGGCGGAACCCGAGCTCTCTAGGTCTGCTAGGTCCATAGCGAGCTTCTTATCAATTAAATCCATTTTGAGTCGTGCTTTTTCCCTCGCGGCTTCTAACGCCAATAGCGCCCTTCTCGCCCTTACCGACGCCGTACTGTGCTTCGACTTTCTCGAAGTTCTGGTGCTGTCAGCAGGTGCAGGAGGTTGTACTTGCATATTTTCAACTGTCGTTTCTTGTTCGCGTTGCAAAGCGGCACGCGTGGCCACCATTTTGTTTTCCTTGCGGCGGCGAACAGCGTGGCGTCACAAAGGCAAATGCAACGTAAAACTAAGTCCGTTCTAAATCCTGATCCGCTCGAAGGACCAATAATGTAGATGGTGGGTGGACTGTATTGAAATAAAACCAGGGTTGTTAGCAAAAACGTGCAAGCGCGCGGAAGCAGTGTGCGTGGATTCACAGGGAAGCTTTCGTGCGTCGACTGACTGTCCTCTCATTTGTTCGCCGGCCGCCTCCGCGCACCGCGCATCGGCGCCGGCCGGGCTGCACCCCCGCGCGCCCTCCCCTTGACAGCGCTTACTACTTCCGCGGCGTTCGAGAACTATTTATTCTTATAACAAATGAATTCAAACATAAAAAAAACTTATAAACTAAAAAGGATTCAATCGTGTCGCCTACACATGCCAAATGGTAAAATGTGGCTGAGCTCTATTGTATATTACCCATATTTGTAAAATAAATTTCTAATAATGTAAATAAGTACAAAAAACACAATGAGGACTTACTCTTGTCGCACAAAGGACATTGTTGACTCTTGTCTCCGCTGTGTATAGACCGGTGAATGTTTAGATGTTCTTTCCTCTTGAAGGCCTTGCCACAATCTTGGCAGACATGAGGCCGCACCTCCTGGTGTTCTAAAGTATGCCTATCTAAGTGCTCCTTGCGCTTAAGCCTGATAGATACAAAAATATTGAAAAATAAAAATGACCAGTCTTCAAAACTTCAGAAAAAAGAAAAACAATGCAACAGGGGAACATCCAGCAACTTAATCTACTGCAGCTGATGTCTCTGCAGTGAGAACCACTACTCATAGGTGTAGCATATTTTTTTATTCTACTCAAGATGGTACAGTCAGATGGAATAAATTATTTGTCTTTTGAGGTGATGTTGGAAGTTTATGATGAGATTAGTCAACTTTATCAATAGAGAAATGATACCAATTAAATTTAATTCATATACAACATTTAAACTAAGTTATTAATAAACACTACTGACCCAGTGCCACAAATCCCACACAGGAACCTGAACTCCCGGTTATGGAGTGTCAGGTGTCTCTCCAGCTTCTCCTTGTCATCATACTTGGCTGAACACTCCACACAAGAGTAATACACCATTCCATCAGGATTCCTCATTATAAAAGCCAGTTTACTCTTTGCCAACAAACTTCTTTTCATTGCCATCTCCATATTTACTGTAACCATATTCTAGTTAGTACACTTTCCAAAAATAAAATGAAGGTAATCCATAAAAATTGTTATACATTACCATCACTCATATCCATATCAGCTACCACAGTTTTCGCCCTGAAATATTAAAATATATAGAACACAAATTGTTAGATAAAATAAAAATTACTTGTGGGAAACTTTCACACGCGCGCAACCGTTAGAAAGAGCAAGGGACAAAAAAACTGAACTTGAAATTGTGATCCCTCCCCTACCAACGAATATCGCCCAAGGCCCGATAGCTCCCCTCTGCTTAGGGGTGACTACCCTTTGTCTACCCAAACTTCCCCTAAAGGAGGGGAGGGAACCCCACTCCGTGCTCGGGCCGATAGGAGGGGTGGATTTACCTTACCCAACATCGATTCAAAATCCTCTACCTGAATTCCAAACCGGGTTTTAACGTCACTATATTATTACTACTTTACACAAATCACTCGCGATGAATACGACTAAATTAGTTTTGTATTAAGGCGCGCGAAAAAGTTCTTTAGATTAAAAAAAAGTTCGAATTATGTATTTTAAAAAGCTTTATCTTAACTTACACTTTGACGCGAAACACATAACACGTTTTTTATCTTCAGTAATGGAAACTAGGTACGTCAAGAAAATATAAACAAAAAAGTGAAAAAAACACAAAATTGTTTACGAAAATAAAAATATTCGACATCCAAACGACGCGTCTTCCGTCTCGACAGAAGACAAACCACAGACTGAGAGAGAATTACTCTGAAAATAAAAGAAAATGCGATAATACGACAGGCAACACAAGACAAAATTACACATATGGAAACAATGTTATTTGAGTTACTAACAAGTGGCTAAACTAAAAATAATGATTTTACGGATTTTATACTTAGAGTTAAATGCTCTAAGGATTTTATCACATTGACTAGTATTTTATAGTAGTTTTTTTATTATTGTCGAATACTTCTAATAGTTCTGTATTTTGTCTTTTTTAAATTAAGTTATATGAATTAGTTGCATCGGGCACTGCAGTTATCATAATAATATATCTTTCGCCTTGTTTAAATAGTTTATAATAATATTATTTTACTCTACTCTGAGAAGTTAAAAAGTTAGGGTCGTCAAAGTCTGTATTATCTGTCATTGTCATAATCCTAACCTTCTCATTGTCAGTGCCAGATGATTGATGTCAGTTCAAAGGTTCAAACTTCAAATCAAAAGTACTTCTTAAACTTTTACGTTTGAATTCACGTGGTACAAATAAACGTAGTTTCTAGTTCTTTTGTGTAGATTATAAAGCAAAATAAAATGCCTTTAAAGTCTAAACTTTCTGACCTAGCTATTAAGCTATTCTCAATAGATGCTGTAAAGTTTGGCGAGTTTACTACTAAGAGCGGCATCAAAACACCCGTCTATTTTGATTTGAGGGTTATAGTCAGTTATCCTGATGTTATGGTAAGTTACTATGTATGATATGATTTAAGTGCCTTTGTACATTTATTAGGTACAGATAAAATATTATTACTTTTTTAGGAAACTATATCAAATCTCCTATTGGAAATGACCATGAAGGATTTGAAATATGATCATGTGTGTGGTGTGCCATACACAGCTCTGCCTATTGCTACTTTGCTTAGTGTACTAACTAAGAAGTCTATGCTAATGAGACGCAAAGAAACAAAAGCTTATGGCACTAAGAAATCTATTGAGGGCCATTACAAGGCAGGCCAGACCTGTCTTATAGTTGAAGATGTTGTGACATCTGGCTCCAGTGTGCTCGAGACTGTTAGAGACCTTCGCAAAGAAGGTTTGATAGTCACAGACACAGTTATCATATTAGATAGAGAACAAGGAGGCAGCAAAAATCTCGATTCAAATGATGTCAAAGTAAAATCATTGTTTACCATGTCTTCTTTGATTGATATATTAGTGAAAAATGGTATGATTACTGAAGAAACAGTCATTAAAGTTAAAAATTATCTGAAGGAGACTCAAGCTCCCGTTATTGGTAAGTTAATAACATTTTAAGACTGATTTTTAAATTTACATTATTTAAACTCATTAAGTCATTATTTAGTTTTTGTATTTGTAACAAAATAAAACGTTATATTGATTTTGATACTGCAAAAGTTTTAGAGCCTGTTTGTTCCAGATAAGCCCTTGAATAGAATCTTACTTTCATATGAAGAGCGTGAAAAACTAGCCAAGAATGGAGTAGCCAAACAATTATTCAACATAATGGCCACAAAGAAAACAAACTTATGTTTATCCATAGACTTGACATCAACCACAAAGATCCTAGACCTGCTTGAAAAGGTTGGAGAACATGTTTGTCTGGTAAAGACTCATGTGGATATTATTGAAGACTTTACTGATGACTTCATTAACAGAGTCAAGCAGTTGGCTGACAGATTCAACTTTTTAGTATTGGAAGATAGAAAGTATGCAGACATAGGACATACAGTAGCCTTGCAATACACAAAAGGCTTGTACAAAGTGAATGGCTGGGCAGATTGTGTGACCGCACATTCTTTACCTGGTGAAGGCATACTCAAGGCTTTCAGCTCAGTTAATGGGCACAAACTGGGAGTATTCTTATTGGCTGAAATGAGCAGTGAGGTATAGTAGCAAATTATTTACTCTGTTTTATCTTATTTCACAATAGGTTACCAGAAAAGTCATATTTAGATTAATCTTGTCCTTATCTATAAATTAGATGACCCAATTCTAAACTTCTCTGTACCTACTTTAAGAGGCTGACAACTAATATGTTGTTTTAAGCTTTCTCTTTTTTTCAGTCCTGTTTTAATTTTGTGCTGACAATATTGTTTCTTGAGTTGCAATTATTTGATAATACATTTTCATTTACAGGGTAACCTTATTACACCAGAATACAAAGAGGCAACAGTGACCATGGCTTCCAAATATCCAGAATTGATCACTGGGTTTGTATGTCAAAATGTGGACACATTCAAAGATCCGGGTCTTATACAGCTGACTCCTGGAGTGCAGCTTGAGAGTAGCCGAGATGAGCTTGGACAAGTTTATAATACTCCAGAAAAAGTAATCTTGGAAAAAGGTGCTGATGTGATAGTCGTAGGGAGGGGCATTGTAGCAGCAAAGAGTCCAGAGACCCAAGCAGTTATCTACAAAGATACTTTATGGAAGTGCTACTTAAAGAGAGTCTCTGGGAAACTAGAGTAAACTTAGATGATTCTCATTTTTTTAATACCACATACTATTAAGTATGTATTAAGTTTTCTGTTAAATACATATAGTTTTTTGAATGTTTACAAGTGTGTAAGAATAAGTGATATTGTTCCATAGACTCCAGTATTCATATGTACAAGACCAATATAATGTTGTGATAATATAATTATCATAGTTTAGTAACTAATATTTGGTGCTACTACAGTCAAACTCATAATATTGCAATAATTAGTGCCTTTACATTCCTAAGTATAATTCCACAAAATTTTATCCATAATGTAAGGTTATAAGCTTTTTGAACATTTTAAATATTGTATTGCTGTTATTAGCTATTAAACCTTATTATTGACTATTTATGCCTTTTGAGTTATTACCTATAAAACTGATAAAAATACGTTAATTTATTGAGAACCTACTCAAAGATGTCACGCTCACGACGACTATTAAACGACAATTTATTATACCGATTATATATTATATTATTTTTCTGTATGTAAATCATGCAAATGTATAATATTCCAGGCGGTGCATTATTTACCTGTTTAAGAAATTTGGGTATCATAGGGTTTTATCATTTTATTTAGGGTTTTACTAATTTTGCAATAACAGGAGCGTTATTTACCAACAAAACATGGTATAATAATGGGGAAGCATATTATTATACCATGCGACAAACCACCAACAAATAATTGACAAATCATTGACTTATGAACGACATAATTTATGAATATTATTACGCTGGGCGCTGGCATCCCTAAATTAAAATGTCAATAATGTCATGTCAGAGTAATGTCAAAATTGATAATGACTGCAGTTTTGTACGCAACAAAACAAAACAAAACATCATTAATAATTTAGACATGGATTATATAGTTAAGGAATTAGGTATAAGTCACAAAAATATATTTCCTACTGCCTCACCTGGCCTATACTCCGTCGTCGTCCATACAACTTGGTTAAAAAAATGGTTAAAAAACCTCGAAGTAGATATCTCGTTGAACAATGTAGATTTTACCTTGCAACCTGGTGAAAGTGTACCTTATCCGTGGCGAAAAATATTTATAAGGGTACGTATCTTCAAACCCACTATACTCACAGCAATATTAGTACAGATTTATTTATTTATCATGCATTTTATTTGTATTGTAGGTACTGAATAAAAAAGTGTCCAAGGTTCTTCCTCTGCCTCGATACAAACTCAATGAGAACCACAATGAGACTCCCTTGACCTTCTCTCAATTACTGCAGTATGTCTCTCAGAGCAACCAAAGAACACTGTGGAAAGAATCATATAAGAAATACTGTCAAAATAATGATGGTAACAAAGAGAGCACCATTGTGAACCTACTGGAACATGACCAGCTGCTGTCTGAAGTAGTGCTTCGTTTGTATGGATGTAATATTATTAGGATTAAGTGTGAAGGAGCTGGAAATCACATAGAGTACAGAGAGATAATTACCAATAAACATGTTTTAAAAATGTATGAAACACATGGGAATCTCCTAGCAGCTATGTTCAGTATAGAAACAGACAATAACTTCTTTATTATATATAGAGGACACTATGAAAATACTTTATTAGATTGTTTAAATTTCAGTCCTAACTTAATAGATATGAATTACAGCAGAGGTCTGTTTATAGTGTACCAATTGTTAAATCTGTCTAAGGCTATGAGTGATAGAGGGTTAAGTTTAGGCATGCTTACACTTCAAGACATATACTTGTCTGAGAACCTTTGGCTGCAAGTTTTGCCAATGATCACCAACAATATCCACTGTCTGGATGCATCACTGATTATTGAACACAACAGGAGTAAGCAGGCCACTCCTGCGATAAGTCAGGGTCACCCAGGGAAGCGAGGGGAGGAGTGGTGTTGGCGTAAAGAGGCTGTGCAGCTGGAGAAGCTGTGTATGTTGTGGGTTAGAGGCAGGATATCTAACCTGGACTATCTCCTACACCTCAACATGCTAGCAGGAAGGTCAAACAATGATCCCCAAGCTCACTTCATGGTCCCATGGGTGACTGACTTCTCATCCAGATGTGGTATGTTTGTATTAGTTTTTCGTTTGATAAGCCATGTTTATTACTCATAAGTTATCTATTGCACAGATGCTTGGTAACTATCATTAACTGCAAATATGTCTGTGTATAGAGTTGAGAATGGTTATAAAAATAATTATATTTAGATGTCAATGGACTATACCTATGTTTTATAAAACAATACTTTTCTAGCAGATCATGGCTAATCTAATATATTATTTAAGTTAAGTTTTCTTTGTACTATAAATAAATGATTTTAGAAAAAACCTATTCAGAACATTAATTGGCAAAATTCAATGATATACTGTAGGTATTACAACATGTTGATTGGAAATAGATTGAGATTAAATTTTCCTTCTTTTACCGGCAGTGAGTCGTAAGAGGCGATAAGCTTGGTATGAACTCTACAAATGGCTATGACTCGCCATTTATCACTTGAGGCTCGAACAAAATGCGAAAAGGAAAACATGTCTACCCTACTTTCGAGGATGACAGACGTGATAACATGTAGGGTTTTGACCTGTCTATAATATATAGTATCATACAGAATTTTTTCCAACTGTACCAGATAGAAAAATAATAAAGTACGAAATGTATATTTTCAACGCTAATTGAACTGTCGCAATTCTTCGATTTAAATTATTTCGCAAGTAAAAAAAACAGGTGTTTCATTGAAAATAAAAGTGTACTATTTTTTTTCTATATTTGCCAATAGAACTATTTTTGTACGGCATAAACAAAAAACCACTAATTAAAAAAAGGGTGGCAGCCCTAATTACAGGCATAACTAAACTATCTATGTTACAACTGTTACTGCACCTATTACCACTATTACACTACCACATTATACACTATTACAACTATCTTATAAACTATCGCGTTGCAACCAGACTGCTTCTCTTCTTCTTTTCAATCGGCTTGCGACCACGGCCGGTGTAACCCGGTTGCAACGTCAAGCCAAAATTAAAAACATGTGTTCGCGTTAATTCCCGTGCTGTAATTGAATTTTATGATTATGTTATAACTGTTACTGTTCCTAAACTATTCAACAATGCATATTTTCAATGTTTGTAGGCAGGAACTGGCGGGACTTGACCAAGTCTAAATACCGCCTGAACAAGGGCGATAGGCAGTTAGACATGACATATGACGTCAGCAGCTGTACGGACCAGATACCGCATCATGTTTCAGACGCGCTTTCCGATATTACGTGCTATGTCTACTTAGCGCGAAGGTAAATGTGCTCATTAAACTAGAATGGAGTTGATATGGCAATAATTTGTAGTTAATCTAACTGAAACAATGATGTAGTAATTTAGACCTTATTATAATCGAATTATGGCTGCTTGTATTATATGGGAAAAAAGTTAAATAAAGTACCCACCAATGATATTTTAACTGGTCTCACACGTGGGTTCGGTCTTGGTCTTTACCGTTATGAACAAATAATTACGGATCATTTAACATAATTATTTGCCAAGTGGTTAATCATCATCATCAGCCGGAAGACGTCCACAGTTGCACAAAGGCCTCTCCCTTAGAACGCTACAATGAACGGCAACTTGCCATTTGCATGCACCGGTTGCCCGCAACTCTGACGATATCGTCGATCCACCTGGTGTGGTTATCAAATCCAAAACCAGGTCAGAGATATAGTTTGCACTAACACAGCGAAAATTCGGTCGACAAATGTCATTGTTTTTTTCATATTTAGGTATTTACGTAATACCTAAATACTTGTTTATACTTGTAGAACACCAAAAGAGGTCCTCTGCAAGTATGTCCGCAACAAGTGGGTGCCGGCGGAGTACCCCGCGTCAATACAGCGCATGCAAGAATGGACGCCAGACGAGTGTATACCGGAGTTCTACACGGACCCTACTGTGTTCAAAAGCATACATGAAGATCTGCCGGTAATTGTATATTCTATAGCTGACCCAGCGAACTTCGTACCACCATGTAAACCTTCCCTGCACTTCCTCGAATATTTCGAGACCAAAATTTGCCAAATCGCTCCAGCCATTCTCGAGTTTTAGCAATAGGGTAGTGAACAGCAATTCATTTCAGCATTCAATTAATCAGTCACTTGTTACATAGCTAGTGAAATGTGGATGTACTATTTGTGCATCTGTGCTTACCGCTTCGGGGAGTACAAGCGTGATGTTAGATTTTTAATAATTAAGTGTGAACTAACAAAATTAATTACATAGTATAAAGCTTGCTATGTTATTCCAATATTTGGCGTACAACATATAGTAAGAATTGAAATTGTTTGCATATATGAAGAGAGTTTTACTTAGTTGCGGTCTGGCAACGTTGCTTTATGATAGTAATTTAATTAATACTTAAATTAAAAAATGGCTCTATATCGTAGTTATACCTAGATCTTAGCAAATGTAAATCCATGATTTCTTAATACCGCTCTGGGAAACAGGCGAGACTTTGTTGTAATGTATGGTAAATATTATCTATCTCATCTTAATCATTTAAGGATCTTGGTATTCCAACTTGGGCGTCGTGTGTCGAAGATTTCATAACCAAACACAGAGAGGCGTTGGAGAGTACGCATGTATCAGAGAATCTGCATCACTGGATTGACATTACTTTTGGATATAAGTAAGTTCATTTAAATATATTTCTCCGTCCGAATTCGCTGAAGCTGTTTTCAACTTACATATTGGGCTCAATCGTAAAGAAATTAAATGCTTTGAACAAAATCATACGCAAAAGCAAAGCGCCACGCGACAACTAAGTTACCAGGGATCCAGAATTAAACCCTTAGATTTTTTCGAAGTCGACGGTCTATAAAAGCCTTTTAACAAAAATATAAAACCATCAAATTGGTTTTTAGGCTCTCCGGCACCGCATCAATAAAGGCTAAGAACGTGTGCCTGTCTCTGGTGGACGGGCACACGCGCATGCGCCGCGGCGGCCCGGTCCAGCTGCTGACCGCGCCGCACCCGCCGCGCGCGTCGCGGGCGCTGCCACCCGCACCGCCGCGGCTGCACTGGACGGCGCCTAAAGACGCTAGTACGTTGTATTTTACAGATAACACCTCGCCTCAGGGCCTGCGCAAACAAATATCAACTTCAATTTTAGACTTTATTCATTTATGTACTATTATTAACTATAACTTAACACATGAATGAACCATACAACTAGGTTGATATTTGTTTGGGAGTGGAAAACTGCCCTGCGCTACGGTTAGTCTTATATGCAGTATTAGATCACCATTATCTTGCTTGCTATTCTACGTTATGTAATAAGCTATAGTTATAATATTTTGTTTACAGGAAAAAGTATTAAGAACGACAGCTCAGACGATGTGTCCGACGACGAGGAAGAGTCCACAAGTTTACCGCAGCACGTGTCACGATTGAACGTCCCTCCACAGCGCATGCGCTCGCGACACAAGAGTAGCAGCAGAGCTCGCTCATTGTCCAAGAGCCAAGCTCTAGATGAATCACAAACAGTTCCCACTGAAGGCAGAGCCTCCTCCCATTCACGACACTACAGAGTCCAACGCTCCGAACTAGGCAAAGGCGTCATATATCTACCGAAAGAATTCAACCCAGTAGCTTCTATACAAGCGTTAGAATCACTCGACAACTTCCGCACCAAATGCTTCTTCACCAAAGCCGAAGATAGGGAGAAACATAAAGACAATGTCACCACTCTAAACCTGTATCCAGTTCAGCAAGAAATGAGACAAGACAGTACAGTGTCTAGTAAGGAAGGCTCCGACGATACCGCTTTCACTAATCACATGTTCCTCGCGTCGTATGATCAAAGTTACTTGAAGAAATTCACGCAAGACGCTCACATAGAAAGTGTGCTTAAAGAGAGGAAAAATAGGTCCTTTAATACTAGGTACACAACCGATGCAGCTATTTATAAGCAGTTTGTTACCGAAAGTCGTCGCCAAGATATGTTGGTCATAGGGTGTTTGATCGTGGAGATATTCTTACATACATACATGCGTCCTCTTAGGACGGGGTCCGACGATTTCTTAGAGCGATACAATAACTGCCGGACAGTTTTGAAACATAACTTCAATGCGTTACCGAGAAGTGTGAGTTACATAGCGTCTTTACTTCTTAACGTGCAGCCTCCGAGCTTAAGTTACAAGAATGAGAGTCCGAAAAAGGAGGAGCCTATGAAGAAAACTGTGGTCACCGATAAAGGGTTACCAGCGCCAACTCCTGCGCAACTCCTCCAACCGTTGCTGATGCAGCATTTAATACCGTTTCCACAAAGCTTTAACATATTGTATAAGCTTTTAAATACGTTACACGAATATGAGCTGACGAGTAACGAGCTCAACATACTGTATATGTACGAATGCGACGGTATACAGTGCGAGAAGTATCAGAACGTCGATAAAACGAAACTTTACTTCAACCAGAAAATCGCTGAAGGAAAAATTCAGGCATGTACCACTCACTTAGATGTACTCCTGAACCAAGTGAACTGCTACAACCAGTTCGATGTGCTCGATATATTCCTGTCTCATTACATAGAACTGTTGCAAAACAAAGACACATCAGTATTAGCCGCGTGGTATTTATTTGACACTGTCAGTAAAGCGCTAGGTCCCAGTCAAACGAGGAAGAAGTTGCTCAAACATATACTGAACCTGTACGAAGACGATGATTTCGCTATCGATAAACCTGACCATCATAAGCTGACGGATATCGACAGCCTGACGATGACGGGAGGTGTTACCAACAAACAAAAATTCGTGAAACTCTATCACAATATTTTTCTTCTTCAATTGATGGTGAGATTAGGTCTTCAGTGTTTCTTAGACAATTTTACGCAACACTTAGTCGAAGCCGTCGGTGGGTATAAAGACGTGACGGAGGAAGTGGGATCTCCAGGCCACCTCTGTCACAACAAAGCGTTATCAAACAAGAAGCCCAGATATTCGGACGATAACATGAAGAACGCCTTATCCAGTAACACGGATATATTTTCTCCAGATACGTCATACGGATCTGAACACGTGACCACACCGAGTGTTGAAAAAGCGGAGATTTTAAAGGAAAAGGATAGTGACAATAAGAGCGAAAATGAGTTGTTCCACTTTGAGACCGACAAAGATAGGCTTCCGAGCCGCAGTAGCAGAAGCAAATCTCCCGCCGAGTCTATAGATTCCTATAACTCGAATACGACACAAGAAAACAACATGCACACTCCATCACCTTCAATAGACCATGTTTCCCCAATATCAGCTAAATATTTCACACCAAACCATACAACACAAAAAGAACTTAACGTTACAGTGAATAAGGATCAAAATCACGAAATCCCGTCCTCTAAAAAGCCTACTTCACCGACCATAGAAATACCAACGAAACCAATGTTCACAAGCTATTTACACTTTGCTGAAGAAGATGATTCTGAAGACGTCGAGTTAAGGCGGAAGTCTCACGAGCCGAAAATAAAAAGTTTAGATCTCGGTAAAAGTATGGAGAGTCCGAGAAAAGGTTTGCAAAGTCTAAATGATGACGACATTCCAGGGGATAGGGACTCGAATTCATGTAAGATATCGGATATGAGTTCTGAAAGTTTAATATGGCTGTCTCACAGACTAGGCCCAGTACTTACTTGTAGATACATAACACGAAATTTGCTCAAGATGTTGACGTTGTGTTATATTGGGAAGGATAATCTGGCTCCGTGGGAAAGCGATGAGAAGGATGAGTTTGATGAAATATCTATTGTAAATAGTCGAGTGGTTGGAGATAGGAATGCTATGAAGGTGATCAAGTGCCTCACTTCTATAGTCGGTAAGTTAGTAATATCGTACCAATGATATTATATCAAAAAGTATAGATACGTCATATGCTAACAAAATAAACGATATAGAATATATAGTATAAATATGTATGTGTGCAGTTCGTAGCACATTGATCCGAACTGCACACATACAACTTGACAAAGACGTGAAAGAGATAGCGTAATTATAACAATAAGAGTAAAAGAATAAACAAGTGTTTGACACTTGCACGCGAATGTCAAATGTCACTCAGACTAGCCAATCACTGCTAGACAAAATGTCCCCATTAGGGCATTTTCGAGTCTTTAAAATGAGCGCACTAGTAACATATCTACCTCATTTTATTTAAAATATCATTGTTAGTTGCTTAATTTGCTTAATATTTTCAAGACAGTCTTATCTTTTCCGTTGCAGCAATGTACGGCGAGCAGCTATTAATATTTCAGTACCTGCCTCACATGAGGGAACTGATCGCCTCGTGTCGCCGTCGCCTGTCCACCCCGCTGGAGGGCGGCGTGGTGGCGTGCCTGCAGCTCATCAAGTACCTGCTACCTCACATGTCTGATGTGAAGGTTATGGAACAGTTGCAGGTAACACTTTCGAGTGTGTTAGTAATGGTGCGGTTTAGATAAATAACTTTTAATTAACTGTAAAAATAGAGAAATATGACCGATTTCATAAGTAAGTTCCGATTGCGTTTTCGTTTGATTAGTTTTGCCCAAAATCGTATATACTTGCAATATGTATCAGAACCGTTATAATATAAAACTATTTTCAGGTTAATTTTCGCTTACTATCCGTATACATATATCGTGGTGTCTATTAAATATTGCAATACCAGTTATTTATCTCAAAAGTTCAATTACACATATACCAAAAAAAATTAAAAGTCTTGATCACCCCTTGAGTCGAAGCAAGCGACTTATTTTCCAATCCTCCACAGTTATGATGTGATGTTGTTTCAGGATACCTTTCTGAAGTCAATTCTCCAGCCAGCTCTTCGCCTAGCTTCCACAACGCGCTGCTCATACCCTAGCGGTGCGGCGGCGCGGTGTTCCCTTACACGCAAGCTGTTGGACGCTCTGCATGTTCTCGCGTTGAGGATAGGCCCCGAGATGACACGACGACACCTCTGTGTGCCGGCTTTACAAAGGTAAGGCAGGACTAGTTGATTTAGGACTTCAATTTTCCCTATAATCTAAGGTCCTTTAGACCAATGTCAATGTCTTTAGTTAGCTTCTTAATAGACCTAAAAAGATTGATATAATATACTTTATTGACAGCAAGAAACAATTAAGATGTGTGTGTTAAATGGTTTGCAGGTTTTTCTTGGCGTTTGACAAAGCGACGGGAAAAACTGATAACTGGCCCAAACAAGAAGAAAGTACACCCGAAAAGGTAATATATACGATACGTATACACGATGCTATAACCTCTCCTTACTTAACGACTCCTTAAGTCTATTGACATCTCTATTCATTGACATACAATTGACATACAGACGACCTGATTGGCGCAGTGGCTAAGCGATTAGACTGCTGCGCTAAGGGTTGCGGGTTCGATTCCCGCGCGGGGCAAAAATTTGTGAGATCCACATTTGATTGTCCGAGTCTGGATGTTTGTGTATGTGATATTTCATGTTTGTGAAACGCACCCACGATACAGGAGAAATTCCTAGTGTGGGGCGACGTTTTTAAAAAAAAAGTGACATGTATAACTTTTTTTTTTTTTCTTGTGGCAATTCATGTATAACTTAATCAATTGTTCAACATTGTCAGTTTTTATTAGTAAGGGGATAATTGTCAATTTGTTATATATTATTGTCATTTGACTTAAGATGAGAAGCGTTTAAGTTAAATGACTTTCTTTCATCATTTTTAAGTAAGAGGGTAGACCTTGATCAAATTTAAAGTTTATACTTAGCAATCACCTTTTCCTTAGTCGTCAGACCAGGAGTCTACCGACTCCAAGCCTGAAGGGTTCCTGGAGATCTGCCGCGACGGCACCACGGCGGAGTGGCGCGTGCAGGACGGGCGCGTGGTGCGCACCGACCTGCCCGACCTGGCCTGCACGCCGCCCGACATCTGCGAACATCCTCACGACACTACCAGGCTTACGGTCAGTGGTTCTATGCCTTTGAACTTAGCTAAACCAACGTTTGCTAACTTAAGACGTAGATCGATAGAATATACTTTACTGCGCACTAAGAAACAAGTAATACAGAATAATCTTAAAACTAAAACAACAGATTAGTTAGATTGTTAATATTTTTGGGGGTGTAAAAAAACATATCATAACCTCACGCCTGTATCAGTCGTGTCTAGTACACCCACGATTCACCAGTTATATTATAGGGGGCGAGCCTATTGCAAACTACCGGGCACAAATCTAAACTCCTTGCTGCTACTAAGAATTACCTTATATGTCCAACCCGGGACTGGCGCTTAGCGACCACTAGACCAACGAGGCAGTTAGTAGTGATAACATAGAATATAATAATAACTCACGAAGGGTTTTAGAAAGGGCGGAGTCTTTTGTCGGACTCTCCCTGATAAATATTTCACGATGGAACTTCTTCACTGGAATGCATTCTTTAGGCTTTTTCCAAGTATTTTTTGAGGGTATCTTATGTTGTATCCCTGTTCATCGATTTTTATGACTATTTAACCTGTTTAGTTCAAACCTTACATGAATTTATGGCATGAGATGTGTAATCTAAGTGATAACCGAGGCCGAGTTTATATAATTCCTGCGATCTTATCGTCCAGGCCCAAGAGGAACTGCTAATGGTGTTCGATGAGGAGCTGGCATACCAAGCGTATACCACCTTCGTGAAGTTCATAGGGACGGAGATGATGGAGCGGTGTCTGAAGAACATCGACACGGTCCGCGCTCTCTGCAGGAAGTATGAACATAATCACTCTATCAGGTAAGATGTCAGGATTATTTAAATTTTTCGTCTTAGTATCTAAATTCTCTGCGGACTTCGACAGTCTTATTACAAAAAACTAAATAAACATCGGTTTAAACCTGGCCTTTCAAGTCCAAGCTTATCTGAAGAACCATGGTCTAAATTTGTCCATATTACAAAAGTTATAAAAACCGTGGTTTTCTTAGCACTGTCATTTGAACCATTGTTTGTATATCAACCACAGATTAATACAAACATCGTTCGTTCATAATGTTATCATTCTACAAAAACGTTCCATTTGCCCAGAAAAGAAAAAAGTTTAATAATAGACTAATGATTAAATATTCTATAGAAGCGTTAAAAATATTGAGACTATTATTATTTTGCTTAGATTTTAATATCAATTATATCGTCAACTGTAGTTTGGTTTAGAATGAAGCTTGTTGTATTAGCTAGTAATACAACTAAGTACATCCGTGTAACGAAACGTGACGTAATTCGAACTTATTTGTTTATGAGATGTTTGTTGACGTAATTTAGTATGTTAAAACCAAAAGTATGTATTTTATGCTAGTTTATTTATTGATAAACATAAATAATGCGTTAGAACGGCATTTGTAGTGAAATATATGCGAATATATTGTCATACCGGGAGCCGGTATGACTCACAGACGAGAGGATCTAATAATTCCTCTTGTGAATCGTATTCTATTATATTTTGTATGATGAACCAACAAAAGCAAATAATATCTGTTATATCGGCTTCAATATCCTCAATATCAATTAAATTGACCATTATAATATCCATGTTCAGGTAAAAACAACAAATATATGATAACCTAAAAGATGAAATTTGACAGATATGATATTTTAAACCATAGTTCTTTACTTTAAACTAGGGGCCGCCCAGGTTTGGCATTAGACCATAGAATGGACAATGGTTTTTCGCAAAACCACTTTTTGTAATAACACTTTCCTATAAACCGTGGTTTTTAGAGGTTTTAAACCTTGGTTTTTAGATAAACCGCTTTTTGTAATAAGGCCGCGAATGTCTAAACTCCAAATTAACTTCCGCTGTGAGTTTTGAAGTAGTCTCCTTAAAATATTTCTCATGATTTGAACCTTAGTGCTTATATAAAACACCTTACACAATACATATATAAACAACGTTTTAGTATATACATATATTAAGAAATAAACTATAGAGTGGTTGATTTTTAACCGACTTTGAAAAGGAAGAGGTTAGAATTTGGGAAGGGTATATTTTTTGACATGAATTATAAATTATACGTTTACATCCACATATTTTGTTAGTGCGCGAATTCTCAATGCATTTGTTTGTAGATTTAAAACAGTTTTTCCGAATTTGGTATAGAGGTACTTTAAAAGATATGCCTTTTCTACATTGGGGTAAAATCTCTATATAGTAAATATATCAGGTAACTAAAATTTTACTTTACGTATATTAATCTCTTTCTCTATTTCTATTGGTCCATTTTAGCTCCCCCCTTCAAATCCGTCCAGACAAGCGTGTCCAGCCATCATTTAGCGACGAGCCGTTAAACAGAAAGGCGGAGGTGACGACAGCCAAGCCCGACATAGTCATGGACCATATATCGAGCTCCAACAGCTTCGGGTCTAATGTGACATTAGTCGGGAACAGGATAGATGTCGCTAGTGACGCTTTTGAGGCGGGCAACTGTGCGCAAGGCAACGGGTTCGATGTCGTGGCATATAAAACTGATAACGGAATCAAGAGTAATAGGTAAGTTTGTAGCTTTAAAGAGAATAGATTGGACGGATTCGATTGATTTGCATTTGTATTTGGTCTGTGGGGCTCCTTGCTATGTGGCTACCCCGCAGATCAGTCGATCTGCGAGGTTAAGCCATGCTTGCCGCGGTCAGTCTTGTGATGGGTGACCGCTTTCACATGTCGAGACCCCACCGTGTTTCGGAACGCACGTTAAGCCGTTGGTCCTGCGCCTGATCTCTCTCTGGTCGTGTCGGTCTACCGTCCCATCGGATTATGAGAGTGAGGGAATAGGGAGTGCACCTGTGTCTGCGCGCATACTATCTCTTGCGTAGTTGGCTAGTCTCAATGGAGACAAGCCTCCGTGACCGAAATTAGGTCAGGAGGACATTATATGGTGGTCAAACATTGCGTCAATTTTTGATGGATTTATAAAATAATGACATGAAAACCAATACCAGCCTATATAACTGTTTTAATGTAGGGAAAAGACTTTTTGCACACATAATAAAAGTTCAATTGCTCTGTGAAGTTAAATAGCGTCCGCTGCAGTCATTCTTTAGATGGGTTCACGCAGCAGGATTCAAATCCCCCTCAATACATATGTCATTTCAGCCCTGTATCATCCAGTGTTAGGTATAAAAATTATTATTTCGGACAAGTTACATCTATAGTGAGTTAGGCCTTCCTTTGGCAACTCTGTTCTGAGCGTCTCCCGTCCCCAATCTACCTCGATATTTACCCTACTGGGCTACGCAAGAAAGGGTAATAATGTGTTTATCATTTCTTCAGGCACTTGCGCGGCGACTGGCTGATATACTGGGAGCACGAGATAGGCCGCTCCGACAAGGACACCCGCTTCAATTTAAAACAGATCAAGCTGCAGACGTTCGCGGGCCACACGCATTCCGTGAAGTCCATACACTGCCTGGACAATGAGAACAGCTTTATGAGTGGCTCTAAGGACAAGACTGTGAGGCTCTGGTCGCTCAGGAATCAGGTTAGTTGACTTTTTACTACAGGAGATTGTTTAAGCTGAAAAAACTTATACAACTATGAGCAATCTTGTGGCGATGTATCTTAAAGCAAAAGAAAAAGTTCTCAACAGCTGGACTTAGACACTGTACTGCTATAAATTAAATTTCTTCTCAGAAGCGCTCCTCTTCTGTTTTTGCCTCTGCTATCGCGTAGCCGAGATTTATCGTAAAAGTTATATGTCTGTGGTTTTGTGACTATAAGTCGTGGTGGCCTAGTAGTTGACATACCGGATTTCTATGCACGACGTTGCAGGTTCAAACCCAGGCAAGTATCAATGTGACTTTTTCAATGTCATAAATACTTTCTTAGATATTATAAGACACCACTGACTAACGGTGACGAAAAACGTAGTAAGGAAACCTGGATTTAATAATCTGAAATCGCCAACCCGCAGTGAGCTAGCGTGGTGATCAATGCTCAATCCTTCTCTATACGAGAAGAGGCCTTTGCCCTGCAGTGGGACAGTTATAGGCTGTTATTATTATTATTATTTGTGACTATTGCGCGAAATCCGGAGACCTTCCGCTTGGGACAAATATTACTGAGATCGTAGATATACGCTTCGAGTTTGGGCTTTTGGACACGTTATATTTCGTGTCTTAAAAATGTACCCATAATATAGTATACATTTTACTTAACCAAAAATGTATATTGATTAGGGTGACGGCAACGCGACGTCTCAGTGCAACTGGACGTACACGGGCCACAAGAAGGGCGTGCTGTCCCTCACGTTCCTGGAGTCGCTGCGGCTCGCCGTCTCCACAGACTCCGTGGTGCACATATGGGACCCCTTTATGGAGAGCGTCGTGTCGCAGGTATGATTTTACTGGTTTTAGGACTGCGTCTGAGTGGAAAAAAATGTATCTTTTCCGGGGTTAAAGTAGCCTAAGTCCGCCTCGAAGGACCATTCCAAATATTGGTGAAAGAATTTTGGAAATCGGATAGGTAGTTCCGAGGATTGCCCTCTACATACAAATAAATAAATGTAATATAACATTACATACATTTTATTGGTGTACGTTTAGGCAGGATTTTATATCAATCTCTATTTCTATCGTCCGTAAGCATGCCTAACTTCTCTTTCCGTAAATCTAGTGTAGGAAGACCTCCAGCTAGGTAGGGCGACGATATACGCAAAATGGCTGGCAGCGGTTGGAAGCGGAAGGCCGAAGGTTTTTTGACAGAACCTGCACAAAGATCGCTTATTGTGTTCCTGTAAATTTTGAAATTGCAAATGTGGCGATGATTAATAGAGATACTATGATTCATCGTCACATTCATACATGTATAACGAACTGTAAGTGTGTGTGGCAGCTGGACAGCATCAGGTCCCCGGTGAGCATCGTGCGCACGCTGGCGGGCCCGTCGGCCGCGCTGCTGGCCGCCACCACGGACGCCACGCTGCGCCTCATCGATGCGCGCGCGCCGCACACCTCGCACGAACTCAAGGTACGCTACTATTGTAGTTTTGTTAACAATACAAAGACAGTTATTTTTAATTTTAAATTTATGATAAACGGATTATTATGATTACAGTTGACTTCTTTTAACTGACTTCAAAAAAAGGAGGAGGTTCTCAATTAGTCGGGATCTCTTTTTTATTTTTTCTGTATGTAACCTCATAACTCAGTCATTTATGAACTAATTTGAATTTTTTTATATTGATTGCTTTTGCTGTAATTGGTTTTCATGTAGTATAAAAAATACCTAGTATGAACTTTTTTGATATTAATTAATTCGCAATTAAAAAGCATTCTCACATAATCGATAAAAGTCGCTTAAAGATCGCTATCAGCGATAACACCGCTCATAGTACAATTATTGAAGTTATTTGTTGTACATTTATTGTTGGGTAATTTTTTTTGTTAACTTAGTTTTTCGGCCAATGAGGAGAGAGTAAAAATCGATGATGTTAGGTGTTGTTACATGTACTTATTGTACAGTGACTAACTCAAATATATCCAGTTAGTCATGAATTTTAATTTACTACACGTAAGGTGACTAACTAAGTACATTTATTTTAGTGAATCACTGTAAGTAATGTGCACTGTGCAGTTGCCGATGAGCGCGACGACGTTCATCCGCTGCATGTGCGTGTGCTCCGCGGGCGGCTGGGCGGCGTGCGGGCTGGCCAGCGGGCACGTGGCCGTGCTGGACCTGCGCACCGGGCTCGCGCTCGCCACCTGGAAGGCGCACGACGGAGAGGTCAGGACTTACGTTACATAGGGGTCGTCCATTTATCACGTGATGTTTATCCGACTCAGAGGTGCTTTTCGGTTTAGACATCGCACTTTCGGCGAAAAAAAACTAATACACGTGATATCACACTAGCCCCCCCCCACTAGGTAGTCCCATTCAGGCCTCAAGTGTAGACCTCTAACTGATTGCTTATCTTCACTTTTAAAATTTACGCGTATTATTTGCATAAAAAATTGGTATTATTTTTTCGAAAGCAGGCGAATTAACACAACTACATTTCCTCGGTTATAATAGGGGGGGGGGGGTATTATAGGGGGCAAGCCTATTACCATTAACCGGACACAAATTAAAATTAACTACTGAAAAACATAACTCAACGTACTCTGGCTACTAATTAGGGTTACAAAAAGGTTATCTATATCATATGTACTTTATCAGGTGTTGAGACTAGCGACGGTGGACAACCACAGACTGCTCAGCTCCGGGCTGGACCAAGTGACGGCTCTCTGGAGACCGGACGACGGAGAGCTGATCGCACATCTCAAGTAAGTAGAACTTTAAGATGATGAGGATTAAGTCTTAAATAACCTCGCGGTTATACAACTTTATTACCATCACAGAGGCGTTTTATTGTCCCCTCAGTCTCACGAGTGGCGGTAGACTAAATATGAACGCACAATTCTCAGGTAGAGTGCGTTCATTTGTTGGGGTCGTAATCGTTGAGTGTGTATCTTGGTTTTTTATATAATATGTCTTACAAGTGTTTCTCGTCACAGAGGCAGCACGGAGCCGGTCCACTGCCTGTCGGTGTACTACAGCGAGCTAATCTCGGGCACCACCAACAACCGCGTGGGCGTGCACACCTCGCTGGAGCCCGACGCCGGCTTCTCCAGCACCAAGCTGCGCTCCGACACCTTCCGCGGGGTGCTCACCTGCATGGCCGTGCTGCCGCTCAACCGGCTGCTGCTGCTGGGCAGCGACAACGGCGCTATTAGCCTGCTGTGCTGATTCACAAAGGTGTTATATAGGCTGCTGTGTAAAATATTCGGTCTCCACCACCAAGTTACGTTCTAACACCTGCTTGGCAACCGCGTAACAGGCTGCTACTGCTAGGTAGCGATTATGGCGCTTATTTAAAAAGTTTTTATATAGGCTGCTGTGTAAATATTCCGTGTACTGTCTTCTGTACTCGCTAGATGGCGCTGAACTCAAAATTTTATTTATATTATTTAATGTGTAGTTGGAGCTTTATTGTGTCGCAAAATCTATTCAAATCGCATTGTTTAGGCTTGAAATATAGTGTTGTTTATACACTGTAGGGAGACTGTTTAAGCGACATGAATTAATTTGAAAAATAATTGTCTATACCATGATATTTATCAATGTAATATAGCCAGATATATGATAGTCTAAATACGGTAGATTGTAAGAAATAATGTTCAGTATCGTAGTGTTATAATGCTTATCTGTAGCGCACAGAAGTGACTTACCATTAGTCTTTACATTATACCACGAAGGTAGGCAAACATCGCGGCACTCTATGGCACGTCTGTAAATGTTTAGCTGAGCGATCTTATTCCTTGCCTTATAGATTAAAAATATAGACGCAATGTTTATTTAAAATATTTTTGCTCAACGTTTTTGATTTTAGAAGAATATAAAATAGGTTAATTGCAGATCGGTAGAGAAATCAATATTGAGAGTCCATTAACGAAATTAAAATCTGTCAAAGTGTGTGCATAAACTTTTGTGCCTAACTACACCAAGTAAATGTAAATAATACCATAAAATGAAGATTTAAGTACATTTTTAAAATGTGTTTTTTCAATATCAAGTTACAGTCAATACAATTTTAAACTTTTACACCCAAAGTATAGCTGATAAATGTTTAAATAAGTCAAGCACGTTCAGGTAACTTTAGGGTAAAGCTAAACTTATGAATTAATTTAGAACTTTAATATACAAATCATTCCATACAGTCATTCCTATATTTAAACACTGTAACGCGATTATTATAAGATTACATTGAAAAAATAACGAAATATCGTTATCTGTGCATTCTCAGTAAGCATTTATGTTTACTTTTCTTCAAAATATTCATGAGAAAACCAAATCCAAAAATATATCTCAAGGTACTTTTAAACCTGAATGCGACCTTTAGCTTAAGCCATAAGTTTTTCTCGCGTAAACTTGCTAGCTACCACGTAAAATACGAAACAATTTGTATAGCAAACCATAAAGCGCCTCTAGCGGTTACATAGGGAACTATAGTTAGCGATACAAATAATTTACGTAGTCCACGCGAGTGTACGTGCGAAAAACTCGTGGTTGAAGTACAGTCAGAAACGTAAGTAGCTTAACATGTTAAGAACCCTTATGACAAGTAATTGAAATAAATAAACATCAATTCAAGTTATTTTATCATCAATTCGTTCAAATTAGTGATGATCTGAGAATATTTTAGACTTTTTACTACAATATAATTTGTTCTTCAATTAAAAGTATGTTTTAAAATTTAATCGTTTTGCTACTAATGTTGCTGACTGTACTTGTCCTAAAGTTCAATGTACAGAACATATTAGTATTTGTTCTATACACCTTGTATATACAGTTTCAATCAATGGTTTCGCGGAAAAAGCCTTGAATATTACCTTAGATGTCAAAGTACAAAATAGTTGTTACCAAAGATGTTACTCAATCATAATAATTATTTCGAGTTTATTGTCATTTGTAACATTTGCTTACAGTATATTTAATTAAGCGTTATCGACATTATATTAACCTAAATGCACTGGGGTAGTTGTATCAGAACGTAGTGGCGGAATAACTTAAAGACAGGCATGTCGCTAGGAGCGCGAGGGTAAACATGTTCTATCTCACGAAGTCCATTTCATTTCGAATGTTGTCACGGGTTGCCAACCGTACTTTAATATATAGTATTGTACTATATTTCGGGTCTGCGTACTATATCTTGTTAAAGAAACATATAGTACGCAAAGATTAATTAAGATTAATTTTCTAATTATTTTAAACATTAATATCTAACAAACATTTCATTGAAATAATTTGTGCCTGTGCCTTTACATTAACTTATGACTGATGCGATAGTGTGTATAGTCGAACCGGAGTCGTCCCACCACATAGATTTACCATAACAACCTATGTTCGCCACCACTCGATAGAGGGAGAAGATTTTCCATAATACACTATATTATTTCGTACCATGAACCCTTAAACTGTCCCGGGGCTGTACTTTATTTTTTTACAGCTTAATTTGAAAATATTATATTTTGCAGAAATAAAGTTGGTTGGCTAGTTGTCAGGCGTAGGCATGCACATTGTCTTAGAGGTTGTTACTTGAAGAGCGCTCAGCCAGTGTTGCAACACGGCGACTGACACAAGCGCGCTTATGTAAACGTTACAACTACGGCGAGTGCCAAACGGACTTCGTGAGAAAGAACATCTGTACCAAGTAGGGGTCGCAAACCGGGATCCGCAAATACCGAAAATACGGAAATATTGGGACAAATTCACCAAAATATCGTAATTTTCGGTATCCTGGATCCCGGTTTGCGACCCCTAGTACCAAGGGTCGCGTGCGGTAGTATTAGTCGAAATTTGCTCCTCTGTCGGAAGGATAGTTAATGCAACGGGATAGTAAAAATATTTGTTTAGTTATATAGGTATGGATTTTGTATTGTATAGTAGATTTTTAAAACTTGGAGCCCAACTTAAGCTGAGTTTAAACTAAGATTAAATGTTTATCCGTCTGCTTTCTTAATTCGTTTCCGTAGTTTGACGTTATTTTAAAGCTATGATAGTAACAGTGCAGCTTATAGGATGTCCCGTAAATACTTATCTAGTGTTCATTGGACGTTGTTTTAACTATAATTATTTTAATAATTAGGTATACCCTTACCCTCCTACCCGTACCCCATATTAAAAAAAAATCAAAATTTTAAACCGAGTATTAAGTTATACCTGTCACTGTCGTTTGCATATCAAAGAATAGAGATGTCAATAGACTTAATACGAGGTTTAGTTGATGCCGGTATAATCCTCGTTTATGAATATGATGGTAAAGGTTTAAGCCTTATAATTGGGTACTGTTAGTGAATTCAACACCTTTGAAGGTCTTCAACTTACATAAAGTTCTGGACGTTAATAAATAAGAGGACGAGAGACTACGAGGACCTAGGTAACTATCACTCAGATAGGCCTTAATGCCTGAAGTAAATGATTATTATTATTATTAATACTTAGTTGAATTTGGTGTGAATATCGGAATCAAAACTTGATTTGAAGTACAGTTGCTGTTACCGTCAAGCGTTCAAGACATGTATGATGTGATCTGCAAGATCTTTTAATAAACTGTACTCGCCGAGTGTTTAATTAGATACTGACTTTAGTTTGAACCCTTGTTGGCAAGACTAAGGGCGAAGCCTAACGAGCGTTATATTGTGAAACGTTAGTCGCGTATTTTAAGTGACGCAATTTATGTTCAATTGCCCCCTTACCATGAACTCTTAAAGCAGGACAGTTTACGATGTGGAAGCGAGACGCCGATAAGTGCTGTGTAATGCAGGGTCTCACTTCCACATGGTAAACTGTCCTGCTTTAAGAGTTCATGGTAAGGGGGCTGAAATCCGGTTAGAACGACGGACCTAACTTCACTTGCCTTCAGTTGTATTCTGTACCTAACTGACGCTTGCCTCGCCCCCTCCCTCACCCCGAGCGCAATTTGGTTAAAATAATGCGCGTAAGTCAGCAGACAACTGATTTTTCGTTGCCATGTGGTACAAACAGGACTTTAGTATTAAACCAATGATACGAGTATTTAAAAAAAGTACAGATATGTTAGTAGCGCTCTCATTTTAAAGACTTGAAAAGGCGACAATTGTAGTCTTGGGTAGTACAATTGTTGTCCGATTTGACATAAGACTAGTACAGTTCGGACTCAGAGTTTGAATCACTTTTCTCCTTCAAATTTTAGCTTAAGACATATCTATACTTTTAAATATATATGAAACCGAATGCAGTCACGCGAGTCACAGCTCAAAAGTTACGCTCGTTTGGCCTCACCCTTGTATAAAATATTTTCGATGTTAACTAACAAAAAATGAATAATGGAATGTTAGCTCAACCGACGATCCTCATTTGTTTAAAAAATATTTGTATATAAGAAAATTATAGAGCTGCTAGTAAGTAAAGTATACTTATTTGTATTGATTTAAGTGTATAAAAAGATTGTATAGACTGTAGGTTAGGTCGTATTGTAGTTAGACAACATCACAGTAGCCCTTAAACCATTTGAAAAAGGTCCTGGTAGGCAGTTTGTAGAATTAATGCTGTTCACTGCTCATTTCTTCAAATACACAGTTCATTTTTTAAGATAACGTCGGTCCTCTTTTAGGAAACCACGGGCGATGATAGTGTAGGTATTCACCTAATCAAAGATCAATTTTTTTGTATGATGACAATTTGCTTGCAATATGCTATCGTAGCTTATCAAAAGATAGCATAGCAAACCATTCTTGTTATGTAATCCCTTTGTCACTATACCGATAATAAAAGGGACAATGTCTTCTTAATCCACATGGTAGAGTCTAAAGCAGTTCGTTTATGCGTTAAAACATTACGCGCACTATTTAATTACATTGAAGGAAATTAGTACGCAGTTCGTTGATCGAGAAGAGTAAATTATAATAATAAGGTGGCTTCATTTAGTCATAATAAAATAGTTACAATACGCAAGTTGCAAAAATATACAAAGTTACACTTAAAATTGTATTGTTTCACTAAGATGGCACTATGGGATAGTGACGTCAATTTCCTGTAGTTGCATAGTAAATTTCGCATCGCCCCGTATATTACGCGTTTTAACCGTCTTTTTTAAATTTTTCCAGTTTCCGGATTCCTTTTCAAACCTTTTTCAGATTTAAATTAATTCCAACATCGATGTTAAAGTTTTCGACATCCCTATTGCTGATAAGGTTACCCAAAATAGTAGTCAAAATTTAGATAATTTAAATCAATATATTCTAAGGTAATCATTAGATCGATAACTAGTGCTCCTTTTTATTCACACTGATATTACGAACAAATCATTTTAGCACGTATCATAAGTACCTAATTTAAATTATAAGGTCTACAAACTTAAATTAAAAGAAATTTCATGTGTGAGAAGTATTGACATAAATAAACAATGCAATTTAAACTAAGTATAAATGAAATTTCAGCTATAAATAATGGTCATTTTATAACATTTAGGATCCCACTATTTACGGTTCATTCAATCAAATATGACCTCTATTACCATTGTGTTAAGAAAAATAACAGTAGCAGTAAACAGTTGATATTGTAAAAAAGTTTTTGCTTTAAATAATAGTCCTTATATCCTCGGAATAGATTTCGTAATAAATTGAATAAAATGTAAATTGGTTTGTTAGTCTTATGTGATCACAGGTTAAGATATCTAGTGTTAAGTAGTATATCCGTTCCTAATATTATGCTTACAGAGATTACGCGGGCTATAGAATATTGAATATTTGCGTGTTTTGCAACTACAATCAATTAAATGTTACCATTAACAAATAATCCATAGTAAAAATGATTTTATTTATATACTCATCTAAATAATGTACAGTGCAATAAACCAGTTATATCTTTACTTTTAAGGTATATTGTGCCAAAAACTGTCTCAGTTTGGTAAAATGACTGGCCCTTATTTACACTGGACACATTGGCATAGATAATATAACTTAACTGTCTTAAAAATGCAAGATTTTTTCAGATTATTGAACAATATACATAAGATAAGAGTGTGCAACCTCTGCCTTGTTACAAAGTGAACCTATTAATCTGTTGTAACTGTATATTCTTTATTGTAGCAAACGTATTTTTTGTAATAAAAGTATTTTATAGTTTTTCATTGTTTTTTTTAGGGTTCCGTACCTCAAAAAGAAAAAACGGATCCCTCCCACTCCGTTGTCCGATTGTCTGTCTGTCTGTCAATCCTGTTTGTGTCTGTCAAGGTATTAAATTGTAATTATTATCAAATACTCAGGTCTGTTGTTGCTTGAGAAAATGAAAAAATGAAGCTTCGAAGTAAACGCAATCAAAAGATACGAGCAATTATGCTGAATACTTTTACAATTCAATTTTCACACTCAAAACCTGGATACCTTCCGTTGATCTAGAAGCATGAAATTTGGCAAGAAGAATTGTCTCACAGGTCTCACAGCACAAGTAAAGGAAAAAACTTAAAAACTATTAATTTGGAGTTGCATCACATAAAAAATATTAATAACTTATTTTCAGTTGGTAAACTAACCGTTACGTATGTCAATATAATGGGACAACAGTTTTCCAACGGCAAATTAAGTTTCTTAATTGATCCGGTTTATCTCTTCGTTATCGCAATGTTATTATCATATAATTATAATTAAAAGTCTGTACGGAACCTTTGGTGCGCGAGGTCAACTCGCACTTTGGCCGGTTTTTTTCTAATAAATATACATTTAAGTTCATTTACCTTTCTACCGCGTGAACTTTACCGCACGTTTCACAGTTTAGGCCGACCCTCATTTAGCATCTTATTCCAAAGAGACAATATTTCGATTAAGTTACTAACTACAAATAGTAACATATTATTATTATATTGTATACCACCGATTTGGATATTTCTGTGATGATGTTATTTTTGTGTTTATTAATATTTAAATAAATTAATGCCTATTACCGACCCTAATTTTTGTTACAATATATCAAAAGCAGTGCTGTGTCTGATAAAATGTTTATAGTCCGCATTTGCTTTAGCAAACCTATTTTGTATTCTATCGAAAGTATGCCATTTGAGAATTTAAAGAACTTCCAAAATGTTATTCTTTTTGACAGTTTTACTGGATGTATTGACAAAAGTGACAGCCAAAAGCTGAGAACGTATAAAATAGGTATCGTAGATATCGTAAACGCTGAAAATACGTTAGAAGATAATAACTAATATTGTCATAAAATTAGTAAACAAATGCGCATTGCAGCAGTTTGTCAGTCTCTAGGCTCTATAAGGTTTCGCAACCATGCCACGTCGTAAGAGCAGGTCCAGCGTGACTTCCCTGAAGAGTGGTCACCGAGCAAGTATTATTGCTCACAGCACTTTAGACTTGTCCGAGATATCCCTCCTCAAAGAAGAGACCCACACTGGGGATCATTTCCTGACACCGGCGCAACTCGAAGACGTGTATCGTACGAACGTCAACACTGGCCTTACAGAGAGCTTCGCTGCAGAACTGTTAGAACGATACGGTCCAAATGAACTAAAGGAGCTTCGTAGCACAAGCTATTGGAAAATATTTCGTCACAATCTCTTTGGATGGTTTCAATGTGTACTTTGGGTAGGTGCAATTTTAAACTTTATAGCTTACTTCTGTGCCAGTGAAATTGATTCTGGTGCTGAGAAGGGGGGGCACTCTTCTAAAGAGTATCTTTATTTGGGAACTGTAATCACTTCTACCATAGTCAGCACGGGGTTGTTCGGTTTTTACCAAGAGGCAAAAAATGCTGCAGTTATGAGTGGCTTCGAGAAACTAGTTCCACCTTCTGCTATGGTCATCCGAGATGGTATTAGGAGAACTGTTCCTAACAATGCTTTAGTCATCGGCGATATAGTGGAAATGAAAAGTGGAGATATCGTGCCCGCTGACGTCCGTATACTTACATGCTCCAACTTTAATACAGACATGTCATCGTTGACTGGAGAATCCGAGCCAATAAAGCACAGACCTGAATGTACCCATTCTAATCCACTGGAAACTAAAAATATGGCATACTTTAGCTGTCCAATCACGGAAGGCGTTGCTAAAGCCATCGTGGTAGCAACTGGAGAGATGACTCAAATAGGAAAAATTGCTGGATTAGTGACTGGACTAGAAAAAGAAGAAACGCCTATTGCAAAAGAAATAACACATTTTATCAAGCTCATATGCTTCGTGGCATTTGCCTTTGGGATAGTATTCTTTTTAATGGTGTATTTTATACAAAAGAGTTGGCTTACAGCTCTGCAATACATGCTTGGCATCATATTGGCTAATGTACCCGAAGGTTTAATTGTAACTTTAACAGTCTGCATGACGCTATCGGCTAAATCTCTAAAACAAAAGAATTGTCTTGCCAAGACTTTGCAAGCCGTAGAAACTTTAGGCTCCACTTCGTGTATTTGTTCAGACAAAACAGGCACTTTGACTGAGAATCAAATGAATGTGTCGCATTTATTTTGTAATTTCACTATTATTGATAGAAATGATCACTCGCAAGTATCGAACCCGACTTTTGCTACATTATGTTTAGCAGCGTCACTTAACTTAAAAGCTACGTTTAGTCATGACACAATGCATAAATCTATCGAAAAGAGAAAGATAATAGGCGATGCTTCTGAGTCAGCAATATTAAGATACATGGAAGCAAATCGCTCGGCGTCGCAGGTCCGAGATGAAAATCCAAAGGAAGCGGAAATTCCATTTAGTTCTGCTTATAAATATCAAGTCACCATACATCGAATGCAACTATCCCACAGCTATTATTTAATAATGAAAGGGGCGCCAGAAATTGTTTTGGAATTCTGCTCTAGAGTTCATACTGACGAAGGGCCGCAAGCCTTAACGGCGCAAATAAAAAAAGAGTTAAAGGCAAATTTTATTAAAATGGCTAATATGGGCGAGCGAGTTCTTGGTTATTGTGATATTAAATTACCAGTTGATAGCTATCCTATTGGCTATAAGTTTGATACTCAAAAACGGAACTTCCCTGTCGAAGATCTTATCTTTCTTGGAGCGATATCCATGATCGATCCTCCTAGACGGGATATTGAGAAATATATTGCCCTTTGTAGGCAAGCTGGTATAAAAGTAATCATGGTTACTGGAGACCACCCTGTGACAGCATTGGCCATTTCTCGCAGGTGTGGCACCATCACCTTGCCCACTGCTTACGATTACGCGTTTGAGCACCACATCGAATTGACTGACGTCCCAGCTCATGTAAAGACACAATTTAGAGCAGCAGTAATAACCGGAGACGAACTTCGTAAAATGAGTGTTAACGATCTTAAAACTGCACAAATGAGGTACAACGAGATTACGTTCGCCAGAACAAGTCCTCAACAGAAGTTATTTATTGTGGAGACTTACCAATCACTGGGATATGTTGTCGCTGTTACCGGGGATGGCGTTAATGATTCCCCAGCATTGAAGAAGGCAGACATCGGCGTAGCCATGGGAATTAATGGTACCGAGGTGTCAAAAAAAGCTGCCGATATGATTCTTTTAGATGATAACTTCGCTTCTATCGTTTTGGGAGTACAAGAAGGCAGGAGGATCTTTGACAATCTAAAGAAAACTATTGCCTATACTCTAACGTCAAACACACCTGAAATGTTACCTTTTGTGTTGTATGCGTGCTTGGGAATGCCGTTACCTATAACTTTAATGTTAATTCTAGTTATTAATGTTGGTACTGATCTTCTTCCAGCAATGAGTCTTGCTTACGAGGATTCAGAGGAAGATATCATGTCGATACCGCCTCGCAAGCTATCCGACCACCTTGTCAATAGGGTGTTGATATTCATGGCATATTTCCAAGTGGGTCTGGTTCAATTCTTCGCTGGAATGTACGCGTATTTCGTAGTTTATGCTCAAGACGGCTTCTTCCCGTCCACTTTATTATTTATTCGCAACGATTGGGAGAAACCTTCAGTAGTTGTAACAGATACCTTGGGTCGCGACTGGCTTTATCTGGACAGGAAAAAGATAGAAAGAAAAGCGCAGACCGCTTATTTCGTTGCTGTGTGTTGGACTCAGATATCGGATGTTATTATTTGTAAAACCCGACGAATCTCGCTTCTTAAGAAAGGTATGAGGAATCATGTTCTAAATGTCAGTATTGTCATCGATTTGATCGCTGCGCTCATTGTCACTTACTTACCACTTTGTCACGAGGTGTTCAACACCGAGGCACTGTCCTGGTACGATTTTTTTTTGGCTTTACCTTTCATGGTACTTATGATCATTGCCGACGAAACCAGACGTTATTTAATCAGAAAAAACATTTCTAAATGGGTTGAACAGGAGACGTATTATTAATTTACAATATGAAATAAATTTTAATATAGTGTAAGCAATTATTAAAATTAATTTGTAGTGTATTTTGCGCTGTGTGTCGATTTACCTCGTATGTTATGCATGGATACTGGTTATGTTTGTGAAGAAAACATTTTATGTTTGTTTTTTCTGTAAGTAATAATTATGTCAACACTATATTTTTATTGTTTTTAGTAAAGTTTCAAGTAGAACATTTGTTTTACTCTGGCGCATACATAAACTGTCAGACGCCGTCTTTAGCACTTGTTGCACAGTTTGCTGCATTTCATATTCGCTTATTATAATTTATACAGGTTCTGTCTAGTTTGGGATCAGATGACGGTGTTGTCCCAAGATAATATTATTATTATTACATTGGTACAACCTTAGGGACTGTGTTGGTACATATGTTCAGGTAATCAGCTGAATCCGAAACGCGTAGTGATTAAGAAGTTGTGAAGCGTGACGCCGCGCCGCACTACACTGCACGTAGCGGCATCTCGCTTCCACAACGAATAATTTCCTGCTTTGAAAGTTCATGGTAAGGGGGCTGGTCCTACAATACGCTATAACGGTTTGCGTAAGTTGCTGAATCTCGGTGGCCGATTATTGTAGGTAATCACTACGCGGTACGGATTCAGCTGACTACCCGAACATAATTATGTACGAACTCAGTCTCTAAGGTTGTACCAAAATAATAATAATAATATTATCTTGGGACAACACCGTCATCTGATCCCAAACTAGGCAGAACCTGCATTATGGTAACCAGACAACTGATAAACATATATTTCTTAATACATACATAATATAGATAAATGACACCCAGACACAGACCAAATGATTATGCTCATCACACAAAGTCCTGAGGGGGCATCGAACCCATGACCTTCGGTTTAGCAATTAGGGTAACTAACCACTATACCAACAGGCCAGTCATAAGGCCACCAAAAGGATCATAGTCGTACTGATTCATCCAAATGTTTGTATAGCCATTGAGAGCGATGCCTTGGCCGTATGTCATACTCAGTACGCTTATGAACTTTCTAATACTTATGCATCTGGATAGTGGATACTTTCTGTCCCACTTGAACGAACGAAACCAACGCCTAAACTTGGCAGACACGTTGTTTAGACATAAGTTCATAAGCCTATCATAAATAGCCAATTTAATATTAAGATCGTTACAGCAAAACATGTAGTTGCGTCATTATCTGGTCTAATCCACATGCGACTTATCGTGCATTCGCAAAAGGGCGCGGCTAGATATGAATTTTAAACGGGCTTGCACATATGCTTGTTATATGTACCGGAATAACTGCAGACCGAATGTGACCTACATTACGCCAAAATATATTTCTATACGGTGTCGTAGGCATGGTACGGTACGAAGTAGAGTTAGAGTCTGACCCGCGGTCACACTGTGGGCTGTAAGCGGTAATTGTTTTCAGTGGAGGGGGGGGGGGATTTTACCCCTTTATTTTCTCTCTCTCACACACACACACAAGTCTCTATTCAATGCCCTTTTCATGTTTCTTAAAATGTTTTTCAATTTTGTATATTAATTAGCTTATGCCCGCGACTCCGTCACCGTGGATTTCTTAAAATCGCCTGTAGGTACGGTACCAGCGGTATCTTTTAAAATTTTCAAAAGGTCTTTTATACGTTATCTGTAAGTAAAATTCCCGTCAAAATCTGTCCAGCGGTTTCGGAAATTAGCCGGAACAAATAGACAGACAGACAAAAAAATCAATTGCATTTCTGAAATGCATTGTGTATCGTATCTTAAAAAACTGTTATTCCGATATCACAAACAGATATTCCAAATTTGTTTATTTTAATCAATAGCAAATATTGAGTTAGAAGGATTTGTAATTTAACAATAGGCTTACTAGTTTTTTTTATAATTTCGCTCGTGGAGTTTGTACACCACCGACACCAAAGACGAATACCTAAGATATGAAGACGATTAAGGGCGGGTTGCTTCAAACAGTCTGTTAACGTTACATACGTATGTCAAAAAAACAATTACAGAAGATGTTTAACAAACGTAAAATATAAAGCGTTGTTTCATTGCATAAATAACCCAGTGATTAACTTTATTAGGGCTACAAGTAGAAAACTTTTCGTTATTGGAGCTGCTAGAAGAAAACAAAATTGTTATCGCCATTTTTAACATTTACGTGTGCGTCAAGGGAAGCTGAAGCAACCCAACTTCCCGTTACCCAGTAGGTAAGTTAGGTATGTACTACTCCGCTCCCAGTAGGACCATAGGCTACAGTTACAAAAGGCCTAGCTGGCCTTATTCTTTGTCTAAGATCAAAGACCACAGTGTACATTTTATTTGCTCGGATATGGTATGACATTGTTATTGAGCCTTAGGTATTTGGGTCTAGTGTTCAACATTAGTGCCAATCAGAACAGTTAAGGTTAAATTTTAGATTAATTAAATGCGAATCTTTTATTATTTAATCGGATGAGTCACGCCAATTTTTTTAACTAGGTATTTTTGGAATAACAAGAAAATGTGGAGAAACAGGCGTCCAACCGAGGCGTTGAGTGGAAACATTGAAAGGAAATCTGGATTTAATTTATCTGAAATCGCCAACCCGCAGTGAAGCTAGCGTGCGTGATCAATGCTCAATCCTTCTCTATAATAAAAGAGGCCTCAGCCCTGCAGTGAGACAGATATAGGTTGTTATTATTATATTATTTTTATGTTAGAGTATGTTGGTACCTATACAATGTATGAAAAAAATATGTAAGGTAATTTGGTTAGTTTTCGTTAATTCTTTAATTACGATTAATTATAGCGTTTAATCGTTAGATCGGAATTAAGAGCGTATCGACTGACATAATTATTGTACGTCTCAGAACGACTAGTAGACAAGTTTAATTATTGTACATCATTCTCGGGATTTCAGGTCGCTCGTTATTATTTATGGAGTTTTCTACGCGAGTGAATTTAAACTATGTAACTAACGAAAATTCAATATTAGGGGCTTATGAAAAAGATAAATAAGGGCTCTTCTTACTCAGTGAGTCCTTATTCCCCTTCGTATCTAGAGCTAAATGCAAGATGCCGTGACGTAGAGATTTGCCAGTTAATGAGAACCGTTGCGAGGATGACCAACCAGGGTGCGCCAGACGTAGGTATCTACTTACTTAGATGTCATCAGTCATCACTTGTTGAAGCCAGTAGCAACCCTTACTGTACTTGTTTCGTCAAGAACATTTTTTTTAAGTATAATAATATTTTTAGTGGATAGATCTTCTTCTTCTTATGGTATGGTTGATGAACAACCTGGTATTAGAGTTTAGTCCGCCTGTAGGCCTTTGACATGGCTTTACACACTGTTGACAACTCTCAGGTGTGCCATTTTCTCAATGTCTTCCTTCACCGTTTTTGGCAACTGATTACTACCTTTAGTACGAGCATGAATTCGAAAAGACATTGGTGCGTTTTGGGGTTTGTACTTTCGACCTTTGACTTGGCAGTTCAACGCTCATACCATTCGGCTTTCACTGCTTTGAGGATAGATACATCGATATTACCAGCTCCTAATTAAATTTTATTCATAGTCCAGGTTTCTATGCGTGTGGGGTCTATAAATATACCTAATTATGTACCCCCACCCCACATCATTCTGAACTGTGTGACTAAGGTACACCTACGACCATACCTGTTTGGCCTCACTAAATAATATTCATTGTTAATTTATCTATAATTAAATAATATATTGGGCACGAATTTAGTACCTACCTACAGGGCAACGCGATCACGTGAAGATTGGGTCATAAATGTTAAGATCTAGTTATGCCCGGCCCATGTATGTCCTTATCGATACAAGATAATCGATAAATTGACAACCACGCGCAAAACTTTGTGTTTCTTGCATCAGATTTTAGGACTTTCGATTTAAAGCGATGTTACACTGTCCTTATAGCTCTTATAGTCCGAAACTTTTTTTTATATTTTGTGTACCTTTTATACAAAATTATCTAACAGAGGATTATGTAGAGCCCATGGCAGATCTTCACCCAGGTGGACCGCCCCATGCAAACTCCTGATGCCGTGGTGTAAAAATTGGCAAGTCAACAAGCATAATGGCAAGGTTGACCGTTCAGGCCACCTACTTGCAAAGATTCAGACTCTCACTACACAGTTTGAATCTTGATTTTAAAATCATTACACATTGTTTTGCCAGGACAAGCCCACCACTCGTTCCCATCATTCTAACTTCAATAAGCTATGATCTACATTGATAACCATTAAGAACCATCGAGTTAATGAAGTTCGAGGCGTCCCAGAGAAATGACTCGATTGTCTTGGAACCCGCAACGAAATTAATCATAAAATGATATAAAGGAGGATTTGGAATATAAATTTTGTTCCCACTTCCTTATTTTAAGTTTAGCAATATGTCGTCTATAGGTCTCTTAAGGGGCTCGTGGCTAAGTGGCTACCGCCCGGATCAGTCGATCAGCGAGGTTAAGCCGTGCTCGCGGCAGTCAGTCTTGTGATGGGTGACCGTTTTTACATTGGGCTCGTTGATCCGTTGGTCCTGCGCCTGAACTCTCGCTGGTCGTGTCCGTCTACCGTCCCATCGGACTATGAGAGTGAGGGAATAGGGAGTGCACCAGTGTTTGCGCGCATAATTATGCACAATAAGTTTATCTCCTGCGTAGTTGGCTCGTTTCGGCTGAGATAGTCTGCCGTGACCGAAATTCAGGAGAACATTGTTATAGTTCTCTTCGCTAGCGTAAAGAAAACACAGCTGGTCCTTAAGCCCACACACTATGCTATATGCTACACATATCACCCAGGGACTCATATACCAATACCCTTCGAGGCTTGTTGCGAAATGTGTATCAACTATCAAGTGTAGATCTTAGGTGCAGCGGTGCGCGGGCGCCGGTCCGCGTCGCTTTATATACGGTGCGCCGGCGGGGATCGACACACGTGCAGTCCACCCCACGACGTGCGCACGCGACAGACATGCTCGCTAAGGTAATATAGATCAACTCATATTAACTTAATTACATTCAATATAGTAATATAATGTAGACGGTGTAAGTGAAGGTAGGAAGAAAAGTATATCAAGCGTAAATAACTTAAGTAAAGAATTAGGGCAAGTGCAGGCAAGCAGGCAAATTGGGGTCATGAACCTAAGCCTAAGATCACATTAAATAATTATTTCATGTATTATAATTGACGTCTCTTTATCCAGATACACGCTATTATATAATAGCGCACGTGTCAAATGATCAAGATTGACGACTAGATTGGCGCAATGGCTAAGCAATTGGCCTGCTGCGCTAAGGGCTGCGAGTTCGATTCCCGCTCGGGACAAAAAAACGTGCCATCCGCAGATGTCTGTCTCGAGTCTGGGTGTTTTTGTATGTGATATTTCATGTTTATAAAACGCAACTACGATACAGGAAAAAAAATAAGAGTGGGACGACGTGTTTAAAAAAAGAAACATAAGTTACGTTAGACAACTTACGTCACAATTGGCCCCAAGATAGGTGACTTGCTAATGGGTATCGTATTTCCCAGTATCTGGGTAGTGGAGGATAGATAAATAGTTGCTTAATGGAAGAAAGTGGTACCCAGCTGCATCCGCTAAGAATGGATGCGAACCTTAATAAAGTTGGGACCTAGACTGATGATAAACTTTCTCATGTAAGTGAATTATTGTAAATTCTTATGAGAAATAAAGATATCTTAAACCTTATAAATGACTGAAGTTTAAAAACTATGTTTCCAATTAGAAAATGACTCTCTCTCAACCTATCGCGGTCTACTGCTGGTCATGACTAGGCAGTTGATAAATCTTTTTATTTATTACGTCGCCTCACACTAGCAATTTTTCCTATATCGTGGGTGCGTTTCACAAACATGTATTTTCGCATATACAAACACCCAGACTGGGGACAAATATCTGCGGATCGCACAAATGTTTGACCCGTGCGGGAATCGAACCCGCAACCTTGGGCGCAGTAGTCCAATCGCTTAGCCACTGCGCCAATCGGGTCGTCAACTGTACTTAGGTAAATAACTTGTTCTTAGGACTAATGTTTTAAATCTCTGGTTTCCATCAGTTGTTCTTGTTGTGCTGTGCGTGTGCCAGTGCCGTGGCGCGGCCGGGCCTCCTGGACGGCTACGGGTACGCCGCCCCGGCCTATGCCGCCCCGGCCTATGCCGCGTCGGCCTATGCCGCGCCGGCCTACGCCACGCACGCAGTAGCGGCCCCGGCCTACGCCCCTGCTATCACGCATGCAGTAGCTGCCCCGGCCTATGCCCCGGCGATCGCGCATGCGGCGTACGCGGCACCAGTAGTTAAGGCTATAGCAGCTCCGGTAAGAAGTTTATGGAATTAGAAATGTGTAACAATTACTTAACACTAGCAAGCAATTTTTGGAAAACTTACAGCTTTGTTTAGCTGGACAGTTTTGTATAGTTTTCATTCATCTGTTTGTTTACAGATTAATGAAAACTATACACAACTGTCAGCCAATTAGAAGTCTTTGCCTTTATAGAATACACCCTTGTTTTGGTATTCAGAACGTATAAGTTTAACTTCCCCAATATCTCAGGTGGTGCGCGCCGAGCCTGTAGACCCGAACCCCGCGTACAGTTTCTCGTACGGCGTGGCGGACCCAGCCACCGGCGACCACAAAGACGCCGCGGAGACGCTGCAGAACGGCGTGGTACACGGCTCGTACAGCCTGGTGGAGCCAGACGGCCACGTGCGCAAGGTGACCTACACCGCCGACAAGATCAACGGCTTCAACGCCGTGGTTGAGAGGACTGGCGCCGCTGCGCATGCGGTAAGATAACGCTTAACTTTTTGGTGTTAAGACCCATTAAAGTAAGGTCTGGATCTGATCGTAGACCCATTAATAGGAAAGAAAGGTCTTCGGCCGATCATGGGCTTAAAAAATTAAAGCAATTTGATTGAATTTAAAAGCTAGAGCTTTATAGTAATTAAAAGTAACATACTTTAATAGTGTAAGTTAAACTTTTATAAAAAAGATAAGATTTCGTATATTCCTTTTTTAGATAGGTAACTTAGAAGTAAATTGCACTAAAGAAATAGGCATACTAAACAGTTAACTACGTTTTATGACATAAGGAACATTACTGGTTCGTTTTACAGGTTGCAGCTCCCGTAGCGAAGGTGTACGCTGCGCCTGCGCCGGTCGCAGTCGCCGCGCCCGTCGCCAGGTACACGCTGCCCGCTGCCCACGTCGGAGTGGCCCACCCGTGGGGCTAAGCCCAGCAAAAACAACTACAAAGCGTCCTAGTCTCTTGCTGAACGATTAGATGGTTATTTAGTATTGCACTATAGAAAATAGTTATGGGAAGTGTAGATATGGTAACACTGAAAGATTTATGAAGTTTGTTAAACGATTTATGGCTGAGATTTTTTTGTTAATAGTTCGGTTAGAAATCATAGGCCGCGGCTACACAGCAAAGGCCCATTGAAATATATACTTTCCTTTTGTAGAAGCTAATGTTTTTGTTTTTTGGGTCAAATTTCATGAGAAATGTTTGCGTTTAACGTCAAAATGTAGAATTGGACGTTTCAACGTGAATGAGGAGGAACGACCCTTTTTCTAGTGTTTATTGCCTTTGCAGTCTGGCCACGGCCTTAGTTGTGGTTCGTTCAACAAGACTAGGCGCGCCCGACGACCTAGCCCGTCTACTGTAACTAATTATTTATTACGTACTACTTTGACTGTTGCCTACGGACTCGATATTGACGCGTCGTATTATTTACGTACATGTAAATATAATTTAGTTTTTAAAATAAATGCATTTTATGCAGCATGCAATGTTTTTACTTCGACTCCTGACTATCCAGAAATGTATATAAAAGTATATATATTAATATACTACTTTTTTTTAATTTTAAATATATTTTATTTTGCTGTTTTTGTACTTAGGTAATAATAATTATAATTTCCTTTATTTAAATTATTTTTCTTATAAATTACATTTTTAAATATCTATACAAAAATACACACATAAACACATTAAAATAGCTAAATATACTTTCTATATTTTGTAGCGGTAGAAATAATTCCTGCGTGTCGTATTAAAGATATGTACAATGTGCGCACAAACTAGGTGACGTGAAAAAAAAAAACTATATTAAGTTATTACGTGCTTAAGTTACGAGACGCAAACACATGGACTGTAGACTCAAATTTTTAGCTTAGAGACGTGATCACGCATCTTTCCACCAAAGTGTTGTAAACTTTTTTGTAGCGAATCATAAACATCCCAATGAATTATTAAGGGAAAACTACTAGTAGCAATATAGCCACAAGGAATACATTGACTGGCATAAAGTACCGAGTTCTGCTGCCAGTGACTTAAATCCATCATAGCAAAAATAAAATACAACTCCTTTCCTTCTTGCGAAGACACGTGGAATTACATATAGGAGTAACTATCAAAGCGCAAAAATTTAAAAGATAAAGTAGGTATCACAAGGCGTTGGCTTAAAATGATTGAGGCAGTTTGTGACAAGATATAAATAATCTTAACTTGTAGGACACAAATATGGAAATAAAAAAAAATGCTTTTATTTATATACTAACTAATTACGGACTCTAATGAATAAACCAGACACTGAAAAATAGCTTTAAACGATGTTATCCTAATACCATTTTTTTACCATCCAAGACTAAATTTCGGGTGACAGGTAACAAAATCTCCATTAAACTAATGCGACCATAAAGGTATTTTCTATCTAGCGCAGACAAATCCTCAAGTTTTCCTGCTAAATCCAGTGGAAGCCAGTTTAATTGCTTTTGGTAATGTCCCTCAGCGGAAGTGGCATGTTGAAATCGTCGAATCTAGCAAATTAACTTAACTTGTATTACCTATTTAGACTTGACTCAGACTTACATGATAGATTGTATATCGTGGTTATAACGGTCTCGTGTGCCGTGTGGTATCCGGCCTAGAATTGACCACCCCCTTTCCTCCCGTGGGTGTCGTAAGAGGCGACTAAGGGAAAATTCTGAAGATGGGCAGCAGCGTCTTCTGTAACTCCACCACCAATACTGCGATCCCCAAGCCGCTTGCCAAGCGTGGGGATTATGGCAAACCCCCCCGCTTAAACGGGGAGGCTTATGTTCAACAGTGGACGTCTTTGGCTGATGATGATGATGATGATGAACGGTCTCGTTGGTCTAATGATTGCTAAGCCCGACTGTTGAGCATGAGGTCCTGGGTTTAAATCCCGAGTCGGACAAAGTGTTAATGAGTTTTTCAATTAGGTTATTCTTAGTCTGCACGGAATCTGGATTTGTGTCCGGTTGATGACATTAGGCTCGCCTCCTATTACATTAGGACCTAAAAACATAACTGGCGAAATATGGGTGTGCTATAATTATGTACACCTCTGCCTACCCCTTAGATGAATACAGGCGTGATGTTATCTCCCCCTTAGTCAAGTGGCAAAACGCTTGACAAATAGAATGAAGAATGTATGGGGTTGACACATGTCATCGATAACAGTCGAGACATTGTCATCCCCATACATTAACCATTCTGACGTCGTCTCTCTCTCGTCAAGCGTTTTCGACATTTGTCTAAGGGGGCTTATGTTATGTATGTTATAACTGAATCTTTATCGACTACCTAAGTACTTATATCAATGCATACTTAATTGCTGAATTGACCATTTGATTTGACTAATTTGATTTTTTATTCATCATTGATCATTCGATTGGGTTGGGCCTTATTAAGTATGATGATTTTGCAGGATATATTTTATTCTGATTTTCAAACAATTAGAAGCGATCTACACTAAAGTTACTCCTTGTATTTTGCTCCGATTTAGGATGTATTGTTATTTTACGTCATCAATATTTTAGCTATGTATTGACAGATATATGTTACACATTTGAGTACATTAGTAGTTTTTGAAAAAACTTTGTTTAAGTAAATACCTACAAAGATATGATCAAGATATAAACTCATCTACATTTTAAGTAGTATTACAATTTTTTACCAGGAATCGACGAGGAAAGAGCGTTATCCTTACTTCCTTGAGACTGGAGATATTGATGCATTCATGCAATCCGATTACGGCATCCAAATGAAAATGGGTAGATAGGTTCTTATCGGAAAAGTATGATGCCAGGTAGATATTTGACAATATTCATAAATTAAAATAAGAAAAAAACATTATTGCGGCTATAAAGTCAAGTTTCTTTCCCTCGCAAATACCGCATGTGTCATTATAATACGGCACGCCACTTCAAGTTAGGCATACCATATAGGAAACCATGCGTAAACATTTTAAATAATTAACAGGAAGCTGTAAATTAAGTTTGTAGATCTGGGGCAGGCGAGACCAAATCTAGAAATGATACGTGTTTAAGGATTAAGAAATAACATTGGCATATACCGTCAATTTGCGCCAATATAAGTATTCAATGTAAAGACCAATTTAGGGCGATCGAACGAATATGTCCGAGAAATACAGGTTCTATTTTAGTAGTAGTAATTTAGTTTGTATGTCATAAATGTCAGTTACTTAAACGAGTTTGTAAGGTGAATCATTGAGGGCTAGAATGTTACAAGTTATGGTTAAATGTATGTTCATTCTTACGTAATGATTTGGTCAAGACTAACGGATGTGATTTATGTTTTGATAGATCAATTATGAATGAACATTAATTAGTATTCCAAACATAACTATGAACTTAACAGCTAGAAATACATACGAGCTAGGGTCCTAATATACACCTGGAGGGATCCCATACAATGTAATCAATAACATTTGTATGAATATCTTTATTGAAAATGACACTACATCACTTATCGATATCAGTTCTACTCAATACTACACGTTGGCGTCTAGGCTACTATGCAAGCCTTGGTTTCAGATCAGACGGGGATCCGATTCAGTTGGGCCCATTTGGTGATCGTCCTGACGATGTTGTCGGCCCTGGTGTGAGACCTGGGCCCTTTGAGTAACGCCAGTGCCTCTCTAAGGTCGGCTGCTGCGTTCGGCTTGTTAGCAGCGGCCGCCTGGGCACACCCGCAAACTGCCCCGCGTAGCCCCTCCCACATTTCTGGTCCTCCGTCCAATCTAGCAAATGAGAAGTCGGTTAAAAATTAAAGATTATTGTAAAATAATGGCACAGTTATTATATTGAACCTGACAAGAGACGTTTTGCACTGTATTGCAAAAAGTATTATTTTCAGAATCGCTCTTCTTAAATTGTACAATGCTTAAAAATGTGTTGCTTCACCACTAGAAACAGAGAAAAGATCTTTTTTTTTTGGAAGCTGCTCTTAAAATGTGCATCTTTACCTATAATGATACAAACTGCTAAATGAATACCAATTCTCGATTGATTCTGTTCCCTAGAACTTTAATTGATCATACCTGTCAAGCATGTGGAAGGCTTTCGCGGCGACTAGAAACTGTCCCATTCGGTAGCTGTCGTTGGCAACTAGTTGTAACAGCGCAAAACTGTCTGGAGTGCCCGCTGACTGGAAACCAATTGTGTAAAGAGTACAACTTACACTTCAGTATTTTTTACATCCATATTTTACCTAGTATGTTAGTTAACGTAAAAAACATACTTATAAAATATTTTCGAATGTTTATAGCCTATATCCTTCCTCGATGAATGGACTATCCAACACAATTATTTTTTTATCCAACACGAAAAAATTCGTACCAGTAGTTCCTGAAATTAGCGCGTTTAACCAAACAAACTCTTCAGCTTTATAAAATTAGTATAGATTATAGTATTAGTATAAAGTTTATATATTATACTCCATACCTTAACACACATTTCCCAGGCGAGGGCGGCATCTCTGTTCATGACGTGGCAGCGACACAGACACGCCTGGAAAGTGAACGAGTTGCGCATGCCTTCGTCCTGGATGGTCAACAGACTCTCCTCCGCCTCCCGGTAGAAACCAGTCGCTACTTTAGCCTGTTACATACAAAGCATTAGTTAGATACTAAAATCTTCATCTATAGTACAGCCCCCTTACCATGCACTCTTAAAGCAGGAAAGTTTACGTTGTGGAAGCGAGGCCGCTCCCATTTCATAGTGAGAGGGCAATTTGTTAAAACTAAGTGATGCAAGATTCAAAAACAAAAAATTCAAGACCTAGTTTCTTCTTTCAAGAGTGGGACCAAAAGAACGAAAATGCGGCTGCAAAGTTTAAGTTAGGCTTTAGATATACGCCTCAACTAGTTGGAGAAAATTTGGTTAACAAAAGTAATTAATATGATTTTTAAGATATTAATAATAAAAGCCTAGCATGGGCAACAGGCTAAAAATATCAAATAATATATAATCTTGATTAAAATCGACACAACTCTTTACGGGAACAGTTACCTGAGCATAATTAAAGTTGAAAGTATCATCATTGACGAAGAAGCTTTTGATTGAGTTGAGGTAAACGAGGACTTCCTCGTAGTGTCCGGCCAGGAAGTAGGACGAGGCCATGCACTGGCGGCCCGGTATAGTGTCGCACTCCGACGCTGAGCTGCCCACCAAGTGGAAACTTTGCTGGGCCAGCTTCATTTGTTCCTCCTGCGACAATTAAGGGGCGTGGAAAAGTGTGTCGGTGTTTGGGAAATTTTTCGATAGTGTTTTGAGACCTGGCTTGGATGTTTTTCTCGCCAAATGGATTGATTCTGTCGCATTTTGGGTCCCGGTAAATTACAAATTGTTTCGTTTGGGTTTTATGATTTACTTATACCTTGGAACTCGACTAAGTGCTGATTGTTTTTATTTACTTATAAGTATTTACGACATGTATTTATGACATAGGTATTATGTATAACTCAGAATACAAAACAAACATGTATAACGTAATGAGTGAAACAATTATAGCAATTTTTATAGGTTTTAAGTATATAGCATAAATAGTGTCAAGATTTACATAGACATAGGTACCTATATAAAACACATAAAATACGTTTCGTTCTTAGCAAAATAGTGTCCCGAAAGTGGGATTTAATATAATTTTTGATTAGTACTTACATCACCAGTTTCATTGTAGAGCCGAACGGCGACCACAGCCCTCAGAATGTAGTGCAGCGGGGAGGTTGGCTGCAAGGGTTCCAACAACGTCCTCGCTTCAAGAGGCTCTCGGTTACGGAGCCGGTAGCCAGCCAGGTTGAGTCTAGCTTCAGGCACCACGTCCACTAGTTCTGGCAATACCTATAAAATGTCTAACATTTGATCTTATTGGCTTCTCATTAAATGCACAGACGTACAAACTTTCATCATCAGCGTAAGCTAGAAGCCGTTCACGGTTGAATGACCTTCCCCTTAGAACGCCATAATGAACGGCAACTTACCATTTGCATCCACCGGTTGCCCGCAAGCACAAGCTTTATCTATGCTTATTAACAAATGTAAGAGTATTCAGTATGTGTTCAGTATACCTACAACGACATATGTATTTATATGAAACAGGTTTGCTGGATCAAGATTGCAATTACTGCATACACGTTCAGAAGTTTTTGTGAGAGAACACACAAGACTACACTCTGATTAATAACATTATCTCGACGCAAATTACCTTTAAAGCTCCTTCACCATTTCTGAACACAACTAGGTTATGTTTTACTAAATCCTGCCCAAAGGTGTGCTGTTCTGAGGATATTTGCTTCAGCTCATTCTCAGCTGCCTTTCCGTTGTACAACCTAAAATACTATACTCATTAAAATAATATAATAAGTGCTCTGAACCCGTGAATTAATTACCAAGTCAAAGGTCGCAAGTCCAAACCCCGGCACGCACCAATGTCTTTTCATATTCATGTGCGTACTTTATTTAGTTATCAGTTAGGTACTAAAAACGGTGAAGGCACACATCAGAGATTTTTCATCGATGTGTAAAGCCATGACAGAGGCCTACAGCCTAAAGGCGGTTTAAACTCTGACACGAGGTTGTTCATCAATCTTAAGATAAAGAAGACCTACCTGAAAAGATTACAAGCCTTCAGATTGCTGGCGACTGTGGATGTCGGGTGCTGAGCTAGGTAAACACCGAGCACCTCTTGGGACACGTCGTAATAGTCCAGCTTGTAGTAGCATAACGCTACGTACACGTTGAGCGCCATGAACGTGCTAGAAGTGAGGAGAATGTATTAGACATTTATAAGGCAAGGTATAGGTAATGTTGCAGATGGATATAAATCTTTTCAATGACCGCATGAGAATATCAATGATTCACAAAGTCATAGGTACTTATACTATACTATACTTATATTATGTTGATGTACGAATAATACAATCATAAGCTAGTTTAATACTGAACTCTGTAATGAGTATGACATGGGTCTACATCTTATGAATCAGTATGAAGCAGTCAAATCAAAATATACTTAGTTTCCTAAATGCAATAAGTTTTATGCTTAATGTACTTCGTAATGTCGTGTCGATTACAAAAATAATTGATAAATAAGTACGTAAGTACAAAAACAAATCTACCGAGATTCATACTAAGTAGATATTATTAAATTAAAATTTAAGACTATATCGCCGGGCGAGTAGCTTGCGACGATATGCCAATAATACTCCAATGAGGAATATTCTACGACTAGAAAGCAAGTCATCACACTAAGTATAAATTCAACGTGATGATTGAGCCACAACTGCCAGAGACTAGTATCATGTCTACTTCAAGTCTCCAGCCTTCAAAATACATTTTTATAAGTACTTAATCGTCAATAAAACAAATGAACCGCGGCGAGTCACTCGTCTGCGAAAATAGTCTCGTCATCTTCTGACATTACCTATCGCTATTAGCCAAAAGCTTAATCCAATCCATATCGTCTTTCTCATGTCTTTTATATCTGAAACGCGTCAAAGGTTTAAAATAAAAAATAAATATGGAGCAATAGCAATAAAGGAACCCTGACAAAGACTTTATAGTGACACCGTCTCGTTCGGCTTGAGACCTCGCGTCACCAGATCATGAATAATGGCCCCGTTTGAGTCCGGAACTAGTCGGACATTTACACAATTATCTCGGAAAAAAGGAAATACTTATTATGGATGACACTGACATAAGTTATAATAGTATAATATATTATAACAATTACAACGGGATCAAGAATCGTTAAGGAAGATGTTCATACCGCCTCTCCAACAGCAGTTTCTTATAAACGTCGATAGCCTCTTGATAGTGCGCCCGTAGATAGTGGACTGAGGCTAAACAGAGCTGGTCTTCGGGCACGTCCCGCAGTGCCGCGTGGGCTCGCATCAGAGTCTCCTCTTCACCGAGTTTGTGTGCCAGATGAAACAGTAGCCGAGTCTGGATAAAAAAATATATTTTTATCCGACTACAGCCAAGCCAAAAGGAGTGTCATCATCATCATCAGCCGGAAGACGTCCACTGTAAAACAAAGGCCTCCCCCTTCGAACGCCACAATAAACGTCAACATGCTATTAACATCCACCGGCTTCCCACAACTCTAACGATATCGTCGGTCCACCTGGTGGAAGGGCTGCCAACGCTGCGTACAAAAGGAATGTACCTAACTACTTACATACAAAATATAGATGTTAGATACTGTGTCAAATCATCATCATCTTCAGGATTATGAGGTATACGGAAAAATTAAAGTTGCTTGTTATAAAAATGGTGCAGTCTCTATTAATGTTAATGATTAGAATATACCTTTAATGAGCATTTTGGTGCTTCATCCGATGCCTCTTGCGATTCTTTGTACATACCTGAAAAACAAATGTAAGGTTGTTATATCTATAAACTATCATTAAGTATTTGTACGAATACTTACCACCGCACTCTGAGACGTTAATGATTACTTAAACTGTCACTAAGTAAGGATTTCACAAAGAAAACCTTCACTTAGTGATACTTTAAGTAATCATTAAATGTCTCTGAGTTCGGCGGTTAGACTACACATAATAGGAGCGAAAGGAGCGTCGAGAATGTCGCTAACATCAGTGCAATTGTATTTAGATAATGAAATATGATGGCGTAAACTTGCTAATGTGATTTAGGATAGCATGAGATACACTGACCTAAATAAAAGTAGCAAACAGCGATATCCATGGTAATGTAGTCAGCGACGCGCGGGTCAAGCTTGTCGCGGGTGCGCACGCGCAAGTACGTGTCCAGCGACCGCCGGTACTCGCCCAGGTGGAACCAGCACCAAGCGCTCCATACATCCGCCCACACATCGGTGTTACCTTCGTGTTTTAAGAACTATGGAGGACACATGAGCATTGGTTAATGAGATAAAGATAGTTATAGACGGGACATCTATCTCTCACAATGTTAGTCTATGGAATCCAATATGCCTCTTATGTAGGTCAGGGTCTTAAGATCAGTCCTTTTTACAAGCTTTTATTTAACTTGCAATATTTGTATGTATGTAGGTATGTTAGTTTGTTTAGGTCAAATCTTGCAATCTAAATTAGAACCACTTTTTTGATATCCGATAGAAATGAAACTTTGCATACTGATATAGGTTTGGTGACAGTACTATATTATAGTACTAGTCTGAAGGTGGTCATAGGAAGTCTGTTACGAAATGACGAAATGTTTGGGCTTTTTAATTCGTGTTTGAAAAAAAATAAGTATTTATAGGATAAACTTATTTTTAACCGACTTCAAAAAAAGGAGGAGGTTATCAATTCGACTGTATTTTTTTTTTATGTTTGTTACCTCATAACTTGCGACTGGGTGAACCGATTTTCATGATTCTTTTTTTATTTGAAAGTTGGTGCTTCCCGTGTGGTCCCATTGTCACCATTTCAATACCTGATGATGGGATCTTGTAGAAATCGGGGGAAGTCTTCAATAAATAACAGCAGATTAACCGCGATTGTTGCTATAGCATATCTAAGCATTGTTTACGCCATAACACAACTATCACGCCTGTACTCACTACAAAGGTTATAAAAACAATTCCGAAAAAAAAAATGTTCAAGGTCACTTACAACGTTTTACAAAAAAAACGCAATACTCAAAAAAAATTAAATAAAAAATTATAACCTCCTTCAAAAAACTCAAAAGTGAAAAATAATATTTTATCACTTCACTTTACATAAGCGAAGTGGAAGTCGGCGCCAAATCCTATGCGTTCGCTTAGTTTATAGTGTTAGCTTTTAAACTATGAACCACGCACGTATGGCAACATTCTCATAAGTACTATTTTTCTGAATCGCTTAATGGATGTTGGGATTTGGCGCCGACTTCCACTTCGCTTATGTAAAGTGAAGTGATAAAATATTACTTTTCACTTTTGAGTTTTTTGAAGGAGGTTATAATTTTTTATTTAATTTTTTTTATCTTATAGATATTATATTATAGTGTCGACTGTCGATATGAGCTAGACATAGAAGCAGTGAGTACATTGGTAGCTGGCCTTTGTGCATAAGGTTCGCGATATCATTCAATTCACATCGATTTTTATGTATTGTCATTCTTGAAGGGTGTTTTAGGCCTCAAACTGGATGACAGCGGGCAGCGGGGCAGTAGCGACAGGGCACGAAGAGTGGCGTGTTCAAATGCATTAATATATATTGAAATGTTCTTATGTTAGCGGCGCGGGAAGCGATGTACGAGCGGTGCGCTCTAGGCGAACGGCACTGTTGTCCACCGCCCCACTGCCCGCTATTATCCAGTACGCAGCCTTACAACAGAAGTAAACTGTGACTGTCTCAATCAATAAGGCATTATTACCTCCAGCATTGTAATGGCACCAACATAGTCCCTCTTGAGCAAAAAGTCTTCGAGTTCTGGGAAGCTCTTTTTGGCGGAACTGGTGCCAGTGCTGACGCGACCCTCAGTCGCTGGCTTTGATCGTGACAGGATCTACAAAACAATCAGTACATGGTAGATGCCCTGATAAACATATTTCGAAGTAAGGTTACTGCGTCCATTGGTATATTATAAGTTACTAATTTAATGACCGAATCGTCAAGATGAATTCATCGTATCAAATTGTAACAGATACAATTTTAAAGCAGTATACAAGTTGCCTAACGCTACTACACACAGCAGCAATGTCACTGGCTATAAGCGACTTTTCTCATTTGTGAGGTCGCTGGTTCTCACTGTATTCTAAGGATCGCCACATAGCTAGCGACAATAAATCACTGCTAATATCGACGTCTAAACACCATCTTTAGCATCGCCATCAAATAAAGTCGCTGCCGAGTGTACCTAGTATGATGGACATCGTTTACTTCAAATAATTGTGATTGAATAAAAGTTATTTTTAGCTGAATTATGCACATCCATTATTATTTAGTTAATTCGAGTAAAACACAAGAATATAATTGCTACAATCCACTTACCATATTGTATTTGTTTACTCAATATTTATTCTCAACTTCGCAACAACCGCGCGCTTTTGTTGACAATTCCGTTGCTATGGAAGCACACGAAAGAGGTCAATAGACATGCAGCCAAATAAAAATATGAAAATACCGTTACTTGGCAACAACAAAATTGTTATTGTCAATTTTTTAGTAATTTTCAAATCAGGAGCTATAAAATATACACTGTTTTTTTATCGTATAACGTGAAAGTACGCGAAATGTCGGAGTCCGGTAGGTCCGAGCCGACCGAGTCTGCTAAGTCGGGGTCTTCGAGGCCCTGTGTTTGTACCGAGGACAGTACGTCCGAGGAGTCGCTGCTGAGTCCGCACTGCGAGTGCCCCCGAGATGACCTCGGGATCGTCATCCACGAGGCCACGTGCCTTATGTACAAGAGCGAGAAATTCATCTACCCTCACGTTAGTTATTACTTTTATATTCTATTTATCTTAGAATAGCTGCGGCCCGCGGTGTTACCCGTTACATTTTTTTCGGAATAAAAGTAGCCTAGTAGATATGTGTCCAGGGTGTCATCTGTCTCCAAACTTAATTTTATTAAAATTGGTCCAGCCGTTTGAACATGAAGAAGTAACAGACGCACTCACTCACAAACTATCGCCCATATAATATTAGTGTGATTTCGTTATCTTCGTTGATCAGTAGATCGATAATTGATCCGATTATGTATCCTAAATGGAGGATCTTGACCTGATCATACATAAAGTTTCGCATCAGTCCAGAGGAAAACAAGTGTGATAGCATTCTCTTAGCAAACATTATCAACCCCTGTTCTGTCTGATCGTAGTTGTACCTATTGAGCTCTTGTCTTAAATCGAACCCAAAGGTCCACACGTCATGTAACCACTCCACTGACAGTGTTATACGATCCAGCTTTTACAATAACTTTGCCACTGCAGGGCAAAGGCCTCTTCTCGTTTAAAGAAGGATTGAGCATTGATCGCCACTCTAGATAATTAAATCCTGGTTTCCTCCCGGTGTTTTTCGTCACCGTTAGGCAGTGCTGTCCTAGAATATCTAAGAAAATATTTATGACATTGAAAAAGTCATATTGATACTTCCCTGGATTCGAACCAGCAAACTTGCGGATACAAAACCGGTATGTCAACCACCACGATCCAGTTTTCACTTAAATATAAAAAACAATTGTTTCAGTCGCCAATCTGCGAGTGTAAGTCTCCGCCGTTTGAGGATGGCTACTGTCATTGCTGCAACTGTCCAGTCGATCGATGCCGCTGTAACAAAGCAGGCAGGGAGGCTTTGGACGAGTTAGTATAGCTGTTTTGTATGTTATTATACGCCGTGTGGTATCCGGCCTAGAATTGACCACCACCTTTCCTCCCGTGGGTGTCGTAAGAGGCGACTAAGGGAAAATCCAGAAGATAGGCAGCAGCGTCTTCTGTAACTTAACCACCAGCACTGCAATCCCCAAGCCGCTTGCCAAGCGTGGGGATTATGGCAAACCCCCCTTCTAAAAGGGGGAGGCCTTTGTTCAATAGTGTACGTATTTCGGTTGATGATGATGATGTTATTATAAAGACAAGAAGTCTTTCTTTTTATTTTACGCGTTTTTTTAACCGACTTCAGAAGAAGGAGGAGGTTCTCAATTCGTCGGGATCTTTTTTTATTTTTATTTATTAGTTTCGTCGAATGTTGACACGGTTACATCATCAGCCGGAATATGTCTACTGTTGAACAAAGGCCCCCCACGCTACTTATGGGTAGTTAATTATAATTTTATTTCCATAATACTTACCTATTGTAGAGGGGTCCAAAAGGGCACAATAAAGCATGACAACAAGGAGATTTATGGGGGCTAAACACGTCATGAGAAATCACAACGATCGCACACGCAAGTGGAAAATATTAACTTTTTAAATATAGCTTGGAAAAAATCTATGTAGGTAGTTACGGTGTTACGATTTCTCGCAGAGAGTGGAGCCCTCGTTAAAAATATCGATAGGTACATATTGATACGTAAAGTTGCTCTCAGATGGCGCAACAACCGCGAGATCGGTGCGATGCCGGCGGTGCTGGAATCCACCCACCCGCTCATGCAGCGCTTCCAGGACACACTCAAGCAGTTCCTGATGAAAGAGAACAACATTGCCGAGGAAGAGATACTTAATTTGGTAATTCAGCTTATAATGTATGTTCCATTGTTATTTTCAAGCCTGCAAGAAGTCTGTTCTTATAAAACTCGAATCTTGACGTCATTGAATTACTTTTGATCCTTCGTTTATAAAATAAGAAACAAGAGCACTTAACACGTATCTGATTGAAGAAGTCTACGAGCGATTTCTGTTTCGATTTGGTTTCCAGTAAGAAATTGCTTCGATCTGCATTACGGTACTTTAATAATCAAGTACCATAACAATAAGTATCTACCTAACCTATATTTTGTATACCTGATGTGATGTTTACAGCGCGAGGAGCTAAGACTGAGTAAGCTGGCGTACGATAAAGATCTGGAGACTATCTACAAAGGCGATCACGACACCAACTCCCAGAGGGTACTTACACACTTGTACTAACTAGGCTTGATTACCATATTTATAGCTAGCCAATAACGCGATTAACATATTTATAGCTTAACTAAGTATTAGTCGTTAAAGTTCAGGTAAAGGTGCTCCCTCACCTACTGTATGTGTGTAATGTAACGTTACAAAGTCAAACATTACATTAGTGAGAAAGGAGAACCGAGCATTACAGTGCGCAACCTGTAATTCCACTGATTTGAGCATAACATTGGTGAGGGAAGACAATCTAGCATTACAGTGCGCAACTTGATTTTTGTAGAAATCAAGTTGCGCACTGTAATGCTGTGTAATATTTTGATACAAAGTCAAATCTGACAGTCGAATGCTCTTAACGCATTATTGTAATGTAATGCTCACAATCGTAACTGATATTTTACATTACACGCGTATGCTCTAGGTGAGAGTGTACCTTTACAGGAATAATTTGTTTAAAATATTTATAACCTATGTGATTTCGCTGTTTTGGATTTGATGACATTCAAACGTAATAAGCTTCTAAATATGCCTCGAATTTCAAAATAACAGTAATATTGTACTGATACGTGAGGGTTTTGTCATCTATATGGAGAACACACCGTAGCTGTACCTGATACTTTAGAATAAAGCGTTGTAATCATCATCATCACCATCCACAGCCTTCGATATTCCGCTGCTGGGTATAATAAGCCTCCCTTAAACAAAGCCATCCGCCGCGGTCCTGTGCCAATCTTATGCAGGTGCGCCCTGCGATCTTTGTAATATCGTCGACCCAACTCGCTGCCGATCGACCTACGCGCTTGCCGGTTCTTGGCCACCATTCTGTCAACACCTTACACCACTTGTTGTCACTTCGCCTAGCGGTGTAATGTCTAACGTTAATTATTATTTTAGGTGATGATAGAAGAATACGAAGCGGCTTTGGCACAGCGCACTGTTGAGCGCGAAGCTGCTGAGAAACGCGCACGGGCAGCCAACGAGAAGTTCAAGAACGCCAAGGAAAAGTTAAACGAGGATATGATAAGAGGTTTTATTATTTTAACACACACAATATAATTCGTCTAGGGATTTCATACCAAGAGTTAGAACTTCCTAAATAGGTATGGTCACAAGTACCTACCAATTCAGAAAGTTCCGGTAGTTGTGCCTGACTAATCTTTATCTACCTATTCCGATCGATCGCCAATTAATTTAATGATTTTGGTGGAGAAAAATTAATAACTTATTTACTTACCTTTAGAAAATAAACAACTTATACTTGAAGATATCGTCATTATTTTTTTTTTGTAATTCTTAGCCGTTTTAATACTTGGTTCAGAGTTTCATTTGACGTTACAATTATTCGCGCTCTAGCGAGGGCAGTTGGCAGGTACCCTCATCTGCCTAAACATACATACATAGGCTTACATACATAACATCACGCCTCTATTCCCCGAAGGGGTAGGCAGAGGTGAACATATAGTACACCCACATTTCGCCAGTTATGTTGTAAGTCCCAATGTAATAGGGGGCGAGCCTATTGCCATCAATCGGGCACAAATCCAGACTCCGTGCTGCTACTGAGCATTACCTAATGGAAAACTCAGTAACACTTTGCCCGACCCGGGATTTGAATCCAGGACCTCTTGCTCAGCAGTCGCGCTTAGCGACCACTAGACCAACGAGGCATAAACATATTCCCGAGTTACTCTAGTTTACTTGTTTTTAAAACATAGTCCATATTCTTAGAACGTGAAACGACAGAGGAAATGGAAGCTTTGAATGCGCTCTGTAACCAGCTGGAGAAGTGGCGCAACGAGACGGATTCAGACCTCACAGTCAGTCAGCGCATGTCCGATAAGATGAAGGCGGAGAAGCAGGCCCTCGCTGACGAGAAGAGACAGCTGGTAAAGATAATTAACACAGATTAATTGGTATATTTTATTTAAATGGAAAACTACCAGCTAGCCAGCTGGGATAACTGGTTACGATATGCATCATGAATTCATATTAATATACTTTTGTATACTTTTGTATAAGTGTATACTATTAACACACTAGCTAACGTTAGGAGACCCTCATTTTGCCGCTTAACATAAATAAGACCTATCCTGTTAAGTGGCGAACTAAACACAATTCTTGCCAACACCGCCACTTATGACTCGCTTAATCCTAGCAATAGTCGGTTATTGTATTCTCTTTACTGATAGCTTTGATGGTGTACTAAAATCTAATTATTCTCTTCAGGACATGTTCCTCTTCGGTCTGAACAACGAGGTGTGGAAGCTAGAGTCCAAGCTGGAGATGTTCCAGAAACAGCTGAACATCAAGAATGTTGAGATGGAGAAAGTTAACGATAAGGTAAACATGTATACAGTTCAGTTGTGTGTCATATAGTATCCATGATACATGAGGAATTTCTAGTGTGAGGAAGATTTCATAATTACTTATTAATTGAAATTAACATATTAGGTGACCGCATATGCCGCTGAGCTGGAAGACTTGGAGCTAGACAAGCGCCGGCTGGTCAGCCTGTGGAACTCTGTCCTTGTGAATATCAAGCAACGAGACACGGTGTATGATTCCGTCAGGGACGATTACAAGTAAGTAGCAGAATATTAGTTTTTTTTTTATCAAAAAATAGAATATATCTTTAAGTAAAAAGTTAAATATCGAAACATATTTGGCGGTAGAATGCTATTGCGATCCCGCCTCCTTGCCATCAAAAGCGCAGAGCAGGCATTGTGAGATTTTTAGTGTGTAGGCCCCTGTATATCTTATTGAGTTCATGGGGAAGAGTTCTACTTACCCCAGTCGTCTCCAGGCGGCGGGGGATGCGTAGTGCATCTTCCTCACTAAAAAAAAGGACTCGAAACGTATTTCTATTCCTATTACGATTATTTCTGTAATCAGGAGTTTTCTCCGTATATATTACTACTTAAATAATCTTCTTGACAGAGTTCTACAAGAGAATTACCGAACGTTGTTAAATAACCTAGAGATCACTAAAAAGGTCGTGATGGAGGAAATGAACAAGGGAAAGGAGATCTCTATGAATAAGGACAAACTCATGTACGATATCGACCATGCTACCAAATTACGTAAGTACAACAATGTTAAATTAAAACTCATCCATATTTAAGTATAGATGAACGAAATACGTCATTTGATCCGCCAACCAATTAGGATGATTTAAAAAAAAACGACGTTTTTATTTAAGTATTGATTCTTCTTTGTGTACTTTAAGTTGGGCTGACTGCTCAGGGTGCGGTAAAGGAATACGGTCGGGAAAGCCCCTACTTGCGTCCAGTTTTTATAGCAAAGAGTACTTTTAACATCCATTCAATAACGATGTAACTGTACGTAGAATTTGTGCTGGTTACACTAATAATGTTTGATTTATACATAGATGATGATGAGGACGTTAAGAGACAGACCTTGGAGGCTCAGATTAATGAGCTGACCGAGTCTATCGAGATGACCGACAGAGATCAAGAAATGATTCGATCCGTAAGTTCTAATTCTATATAATGTAGGTAGATTATATTTTTAAACCAGGCGGTGCTTGGATCCACGATTTAAAGTTTATCTAGTGATCCACAAATTCAGAGTTTAGTAACAAAATGATTTCATATTTCTATAGAAAGGTTTAGATATCCTCAACTTTTCAAGTAAAATCGTTGGACCGAGATAAGTAACTTTTTAAATTGACAATTCAGGTTCAAAATTGTATCTACATTTTTGTTTCAGGAAAACCAAACCTTGAGAAATATCCTGAAGACCACCGGAAAAGAGCTGGATAGGAGAACTGAAATCCGACTCAAGCATGAGAATGAGATTCTCTTGAACCTGCAGGAGTGCTTGCTGAACGACAAGGCGGTGGAATCTATGGCCAACGGCATACGGAAGATGAGAGAGATGTCTAGAAAACAGGTAAACATATTATTTTACGGTTATACCTATTCGTTCTTATTATAATAATATGTTTCTCGGCAACAAAATATGATTACTTGATATGACGATAAAGTATTATGTGGTGTGGTATGAATCATAAACTTTAAGTTATACCTGTGGTTACTTATATGTGTCACAAGAAATAGCAAGTGCTATTTTTACCACTAATTTTCTAAATTGTTTTAGGAAATATCCCTCATGTCGATGGAGAACCAACATGCTCGTATAATGCTCGACATAGAGATACAGCGCAACAGACAAGCAAAGAACACTGTGGTTCTTGAGGAGAGTCTGGCTAAGGTCAGGGATAAGGAGAAGGAGTTGGACCTCCTTGAGATCGAGCACGACCAGAAGGTGTCCGTCATGACCAGGAAGCAGAGGGAACTTGACATCATGATCAAGAAGTATAATGCTCTGAAAGAAATCTTTGATGTAAGGTTACGCGGTAGTTTTTATATTAAATTATTAAAGATCTCTACCTTTACTCCTAATAATGTCAATAATTACAACACGCTGTGGTGTAAGCAAGTCTTCGATTGTTATTATAGATCTTCTATAGCATATGCCTTATTTCTTTTAGAATACATGTACATTTAAACAGCCTTACAGCAGTCCTACTGCTGGACAAAGGTCTCTTCTTTAAGCTTCTAATTCCTTTTATTTTCGACCAGCTCTAGCCAGTTGTTTTGAAAGACATCATCGTCGTCATCTCCAACCTACACTTAATGACTGTAAATTACTCCAGATGAAGTCGCCTCAAGAGCGTCGCATTATGGAGATGGAGACGCAGATCAAGTGTCTTCGCGAGCGCACCGAGGTGATGCAGCACGAGTGGCTCCGGCAGCAGGGCCACGTGGTCAAGTTGGCTGACCAGCACCACAAGATGGTGGTCGACATCAACCTCATCAATAAACGTATGGATATGTTCAGTATAATGTACAGGGCATACAGCCAACATTGGAGTTAATCGAAGACGGATCACTGAAAACGTGACGTGCACTTGGTGTTAGGGGGTCTAAGCTTTAGGAAGTTGCTAATAAACCACCAGGCTCCCTTAACTTACCCTATAAGTATGTATGTAGCGTTAAGTATCATGGTATTATATTATATTTTTCAGAGATCCAAATCTGTGAGCAGAAAATAATGCGTATCCAGGCGGAATCTGAGACTGTCTTCCAAGAGCGTGGTCGAGTGGAGCGGAGCCTCCGCACGTTGAGAGGCCGGCTGGAAGTGCTCGAGCGCACGCGCAAAGACGCCTCCGAGCGCAACCAGACGGCGCATCTAACTAATTTGGCAGTTTCGCATGAATATACTGCTAATCTCAAGGTATTTATTTCTCTTATATACGTTATTTGATCACTGCTTTACAGAGTTAAATTACTTCTTCATCTGGGGGGTACTCATTGGAATGATATCATAAATGTTAGGTATCTATATAGAATGTGTCTGAAATTGAATACTTGGCTTAAGGTGGTTTGGGACTTCGGATATACCCAGAATAATATGAGCTGTCTTACAAAAAAATGGATCAACGTAATCTGGTTGAATACATGAATTATTATTAATATTAGATAGAAATGTGTTAATGATATTAAAATAATATCGACAGGACGCAGAAACGGAAATAATTCAATTGGAAGAAGAAATAGAGGCTTTAGATAAGGACAAAATGAATCTTACCCAAGAACTGGACCGTGTGCAGAGGGAGGCTCTTATTTGGCAGCGAAAGGTCAGTACGTGTGTTAGAATGTAATGTCTAGTACTTAGTATTTGATCTGAAGGACTCCAGTCAGGTTTCAATGCATTACTTACTGGAATGTTTTAGGGTATGCTGGCCGTCGATCTGAAGAAAAATATTCAGGGTGCCAAGTCATCAGATGGGGAAATTGGACAAATGAGGACTGAAATACATCGTATGGAGGTAAGAACTAGCAGCTTGTGCCTTAATTCTAGCTTGCATTGCAAGTCATTTTTCGCTGTGCATGATTTGCAATGCCACCTCATAGTAACCCCGCTTGTAGGTTATGTCCAAGTAGTGCCAGTGTCTTTAGGTATAACACAAAACTTTAGTTATTGCGGGTGCCTAATGGCTTGGGAGACCTGTACCCGGCAGAGGGATTTTGAAAGATATGGATGATGATGAGGCGTCACCACTTAAGCACCTTCATAAAAGAATCTGTAACACACAGCCATGAAGAAAAGTATAAAAGAGGGTTTATTTAAATCTTATGCTTTTCATTAAGGTCCCTCATCTAAAGTATTCGCGTGTAATATAACGTTACAAAATCGAACATTACATAAGTGAGGGAAGAGAACCGAGCTTTACAGTGCGTAACCCGTAATGTTACAGATTCGAGCATTATATTATGAGGGAAGATAACCGAGCCTTACAGTGCGCAACTTGAAACAATGTGTCATATTTTGATACAAAGTTGAATCTGAAATGTTACATTACAGGCGAATGCTCGTCAAGTCAGGGAGGCATTATTGTAATGCAATGCTCACAATCGAATCTGAAATGCTACATTATACGCTACTGCTCTAGGCGAGGGAGCATTTTTGTGTCTTAAAACAAACTGAGAGTTCGGAACTCTGTTGCTTAACGCTAATTGATAAAATAATACTTAATTTTTACAAGTTTTCAATATTGCGATGTGTAGGTACGTCGTGAGCAGCTACGTCGCACGAGCGAGAAGCTAGCCGAAGACTTGGCACTGTATGTGACGCGTCGCGACACCGCCATAGACAAGACCAGGGCTGCGGCGGCTGTGGAGAAGTCCCAAGGAGCCGCTGGCACCTCGCAGAGCAACTACCATCACAAGCTGAGACTCGCAAAGGCAGACGTGGCGAGAGTCACTAAGGTATGATTGACATTAATTATATAGGTAACACATATGAAATTATGAGAATTAGAAGGTCTAGATTAAGATGATTTTTGACAGATTAGCGACAACAGGCTTGCCTTCTTTAGCGCAGGCCACAATCGCTAGTTTGTGAAGCAAAATGAGGGAAGCTATATAAACTAAGCGCAGCTTATTTATATGTACCTATATTTATAGCGAGTAAACTATGTAGGTTCACACCGAAATCTACGGACGGACGCGCCAGCGAGCGAGCGGGTGCATAGCGCACGACTTTGTTGTATAGCGACATGGAAGAATTTATCGAGTGTTCGACTATTTCCTTGGTTATTTATTTTTATTTTTAGATGCTAACATTAAAACGTAAATCACCATAATTATATGCCTACAATTAAAAAATAAACCAAAATACAGCACCAAAGCATTATTACCTATTATGTTAGAAGATGTTTTTCAGCATTATTCGTATTATAAGAATATTATTGTTGTAATAAGAATATTACTTGCTGAAGAAGGACTTCAGCGCAAAGGCCCTCTTAACCCTTCCATTGTCCAGTATACGACATATGGTACTTCTATTGTTTCACTATCGTGTCTCCTTAGCGGACAGTCGACATGTTAAAATGGAACTTGAAACGATAATAATTTGTTAAGCTCAGCCACATGTTCACAGGACATAGCCGACGCTAAGGTTCACTTGGAGCAACTGCAGAAGGAGCAGCAGCGACTGGACAACGATGTGACGGAGACCAGCAACATGAACGCACAGCTGGAGGAACACGTGGCCGACGTGATGCGGGAGACGCAAGAGACCGACAGGATGAAGCTCTGGGTCAGTACATGGTGATATAGTGACACTCCACCGACTGAGAATAGGAATCATCCTGATAAACATTTTTTTTTATTGTCGCCTCACTAGTAATTTCTCTTGTATAGTAGGTGCGTTCCACAAACATGAAATAACACTTACACAAACCAAGCTAAATTCAGGACAAATATCTGCGGATCACACAAATTCCGTCCCGTGCGGGAATCGAACCCGAGAATGGACAGTAGACTGCTGCGCTAGAGGTTGCCTCTAGCGCAGCAGTCTACTGTCCATTCGCTTAGCCATTGCGCCAATCGGGTTGTTTCTGAATTGTTTCTAATCTATAATATATTATTTTAATAAAAGAGGTAGGTAAATAAAGAACATGCCTCGAAAGTGGCACGTAAAAAGTAGGCTAATAAGTTCACCTGACTCATCCTTTTTTACGCCCGATAATTGTGTCCTATTTCTAAATTCCATTAGTGACATAACAATGTTTTTGCCGTTTTTAAATTTAACACAAATATTGACCTATTTCCATTTTTACTTTGGCTCTATACCAAAATATAATCAAATCATATTACCATTCGAGCCATATTTTCGGTTTACAGCTCCTAGAGCGGGTCGTTCGCAGCCAGCGCCTCGGGAGCGAACTGGCCATCGCCATCAAACGACAGTCGATACGCATCAGGAAGCCGAAGAATGCAGTCCTTACAGAACACAACCAGGCGAAGGCCATGAACGACCGCCTGAGGTACATAGTCAACGTGCTTGGGAAAGAGTACCCACATCTGGAAGACAAGCTAGAGTCCATCAAGAATACCTTGAACATATTCACGCCCAGCGGCTCGCCGCGACTCACGGAGGAGGGCGTCTGCTCCGTCGTACAAGGCGGAGATGATTGCGTCTTCTTAGAAGATGATATTAGAGAGGACATCAGAGAAGAACTACGAGAGGAATTGGAGAATATTGCTGAAAAGCCGCTGTCTCCAGAGTAGTTCGGTATCGTGAATGTCTAGATCTACTTAAACTAGATCCTAGACTGATATTAGACAGGTATTGTTAGTTTTTTTCCACGTCATTATTAGTTTTTTTTTACATATTCGCTTCTTTATTGCCGTTTGCAATATTAATTATTATTTGTGTGCGTTTGATGTTTGTATGGATTTTATTAATTTGAGTCTACAAATAAAACGATTTGATAAAAAATATATTTAATTATTTATTTTAAACTTACACAATAACATATTATAGTCTACAATAATGAGATAGTATACACTAAATTAGCACCTTTGCGAGTCTGGAGATTACAATTATATTATTGTTCCCTTTATTTAAAATACTACTTATCAATTACATTTTTAAATATATATATGTACAAAAACAGCAAAATAATAATAAAAAAATTGTCGCGAGCCGGCATTAGGAGCGAGGTCCTAGCTGCCGGCGGTTAGGGCTCCGGAGAGAGGAACCTCCTGACTTTGCGCGCCATGTCAAGAATTACCTACCGCCTTCTGCATCAAGCCCTTAACCCATTATTATTATTAACTACTTACTTATCTACTCATCTTCATCTTTTTACAGAAAAAATATATTAACAACATTAATTATTATTTTAGTCATATATAATAATAATATCATACTAATATTATAAAGGCGATAGTTTGCGAGTGTGTTTGTTACCTCTTCACGCTCAAACGGCTGGACGGATTTTGCTAAAATGTAGAAGTCCTACTAATAAAATGAACGCGACGGTTTGTGAGGATATATGGATATTTGTTACACTCACGCAAAGACTACTGAAAGGTTTTTTAATAAATCTTCAGTACTATAGTATAAGCTATAGCTTGTGTACATACCTCAGAATAACACATAAACTATTTATTTATATGCTTCGCGAATTCATCTGCTAATGCAAATTGAACGCGGGTGAAACCGCGGAGCAACCGAGCTTTTCGATGCAGTACGGGCATTTGTAATGCTTCTCCTTGGAGTGGATCTTTATGTGACATATTAAGTACCTGCATCATACATATTATATAGCTCCTAAGGAGTTGATAGTTCGCGCACAACTTTAAGCCTTTTGAAGTTAGGCCCTCATTAAAACTGCGCAGGTCCGAGGAACAAATCTCTGTGCCTCTCTTTCTTTGTCCAACAAAATCTAATCAACGGGTACTGCGCAACCTCTCGCGACTAACATCAGAGAGCCCATAAAGTAAGATACATATATAGCTCCTAAGTAGTTAAAAGTTCGCGCACAACTTTAAGCCTTTTGAAGTTAGGCCCTCATTAAAACTGCGCAGGTCCGACGAACAAATCTCTGTGCCTCTCTTTCTTTGTCCAACAAAATCTAATCAACGGGTACTGCGCAACCTCTCGCGACCGAGCCCATAAAGTTTTGATGCGACACGCAGACCTAGTAGGTACGTTAATGTTAACGATCTGACGCAATACTAGTATTATTTTACTAAGATTGATATTTAGGGCGGGTTGCCTCAGCTTCACTTGACGCACACGTACCTAAATGTTAAAAATAGCAATTTTGTTATCTTCTAGCAGCCTTATTAACGAAAAAGATTTGTTTCCTATTTGCAGCCCTAATAAAGTTAATAACCGGGTTATTTATGCAATGAAACAACGCTTCATGTTTTACGTACGTTAAACATTTTCTGTAATCGTTATTTATTGACGTGCGTATGTAAAATTGTTTAAAGCAACCTGCCCTTACAATGAGTCAGTTATTGACTTCTAATTGGAGGCAAGTCAGTGCTGAGTGCTGCTCTGCTAACCCAATACTGTTGTCGTGTAAATGATTTTTTGGTGGGGACGTACCTACCTGCCTCTTTTGGCTTAAACACACCATTGATTGGTACTTATGACTTCTTATCGAAGGCCATGCCGCACTGTTAGCACTTGTAGCACCGTTCGTCCTTGTGTGTCTCCTGGTGACTCTTCAGCGTGGAACGTGACGAGAAGTACGTGCCGCAGTTTGGACACTTGTACGGCTTTTCTTTAAAATGAATTCTGCGCAACCAAGTGTTGATGCTCAGGGCGGACGGCAGAATTGGTAACTATTATGATCTCTGTTTAGACTATTGAAAAAGTAAGTTACAGTATATTTCAGGCTTTATATATTTAATAATGACACGCCTACGCTACTTTAATAATGGCCCTAGCCGTGCGTGTCATTATCTCAATCAAAATCAAATCCTACATACATCCATGATAAGTACTATAATTTTAATTGAAGAATAATGTTCGGCACTTTGTTTTTAGGTATGACTGGGCTGCCGGCTGAACCAGCTCATGGTATAATAATAGGCGAAGTATATTATTATACCATAAACCAGCTGACCCCTGACCCTGACTGTGACATTGACTTTGACAAGTATCATGACATTGACACTGACATAAACTGTATATACAGCGTGTTTTATTATAACGTAGTGAAACTAAATTGCAAAAAAAAAGTGTTGGAAGATTTGTATGGGACTGCAAAGTTTTTGACCACGATAGTAAATAAAACGATTTTGTAACAAAAATAATATAATGTAATATTTTTAAAACATAACAATTAATTATTCACACATTTTAACGTATAAAATTTTGAGAAAGATTTAAAATAATTAGCACCTCTGGCTTACGAGACTAAACGATATAGAAAAAAAAAACCTCTATGATAGTACACATTTTGATTCGATCTACAGTTATGGAACGATCAAAGTATTCATATATATATATTTTATATGTGTGTTATTATTTATTACAAATGTTGAGATTATGTGACTTTTGGTGTCATTTTAGCATGTAGCCCATGCTAAGCTTGAATCTACATTGGTAATGGAAATTGAAAAGAGCTGCGCCACGGTATGGCGAAGGTTGAAGGTTCAAGTCCCGCACGTGTCAATCAAATTTCCTTTATCAATTTAGATTGTTGAGATTATGTTGTACAGATATCAAATGACTCATTATTTTAGATCTTTTAAAAATCAAATATTAAAAAAAAGTTGTCAGCATACTTTCCACAATACTTAAACGTTGGCCCCTTTAGTTGTGCATTGATGGTGCTGAGTGATATTTTATATCTATATAATTATGCTAATTAAAAAAAAAACATTTACTTACCATGAACTCCTAAAGCAGGACATTTTCCCTTGTGAAAGCGAGACGCCGCGCCGTTACGTACAGTGAAGTGGGGCGTCTCGCTTCCATAACGGAAACTGTTCTGCTTTAAGAGTTTTGGGTTAAATGGGGCTGCACTGCAAATATTCTCTTGTACTGGTATGATGCGATAGCAACATAGTCTTACGTAGACTTCGAATCAAATTCGTTTTAAATAGAAACATAATTTTGTATTGAGACTCCTAGGTATACTTTAATTAACAGTTAAACTTTACATTCTATGTAGGAATAAAAACACCGCGTACTACATACAAACCTTAAAAAAACATATTTGTGTCTCATTCTCCGCACACAGCACAACTACTAATAAACTTTATTAATCAATCAATTTATATAACATTATACTTTTCCTTTCTGTTCATTTTTTTAAACTAATTTAGTCGCCTGTGATTGGGATATATATTTAGGTTAAAGCATGTCTATGATAAGAATCAGTGATCAACATCACGCCTGTGTTCCCCGAAGGGGTAGGCATAGGTGAACATATAGTACACCCAAATTTCGCCAGTTATGTTGTAAGTCCCAATGTAATAGGGGGCGAGCCTATTGCCATCAACCGGGCACAGATCCAGACTCCGTGCTGCTACTGAGAATTACCTAATGGAAAACTCAGACTTGACCAATGAGGCAGTCGAATCAGTCAATCATGGACAAAATATAAAAAATCTGGCATACATCGCGTTTTGGATGTAATTTATCGATCATATTTTGCAGTGCAAGAGAACGCCAATTTTATTCGTTTAAAATTATGATATTTATGCCTTTACGTCAAATGAGATTACAATAATTAATTATTGAAACTAGATGAAATTGTACATAACGCTATGTTTTACCCTATCACTTATTTGAGTAGTTGTATCGTTCTGACATTAACACTTATATTTAATAAAAAGATAACAATCTTCTTACTTTGTATCTTTAAAAAAAAAATGGAAAAAATACTTATTATTTAAATAGTACCATTACATTAAAACGAATTATCATTTGTATGATAAATAAATAAAACATTTTCATAAAAGAAACTAGAAAAGATTGTCTTCTTTTATATCAATACAAATGTATAACAGAGCGCACTACTCATTTATCACCTTATTAACCCCCCTTCAGAGGGACCTTAACTGAAAGAAATTCTTGATATTTACAGTAACTAAGTTAAAGAGTCTTGTATAAAGATAACTGTGCGGCGTGTACCAGCTGGTCTCCGGCGCGAGGGTCACGAGGAGATGAGGTGCTTCTCGTGCGCCGTGCGCTCGTGACGCTTGCGGTGGTCAGAGCGACCGAACTTGGTGCCGCAGTACTGACACTCGTGCCGCTTCTCCTTGGTGTGGCTTATCATGTGCACAGATAAGTACCTGCAAGTTAACAGTCCATGGTTAAAGCTTGCTCCAAAATACAGTTAAACATAATCACACAATTTATGTGTAGGATACAATCTGTCCATAGGAGCACCTGTGGAGGTATGCCTGGTGGGCCGCGGCGCCCCACATGCGGCTGTGAATCTAGTTAGCGAACTGCGATCATTTCACTAGCGCGATGCAGGATTTGCATATTAGTTCGTTCTTCGTCATGTAGATGGTGCTACACTATACACAACTCATGGTGGGTTGAAGAGAAGGGTAAGGGTTTTCGGGTCTTCCAGTAATATTGTGTGTGTAGTACAGTATATAGTATAAAAATTCAGGTTTCTAGTTTTGTTCACAACGAAATTATAAGGGGTCGAAAACGGCCTGAACTGCTTTGAGAAAAAGATGGTACGGCCGTGCCGCTTTATTGGTCGACTTGGTGGGGGCACTGCCGTGCCCCCAGATAGTAGTAGTGTGTATTTAGCTAATGTTTTATTTAACTACAAAGTAAAATGTTTTCAAATCGAATGTTTTCAATTATGTACATATCTGCGTACATTTTAAATAAACTGTCGTTCTGAACTAGTGTCATATAATAAAACAAAAGTATAGTGGTACTCACGTCTTCTTCATGAAGGTCATATCACACAGTGAGCACGCGAAGCTCTTCACCTCCCCGTGTATTAACCGATGACTCTTCATGGTGGAACACGATGAAAAGAACTTGCCGCAATCAGGGCACTCGTACGGTTTCTCTTTGGAATGACTTCTACAAAATGCAAGTTTTATTCAGGGTGGACCGTAGAAGTGGAAAGAAATGAGATGTACGAATCCCCATGTTTTCTATTATAACCAGGCTTTATTTATGTTTTAGATATTGTAATTAGTATTAATAAAACTCACCGCAAATGTACTTGTAGATGATACTTCTTGAAAAAACTTTTTGAACATAATTGACATAAATGAGACTTCTCTTTATCATGTACTTGTCGTCTGAAATGAAATGAGTCGTGAATATTAATAATGTTACACACAAAAATATTATACTTAAGGGGAGGCTTCTACAAGTCTACAAGTGATGATACACTCTAGGCAACTGCCAACCAGGCTACTATTACTTAACAGCTCAATTCAAAAAGAAAAATGCTTTAAATTTGTCTCACTTGTGAATCAACATTAGTGACTTGGTGGAGAACTTCTTGTCGCACTCCGAGCAGGCGTGCGGGCGGTCCTTGGTGTGCGTGGTCATGTGTACGTCCAGGCTAGACTTGGATATGAACCGCCGCCCACACGGCACGCACGCAAACGGCAGCGACGCGCGATTGTGTACCATGCGGAAGTGCTGCTTCAAGTGAGTTACCACTGCCAACAATGTTACTAATACTTAGTTGATTATAAAGTCGGTATACCAAAAACAGACCAATTAAAAATATATTGTATTATTTTCATGCTGGTAATTTACTTTGACAACCCTAAATTATTTATTTTCGTATACACCCTATATATTGTACAACTGTCAGAGTCTGTATATACAGAATCATTGTCTAAAGTGTATTTAATTGTATACAATCACAACTATTTTATTATTGAAAACATTGACCTGAACTAGGTATCCCTTGTTTGGTTTGTATTTTATCACATGCACAAACATCCAGACTCAGGATATAAAATCTGCAGATCCCAGACACACATTAGAAGTCTAAATTAAATATTATAATGTTTCTTTGATAAAAAAAGTTTTGTATCAAACAAATCTCACCTTTGTCGCACAGGTTACATTTCTGTTTTATGCCCAGATGTTTGATGCGGTTATGTTTATACCGTGCACTATGACTGGAGAAAGTTTTGTCACAATTATGGCATTTGATTCGTTTCCGACAAGCTGCTGGTAAGTGCAGGTATGAGTGGGCCTTTAAATCCTTTACAGTCTTGCCGCATTCCTCACACATTTGTTTCACATTGCTGGTATCAAGTACAGAGGTAGCTTTGGTTCTTCTACGTTTGAATGGTGCTAGAGTGTGTGGTACAACAATGAATTTTAAGTATATTATAGTACTACCCTTACAGGTCTCTGTTATTATAATAAAGTTAAATAACACTGCAATTTTACAGATGCATCAAATAAATGTGAGTTAATTTGTACTTAACATAACTGTAAAAATGAAGATGATTTTATGTTCTATTGAACTTGAATTTAATAAAGTAAATACATACCATTCTTCTTTGTATCAGGTACAAACTCATATTTAATCCGTTTTATTACACTAAGGAACTCATCATCATCATCAGTGTCAAAACTATGTGATGTGTCCTCATTTTTTAAGTACAAGTCTTCTTTTGGTTCAACCTTAACACTGGTCTGGGAGTCATCACTTAAGGACAGCTGTTCAGTTTTTATATCATCTCTAATATATATCTCTGTTTTCGCGCCGGTTTCTTTAAGCAATGACTTTAAATAAGCATCGCTTTTTAAAGCTAAGGATTTGAACTTGTGGTATGATAGGACTTTCTTGTAACATTTTATGCATAACTTTGTACTAATTGTTGAGTCCTTCACAACCTAGGGACAAATAAATACGTTTTTACTAAGCTGTATGCTTTAAACAACAAGATATCTATATGATAAGCATTGTTTACCTGTATGTCTAAACAAAAAGTGAACACTTCTGTTAAACTTTTTTTATCGCCGTTCCTTCCAGTTTGTAACTGAAGTATGTCTTTTTCAGATTCTTTTGCAAGACAAATTCTACATACATCCATAGTTCTTCACTATACGACTGTATTATGATGAATATAATCTTTTTACATTTTTAACAACATTGGCACATAACAATTGACTGACAGGCAGCGATATGACATACAGAATAACAGAAACGTCAACGATATTTACTTTGACACTACATGTGTCAACCAATGCCGTCTATAATACATTTGGTGTATCATAGATGGCATAGGATGGCCATAGAAATTTTCTGTGGCCAACCTATCTCTGTATCCCATTCTAATGAGAGCTATCGCGTATGAATTCGCTGCTAGAGGCGCTAGTGTAGCGCGTGGTCTCCGAAAAGTCAAATGTCACTGTTTGTGGGAGAGCTACGCGGGTTTATTTCTAAATACATAAAATTATTTAGCATGATATAGTCATAGAGAAAGATAGTTTAAATATTGTGAATGAGTATGCTGCAGTTCATAGAAAAGGCTATGATCAATGATATTTCATGGCTATAATAAAATGATGAATGAATATTTAGTGGCTCTAGTGACATGTATACAAAATAATTTGCATAATTATTAATTAAGGACAAGCCCACTAAAGAATTGTAATAATATTATATATCAGCTAAACTATCTTTAACTCGACAGTGGCGCAAACTGGTGACAGGAAAACGGTAACCCCCATTATGCTAAATGCAGGTACCGTATCGAATCAAAGACATTTGTCGTCTCCTAAAACTGCAAAAAGATAGCGTTTCTCATAGTATAATTAAACCATGGCGCTTCTTAGAAAAGGGACAAATCGAGACTTAGCTTTAGAAATTATTTTAAATCCTTTTCAGTTTTATTTTTGTTCACCGTTATACGTTTTACTTTATAGCCTTGCTCTATCGTTTAATCTAATCCAAAAAAATGAGACCTATAAAGAAATGTAATATATGTACCTGTGTCCCTTTGCGGAATACAGGCGTGATGTTGTTTATGGATCGAAACTAAAAGACACGAATAACATTTTACGTGTTATTATGTGAAAGAGAAGGATATAATAAAAAGCACAATATAGTCTTAGCTTTTATTTTCTTGTAAGAATGTTGGATACAAATTGCTAATTTCGTATCAAATGTTTATTAAAATGCCACAGTATAAGGAGAAAAATTGTATATACTATAAATAGAAGCATTGTGGACATCATACGAGTACCCTTGACGCTTCCTACAGTAAATGTTATATGTCGATATCGGCCGGAGGGCCCAAGTTACTAACAAAAGGACAGGCACGTTTAACTTATATCTATGAATAAAATATATGTCTAAAACAATAAATCAATCCCCTTATATCACAAATTGTGATGTGTAGTAAGATGTGCACGAGAAGGTCTTCCTATTATTAGCTGCCATTTGTTTAAAAACAACGGAATATTCCAATTAAGGTACAAAATAATCTTGCAAATGGTTATACAAAATAAAAAAATAAAATAAAAAGCTAAAAAAATATTGCATAAAACTTTCCATTCGTACAACATTATAATTTATTAAAATTAATATTTACTGAATATACAATTTAATTCAACTGAAACACTGCAAGGTAATACAACAATTTTCCATTAAAATAATAAAATTGGCAATAAAAATGTTTACTCCAACTTTGCTGTGGAAAATCTAAATGCTATTCATAATAAAATATACTCTAGTCATTACTAATTGTCAAAAAGTTTCTAATGCTATCACCTAGATACAATCTTTATTATAGTAAAAAAGAAATAAATAGGCACATCACATTCACTCCGAATGTACGAACACTAACTTAACAGGCTAAATTAGAATATTAATTTCACATTGTTCTCTTAATTATAAATTACTTAACACAATCCACAATTATATTGTAGTATTGCTGGTTACAACAAACGTTGCTATGGCGATCCGGATTTTGTACTAAAATAAACATTAACCGTTATTTTTGCATAAGGATTGGTTGCGTGATTTCAAGCTTCATTTTTAACATACACGATTAGTGTCAAAAGCTCTGGTTGCCATGTTATTATTAGAACTAGGAGCAGTATATTGTAGTAAGATAATCTCATCATAGAAAATTGTAGTGATACTCTTAAGTACAAATTAAACATCTATTCATATCTTTAATTAAATAATACACAACAGTGCAAGGAAAATTACATCCAAAGTATTCGCCATAATATAAACATGCAAGCCACGTAAAGTTGTTACATTATAGTTAAAGTTAGCGTAATAAAATGCAAATTTACCCTAAAACACCAGGGAATTAAAATATAAATGTACAGAAAATGTTTCTAATCGAATACATTTTGAATACCTAGAGTAACCAAATTGATTTTTATTTTTAAGGAGAAAGGAATTCATGGCAGTACCTTTAGCTGTCTAGGCATAAAAGAAAGAATAGCGCTATAAATACGTTGACAAATTATTCTACGTAAACGTATAACTAAACGTTGTCACTCTTAATACAATTGTTGTCAAATAATAAAACTGCCGGTATGTCGTTATGTTTCGGTGGTGTGCATACCGGTTGTACGATACAGTAGTACACGTTGGAATAAAGCCAGGCGGCGGAATATCGGGCCGATGGAGACGGCGCGGCGAATGGTTTCGAACAGAGAGTCGAGATAAGTGTCGGTGTGTGGGTGTCGCGGGTTAGTTGGTCTCCGCGGCGGCCGGCTGCGGCGGCACGGGCACGCTGAGCGGCGAGCGCTGGCGGTCAAACATCTCGAGGATCAGCTTCGGGTCGGTGCCGGCTGGGACCGTCACGGTGCCCGTCTGTGTGAACACCGCCTTATGAGTACCACCGAACGTTCTTCTCGGCAACTCGTGGCGACCGCGCGTGTTTACCGGGCTCTACTAAACATTATTCCAAATTCGATCTCGTGAATAACAAATTTTGTAATCGATAAATTGAGCTATGATGGTGAATGAACCCCTGTACGAACAACACACGAGCGGACGCCACAACATTACGTTTTCAGTTAGTCGGTTAATACATAATTTAAGTTTAGTTATTATTAGTAAAAAGACAAAAGAAAGTTCAGGAACAAGAGATCTAAAAAGTTAATAGAAGGCATATGAAGCTAAATAATATTAGAGATACTAATTACTTGAATAGAAATGGGTGTTCATGCAAGGTAGTAAAGTTGAAATTATAGAGTACATAAGGTTTAAGAAAGCAAAGTGTGGGGTACCTCGATGCGCGTGATGACTCCCTCCTCGCGACTGTGCTCTAGGACTACAAACAAAACATAAAGCGCCCGTCAAACATACAAACGGATAAACATTAAACATATAGAATGGTGTATGAAGCGATTTAGGAATTACATTTTGAATTTGATAATTTAGGTATAGCACAACTGGTTACTAGAAAATGAAAAATCAACTTTATTTAATTCATAGAGTTTTATAAATATCACTCGAAATGACGGCTCAAAGTTAATCACACATTGCGATTTTGTTAAGTAATTGATCGTCGAATAGGTATTATTCATTTTCTGTTACCATTTACAATTAAAATATTGTTCTGCCTATTGCAAAAGCTTCGCTGTATAATAACGGTATAATTTTAACACAATTTGTAAGCCAATTCAAAGCGTATCGCTTGATTTTCGCTTTCATGCAAATTATATTTTTATTGGTCGTTAAATTTGAATCCTGTAATACTCCTGTACTAAATAATATTTGTATAAAATATGGTCTTAAAGAAATCTAGGGTGAGTTTACAGAGCTACTGGTACAGGTATTTATACTATGATCTTATCTATAATACCAGTGTCATGTTTTTTTTATTACGTTTATTTCTATTTATTTTTGGCAATTTTGTGATATGGTTCAGACAGAACTGGCAACTGAAGTAAAATCTATATAATATACGTGAATTAAGTCAATGCACACAGAATTAACAACAACGACGCAACACATGTTTTATACTAGAATAAAAGAAAGTTTCTCAGGTAGTTTGTGCTTAGGGAGTTCCAGTCTATTGAAATCTACTGGATAGTACAGGGTGCAAAACATAAACCCAAAAGAGAGATAAGGTATACATATAACTATAAAACAGTATAGAAACCATTGGTCTACCCCTTAGCACGAGAGAGGGTATTTATTATTAGCAATGCGGAGTTTATAAATAGTCCTAAATGATAACTTTCTTGAGTGTTATCGATTTTATTTACTATAAATGCCGAAGCCGAGTTCGGCTCCGTTCGAATTTGAAACTAATCCGGCAGTACCGAATACACACGTGAGTAAAACCGGCGTACGTGAGTAAATAATTTTCATAAATGTATAGTTTTCTTTAATATTTTGAAAACTCGGTCCAATTTTAAATATCAAAATGTTCACGGTAACCTATTTAACAATAGTTGCGTCGCGCAGGTCTGTGTGCATTGTCTGTAGGAGCTGTAAGCGTGACGTCATACTCACTGTTCTCCCTGGTGGAGTTGGTAGTGGTGGTGGTGGTGGTGTCGCCGTTGGTGTCGTTCATCATCGTCCGCGTCGTCGTCTTCACCACCATCGAGCTGGTGTTCACTTGCGAGTTCTATGGTTACCAAAGATGTAGGTTAACGTCTAATCCGTATATCTTAATATAAGAGGCCAATATCAAACACAATTTTAAGAAGCATATTAAATAATCTATCGTAAGGCAATTCGTTTTTTATGTCAATTATATCGAATTGTTTGTGTTTGCTAATTTAAACAGAAGAATTTTGCATTCGTTTAAAAAAAAAATACTGGAGCACCCGGAATATAACTTTTTGTTTACTGTCTTAGGGGCAAGCCAAGCCTCCAAAGTATGACGACATCCAAGTAGAAATGAAATTGAAATTAGCGCTGTACCCACTGCTTAAAAAAAACAAGATGCACTGTTACAAATATCGCAACTAAAAGTGTCGCACGGGTGGATAAAATTAAAATCAAACGATTGAAGGAACACAAGTCTAAATAATTTAAACGGTTCTGCAACTTATAATTTCCGCACAAAGTCGTTTTTTAAATGCAACCTACGAAAAAACATCGAAGAACAGAGTTCAACGGAGCTTGCATTCATTTGTTAGGTCCGTTTTTAAATCGCTGAGTGTGTATCTTAGTTCTTGTATATTGGCTGGCTGTACCAGCTGGCTGTACCAGATAGGCTGTAGAAGAATTGTACGTCATCTCTTTTTGCGTTATTTTGCAAAGATGTCTTTCAGTAGCACATAATGGCTAATCTATATATATAAAACAAAGTCGAGTTTGTAACAACACTTATAACTCGAGAACTGGTGGACCGATTTTATTGATATTTGATTTGCTGAATTCGTCTTCGTCCCGAATAGCAGAATGACTATTAAAACAACGAAAACAAAGCAAAAAAATTTAACAGTTAATTTAAATATATTAGGTTTGGTACTCCGCCATTTTCCGCAATTGACATCTCACGTCTCGCTACTTCACCGGGCAGGACGATGTCTGCCGGGTCGGCTGGTTTATTATAATGAACCATGAACAGTAGAGTAGTGAGCTGACCTGCAGGTTGATGTTGAGCTCGGGCGCGGGCAGGGCGTCCCCGGGCGCGGTGTGGTCGCGCACGGAGTCCACCGTGATGTCGGCCGACGCCGCCGTCACGTCGTGCGCGGCCTCGGGCGCCTCCTCCTGGGGACGCGGACCAGCGGGTCAATACACGTTGGCTTTGCATGTCAGTACGTAATACATATACTATGCAACGCAATGATATATTAAATAGGATGGATATGTTACTAGTGCGCTTATTATGAAGACTAATATCACTCTCTGAAAATGGCCTAATTGGGACATTTTGTCTAGCAGTGATTGACTAGCCTGAGTGATATGCGCGCACAAGTGTCCAACTCTTTTTTTATTTTACTATTATTGTTATAAAATTATGCCTACTTATTTCATGTCTTTGTCAAGTTGTATAATTTTGTATGTGAGGAATTCGGAACATTTTTCTCCTTCATTTTGTTAGCAACGATTGATATTATGACGTATGATAATATAGATACGACTTTTTTTATGATAAATGATTTGATTGATGCCATTCGGTAATGTAAGCACATTACCGCCCATTTTTGTAGACGTAGACGATGAACCGAAATATGTTGAAATAATTATATTTTGTAAGAGATAATTGGACATACAAACTCAATAATAGTTATATTCAATCATATAAGCTGTACCTTATGATCCCCATTAGTTAGCGGCGGTTCTTCGAAAGCTCCCCGTAGAGAGGCCGCCCACGGCGACAGGATGATATGACACTGCGCGAACGTCACCTACACACACATCACATTATTTCTACTGTTTATAATGTTATATAATTCAATAGAGTATGTATGTACGTACCTTTGTGGCCGAGAGAGTAATCCGTTGTAATTCCGACGAGGAGTGCAGGTAGAGAGCTTCGCCTCTCTTTGAGAAGCACATACTTGAAATACCACTGGAACAAAATTATAACATTAAACAAAGAGTACGGTTTTTGTTTTGCGATCGAGAAATATGCTTTCGTGCTTAAGTCTTAGTTTCTGCGCAGTGCCTGGGAAGGTGGTGCAGTTTGAATCTCTTTTATACCTATTACCCATTACATATCTTCATTTCTGTCTCACTATTTTTATATAACATATAAATTTATATGTTATAGTGTGATGCAATAGTTGTAAGGTAGGTGTTTACTTGATGTCCTCCTTGCGCACGGCGGCGGCGTTGAGCTGCCGGCGCAGCTCGGGGCTGAGCACGAGGCAGTCGCCCAGGTTGGTGAGGCACAGCAGGCACCACTCGCGGTGCCGCTCCGAGCCCGCGGCGCCGCACTCGAACCACGCGAACGCTGTGCGACGCACCTACATACGACACACAAATCATCAATGTAACATCAAAATAGCAGCTTTTTATTAAATGCGTATGAAAGTGTAGATTTAAGTAACAGAAATGCGTTTTTTTAGTCAGCCTTTATAAGACCTTATAACATCAGCTATCTGCCAGTGCAAGTCCCGTCAAAATCGGTCCAGCGGTTTCGGAGATTACCCGGAACAAACAGACAGCTGCAACTGCATTTTTGTTATGTTTGTCATGTACACTATCATATACAAGGAGTAAAAAGCTGTTATTTAGATGTTACAAACAGACACTCCAATTTTATTCATGTTTATTGTCAAGTTATTAAACGACTGGACTTCAACGCTACAGTATCGTGATTCGTGACGCGTACGTACCCGTGCGCCCTCGTGCGCGGTGAGCTTGTACTTGTTGTGCGGCTTGAGCGAGGGCAGCGTGAACACCTTGAACTGCTCCTCCGACGTGATGACCACGCGGTGCGTGCCGCTCTCCGGCAGCGGGGACACGCCGCGCTCCACCTGCACACGGACTAGGATGTAGGCAGCGAAGTTACAACTACATTATAAATGCATACCATATTGTACTCTATTTTGAAAAGAATAGGGTATATAATTGTGTGAGGGAAGTATACATCATATTCCATACTCCAGTGGTCAGATACGTTGATTCTAGTAGAAGTTTAGTTGCACAGTAAGTATTTACAGTTTAGAGAGCGACGTCTTAGTGGGGGCGTCACGACACGGTTTGCCGTCACGGCATTCAAGTCGATGTTACTGCCAAAATGCGCGATAGTTATTTTACATCAAAAAGATAACTTTAGCAATTGCCAATTTAAAACTCTTAAGTTCATATCAACACGTTCTTCTACTGCAGTCTGTAATCAGATAGTTCATGGTTACCTCCAAGGGGTCCGGCAGCGGTACAGCGGCGCCGTCCAGCACGGTGATGCCGATGACGGGCGCGCGGTGCTTGAGCTGGATCTCCTTGGCCAGCTGGCACGTCACCGGTTCGTCTTTCCTCTTGTTGGTGTTGGGCACGTTGATCGTGAACGCGTACACTGTGCCGTTGTTTGTGCCCGCCCATAGAGTGGGCGTTGAGTTTTGTGCTAGAAGAAAAATAAGGGAGATTAGTCATTGATATTTTAAAAGTACAGATATGTTACTAGCGCGCTTATTTTGAAGACTCGAAAAGGGTACAATTGTAGTCTTGGGTAGTAAGTAAGTAAGACTAGTGCAGTTCGGACTCTGAGTTCGGAACACTTTTCTCGTTGAATTTGTTAGCATATGACGTATCTAAACTTTTTGACATATCCATGAAATTAGAATTATTTAGTGTGTAATGCTTAAGGTATTATATTATATAGAGGTGAGCCGGTAAGTAAAAACAGATTTCTGACATAATATTACACAAAATCAAGACACTTTAGACAGCAAATAGTTTATATTTATGGCTGTAGTTAAATTTCAAAATCTTACGAATTATTTTGACCCACGTATACACATACATTTTTCATCAAAATCATTACATACATACAACAAAATATGAATAGCCTCGCTAAACGCGGGTGTTCAACGTCTTTACCTTCAAGGAATACTAGTCAAAACCCTTCAAGGTATACCTACTAAACTTTTAGAAATACATACTGTTAATAAGGAATGTCCGCGCGAAGTACAGGCAGCGCACCATGGAGCCGAACCCGTCGTCGGCGGGGCGAGCCTCCACGGCGCGCTCCACGGGCTTCAGCTCGGCATCCGTGTCGGACGCCGCCTTATCCGTTGGCTTCTTGGGGATTGGCTGTAAACATATTCGTATTTATTTATAATAGAGGTCCTGTGGCGGCCAATCATCATCAGCTCATAGACGTCCACTGTTGAACAAAGGCCTCCCCCTTTTAGAAGGGGGGTGCCATAATCCCCATTATTTGACCGTAATTATGACACAATTTTTTTTACAAAAAAAAGAAACGTCAATAATACTAATGTTCTCTTTTTATATTGAAATTGAACTAGATTAGAAACTAAATTTTAGATTTTAGAATAACGAGAATTGTGATTCCAGTTCTAAGCCACGTTGCTATAATATGCTGTTGTAAAGTGATGACACTCACTTGTGTGGGTGAGGTGGGGCTTGATGTGGTAGTCTGACGTCGCTGTGACCTGCCTTTCCGGAGTCTTCTGAACGACTCCCTCAGAGACTTCTTGAACGACTTTCTTCTTGATATGGGCGTGTCGCCAGCGCCGGAATGATCTGTATAAAATAATACTTGTTTGTTTACAAAAGGTAATAATAATAATGACTTGGTAACTGAAGTTCTAAGGGGGAGGCCTTTGTCCAGCAGTGGACGTCTTCCGGCTGATGATGATGATGATGATGAACTGAATTTTGGTCACAGTGGCTGCAGAATACGAAGCAGACGTATATTATTAAATGTATGTAATAAACACAGGTGCAATCTCTACTCCTTGACACTCTTTGTCTGATAGGACGGTAAACCCACACACTGAGAGATATTATGTGTAGGACCAACCGTAAAAAAATATGCTTTCTAGAAGATGGACTATAACTAATACTTTATGACCGGACAATTTAGTTTGAATATATGAAAACGTTGCACGTAATATTATGGTGCGCCGTGTTCTACGTTGTCATATTCAGGCCAATTGCCTCAATATGCTCTCTAGCTATGATTATGTTTGAGTTGACAGTGCGACGCACTGCGTCTTTATAAAAGGGCTGTTAGTGTTCCCAGTGTAACCATATAGTTCCACTACATGTAGTGCACTGTACCGTGCGGGTTGAGCGTGCACTTGTGCAGCAGCGGCGCGACGCGCAGCGCGTCCAGCAGCGCCAGGCCGTGCGCCGTGCCGCCGCACACCAGCCCCCACTCCCACTGCGCGGCCAGCGCCGTCACCGCCGCCGGTGGTACTAGCTGCACTACCGAGCTCGCCTGCGGAATACGCAGCAATGATAAAAGGTACACAGGCTACACATACAAACTTCATTATTATAAGTATGTTTAATGAGCCTAATGTAAAAAAAATCGGCTTGACTCGAGACTCGGCGGATTGGTGTCAGCGGTGTCACATGACTCCAGTCGTATCGGCCGCACGCGTCAGTCGCGTGCATCGATTGCGTGCGGCTGCGATCTATTACGAACTCGGAAGTACTTTATAAAAAACCTTTTCAAGATGTAAAGAACCAATGAAAATTTTATGAAAACCATGTTAAAATTATACAAGAATTGAATACGTGACGTGATTTAATTGTGTTGTTACTCAGTACTATTTAATCAACTCATACCTGGTATCCTTGTGGGAATGTTAGCGAGCCGGACCTCAGAGTCAACTGGTCGTGACCCTTCCACACGAAGCCGTCGCGATCCGACACTATGTTCACCGTCACAGACTAAGGAAGAAAACAGTAAATAAATATATATAAAAAATTCTTGAAGTTTCAAAATAACTCATTACTTGAGACTGGCGTGAGTAGGTAAGGGCTTTTTTATATTAGGATCAGCCCACTTACCATGAACTCTTAAAGCAGGATCTTTTCCGTTGTGAAAGCGAGACGCCGCACTACACCGCACGTAGCGGCGTCTCGCTTTCTCATCAGAAAATGTCATGCTATAAGCGTTCATGGTCAGGGGGCAGAACTTTACTCGAACTAAATGAATGGATTGTCTTCAGTTATGTTAAGCACTAATGTACTATGTGTTAAGCATTATCTAACTTTTAATAAAGTAATTACATACGCAGATTCTTTTACATAGTATATAACAAAGAGGTATAGTGACATGAATAAACGATACATACTTTAACTTCAGCCGTGTTGGTGGATGTCTTGAGACTGGCGATGACGATGTGTCCCGCCGCGCCACCAATCGTCAGCATCCCGGATAATGGGCACAGGATCACCTGGAGATAGATTTCGCCTTAAGGTTTTGGCTCCGTATCGCTTTTCGCCTCGTCGTCAAACAGGCGTCAACCCGAGACGAGGTGATTACGTCATGATTCCGATAAGTGTGCGTTGCAGTAGGGAGTTTCATACAAGGAATACTAAATGGCTCGAGTTGTTACGGTGACGATCCCTGTCCGAGTTGATAATATGTATGCTAACCTTTAGTACTTTACTCTATTTAATTTTGTCTTTGGGAAAACTTTTCCTTAGACATTCTCGTGTTCGCTTTAATTAGTAAAATCAAAATTACGTTAAGATTTTAAGGCCTGCGCAAACTTTTTGTTACCGTCACAGCATACCAGCACAGGAAAAAGCTTTTTGATCGGCAACGAGAAAGTAAGCAGAAGCAACTGGGCATAAAAATGTTTACGTCGACGCAGGGAGTGGCTGATTTCTTACTGGTTATATAGAAATCAAGTATACATTGGTAGCTCGTATCCGTCAGAAGACACAAAAGAAAAGTATTCACGTTTTTTGCTTTTATGATAATTGTATCATTGGATTGGCGTTTTTTCTTACCCGTTTGACAGCAAGCCGCGGGTCGTCACTATAAGGGTCGAACGAACCCACTCGTCTGAACGGCGGCCATTCCTCCTCGTCCGTTTGACTGTCGTTGTTCTCGCCTATTTCTTCACCACTATATAATATATTGTTACACTGATTACAAATACATAATATACAACGTGAAAGTTGATTCTAATTCAATACTACAGTTGGTAATGCATACAGTAAGAATATCGAGAGAGTTTGTTCATTGTGTATTATGGAAACATCTCACAGATTATTCAAATACGATTACAACCAAGGTTTTTTTTGTTTTATAACATACCTATTTATCTTTGGAAGTTTTTATGAAATTATAGTAAACAAATGAAGAAGCAATTACGTTTTATAATAAACTGGGTATATAAAAATAAATATTTAAAAATGTTGGGTACATATTTTCAACAGATGCTAGGTTTAAACTATTTACATTTCTACGGATAGTATACCAACAACAAGATGAGATAAGAAAAAAATTAAAAGGTAACAGTTTACAAAAAATTGAAGAAAATATAGAAATGTAAACTTAAACCAGTGAAGAGCCAAACTATAAAAATATAAACATTCTATTCCTTGAAAATATTCATAAAACTGCGTGCTACAAGTTAGAACGCAAAAGGCAGAAGGTTGCCATATAAAATATAGAATATGAAGCATGCAGCTGGCAATAAAATAATTTTTCATGCTTACAACATCAACTGTTACCTTGTAGTCGACCGTTTGAGCCCACTTCGTGAGCAAGCGATAAGCAGAGAACAAATCATTAGCTAACGTTAAAGACATAGACACACAGGCAATGTGGAGCGAGACGTTGTCGATTAACGCTACTTTTATAGAATGTTAAACAATGATATGTCAAAAAGTATAGATACGTCATATGCCAATCAAATGAACGAGAAAAGTGTTGCGAACTCTGAGTCCGAATTGCACTAGTCTTATGTCAAAGCGGACAACAATTGTACTACCTAAGACTACAATTGTCCCCTTTTCGATTCTTCAAAAAGAGCGCTAGTAACATATCTATACTTTTTTGAAATATCATTGATGCTAACGGTAATTAGAATCAATGAATTTTACTATATATAATACATAATATATATATTACAAAATTTCGCATTTCAGTATTTTGATCATTTATAAGTATTGATGTATTGACAACAAATCTTTTTTCTACATCATGAGCTTTGTATGGTTCATGTCAACTCGATATAAGTCCATAAAATATTAACTGATTGTACCCAAACTCTCTAAATATACATAAATATTTGAGTTTGTTTTAAGTCCCGTGTCACGACTTTATGTCGTACTGTATGTACTGTCGGTACTACCACATAAAGTCTTTTTACTATTGTGACAATGCCTCGCTCGCCGTGTGAATGTGTGCTAATGCCTTCATTGCAAGATTTCGTTATAAGTGACTTTAGAGTATCAATTTATTATATAGAATTAATGAAATTAATTCTTTTAATTTTCTATAGTAAGCACTGCTTTAGTTCTTTTTTATTTACTATTTACAAATTCAATTTTAAAATGGTTTATCTTAAACACAGATTGAACATTTTAAATTAATTAAGTAGCAGGCGAAGTGTTCAGCTTAATGAACTAACTTATCATTTCTTAGCTAATAAAAGAAGCTAAATGCTGTATTCGTGTTAGTACTGAAATATGACAGAAAGAGTCCATTGGCCTGACTTGAACATGTAAGTGGACCTGAACTGAACACATGGACTGGATCCGAATATGTGGACCTGATTTAAATATTTAACTGTGTCTGATCTAAACATGTACTCAGGTCTAAGGTATAAACATTAAAAGTGAGCCTAGCCTGAACAAGTATATGCGCCTAAACCGAACACATGGACCTGGATTTAACATGTGGACCTGATTTTAACATGTAACTGGGCTGAACTGAACTTGCAGATATGACTTGATCGGAAAATTTTACTGGGCCCGATGTAATCATACAACTGGCCCTGCTCTGTACCCGGGCGGTGCTGACCTGAAGAGCTGCGCGGTGGTGTACTTGTAGAGCGGCGTCATGGCCACGCCGGCCACGTCCCAGAAGCGCACGGAGCCGTCCTCGTGCCCCGTGAGCAGCAGCTGGCGCTCAGCGGGCGCGGCGCTGTCCGCGCTGCCGCCCGATATGGGCCACGCGCGCTCCGAGTACATGTTCTCGCATTGCTGTTGGCCTGCACAATCAAATATTATCGCATTAGATTGGTCACTGACTAGTCAACCTATTACCTTGTAAGTCGCCTAAAGTCACGTTTAAGTGTTATTTAAGTAAGCAATAATATTAAGTAAGGTGACACTGGAATGTAGTCGTCAATAGTTCACACATATTTCAAATTATTTTTTTATTTTAGGCCAGATTTAATTAAATAAAAAAATAAACTAAGACACTGAACCTAGTTAGAAATCTACAACTCGTATGAATTCATAGCACTAGCAGCATTTTGCCAGTCAGCGTATATCTCGACCGAGATCCATAAAACAGCCCTGACTCATAAGCACAACAGACAAAGTAAAAATAAAAATCTAACAAATTCTTTAGTAGTAACCAACATACCAGCGGCGACAATGTTCTCGTACACATTGGAGGCCACGTTGTCGACGAGCTGCGCCGTGGTGACGGCCGAGGCGTGGATGGACACCAGGTAGGGCAGGCGGAGGGGCCGCCAGCGCTCGTCGCACAAGTCTATCACCACCAGCTCCTCTTCTGCTAGCACCACCTGCGATGAGAAATACAGGTCTGGTGTAAAAGCATTTTAAATGACTTAATTTGAACCCTAAAAGTACCTTCTTACTTTGTATCGTTCATGATACAAAACTTAAAATAAATAATGTTCTTTTTAATTTGACATTTCTCCTGTAAACTTAGTATATATAGTCCTCCTTGCCGATTTCGACAACGACGACCCCTGAAATCACTTCCTTTGATGAGCCCTAATGTGGCTTGCTCTGTTAACATAACCTAGTAGTTGTAATAATAACTGCCAATCACATAAAGATTTGTCCGGTGTGGAGGCCAAACTGACAATGACTTAGTCCATTATTAGCAAAAACTTAAAAGTAAGTAGCCATTGCCTAGCACCTATCACTGTCAAAGTTAGTATAATATAATGTTGTTCTCACCAAAGCAGCAGCGACTTGGTTGACTGTTTGTACTTGTATCTGCGCGGGAGTTTCTGGCCTTTCTTCCTGTAGCGGCACGCCGTCCGGTGGTACGGGAGTCGTTGTGAAGAAATCGATTACCTGGGAGACAAATATAATTTTAAAAGCTACTGTCATTGTCCAAACTGTAAGGCTATATACCTATTACGAATTTATGAAACTTTTTTTGCATTTTTAAGCATGACTTAACAAACTTACTCGACTGGTAAAATCGAAGGCGACGTGTTTCTCTCCCTGCTGCACTGTGACCGTGTATTTGTCGGCGTATGAAGCCCGCGGCATACCACCTGTAAATTGATAAGTCCGTTAATTATGTTTAATTTAAGAAGGGTTCAAATTATTTAGTGGCAGTAAAAGTCAATATTTTTTCTTTAAAGTATTTTATAAAATATGCCAAGTAGATCACCCTCCGGTTGTGTCTGTTTGCCATCTTATTGGACAATTATGATGTTTTTATTATTATTATATTACAATTATGGAATACCATAAAGTGTATTCCATTTATCTTTGAGCGTAAGAAGGATAACTCGTGCACTTGTTTAGTTCTGTCAGGTCAAGTGACCTGTCTGGTAAGTCTCTAATTCTTTATATATTTTTATTTAGGAAACAAACAGTCGCTTAGAAACCAATGATTACATACAGACTGAGGGCCTGTTTACCCATTTACAAGTAAAGTGTTGAATAGTTACATGGGCATGATTAACGCTAATCGGCAAGTAAAAATTACGAGTACCTTCTATCGTATCTTAGTTACAGGCCAGTTTATCCCCTTATTAATGTTTCTCACATATTGTGGAATTTGTATGACTAGTTACGGATGACTTTAAGTGGCGGGTAGTCTACTTGACACTTTACTTGTCGATGGTGAAACAGCGCCTTACAGTTCTATAAAAACTTTTTAGAGGACAATAAAGTAGGACATACCAGCATAGATAGTGATCTCGTCGCCGTCGACGCTGGTCCTGTTGAGTATCTTGCTGACGGCCTTGCAGGGGTAGGGCCCGTACGGCGTCACGGGCTCCTTCAGCGGCCGCTCGCTGGCCGCGCCCGCCACCTCCCACGTCACGTACGAGCCGTCGTTGTGGGACGACGTGAAGTGCTCGCCTGCACATGGGACATTGAGATGTTAACTTCAAATTGTCACACATCTTTGATATTATATATATGTTATGGTCTAATGACGGAATAAATATGAATTTACAAAGTTTTCACATTACGTTTAAATTGTTTAACTCTGCTATATTTACCAACAAAGTAGGCAGAGTACTTTTTAAACACAAATTTAACATGAAATGATAATAATACACTGTAAGCCAGTTAAGATTGCTAGCCGAATGCTTTTAACAAGGAAGGCTTTTCTTGAAATTACAAGGTTCCTTTAAGCATTTGGCATTTAAATGCATTAAATAAATTAAATGCATTATCTACTGTTGAAAATACATAATATGCTCCTTAAAAATTAAGTGTCAACAAAGTTATATGACTCCAAATACAGAAATCCAAATTTATAAACGTCATAAGTTAAAATAAAGGTATGTAGCCACATACCATCATCATTCCAGCACAGACTCTCCAGCTGCTGGTTGGAGACGAAGGTGTGTGTGGGCGCGGCGGCCACGCGGTCCCACAGTACGACCAGGCCGCGGTTGTACCCCACCAGCAGGCGGGACGGTACCTTCGGGTGCTCGCAGATAGCTTCTACAGCACCTGGGTTCACTTTGAAGTCTTCTGGACAACTGAGGAATAAAAACAATGAAGTTATGGACTGATATATCATTTTATGTGGAAACTGTTTTGGATAGTGTATGGTTTACTCTGTATGTTTTATATTTTCTAAATAGCATTCTGTTTGTTTCCCAAATAAAATTAAAAATTAAAATTGACTGCCTCGTTGGTCTAGTGGCAGCTAAGCGCGACAGCCGAGAACGAGGTCCTGGGTTCAAAACCCTGGTCGGGCATAATGTTATTAGGTTTTCCTGTTAGGTAATTCTCAGTAGCAGCACGGAGTCTGGATTTCTCATGGTTGATGGGCAAAAGGCTCGCCCCTATTACTTTACTTTCTAGTCATTTGTCGGGTTTAGCCGACGGTGGCGTGTTGGGCACGTTTACATTAGTCGGCTGTATCCGACCGTGGCGTTCAAAAGGTTAAATTTATTCAAAAAATGTCTGTAATACTCACTTTTGCATAACAACATCCTGATATATCACATCTTCGGTGACGGCGAACGTGTTAAGGTCCAGGTTGTATATGTTCCCGCCCTCGGTCCCGATCAGTAGGTGCTTGCCTGTCGACTCGACGCATAGCGACGAGATCTTTTTGTTTTTTCCCTCGAATATGTAAGTTTTCAGATCTACTAGGGATTTCTCGTTTATTTCCCATAGATGGAGGCTGTTGTCATCTGATAGTGAAACTAGACGGCCGGTACCTGTAATAAAAAAAAATGTTTACAGAAAAAGTTTTTATACATTTTTATAACTAGGTAGATGGTGATATATTTTTTTAAAGAATAGCCACTGTCTTCCTCTGGGTTTGAGCTAGATCCGTACGAAATGTTAAATTAGGTTAGGCGGTTAAACCTTGATAACGTAACAAACAAAACAAATCACACTAATATTATAAAGGCGAGAGTTTGCGTGTGTGTGTGTGTGTTTGTATCTTTGTTTCTTCTTCACGATCTAACGGCTGGACCAATTTTTATAAAATTTGGTATGGAGGTAGCTGATACCCTGGATTAAAACATAGGCTTCTTTTTATCTCGAAAAATGTAGCAAGTAACACCGCGAGGCGCAGCTAGTACTTTCACATTTTGAAGGTAAGGTAACAACATTATTAATTAAAAAAAAAAAAAATCCTTTTTGCTGTATAATTACTGTAAAAAGATACGGAAACGGATACTACAATCTAGCTACAATCTCCAAAATATGCAACTTTATCTTTTTATATCAACGGCTTAGCGTTCCGGTATGTATTAGTAATAACTGACTATTTGCGTATGTGTGCGTGTGAAGTATGCACTCATACGTATGTTGTATACGTATACTCATACGCACACATACAATGATAAGCAGAGGTGCAATGTTTTAGGTAACTACATCCACATTAGGTACTCCTATTAGTTCGGATATTTTATACCACAAAGGGGTCTAAATACGTAAATATGTCTTAATATTTAAAAATAAGGGCGTTACTAACGCGTGCGGCACAGATGAATAATGTCCTAAAATAATACGTTATCAAAGTCATTCAGCGTGACTAAACGTTTCATAATAAACTGAATGCGTGGGCGCAGGCGTCCTCCGCTGCTCAGAATCCCTAATAAAATCTGTTTATTTCGTAGCTTTGAATAGTAGTATGAATGGACCATATAATAACATAGTATATAAAAATGTTTTTTTTTTTTTATTTCACGATTAGGGCATTTTTAGAATAGGTCCATAAACGACTACAGGTCATTTCGCGAATATGTCCAATGTCTACTAAACCAAAGCCGCGTGTGGCTATATTAAGAAAGTTTAGTATAGAACAAAGGCGTAATTTAATATCTATATAAATAAAAAGGAATGTTTGTATGTTTGTCATCTATGCCTTCATAACCTACTGATCAGATTGTGATTAAAATGGTTGACTTCTGAGAAGGCCCGAGAGGGTTTCTGACCCAAAAAATCTATATAATTGCTATCCGGATTCACGCGGACAAAGTCGCGGGCATCAGCTAATATGTATTTAAAAAACATGATTTGGTAAGAATGCGTCAGACAGTACACAAAAAACAAACATTTTTGCACTGCAAGTTGTAAACGTTGGACCTAATCTAATCAGTAATAACGGGCCCACCCAAACCCAGAAAGATAACTATTGTAGTATTTTAGTAGAGCTGATGTGTCATCATGTTTCTGTACATACTTTTATAGGAGCATACCGAAAGGAATTACAGTTTAATAATAGTTAAAATGGAATATAATTACTTTTAAGATTGTCCGTTAACATTAGTTCTTCTGTATTGTAATCTGTGGATAACGTTGTGAGTAGTGTATTTGTTAATTTTACGGATAAGCCGCTATGTTACGATATTTAATTTACTGATGTCTTTTATCTGAATGAATAAACAAAAGCAATGCCTAAATGATTTAGGATGTAAAGGTTTGTCCGGTCCAGTGCTCTAACGAATTCGAGAGACTTTTCGTATTCAGCATGTTCCGGTTACCTGATATGAAGAGTATCTGTGTGACGCTGGCGTCTGAGTTGGTGTGCTGTCCGTAGAGTTCGACGCCGGGTCTGCCGTACACTTTGAGGGCGCCGGTGGCTGTGCCGAGGGCCACCACCCGCAGGAGAGGGTCCCATGCGAGGGCCGAGGCTCTGTGCGGAAAGCCGTGCTGGACTGTCTGGAAATAACATCGATATTGTTAGACATGTAGCAAATATAAGCAATTGGATAGCAATTCCTGAATGTACATTCAGAGCCGCTTGCCATAGGCAACCAGTCATTCTGACGCTTACTACTAAAAATGTTTTGTCCAAATTTCGGTCACGGCGGCCTATCTAAGTTGAGATGAGCCAATTGTGGAGATTCTATAGTGCCCAAGTATGCGTGCAGAGACACAGGTGCACTCCCTATTGCCTGACTCTCATTGTCCGATGGGAAGGCAGACCGACACGACTGGAAAGAGATCACGCTCAGGACCAACGGTTTAACGTGCCTTCCGAAGCACAGAGGGGTCTGGACATGTGAAATCGATCACCCATCGCCAGATTGATCGCAGCGAGCATACCCTTATCTCGCAGATCGATTGATCTGCGAGGTAGCTTCAAGCCCTCAGAGAGGATTTTAACTAGCTTAGTAAACCCGGCCTGGAATTTACTTATCCCGTGGGAATTAATTGTATACAAAAAAACACTAAGAGGAACTCAAGTCAATTTCTCTACTACTGTTCAAGTCAAACGGAAGCTGGGAACCTGGTTTTGTATAGGTATAAGCATAAAGATTATGTTAATGAACATAGTCTTGTTACTTGTTTATATATGTATGTGTAGTGTTGTGCTAAGAAAGTAGCTTCTATTGTTGTGTTATTGCACTGAGAAACAATTTACAATGTCTGTAGGTATGTTTAGAGGATATGATTCATGGCCTAAGTGAAAAAAAAAATATGATAAAAAGCATTGTAACAACGCTATTCTGTCATAGCAATTTATAGTTTAATGTGAACGTCCCTTGATTTTTATTTCGATAAAAAGTTCCAAACATAATATTAGCCTACGTTATCAAAAGAACTTCCCTACTATTTACAGGGCAATTACATCACAAATGTAAATAGGAAGGTAATTAAGTGATAGAATGGGCTTTTTGTTGCCTGTTTGACACCTCGGACACAATGGCGTGACGTCACGGAACGTGCAGAGATGTGTGACTCATAATAGCACTTGTGGACTAACTTCTGGTAAGTGATTTGAAATTTTTTTTTTGAAATCGCTTGTTATAAAAATCTACACTATGAGGGATGTTCGTAAATACAAATGCAATGGATCTACTTGTGTTCAAGTATTGTTCGGACAACTGACATACAAGCTAACGAATATTGGTATAAAGAGAAATATGATAAATCAAGGTCTTGGTAAACTTGGCAATGGAAAACATACAGGATCTTGTGAAAGTGACCTAGTCATATTCGGATGACCTGATTGACGCATTTGGACTGCTGCGCTAAGGGTTGCGGGTTCGATTCCCGCACGGGACAAAAACTGTTTGACCGCAGATGTGATGTGTCCTTTACTTATCATGCATGATACCTAAAGGACCAAATAGACACATAAGAGGCTTATGATTCCTAAAAGACCAAACCCTATAAGGACCAAATCGGTATTTACATCGCGTGCGTTCTGTCATTGGAAGTTGTACGTATAATAATTTGTTACTTGCCACTCGTCTAATAACACTAAGTTATTGGCTATGAAGAGGGCCGTGGGAAGTTGCATACAGACGGTAATAGATGCGTGTTCAGAAAATTATGCGTTTTATTACATAGCTGTTGGTTCGCCATTGAGGTTTTAAGTGTATCTTTAGTGAATTAAGTGATAAGACAATGACATACTTTATAGTAGATTTCATCAGTCCATCGACTTTCAAAGAAAACTGCAATATAAAGATGGAACGATATAGGAAAATTCATTAATTTTTTTGGTGTTGAATATGCAAGTGGAACAGTAAAACACGGAATTAAAAGGAGAATATGACAAGCAATACTACTTATTTTGATGACATTTAAGTGTCACGTAAACATCAAATAGTTTTACAGAAAATACTTAAATTTCATTGTGATCAAGACATCCAATTGGCACAAGCACATTTTAATTTTATGCACTCTAGATCACCTCATACAAGAGCTGATTATCTGACACGAGAACGTTATGTTATGTAGCTATTCCTCAAACACCGTGTTACTGTGTCGCGTACCAACATGGCTAACACAAATTACTTTAAATTAATCACGTACCATTAATTTACAGGCCATTTGTAACTGCGAGGTGTTATTAGCTGTGATAACGTTAGTTACGGTCGTCGCGTAGTTGTAATTTATTGGTTCTTTTAAAACGGGTCAGAATAAAAAATACACGAGCACTTTCTTACAAAAAAAGCCTTTCATTTTTGGTGTCTGGACATTTTGGACGTACTTAGATAAGTCATCGACCAACTTCTCGCGAAACAATAGATATACATATGTATAAGGTTCGTGTCGTAATTGGATTATCGAGCTTTAGCAGAGATAAACGTGCGTATAGCCTATCGCAATACATTCAAACGAATTTATAAACGATTCAATTAAACTCGAAACTTTATTTCATATTAAACCAATTACAAGCTCTGATAAAACATTCAATTGCTATATTCAACAACAGTGGAGTCTCGAAATATTTATTTAATTTTTAAAAACAGTTCTCAGAAGACATTACTTCATTTACTACACTCCAGAATTGTTCAGGCGCTGCAACATGCTTTTACAGCAATGCCCTGAAGAGAGTCGGTAACTACAGTGAACGTTTTGATTCCTATGTAACAAACAAAATACTAATTACTCAAACGAAAAGCTAGGTGTAATTACACGCTGTTGTGGGACTTTATTTGACTATATGTACCTACATCACGTAGAGGCAGCACTCTATTATTATTTTATTCGGGCCAACGTGAAAGCTAGCCCAATAGCACACAATACTCGTAGAGAAGGTATTCAAACATTTGATGGTACACTAATGGCGCCTTCTAGCATCGCTGTTTATCATTGTGGTAGGTATCTGTGTACAATTTGATGACTCAGAACTACAAATCATTAGCAGAACCAATCAAGGTTGGGACGTTCACATTATCGTATGAATCAGCAAAAATATTTGATATACGCAACATATCATGTATAAACAATTATTTATTTATAAGTCTGAGTTTAAATCGTTTTCTATTTTAAGCAAAGAGAGTAACGTCTTAATGTATACTGTATTACGTTGAGTTTAAGGTGCAATTTCTAATGGTGGATGTAACAAGAGTTTAGTTGATAGCTGATTCGGAATGATGTCGCATTCCAGATGGTAGCAGGCGTGACCGATGCCCTCAAAATGCTTATCAAACAGGTATTGTGTCATCTTCGTTTGAAACATGTCCTGTTTCTTAGAACAGGCACTGTGTTGTTTAAAATAGTTATGTTTCCTCATGGTTGTGGGAATTTACCCGCCGATGCGTGTAGACCTATTCATTGCCGAACGCCGGGTATAGACCAAGTAATAAGTTTAACTAAGACATTAATGTTAAAAGCCACAGACAAATAAACGAAAGAAGAATAGTCAAAATAACCTCCGTTGCTTATGGGTCTCATCTCACTGGACTACCGGCACAGTGCAGACATAATAATTATAAAGAAAGTCTGTGTCTTTACAATGTTGAATACATACAAACAATCTTTCTCATACTAGATTGAAGGAAATATTATCATTAAGGTACCAACAGTAGGTTAGGTACTAATGGGTACCATAAAGCTAGCAGTTCCGTACTGCTAACGGTACTGCATCAACGAAGAACACTGCACAAAAGCTTCTAGCAGCCATTGTCTAAGTTTGGCCATGATTGTGCAACACTGTCTACTCAAAGCAAGTACACGTGCACTCGACCACAAAGCTTGATCGCTTTACTGAACCGGTTCCTCTGCACCAGCGGTGCTCAACATTTCCGCGAGAATTAAAACTAATGATTCAATCAATGTATATTCAGCGTTCCAAACCAATTGTGTTATGGTATTCTAGCAAAATAATGGAATTTCTAGACATAGTCATCCTCCTCCTCCTTGTGTCGTTTGTCCTCAATGCTGAGGGTCGTGACCACGACGAATTACTTTCTCCTGGACTATCTCTCGCCATCTTGTCCTATCTTAGTCATATTAAGTGGTTAAATAGAATCTTCATTATGAAGATCCTGAAGAATGTTTTCTGATTATTCATGTAACGCAGGTGTTTTTATTACAGAGTCAAACAATATTACAATAGTAACAAGATACAGGCTTAATTTTATGAACCAAGTTTTGGAACCGAGCAACTAGTTTTGACGTTTTGTAAGTGCTCTTTTGTAGCCTATATGAAATAAAAACATTATGACTATGACAAGTTCAAAGATGTAGTAATATAAAGTTTAAAGGTTGAGCATCGCTGCTCAGTACCGTTAGGGGTCTAGTCTGCCATACCCTAACTCAAACGATACAAAGATCAAACTGAGGCTCCGACGGCTCAAATTCAGCTTTTTTGGTTCGGTGCAACGCCCTAGGAACGTGAAGTGGTTTTAGATTGTCCTGAGATTAGCTTTATAGGTACATATGCGTCCATATTTGGAGTTATGTTCATCATACTTGGCTAAGTTAAATTAGTGGTACGTGCAAGTTTTTAATAGTATCAGATTAAAAAAGAAAGGTAAAAAAACGAAAACTCTTTTGTTTAGGAGTCATCTATTAGGTATATTGCAAGAAGTGTGTAATTTAGCATAATTTAAGTCTACATAGAGGAGTGTAGAAAACCCACTTGTATACTATGATTGAGTCTTACTGTACGAGTATAAAGTGTTGTTACCTGGCAACCAAAGGCAACTAAGAGAAATAAATTTTAAATAGATTATAACGATATTGTCCATATTGACCGAAACAAATACCTGTGTAGAAATCATCATCAGCCAAAGACGTCCACTGTTGAACATAGGCCTCCCCGTTTAAGCGGGGGGGGGGGGGGTTTGTCATAATCCCCACGCTTGGCAAGCGGCTTGGGGATCGCAGTATTGGAAGCTGTGTAGAAAGCAGCTAGCTAATTATTTAGCCGTTTAATGAGAGAAATCTAAATTAAATGATAGTTTAATGACCATTAATTAGCCAATATTACCTATGGATTCCACACCTTTGTCCCACAGGTATGCAGTAATTGCCATAATGTCATAACACAAATTGATACGCCTGTAAATTAATTACCAGACGTCACTCATCCATCAATTACGGGTAACACTATGAATGTAAACGACATTGTTCATTCATATTCATGACGGCTCTGGAATTTAATCATTGCGCTAACCACATGGGCAATTGGAGCGTCGCATGTTTGTGTATCTGTGGTCATTATGTGCGCCACTTAGTAGATGGGTAATTTGGTAAGGAGCTTATCCGACTTAGCTTTGTGAGCGCTGTGTTCTGTTGGATATGAAGTAATCCAATACACTATCAATATTGGGCATGGCTATATTTTTATAATACATACAGCTAAAAGACTGTGAATATAACATGCCATTCTTCATATCGTATGGTTGATAAACAACCTAGAGTCGGAGTTTAAACCGCCTATAGGACTCTGACATGACTTTACATACCGTTGAAAAATCTCCCAGGTTTGCCGGTTTCCTCACGATGTTTTCCTTCACCGTTTTTAGCAACTGATAACTAATTTATAGTACGCACATGAATTCGACAAGACATTGGTGCGTGCCGGGGTTTGAACTTGCGACCTTTGACTTGGCAGTCCAATGGTCATACCACTCGGCTATCAGTGCTGTTAAAACATGCCATAAAATCGTGAGAATCAAAATATTAGTAAACATATTTTATTTTTACGTCATAAAGAACATCATATTATTACCGGCTAATATACGATATTGCTATAGGTGTTATATATTTTCTGAAAGCTAACTGTGGTCTATAACATGTAAGTCCCGAGTCCATGCATCAAGTGCGCTATTCCACATCCATTTATACGAACAATTGACTCGTAAACTAAGCCATATCACATTAGACGTGGTTAACTGGAAGTAATACGATTGTTCACATAAAATTGCACTGATATGCCTACGCACCTTGCAGAATGATGTCACTAAGCCATTATAACAGCTGCGGCTTTCGTGCCAAATGACGTCATTTTATGAGGGCGATTTAACACTTGCGTTAAAAGTTTTTATTTGTGAATGCTTATGTATTCATCGTTCTATTTACCGGCCTTGTAAGGTCGGTCACAAAAAAGAACTGAAGTGCATAATCCTGTTTTACGTAGCATCGTAAAGGCTACGATAACAGGCAATGGAACAAGGAGTAGGGTAATTAGGAAATGGTACTTAAAACGGATAAGGGGCAACGATTGTCCCGAGAGTAATCCTAATTGCTCATTCAATGATCATTATGAGAAGGCTTACACGAGTTAATGTTTGTTCCAGAACGATTCCTGGACTAATAACAAGGCAATTTTCAATTATGTTTCAAGAAACTTTAAAAGGATTGCTAAGAACCATTAAAGTAAGACCAGTTATAACACCCTTTCAGATTAAAATGGTTCAGATTTAAGTTGAGACAATACGTCTTCTAATGGATTGCAAAATATAATTATTCCCTGAAGGACTTTTGGATAAATCCGTGGTCTTAGATATAAGATATTTTAGGCAATCTTTTTAATTCTGTAACGCCAGTAATTTAGGGGTTGTTCCTATTCGTTATCTGGGCTCTGACTTCCTTCTTACTCATATCTTCCGCCATGCTTCACACTATTTATATTTATGTATTTCTTTGTTGGTCTTTCCTGTTGAGTACTACCTACGTATCTCCCGTCATATTCTTATCAGACTGCCACAAAGCAATACCAATCTGTAATCCAAATAACATTTTTTTTAAGAATATTCTTCTAAAAATATAATAGTCGTAGGTGACGACCCTAGCAGCGACCTTGACCATAAAAATGTGGGTGTTCCGTTAATGTAAACATAATTAACACGCCCAGAATATTTATAAATGTCACAGAAATGAATCATTCCGTTCCGGATAACAGAGAAGTAAATTAATTTAGATGTGTGCGTACTATTGCTCCCTCCGCATCAGTCTAGGTGACACAGAATTAGATACTAATCAGTATGTGTAGTGTTATTGAGTGTTTGGAATATGATAGTCGATTACTGTATTGGAGCATTTGGATTTCGCAGGTATTCGTATGACAAGTTTATTCTTGGTAGATATGCAAATATCTGACGTGATTCAGCGTTTTTATAACATACAGAAGCATTTGTTAATTATAATTTATTTTATTTTGTATTATCCAGAACTGCACTACGTAGAATCAATGAATACATCCCTTATAAAAAAGAGCTTCCACAAGAACGGTTGGCAAACCTTTGAGGCTTTAAATCTACTACTATAAAGTATTGTAAGCTTCACACGGTACGTATATGGCTTCGGGGAGGAAACGGAAGCCTTGTCGACGACGCCATGCGAATTGATGCGTCCATTACAATGTCAACGACTTCATAGCGCATTTAAATTGGACATTAAATTCCAATCGATCAATTTGGATGTTCGAGATGCCGAGCATTTAAAACATATGGACTTCAAAGATGTTCTCTCCATACAATATTTTCACTGTGATGCAAATTGAAGGCGACATGTCCATGTTATGTCTAGTTGCCTTAGACCCAGAAGTCTACGTTGTTTATAATGAACACTGACATCACCGACTAAATGATAAAGACTGATTTGTACGGGCCAAAAAATTTGCAGGGGTCAACGAGGAAGCCAATTTGTTCTAAACTATCAACATTGTTTTGATAGTCGTGAGCTAATAAGTCCATTAGAGCGCTTTCAGACCGACACGTGTAAAATTCTGCACAGCAACATTTTTTATTAACCTTTTCGTGATCGTGGTTTTTATATAGCGATTTGTCAGGATGCCAGCGAACAGACCGCCCATTAAGAGATCGAGGGTGTACGATTTTTATACCAAAACACTTGAGAAGACCTATAGGCTCTAATGTAAAGGTTGGCTGGCATGTGGGCGTGATGGTGTAAAACATATAAATAGGCGCGGTAGGTATGCTGTGCTTCAGTAGTGGGAAATATCGATCAATGTCGAGTTCACCAACCTTACTGTACAACATCAATTAATGCGAATCGATGGCACCTAAATAATGCTCGAGTAAATGATGACTAACCGATCATTCAAAGAACTTTTGGTATCAAAAGCTTGTGTAGGAATACTAATGGCCGATTATCACGGTAAAATAATAGTCGATACTATGAATGGGTATGACGTCACTTAGGCTACGTAGCACGAGATACGTCGTGGTGTCAACAGTCAGTCAGACGGGCTTCCTGCACAACTTCCGTGGACAATGCGCGTCGACGCCATTGTTGTTGTCCCCGGGCGTCGGCGCGGGCGCAGCGTGTGTAATCGATTGTTGCTACGTGACAAATGGACACTGGCGAATTTAATATTGTCTATGCTGCCAATTTACTACTGCATTTAATTATTCACGGAGTTCACATAATTGTTGTTAAATTTGAATTCTTGGACTCAATCTTAACATTCCAACTCACGAATTCTGATTATAGTCGTCTGAACAAATTAACTTATTCTCAAGCGCATTTGAGATTAAAATACAAGAATTCTACGGCAATTTAAATTCCTATTCAGAAGTCAGGTTTGACTAGAAAATAGTTCTTAGTCGGTAATCCCAATAGGGATTATAAAGATTCATTCACTAATTCCATTTACAATCAATAAATAGCGATTAAAGGCGATCAAGCAGAACTGGCTTTGAATAATCAAACGTTCAATTAGCTTAAGTAATACTAGTAACAGGCTTCGAGCCATTTATGGGTCGAGTGATTTCCTCTATCGATGACTATACTCGGAGGGGCGCATGCGCCATTCAGTTGCGCCGGCGCTTCGTTAAATGTCATTCATACGAGTTAATGATGGGATGTTTAGTGTCATTTGAAAACAAACTGACTGTTTACAAATAATAAGTGTTCGGTGATTCAAACGCATACTTTCTTTTTTACTATCCTTTATAATACAGTCGTGGTAATATTTTGACGATTTCAAAACTATGCAGCTATGCTTATTTCACAATCAGCTAGAAGTCCAAGACCTAAGAATGCGACCTTGCGTAATACTGCAATATGTAGGGTTCAATGTCACATTCTATGACCGGTACTTTACAACATAGTACAAAGCTGTTATTTTGTAATAAAATGTTGGCTGATTCAAGAGATTCTTAGAATTCTAGAGAATAACTTCAAACTGAAAAGAAGACACTGCAAGTTATGAAATATGAATTACATGTAATGTATTTATACAATTACAAAGATAGTATTTCTCATTTTCTTAGTAAACGATTGACATCGAATACGTGTATCATAAATTGACAGGTTGGCGCATATTTTGTAGAAGCAAGTGAATATGCGTGGACTTAGGTATTTGACGTTTCTAAGAAAATTTATATCGTTTATTTCCAAGACTATGATAAAACGCAGATTGTTTGGAAACATGAATCAGGTTCTGGATAAGATAACCTGTCTAACATTATCAAAGTATGACAACACAGTGAAACATAGAGCACCGCTGTCAGAATACAAATTCAAAACAAGTAACGAGTCTACTAATAAAATTAATGTACATCTCTGGTAAATACGAATGATTGACGCTTCCGTTCAAACAAAAGCTTCGATGTATAGTTTGATGGAACAATTACAGATAACGGTCATAGAAAAAGCATGCAGGTGTCTGGCACACATGAGTCAGACAGGTATTGACATTCAGCACGAGTGCACGGCTTAATGCAGTATCCTGCGATGCGGCGTTGTTTGAGGAAAAAAAAAGACTATGTTCCGATTGAGCCTTCAAGTGACATTTCGTTTCTTTAGGAATTCCACAATGCATGCGACATTTTAACATTGAATTGACGCACTTTTCAACGTTCAGGTATAATACAAGTGGGTAACCTTGTATAGCTTCTTGATGTCTATGATTGTCAGATATCAGTAAATCCAAATAAACTTTCTATTTATTAATACTTAAGAGTTTATGGAATCTTCCAATCAGTCCGAATCAGTTTATGTAATCTATTGAATAATTTATGAGTTTTTCTTAACTTTGAGGTATTTAATACACAAGTTCCACGTTCTTGTATTCAATAAACATTGGAGTTAACAGCCAATAAAATTGCTTCTCCTTCACTAGGTCTTGTGGAAGCTTACAAGTTGAAAAGTCTCAAGTCTTGGATACCTCTGCGAAATAAGTTTAAAAACACATAACAAAAATCTAAAGCTTACAATTTTAAAATAGGTATTTACATCATCTGAACATGTTCATAGACTAATGTTGATAGTTATATGCAAAATACTACACACTATACCTACATAATTTAAATCACGCGGGTCTGATGCACTGTGTCCCAAGGTCGTCGGATCATTGCATATTGCAATCAAGTAGTAGGAGTACATGGTTCAAGTTAAGCCAACATTAATGTTGTTGGCTTATAATCATGGACTGAATAGCTGGTAGAGTCGTGAGATATGTGTATAGAGAGCGATGTTACTCATAAAGCTATAGGATTGGACTGTTCTATCAGAAAGGCTGAGTTCTTGACTATACATAGTCATACACTTCTTGTAACAATAGAGATATATTATACAATCAGATATTTGTATGTATTAATTATCTGATTGTCAATTATTACAAGAGTTGTATGACTAAAGAACTCATAGATTAAATCCGTTATTTGTCAAATGAGGACACAGGAAAAAGATGATACTCTTTTTGTAGGTGCAACACTTTCATATTCCTACCTATCTTCATTCAAATTATACATATTTTATGGAAACACTTATGAAAGTCTATCAAAATAAACCTAACGTTACCACAACAGAGATACCGACCGTATACGGACGGCAACAATGCAACGATCTCGATACGGTGAAACTTCGTGAGTTCGTGCAGCAAGGAGGCGGAGTACCGTTGCTTTTAACATTTGAACCTACATTCGATCACAACCTCTTTTTCAACATTTACCTTTGAACATGCATGTATATTATCTCTTAATACCTCGAAACAAAGTTCATTTTCGAATGTAATAGTTTAGGACAGCTGTAAATAGGTTCGCGTTCGTATCTCTAAAGAAAGACTTGATGGTTTAATAAGCTAATGAACACTTAACGGTACAGTATTGTATGTTTAATTAATTTTTGAGATGACAGCTGTTCCGTACCGTTTTGCTCAAGAGGTCAATGAATGGGAAACGTATTCGATTAAACAGAGAGAAACCATTACAATAACACGTCGGTAGGAAAATATATGATGTAATGCAAATATATTTCTGATATACAGTTTAAACACAAGTTGGTATCAACATCGCCGGTATCTGCAGTTCCATTCAGGAAATGTATGACGTCAAATATTATAAAATCAGCTGGTAAGCAAAACAGTGTTATATTCACAGAAATAATTCAATACATTGTGTTCAACTAAGTCAAACAAAGATGTACACAGTTGCCTACTGTCTGTTTCAATCTTGTGTAAGTATTAAAAATAAACATTTCTATGGAAACGAATGCACGCGAAAGTGAAAATCGATTCTTGTATGCAATGCGATTGAATTATGCAATGGGTAGGAAATGGAGCACGCCGCATGATCTCGATATTGCCTAGCGGAACGGCAGGCGCGGTTGTCATTGAGAATACTGCACATATGGACTAGATTCATACGCGATTTAATTAAGGAAATGTTAGCATTATTACAATAACCCGCTTATGATAAACAATAGCGCAATCACCATTGATTTGATGGCGACTGGGTTAAGAGGGCAATATCGCTACGCCAGGATACAATTTTGTATACTAATGCTTTAAGAGAGCATGAACTGGAGCTTTGTAAATACTTACATACATAGTTATTTACTTATCGTTGCGATCTTCATATTGTTATGCATATCAGATAAGATCATCGTGTATCATAATAGCCCGTCAATATACCTGAACGTAGGTTAAGCTGTAAAGGTCCTTTCGATTATCTTGACTATTTGATTATAATATGTATGCTATCAGCACTATAATAACGCCTGGCGTCGACGGAAGAAATCTTGAAAAAAATCACTAAAATTAAAATTTCAATGGATGAAGCCCCATTTCATTTTGAAGCCCAGCGTTTTAATTTGCAAATCAAGCTTTCGTTACATCAAAACAGATAACCAATATTATGGCAGACACGTTCCGCAAACACGGTCATGGTAGCATGCATAAATATTCATGCAGAGCGATAAAGGCACGGGTCGTTGTCAGCTATGAGTTACGATAACATACCTGGGACGACCTCCGTCAGAACTAGACGTAATGTAAATATACACTCTGGGTACTAACACTTGAGACGATTTGAATATTTATGTACTTGATCCAGTAGTAGTATTAGATTCCAAGCATTCGTACACCAACAATGAACTTCTAGCATTGTTGTTTAATCTAAATTCTTAACTATCAAAGAAAGGTGAAGGACGACACATCAAATAGTCATAGCACTATAGAAAATATAGTTATCCACTTATCTGTTGTACTTAAAAAACTATTAGTTCCACTTAAGATCCTCAAGTTAATAAATAAAGAAGAACTTTCCCAAGTCGTGCAAGTTCGGAGACTGTTCAAACTTTATTTGGACTAGATTTATTATTTAGGAGGTTTATCCTCTTCGGATTAACAGATCTACACCCAGGCTTTGGTATAAAAGTCCGGCTACTGAAGAAGTTGGAGATAAAGTTAAATTCTTTACAACGAAATGTTAGGAAAACAAGATTTGTTCTTTACCTTTCTTAAATGGCAAAATTATGAGAGGGAACAGTTTGTTATTAAATTAGCTCTATGCAAAATAGGAAATGAAATGGAAGTTGGTTAGGAGACTGCAATTGATTTATATTTATGAAACATTTTAATGTAAATATTATTTGAACAAAGATTTCTTTAATTCACGTCATACGTAAAATACCCATACGTAAACATTTTTTAAGGTCATCTGCATAAGAACAGTATATTGATCGCTAGTATAACAAATATTTGTACAGTATATTTGCTTTATAAACCGGCCATTATGTTGTCAAAGCTGCAAATATATTGCAAAGATTGGTGCAGAACTTCCGACTATACATTCAAATTTAATGATTAACTACCTTGTTTAACTACTAAATGGAGAGTGCATTGTCCCGACAAGAGTAGAGCACGAAATACGTAAATGGACTTTCTTTAAAAATAGATAAAGTATCACCTAAGAATATCTTGAAAATCTAAACTATAAGACCGAAGGCTCGGCGGAATATAATGTTAAAACACTAACAGACCCGAGTAGCCCTGATGAATGACAATAGGCTTCCCACCTACGAGCTACATGGAACTTAGGATGATCGGCGATATATGAGAATTTAGACTCCTAGTAAAGGATGAACACTTCTGTTTACTGCTTATGAGAATTACAGACGACATTGACAAGTTTACACAATAGTTCCTACACGGCAAAGGGTGGGTTACATCAATGAGATGAAGAAATCTCCTCTGATATATACAAATATTGTGAAGCTGAAGTCTGTTTGTTTGGTTTAACGCGCTAATCTCAGGAACTACTGGTTCGAAATGAAAAAATATTTTTGCGTTTAATAGTCCATAGACGAAGACGCGGGCGGAAGCTAGTGGAAAATAATGAACATTAAATATAAATGAAAACTTACTGCTGAGGACGTTAACATACACCACTTCTAAAGACCATAATCTGGTACAATGTCGTCGTTTATGACCCTTAAAATTACCTCTTTACCTTCTCTTAGGCTTAACGAGTTATACAGAAAGATTAACGACAGATATAATATGTGGATGGGTAATTAAAACTGCCTTCATTTAGTTAAGTATTTGATAAGGACATGCCTACTCTTCTAAAACTTAAAACTACACGTTTTCTGAAGTGTAACTAGAGCCAGTCTAAAAAAAAGAAAATACTTTTTCTTTTCAAAGCTGGTTATTCTGTAGCCTAGCTAGAGGAGTCCTTCACCTACTTCGTGTGCTTGTTTCTTGTATGTGCTAAGTAAATATGATTGTAATTAATACTTTTTAGTGAAATAGGGGCTGAAATTCTACTGCAAATATGTGACGTATTTGTTGTATTTTAAGTAAAGTCAAAAAATGTAGTTATTAATAATATATCTTTGCCTCTATCGAAGGTATGGGACAGGCAGAGGTGGACTTACTATGATAGAAAACCTTCAGTTCACATCACTACGTGTTATATCACTACTATAATAATGAGCTATTTTATGTCCATCGTTGAGACTATTAGATATTTTCTCAACAATATCATAATTATTTCAATTAAAACAGGTTATATTAACCGTACCCTGTTCACGTAAGTATCCTTGAAGGGCGTACAACATCGATGATACGATACGCCGATAACGTTATCAACGTTTGTATCAATAAATTTAGAAGTAGGTACACATGTACTAGCAGCGCGCAAGCCGTATCATTCGTTCTAGCTAAATGAATCATAAATGTTGTACAAGATTATAGTTTGTTAAGAATTTCGTAGCAATAGCGTTATTAAGGTCAAATGACATGAATACTAGTAATTATAAGTCGTATACAATGACCTTTGCCCAGCAGTGGGGCTTTAAACAGGCTATTAAAAAAGTCGGTTAAAAAAGCGTCAACTTAAGCTCAGTTAAGATTTGAAAGGGTTATGTATAATTTAAGTTAAGATCGAGATGTTTTGCGGATAATTATCACGCCACTTCTAAACAATACAGTAGGTAGGTACTAATATTATGTAATATTCAGAAAACAAACAATAATGTTCCGAAGGTCCCGAACTTTCGTCACGCTATACTGCAATGAGGAATCAATGTGAGACGAACAAAGTAACAGCGCCATAAAAAACCACACGAAACGCCATCAATAGTGCCGTCTTACGTCACAAATAAAACTTTAATGGCAGACGAGGTGTATTCTCGTATTAGCTAATGCGAGAACGGTAAAACAATCGTAAAGTAAAGGAATTCGATCTGATGATGCGGCCGGTGCGGTTCTGCTGATTGCAGGCGCCCCAAATATATCGCTTAAACACTGTTTATTTTTGTTTTTAACGGATAAACATTGTTAACGGCCGGCGGCCGGTCGTTCGATACTTGTTATAATAAAGTTTATGTTTAATTTAGTAAAAAGGTGATAAAATTAAAGACATTACAGAGAAATCTCATGCTACAAGGACTGACTCGTCAAGCACGTGGATGCATTAACGAGTGAAACGAAAACTGTACTAAAATCTTCACCCAATTCATATGATACCTTGCCTTGATGGCAAACAGAAACAATAAAAAGATGTCGGCTGATGATGTGGTTATATATACTTATCTTTGCGAAAAAAGCAACATTTGCAAGAAAAATTCTAACAAGATTGTCAGTAAGTAACAATCACTTTCATTATTCTCGACGTCATGCAAGACTATAAACCTCGATGCATAAACAAATGCACGCTAGCCTGAGGTAATTATTTTACCGCCAGTCAGCAAGGTAGGGCACGAGAAACAAGGTAAACTTAGATATGCAAATAAACAATGTTGTACACATGCGAATTTGTTACTAAACTAAATCACAAATAAAAATTACGTGCGTGTTTTGTTAAAATTCTACAGTTAAGGGTTTCAGCAAATCATCTAAGGTCTAGACGCAAAATAAGGTTATGATTGATTCAGATTGTTATTGAAACCAACAACGTTGCTGTCGATAGTGTCAAAAACATGGAAAAGATAATAACAGTTTTTAGAATGAATTACAGAAATGAAGATTACGCATTGCTCTATCGTGTTTGTCAAGACCGAAAATAGACGATAATAATTACAATAAAGATTTTTAAAGCTGGACTTTTATTTTATGGCCATATCTTAATAACATAACGGACGTTCCAATCAGACAAACATTACAAAAAATACTTTTGTAGGCATGTTATGGATTGAACCTTAGTTCCTCACAATATAATGGGTTAATAAATGTTTTAACATGGCCCAATATTGACAGTACACACAAACTGAATTGGATCAGAATGGAACACGACGACAACGAATTCCAACGCGTCAAGGGACAGAATGACATTTCCTTTATTGATTAAATCCCATTTCTATTGGAATTTACTTTACTGAAATCTCCATAAATATTTTTGGCATTTCTGTGCCTTTAAATTCCTTACTTACTTCCATGTAGCTAAAATAATGTAGACAACATTTTTAAAATGTTCCGTCTAGACGAGATGCATTTAAAAGTACGCAGACTACTTACGTTGATGGTCTAGAGCTTTCCTATACGCTATCGTCGTCTGCAAGCAAATTGCTGTACGACAAACCATTTCCTGACTTTTATTTACGACTTGTACGAGAGAAATAGCTACCGGTACTTTTCATTTTTCATTACGCTTAAGGCTGTGAATTCCACGCCGAGTAAAAAAAAAGAAATTGGATTAGCTGCACAAGTTGAGAATATTTATCGAAAAAGGAAAAAGTATTTGCTCAAAATTGCTTTTTTCTCTCTCACGATGATCTCTTTTGTATACGACTACTATGTACTCTTCTTACTTGTACTACATGTAGGTAGATATACATTAGGATCATGGATCATAAGAATATAAAGTTTGCATAAATATCATACAATCTATGATCGTCAGCGTCTATTAAGCGTTAAATGGTCCCGACTTTTGGACTCCAATTGCTTAAACAAGCTTCATTTTTTTCTATTAACACATTTTATAGCTATGTTATAGTTCCTCTTGTTAATTAATGGCAGACAGTAAAGCCTAGACCCATGTTCAATTAGCAACAGAATCGATACTCAGTTCGTCGAACCTAGCGTAAGGCTTCCAAATCCCCCTCAGGTGAGTTCTGATATCCAGTCGACTGTTATGGCTTCCTTGCAGATTGTGCAACTTATGCAATACTACGGAATTTCGTCTGGTTACACAGTGTGATTTAGTTATGGGCTTCCCTAAAATTTGGGCTTTCTTTAAAAGAGTTAAGCCCCACGGCTTAACAACAACACTTATAAAGGGATAAACCAGCCTTCGATATACTACAAAAGTTGCTCCAAGAGTATTGTGTGTGGCATGGCCTTTTCATCTTCGTATGGCGTCGATTCTAAACTTTAATTTTCATCAACATTGAAATCTGTTTTTATTTCGACAAGGTTTTAACCTTTAACATGATCATTAAACAAAATACATTCCATCACAACATGCAAGAAATGGAAGGTAAATTCGTGCGTATAGTACAGGTTTAAGGATGAGCGTGTCATTGTTAGGCTATAAATAAAGGCTCGACCTTCGCCGAGGTGATCGTCCGGCCACAAAGGAATAGCTAGTAGAACCTAACCTATCTTAGATCATTTGTACTTTAAAAAAACGTATACAGTCTAAGCTTGAGAATATTTGAAGACATTGAATATATCAGTAAAATAATACAACGTTTTCTTCAGAGTAAAGGGCATAAAAAGATAATTACTGTATTTAGGACCATTTATAACCATGCTAGTTAGGTAATTCAGGAATCTGAATATAAACGAGATGGCATTTAAGTGCGTGTAGAATAAATATGTGATGTCGTATTCATTATAACAAACGCACGCAACCCCCAGCATATTTTTATAATTACCTTAATGTTTTGTAATACAAATATGTTTGTACGCCATTCATGACCTACTTTGTAAAAGATTAATGAGGTTTTTATAGAATATGCCAGCAAACTACATAGTATAATTAATAAAACTTATAATTTAGTCAGATCATTTGGTTTGTATAGTAAACTCCAACAGTTTCCCGTCTGCTTCATGCCCATGCATTAATGAGTTGCATTACTTTATTGACAATTCAGTTCGTTATCAGCATTTAGATTGAACAGAACACTGAGCTGTGAGTGTGTGCATCCAGTTTTTTTTTATTTAATTCTAAAAAAAAATTAGGTTCTAAGTTATAGAAACATGGTTTTAAGATTTGTTTTGCCCGATAACAAAAAAATACCAGAATATTCAAATTGATATAATAAGAAACAGAAACCGGGAGAAAATGGAGAGAGGCATTCGTACAATTAATACACAATGCGAAAACCTCAGCATTGTGGGATCATCTCACAGTAATTGTCATCATTTACTTAATGTTCTGTACGGTGCAACGGTTCGGGAAGGTTCGGAAACAATACTTTTCAGAACAGTATAATGTTCCGAAAAACTAGATCATGAAGTTTAAATTTTCGGTCTGAAATGGACGAGTTCTAAGGAGTCAAGTTAGAGAACGGACTTTCTGAAGCATAAATGAACTATTAAAGCTTGATAAAGGAAAGGACGTTCCAAAGCAAAAGACAACCCGACTGATGAAAAAACGGACTTTCTGAAGCATAGATGAACTATTAAAGCTGGATAAAGGAAAGGACGTTCTAAAGCAAAAGACAACCCGACTGAAAATATGTATTTATATCGCACCTAACGTAGTAAATCTACTTTAATATGCATTATGTTAGTACCAGTAACGTTAAGTACGTTAACACCATAATATAATAAATACAAAAGGAACTGTGTACGGCATCTCAAAGCGCGGTCATTGCTATTGAAACAGGCTCAAAGAATGCGACTGGTTGCAGATAGTGCTACTAAACATGACATGACTAAACAATGTGGCTATTACAATACGTCAGCTGTCATATTTGACAGTTGGGATCAACTGATTCGTATTGACATTATTTTGCACAATAATCTTGATCTGGTGGTTGTAATACAAATAATTAGATCTTAACTATGTTTTGGTAGATAAATACGCCTTTTGCTTTTCCACCTACATTTTAACTATCCAATCTCACAATCCGTGTGAGAAATATGCTTAATAAAAAAGGGGTGCAAAGATATCGCGTATAAAGTAAAATACATGTAATTAGATCAGCTTCAAATATTATTACGGAAATTAATTGCCTAATTAGATAGTTTGATTCAGTTTCAATAAATAAGTCACGTCCGCGTCGTCTTAATTTAATTTTAACGCTTTTTCATTTTTGGTATTGGTGTAAGATCGGACATATCGACTGTATAAACAAGTTTCGTTGAAAACTGATTAAATACGAGAAATCTAATCTAAAATGTATTTGCACACCAGCAATCAAAATTAAGTGTATATTTTAATGTTTGCTATAAAAATGTATATAGATAAGACATCGCGATTATCATTTCTATCGAACTCGGTCCGTCGCGCGTCGGTTAGGAACGGTGAATGAACCTAAAACCTGTGCTTATCGTACGCCGACTTAGTTGCGGAAACGTACCTCAATGCAAATATGTACAAGAATGCGTAATCTCTGAAAATACACGCCGTTAGTACGTTAGGTATTCGTGTCTCTAATTTATGTAAGTTTAGTTATCTCTATAATAATATAAATACGTTGATGCCTCGAATAATCGTACAAACTATACGAATGAACGGAAAGTGATGGTTCCTATCGGTACTCCCTAAATAATCAGAATTCATGCGACTGTACAGCTAATATGTAACACACCATTGCCCGCCCCTTCGGGGCCTGGCTGGAGGTGCAAGCAGTCTCGCCTTTTTATCCCGTGACGTTTGCCTCTTGGACTTGCCGGCAGTAAAACATCCCGAAAAAAACCAAGCCCCGTCAATGTACATACGCAGTGATGAAATAACCAATCTATCAAGCAGTAAACTTACATTTCGCAAAAAAAAACAACCAATTGCAGTCACTAATAACTCGTAACTACGAAACTGAATTGACGAAATATGCTGTGACCTGAAGGCCAATCAAGAAACAGGACGGCCCGAAACAGGAAATGCCACCCTCGAGAATTGGACGGGTCGTATAAATATATAACAAAATGTGTGTTATAATAGTTAGCCTGAATTGGTGATGTCTGTAGCAAGTAGGAAACCGTGGGAGGCGCGCAGTTCAGGCAATGATGCGGCTTAATGGAGGTTAAGATGTGTGCCCTCCGTGTAACGAGCATCGCGCCTTGTTGGACGCAACTATATACAGTCAAATTGGATGAGTTGCTTGTGTGATCACGTGAACAGCCAATGGAATGTCGACGAGAAATGATTCCCATCGTGATACAATAATATGAAGCTCGCCCGTTTAAAACGCGCTATGGGCATTAAATATTACAATTCATTAAACAACAATACGCCTGTGAAAGCGTTTGATGATACAAACATCGGATTAATATATTAAACGGTGCATGCCGAAGATAGTTTACTAAATAATGTAGGTAATAATGACGTGTAGCTGTTACTCAATCTCACGCTATCCCACCGAGCATGTGGCTCGCCCCGATGTTTTTATATCATCAAATTAAAATACCAAAAGCTATAATCAAATGTACGAGCGTCTGGACAACATCACTAGTCTATAGTTAGCTATAAAATGATACTGAAGTACACAATAGCATACGTGGCATTATTTTTAAATATTTATTTGTGGCTTTGAGAAAGGTGAACAGATCATCGGCCGAAGCCAGCTTGGCAGCCGGTTAGTGAATGGATATTTTGATTGGACGTGTGTTGACCGCTGTACAACAGACTAGCGATGTTTGACTAAGCTTTGGTTACCCTAGAGAAGGGTGCCGCTATATAGCCTCGGAAGAAAAAAGACAAATTACAGACTGGTGACTATAATGATCGTCACTGCTTGCAAGATATCAACATCGTCTTTATAAAAAACCTATGTTTAACGAACTAGAATCACTCTGTCTACATGAATTGGCTGTCGAGAATAAATCTTTCATCCAACATGCTTTCTCATCGTTGTAATGGATGGAACCGTCGCGTAAACAAACAATAAAAGAGAGAGAAGTTTATTTACAATATTCAAAATTAACTACCACAATATTACTTATTCATTTCGATCACAGCGTTGTATAGAGAGAAGAGTTTTGTATGAACAGTTTTTTATCGAAGCAACTTGGTACGCAACTCGGGCGCATGTATTTAGTGAGTACATACAGACAAAAGAAGCACGATGTGGCCGATCGGCTAACAACTGCGTTGGCACGTGGAATGTGGTTTCGTCAGTTATACATAATTGAACAGATTAGAATAGGGTTTCTGATTTAGGAGCTTGCTTTGGAGCGATGCAAAATAACATAATAAACCTTAAGCTTTTTAGAGTATTCGTTGCTAGAGTATTTCAGATCATTTTGACTTCTTTCTGGGAAAAAGGGTTAATTCTTATTTTGTACACAGATAACACTAATACGTACTATTAGACGGTATGATAACAGAGCCCTACACTTATCATCCGCCAAAAGCTTGACAAAATATTTTTCTGTCCATTTAAACTAATCAAGCTTAAACACAGATCTGAAATGTAAATTCTGAAGATAAAGAGTGCAACAAAACTGTTTCTCTGTTCTCCGTGTGGCCGTTAAATCGCGAATATACTACTCAACATACCGGTGCGACTTATCATCAAACACCTTAATCACGGCTAACATAAACCAGATTTTAGTATTAAGAGTTATTTACTGTCTTCGTATAAATAAAGATATTCTGGAACTAAATATTATATAATACCAACCTATACATCGCACAGACTACAGACATGCTGGTTATCACTAAAGCCGGTATATTAAAGTAAAAACCGACATTTAAGGAAATATAATAAAAATACTAGAGATATTGATCGCAGAATTCACCTAAACGAGTCTACCTGTGGATTTTTGCATTCGGCTAAGGTCGTCCCTGTTCTTCCAAGAAAAGGGCGTGCATTTTGCCTGACCTGAATACAGCGAGCTGTTTAAGTTAACATCTTTAGACACCTATATTTATTAGCAGGTACTTATATTATTTGGAGAAGCTTATACTTCTTCTAAATAAGAAATTATAACTTACTTAATTTAAAGTAGCAGCTAAAAAAATACCAACAAAGCAGTTTGCCTCTATACGATACAAATTTACGATTTTAATGAAAGGTTCGTTATTGCATTATACGGGAGGTCGTTCACGAACAGCTAGCACAAGAATAAACATTAACTTTTTTGTATACACGCAAGTTGAAGTGCAATAATACATTATGCATGCTTGAGATGTCTGATTTTATTAATACAAAATATGCTGCAACTCAGTACACCAGACTACGGACTATTATGAGAAATAAATAAGTTGTAGTACCATTTAAACAATATCTTCTTCACGAGTTTTGATTTATCATACAAATTCCAAAGGTGGTGAGAGATATCTCCGGTTTGCCGAATTTTCTTTTGCGTACTGTATGGTGGTTTGGTACTTGATTGTTAAGTAAGTAAGTTTTTGATGTAGGTACTTTGATTTAGGTACCTAGCTCTATTATGTACTTGTGATCCAGGTATGTTAGAAAACTCTGCGTCCTAACAGACTAAATAAATGCACAATACGCAGCCTTTCTCGTCCATCTAACACGTTATTCTCGCTACAAGCTCAGCACTATCTAGCTATAGTACGGACATAGTAACACCGCCCCTGTTCCCAGCGGTCGCGGGCGCGGCAACTAGGACAGGTTTGTTACTAACTGTTATTCTGACGCCCGCGTTATGGGAACAATGCTTTCTACACGGCCACTGATCTGACTTAGCCTAATACGACCTAAGATAACAATACTTTGGAGTAAGTAGCTGTAAAAGGCGTTAAAGAGTGAAATCGTATGTCAAAGATTAATTTTGAATAGATTCGTGGGCTTCATACTTCATTCATTCTTCAGTAGATACAATTCGTATCGATTTTGATTACATAGATAGACTGATTTCATCATAAATAAGAGTTTGCTCAGGCAGAATGACTTTTAAAGTTTTGTGTCTCAAATAGTCAGTTAAATGCAGGATTATACACCTAAATAGGTTGCTTAATCCACATTGATATACATAGGACGCAAATTATAAGGAAAACTCAAAGGTTCGAAAGCAAGGGAAGTCCAATGACAAATGGCAGCGCATTAAATTCCTTTTTCGATGACGACATTGAGCGGAGTGGCGTAAAGAACCAAATGTGGTTTAAAATGGCTACAAATAAGTGAAATTCTCAAATATACAACTCAACAACTAGTACGAGTAACGCAAGTACGATCCAACATGGTCTTTTACATAATTGACTTCTGATTCGTTTCTGGTAACCGCACGGCGTAATATTGCGTGTCAAGTTTCTTGAAGAAAACTAGAGATGTACTTATGTATAATAACCTGTCGATTATATAATCCTTTATTACCGCGGCGCGACAGCCACAGGGCATGACAAACCAGTTCCCACAATGAGTCAATATCAGCTCTATAAATCAACGCTTTCAATCTATTCTAACAAAAAATCTAAAGTTGCTAGTATTCATATAGTAATGAAAAGGTATATTACATGATGTAGAGGAAAAAATGATGTTAGTAACCGCTCGTAGGAGTTTTAATGGGGCTTATAGCACGGGTCTTGATTGAACATCAAATTTCTCGACTTAAAATAAACACTCGTCGAAATGTACAGAATGGCATTTAATTAAAATATCTAAAGTGATATGATAACGTCATATCCAAATACATTTTCGTTTGAATTTTAAATCAAAATAATAAAATGACGTCATTAATATAAGGAGAACAACATTAGCCGTAGTATTTTCGTTAGAGTAAATGATTCGTTATCTTCATATCAGTTGTGTCTATGACAACAATTGGATTACTTGAGTAATCCAACTTAGTACAAGGATAACCTGAATTAAACAACACACAATGATTAATACGTAGAGCAAGTACCTAGGTACACTTTATTGTAGTACACTATTATCACAGTTTACATCTATGTTACAGGTGATATATCAAAGTCAACAGTGTTAGACGGGTTATAAGACGATATTGTCAGGAAATCACACTATTGTAAAGGCGAAAGTTTGTATGTTTGTTACCTCTTCATGCCCAAACGGCTGGACCGATTTTGCTAAAATTTGGTATGGAGGTAGCTAACACTCTGGATTAACATATAGGCTTCTTTTAATCCCGTGAAAATGTAGCGGGTAACACCGCTGGGCGCAGCTAGTGCTGAATAATCTTGAATGTCAACTCATTAGTCCTCACAAAATCCTCTATGTTTCAATATTGTAAATAAAATACCAAGCAAGAACTGCACTTTATAAAGTTAATCATGTTGTCTGACCAATTCGCATGTGATTCTGCTCGCGTTTATGACAGCTGCACTGTATATCGTGACCGGAATATCTATAATTTTAACGAAAACTGCATTCATTTACTCAGTCTCATTATTCGATACAGAAATCTTATCATTCAAACCTGACATCAGGATGTAAAGATGAAAACAAGTGATTGCTAAACTAGAATATTACTATTGTAAAGAGGATACACAAAATGAATTCAAATAACTTTCTGAAGTCTGAACACAGTACAAGTTATTACACTTATCGTAAACTTCTCAGCATTATAACTGGTGAATGCAAGTCCAGTCAGCATTCAAGTTTAAGTAAACTAGTGGTGCAAGAACTGATAACAAACTTGGACACGACATTTCAAAGAACTTTTGGAACGTAGAAATTCAGTTTAAACCTCCTTGTCGGTTCGGAAACTTCTGCAGTGCCTTGTAACTTCACAGATAAGAGAATGTTTTCTTAGAAATTGAAACTAATAAAAATATTACAATTAAAAAGAATGGAAATTAAGCCTTTTATACAACGAACGCGTATATTATTACATATCAGTTATCACTCCAAACTCCAAAGTGTCGGATTGGCCCAATTATTTTTACATGACGCCAAACGCTAACTATTACCAAAATAATAGGGCATTTACCGATCGTTCATTTACTACCCAGAGAGGTGATAAAATATTATCAACTTGTATCAGTTATTGATAAAAAATTGACGGCCGGGCGAGGCAGGGTGCGGCGTTTATTGCTCCTAGTTGATAACGCACCATTCTAGTAACAACTTCAACATTTAGGTATTAGATACTGAAACAATTGAGCCGTTTGTTTGCTGTAGATTCTATCAACTTTGAAACATGTTAATAAACTTTTGTTTGTATTATGTAAACACTGAAAAGTGTGAATAGACTTTTCCTACTCATATTGTCGAAAGCAGAAATGGACTTTTACAAACCAAATGAACTGGAGAACTCTTTATAAGTGCCCTTAGGTTAGTATTGGTTTAGACTTAGCCAGAGGCCTTGTCATAAGTTATTATTCTATTTTTTAAGGCACAAGTTTGTCGTAACGTTGAGTACTTACAACGATAAAACTACCGTGTGGGGTCCAGTTTAGATCTTGCTCAAAATGCCAAAACAATACAAAGTATCCTTTAACAACGAACTCTGACACATCGACTATACGTAAAAATAACAAATTGTATCCGGTATCCGTTAATTAAAATTCAGCGAACCAAACAATGAAACAAGATTGTAATAGACGTAACAACAATATTATCACGGCTCTGCAGGCCAGCTGTTTATCGATAGGTCCAAATTGGCCAGGTGTGCGAACAACTCAAAGCTTTGGGTACCTACCAGTCTAACATTAACAGGCAATTACTTTTTTTACAGCAATTAATAGTCGAACTATATAGACAATCCTGTTTGTTAGGCTTGGGAGGCCCCGCGAGTGGAAAACATTCTTGGCTTAGACCACTTGTGGGAACAAGTGTATGTACGACTTGTTAACGTTCTTTAGTAAATATGGACCTCCTGAGGTACATTATAAAATGCTGTAAAGTGGGAGCATTGCTTGCTTGAATGCCTGTAAATGGGATTGGCAATCTTGCAGAAAAGATTGCGTGCGTAGCAAGATCCAAGGTTAAATACTATAGGATGTTTGTTAGATTCCTTTCAGCTAATGTCACCAGGGAAATTAAACCTTTATTACACCCATAACAGTACGAATAGGTCAAAAGTAATGTTTTTCTTGCAAAATATTTGAAGGCTATACAAACTTCTCATAATATTGTTTACAAAAAAAAAATATACGTTTAAAAACAATCGTCCGCATTATTTATGTTTAATACTTGTGCCTATCATAAAGATAAATATTACGTTAGCGATCGGTGAGAGTGCACAATAATTAGCACGGAAACGGCCTCTGATCTCTTTGGTAATATTATAACATGACCAGATATAATTTATTAAAGATAGTACGTATTATAAACTAGTTCTCGGTATCACAAGGTTTTTGTTTCCAGTCAATGGTAATTATGCTGCTTCTTTTAGGTGGGACCTATTTAAACATATTTAGCAAAATATGGTGTAGGTATAACTAACAATTTTGGTAGAAGAATAAAAAAATAGCATAAAAAGCATATTTTATGTATCATGAGTATAGTAGGCGTCTCAACCAACTCTTTCGGCTAATACAAGCGTCGTTTTACGATAAAAACAAACGCTATTTATAATCCAATAAGGATCTTAAGTTAGAGAACTCAACAAGTGTTATGTACGTCCGACCGTGTAGCTTTGGCGGCAAACAGACAGATATCGATTGTACGGAGTTATCTTGGCGTTATCGGATAACGTACGATAACGCACCCACTGTTATGTATGTGTTCTATGTACTGTAATACTCAAACACTAGAAACACACAATATTTAAGGTATTAAGTTTAGACAACTTGTTTAAGCTAAGCAATAGAGACTCGAACAACGCGTGGATTCAGCATAAACTGGAGAGTTCTATACCAAGCGATTACCTATTTGCCTGAGTGAGTAATGATACGAGTAAATACTATTCCTTGGTAATTTTTTTAAAGAAAACGTCGCCCCGTACTAGGAATTTCTCCTGTATCGTGGGTGCGTTTAACAAAGATGAAATATCACATACACAAACACCCAGACTCGGGGCAATCAAATGTGGATCGCACAATTTTTTGCCCTGTGCGGGAATTGAACCCGCTTAGCCACTGCGCCAATCAGGTCGTCTTATTTTAAGACAAACCGATCGAATATGGTGACCGAAATATTTCGCCACGGGACTTGCTAATGGCTGAAATTACGGGTACAATTAATTGTTAAGAAGGTGGGTGTAAGAATAGCATAGCAAGCTAATGTCTACCCCATGCGGAAATACAGGTAAGATAATAGAAATAAACACGATACATGTAGAGGTGTAATTCTGATACAATCAGGATAAACAATTAACTGTTAGTGTTACGTGGCATTCTAAAGTCTGTAAACTTTTTGGTATAAATTATAAAACATTTTTATTAAATTTATACCTACTTCTCACACAGGAAAGAGATATAAAAAAGCACTTATCGTAAATTTTAGGTAAATCTTGTTTCCACGAAACTAAAAATTTACCGTATCTGTTTGGACAGGAAACTTACTGCAATATATTTGCGAAAAGGTTTTTATAATGACGTTTAGTTTTCTTACAAGATTTAATGTTAAACACTTAAGTCTTTATATAAGTACTGTTTGTTTACATAATACGTTAGGTATTAGATTAGATATTTTCTATGTATAGAGGAATGAAACTTACAATACGACAAGTGTGAATTAGATTCCAATTGATTCTAAATGCCTTACATATTAACTTGATAAACAATTTGTACTGCAAATCTATGATAAAAAAACACTTAATATGTCACTAGGATATTATCTACATGTTAGGATTATGTACAAGGCAATTGCGAAGGTCGTATTCTATCATCCAATATGTAACTATCGCGAAGAATCCTATTCTCTCCCAAAGAAGGCCTGGCCAAAACAAACTAAACATAATTTTGCATAAAAATAAAAACTCCGATACACGATGCGAACAATTTCAGAGTTCAATAACATGGCATAAAACCCGTTTAGTAGATGCGATCGATCGTCATAACACTTGAATGTTGATTTGAAACAATATGACGACCTTGATTCCAAATGACTGGTGTCACCGCACAATTGGGACCGTCAATAGGTTCCAATAAGTAGGCGTTTTACTTTTGAGTGGCCATCAATAAACTTTATTAATGCTGACGTTTGTATGAATTGCTTGTCATATTGGTAACAGATCGTTGCATTTTGCGAACGATAATTTTGTTACAAACTGGGATGCTATTGCGAGTTTTTTGGTAGCTAATATTAAAATCAGTTTGCGTTTTGAAAGCTCTATGTAGAAGATGAGTATAGAAGTTTCAAAGATATAAAAATTATGAAAGTATTTTAGAGTTTATTGAAGGTAAGTAAAGTATGCAACAAATGAATTAGGGCCTTAACTAAAAGCATTTAGCATTGAATGGAAGGGGGTTAAGGATGTATAAACTGCAAGGAGAAAAATAAGATTTACAGTTAACCTCAGAATACAAGCCAGTTAATGAATCTAATAATATCAATATCGTCAGATGCGTGGTCATCGATACGATCAGAAGGTATGATTCGAAAATGAAAAAGACGTGGAGAAATGACGATCGAACAAAGAGGTGCGAATCGGTGCTGCGATCGAATCGCAGCGATGTTTTGACAAGCCAGTCATGATGTTAACCGAATGGCACATAATAAATTATGAAGGTGATAAAAACCCTAAAACAAATAGGGTAGGTATACCAACAAACTTCTAATGAATCAAGATAAATTGTGTTGAAACTACGTTACTACGACCATGACTCTATTTTAAAGCTGAAAATGCACACAAAGAATATTGTGCCATCTAATCTGAAAACAAATAAAGAAGGGCGATAAGACAGGCAAACGGTTTCGTAATCTACGTGCTATCTCAGTATTAAAGTATTTTTTTTAAAGCATACTTGTTGAATGCGATACGCAATCTAGTTACACACTATTGAGGACGAGGCACTTATAATTTAAATTATTTACCAGTCAAATGAATGGTCATATTGCTTGCAAAATGGTCCTTTTGCTCTGGTCCTTCGGTATTTAAGTACACGTACGCGCGAAAAGTTTTGAGGGACAGAAGCTGTAAAGTATTGAGTATTCATCCTATAACTAGGATTGCGTTTCAAGGTCTGAAATGATGATAAAAAGACTCGAATTTTAGCGTAAGTTACTACTTTTGCGACAAACGCATAAAACATCGCAAAATCAATAAGAATACCAACACAGGATGATCGGAGTTTATAATAATAATAGGGATACTGTTGTGTTTATACCAAGAAACGCGTCACGATTAGTCATTGTAGTATTGTAGTAGATTCTCACAGAACTCAGCCATTAAATCACAAAACAAATACTAGTTTTTGTAAATGCTTGCAGTAAAAGTCAGTTGAATAGAGTAAAATGTTCAAAGAACATCAATGTTTTCCTTCTGAATAAACTGCAAACACCTATAAATTTGTATGGTTAGCATAAAAAAGTATTTTATTGACCTTGCTCCTTAAAATATACAGAAACTTTCCTGTGCTTGTCATATTTTATAATAAATAAAATTATTAAACTGTGAATATTCAATAATTTTCTGAGTCATACAACAAATGACTTAATTTCCATAACGGCTCACTTAAATGATAATCAATATAACCAGAATTAATGTCAACTTTAAAAAATGTTTCACTTCATAGTAGTTAATATAAATTTAACATAAACCCCCTTACTTATGAAATTGGCAATGTTTAGCAATTGATTAAAGTATATCTGGCAAAGAAGGAGGGAAACCTATACCCAGCAGTGGGTGATACTAGGCTAGAATGATGATGATACCTGTCACTATTCTTTGCATGTCAAAGATTGAGATGTGAATAGACTTGTTTTAGTTAAGATGCTTTAGCATTACTTTCAAGTAAAATTTTCTTTTGGAATCATATATGTATCTTTCATACTGTTCTATTTCGTTGATGTGAATACTCGTTAAGACATGTTTATTTTGCTTGAGAATCACAGTTAGATTATTTTGTTCCTGTAGGTCACTTTCCTTCAATTTATAAGTAAGATGGATATTTATTACCAGAGCGATATAACTTTGTTTTAAAACTCCGTGCAACAAGTTTAAAGTGTGGTAAACACAATGTTCCAGGCTCTACAACAACCTGTTTGGTATCATAAAGAAGTATTTGGAAATAGTGGTGACATTTAAAAAGTATTTGAGCTTAATTTAAATTATTTTATAATTTGACTAACTACCACTCATGATAATTATCCATTCCTCATTATCTAATTGCTCTATATACTTTAAGTAGTAATTTAGTTTAAATTATGACATTCATAAGCTCTTGGAATGTAATACCTTACACAATCATAAGGCACATAACATTTAGATGGAGTAGCATTGATAAGAATTATTACAGAATTTAAGATACTGTATAACCTAGGTGGTCTGAACACATTCCTGTGCCTGTTGATAAAGTTTAAAAGTGGAATTGTTATCAGACTAACAGAGTATATTTTTAATACTGGCTGATTTTAATTAACCATTTTATCATAAGTTTTTAAAACAAAGTTAAGGCTATAAACATTAGTTTAGAAAGTTTTGGTGGGCTCTAACTTTGAAAGTAAACCTTCTTAAGTCCTGACTTACACATGCATAACAAATGAATAAAAGCCAAGTACATACCTTGCGGAAGGCAAACAGTTCATTCTGAAGTTTCTGCCTCTCAGCAGAGGGCTGCTGCCCCTTGCCGCGTATAAACTTTAGCATTCTGCCGGCCTGCAACAAAACAACCACTTAGCTCACTTCACACACGACACAAAAACAAACAGACAGACAACACTACCCCCACCATTATAATTTCATGCTTAGACGCGCGAACACTTGTACACCGACCGGCACCGAGAAGCCGACTGAGTTTTAGAGTCTGAGCTCATACCCGCCGTCACAATCACCTAGCCCCCGCACCGAGATAATAACACGAGCTACACTTGGAATCGCAAGATAACCGGCTCGCAGATAACACGATCGATAAACGAAAACACAGGGAAACACCAAATTTTAAGCGTCTAAAACATACAATTCGAATTATGGCCACTGATCTGACCGAAGACAACGCCTGCCAAACAGGTTACACGTATAACAATAATACTGTGTTTTGAGTAACCTATGAATGAGCGTCAGCAGATAAATAAAGCCTACATACCCAAAGACGACAGTTTGAAGGGTTTTAGTGATAAAATCCAAAATTAGAGAGATGACAGACAAGTCACAAACGGCGTCAGAAATACACACAAACATGAAAAAGCACTCACAAATTCATGAACGCACGCACGCACAACGCACCCACACTAACGTCTTGCAGTGACGTGACTGGTTTTAGGTGTTGCCATTGTAAAAGCATATTCCTAGTTAAAGTCTTCTAATTATATTACCACGTTATTTTGTTGTTGCGTGAAAACATGAGTTTTTGTATGATTGTATGTGCCAGCAGAGTGCAATATTTAAAACATGAATTCAGTTATTCAGTATTGATACAATTTTTACTTTGTTTGGTAGCAAAGTCAGCAATATTTGTTTGTTCTGATTGAAAATGGAGAATTATAATGATAAATAAAATGACATATGAAATAATGATATTTATTATATTGTTGTTTAAGTTTGCACTTACTTTATTAACATTTGATAATTCTACTAAATTATTCTTTTTTAAGAGTAGCAACATTGTTATGTGATTCGTTCAAAAAGTAAATTTTTCTAATGACATTTTGATTATTTTAAACTGTATACTATAAAAATGGAAATAGCGTGCGAGAATGAAGTAAAATATTCAGTAATATAATATGTAATCGCAGATTCATGTTAATGTATTTGAATATTTCTGCACAGCACCACAGATTATATAATAACATTAACTAAACATTATGTTGCCATTTTCAATGATAAGTAGGTCAGGATTTATAAAATCTTTTTTGCAAAAAATGCTTAGACTTTGTATTTCTAAGCTTGTAGAGCCAACTTGAGTGATGATAATGCGATAAATAAAACAAAGCGTAAAAGCGGTGTGATGAATAACAATAGTTACTTTGACGTGAAATATTGCTTTTATTTTGTAAGCAGGCGCTTTTGCGAAATACCTTTTCGGTTTCTGATTCACAAATTACTTATGTTACAAATGTTAGGTGGTTTTATATACATTTTGATTCCACTCACACTTGCACACATTAAAGGGTTCACGATGTGCAAACGTCACAGCCTTGTTATAACCAAACATATTTGCAAAAAGCAATGAGAGTAACACTTTGTTAGTCAAACGCACCGCTGGTTGTTCTTCTAATGATGAGACACTCATTTTTTATTAGTATTACGTTGTATTACAATCAAGGAGGTCTTTCTTGTCACATGTACTCGGGAGGTACTAGCAATCGATGGCAACCGGTGACCGGCGTAATTCTCCCTTCTTAGTCTGTGGTTACCACCCTCCGTAAATATCGAGGGGTGGTGCGTTTTCTTTTTTTTTCGCTACGTAATATTGCCTTTTGAGTTTAAAGACAATTTCTTTCGCGTAGTTGTAATTATAGTGACAGAGTGCCTCTACCACATGCTAAGTACTTACTTACATTGACGATTACACAAAATTATCCAACAATTTAACTTTTTAGAAAATTAGCAGGTTGAACTTCTATTTTACTTCAGTTGCCATACCTGACAGGCTGCCCTCTATATGTAGTTTAGAGATTATGCACTTATTTTAACAGATCCTGTCTGTATATACATATCATCACGCCTGTATGCCCCGAAGGGTTAGGCAGAGGAGCATATATGTATAGTACACCCACAATACCCACATTTCGCCAGTTATGTTATAGGTCCGAATGTAATAAGGGCCGAGTATTTCTATCACCCGGGCACAAATCAATACTCCGTGATGCCACCGAGAATAAAATGAGGGAAAAGAAAAACTCTGTAACACTTTGCCCGACCCGGGATTTGAACCCAGGACGAAGGACCTCATGCTCAGTAGTCGCGCTTAGCGACCACTAGACCAATAATAATAATAATGTTTATTGGCATCACAAGTGTAAATTGTAAACATTTATAATATGTAGCAAAACTTAGGTGTTAAGGTTACTGTCTGATCAATAGCCCCCGTGCTATCAGTAATCCTGTGTAACGGGGAACATCCATCCGTCATCCGTGAATGAGGCAGACTTGTCTGTATTTGTTTCCAAAACATTATTTACCATTACAAACGGAATACTTATTCAAAAATAATACCGAAATAATTAACATAATACCGGGACTAAGTACAATTAAGTCGGTATCGCTATTTCGTCCTTACATTTGAATATTCCGCGTCCACATTTCAACTTGGGCTCGTTCTTGATCATATTTAATAATTTATGAAGGTCGTTAATCCAGCCACTGGACAGGTAAACAAAAGAAGTAATCTTTACATAATTATGAAGGAGTTTTTAGTATTTATGTTGTTGTGTCATTGCAGGGCCAATGCCTTTTGTTATTTGCAAAGAAAACAAGCAGGCGGTGTTTATTGTTTTCCTTTTGTACCTTTAAACAGAGGTCTTTAAGATAAGTTGTAGCTGGTAATCGTTTTTTTTATAAAAATTGGTACTGTCCAACGACTGGGACTAGAAGCTAGGTAATTAGGATCTGAAAAAATGGGTTTTGCCAAAATCAAATAGGGATAACGTGTATGTAGACACAATGTTAGAATTTTGAGATATTTCCCAACCTTCATTGTTGTTTGTACTTGGTGCAGTCTTTTGATAATTACCGAGACTCATACCTAACATTATCTGATGGAGGTGCCTACATGTTACCTTCTCTGGTGACCATTGTATGTAGCGTGACTAAGGTAGAAGTAAGTTGTTTCCCCGCCTCTTGTCGTGCCAAGCCCTTATTTATGAGAAGATATGATTGATGATGTATGCATGTGCGACACATATTGCGATACTACGGACACAATTAGCCTAGACATTAATATGTCTTGATACTGTTTGGTCTGTAAGCCTTCCTAAGAATAAATAAATAAAATAAATAAATATTCAACAATTAAACTTATTGTCGCGTAATTAAAAAAAACATAATTTGCGTTGTTTAGTTAGGTATTCATTAGGTTATACGTACATACATAATTAAACGCCTGTATTCTCTGTATAGTACACCCACATTTCGCCAGTTACCTATGTATACGTATATGTCACTATGTAATAGGGGGCGAACCTATAGTCATCAACCGGGCATAACTTCAAACTTCGTGCTGCTATTGAGAATAACCTAATTGAAAAACCCTGTAACACTTTGCCCAACCCAGGATTTGAATCCAGGACCTGATGCTCAGCAGTTCGTGTCCACTTGCTAGACCAAAGAGGCTGTTTAGTTTTTTAGTTATTCATTAGGTTAAGCTAAAATGAAAGAGTTAAGTATAAAGTTGTTTATGTAGCATCCCATTTTGTGCCAGAGGCTGATTGCTTAGGATCCGGTACTTAGGGGTGGTTTTAGAAATCACACACTTTACCGGGTACCTTTTAAAGGTGTCCCCCGTAAACAAAAACATAAAAAGGGACTGATGATTCTTATCTATCTGTTCGATAAACCTCTGGATTTGATACAGAATTAACCTTCTTATATGTTACTGCTTAGTGTCCCTGTAAAATAAAGTAGGGGTCGTGTGTTCATACCGCTATTGTTGTATTAATTTGCAACGTATTTTCCCTTTGTGTTTACTAATTTATGAAGCGAAACATTGTATTGGTCTTGATGCGTGTCACTATTTGTTTAGTAACTCATTTTAATTATATAATCCACTGGCAAGGTACATTTTTGATTACACTTATCTATCAATCGCCAATTCGCCTTAGTCAAGCAAATATTTTCCAATGTCAATGCTTTTTTTAAAGTTTTCTTCTTCTTCTTGTTCGACACCTGAATAACAGTTTCTTTGTGATTTAAGAATCGATGAAAAGAGCTGCAAATTGTACCAGCCAATAAGCATTTGCGTTGTCAGCACTGACAGCAAGACAGTTTAAGATGTGGAAGCGAGACGCCGCGTAGCGGTGTCTCGCTTTCACATCGTATACTGCCCTGTTTTAAGAGTTCATGGTAAGGGGGCTGCTATTCTTTTGTTTTTCATTAGCCCACGTCTTCTGTAATTTGAAGCCGTGGCAGGTAATTTAGGGTTTGCAATCTGAATGCCTTTCTGAGGCTTATGCCCAGCAGTGGGTCACCTAAAAGCTGATGATGATGATGAATCTGAATGCCTTTAGTCTGACTGTGTTATTTAATTACTCATGTAGCGCCGTATGCTTGCAAACAATTAGTACAAGTAGGTACCCAAGTAGGAATTTACATTTATTATTATGTTTGTATTAAAGACAATCGGTTTTCCAATAATGTCTAACCCTGTATTCCTTAGAAGTACTCTCCAGCGTACGTTTTTAAGCATACTAAACATTTATTGCAAATTAGATTATTCCAAACATTGGTTTCAGGAGGAAGATATTGTTTTAGATTTTCCATTATGTTCTATAAAATTGATGGGAATTTGAGAGGACTGGAGTGAACTGGGAGGGTTCCAACCCGGATGGTGTGGTTTGGGAGGGTATTTGGATTACACATAGGGTCATGGCGAATGCACGGTTTTCGAAAATAGGACGACATATTCTATTATAGTTAATATTATGGGTCGCTGGATACCCTGATTATATTAACAAAAGTCGGATTAAACGATCATAACTTCTTCGAGAGGTTGATTAAAAGCAATAATTGTAATTAAATCATGCCGATATGATTAACTGTAGATACACATAATTATGTGATCATCATTGATCGAAATTTTTTTGTAGTCACTAAACGAACAGCATAACCATTTCGCCTGTAGGTATTTCCCACAGGGGTAGGCAGTGGTGAAGATAGAATGCCATGTAACAGAACATAAATTCAAACTCCCTGCTGCTTATTATTATGTCTAATTCTATCTTTTATTTGTTTTTAGTTTAGTTTTAGTTCAGACCCCAACTGAAAATCAGCGCTGCTGCCGTAAAGTAGGTAGTATAAAAGTAGTAGTAGTATAAAAATTGATTTTATTCTGTTTGTGTTTCGTAGCGAAAATCAACGTTTTCCTTTCTTTTCTTTTAGCTTTACGATGAATAATAAATCTGAAAGTGTATCTAATTTTGTCGTCAGTTGACCACATTGACCAGTAGATTAATCCTCGTAACTGAAGACGTTCTGGAGCAGTCCAATACCGATGTGCTTTTGATAAGAACCAATGAATTTTATTGTGAAAATTGCCTGTATTTCTCGAAAACTCGAGAAAGTCTTCAACTCTAACGTTATGAGAATTGACCTACAATTATTTTTGTAAATTTTCATCTGGTCTGTTCTAGTCTAGTACATAATATACGTACTTATTTCATGAAGATACTTAGACTAAAATTAATACTGCGGCGTGTAGCTTTGATATAATAAGGCGTCAATTAATTGGAATTGTTAGTTAGCTCAACACTAATTAGTAGGTATATTGTGTTTGAAATTTTGCATTGAGCTATTAATTGTAGGATCATAATGATGGCTTTGTCTGCGGCGCTGTTTCACGTAATTGATTTAATTATATGATCTTCAGAATATTACATAATGTATTTACAGTGGGTATATGCTTTTGCTTATATATCTAGACGGGATGGTTTAAGGCTGACTTACTGATAATTTCTTTATCGAAAAACCTATAAATTACTTTTATTATTTGCTCAAGTCATCATAACCACGATGCAATCGAGGTATTTTTATAAAGAACATAATTTTTAAAATTTACCAATGAAAATACATAAGTACCTATGTTACCGACTATTTTTGTATTATGGTTAGATATGTCATCGTCTGAACCAATCATACTTAGTGGGCGTTAGTTCAGCATACTTTATACATTGATTTCCCCAAAATACGTCCAATAACCTTCATATTACTCTAAATGTCGCTACAGAAGTATAAATCCGAGAACCAAAATCAGTATCTATAAAAATAAAAGCAATATAACCGAAAAGTGCAGTTTTCCCGTATATTTTTGTTGCAACCCTAAGCATGATAGACTGCACTCGTTCGCCGGTGAAGCCCGTACGGTAACGTGTCAAATAAACAATGACGTCACTACCAGGCAAAACTTTGAAAGCGTAGATCCCATTCATCTGTGTACAGTTTGCCAATTTTGCGTGGGCCTGACATTGTTTTTAGATGGTACGACTACTATATGATTAGAAAAGCTTACGAAAAACGGTGGTAGATGGCAGCACTATCAATTATAAGATTTTGGTAACGTTAGTTTCCAGTAACCAAACTGGTTGAACTAAATCAATCTTCGTCCTTAAATATCTAACAGTTTGTAAGGCTGAGCGATAATGCAGTGTCCGAAACCACCCTTACTTTAATAATTGAAAAATACTTTATAAAATTAGTGCCGAGGTAATAAGGGATAATATTACACACCCAAATTTTGCCAATACAAAGACACCATGTTTCTGCCCCCTTTCCATGAACTCTTAATGCAAATCAGTCTCTGATTCGTGCAGTGTAATGTGGCGTCTTGTACCTCTCGCACTCTTCCACAACTTAAACTGTCCTGCTTTAAGAGTTCATGGTAAGGGGGCTGAAACCTTCTGTCTCAGATCCAGGAGTCTAGGTGTATATAGTGCTAGGTGTACATATGTAGTACATACATACGTGCATGAGATTTTCTTGAGTGCGAAACTCACTGATTTCACAAATATTTCTGGTAGTGGGCAAATAATTATAATTCGATAATATAATATACGATAATATAGCGAAATGTGTTAATCAATATAACATTAACTCACTTAATAAATTATTTTGTATAGAAAGATTATCAGTACCTAATCTACAAAATATTATAACTAAGTTTAACAAAAAAAAATCTTACGACATATCTACTTGCAATATCATTCAATATTAAATAAGTCTTACGATCGCCCAAAATCGTGACACCAATCGTATCGTATAAACGGCATGTCTGGTTGCGGGCTGGCGGCCGTTGCCATGGCTACCCACATCGATTGATGCCGGGCGCATCTTGCATCGTGCACAACAACCTAATAAGGCTTTGTTAGACTGAATACGAGGAATGAACGAAGGTTTCCTATACTCCTATACTTATAGAGCTGGCCACTGTACGTGTGATAATGAAGCTAGGTTTATTCGGTAGAAGTTTTGTGAAGTTATGTAATGTTTGATAATTTGATTCAGCTTTCAAAGCTTTGCTATCTGTGGTAGACGATTCCCTCCATTTAAATTGTTTTGCATTTCCTACGTAGAGATAATTAAAGTGTGGTTTTATGCAATGTTGATATTAAAATTGTAGGTATGTTTAATAATATATTCATAGATAATAAGGCAAGCTTTATAGTGCATGAATAGATTAAGTTAGAATGAAATCAGTGTGTGTTGTTTCGAAAACAGAGTTATGCTTATTAGGTCGTTTTAGTTTTCTGTGCTAAATGAAAAAGTTAGTTGATTTCTGGATAGTTTATATATTATTACAAGGAATTAAGGTCTTTTGATCGACACTAAATTGGTTGATAGGTACCTATGACACAAATAAAAAAAAGGTAGCAAAGCAGTAAAGTATACTTAGCTAAATAATTGTTCTTAAACACTAATGATTGAATTTTATTTTCTTCCCAAATAAATTAACAACAAAATTACGTAATCAGATGATCTTAGGAAATTAACAATCAGTTCTGAAGCAATTCAGTTTAACGACCCTTGTAACAGATGGGGAGTAGCCGCAGTACCTACTTAATTTAAAAGGAAACCAATTAAAAGCATTGCAAATGTTGTTTCTACCACATCCGACCTCGTTCCGCGCTGCACTATCTTAAACTTAATTACTCGGGTTGTCTCGGGTACGCTTTTAATACAATGTGACAAAATAAACTGAAGTTAAGCTATAAAAGCTGTTCCGGCACCCTTTTTGCAATTAACTTTAATAATAAAATACTTCCTTTAATACGTGTTCGCGTAACTAACCGAAAAAGTGTACTAAACAAAAATGTCAAAGTTTGATTTAATTTAACTGGATTTTGCAAAGGTATTTTTTTATTCAGCCTTTTCGAAGACAGCGTCTTGTCGGAATTTAATTTCGTTGGCTTGTGATCCTGTGAATGTTTTGAATAATTCTCTCGACGAAAATCTTATCCGGCCGCGGCTAAAATAATTATAATTATAAAGGGAGTATTGGGAATTAACATAGAGAATAGGAAACTGGCGATTTCTAAATGGAAGGATTGCTTTACAACGATTTATAGGATTATAAATCTTAAACTTAGAACATATATAAGTTTAAAGTTTGAGTTTTAAGGTGTAGAGGAAGGAGGTTAAGTATCATATTTTATAGAATTCGACCACTATTTATGACACATCACTGTTGACCACGGATATCTGTTGGCACAAGAACAAGCTGAAGTTATCGTTTACATTTAGAACGGGTACTTTATGTACGATTATCTATTCTAACTTTGTCTGGACAATTACATTTATTAATTAACATTACATACAAATAAATCATTACTAACCTTCCGAGCTATCATTATTTAAATACCTACGTATCTACCAACAAAATATGTACATATAAGAAGAAATGGTTAAAAAGCTTTAAGTAATCACTTACGTTATCAATGTATCTCTCTGTAGACTTTCTTCTCTATGATAAAATAATGACACTCTCAGGTATCTATTAAGATAACAGATTTGAATTGACCGAAGAAAGCTGTTATTCTAACACCATATCTAAGTATAAGTGCCGAGCGCACCCAATCCTAGCCCGAGGGCGTCATGGGATGAAAGCTTTAAGGGGAAAACCATAACTGAGTCTTACCAGCACATATTTTTTTTAACTTTCTATAGAAAGGTTGTTCACATTTGGAGTTTGTTTTGTACGAGTATAGTGGGTGTATGATAAAGACAGGGAGAGAGGTTGAATGACCTGATTAAGTCTGATTTTCAAAAGAGGATCCATGGAGGTTTTGTCCCGTTATTCTCATTATTTATATTGATATGATTTTCTATTGGAGTTCTGTCTATTCGTAGGCATAGGGTTATTTTATAAAAAAAACTTTTTGCTTTAGAATTTACTTCAATATAATCGGTTCCTGAACGCGACTTATTTTGCACAAAAGATTGTCCTCACATATTCAAACTATTTAAGAAAATATTAATAGAATACCATGAACTATGAACTTCTATATTAAGGGAACGGTTATCAACTTTAAAATATTTCATAACGGCCCAGAAAGTCTACAAAGTGCATACGTTTATGGTTCGTAGTATTCCAATACACATATGTAGCTGGTATCGTTAAAAGTTTACACGGTTTTACAGCCTGCAACTTGTTACGACGATTGTTATGCAATACTTTAAAGATATGTTAAATTGTATTAATGTAATTTACAAAGATAAATGTTGCAGACGAAGTGGGTAGTTGACACCACCAATCAATTGACATACTTTTTATGAGCTGTCGAAACGCTATTCGTCCATACATTTTGTATGGCAATAGGAACCTGTGACGTCACTAGTTCGCAAGCACAATTGACTTAAAAATGTATTGATTTCAAAGCAAATAAAGATCGAAGTTTACTGTTAATTAAAAATGTATAGACATATAAGGGCTAAAATAAATCATTTTTAAGAGAAGGAGTGTCTTGGAATTATTAGTTAAGGGTGTCAACTACCCAATTAAAGAACAATTTGATACATAATACCAATAATACTAATTATATTATAGACAAAAGAGGTTGATTAGTTATACACGCTTTCGCCCAACTCATCTCTATAACACTTCCGATGTATAACGATGGCGATGTATACGAACTTTTAATAATGATTGCATTGTATTTTATACTACTTCTTTGACTCATGTTTCTAACTGTACCACGATGTTAAAAAAATCACAATCAAAGAACTGGAAAGAGAGAGAGAAGGTGATCTCTATGGTGGAGAATAAATAAATGATAGTGAACCTCCCGAGAGAGCGGCCGTCGATGCTGAGCCGATGTCGAGCTAGCTGTTGTCACGGCAAGCAGCACTTTACTTTGATGCTATACTGTATACGTAACTGTGAGTGGCTGTTTACTGTTCACATAGGTCTTAAGAAGTCTTCGATTGATTTGTGGACTTAGTCTATAGATCTATACTAATATTATACATAGTTATTTATTATTATTAACAAAGTGGTAAGTAAAGCTTATAAACTAAGCCCCACAAAACCGTAGTAGTGGTTTGACTGTGGGGTCGGTGAGTCTATGCACTTGTTTTTAAATTTGTAATTAAACTAATTATATTATTATTTATAGGTAGCACTTTAACACGTTTCTAAATAATATCTTAATTATTTATTTTTAAAACTTTTAGTTAGTTTGTATGTTTAGATGTAAAAAGCTTCAGGGTGGGCGTAGGCTACTTTAGGCCTGGAAAAGACGCGAAAAACATTGCCATGCAGACGAAATCGCAGACTAAATTTAGTCGTATATATTTGTTAATTAAAGACAACTAAGCATGCAGCGACTATGTAAAGTTACTATTTAGATACCGTCAGCCGAAACATAATAGCAAAACTTTTAAGACTCAATGTATAAATTTAAGCAGAAGTTACCAACATTAAATTTATATTCTAAAAAGCCTTCCACTAAAACACTCACATAATCAAATGTTCCCATGTTGGCGATCCCTGCAGCATACCAATTAGATAGCCTAACATAAAATAATGATTGCAAAATTAGAGGTACGAAACGAACCGGTCCTACGTTCACCCCAAGCCCTCTAAACCCATAACTTTGGGGTGGATTTCCCCCTAGCCCCAAATTTCAGCATTCAACGGAGGTCTTTCAAAACTTTTGATCCGCAACCTTTTTTTAACTATGCCTTTGTTAGGAGCTATGCATGCTGGAGGTTTTTACATTGCGTTTTATGATTGCGCTCGATGAAAGTGTATACTCATAGCTGTTTCATGGGGAGGTCTTTCCAACGATTAAAGTATTCATAAATGAATGTAAAATATAGATAGACAAGACTACCTAAAGGTAAAACTGATGACGATGATAAATGATTTATTTCATGGGCAGATATAAAATACAATCATAAATATTCTTACAGTTACAACAAACATGTAATTACACATAACGTTAACAAGAATACCGTATATGACTTTCAATAAAGTGTAATAAAAATTCTCTCTATTGTGTCTAAAACCGAAACAGCTCACAAGTTCGTATATAAATACTACAGAAAATGAAACATTAGCCTAAGCCAGTCCCTAATGCCAGTACCATACATGTCAAAACAATTCCATTTAAACAGAACACTCCTGTAATAGCAAATGCGAACGACAGTTAGCAAACTCGGCAGCTCCCCATAATTGTCTCCAAGACGTTTTCGGACGGAACACCCGTCATCAATCCATTAGGCACAAGTGTTCAGGACTGCAGACGACAATTTGACTATTATGTGAGTGAATGAGAAACTACTTGGTCCGCGTGCACTCATCCGAATGATTCGAGAGCACTTTGGTTAACGACGCGATTGTCGTAAATGTGCAAGTTTTAAGGTGAGCAAAGCTGTGCTACCTCTTGTTTGGCCTCAAGGAAATTGCTCGTTACAAATTATTTTGACCACTTTGTGCTTTAATTACTTTGTACCTTGTCTCTAATTGCCACTGTTTAAACTTTGCTTGTAATATGGGTATTAACTGGATTAAACAAATTCACTACCTGTGCCTTGTGGTATCTGGCCTAGAATTGACCACCCCTTTCCTCCCGTGGGTGTCGTAAGAGGCGACTAAGGGAAAATCCAGAAGATGGGCAGCAGCGTCTTCTGTAACTTGACCACCAATACTGCGATCCCCAAGCCACTTGCCAAGCTTGGGGATTATGGCAACCCCCCTCCCCTTCCTAACTGGGAGGCCTTTGTTCAACAGTGGACGTCTTCCGGCTGATGATGACTACCTGTGCCGGTTAACCTGAATAAACCACGTAGGCTTAATATGGTCCAACTATCTCTATGATTCTTCGAAATAAACTATAGTTTTACATAATTATGTATGCTGATACTAATTTGTAATTATTATATAATTGTAATTTTGTAGATGTATTCTCCTTCACCAGGTATTTATACAACTATTATCTCGCTTATCAAATGTCTCACCACTGTGGCCAACTGATTTGCCAATCAACATTCTCACAAACTGGCTTCAACGCTTCTTACAACTTGATTTCCTGACGACGGAAAGGAATTATACTATACTATTGTATACATATATTGCACTATAACTACTTATACGTGTTTAAGAACAAAAGCGGTAAGCAACAGCTACCTCAATTCATGTTTATGATGAATTTATTTGAAGCGTCTCGCTCACGTCTCCCATAAACCAAGTTTTAGTGCAGAGGGCTATCTTCCTGTCTTTATTGTCCGCAGTCCAGGACTCAGACACGATTTATGCTCAGTAAAGTCTAAGCATGTGGTTTCATGTTCAAGTAAGTTGTTTAGAACAATTGGAACAAGTTGGGTCAAAGTTTTGTTTGTATTCTCCTATTTGAACGGAACGCAGACTCGTATTTGAACAGTGGGGCATGAATTGTTTTGAGGACGGTTAAAGTAGACAATAGTTGATATATTATAAGGTTTTAGTCATCACTGGTTTTAGTCGTATAATTGCTGGCAGTATTGAATTAACATGTCAAGAATCTACATTAAATCAGCTGATTTGTCACGTCCAGTTGTCAAGATCATTTTTAGGCTTTTTAAAAACATTAAAAACTATAGAACTACCTTTGCCAGAGGCAGAAGAATCTTTAAAGAAACAGTCAAACCCGGCAATACACTACACTTTTTAAAAGATAAGTTTCAAAGATATAAACGGATTGCATGTCTCAAGTCTCTGAAAGCCAGCTAGGGTGAAAGACTGTGTTTTGCAGTGCAAAAAGCATTTCAGTTTCTCCAAGAAAAATACAGCATTAATATCATGTTCTTGCTAAAAATGTGTCCAAGTTATCATTTAAAATATAAGTTCATTGATAATATGAATGGCAAACAGAACAAGAGTTATGTAGTTGAAACGTTTGGCAGCCAGCCAGGACATTAAAGTGTTCGATGTAGGTGTCCGTGTCCAGCAAGAAATTATGCAAAATACGTGGCTATTTAAGCGCTCATTATATCTATCGTTTCGGCATTTGGATTACTATACATAATGTTCAATACACAGAATAAGTTCATGCAAGTATTTATAAATACGTATTCTTTAATTTGTTAGGTTTTGAATTTCGAATACATTCAACTATGAAAATAAACGTTAATGTGTATTTTTTTTCGCACTGTCAGATAAATCAGGCGATTTGCACTATGACAGTTTACCGTCACAAAGATTTTTGACTTGAGAAAAATTGTGGTTATAATGAGATAGTTGACGGAAGCGAATCCGCGAGTAAAACCAGTCATATTATTTTAGTTTGTCATACAAGTATGTGTATAATTAGGCAATAAATGAGCGGATGTTTCATACGGATACTATTAATCATTGGCGTTTGTACACAATCATAAACAAGATATACATTATATATGTATACTTACCTGCATATTCATTTGTTTGACAGTGGACAGTCCGCTAAGTAGACACAATAATTAAAAAATTAATGAGTACCATAATATATAGTGCACTGAACAGTGAAAGGGTTAACTTAACTGTGGGGTTTTTATAACTTCTCCGGGACTGAAGTTTAAGCTGATAATGTATAGTTAACGTTACATTAGATACTCTTTAGCTGCGCCCCGCGGTGTTACCCGCTACATTGTTTCGGGATAAAAAGTCGCCTATATGTTCCAGGGTGGCAGCTACCTCCATACTAAATTTCAGCAAAATCGGTCCAGTCGTTTGAGCTTGAATAGGTAACAAATATAAAAACAAACAAACACTCAAAAACTTTCGCCTTTATAATATAAGTGACTTCACTTATATTATAAAGGCGAAAGTTTTTGAGTGTTTGTTTGTTTTTATATTTGTTACCTATTCAAGCTTTTATTAGAGATTCTTTTTCATATTCGTACTACATTTGACTTGACACACGTGGTTTACGAAACGCCTGTAATGTGTGTTCTAAATATGTAGTTTTTTTTAGTTTTAAGTTTGTGTCTTTGACAAGAAATTGCGCAAAAATCGCTACTGTACTTATGTACACGAAATATTCACATTTTTACAAATTGTAAACATAATGCTTGAAATTATAAGTCCTAGCTACAAAAAAAAGCCTCCCCGTCATCTCTTCCCGAGGCTGTCGTCATAGCAACTAAGGGATTACGCCGAGGAGATGGGCAGAAGCAACTCATTGTTTTCAGTAATAATAAACTGTGATCACTAATCTGTTTTTGAGACGTTGACTTCGCTCCGCAGATAATAATAAAGCAATATTTTGTGAATAAGAGCAAAGACCAATAAGGTTTTTGATCCTTTATCTAGGGCCTAGGCAGTAGCGCTTGCTGTACTTAAGTATATAAAATGAAACCAAGTAGGAAATCACACTAATAATATAAAGCCGAAAGTTTGTGAGTGTATATGTTTGTAACTTCTTCACGCCAAATGGCTGGACCGATTTCGATAATATTTGGTATGGAGGTTGCTGACACCCTGGATTAACATATAGGCGGGCCCGAATAAATGTGGCTGGTAACACCGCGGAGCAAAGCTAGTTACTTATAATAATACCAGGCTGTTACCTATTCTAGTTAAAGACGATCTTGGCGCAGTGTCTAAGCGATTGGACTGCTGCGCTAGGGGATGCGGCTTCGACTCCCACAATTAAAAGTTGTGTGATCCGCAGATGTTTGTCCAGATTCTGGGTGTTTGCGTAAAAGATAGTTCATGTTTGTGAAACGCACCCTCGAAATTCCTAGTGTGGGGCGATGTTTTGAAGTAAAAAAGAAGACAAAGGCTTCTGCTAATATAGATGCATGAACTTGATCATCACGCTTGATGTGATGTGATGACACGTCCGATCATACCCTTTTTACATTTTAATTTCACAACCACTGGGTAACTTCAATCATTTGCGGCCTAAGTGAGCTGCCGTAAGTGTTGCTATATAATTCGGACGCACCCTGGTCGGTCAACCTCGCTACCATCCTTGTTGACTGGCCAATCTCAACATCATGACATGACCTGTAAGCTAGTTAAAGGAAGAAGCGTCTAAAACATTCGCTACGTCTCTTTCTCCGAATTAAAACACATCTTCATTCCCATATTTATGAATAATGAATAATTCACTGTGTTACATGTCCCGTGCTCCCCTTACATGTGTAGGCACCTTATGACGTCGTAATACCTAACATTTCCTCACATTTGAATACTCAAGCCATAACCAGTATAACCGTATTGATTTTCGTGACAATGGATAAGTTTTGGCAAGGGCACTGAGTCAGTGAACCTTGTGTTCAAAACATTTGGGACCTCATTTCCAGATATTTGAACCGATACAAGTGACACTGTATCATTGACTTGACCTAAGTTTATGAGGCGTTTGGAAAAAATGGACTTCGATTTTCCTATGTGGACTCCAAGATATGGTACTTCATTAATAATAGGTGAAGCGAAAAGTTTGGGAACCTTTTTATGAAAATTACATGAATTAAATTTCGCACAGTTAAATTTTATATGGAGAAGTGCAGAAATCTAGTCAAATTTTGGCCGCAGGCGACTTCGGTTCGGTTTTACACATGTTCAATGGGAATAACTGTATAATAAAGCATCCTTATGTTAAAGTCCCGTCGATCTAGACTAGTCCTCTTGACAAGTCTCATTCTACAGCTGTGTTTAATTTATCGAAGATTCAAATTCACAAACTCATCTAAATAATAATTTTCTAATATATACGATAGAGCTCAGTCTTTCGCTGTTTTAAGAAGTTTTTTTAAATTATAAAGTTTAATTACAATAATTACAAATTCTTAACTGATCGTACTAGTACTAAACTAAGCTACTTATATATATTTTTCTGCGTAATATTATCGGCGTAGTTTTTCTTTTTCTTTATTAAAATCTAAAAAGAAATGTTCCAATATAAATGCAATGTTAATTTTGCGATTTAAATGCAGCTACAACGACTCGATCGAATATTTATTATAATCACGATTTATGCACAGCCGGTGAGCTTACTGTCAAAAGACATAGTCTGCATGATTCATCAACACAGAACTTTAATAAACTTAAGACTCAATATGATATTTTCTTAAGGTTCAAAGTATTGTAATTTAAAATAGTGTTGATCGTATAGATCTTCGTAAATATGTTGTTATTAAATTCCAGCGGTGTAACTATCAGCTTGCATTGCAGGACATTATCCGTTCCGCTACTTGCAGGCTAGCGCGTCTCACTACTACAACGGAATATGACCTGCAATGCAAGCTCATAGTAACCCCGCTGAACATTAAAAATGAGCATTTTACTTAGAAAGATTTGTACAGCATTGATGCGCTTGACTGCTGAAAAGAAACAAAATCGTAAGGACAGTATTAGTAGACTCCATTGCAGTACATTCTTGTCTCACCGTAAATAAATAGACGTCACACTAAAGGCACACGAGTAAAGAATTATTAGATCGATGGTGCATAATAGGTGCGATGCAAGTGTAGGTAATAATAATAACAGCCTTTATCTGTCCCACTGCAGGGCAAATGTCTCTTCTCTTATAGAGAAGGATTGGGCATTGATCACCACGCTAGCTCACTGCGGGTTGGCAATTTCAGATGATTAAATTCAGGTTCCCTTATAATGTTTTCCGTCACTTTTAGACAGTGCTGTCTTAGATTAACTAAGAAAGTATTTATGACCTTGAAAAAGTTATATTGAACCTGTAACCTTATACATACAAACCCGGTATGCCAAACATTAGGCCAACACGACTATGCCGATGCTAGTATAAGTATATATATAATATAAGTGTATATAGTATTGAGGTCATAAGAATGTGGGGTACCTACTATTATTATAGTTTCTGTTTAATATAAAGAAATCCTAACAACTACCTCGGCGATATACACTGTCATTTATTGTGAGTTACAATTACAAGCTACTTACCTACATAAGCACATACATTATGTATTATTTCTTAGTATTTAAAACGTGCTCACTACAGACACATTACCTCTTGCAAGCTCTATTTAATACCTTACTTTGTTACTTTAACAATGTAAACAGAATTATACCCACGCGAAGTTTGTATACATCGCGTTTTTATTTCAGTGATAACGAGTTGAACAAACAAGTATACAAAAGAAGAAATAAATATGTTGCTGGATTAAAAAATAGGCTTACTGTAGAAGCTAGTTATCCTTGAGTCGTCAATATAACGTTTATATCTAATTATATTATTTTCCGTCCAGTGGCTGCTGGGCGTGACTGCTGAACATGAGGTCCTGGGTTCGAATCCAAGGTCGGGCAAATTGTTACTTAGTTTTCCATAAAGTTATTTATTAGTAGTGTCACGGAGTCTGGATTTGTGACCAGTTGATGGCATCCCCTAATCCATTAGATCTATAACATAACTGGCGAAATATGGGTGTATTATACACCTATGCCTACCCCTTCTAGAAATACAGGTATTATATATCTGTAACTGTGAATATACATACATATTTACGTAGGTAATATTGCTTCTACATAAATAACAATATATAGTATCTTGCAAGGGCGGGGCTGACTTATTTTTACTTGAAGAATAGCTCATCGATTTTACAAAGAAGCTTATTGCTTTTTACAAACTACTTCTGAGAAGAGATAAACATCCCACTGACTAAAATCACTGAATAAAATTACCCCCAATTGTTTTGTCTCACCGAATATAAATATAATCCCTTTATGTTGGTAGAACTACAAAAATCACGTAGACACCACGAAACCATAACAAACATAAAATAAACATATAATATTTCGATTGAACATAACATAAAACTTTACAGCATTGAAATAAACATTTCAAGGAATTGCTTTCCTCAATCCGATATAAGTCGCTTTCTCAACGCTTCTCATATGATACGGAAAATTAATTAAGCTCAACGGACTGTTTCTGTACTTTAATGTGGTATAAGACTTGTGTTAACATGAAAATAAATTTGTTATTACCAGGAATAAAACACTCCATAAGTTGCGGTAGAATTGCGAAATTTTAAGATGTGTTCTTCGTAAGTAACGCCTTCGGATCATATTTTTGGTCCATAACTTGCGGTACGTAGCTTTTACAAAGATATGTTCTTCACGGCGCTTTCAGATCATATTTTGGGTTGTCATAAATTATCAACGGAGTGCTAGTTTATGTTTGTCCTAATTGTCGACCACAATATATTTGCAAATTGGATACGTAGCGAGCGAACTATTTTACTTTATTATGATGAGTTTCACATTGGTACGCATCGGTTAGCATCACAGAGCTCACTAAATACTGTATAATGAACACGTATTGTTTTTTTGAAAATCTTGTATTATGGTGTTATGAAAGCTATTCCTAATTTTCATTTTAGCTCTGTATCACCCACTGCTGTGTTTAATCCTTGTTATTATTGGTATGACGAGAAGAATCATGTCGCTCAAATCTATCAATCAAAGTAAGTATGAAAAATTGACAGTGGTAATATCAATGGGTAGGCTCTCATCATAAAAGTAGCCTATAACTGTTCTCCTGCAGAGCAAGTCTCCTTTCATATAAAGAAAAGTCGAACATTGAATCAAGATTCACCATCATCATCATCATTTTAGCCCGGTATATCCCACTGCTGGGTATAGGCCTCCTTCTTTCTCTGCCATTCTTATCTGCTTTGAGCGTCTCTCAGGGGGTTTTCAGTTTTATAAATGTCGTCAACCCAACGTGGTTGTCGTCCCTGACTTCTTTTTCCTAAACAAGACCGATCAAGATTAACAGCATTTTATCATGGGCAAAAACTAAATGTATTTTATTACTATTTCTGCCCACGCCACGGAATTTAGTCGCGTATAGTAGTCACAAGTGAAATGGCAGAGATTACAGTGAAATAAAAGTGTAGTGTTTTATTATGTTGAGTCACGGTGAATCGGCGGAGGTTTCAAACGAATTACATCATGATACCGCGCTTTCTTCAAAGTAATACTGTTATACTGTGACTCACAGTCACACTGAACAAAGGCTTCAGTGACTTTTACTATATATAGGTATTAGATATATGACTAGTTAGATTTGTGACGTAATAGGCACGCTTCCTATTACATGGGAGCTAATAATGTTCACCTGACCAAATTTCGGTCACGGCGGTCTATCTCACCAGTACTAGCCAACTACATAGAGATATGCAAGTATGCACGCAAACACAGGTGCACTCCCGATTCCCTCACTCTCACAGCCCGATGGGACGGCAAACCATTACGACCAGAGAGAGATTAGGCGCAGGACCAACGGCTTAACGTGTCTGCCGAAGCACGGAGGGGCCTTGACATGTGAAAACGGTCACCCATCACAAGACTGACCGCGGCGAGTTGCTACAAGCTCCTCAATAACTAAGTAAAAGCAGGTATGCGAAGTCACATTATTTAGGCCAAGCCAAGGCATAAATAACTCTCTGACTATAAGGTTTAGAATGCACAGTTCCCTTTTTGTATATAAACAGATCATTATTGCAACATAACGTAAGACACTGGTGCTACGTTCCCGCTACGTCTTGAAGCTGAGCCAGATTGACGGGGCCGCGTCAGAGCTCGTTAGTTAAAGTGTCCTCACAACAAAAATCTCAAGAAGCCATGAAGCCAGCGAGCTACGCTGTTCTAAATCCGTAGCTGTTGCTACGCTGCTCTACAGCCGTAGCAGATGCTACGAGCGTAGACTGCGTAGCATGCCGTTAAAGATTTGTTACCTACTAGATCATTAATTATATCTTTAGTGCACCAACATACTTGAGTACAACGACGTAGCTTAATAAAGACGCCCATGTGAGAACTAAAAAGAAAATTAATATTTAAACAAAATATATTTTTAAACCAGACTCGCTGACAATGTTACGTTTGAAAATACTGGTTTTAACGAGTTTTGCCAGCACGAAAATTTTTACATGCCACTTTTTAACAATGAAAAAATGTTTGTGTCGACGCAATAACAACAAATAACAAACTTTCGCAATTATAATCGTTAGAATATATTCCACATACAAAAAAGTACACTCAACTATCATACGTCCAGGAATATTGCATCTGCAGTACGTTTGACCTAAAAACTTGATACCACAACAATACGAGCTTATTCGCCAGTATTCCAATGATATTTTAAATAAAGTATAGATATGTTACTAGCGCGCTCATTTTAAAGACTCGAAATGGGGACAATTGTAGTCTTGGACAGTACAATTGTTGTCCGATTTGACATAAGACTAGTACGACCTGATTGGCGTAGTGGCTAAGCGTATAAACTGCTGCGCTAAGGGTTGCGGGTTCGATTCCCGCACGGAGCAAAAATCTGTGCGATCCACATTTGTTTGGCCCGAGTCTGGGTGTTTGTGTATGTGATATTTCATGTTTGTGAACCGCACCCACGATACAGGAGAAATTCCTAGTGTGGGGCGACGTTTTTTAAAGAAAAAGAAAAGAACAGTTCGACCTCGTAGTTCGGAAAACCTTTCTCGTTCATTTTGTTAGCATATGACGTATCTATCCTTTTTACATATCATTGCAGTATTCGCATTAAAAGTTTGAAACAAAATCCATATCTCGCAGGTTTTATAGCCCCGCCGGCGGTCTGCGCCGTCAGTGACAGCTAATCAATTCCTGCTCACCCCCGCATTTTAATATAACCGCACGCAGCTAGCCGGCTTCCTGGAGACTCTCATTGTAGTCTGAACATCTTGCAAATCGCTAGCGATGAGAAATTGAGGAACGATTTTCGTTTCCAAATAGGATTGTTGAGTGCTGAGGTTTTTCTTACAGATGATTTGAATGATTTTGTTTGAGTTAGAATTCAAAAGTGGGTTTTACAATAACTATTTATAGGATAGAAAGATTGACGACCTGATTGGCTAAGCGATTGGACTGCTGCGCCAAGGTTCGCGGGTACTATTCCCGCACAGGACAAAAAATTGTGCGATCCGCAGATATTTGTCCCGATTCTGGGTGTTTGTGTATGTGATATTACATGTTTGTGAAACGCACCCACGATACAGGGCAAACTCCAAATAAGGGGCGACGTTGTTTAGAAAAGCAAAAAAAAAAATATTTATAATGTTTTTATTATACGTTCAACTCGACTTATGAAAATAAATTCATAAACCTTAGTAGAGGTCAAAAATTTTAACGAACCATTTTTGTCACAACTGTCAGAAAGTAAAGACCAAATTCGCATATCAAGTAACTATTTTCTTTAAAGATATTCAGAAGTAGTTACTATATACCTACAAAAAAATAAATAATATTGAATATTTTTACTTCCAGTACACGAGCTCAACAATAAGTGAAAATATACAAACGAAAGATCTCTATCCTGTAATAAATACTGAAGCATAAATAGAAACCAATCAACGATTCTCAAAAAAACATTCGCTAAATTGAAATTGGATAGTCCAAGTTAAATGTTTCAACAATTTTTCTGTATGGCTTCTGCTAAGCCCCTAAAGCGTCCATTCCAATAAATAAAGTACCTATGCGAGTGGAATTTAAATAGGAAACGATGGAAGAGTGTACAAATTTAAAACGAATTTCTGTGCTGCGAGGGACTGAAATATAAATAAAATATTTATTTCGTGAGATGCATAAATCTACCATCCATTTATCACCATTAATTTGTCATTACATATTTAGCTAAAAATTGTGTCCGATGTAGCTAGAGACATATTCACGTATTCATAACATATTCTTTTACTTATCATATGATTGATGAACAATCTGATTTCAGAGTTTAAACCACCTGTATGACTCTTACATCCTGATGTCAGAGTTTATACCGCCTGTAGGCCTTTGCTTTACACACCATTGAAATATCTCTCAGGTGTGCCGGTCTCCTCACGATGTTTTCCTTCACCGTTTTTTAGTAACTGGTAACTAATTTATAATATGCTTATGATATCGAAAAGGCACTGGTGCGTGCTGGTGTTTGAACTTGCGACCTTTGACTAGGCAAGCCAACGGTCATACCACTCGGCCTTAAGCGCTATAGATAGGTATATATTTCTCCTTACACCTCCTTCGTGTTGAATCGAATCTCGACCGAAAATCGAATCGACCCGAATGTTAGGGGAATCACGTACCTAAACAGAACCTTATGGGGGGGGGGGGGGGGGGGGATTTGCTATAATACCCACGCTTGGCAAGCGGCTTGGGAATCGCAGTATTGGTGGTGGACTTACAGAAGACGCTGCTGCCCATCTTCTGAATTTTCCCTTAGTCGCCTCTTACGAGGCCGGATACCACACGGCACAATTGTGTGTGCATTGTCATTAATATGCATTATTTAGCAATCATCGACTGTATAATTTTCGGTGCACTAACGTCGGAGTTTGTTGCGTCAAAGACGATATTTCTAGCGAAACGTTTTTTAAAAGCAATCACGATCGCTTCCTGGATTTCTACCGCTACTGTTTGTTCTCGATTCTGTGAAAAATACAAATTGCGAAAATGTATACAAGAATACAATTTATATGATCTCACAGTTCACAATTTGATTGAATACCGTTTCAATTTTTCCTTTTATTACGCGAACTGAAGTGCTGTTGCTTGTTGGTCGCTTTTCTGTATAAATCATTATTATTATTAACTGAACAATATGTTAGACATAAACACATAACATCATGGATGTATTCCCCGAAAGGGTAGGCAGAGGTGCACGTATAGCACACCCACTTTTCGCCAGTTATGTTACAGGTCCCAATGTAATAGGGGGCGAGCCTATTGCTATTCACTGGGCACTATTTCATCAGACTTCGTGCTGTTACTGAGAGTTCCCCAATCGAAAAACCTAAAAACACTTTGCCTGACCCGGAATGCGAACCCAGGACCTCATGCTCAGCACACCATATTATGAAATGTGCATGTGACGCGGACTTTTGCCTCGTATAATTATGCCTTTTTCGTGTACATAAAGGATTCTTCTACTTAACTTTCAATTACCGGAGGAAATCAATACTGTAATTTATATATAGAAAGCTATGTATAAATAGACTGTTAATAATGAATTAGGATAGTTTACACCGTAACGCCCAATTAATTAAACAAACCCGTATAAGTGGAAGTTGTTATGTTCTTGTATACGAAACTCCATGGTTTCCGCGATGAATGGTCTATATTTATTAATCAACATTAAAAATGTATGCGTAAGACTCCTAAGAAACCCGGTTACAGATTGGAGATTTCTATGAGAAATCTTACAATTGTCACAGTCTGCTTGTGACCACGGCCGATGCGACTCGGTCGAAACGTCAAGCATTAATTAAAAAATTGTGTTCGCCTTAATTCCCGTGTTGTAGTTTAGAGGATTTTTCTGATTTAACTTAATGCTGTGTAATACCTTTGTTGAGAGAGCTTCAGTTATTATTACCTGCCTTAAGAACCTCAGGTAATACATCAAGAATGTATCTACAATTGTGGCAGAATTGAACTGTTGCTGCATAGTAACAGTATACAATAAAGCTTATTCTGAATTTGCGTCAACTACAAATAGAATCACAAAGGGAACCTGTGCATTAATGCAAAAAATATTATTCACCAGGCGGGGCAGCTATTACCAAAAATAAAATTAACCCTTTCCCTGTCCAGTGTATCACATAAGATACATTGTGGTTATTTAACTATTGTGTCTAACGTCTGGACAGGCAACCTGATAATATTTTGTAATCGAAAACATTGTGAGTACTGGTGAGTGTCCGTGTTAGCGCGACCACGTGGATCTCTCCGTGTACGTGCATCCAATTTCACGTTGACTGTAAACGGAAGGATCTAGAAAAGAAGCAAGACTTTTTCCAATAACATGGAAATGGGCTGGTTATGTAATAAGAGGAGAAGATAAATATAACAAATTAGTAACATAAAGATGGAAGGAAAAACCATTCATCATGGTTAGGACAGGTGGTTAATCCTGGGCGAGATTGGCGCAAAAGAGTGATGGATAGAAAGTGTTGGGTGCGGTCTCTGCCAAAGGGCACACAGGATTATAAAAATATAAAATGTCTGTATAAAATGTCATCATCATTAGCCGGAAGACGTCCACTGTTGAACAAAAGCCTCCCCCTTAGGAACACTCACGGAAGGAAAGGGGATGGTCAATTCTAGGCCGGATACCACACGGCAAATAATACGCACGGCAAAAACACGGCAATATAATATGTATCTACAAAGAAATATAATCTGAAACAAGGCTATAAAATAAAATCGAAATCATAGTGAGTGTCCGTGTTAGCGTGAACACGTGGATATCTCTGAAAACGTGCATCCAATTTCACGTTGACTGTAAATGGAAGGATCTAGAATGGAAGCCAGACTGCTCCCAGTAAAACGGGTCCCATTACATGAGCCTATCCTTCCTTCCTATCATATGGTTGATAAACAAACTGGTGTCAGAGTTTAAACCGCCTGTAGGCCTCTGACATGGCTTTACACAAACACCCAGACTCGGGACAATAATCTGCGGATCGCACAATTTTTTATCCCGTGCGGGAATCGAACCCGCAACCCCTAGCGCAGCAGTCCCAGCGCTTCTCAGGTCGTAACAATGGTCGGTGGATCCCTGACTAGAAACGTTCCATCCGATTTTCAAAATTTAATAATGGACCTTCAGAGTGGTCATTTGCTTCTTTAATCCCAGAATGAACTCGATCAATTTTCCACGCAGTCGAAGTTGCAAAGGATTCTAGTCTTACATAAACCGTAGAATGGAAAAACTTGTGTGTACGGGAGTTCATCTCGTATAAATGTGAACTTTAAATTGAGGTACCTTATTGGAAGTATTGGCAAACAATTTAAACCGATGTGGGTGGGAATTGGCCACCTGGTTTGGTGTAGTGCATTGAAAAGAAAAGTATTAGTTTGATGGCTACACTGACCTTACAAGGAATAAATATATATTTAGGATATTATTGGGAGTAAACTACTTCAAGTAAAATTATTAATTGAAAAAGGAGTCCTTATTTTGCTAATACAGCCTTTTCCCTCAACTGAAGACGTAGTGTACTCGTATTTACCTTTTATTCCTTAAAATTTATTAGATACCGTTATGCAAAACCAACACAGCCTGAATAACACAGTAGGTAACAAAATCAAAATACATGTTTGTTACCTACTTTTTCATTATAGATCACATCTCAAGAAAACGTGTAAATAAGTAGTAAGAAGTACACATTTTCATATAATATCTGATACTTTTTTTATTCAGTAATAATAGCACGTAAAAACTGCTCAAGAATTTTTTAATCTACTTCTTTTACCCGGTGTCGCCCATCTCGGCCCGAGAGCGCTCAACTCGGTGCATCGTTAAAATCGAGCGCACTTGACTAGCTCGCCACCATGTGCAGGGTGTGTGCGTCTTTTTGTTCAAACTATAATTATAAGTGAATACTGTTTTATTTTTGTCTACATCTTTGGTATGGAAGGAGTAATCAAGCAGATCTTAATGTAATGGGTAGGTATAAAGTATTTGTAGTATTTTAATTTTATGTTGTGCGCATGTTATGTAAAGTCTTGGATTTTTCATGAACGCTAGAATTAAAAAAAAAGATTATAATTAGTTTATAATTGTCGACTGTCCTAATATAATTCTACACCTTTATTTCACGTTTTTCTTTAAGCTTACTTATACTTATAAAACAAAAGGAGTACGTACAACGAATTTTTTTAAAAGGTAATCCATTTCCTTAAACAATTAATCTAAAAACTTTTCTACACAGACGACACTATCGCAAATACGACAATTACTCGTCCAAAACGAGTCCTTCGAAAACTTCTCCCGGACTTCTGAACAGCCAAAGAAACAGACACTGCTCAAAGCTTCGAGATTAACTTCACAAAAAACAAAATCAGCTCATTAAAAACTTGGACCGTCTTCAAACCAACCGCCAACGTGGACTGAAAGGAGAAACGTAAAGCTTTGTGTACAAAGCGCCGTATAAGTTTCGTAGCTAGATAAGCTAGATATGCATTCAATTTAACGTGCGTCTTGTAGTGCCGGGTGTAGTTTAGACGAGCAGCCTGTCAGTGGCATAGCTTGTTTGCTATTCATACACTTGGCTGTTTTCAATTTAGCTTAAATACTTGCGGCGATAGTGTGTAGACGTAGACGCATGTGAATACTAAGAAGTAAGATATCAGTTGAATGTGTGGGACTGAGAACTGTGCTCACGCGTAGGCCCGATTCAAACTATAGAAAGAACAAATTTTAAGGCGGGGTTGAGATTTTTATATTACCCATAAATGTTGCACATGTGCGATGTGTGATGATAGTATACTAGCTCTATTGTTCTTAAAAAAAGATACTTTTAAACCAAATATTAAATTATACCTGTCACTGTCATTTCAGCAAGTCAGAGATTAAAGATAGACTTTAGACATGTCTAAGGTAATACAGATATTTTACTCGTTTATGAATAGGAGGTATGAGTTCAATTGCTCATAGATCTATGTATATTTATGTGACTAAAGTGCGTAGATGCCTCACTGTAACATTTGAGGTGCAATTAAAGCCTCTACCATCAATCTGCACAACAACAAATTAACACAGGCCGCTAAACCTTCACAAAAGAGTATTTTCCATCCGCAAACGTCATTAAAAACAAAAAAGAAAGCCTACCTCTCGCCGTAACAACACCCAACAGATTACAAACTACAGAAGGGAGGTAGGAGCGCTGGGATATGGGTATATGAGAGCTCTAAAAGGCTCTATCAGACCGAAGCCGGCTACCGTACGCGCAAGTCCTCCGCCGCTTCGTGCATCCAATTTAACTTGAGACTTCTATCAATGGTTGTCGAATACCTGTCGCCTTTACTCTTTTAACTGTAGAATGAGCATTTGAATATAAGTCATTTTCAGTGCGATTCTGTTGAGACTACGTCGTGTTAAATGGGTAGTTGTATCTTGTTAATGATTAAGATACTACGGAATTAAGTCACACTTTTATCGTACGATTGAAATTAATTCAGTTGATCTGTTAATAACCAATTTAAAAAAGAAAGGAGTTGTCAACAAATACCTATCTCCAATATTAAGATATATCGACAAATTCGAACAGGAGTTTTTTCTCCTTTCGATTGGACTTGTCCTGCCCTTTCCATATACTTAATTGGACAAGGCACTGTCAAATACAGAACTATAAGATGTATGCAGTACCTTATATGCATTTACTGCACGATTTTTTGCTTGAATTTCTCTCCCATATACTTAGGACCATGCAAAACAGGATGATGAATTCTATGTAAATTCTTAAACGTTATACGTAAGCATTTTCTAAAGGATGCAAAGAGGTTTGGAAGACAAAGGACACAAGAAAACGGCTCTTGATGGATGACCGCTAAAGCCGAACGGCCGCCATGTCACTATGAAAGCAATTTGTCAAAAATCTTTACAAAACGCTGACATAAAATGGTTGCGGGTGTTTTTAATAAGATGGAGAAATTATTATTGCATTACTGTGGCATGTTGCCTTGTCGACAGGTTAGAAGTATCGATGTAAGTAGATTGATAAATAGTATATCTAATAGTAAATAGTATACTATAATCTTATTATCAAATTAGGCTAGAGACATGAAGATACAAGTATTATGTCGGCTTAAATATGGATCCCTTGATCATATATTTTTCGTCTGTCCTTTAAATTGCAAGTCTTTTGACTTGTATTTTAAACTTACGGAAATTAAAATTCCTCTACCTATTAACTTTCGTTCCCTTTTATGTAACTTCTGTCCTTCTATTATTAAAACTCTCTCTAAATTTATCAGACAAAATAATATTAAATTGTAGCGCTTTAGGTTTTAATAACGATTAAATAAAAATAGACCCACAAAAATGTCTAACTGCAAACGTTGCAGTCTTAACTCGAATCTGGCAGAATAGTTGGAAGCCCGACTCAATTGCCACAAGAAAAAAAAAAAAGTATTATGTCAAAGCTATACTTCAATAACATCTACTTCTGCGGGACACACATAGAGCTTTTCCATAATATAGATGCACGATTGTTTTAAAATAAAAACTTGTGTAAGTTTTAGATACCTACATCTCTTTGGATACTGCAGTCACAAAGATTGCATTACTGACTTCTAGTTACGTCCGTAAGCACTGACAGCTGAGTGGTATAACCGTAAGTCTGCCAAGTCAAAGGTTGCAAGTTCAAACCCCGGCATTCACCAATGGCTTTTAGAATTCATGTGCGTATTATAAATTAGTTATCAGTTGCTAAAAACGGTGAAGGAAAACATCGTGAGGAAACCGGCACACCTGAGAGATTTTTCGATTTTTTCGGTGTATGAAGCCATTTCAGAGGCCTACAGGTGGTTTATACTCTGACACCAGGTTTTTCATCAACTATACGATAAGAAGAAGAAGTTACGTCCGTACTACATCCATACAGAACAATGGACATCGTTATCTCTATCGACCTACGAGATATTTCAGGTAGCAAGTAGTGATTTTTCCTGCTCGTATTAAACACGTAAAAGGAGTATCGCTATCATATTCAGTAGCGTGCTTAGTGTCAACTGTCAAGTCGCATATAAATAGTCCGTCAAAACAACCATAGCACACGACAAAAAACGTAATTTTTATGCAGGAACAAGCACTTATCTTTTTGTCTTATGTCCGTGATCTTAAAAACTACTAACAAAAATAAAACAATGAACGACCATAGTAGGGCCCCACGCGGGTCTCAATATAAACAGTAATACGTTATATTGGATATAGCTACAAGCAAAACTTTGATGGGTGCGCAAATCTTGATTGATAACTTGAGTTCATCCGTCGTTCAGAACTTTACAAATTGACAGCTTATCCGACTACTTTCAATAGCTAGTTTCAGTAGCGAAGCACGTACTTTAATCTCAGATATTTATATATACGCATAAACATACATAAACTAATGTGTAAATATACTTAGGTTCTTCAGAGTTATCGAGTGCGTTTTCAGAAAACGTTTTAACAGGTTCGTCTAGAACAGGGTAAAAAATTAGACTCTGTGCTGCTATTGAGAATTACCTAATAGAAAAACCCAATTACACTTTTATCGACCCGGGATTGGAACCTCATGCTTAGCAGTCGCGCTTAACAATCATAAGACTAGGCATGAATTATGGGTGATCAAAATTCCTAAATTGCCTTGTTCTATATCACAAAATTGTTTCAAACAACAGCAAAAAGTCCAGCCCATCCGAAAGCACATTAGATTTTTTTTATTTCAACCAGACCAAATTTATGACCACAGATACAATGTTCCGAATCCATCAATGAAAGCCAGCCGCAGTTCAAACCCATATGCACATCTATATTAACGACTCCACAGATTTATTAGGGACCTACATAAATTAAACCTCCAATACTGGCAACATTAACGTCCCAACTTCCTCCCCGTTCGACTTTGTTATTATGCTATGACAGTTATTGTGGAAACTTCCACAGCAACGAGTCTTTGATTTCTCCTAAAGCCTTCTATACACCACCGATCGGTATAAACGGGCATTCGAGAAAAATATTCCCTTCTCACTCGCAGAAGCTGAGATAGAAAAGGAGAGGAAGATTACAGGTGGAAAAGATTACGGGAAACTAAGTGTGATTGGTCAAGTCGCTTTTTATTATCATAAAGTCGTTTGAAGTATCGAAGTTATCGAGTGTGGCAGCGTTCGGTAGATGATATACGATGATAGAGTGATCGGAAACTCTTCTACGATATTTCATAATCTTCGTCAGGTTGGCGATTGGTTTTGCGTGCCTACAGATGACGTACTGATAAAATATTTTAGTTGTTATTTTTCTTCGTAAATGTTATGTCGTCTTTGTTCAATATTGGTTTCTTGCCGTTGAGATCATCCCCAATATTTGTCTTCAGTCCTTTGAGAATATTGGATGCATTCTTGAAAGACTCATCATCATCAGCCAATAGATGTCCACTGTTGAAAAAAGGCCTCGTCTTTGAAGAACTGAAGTAATACAATGTATCTAAAAAACCCTCTAATATTTTTGCACGATGTATGATATCGTATCTTGTAGATACATATGTACAAAACAAAGCAAATAATAATAAAGTTTTTATTTCAAAAGATTATAGCTTTAGTGTTTGGCATAAACTTTTTATGCGTATTTTATGAAGCTGCAGTTATGTCAAAGAGATTCCTTGATGGATTTTAACGAAAAATATTTTTCGTGAATTTTTTTTCGTTAAATGGTTTATCATCTTAGGGGTTATCATTGCTAAACAAGACCAAAAACATTTTCAGTAAATTCAGCTTATTAAAAACTTTTTAAATAATCCTTTTATAATTATATGAACATGGGGTTGACGTTTTAAACAAGTCTCGCATCTCATTACATTCACATCACGTCATTATTTTGCACATTCGAAATAAACCTTCATTATTGCAAAAGGAAATTAAAAAATGAACTGTGCGCAGGGTTGAATGATGAGAAATTATAATTGGCTGAGGCTGTTAGGTGAAACAAAGGTCCGTAAAGGGCGAGCGAGGCTTCCGGGTGCTGGATCGTATCGAGTACACCCGCCCGCTGCGACAAAGAGCAGGTAACCCACCAGATAGGTACACTTCACCATATTTTTTCTATTTTAGTGACACTAAAAAGATACGCCACTGATACATAACATCCTCCTTTTTTGAAGTCAGATAACAATATTTCTTGGATTAATTCCAGCTATTTAAAAATTGCGTACACGTGTTTTTGTTAAATTGAATCAAAAATCTAATTGAATTCACTACAGTTTTTATAATACTAGTAATAAAACAAATATTGTACAGTTATTTTTGTACAATTTAATTGATTTAACTTCGTTTTAAAATAATATAAATAAATCAATATTAGGTATAATCTTTATACACTAAACTGTAAATATATAAAAATGCCATTTTCCAAAATAGAAAATTAATATTATTTTACTAGTTTTTATTTAGTTTTTTTATGTCCTTATTGGAACAAAAGCAACCATATTCTGCCTACTCACCCCTCTCTTCCTTATATTCGTTCGCGTTTTCGCGCGTTGTTCGCAACGGGCGGCGCGGCGCAGCCAGTCTTGGTCAGTTCCCCGCGCGCCGCGTACCTATCACTACGCGTACCGCTAACAATAGCCTTTTTCATATTTGAATTTTGAATAGTCCACGGTTTTTAAGTGCTTTTCGAATTTTGAATATTCTTTTTCGACCAGTGTTTTATGACATGTGGAGGTTAGGTTAGAAGGAGGTGCGTTTGACGGTAAGTTATTTTTTATTGTTATTTTATGTTTCAGGGTGGACCGGCACGTGTTTTTGCTATTGCTAAATATTTGATGGAAAATATTCGTTGAATACAAAGCTAACGTGCTTTCGATTCGTCTTTTTAGTTAATCGAATTTATTGTTTTAAGTAAGATAACGAACATATAATATAATTTAGTCAACAGTTTATATCCCTATATCAAATTACATGAAAAAAGTACAAACAAATTGGTAGTTACTTGTAAAACCAGGTTTATACCATAGATTTCTCCCTCAATTAGGCTTTAATTCTTTCGTTATGCCTTACATTAACCATGTTTTCTTACTAAAGTATCATTATCAATATGAGCCATCTTTTTTACATACATTCTTAAAGCATTAATTTTGATATACCAGTAAAATTCTGAGAGTCAACGAACGGTGTTTAACTGTCCTTGGCTCTATCACGCGAGGTACTTCTAAACAAATAACATTTTATGGGATCTCTACATTATTATGATGTAAAACTGTCAGGCCTCTCCGGCCTCAAACTTGTTTGATGAAAACAATATGAATTGCTACGGACGCTACGAGCTACGCGGCCTACGAGGCACGTAGCATAATTTTACGTAGCACTAACATTAGGTGACGTAGCCTGTCTACGAACATTTTCAACGGCAATGTTTATCGAATCAAGCTTTCTTCTTTATAAGACTTACGCCTGTATTCCCCGAAGGGGTAGGCAGAGGTATACCTATAGTACACCCACATTTCGCCAGTTATGTTATATACAGGTCCCAATGTAATAGGCGGCGAGCCTATTGCCATCAACCGGGCACAGACTCAGACTCCATGCTGCTATTGAGATTCACCTTATGGAAAAACTCAATAGCTTTGTTTGAACTGGGATTCGAGAAAACACTATTTTATATCTAAGCCCTTTATTTTCTTTTAAATAAGTTTTTATAAACGGCGAAGGACAACATCGTGAGGAAACCGCCACACCTAAGAGATTTTTCAACGGTGTGTAAAGCCATGTCACAGGGCTACAGGCGGTTTAAACTCTGACACCAGGTTGTTCATCAACCATATACAATAAGAAGACTATTCAGACAGAGGAGTTTTCTTCCTCTACCTTTCTTGGTCTTTGTATGACGGTACGAAGTGACGTCTTTAAAGCAAGAAGTGGTAACTGAATGGTGGCCATTTAACTGCGAACCCTTAGTCGACAGCACTCATCTATCTCACTTTTCCTTTGTCCCGACTGGTTTAGAACCTGGACTATCCAGTCTACTCTTTAGTCACACAGTAACTTATTCTTCTCCAGACGAATTATAAAACAACCTTTTCAACCTTCAAATGTTCATCATAGGGTTCATCATCAGCCAGTTGCAGTACACTGCTGGATATAAGCCTCTTCTAATGTACACCACATATGGTTATGTACCCTGTTTTGGGATTGGTCGAAGAGCCTTGAAAGGGAACTGCCTTGCGTACCTTTCTATTTATAGAAACAATCTTGGTATGTTTCATTCTCAATAATATGCTAATACAGATGTTTAGGTTTAAAACAAATTACTTATAAGCCTCAAGGCTGTTAAATAATACAGTGTCAAGACACTTCATAATAAAAAATAAAACATAATATCACGCCTTTACTCCCCGAAGGGGTAGGGAGAGGTGACTGAAGAGAACATAACTGGCGAAATGTGGGGGTGTAATAGGGGGCGAGCCTATTGCCAACATCATCATCATCATCATCAGCCGGAAAACGTCCACTGTTGAACAAATCCATACTCTGTGGTGCTACCGAGAATTACTTAATGGGAGAACCCAGTAACACTTTGCCCGACCCAGGATTGAACCCGGGACCTCATGCTCAGCAGTGGCGCTTAGCGACCACTAGACCAACGAGGCAGTCACATTTATAACAATATATAGGAAATAATTATACCACAGTTTTCCTTTTAGACTGGGACAGATGAAATGCTTTTTTGAGCACAATATTGTACTTAAATAATTTTCATAAATTAAATTTGAGTATAATTTTCGTTTCATGGCTGGAAATTTGCTTTTTTCGTCTCTCAGCGGTCTCGTAACCCGGAGTTTTTATGCGCTGTAATGTTAACCCGTAAAACGTCGAGTGTAGTTCTACTGTTACCGGTTTAATGACCATCGCGGCGGAGGGTTATTTGTTTCATTTGAGTTTTGAGACGCGGGAGGGTTATAACCTAAATTCTCGCGTTTTGTTTTGGAATATTTAATTAATAAAGTTTAGGGGCAATGCGTTTGGTAAGGCTTTTAAACTGAATGCGCCATAAATTTTCAAACAATGACAGTAACATCGAAATTAACTTTTTAGTCCAAAACTTAGACGGACATCCAACATTTAAGCATTGCAATTGGACTAAACTTTATTTTTCTTCTTAGCTATTTTTGACACTTCCCATTTATTCGACGATATATTTTTAGAAATTATTTAACTACCTAAAGATGGTGACTCATTAAGATGATTTGATTACGTGGCCGACAAGTCTTGATTTTCTCTCAATTAAAAATCAAAGCTTCATCACAAGATCGCGTCCTTCAAATGTCTCCAAACTCGTTACAGCTTCGAATTTCTTTGATTAAGAATCCTTTAATTTGTATTCAAAGATGGCATCGATTTATGAGGAAGTTATATATAACTTTTTCCGTGCTAAAGAAAAAGTTTGCGACGGGAATTCTTAAAACATTACTTCTGTCCCCTATTTCATAATTATGACCTAGACTACAGAGTGGGTATTTTTTTTCTTTAGCGGCTTCTTTTTAATTGGTTATAAGAGTTTTTTCTCCTGAAACTTACGCTACATTTTTTCGGGATAAAGGAGCCTATTTATTCATCCAGGGTATTAGCTACCTCCATACCAAATTTTATCAAAATCGGTCCAGCCGTTTATCTCTGTTGAAGTAGCAAACATACAAACAAACACACAAACTTTCGCCTTTATGATATTAGTGTGATAGTATGATATTAAAAGTGTATATTCCGCAGCTTATTTCTGTATAAAATACCGCAATATCAAATATTCTGTTGAATAACTGAACAGGGAAATGCTTTTAACGTACCCTACAAAATACAAACAAGACATCAACATGTAAATATGGGGCTTGCTCATAAAATATTAAACGAAGATAATGTGTGAATGATTACTCTGTTCGTTCGGCGCCAATAGTTCTTTCAAGCATTAATTTCGTATATTCCAGAGTGAGCATACAAATCTACTTGTGATCACACTAATATTCTATAGGCGAATGTTTGTGAGTGTGTGTGTTTGTACGTTTGTTACCTCTTCACGCTCAAACAGCTCGACCGATTTTGCTAAAATTTGGTATAGAGGTAGCTGACACACTGACTTAACATAGGCTACGTTTTATCCTACAAAAATGTAGTGGTAACGTCGCGGGGCGCAGCTGGAAGAAACATGTATAAACAATTATTTTGTAACGTGTCTATACACACGAATTAAATCAACAAGGCCATTATTTAATATTTAAGGTACGTTATAGAATTATAGACACATGCTTTGTAAATAAACCATTAGGATCGCGTGACGTTGATGGGCCCAGTTTAATGTCAGGGCGTTAAATAAACATTATTTATGTATTATATTGATTCTCCAATCAGGTAACCTGAAACATTTTATATTTATTATTAGCTATTATGACAATACTGTGTTTCATTGGCCCAAAATAAGGTCAGAAGACGAAAAACAAAAGCAATTGCTGTACATACTGTAAACAGTACAGCTCCTTAATACAAAATTATGGACTAATAGATTTTAGACATCTTATTTATTAACTAATACGTAATCAATTCTTAAATACTGGGTTATCGAACTTCTATACTTTAGTGGTTGGACCTGACTCACTGTACTTATTGCCTTCAAGGTGAAGTTAGTCATTCTATTATATTGAATTGTTCTACGAACTTGTTTATTTCTAAGGTCAGTCTAGAACAGGTGTACTTCGTTTTATATTACATGGAACTAATTATTTATTGTCTTTGTAATTTGATATTCTAGAACTTTAAGATATTAGTTCCGATAGACATATCCAAATCTTTTGTTGTTTCTTAATTTTTTTTTTTAAATAAAAAACGTCGCCCCACATTAGGAATTCCTCCTGTGTCGTGGGTGCGTTTCACAAACATGAAATATCACATACACAAACACCCAGACTCGGGACAAATATCTGCGGTTCACACAAATTTTTGCCCCGTGCGGGAATCGAACCTGCAACCCTTAGCGCAGCAGTCCAATTGCTTAGCTACTGCGCCAAACAGGTCCTCAAATTAAAACAGTTAATACTGCTATATTATAAGTGTGAATAACACACTTAACCTCTTCGAATTCACATACACAGAAATATACCAAAACCAATATAGGTAAAAGTAATTCATCTCATTCTAAGAACCGTATAAAAATCGCTTATCAACTTTAACATCGTGCAAAACCCATTAAGCAACAAAGAACGAAATAAACCTCCCTAGACAATACGCAGATATGACATTAAGGTCTGTAATTCAGCGTAATTGTGAGTATACAGACCAAGAGACAGCCATTAGCCAGTAACAGAATTAGCGGGGAAGCGTCGACGGCCAATTAGCAAGGGGGGCTTCAGCGAACCGCCTTTTATGATTCAAACTCAGTTTAAAACGAAAAATATTTCGAATGTAGTTTCCATCGGCCATTCATTTGTACGCTGTGTATTTTTGGACGGACGCAGCGTTAATTGGCAATTTTTAGGGGTTTTTTGTATTTTACTATCAAAAGAATAAGGGATTTTTTTGATTGCAGTTGCAGCAAAAAGACACGAAATATTGGCTGTTAGGTAATTAAAATGTATATTTGTAACTAATAAATGTATACAGCAGTTGACATAGTTAATCTAAAACGTAGTCAAAAACTGAAATATGTTTTAAATGCTCCTAACAATGGCACTGCCTTATGTCTGTAAATAAGATTGCCTGCTACAAGGCATTCGGTAGCTTATACTTATATGGAAAACCTGAATTAATCATTCAATTAATTGAACCATAAAATCAAGATAAAAAGGTTGTAGTGGTTTGAATTTAACAAATGATTTCATCATTTTTGTATCAAATCAAATTTATTTGTTACACATAGGTAGGTAATTATCGATGATTACCAATAGGACTTCAGACTTCAGATCGAATAAATAACATAAATAGTCTTAATATAGACTCGGCTCAAATTACAGTATCGATTGCATCGTTCTAGAAGCTCCTTATGTTCTCCTTGGTTTCCTAACAAAAAGGTTATGAAGCCAAGTAAATCCCTGCTTTCTTAATTTTCTTATAGTCATCACCCTTGTGATACACGTTTGATCGTTTTAGAAATAACTTTAATTTGCCAAGATTTATTTATATTTTTCTTAGTCTTTGAAGAAGTCGTAGGAAATCCGTCTCACGGACCCTATTCATATTTTTGGTAAAGCTTAGCGTATTAACAAAGTGATGTAAAAATAGGTTCTGAATAACTCAAAGGTACATTAAAGGTCATAGCAAACATATAAACCCAGAGGGAAATACAAATTAGTTATCAGTTGCTAAAAACGGTGAAAGAAATCATGAGGAAACCGGCACACCTGAGAGATTTTTCGGTGTATAAAGCCATGTTATAGGCCTACAGGTGGTTTAATCTCTGACACCAGATTGTTTATCAACCATACGTTAAGAATAAGAAAAAGAAGAATGTTGATGATGACCGGCAACACCTGCGTGTATGAACTCTCGATAAAGAACATCACATTTGGCACCTCTTTTTACAATAACAGTCTCTTTTCTATGTGTGTACCTATATGTAAATAAACAATGAAGTAAAATGGACAACATCATTAGGACTGCCCCCAAAACGACAAATATAGTACATACGTATCAAATAAAGTAGATAATAGTTTTGGTATTTATAACCCTTGCCAGCAACGCCCACATTTACACTGGCTCAACTCAATTTTCGAGTTTATTGAATTGAAAAGCGATGACGTAGGTTACGCGTTTCATACAATTTGCTCTCGGAAATGTAATATGGTTCGATCGTATTCCTACTTATATCTACGTCACTCCATATTTTTGGAACCTATTTTTACCCGACTATTAAATTAAAATGTAGTTTTTTAGAGTTAACAAATTTAACATAGAATAAAAATAAACATGGATCCAAATTAGAACTACAATGAAAGTTATGCGATGTAATAATTGTTGTGTTTTGCACAGTAATTACTACTTATTAGTATTTCATATCATGAAACTTACTACCTACGCAATTTAAGTACATAACAAAACAAACCATAATACATAGAAGTAAGTCAACTCAAAGTTTGGTCCTAATTCACACATAAAAACACGTCGACGTCCCAAAAGTCACGGAAACTGGGGCAAATCCTTGGGAAGTTGTACCATTGGACTCCATAAGTACACAGTAATACAGAGTTGGGACAAGCGCAAACACCATAACTGTACAGTTAGATATACAACGCGGTTATTTGGACTTAATTAATATGAAGTTAGAAATTCTGTTTGAGGGACACTTAATTACATTGCGAAATTTGTAGTTTAGTGTTTGATTTATTTCTAGTATCAATTCAAGAGAAGTAAGTTTTTCTCTATTTCTCCGAGGCGAAGACAGGTTACTGAAAAAATATACTAAGTCTGGATAGTAAAGTTCGTGCTACTATTACGACGATACTAAGACGTTCGTAAGCCTAACATTGAAACGTATTCATTTCTAAACGTACTATAAGGGTAACATTTTATCAATACCAGAGGGCATTTACCCTGTTTAACATATGTGCTACCTACGTCCATCTACATACATTCGCAGGACAGCTGCGGAATGCGCCAAAAATAGTTCTAAAAATAACCTCCCTCTTACTTGAGAACTTTCTAGAGTGCCAACGTAGCTGTCGTCTCCAAAACGGACTTGGAGTCTCGAACTTGTTCTAACGACGCCGAGCTGTCGACATCTGTCCGCTCAATTTTGCCATCCCGTGTTATTTCCACCGACTTACGAACTTGCATGGACAGGGAAATCGAAATGCCAGCCACAATTTAGTAGTTAGAAATGACATGAATGCGGCAAGTGAGCGAGCGCCGTGGAGGGCACTCGAGCGCGCAGCCGGAGCCTGCAGCCCTTTTCAGGGCCTTTCATTTCGAACGGCCCTTGTCCGTTGTTTCGGCTCTTGACCTCACTCGCAAATTAAGAATGTTTCGCTGTTGATGAGATAGTTAGGAAATGCTGGATTGTGTAATACGAATTGTGTACGCGCACATGGAAGGTAAACTCATTCAAACACACGTAAGAATAAAATGAAATTTACAGAAGTTCTTATCTTGTTGAATAAGTTTTATATAGTAGTAGACATTGTTTCGTGAACAACCACATTACTTAAAATCCTGTAGTCCTCCTTCCAGTAACATTCAGGCATCATTTAGATATGTACCAAATAAGTCAGTGATATCTATTGCATAGTTACTTTCGTTACTACTACATTACCAGCTTTACATAAAGTCAGTAACCAAAACAAAATTTGAGTCGTATAAAAAGTCGTAATATCGTGCTGTCAGCGAAGTTACTAAGTAATATCTTTTGTTGCTATTTTTTGCGAAGCACCTAACTTTTAGGATGGGTACCCTTAAGTTGAGGAGGGCGACGAAACCCGATATTCATTGGAAACTTTACCCCTGATAAACAATTCGTGTATTCGCAATTTGCACACAAATTAAACAGGCTGGTAAGTTAGTTACGGCGCCCGGCGGAAGATAATTGAGTTATGGTTGCTCCGGGCACCTAACGGGCATTGCTGTCCTCGTTCGAAATCGAAGACGATTATTAAAAGCGCTTTAATAGACGCCCGTTTTTGTACCAGCGCCGACTCTCTGTAAACAAGGGCCGGGCGAAATTACATTTCTGTTATTTGGGTTTTTGCAACGCTTTACTGAGGTGAAAACGTTTGCTGTTAGAAAAGCTTGAATTTAATGTTATTGTCGCCATAATAACAATTTGATCTATTCAACAAGCTCGTTAAAATCATTATTTGATCATATCAGAAGGACCATTGTACACGCACATGAGTGGTAATAACTCATTATTGTATTCATTTTCATAGTCGAAATGATTTGAACAACGTGCACAATATCCGACTGTTTGCCTTACGGAAAGCGATCGACAATAATTACACAAATAGGCTTTTGGTACAGTCAACAACATAAGTGCTGAACATTTACACTTTTAAACACACCATTAACTGAAGAACTACTTCTTACATGGTAAAAAGTCTTAAGTATTCACACATCATTATTTGGACGCTCCTATTACGTGAATTGCTGTTTATATTTTTCAATTATTGAACATAAGTTTTCTTAACATGTTAAGCTAATTATATTGCTGACTGTACAAATAGAGAAAACCAGGACTCGTCGAACAAAGCCCTTGAAGCACGTCCTTTTGTTTGATGCGGAAACAAAGAATTTCCCAATACAAATCGTACTATTGCTTCACATAATTCAGCCTTTGTGGTACAACTGATAGGTCTGATAGTCATTGTGTATGGGTTGTGAGAGAACAACACTGGAATGAAATCGTCTCTTCCAGACCGTTGGCACTTTAGATAGAGTGGGTACTCGTGTACAAGTACGTGGATTGATTGGCTCGCCAATTATTGCTTTTTTAGACCTTAGCTACTATCTACAATCAGTAAATGAAGTGTTTTTAACTTTACACAGGCTTGCATCATGGTACTATTGTAAATGGGAACGTGCTGTTTTGTGAAAAATTAGCACGTGCGATCTCCGCTTTAAAAAAAACAGTCCCCAACTTATTGAACTAAAGACGAAGAAAGCAACTTTGCTCTGTACTGAAATGGATACTACCTGTAATAGAATAATAAGAATAATCGCAAAGTAAATAAGATTAAAAAATAAGAAGAACCCATACATTTATACAGTCATAAATCAGTTAATAAAAAACTTACGCGCATACATATTAACTGAGTAAAAACAAGCGTCGTTACTAACACCAGTTTCCGCCAATTAACGCCGTAAACTCCAAAAAACCAACCGGTGTCAGAAACAAAGGGTGTTGTCCACCACACAGTCCTCATTGCCACGTGCACTATGGCACAATCAATGGCCATTGTGCCCCGACTGTAAGGGCACAACACTGAGTGGAGGGCTCTCCGCCTCCTCTCATGCGTTGTGCTTGCGTTCGCCCGCGTATCGACCTGCACCTACCGTGTTTATAAATACCCGGGTTTGCAAGGGCGTTGGAACAAGGAGATATAACTATGTAGTATAACAAAGTAAGTGGATGAAGCGTTAGGTACCTGTTTTCTCTGTTCCGTGGTACAATAGTAAACTATAAATGTAAAAATATGGCACTGATAGCCGAGTGTATGACTGTTGGACTGCCAAGTCAAAGGTCGCAAGTTCAACCCGGCACGCACCAAAAGTCTCATCGAATTCTTGTGCGTATTATAAATTAGTTATCAATTGCTAATAATGGTGAAGGAAAACATCGTGAGGAAACCGGCACACCTGAAAGATTTTTCAACGATGTGTAAAGCCATGTCAGGGGCCTACAGGCGGTTTAAACTCTGACACCAGGTTGCTCATCAACCATACGATAAGAATAAGTGATAGATGTTAGTTAGTGGCTCGTAGCTACTGCGCGGGTCAGTCAATCTGCGAAGTTAAGCATTGGTCGCCATGGTAATACTTGTGATTGGTGACCGTTTCCACATGTTGTGATACATGGTAATTTTGTGTCACTACTTCAGTTTGTCAGTGATAATCACGACACTAGGTGCAAAACATACAAGCATAGTCAAAAATGAGATAGCATTGGTAATAATCAACCAGAACGAAACCAGAGAGAAATTCAACGAAAAGTTTAATCAATAACGCGACCTTTTAAAATAATTACGAACAGATGGGATTCCCGGAATTTTATATACAGCATGTTGGTATATCTCGTTAAATGGTACCCAAAAAGCGAGGTTGATGTAATAGTAACGATAATGAATGGATTCACGGAACGCGAGCTTGGACCCGTTGTTCAGCGAGATCAATATTGTAATCTAGCTATAAATAACTGGAACAATGGTTCGGAATATCCGCGGCACGTGTTGTAGATTAGTTCTCTGTAGTTTCTACAGGTTAATGGCTAATGGCATTTAAATGCCCAGATTGTGACGTCATAAACTTTTGTGAAACTATTTTGATTTATTTCAAAGTTAAGGTTATGTAAACGTTTCGGGGATTCTTGTACGTTTGTGCCATCACCGTGATAATCTATAATTATGCATAGTTCAATACTAATATTATAAATGTAAAAGTAACTCGGTCTGTATGTCTGTCCTTCACGACTAAACCGCTGGACGGATTTTGATGAAATTTGGCATGTAGAAACTTTAAGATCCGGGAAAGGACATAGGCTTTTAGACATAGACTTTTTTTTAATTCAGCCGTCTAAGGCGTATAAATAGGGGTTAACGCAGGCGAAGCCGCGGGCAAATCTATATATTGGTATATATTTATGTAACATATAGGTATTCGTCTATTTACAAAGGTACCTTTTAGCTATCAGTGCCGATCGCCGGACTATTTTAGCGAGCTACTATAAAGAAATAAGACTCGTGCCATAAACAATAAAAGATGCTGTAAACCTGTAAGTGGCGAGTATCGTTGATACAGTTAACGTTAATATGGCCCGCTTGTACAGCGCAAGGACAGGACATCGGTAAATCTTTTCATTCTTAATAATAAGTTATATGCACCTGAGTGAAATAACATTTTATTTTTTGAAAAACGTCACCTCACACTGGGTGTTTCTCCTGTATATGGGTGCGTATTACAAACATGAAATATCACATACATAAACACCCAGACTCGGGACAAACATCAGCGGATCGCACAATTTTTGTCCCGTGAGGCAGTCGAACCCTTTGCGCAGCAGTCCAATCGCTTAGCCACTGCGCCAATCGGGTCGTCAATATTGGATCTTTATTACAAATAATTGACTATATATGCTAGTTTTACTCACGTGAATACTAGTTCAGGACTCAAATGGAGTTCGAACGACGGACAACTCTGTCTTGTCTACCTGCTCCACTTGAGTCCGAAACTAGTCGGGCATTCCCGAATGTTCTCGTGAGTAAAACCGGCAAACAAAGGTACATAGAAGAGAATAAATGTATTTTCTTTCTTCCATTCTTTATAATATGGACAACACTCACGAAACTTTAAAACTCATTTACGTCCACTCAATCGATTTTGATTTCTATTACTTTAGGAACAAGATTCATGACAGGCGTAGGCATAGTAAGCGTATTACTGCAAACAAATAAGCTTTTTTACCTTTACGCTTTAGGTATAAATCCTAAAATTATTTAAAATAAACTGTTATAAGGAGTTTTTATACCCATGATGTTATTACAAATGGAAAATAGAACTAATTAAATTATTCATTTAAATTATGTTCCTTTGTTTATGGAAAATATTATAATAAAAGTTGACCTAAAAACTACGTCATTGATGCCAAACAAAAGTGTTCGAAGTTTAAACTGAAGCGAATCTGTGTCATGGCCAGCATTTTATTTTGTTCGTCGTTGCAACCTTTGTTCTTTTAACATCTAGATGTGACGTAAAGGATAACTGTAGATACTGCAATATTTTTATACACTTTTCCCCTTACATATACAAATGAACAATGTTAAACCTTTTTATAAATTATACTGTCACTGTCGTTTGCATGTTAAAGAATAGAGATGTAAACAAACGTTTGAAGTGTTTACGTTAAAGAGGTAAAACTGACGAAAGTCGTTTATTATATGCTATGAAATAATATAATACGTGCTTTGAAAGGCACGTTACGCAGTTGTTTCTGCGCAAGATCTCTCCGGTCGTGTCGGTCTACCGTCCCGTCGGACTTTGAGAGAGAGGGAATAGGGAGTGCACCTGTGTTTTTGCACATCTTGACTAGCACACAGATAGACTGCTGTGACCGAAATCGGTCAGGAGAACATTAATAATAATATAGTAACCTAATTATATTGAATGAGTCTCTCATCAGTCGTCAGTCATCTTAGTGTTTTTTCAATCTTTTCATCCATCTTCAGCAGGTCTTACACGAAGCAATAGTCTGCTGCATTCCTACATTAATGCCTTTAAAGTTGCCCTCTTCCTTTAAATCATTCTTGCATCCACTGAATGGTTCAGTAAAACCTTAGACTCAAGGTAATTGGAGTCTTAATCTTAGAAAAAATAAAGAATAAGTGACACGTTACCGGTTACTGCTTTTATCCATGCAACCGTTAGTACCAAATACTGCATGATAACATCTGGAATTAAGAATTTTTATATTAAATTAAAAAGACTTGTTAAAGTGCAGCGATTCTTAAAACGAAATCTAGGGTTTTAAGGCTTTGATAAAGAATGTCCATTATCTTCTTTAGGTATAAGAAGTCTTATAAATTCTCATATTCTGCTTTAAAGAGGTTCTGCTCGTGTCTATGAAGTAAGCCCCACTATTTCCTGCTTTGTTTTAAACCTGCTGATACGATTATGTACGACTCTTTGTTGTGTTTTGGTGTCATTAATTTAATTATTGGGTTTCAATTTCAGTATATTCAGCTAAGCTTACGGGCGAGGGTTAAAACCATTTTCAGAGAATAATGGACGTTGAATTTAACCTTTGTATTCCATTTTACGTCAGTCATTTTAATTGATACAATGTTGGAAATATATTCAGAGCACAACATACATTTTATCACTTTATATTATAATGCTTATATAACAGCTTATAACTGCCCCACTACAAGGTAAAAGCCTCTTCTCGTATAGAGAAGGATTTAGCATTGATCACCACACTAGCTCACTGCGGGCGATTTCAGATAATTAAATCCAGGCTTCCTCACGATGTTTTCCGTTACCGTTAGCCAGTGGTGTCTTAGAATATCTAAGAAAGTATTTATGACATTGAAAAGTCACATTAATACTTGCCTGGGTTTGAACTTGCAAGCGTGTGCATACAAATCCGGTATGTAAACCACAAGGCTCTTTATTTACTAACATGACGTAACGTATTACTTAGTAAAACTAGTTTGTATATAGATGTAGCTGTATAGTAAGTATACACGTATATACATACAGCTATATATAGGTGTATCTGTACATACGGGGTGTAGCAATGGAAGTTTAAAGCAAACACATCAGCCAGGCACGCGAGCGTGTTGCTAACGTACATTCTGTTTGTCAGTCTCTTGTGACTTCACCCTGTATAGTGTTGTTTAGATATAGGTATAACAGAAGGTGCGGTTGTACTTTTGATACCTTATAAATGATTAACTCGATAACAAGTTTAAATAAATCAATCCAATTGAGTTAAGATTACGATCAAACTTTTATTAAAATTGTAAATAATTAACAGTAAGTTCGAACAAGATAAATGAATGTCCATTTTTCGCAGGTAAGACATCCTGCGGGGTTACTATGAGCTTGCATTGCAGGTCGTGATCGAAACGCCGCACTACACTGCACGTAGCGGCGTCTCGCTTTTACAACGGAATATGTCCTGTAATACAAGCTCTTAGTAAGGCACGTGTCGTGCCTCGGAAAACATCTTCGTACTATCGATCCTGCTCCGGTCTCCGGTCGCATCGCTTTACCGACACATTTTAATAAGAGTGCACTAGTAAGATAACCCTACTTCTAATACATAGAAGGCTCGTCTCAGTTGAAATCGGCCTCCTGACCAAACCCGGTAACCAGGACATTATTTATGATATCCGTGAAGGCAAGGGGAACCATAGCCTCTTACATTTTTAATGCGTATGCACTAATCCTCCCTGCGTCCGACCACAGAATATAGACTCATAGGATTAAATACTGCGAGCGACACACCTTTACAAAAGGCAGCAAAGAGCATAGAATATACGGCAGAAAGGATTTACGTGTCACAGTCCTTGCGCAAGTATTATACCTACACTTAGGGTCGTAGCACATATATCAACCCGGAAAGGGAACGTAACCGTATCAACTCGAGCCGTGCAATATAATTTGTTTGAAACTCCCTACTGCAAAGCACATCAATCGGATTCTCGGAACCGGCGAGCCGTAAGCGCGGCGTCGCCTAACCGTAGCCGAGTCGACGTATCGGAGCAGCTGATCCGCTTTGGTTACGTCTCAGACCAGATATACACAAGGTAATCAAGTAAACTAAGGTATTTCTGTTTCGCACAGCCATTCTATAGTACGAACTACTTGGTATTCAAAATCTATGGATTACATGCTTACGTAAGGTTAACGCCTGTTTGACGCCGAGGCGAAAGGCGATACGGTTACGTTTCCTTTTTGGGTTAATATATGTGCTACGACCCTTATTCTGAAAATAATGCAAACGGTTCAAGTCAAACAAAACACGGATTAATGGTTAATCTTCTAAATAGAATATATAATGATAAATAAGAATGTAACACATTTGATCTATCCAAGGATTATTTTGTGCTCGACACTTATATCATACTAGCGGCCCGCTCCGGCTTTGCACGGATATAAAATATATATTATAAGTATTTCTCCACTATTTAATGTTATTATACATATAAACCTTCCTCTTCAATCACTCTATCTATTAAAAAAAACCGCATCAAAATCCGTTGCGCAGTTTTAAAGATTAAAGCATACATAGGAATATAGGGACAGAGAAAGCGACTTTGTTTTATACTATGTAGTTTTTGCGCAAATCAGCATTAACTTATGTTACCGAGGGAAAATTCTTTAATCCTAATTCAAAACACTACATTTTATTAAGTTTTACCAAGTAAAATAATGTCCAAATAAAGGAAAACCTATGTTCCTATGCCCCACGTACGATTACCGGTGTAAGAATAATATATTATGTAAGACTCAATATAATTTCATGAAAAAGTAAACTACATTATTACCAAGAAATAAAAATTACTCATCCCTATTGTACTTCCAATTCTCTGAACCGCTGTATAGACTATTTACCGAGAATTCACCCAAACAACTCGACCTTGAATACTAAGCTAGACTAAACTTATCGACCTTCAGATATTATGTTCAGAGGTCAATAGAACATTAATATGGAGCTTAGTAAACTGCGATATATTGTGTACTAGCTGCGCCCCGCGGTGTTACCCGCTACATTTTTCGGGATAAAAAGTAACGTATGTGTTAGTCTAGTGTGTCAGCTACCTCCATACCAAATTTTAACAAAATTGGTCCAGCCGTTTGAGCGTGAAGAGGTAACAAACACACAAACGCACAAACATACGCACAAACTTTCGCCTTTACAATATTAATGTGAATAAGATTGTAGTTATGTGGATGTATACCACGCAGCTATATAGCTATCACGCAGATTAGACGATCTGCGAGGTTAAGCCGTGCTTGCCGCGGTCACACTTGTGATGGGTGGCCGTTTCAACATGTACCGCGCTTCGGAAGGCAAGTAAAGCCGTTAATCCTTCGCGTGATCTCTCTCCGGTCGTGTCGGTCTACCGTCCGGTGTCCCATCGTACTATAAGAGTGAGGGAATACGGAGTGCACCTGTGTTTGCGCGCATACTTGTGCACTATAATATCTCCTGCGTAGTTGGCTAGTCGCAGATGATATCGGCCGCCGTAACCGGAATTCGCTCAGGAGAACATTATATTACGCCAGTATTTACCAAGGGTGGGTTTTGGATGACTGCTGTTGTTGTAAACAGACACCAATGACGAAATTCAACGTAATAGATGCGAGTGCCAATAAAGGGTTGAAATTTCAAACCATCCGAGGTTGTTTCCTTCTCCGAATTTCCTAGAAAACCCCTTAAAGATCGGCCAAAGAAATACCTTAGTTATGTAGTATAGGCATAATATAGCACTTCTTCTTATCGTATGGTTGATGGCTTTACACACCGTTGTAAAATCTCTCAGGTGTCCGGTTTCTTCACCATGTTTTCCTTCGCCGTTTTTAGCAACTGATATAAAATTTATAATACGCACATGAATTCGAAAATTCATTGTTGCGTGCAGAGGTTTGAACTTGCGACCTTTGGTAGTCCAATGGTTACATCACTTGGCTATCATATATAGTACTATTATAATATAATATCTTGTTAGGTAACACTTAAAGCTGCATCCTATAAGACGCCTAAGATGATGTGTCTGGGTCTATATTGTCTCCACACTCATAGAGATTTACATAAACATACTACCGGCCCCAAAACAAATATCTATAGCCTTAGATAGGCATAATATAGGTTACCTTGAGGTGGCCGCACCGCCCTAATGTGCTCATTGAGGTAGGTATATGCGCTGCGTGCTACATAGGTCCCTTTTTTAGGCCTCAGAAATAACAAGAACCCTCATAATTTTGATATCGTCATCAACCTTGAACTGGTTAGGCAACCCTATAACTTTTTTACTGTATTGTAGGTTTATAAATTATGATACATGAGTCTTGTAAGCTTCTTAACTAACATTGTTATTCAGTGTTTACAAATTGTTGGTATTGGAAAAATGGAACAAGATATTTGTGTTCCACGTTTTTTATCGCCAGATCCTTATAACCAGACGTTAGAATATTTAACAGACAAACGGATATAGACAGACGGGATGAATAAAATGTTACAAAAATATGATAGCTAAAACTCAGACATCATTCTTAACAGACAAACTTAGTTACGTTTCATAAAACAAATGTGTCAAATTTAAACAAATGTGTCCACCACACCAAATAAAAAGCCAGTCCTTCAAAAACTAAACTTAGCGCTTGTTTGCGGTGCACAAAAATTTCCACAAGTAAACGGGAAACCACAAAATTCGCGTGTGAAGCTATCGCATAAAAATTAAACAAACAAAAAAAGGTAGAACTATAATCCCCAAAGTGAAAAGTCTCCGTGGTTGCGCTGTGACATTCTTTTGTTTGGAACGGCAATTATTTTCAACTGCCTGAATTCTAGGGTTGGCGCACGTCCGGCCGTAACTAGACAAGGCCGGGTTTTATACTTTTGTTCCAAAAAAGACGAGTCTAGGCTGTCTAATTGTTTTTGGGTTACATTGTACTGAACAGCAAGAATTTTTAAATGCATGTGAGGCTAGAAATAATTTTCTGATATAGGTACCAAACCGCTGAAGTCGTGCTACTGATTAATAATACAATTTCGACGCTGGTAATGTGGGAAGGCAATTCTCAAGTATCAACCAACCCGATGATACTGATGTACCAGTTTCACTATAGCAAATTTAAATAATTTGATTCGTTAATTATTTTTTTAAACTTCGCCTCACACTAGAATGCCCGTGCGGGCATCAAACCCGCAACCCCTAGCGCAGCAGTCCAATCGCTTAGCCACTGCGCCAATTAGGCTCGTAATGCAAACTCACACGTAGACACATATCGACGTCGATCGACTTTCGCAAGGTTAAGCGAATTTGCCAGCCATAATGTACCCTAGTGCACTTTGATTAATAATGTAAAGGAACGAAGTCAATTCACGTGTTTCTAAAGTATCAAATACTCTCTAGAAACACTCTATTTGGAAGAGGTTTTGTTTGAAAATCTTTACGTCACTCGAGAAAGTAACATTAATATAAGGCGATTTGCAAAACATTTACCAACCGCCAAAAATTCTAAACAAAATCATAACTACAAATCAGTTCTTCAAATCCGCTGACATCAGCCAGCTAGACAAAGGCTTTTAACACAAAGAACAGGGATGTCCCTCACCGACGTGAGTCCGTGTTAAAGCTTCCAAGCCCCACAGCTTTACATCTTTGACAGCCCTACTCGGCGGAGAGATAAAGAATTTATTTACATTGCTTTAAACTACTGTTTTGAGCGTTAGTAGAACATTTACATTTTGTCGACATTTTGCAAGCATTAAGTTCGTCGAGTGCTTGAAATTATTGTCGCACTGGTTATTGTTGGGTTAACTTTACTTGTGTGTTTCTATTCTGTGGTTTAGACCTATTCATGTAGCGAGGAAGGTCGTGACACAGATACTGGAAATGTATCCTAAACTTAACTTACTAGATGCAAACACGATAAGCCAAAACAACATTAATCACACTGTTAATTAAACTTTTAAATTAGAACATTTTTATCACCCGAACAACACACAAGGGCAACTTCAGTAAATCCAAACAAACAAAAATATCCACTTAACAATCCTATGAAAAACACTTCGTAGTACCTATTCGGTAACAAACTGAAAATCAGAATAATAAATCCAAGAAATAATGACACAAACTATAACTGTATTTAGATTCCCAATATGGCGGCGCTGACGTCATTGTTGCGCCAACATCCTGCACGATGAAGAGCCATTGACGCCACCGTTCATTATACGGAATTTTGCCTCGCTATACACGCCTGAAGCACACTTTAAACGTCACCGATTCCGATGGGACTCCACCTCAAATCCCAGTTTTAAAGCTAGGAATAGCGGGAAAGTGGATGCTTAAGTTCTTCAGATTATAACGACTTTTTTTTGAGCGGTTCCCAACGATTTTTGTGCCACGAATTCATTTATTCGTGAATTGATTAAGGATAGGTAATTTCTTCTATTGCTAGAAAAGTGATACTTAAGAGGCAATAGACTTGGTGTATGGCCGATATTAACAATAGGCTCGCCACTATTAGACCAGAGACACACACCTGGATAATTCTCATGATAAGGGAAAACTTTAGTTTACCTCTTTGGAGATGACATACGGGATTGTAATCTTCAATTATCCAAAGGCCATCTTCAATTGAAACGTGATTAATGTCGGTAATTAGTTTAAAATTACTGTAGGTACTAACCATTTAGGTATAATAAAAGTGTTAATTAATGTCACAGATAAATTAATAGTGCTTTCAATGATGATGTAACCAGCCATAAATATTAAACGGTGCTCTATAGGTATCAAGTTTTGTATACATTTTAGTGTCCACTTGGGATTCTATTACCACGTTACCAGCATACACATACCTATAATTACACTAATAAAATTTTATTTCAATTCAATTTTAACTCTAATGAAAGAGCCAATAAGGCGTACATTGGGAGAGGCCTATGTCTAGCAGTGGACTGCAACGGGCTGATGATGATGAATGAGCCAATAAGCATGGTGTGGGCCTCGAGAATGGCAATAGGCTCGCCACCTAGGACTAGTCATAAGACTTTGATGAAATGACAGCCGTGTTGATGGTGTATGTTAAATATATTCGTTTTAGTTCTACTAATGCTTGTTTGTTTGTTTGTTTGTTTTGGCTGGGCATTGTCCGCACTTAGCCGCTTGAAAGGGCCATTGTGCGTGGTGGGTTTATTTCTTCTACTCCCGCCATCCCAGCTCGCCCCAGAAAACGAGCAGCCTTTTCAGGTTGCTGCAAGCTTCCGGTAGCGACGCTGGACGCTGGAGAATGCGTGCCCTACTACTACTACTACTACTATCTACTAATGCTTATTCCTATATCTATTCAAATTCACCTGATTGGCGCAGTGGCTAAGCGATTGGACTGCCGCGCTTATGGTTGCGTGTTCGATTCCCGCACGGGACAAATATTTGTGTTATCCGCAGATGTTTTTCCCGAGTCTGGGTGTTTGTGTGATATTTCATGTTTGTGGAACGCACCCACGATATAGGAGAAATTCCTAGAGAGGAGCGACGTTTTTCTTAAACAAAAAAACAACAATTTTAAAATTTATAAAGGCTACATGGAATTGTCACTTATTTCTTACTATGTTCAGTTGATTTTTGCGTAAGTAGGTAATCACTCGATCAATAACGGCACCAACATAAATATAGCAGATGGCAAAAAAGCTCCTTTTTAACAATTTAAACTTCAACGCACCCCTAATAAATAAACGTAAAGTGCGTATAAGTTACGCCCTTCTGATTTCCTTGTGAACCCCACTGTCAGGTGCAAACGGGCGGGGTACATTGATTGGGCGATATTAAAATGATAACTGATACCGAGTGTGCCTGACGATGTTTACGACTATTAGGATTTGAAGCTGTTTGTTTTTAAATTTAATTTGATTACGAGAATCATTCATAAATGTATTTTGGTTGATATATGTTAAACGCAATGTATACATCATACACAATGTATATTGTAAACGTATACAATGCGTGTTATACAAACCTACGTTTTTAATATAAAATTTAACCCTATTAACTTTCTTAGTTGTAACCTAAGTAAGATTCACAATCGAGCAGTCGAATCACTAAGCGCCTGCACCCATTGGGTAAATAAGGGTTAGTTGTAAAGGTTTATCTATCTTTTATACTTATAATAAAATCGTAAACGACGTATGACATTTTATATAAAACAGTTCTTCAAAGACATAATATGTGATCACGTTCTGGCAAGTTGCCTAACATGACTAAAAGGTAGCTTCAATTCTTTACTCATGTGTACCATTATTCATTTTTACTCTCTTTGAATATTAAGAGGATATCGATCCTATATAAATTCATGTTACGGGTGACATGACCTTTGAGAATAAAATTGCCACTGTAGGTATTTTCTTTTTTACATTAACAACCTATTTTTATTTTCATAGCCTGCAGTTGCGTGTAAAGTAATAATATCTAACAGAATGCGTAAGCACAGAAATAGGCACCTGAGCACACCCACACCCACATCATATCAAAACCGTAAAAGGTGCCTTCATTGCTATTTATTGGCCACAATACTGAACAATAATGCTTTACCGAAGACACTCCGACGGACAAAATATTCAACGCTGATTTTGCAGCCACGAGACCCATAACGCGGTCAAATCTCAGTCTCAAGTTTAATTTATTTTAAAATGTATCATTCTCATTAGTTTTATACTAACAATACATCACACTTATCTTATAAAGGCGAAACCGATTGTGCTAAAATTTGGTATGGAGATAGCGGACACCCTGAATTATTACTTATGCTATTTATCCCGAAAAAATGTAGCAGATAACACCGCAGGGCACAGCTAGTTTACAATAAAACTAATCCAACATTACGAAGCCTGATATACAATGTAATAAGCCGTGAATCAAAAGTACCTACTAAAGATATCACTGAAGTAATAATTAACTTTCATGAAGGACAAACCAACAGCCAGACAAAGCTATCTACTGAGTATAATAAAGCACAGAACCTAATAATATAAACACAGTACCCAGAGTAATAAAACTAAGTACTAATATTAACTAATTTACTTGCAAACAATGAAGAGCACGGCACAATAATGTAGACAGTAATAAAATGTTTAATTAAACCTTCATTATACTAGTCATTTCGCAAATAAATACCTCCTCGTATATGAAAGTCTGAAAGGATATTATACTGGAAAAGTGTTCAAACGCGTTCAAAAGCACCACAGAATAGAAAGTATAAGTTCAAAACTTCGAGACACTTACAATGCAGTCTAACTTCGACTAGTTATCTAGTACATCAAAGTTGTGTGTTTTCCGTGAAAGTGACATTTGGAACTTGCAAAAAGGTATAAACTGTGGCTTACAAAAACAAGAAAATAATAGAAAAGCATAGTGGCTGGTGACGTCATCGCTACTTTATAGGCTCCCACTGCATCCTCACGACTTACGTCACACGTGGAACACACAATCGAATTTGTACTTTTGTTCCGATTCAAACAGGCTATGACATCATGATACTCTGATACTATGACGGATCACAGAAGAAGCGCTGACAGCTATGCTAGAAGAGTTCTAGTGCTATCGAAAGTCTCAAAAATGTGTACGGAGTAAAAAAACATGAACTAAAAACAAAATCCATCTACCACAAGAGATTTAGAACTTTACAACTTTAAGAGAAAGTCGAGCAACGTATATTCCCTTTCGTTACTAAATTAGCACAGAAAGATAGGAGTTTAACAGACATTGTAGTGAAGTAACAACTATGTAGGACACGATAACGGTAACTTGAAGATACACGGGCGCAGTTAAGTCTCGCGGGGCAACATTTTAGAACAAAGACTTGTCTACTCATATCTTAACGCTAAGACAACCCAAGAATGACTGAGATATTATTCCAATGCTGTTCGTAGCTGTGAATTATTTAAACTAGCGGCAACTTATACTTTTGTGTCTTGTTAGTTTTTGGCTAAAATTGTGTGCATGCGTCTTTTTGCTATGATTCTGAAACACTAAACAATGTCTTTGTAATATCACGGCTGTTGTCGATCATTGCTTTGCAGTGGGATGGTTATAAGCTGGTATAATTATTTACTTGTTAAATTAATTGCTTCTCTCTTGAAAATTGGAAAGCTTTTGTAAACTGCAAATTCGCAATAGACGAAACTACAACACTTCACAATTCGCTCAATTAGCGCTTTAGCAATCAAGCACGTTGAAATATGAATAATCGAATTATCTTAACACTCGGCTAACAGTTAACTAAACTCGGAACTCTGTAATATAACATCAGATAATTACGAAGGCGACTCGAAAGGGAACTCAAAGCGACTAAGTGGTGAGCAGTGCGACTAAAGTCGAAAACTTACTAACTTCGCTTAACTTTATGTTTAGATAGCAAACTATCTCGGATTCACCTGCTCCACAATCTCATGTATTTTTGATTCGATTCGTGAACATCTGCGAGGCGTACGGTATGCGACTAGATTTGTTATAAAAATATTAAAGTTAGAAATGTTTTGTAAAATATTAGATATAAGAATTTTCGTTTAAAATGTTCTTGAACATATTTCATTCGATTTCAGTATCAAAAGCAGGAATTCATGAAACCAAACAAAACAATACAATACAAACAATGTTATTCGTATTCAATTATATTCATACAAGCAAACAATGGACAGCTAAATATTTTAATGAGTTTTGAAATGGTTATTACAGTTCATTAAATTGAATTGCTTTGTAACCAATTACTAAACAATTCAATTCAATGAACTCTATTCACAGTGACTTTTACTAATTAGGTACTTACATAATCATTACTATATTCGTGAACGCACCATATAATCAAATTGTAGATAAAACTTTCAATTTGTCCGATCCTTAGGTCCGACTAAACAATACAACAAGTTTGTATAAATTGATTACTGTAAACTGCTCTGAAGAAGTAAATCCAATTATTCTTTGCGCAGACAATATTTCTTCCTTTTCCCTCACAACAATCACGTACATTATTCCGTTATTTGCCCACAAACAAGTCCGTAACACGCTTCTTAACGAAGTTATTAACCTGGTTTCCAACATTACCAGCACAAGTATAAATTAGTTTAGTGGCCCTCCAATTTCATCCCTTGTACTAGGCGCTGGTCCTAATGTCCGCGCTAGTGGTCCTTGTGTTGCCCTTGATTTACTGTTACTGCTTCCTTTAGTACCTTCTGCGTCGTTATGAAATATCCGAAGTGCCGGTTTTAGTCTGAGCATTTATATTCTTATCGTTAACATAGTCAAAATAAGAATATATTATGTCTTATGGATTCTGGATAAAATGTTTCCTTTTACTGTCATCTTATGAGTTTACTCATAAGAGTTTACATGAAGATACTTTTGATATAAGACAGAATAAAATTACAATAGAATGTGTAAAATTTACCATACCTTCATTTTCTGAAGAAGCAGCCATAAAAAAATTATGCCAATCTATTGACTATATTTCTATTTGTACCTTTAAATTAAAAACAGTACGTACCGACATAGAATATTTATCAAGATTTTAAAAACAGAGAAGCCTGCCCGAACATAATTTCATCCTGTTCAGTTTGTCCTGCCCTTCCGACCGTTTATCCATCATTCTATCTTTTGTCTTTGTTGGTCCTTGGATCTTAATCACCGCCTTTTTAATTAAACACGAGAAAATTTTTCTTTCTTTAGAGGGTGGAAATTGGTGAACGAAAATAGAACGTGGATGTTTTAGAATACATACTTAGGTATCTTTTCATTACGAGTAAATTGTCTTTTTTATAGTCCATAAAGGATATTTAACTAATTAACATGAAGCGATGTGTTGGACCGGGCGCCTGTTAGGTAAATGAAAATTATTTAAGAAAAACGCCACGTGTTTTTCATCCTTAAAAATTCCCTAACTTACATTAGACATACTTTAGTATTTTTTCGGGCGCTTGCGTTGCCTGTTCATCATAACAAATAAAATCGTGGAATAAGAGTCACGCAGTTTTTCATCAAATCTACCGCAAAACCACTCCATAGTTTCCATTTGAAATCAAATCTAAACCAAAATAATAATTACATTTACCAACTCCGTTATTATATTAAAACTATCTCGGTTACCAAAACTGATATTACCAAATCAATTCAACCGCAACTAAACCTCTGGCCCAAACCAACAATAAGTTGTCATAACAACAGTGTCCTCTAAACTAAATTCGTTAGGTTTCATTAATTACGCGGAGCGAGGTCCCTGTGGGGCGACAAGAGATTTTAATTAAAAGCAAACATTACTGGAACCAAAGGAGTCTCTCACACAAGATCACTAGCACAACACCCGACGGAGTTTTTTAACGATTCAATTAAATTAGAATGCTTGGACGAGAAGGAACTGTTGAAGCATTTGTTAAATTAAAGTTAGACGCCTGTTGGATAGTTAATTACATTTTATGTTTTGTTCATGGTCTAAGGCACTTGTGATTACTATTGAGAATGTTTTTTTTTTTTTTAAAAAACGTCGCCCCACACTAGGAATTTCTCCTGTATCGTGGGTACGTTTCACAAACATGAAATATTACATACACAAACACCCAGACTCGGGACAATCAAATGTGGATCGCACAATTTTTTGCCCCGTGCGGGAATCGAACCCGCAACCCTTAGCGCAGCAGTCTAATCGCTTAGCCACTGCGCCAATCAGGTCGTCAAAATTGTATAGATTACGTAAAGTATTTTCTAGAACGGGGACTTTCTATCGAGACAGGTCTGCTCATATCTAAGCTAGATATTTTACTTCTATAGGAAGGCAAATTACATAGTTTTATATAACTATAAGTAAGAAGAGTCTAAAAATAATCAACCACTAACAAAATATTCATGGACCCCTGAGAGTAAGCGTTGTGTAGATATTAATTAAATATGATAATCAAAATATAAAGTACCCAAAAGTCCATGTACTTTTAGGCAAAATAAAGACGTTGGGAAAAACATTTTATCAGATAAAATGTCTTATATTAGCGCCCCAAAATATGTTCAGTATAAATGAATTAATAATAAACTCTAACATCACGAAGCGCGGACTTAAAATTCATATTTCCGTGACAATCCGGCTTCAAACTAAATGTTCATAATTGCGTGAACATTTACTCAGGATTCATGAATGAACACTCAAAACTATCTGCATGTCGAATTATTTCTGCCGAAGCATCAGATAAATTCTTGTTTTGTGATACGTTTTGCTCTTCATTTGTTAATCTGATTTGGTATTTGACAAGAGTTTCCAATTTTATTTTCCATTGTCATTGTTAATATTTGCATGCTATATTAAGGCAGAATTGTACAAGGATCCATATCCATATATAAATGTAACACCTTATTATTGTACCTACATTCATTGCAAATAAAGATGTCTATTCTATTCTATTCCAGAGTACTTATATTAGGAACAACAATTTTTTTTTACCGAAGTTTCGTTTTTGAGCAATTAGATAAGGAAGTTTTCTAACTGGAACTATTGTGGTTTTATGTTAGCATATTGTATTATGATGTTGTTCTTGTGAGAATTATGTTTCATTATTCGATTTGATTAATTTTAATTATCTACTACAATTCTTAGGATCTCGTAATCATCACTTGGATTTATATTTTTGTCTTATTTTACTGCTTCTACTTCTACCCTCAGTAATGTAATATCTAATGATTTATAAACTACGCCTATATTCGCGTGTTTATACGGTGGTAAGTCCGAAACACCGGCGGTATCTCTCCTGGAAGTTACCTAATGCTTGTTTAATTAAACTTGTTCTGCCGGCTTGATACCGTGCCAAATTATTATCGGGACGCCCTCGAGAGCAACCTCTTTGGTTCCCTCCCTCTCATCTGCAACCGATTTTCACCCATCCTGGTTAAAGGTAGCGTTGCCTACGGATGATTAACTTTAAATATGCTTTTAATCTCCTATGTGTAATTAGGATGGGTTTATTTGAGATGTGACGTCGTGTGATGTTTGGATCTCTTGATTGATTTTGTTTAAAAGCGTTTCGATTTACAATCTATTTTTCTTGTATTTTGTTTATGTTGTGTTAGAACTCGACCTTTGTTATCGTGTAATAAACTTGGAGAATATTTCAGCGAGTATACTGCATTTTCACACAACAGGTGTGCTGGTAACAAATAGCTTTCGTTGAGTCTCAGGATAAAGTATTTCGCTAAATAACTACAGACACACTTCTCACGTAATCCCTCGAAGTAGTTAGAAAATGCACATCTAACTTTTACGCACTCATCGCTGTTATGAAGCCTATGAGTAATATGTAGATGGATGCTATTAAGATAGTAATATTTCCATTAGATTTCTTGTTGTTGTATTTTTGATGAAGCCAGTTAGAAGTATTGTGATCTGCTTTCCACAATAGTATGTGGTTTTAAAATGATCGTTAAATTTGTTAATCAATTATTCCGTTTTTTTATTTTTATTGTAGCAGCGTAAAGCCTCTACGTGGTGATACCTAAGTACGCCTGGCGTATCCCTGTTGACGGGCCTCTACACCGCATAACCCAGGACAATTAGCCCATACCAATACAAAGAAGGAAATAGATTTCACTATAAGGTAAAATAACAAATAAGCAAAAATACGCGAAATATTTCCTGTCAGTGCTCCAAACAAATCTTCCTATTTCAAATACCTTTAGTGATGCCAACGAAACATTTAAGTAAATAAAGCCTTCCTTATGACAAGCAGTAATAGGCACATTACTGCTAAATAGGTAATATACCAAGAACCCCCGCCAAATAGGTCGAGGATGGTAAAAATTGGCAGGGATACTTGGCCGAGATTCGCTGAATAAACGACGTCACGTCTAAGGGGGTGTGCACACTGGTGATAATGGTTCAAACGTGTGTCAGACGCTTTAACACACGCGACAATTCCAGCTTGTGACAGACAGTTCAGTTGAGGACTTTGCTCGCTCTAAGAAGATGTGTTGGTTTGTGAAAGCTGTATAATATGTACTTGTATGTCGTTTTATACGAACAAGAAGACGCAGCATTGGCACGCCGCCCACCAGGTGGACCGACGATATCTTCAGAGTTGCGGGCAACCGGTGGATGCAAATTGCAAGTTTTCGTTCATTGTGGCGTTCTAAGTGGGAGGCCTTTGTTCAACAGTGGACGTCTTCCGGCTGATGATGATAATGACGTTATATAAGGGTATTTCTAATATTGTCACTTGATATAAATACATCTTATACATAGATACGTTAACAAGTTAAAGGCACATAAGCTGCGATATGTAAGCCTAGAATTTATGAAGTGACAATTCCTGCAATGCAATGTAAACTTATAACAGAATAGTTTAAAAGTATATATATAACTATATCTTTAATTAGCGTACATACAACACCGAAATCCCGACACCTGGACTTGTAAGAAGTTCTAAAAGCTTGCGTGCACATAACATGTGAACGCGTACTTCGTAAACGCAGCCTAATAATTGTCAAAAGCTTACCGTGACACGCGACTTACAGTAGATTGATACTGATCGCCTGCATGTTGTACAAACTTTTGACAATTTGAGCTATTATACGTCTTTCTATTGTGTTTATTTCACAAAGAAAACAGTATTTAGAAACTTTCCCTCTTACTATAATGGTATTATGCATTTACATTGAAAACTTGAAACTTCACGGTGAACTAAGTACTTGATCCCTACGTAGATGGTACGAGCGTTCTGCTCCTTAGGATTGGCCAGTTTAATTTTAGTTCTCACGAAATTTTTGTATGCGCTATCCAACAGATTCGTTTATAGTCTGAGTATCATTTTTATGATTAAAATTTCTTCATCTTACATCGAAAATCGTCATTTAAGTTCTTGTTCTTGTGTCAATGATCTAGTCACCTTCCGACCAAAAAAATCGCCTCTTAGATGGCCCAGTCGTTGGCCTCCATCACGTCCTGGAGAGTGCAGATGGTAGAGCAACATTAAAGTTAAATTACTAAAACAATTAAGAAACTCGATACAATTTTCTTAAAGTAGCTGATTGTTCTCCAATACCACCCCACCACAAAACGTAAATACAATTACAATTATGTAATACACTACACCAATACCAATACACAATATTAACCCGCAAAAAACAAAGTGGAAAGTCATTATGATCACTAACCCGATAGATCACAAGAGCGCACATTAGCGGACAGTGTGCACGTCTAACCCTTGTCAAACAGTTAATAATTGCTTCCCTGCCCGGCCCACATGTACAATTTGCACCATAAATAATAAAACTTGCCGATAATCATAATAAATGAACCGCCTTAGTTTTGGTTGGGAAAGGAACTATATATTTACCCGATACTGGGAGCTTACCATAAATTCTAAAGCAGGATGTTTACTGTTGAGGAAGCGAGACGCCACAATACACTATACGTAGCGGCGTCTCGCTTCCACAGCGGAAAATAGAGCCTGCTTTTAGAGTTCATGGTATGGCTGTATTTCGGCCGCGGTATTGGCTGGGTTTTATTGATATAGTGACCTTTTTTTTCTCCTCTACTTAGGACTATCCATGAGGCACACTCGTACGATGTCTTGAATATAAGTTCTTACTGTATAAGGAATGAGTACACCTTCTATTTCCGGGCTTGGGAAGGCGCGTTAAGCTGTTGGTCCTTGGCTTGATCTCTCTCCGGTAGTGTCGGTCTACCGTCCCATCGTACCAACTATCAGAGTAGGGGTTTAGGGCGTGCACCTGTGTTTGCGCGCATAATTGTGCACTACAATATCTCCCGCGTAGTTGTATAGTCTCAGATGAGATAGGCCGCTGTGACCGAAATTCGGTCAGGAGGTAGGTATATAGGGACTATAGGATGGTAGGTCATTTGTTTCATCCTCTGCCTAAAATTCCAGCTCCAAGCTCTTTATTGCCTGTATACGTGTTTGTTTACATTGCTTTTTTGACACCTAATGGGAACATTTGGGCCTTAACTGTGTTTACTTGACATTTCATAAGACTTTAAGAGCCATTGTACAAAAGGAATGTCATTGGATAAGGTAGTTACGTAAATATTGTATGCTATACAGCGTTAAGGGAATATTAAGTTAAGCAAAACAGTTGCGAATTTAAATTCGCATGTGATATGTATAATTTTAATCTGTGAAATGCTAAGCTGTTGCAGCTGGCAGCATGCATAATATATCGAAATGTATACGATATTATTATACAAACACATTTAATTAAGCATATTTTAATTTATTCATTGTAAAAGTTAGGTTATATTATAAGTTTTTATTTAGTTTTTTTACAGTTATATTCTTATTAGTCTAATGCATTTCATTAATATAATTTTATATATAGCCCGTCTTATAATTTTTAAAACGTCATATTTTCAAAGGGTCGTTTGCACAATATAATCCGACAACACGACCATCAAGTATAAGCACACACGGCGTCGACAGGGTGTTCGTAACCACAACAAAGACAACTTAGCCTTTACCATAAAGCTTATAAACAATACTGGCTGTATAGACCTTTGGGTTTACGGTACCTCTACCATAGACCTTTACTGCTCTTTCAAATAAAGAACTAAAAAAGCAAAGGATTTCTTGCCAGTGAACTTACAGTTCTATTTTTGAATACCTCGGAACTTGCTCTACCGCGAACATTGAAGTTTTATTCCATTGTTCTTTTACGGAATCGGCCATTGGAAGTTATTGCAGATACAAATAAAAGTAAATCGAAATCTTTTAATGGGCTTTAATATTTGATTAATTGTTGACAGAAATATTGGTTTGAAATATGTATAAACAAAAGGTGACGTTTCAAATAATTAATGTTAATGTTACGGCGGCATCGAACAAGGTATTTTTAACGAAATTTTCATTATACTTGGCATATTTTATACTCTCTTTTTTCAGCTCTATTATTAGCTCTCTGACTGCAATTCATAGGATTATATTTTAAGTAAAACTATTACAATAGTGTTTGTATTCAAATAATATTTACCAATTCATGCACAGACACCTAAAGAATAAAGTTAGAGAAGAAAACTCTTAACTCTAATAAAGACGCATAATAAATTACTCTTTAAAGAACAAAGCACGTTTCTCCAACATAAGACTTAAGGATGAAAGCGTTACAATTTTGATGAGCTATTACGATAGAGATTCTCAGGTGGAAGCAAAAATATGATGCATTACCAGAGATGAGGTGAGAGCAAAAATGGAAGGAAGAGAGCAGGACAGAGTGCTTGGGAAAATGTCTTTCACTTAAGTCACCTACTTCCGGATCCTTTCATGATGTCCTTTGGAAAGCATTTGCAAGTTTAATGGATCGGCCTGATGGGGAAAAAACTTAATGAGGGCGTCCCCGAAAATGTACGCAAATGAGGGATACTTTAAAATTAAAACGCAAGCTTTTCAACCAGCTGACTACTAACATTTTTTGACACAAAGTTTCTTAATCATTAGTAAACATTAATTTATTAATGAGAAAATATTGACTGTACATAAACGTTTTGCTTGGAGCTTCTACTATTGGGCACCATGGACAGTAAATACATACCGAGTGTGATTTTTTGTCTAGTTCTTACAAATAAATATAGCAGGATTAGTTCGGCTTACTTTTCTTTTGCCTTTTCCTCCGAAACCAGTAAACTCTCCGTTCAATTTGTGGCCTCAAATCGCCATCTTTAACATACGGCATTACCTTGTTTTTTCCTAAAGGATTTTCTATAAAAGGTACTGGCACACATGAAAAAAGTAAACAAAAAAGATATATTTAAAAAATAACCTCTATAATCATGTTCTTAGATTGTTTTATTCATAACTTCCTAACCATATTTTATATTAGAAACACGAAGAATTAACAAGAGTTCCTGGTTAATGAACGCTAGAAAAACTGTTGAATTGAAAATGTTGTCGAGTCAGTGATTCTGTGTAGCCGCCGAGATGATTCAAATAAATTAATATCTATAGGGATAAGCCCCTCTACCTATACGATATATACATAAACACATATAAACACACACACACACACACTCACATACCTACTCACACACGCACACATTCAAAACATTTTTATTTTATATTATTATAACTACTTAGTAGTTTTACCAAAATAGTATTTTAGAAATAATTATAATTTTAGTATTAAGCTGCATATCTCTCCAACTTTAAGCTGTGCCCTACCGGGTCCATAATGATTCTATCTCATATGTAACACCTGTATTTGACTTATGGAATGCTAATAAAGTATTGAGTATTGAGTATTGAGACGGGTCGAAGCTTGGATGTCTGGCCGGACCGTACGCGTTGTTTGTCTGATAAAATAAATTAAAAATTTCGTCCGTCGTGCATTTTAAGCAGGATTACTTTATGAATAGCAATTTGTGATGAATTAGAGGCAGCTAGCTAAGTTTAGTGTGCCGTATTTTACAGAATAATGATGATATTAAGAAGGTTGTTACACATGTAAAATTATAATTGAATGTTATATACTTTTCTTTGTAATATTAATTGTTGCTTTACCTACCTTCTTAGCCTCATGCTAAGAGGCCTAATACCTAAAATAACGAGTTGTTATGATTGACCAGTCAACAAGGATGTTAGTGAGGTTGACCGCATGGCATGCGCTGGACGTAGGTATCATCACTTTTTAAGACTCTCTGCTTACTACCTTTGTGGTTGTTGTACATACTATATAATATCATTTTTTTCATCTTTGTTATTGAAATCTTTCTATATTTTCACAACGATAATACTTGCGAGGTGCTCCAGTAACATGTCCTCTTACGGTAAATCCTTAGGTGCTCTTTTCTTTAGTCTCCGAGTTCTTGGAAATATATCATCCATAAGGTGGTAAGCATGTATATTTGGATGTAGCTGCAGTATTTTTATTCTTGAAGTATTTAATACTAGGTGCGCCCAGCGGTGTTACCCGCTACATTTTTACGGGATAAAGCCTATGTGTTAAACCAGAGTGTCAGCTACCTCCATACCAATTTTAGCAAAATCGGTCCAGCCGTTTGAGCTCAGTAAACACTAACAAACTTTCGCCTTCATAATATTATTGTGATTATGATATAGTTTTAATTTGTTTATCTTTAATGTAGGTACATAAATTCACCACAAGTTCCAATTTGAAATGAATCTGATTCCGCTTCATAATTGAGCACAATTCCTTTATAATGAACTAGCAATCATGATTCCCGTAATGAACTACGCTTCTTGGTAATATCATATTACTTGGAACCTTGAGTCGTGAAGTGAAGTTATGGCTCCAATTAGTTTTAATAATGTATTCAGAAGATAAATAAATTGTTTGTAGTTAGAAAAACATCTCAATCAACATGTTTATAATACATAAACAAGTTGTTGAACAATGTAGGTATGTATTACGAATTCTTATTATTACCAAACTATTAATACTTACATAAGACCCAGGCTGCATTCATATCCTTATGTCACAAAATCATGCGGTTAGAAACCGCGGCGTTTTAATCGTAGTGCGGCCTGGGCCTTAGTCTTGGTTTCGAACCGTAGGATATGTTATTATTAACATATCCTACGGTTCATGAGTTTCAACTCTGCCACGGAACCAGCTCATGAGATCTCCGATCGAATCCGAAACTAGTCAGGCATACCCAAATTCTCATTTTTCAGTAATCGGAGTGAATAGTTGAAAAAGGTCTTTGGAGTGGGACATTTATAGGCACTAGCTTATTTTTGACCCCTTGCAGGAGAGAGAGGCTTTACTTAATTGAGCACGGAGTTTGGATTCGTGCCTGGTTGATGGCAATAGGCTCGCCCCCTATTACATTGTGACCTGTAACATAGTTGGCATAATGTGGGTGTACTACACCTCTGCCCTTCGGGAAATACAGGCGTGATGTACATATAATTATGTTTACTTAATTTATTTATTGCTTTAGCAACTGACGAAGAATTAAGTTATTACTTATACAATCGCACACCCTAACTTGTTTTGTGTGAAGCCATGGGGCCGGATAAAAACGTCTCATCTTGGGACATAAAAGGTGACCTCCCTTTAAGCCGCCCCCCCCCCCCCCTCACCTACAGCCCTCACCCCTCGGGCACAATGTGTGACGTTGTTTGAAAGTAGGCTACCGTTAAAAGAGTTACATTCGGAGTATGTCGACTCCGGAATTGTTTGAAGTGACATCTGCTTAGCCTATTTTCGTGCTTAACGTAAACACCATTTGAAGGCCGTGTTTTAATAAGTTTTTGTTGGAAATGCATTTGGACTTAATAATCTCGTATTTGTAAATCAAATAACAATGTTAATATATCATAAAGTTTATATTAATGATAGTCATGTAACCCATTATTCGAGCTAAACACTCCGGTAGCTAGGTAGGACAGAAAGTTTTTTTTTTGTTTAATATATTCTATAATATAAAAATAATCCCTTGCTAGTAAAGCACCGTAATACCGTGTTTTATTTGCTACATACGTTGGATATTGGGGGTGCATCAGTACACCTGTGACTAATCTTTGTCCAAAGCGTATCAATACATAAATTGTCGAGAACCGGCCTCATTTACTGCCACTGCAACATTATATAACAATTTATGTTTTCCTACTTAATTAAGTCCTCAAAGATTTACAACCGGGTCAAACCATACGTAAACCAAAATGGCGACCACTGGTTTGTGCAGCCAACTTCACTTGGTTACATTAACGTTTGATTAAATTATTTACAAGTTACTTTGTAACCGTATACGTATACGTTCTTCAAGGGTTTCTGTACTTGTGTAAAACTTTCTCGGTGGAAAATTACATTACTGATAAAGACATAATATATATGTATATGTTATTTACGTCGCAATTTTACGGTGTTCACTCCAAACACACTTATATGGGGTAAGGAGATGCTTAAAATAAATTAGACGGTACAAATGCGCCGGCTTTGAGTAATAATTTATTTGATACTTATAAAATCCTTTTCCTGTTCTCAATTCTCCGAAATGTTGTTGATAAAAGCTGTTATTTTTAAGCTTATGGACAAGAGTGCTTTTTATAGCGTCCGATCCGTATCTGAGTATTTTCGGAAACAGATTTGACACAATATGCAAGCTTGTATACCTAATAACATCAGCCCATCTTCACCTTCAAAGAAAATAATACTCACTTACTCGAATCGGAAAGGAAAATAATGAAAATCGGATCGGATACAAATCGTAGCATGCAAACGCTTTTAGACGCTGTGTATACCGTCTTCTAGGAAACCACTACAGGTAGCGGGAAATAATATCAGTAATACGCTTATGTTATTTTCTTAGAAGTTCTATTAGAACTGGAGTTCAGGTATCGTAAGACTACAAAGGAACATAATTTTCTTCTACACAAAGGTGCTTCACTCTATATTTTAATATTAAACAGACTAGCCAATCTAATTACAAAAATTCTTCACACGTTTGCTAGTCAGAAAGGGACAGAACTAGCAATCAATTACGTCAAAACGCGAAATACGAATCGATTACTCAAATCCACGTTCCGCGGGAAAGGGATAAATATATAAGCCCAGTTCAACGCAACATGTTCCATTGCTACGAGCGTTCTGATGTACACGTGTCATTGATAGCTTACAATACTGTTTGACATGATATATGCCTTGAATACGGTCAATGGTGCTTGTTACCGTCCTCGTAACGAGAAACGATCACTCATATCTGAGTTATTCTACGTCATTTTGTCGTGTTCCCTTTCGGAGTACGTTAGAATTGATGACGAAGCGCTATTTACGATACAATATGATATTTTTAACCGACTTAAAAAAGGAGGAAGTTCTCAATTCGTCAGAACCTTTTTTTCTGTATGATTAGAAATAATAATTAATTTATGTTAAAGGATATAATTTCCTATTAGTTCCATATAAATATTGTCATGACCTGATGATGTGTCATAAACTTTTGAGATATGGAACGGAACTCCTCATAAGATCACAGTAGAACTGTCGTAGTAAGTAATATAGCTTATGTAGTAGTCGATGACTGACCACTAACACGATTTAGCGCAGACTTTTGCTTCACCTATGTAAAGTGAAGTAAATAAAATATTAATTTTCACTTTTGAGTTCCTGTTTTTTGAAGGACGTTTTAATTTAATCTTTTTTAAACAATACGAGGTAAAATGACTAAAAGATTGTTCACATTTTAGCCAACTAAATTGAAATCTTCTATAGTTCGACTACCTCTACTATCAAAGCGGCAAGACTTTGTTTCCATAATATTGATGTTGGTCTCAAGACAAAAGAAAAATTTATTGGAAAAATTTCTTAGAAGTTAGACTTGCTCATAGTAGTTCGCGACTGATATCACTCACACTAGTTCGCCGATTCTAAACGAACAAGTTCGCTCTTCTAGTTCGTCAGCTCCCAGCTCGGATCAGAGGAAGGCAGATCGCTCGCTCATTCATTCGATCTTTTGTTACATTTTGTATTCATACCTTTACTTGTGACGCGCATCAAACGAACTAAAGAGCATAAAAGCGAGAGGTCTGAGAACTAGTTCGCGTAGTTCGTCTGTGGGAGCGGTCTTACGAACTAGTTTGTTCGCGAACTACACAAGAATACAAGAAGTAACGTTTGATTGTCCCGTTTAACTAGTGGTCGCAAAGCGTGTCTGCTGAGCATAATGTCCTGGGTTTGATGTTTGGGTGAGTCTCAGCACGCAGCCTAAATTTGTATTCGAGTTCAGTTGCTATTACACAGCACATAACATTACTGGTGGAATGTGAATGTTCTATACATTTCTACGTACTATAAAGACGTGGAGTTGAGTTCCACAACACATAACATCACGCCTGTATTCCCCGAAGGGGTAGCTAGAGTTGTACTTATAGTACACCCACATTTTGCTAGTTATGTTATAGGTCCCAATGTAAAATGGGCAAACCTATTGCCTTCAACCGGGCACAAATCCAGACACCGTGTTGTTACTGAGAATTACCTGATGGAAAATCCCACTTTGTCTGACCCGGGTTTTAAACCAGGGCCTTATTTTATATGAGTGTTTCTTCATATATGTATGTTGTTCCCAGGTACAATGTGTTGCGTGTGGTGGCTGGTGGTGGTGGCCGCGGTGGCCTCCGCCATAGCCGAGAAGGGTATCGACCCTGAGGGCCGAGTGGAATCTGTTACCAGTAAGTAGACACCAGACTAGGAACTATACTGTAATGTTCAATACCTGTCCTATTGCACGGAAAAACTTTTAGATAAAATAAAGATAAAAAAATTAAACCGATTATTAAAGTACTTTTTTAACGTTAATTACATAAAAACAGCTCCGAAAAGCCGTGACAGCTTCCTAGAGCTATATTACTCTATATATTATGTTAGGTACTGAATATCTACATTGGGAATTCGCGAAATAAACTCTCTGAGATTCAGTCAGATTTAAATCAATAGTAGAATAAATCTTGGAATTTGTAAACAAATTCAATTTTTCTTGTAGAAAAAAATGAACAGTCACTATTTGTTCATAACAATTAAGATTGTTTAAAAATAAAAATGTGATGGTAAAAATACTGTAAAAATAGGTCCAACCTATACAACCAACAATTCCCAAGGCAAATAAAAAACGTAACACGTAAGAAAATGCTATCCGAAGATTACTTCCTCAATAGAACCCAGCTTAATTATAACTCGTAGCAGTAACGTAGCACCCCACGGCCGCTCGTAGCACGTCGTAGCACATAATTCTCCGCATGCAGACCCATTATTCTGGATATTATGTAGCCTGATAACACAGTTAAGCTGACAGAAGGACGGCCGTATTTAAAAAAGCATGAAATGTGGGACGAGATAAGGTATTTAATCTTAATGTTAAAATACATTATCGTCTGTTCGTTCGTATACGGTATAATTCATGTCGTGTTTATGGGGTACGTATTATAGAGGTTAATTTTGTATAAAAGTTGAAAGAGGTTATTGCAAATGTCTCATTAGGAATTGTCAATGCCACGTCAGAGGCAGCTTAAACTCTGACACCAGGTTGTTCATCAACCATAAGATAGGAAAAAGACTAAGAATTGTCCATGAATGTGGCTTAACACTGATTTTATCGGGCAATCTAAATTATTAACTTGTTCATAGTTACAACATGTATATGACACATGTGCCTTACCCTATCCTTTGTCTATCACATGCAGTGTTAAAATATATATTACGTCAAGCCATAACTTATCGTGTCATATATATACCTCAACCCATCTTTATATGCATTAACAATTGCAAACATTAAAACCAAATTAACGAGAATGAGATTCAATCGATTTGACTCAATTGTAAAATAATATCATTAGTTATTTTACGAATATTGAAGAAAATATTACTCTGCCTGAATGTCATTTTGATTAGCCTATTTACTTTTATCGCGTAGTCTTTTGTTATTTTTACTTTAAGGTAAGGTTCGGTAAGGCTTTCAATCTATATGTGCACTGCTACTGTCAGAATGTCGGCTGGAATCGTTATCGGCTTTGAATATTAGGGGTATAAACAGTGTGCTCAAAGTTTCAAATTGAAGGTGCTACCAACGGTCATGACATATTTTACTCCTGACTTAGGTATTTAGAATGATACCTAATAAATGATGCATGCCCATGCTTATAAGGTATAAGTTATAAAGAATCACACTGAAAATCCCGACAAGGAATACAGGCATAACCAGAAACATATGGACAACACATTATTACACATTTTCACATAAATTCAAGCATGGCCTTTTTTAATTCATAACTTTCCCGTCGGCGTGCCATGCCGGATAGCCAAGCGCCGGCCGCGTGCCGGACCCGCCGTCCAACCGCGATAAAACTATTTTTAATTAAAAAACTGTTTAATATTCTCTGTGAAAAACTGCGCGCAATACTTAGCAGTTTTCAAAAGTAATTCTGCGCAAACATTCTTGCTCGGAGCCCTGGATTTAGATTCATTTTGTAGTGAAAACTTCTTCGTAGTTACGGGGACAAGACAATGTTGATTACAGCTGTGAGTTTTACAAGAGTAGATACTTGTTTGTTTTATAATAATAGAGGGCTGATGTATCCATAAACCACATTTTGTCGAGCCAAAATTATGTATAAATATTTATTGTTTAAGCAGAAAATAATATATTTGCGTACAACCTTGGAATCTTTAAGTAAATAAGCATTTATTTGAGCTAGCGTAATCCACCTCGTGACATCGTCTTTACTTACTATTAAGTACTGACAAACACACTCAAAATAATCAATATCAATTTACTTACAAGACTAGATGCCATAGACAAAATATACCCAATACAATTCACTATTCAAATCAATTTATCGAAACAAATTCGGGACACCAATAGAAAGCGATCGGCGCGATCAACATTACGCAACATACATTGTCTATGGAAGTAATATACGAAGAGTCTACACGTAAATTCAATCTTCCCTTGATCCGAAGTATACAGGCGGAATGCGTACGTTCCCTTGCCCCAAACACGTCATGTTATGTTACGACCAAAATAAAAATAAAATTCTTGCCGCGTACACATAGTTTTATTGTTATGTGTAATAAAATGTTATATGCACTTACTTTTGGAATCTGAGAATATTAACATATTCGTGATTATTGTGAAAACGATATTTTGTTTTGTATAATGTTTCTATTTTCAACGCTATTATAGTTATTCAACTGTCAAATCAATCAAACTTTCCTTTGACGTCAAGTCGATCAGCTTGTTAGAGCTGCCTAACGTTTTGTCTATGCCTTAAGCCGTTTTAAGACTGACTTTTGACGGATAGAGCCATATTTCAATATTAATTTGGAGTTTAAAAAAAGTCTGGCTAAACCTTAACTACATAAGTAAAGCTTATAAAACAGTTTATCATAATTTAACATATGTATAGTTAGTTAAATAAATGAACGTCAAAGACTGCCACGGCCTTATTACAAAAAGCGGTTTATCTAAAAACCAAGGTTTAAAACCTCTAAAAACCACGGTTTATAGGAAAGTGTTATTACAAAAAGTGGTTCTACGAAAAACCATTGTCCATTCTATGGTCTATCGCCAAACCTGGGCGGCCCCTAGTTTAAAGTAAAGAACTATGGTTTAAAATATCATATCTGTCAAATTTCATCTTTTAGGTTATCATATATTGTTGTTGTTTTTACCTAAACATGGATATTATAATGGTCAATTTATTTGATATTGAGGATATTGAAGCCGATAATACAGATATTATTTGCTTTTGTTGGTTCATCATACAAAATATAATAGAATACGATTCACAAGAGGAATTATTAGATCCTCTCGCCTGTGAGCCATACCGGCTCCCGGTATGACAATATATTCGCATATATTTCACTACAAATGCCGTTCTAACGCATTATTTATGTTTATCAATACATAAACTAGCATAAATTACATACTTTTGGTTTTAACATACTAAATTACGTCAACAAACATCTCATAAACAAATAAGTTCGAATTACGTCACGTTTCGTTACACGGATGTACTTAGTTGTATTACTAGCTAATACAACAAGCTTCATTCTAAACAAAACTACAGTTGACAATATAATTGATATTAAAATCTAAGCAAAATAATAATAGTCTCAATATTTTTAACACTTCTATAGAATATTTAATCATTAGTCTATTATTAAACTTTTTTCTTTTCTGGGCAAATGGAACGTTTTTGTAGAATGATAACATTATGAACGAACGATGTTTGTATTAATCTGTGGTTGCTATACAAACAATGGTTCAAATGACAGTGCTAAGAAAACCACGGTTTTTATAACTTTTGTAATAAGGACAAATTTAGACCATGGTTCTTCAGATAAGCCTGGACTTGAAAGGCCAGGTTTAAACCGATGTTTATTTAGTTTTTTGTAATGAGACTGCCAGTGTTTTTGTCGTTTGAAATAGGTTCAGAAAAGTTTGCTGTAGATTGTCCATTTTCACTTTGTACACGGCTCAGTAGACCCTCATCCAGTACTTGTTTTAAACACTCGGCCTTATTACAAAAAGCGGTTTATCTAAAAACCAAGGTTTAAAACCTCTAAAAACCACGGTTTATAGGAAAGTGTTATTACAAAAAGTGGTTCTACGAAAAACCATTGTCCATTCTATGGTCTATCGCCAAACCTGGGCGGCCCCTAGTTTAAAGTAAAGAACTATGGTTTAAAATATCATATCTGTCAAATTTCATCTTTTAGGTCAGTAGTTCCCAAACTTATTTTTCTCGTGCACCACTTTCAAAATTAAACTGGTGTCGGTGGACCCCCTGCTGCTACATTCCTACCACATTGTTAAAGTCGACAAAAAATAAAAATTGTGTCGCTTCTGAGTTCCGTCCCTATATTCTGATAGGTTAAAATTTTAAATTTTAAATAAAAACGAAAAATGGTACATTTTATAACATTTTATTAATTAAAAGAAAAGAATTACAAAAAAATAATAATAAGGTAATACTTATAGGTTGTGGACATAATTTTAATTAATGGGAAGGATGTATTTGATGGAGTGTCAGCAAACGATCAATGTTTGGCTTTATTTTTGTGAGCAATAACCGCAAATCCCCCCGCTCTGTGATGTTTAGTTTGCTCCTTTTTTTTGTTAAGAGGTTTGTAACGGCACTAAAACTTCTTTCGACAAGGTATGATGAGGGAAAAGCTATCAAAAATTTCCTTGCGATTTCCCACAGTCCAGGATATTTTTCGTGTATTTCTGCTTGCAGCCAAAATGTTTGGTAGCCTTTTCTAAATTTCACCTTCAGCTCCTCATTGGTGCTTAGCTCAAGCAGCTCCTCTTGTAATAATACATTGGCCACTTCAGTTTCATCAAATGGATTTACGATCCATGGTGGTATATCCATCGTCAGCATATCTTCAAACCTGGTTTTGAAGTCATCATGCAGGGCACTTAAATGTTGACTGTAGGTATGGATATCCTCATCAATAGTTTCTACCTGCGACAAGTTTGGAAATTGAGATAATTCGCGCCGACTAATGTTTTGCTTCATAAATTTCAATTTCCCAAGAAAAGCCGAAATTATCCCCTTTGTTTTTATTAAATTCAGGCTGTCCCCTTGTAACTGCAAGTTAATATCATTAAATTTTTTAAACAAATCTGTCAAATACGCAATGTCTCCTTTGAATTTGATCAAGTTTTCTTTTAAATCTGGATCTCTACTTTCTAAGAACTCTAATACGGAATCGAAAACAGAGTAAAATCTCGTTAAGCATGCACCTTTCGACAACCAGCGTACTTCAGTATGTAAGAGCAGTCGTTGGAAGTCTTCGTCATTTTCGTCGCACAATTGAGCAAATAAACGCGTATTCAATGCATTGCTTCTAATTTTGTTGACAGCGTTTATTATAAAATGAAGAGATTGGTTCAACCTGTCACTTAAATGTTTCGCCACAAGATGTTGTCGGTGGATTACGCAATGAATAGCTGTAAGTCCTGGTATAATTCTTTTGAGATGACTTATAAACCCACGATATCGCCCTACCATTGCAGGAGCTCCGTCTGTTGCCACTGAAATAATGTTTGTAAATGGAATCGATTTTTCCGTAAAAAAATTACTCAGGACATTAAATATTGATTCGCCTTTAGTGTCAGTCTCCAAAGTTCTGGCAAATAGCAATTCTTCGTGAATTTCTTCCTCCATGATAAATCGGACATATGCTAATAATAATGCTTCATTACCGGGTAACGTTGACTCGTCCAGTTGTATAGAAAAATGACTTTTTTGCAGATGATTGCACAAAAAACTTTCGATGTCAGAGCTCATTTCATCAATGCGTCTTTGTACAGTATTGTTACTTAATGGAATTCTTTTTAGTACGTCAAATGGAGATTTGTGCAAAACAGTTTTTAAAACCTCTTCAACAGCGGGTAAAATTAATTGTTCTCCGATAGTGTGCGGTTTTCCAGATTTTGCTATTAGTAATGAGATATTGTAAGATGCCCGCAAGCCATCATCGTTACTTTGAGATGTTGAAGCGAACATGCTGTGCATGGTGGGTCTCTTTTCATATTTTTCCTTCAATGTTTGAAAATATTTTAAATCTTTACCCATTTTATCAGTATGACACCTTTTTAGATGATCTTCGAGCTTTGATGGTTTCATAGAGTCATTGCTTAAAACTTTATTGCATATTAGGCACATGGGCAAGTGTTTATCTGCCTCTGATGGAACAAAACCATATTTCAAATAATCGACACTGTATTGTCGACATTTTTTCTTTGCTGTAGCCATGTTTTGTATCAGTTACCTTCCCTGTAAAAAAAAATGTTATAGTAACCAAGTTTTTATTTGAATATAGGTAGCACAACGCAGCCTTTGTCAGCTTTATATTATTATGATTATCATTATATTGAAAAAGTATTACGGCTTGTAAAGGGACCAACTAATAAACCGCTAAGACAAGTACAGACTTTTTCACGAAGCGATATCAATGTTAAATACCTAATTTACCACAATTTTTTAATAGTAGAAATAAAAATTAGTTTACTCAGTATCGAATATTGATCATATTTGTGTAGGAAAAAATAAAAGTCGAAATCCCAAATTGACCAAAAAAGTGACCATAAAAACAATAACTAAAATTTCATTAAATCAATGAGTTCACGCGCTAGTAGTTTTATAAAACAGTAATTGCTCTGCAATATTGATTTTTCGGCCTTTTTAGAGAGGCAGTCCTCTCGTGAAAAAACAATTGAATAAAACGTGCTGTGTTTGTCTTCAAATCGAAAGAGGACAATTAAAATATCTGTAAGTTACTAAGTTAGCTATATACAATGTGTCCGAGCGATAAGACCGCCCGGCGTTTTTTGAATATTTGTACGAAATCATTAATAATTATATTTACATTTGTGACTTAGCGGCCTTAGTGATTTTATATAAGTAATTTTTTTACTACATTTTAGTTTTGTCTAATGATTTTAATTGATAAATTATGATGTCGGCTAGTCAGTAAACAAAAATAATGGAAAAAGATGAACAAACTTAGGAAATATCGTAAAAAAACTGCAGCACGTCACGCGTCTTTACTTAATTTAATTTTGTACAAATATTCTAAATACGCCGGGCGGTCACTTATCCCTAGGACACATTGTATACAAGCATTTGTTATCAACCGACCAGTACACGAAACAAAATACTTAAGAACTAGGTACAACAAAAAAAAGGTACGTACTTACTTTTCTCCGGCACTAGGAACACTAATATAAATTTTCTCACACCTTCTTTTTCGAAATTCCGGAAACAAATAAATGAGCATGCCTTTGGCATCGAGTATTTATAGTCTTGATCAAGATCATGTCTAAACAAGCACTAAGCATTGTCGGACGGATTGCGCTTTGCAAGTCTGTACACGAAATTGTAATATCGAATACGCAAGTTTGGACAAGTAAGAGTCGCTTGCCAGATTAAAATGTTATCTGCTTAGTTAGGTACTTAAAACAATATAGGTAGGCCCTTATAAAAACTATATGCAGATAAATTTTCGTGGACCCCTATTAACATCTTATGGACCCCCATTTTTTATTGACGCCTACGTAGACCCCCAGCAAGGCTCCCGTGGACCCCTGGGGGTCCACCTGGACCACTTTGGGAATCACTGTTTTAGGTTATCATATATTGTTTTTGTTTTTACCTAAACATGGATATTATAATGGTCAATTTATTTGATATTGAGGATATTGAAGCCGATAATACAGATATTATTTGCTTTTGTTGGTTCATCATACAAAATATAATAGAATACGATTCACAAGAGGAATTATTAGATCCTCTCGCCTGTGAGCCATACCGGCTCCCGGTATGACAATATATTCGCATATATTTCACTACAAATGCCGTTCTAACGCATTATTTATGTTTATCAATACATAAACTAGCATAAATTACATACTTTTGGTTTTAACATACTAAATTACGTCAACAAACATCTCATAAACAAATAAGTTCGAATTACGTCACGTTTCGTTACACGGATGTACTTAGTTGTATTACTAGCTAATACAACAAGCTTCATTCTAAACAAAACTACAGTTGACAATATAATTGATATTAAAATCTAAGCAAAATAATAATAGTCTCAATATTTTTAACACTTCTATAGAATATTTAATCATTAGTCTATTATTAAACTTTTTTCTTTTCTGGGCAAATGGAACGTTTTTGTAGAATGATAACATTATGAACGAACGATGTTTGTATTAATCTGTGGTTGCTATACAAACAATGGTTCAAATGACAGTGCTAAGAAAACCACGGTTTTTATAACTTTTGTAATAAGGACAAATTTAGACCATGGTTCTTCAGATAAGCCTGGACTTGAAAGGCCAGGTTTAAACCGATGTTTATTTAGTTTTTTGTAATGAGACTGTTACAGTCTTATTACAAAAAACTAAATAAACATCGGTTTAAACCTGGCCTTTCAAGTCCAGGCTTATCTGAAGAACCATGATCTAAATTTCTCCTTATTACAAAAGTTATAAAAACCGTGGTTTTCTTAGCACTGTCATTTGAACCATTGTTTGTATATCAACCACAGATTAAAACAAACATCGTTCGTTCATAATGTTATCATTCTACAATAACGTTCCATTTGTCCAGAAAATAAAAAGTTTTAATAATTCACTAAAGATTAAATAATGTTTAAAAGTGTTAATAATATTCAGACTATTATTATTTTGCTAAGATATTAACACCAGTTATTTTGTCGATTGCAGTTTTGTTTAGCTTTAAGAATAAAACTGATGTTGTATTTGTCAGTAATACAACTAAGTACGTGTAAAGAATCGTACAATTCTCGCGCTTTATATGAAACCGTAACACAAATCTTACTCTTACAAAAGTTCATTTTGCAATTTCATGTTACAAGTTTCGAGTTTAAATAATTACCTCTTTGTGAATAATACCTATAATATTGTGTGTGATGGACCAGCAAAAGAAAAAACGGTCGGAGAATTGGAGTACTGAGGAAAAAGTAAGTCAAATACCTAACTACCTAACCCCTAACCTAACTTGATAACTCATACAATTAATGGTTTCTATTTTAACTCAAATTTTAAATGTTATAGGATATATTACGCGAGTTGATTGCACAATCACGAGACATCATAGAGGATAAAAGCACAAAAGCTTCCTCTAATATTAAAAAAACTCAAGAGTGGAAGAGCATATCAAAGAAGTAAGTATATCTTTTTCTTTTCTCTTTCATGCGACCTGCTTATTAATGGCGACGTACATTAATAATACTATTTAAATATTTTCAGACTAAATGAAATCATGGGGAAGAATAGGTCAGATGGTGATATTAAATTGGCGTGGAAGAGGATGAAGCTTGCGGCTAAATCAAATTTGTCAGCTCATAGGCAACAGCAAATGCGGACAGGGGGTGGTGAAAAGCCCAAGTCGCCTTCAGAAGGAGATCTGGCCATTATGGCTATTGCACCTCATGATTTTGTTGTGGAATACAATAACTATGATAGTGATGCTCTAAATACTGTTGTAAGCATAGTTATGTTTTATACTTACAAGTTCTTCAACTTCAAAGTTTTATTATAAAGGTTAACTTCAGAGTTGGTTCATGGTGATTTCATCATTTAGAATTTAGTAATGAACAGCACTTACAAGAAAAAATATTATTTATTTGATACATTCTAGATCACAACAAAATTTGAGCAATGTGTCTAAATTAATACATGTGAAGTAATTTTAAAAATCTATAATTGTAGGTTGAATCACAACTCACAACAGATAAAGTAATAGCTGGGCCTCATACAGACTTTCCTCCGATAATCGTGCCTCCTGACACTGAATGCAATGATGTAGTAGAAGTTATAATGGACGAAGGTAAAATTTATATTGAATTGTTCTCCAAATTATGACGACATAGTATTATAACATTAATTAAAAAGAATTTATTTTACAGTCTATGATATAATTAAAATACTTTCAGGTGCCTCTAATGTAAATGCGGTAGCTAATAGTACAACTCTAAGAAGAAAAAAGAACGTTTGTAGAAAAAAGGGTCCTCCAAATATGTAAGATAACTTTAGAATATATTGTTATTACTTACCAAGTATAAAATAAAAAGGGTAAAAAAATTACAGAAGTGAAACAATGCAAGAAGTCATATTGAAGAGTAACACTCAATTTAAAAAGAAACAATTAGAAATGTTAGATGTGGAGCATAAGTATAATGTAAAAATTGCTGAATTGAAAATAAAAAAACTAGAACTAGAAATAGAATTATTAGAAAATAAGAAGAACTCTAGTATATAGGATATAATATGGTAATTAAATTTCATATATTTACATAAAAGAAATTTAATCTATATGTATATTCTCTATGTACTTCAATTAAATATAAACATATCATTTTAATATATCTTCTAATACACATTACCTGTTAGTAGGTAACATGCATAAGAGAATATTATACTTTACAATTATATCAAAATGCTATAAACCTTACATTATATAAAAATACTTAGATAATAAATTAGCAAAAATGAATATAAATAAATAATTATAAACATGCATATTTTTATCGAATATCATTAAATTACTTTTCAGGATACTACAGCCAAGTTAAGAAGATTCTCTAGTTAATTAAAAAAAACATTTATGATTGAAAGAAATTTTATTGTATTGTTATTAAAATAATTTTGTGTTTTATTTTTAAATATATTATTTTAATTGATAAATGATTTTATTTCTGCAAATAGGTTTTAAAAAAACACTTTTACACGTCATTTTTTATATACTAATTTGAATGATGGTGTCGGCATTTCCTAACTGACTACCTCTGAGAAGAAATGCCGAAACAAACTCAGGGGTCAATGTCTCTTTTAAAGTCCAGACAAACGTAAGTTTGTGTGAGAACAATGTAGGTCGTCCGAGATGGTTTTTTTTTTTTAAGAAAAAAAATCCAATGCCGGCTTGTGTCGACCTGTCCTGACAGACGCCCCGTCTCGTACCATCTGCAGGACATTTGGGTAGGCCGTGTGAGATACTCAAACCGTCAGACATATAATATAGAGAAAAAGTTAAAAAAATAAATAAAAAAATCCTACATTATTCTCACACTTACAAGTAAAGTTATAACATTAAATAATTACATGTCAATATGTACAATGTAGGTAGCCTGAGATGGTTTTTTGATGAAATAACCAAAGCCGGATTGAGTCGACCTGTCCTGACAGACGCCCCGTCTCGTACCATCTGTATTAAAAGTGTGTCTCTATAAACTGCCTTCTTCTAATATTGCCACGAACATAATTTTGCACAGGCAATGCTACTGCTTGTGATATTTCAGTGTCAGCTACATTATCATCTAGCCCACTGTCAAACACATCTTCCCTCATATCAATTGCAATATTGTGCAATACAGCACACGCAACAATAGTCTTCCTTGCTGTTTCTACATTACAGTAAAGACCTCTTAGTAAACAGCGGAATCTCTGTTTCCACAATCCAAAACATCTCTCCACTGTATTTCGGGTCCTTACATGAGCACTATTGTAGCGTTCCTCTTGGGGTGTTGTGGTATTTAATATTGGGGTGAATAAATATGGTGTGCAAGCATAGCCACTGTCTCCAAGCAATATGCCTGAGAACGCACTAGCCTCAAATCGCTGCTTTAATCTACTCTCTCTGAATATACGTGAGTCATGTACACTGCCACGCCACCTACTAACAATGTCCATGATTTTTAAATTTGCATCACAGACCACCTGGAACAAAAGTTAATTAATTTTAGAATTTAATCTACATTAACATTGATTAGGCTCAGTCGGGATATAATAAATCAAAGGCAGTGGACTGTATATAGGTTGTATTTTGTTGGCTACAAACTTAACGCGACCGTATAAAAAGAGAGTGCCCGTAGCGAAGCGCGTCTGAGAGCCGAGTGGTCGAGTGGTCAGTGGGGATGGCCGCGGCGCTCGCGCGGTGCCGGTTTGGTCCCCGCGACCCCTCGCGTTCCCCGCGGTTGTCCGGCGCGTATGTGATGCGCCAACAACATGAATTACAATTCACTATCATCACTACATATTATATGTAGAACAGTAATTGCTGTTAGCGGCTGTCTGTTTATAGTCATAATACACATGGACACTAAACGCTGTGGAAGATTAAATTACTTTTCATCACTATAACTATCATCCTATCAGAGATGGGGCTGCAGAGATAAGTTTGTTTATTTTAGAAGAAGATATGAATGTAAATCATAATACCTGCACATTTATTGATGGAAATCCTTTGCGGTTTATATATAGTTGACCACCATCCTCACTCAACTTTTTTACTCTTATATGAGTACAGTCAATGGCTCCTATAACCGTTGGAAAATTTGCAATGCTGCGAAATTTTCTCATTGCTTCCTCCTGTTCTGCCAATGAAGAAGGCATTTTTATAAATCGATGAGATATTCGGGCTATGGCTTCTGCTATTTTTTTGCACGTTACACTTATAAAAGGTTGTGAGACTCCGTGCAAATCGGCTGTATCATCCTGGATCTATTAAAACAATAACAGAATATTAGTTTGGATACTAGGACATAATTTAGTATACATTATTACAACTGTTTTGTTAAATGCGATGACGGAATAGTACTTACTTCATGGCGAGCCCAGCTTCGTAATGCACAAACCACTTGTACTTCGGGAGACACAGGGCATCCTCGAGCATCTCCAATTAGTTGGTCTCTTAATAAGTCCACTATTTTCATAGCAAAACGTTTAGTAAACCGATACTTTTGCCTGAAATCTTCATCGGATAATTCCACAAAGGGATTGATTCGAACACGATTTCTGTTACGTCTGCGTGGCGTTGCCAGTAACTCAGCGGCTTCAATATCTTCAATATCAACTAAATCGACCATGTTAATATCCATTTTCGGGTAAAAACAACAAATCAAAATGCAATAGTAGTTATCTTAGAAGCACAGCTTAGAAGACAAAATGAAATTTGACAGTGATTTAAACCATTGTTCGACATAGAAAAACTAGGGGCCGCCGAGGTTTTTCTTAAAACCATGGTTTGGTCTATGGTTTTTCGCAAAACCGCTTTTTCTAATAACACTTTTGTCCAAACCATGGTTTATCGACGTTTTAAACCAGGGTTTTTAGATAAACCGCTTTTTATAATAAGGCCGTTATTGTATGTGTTCCGGCACGCACCGTTACATAAACAGCGCAGTATCCGGGGCATTACAAACAAGCTTACGTATGTAGTTTGGACGCACATATGAACCCGCAGATGGGTTTAACTTCGTTAAATCAATATCAACATGTAGCAGTGCAGCCTGGTTCAGCAAATCGGGAATATTCTGGAATGTTCCGGTGTTTCATTATGGTCATTACTATGTGTGTGTGTAAATTCTCAAACATTTTGTTTGTTGATCGCTCAACATTTCCGAGAATGTTGGCTTTGTTTTTTTACTTCATAAATATGACTGTCTTCGAAATTTAACGATCAGTGGAAGTTAAATTTGATCATATGAAATGCATATGATGCTTCCTGCCGCCATACAATTAATTAAACTAACACACTAATATTATAAAGGCAAAAGTTTGCTCAAACGGCTGGACTGATTTTTCTAAAATTTGGTATGGAGGTAACTAACACCCTTGATTAACACATGTAGCGGTTAAAACCAAGGAGCGCAGCTAATAATACTATATATCAACTTGTAAAACCGCTCTTCCCTTGTATAATATAACTTCATAATATATTATACTATTTTTTGCCTTTGAATAAAATCTCTTCAACTTCGCAACAAGCTCTTTGGCAATTTTTTAGATTTGTTTCTGCCGGGATCCAATTTGTAGCAAGAAATTCTTAGCCGTCTGCCTATTTTTTTGTTCCATCAGAGAAAGTTATAAACAAGAGCTTTAGATAAAATCAAAACTGAATATCCCTGTCTATCAATACAAGAGATTGTATAGCTACCCTAGGAGGGTAAATTCTATGCCCATATTTCGCTCCAATATTAATTCCACTTTCAAAATCCCACCCTAAGGCGAAACAGGCAGACAGTGGCGATAGATGAAAGCGCCAATTTCCCCGAAGAGCACCGATATCTATAAATATATTTTCTTCATAACACAGCCTGAAAAATTGGAGGCAAGTGTAGGTTCGATAACTAAACGTACATACGTAGTTACAGCCCGCATGGGATCCCTGACCTAAATAAATAACGAGATTCTGGCGTATATTATTATAGCAGATTAGGCTTTTATATTTTGTTATTTAACTATAAATGCACTCTCAGTTGATAGAAGGTAATTTTGAAAGCTCTAGGGAACTAAAACCAAAGGTTAATATGTTATTATTTCCTCGTAAGACATTTAATTATAAAGTATTGAACAAAGTTACTCTAAATCCAAATATCTTTGGTCTGTGTTTAACCATAATAATACTACACTGTATTGTAGGTACTCAACTTCTGCTTCCCAACTGATTCAATTATATCCTTTATTCTATATTATGGTTAGACAAGGACAAACCAAATACGTTTGTATACTGGCATAATCACTAATACCGATAATATTAAAGTGATGTCGCCTGTAACAGGAACTAAATTCCTAAAATTTAAAAGATTATATCCTAAAGAAAACTTATAAGGAAAATATCTTTTTAAATCTTCTTTTAACCGAAGAGCGTAAGCAAACACGTCTTGGAAATTCTTGTTAAAACATTTACTGACATGTCGGCGGGTAGTGCAAACTGCTCGCGAACAGGAAAATGGATCGGACGCTAGAGGAGTGGACTCGGCTGACAGCCGACGATGTATCAGCACCTTCTCCCCTTTTAGGGGGATACTTGGAGCGATATTATTCGTTATAGATTAACTTGTCTTTAAATGGAACTAGACTCTACCGCCGCGCTCAGGGACATTAATGATTACTTAAACTGACACTAAGTAAAGATTTCACAAAGAAGACCTTTACTTAGTAATATTTTAAGTAATCATTAAAGTTCTGAGTTCGGCGGTTAGTGTATTTCCTTTTTTACATTATCGTCATTGGACATTTTGACATACACTGCTGTCTAGGAATAGATTTCTATTAATTTTGCTTTCTGCATGTAGTCGTCTGCAGTCATCGTACAAGCGTGTTTTTAATGAATCTGTTTAACCGCCGAACTCAGAGACATTTAATGATCACTTAAACTATCACTAAGTAGGTGTTTCCTTTGTGAAATCCTTACTCAGTAACAGTTTAAGTAGTCATTTACGTCTCTGAGTGCGGCGGTAAGACCGAAACTAGTCCAGCATCCCGAATAAACTTGAAAGTACAACCGACTTCCACTACGGAACAAGGTTCCAGACTGACCTCAGAGAACAGCCAGCTGGATCTGGCAAACATTTGTTACCATTTTTTTCTGATTTAAATGTCTAGTATTTGCGTAAAAGACGCAAATCATTAAACATACAGTCTAGGAAAGCCAGATTAGACGACTACTTTGATTAAAAAAAAAAACACTTTCCATCAAGACCTACACAAATCTTTAATTAAAATAATATCTCCACCCTCACGTAGCAAACACGAATTTATCCTTAAGCTACGCATAATTTAATACAAAATCACATACGACTCCCAGTAACATAGCCTCCACACATAAAGCCAGCTGTTTGTGTACAAATGTGTATTACATAAAACGCCTGCTCGGTGCGATAAGCCTGTGTCGAACAGTACCAACTCCATATATTAGCACGAAGGTATTCATGACATCACGACGAAGCTCCCTTTAATTGGAAATGGAGAGGATAAAATATAAATAGGTAATATGCCTACACAAAGACAGCCTCTCCGAGAGCCATACAAAGACCACAGATTCCCATTTGTTAAGATCCTTAACATACCGTCTTCTATTCATTCAGTTTCATCGCATTTTCTTGGGCACTGCGTTGATTAATCAGTCGTAAATTAAATTACTTCCAATTAATTAAAGGTACAAATACAACGCAGTTAAAAACAATTAACTTTCGTAACAAAGGCTTTGCCAACCTTTTTATGTCTTCCCTAGAGAATTCGACGTACGAAGTCGGTTTTTTGGTTTTGTACGAAGTGTAAAAGCTAAAGACCTGGAAAAATAAGCCACCTGTATTTTCTTCCACTCTCTTTCTCTTGACCGATCAAACAGGGAAAGAGAAATCGCGATCTTTCTGAAATGTAAACTTTTAGTTCCCGAAAATACAGCACCTAAAGTAAACTATCTAGACAGAAAAAAATTACAAACAATACATATTGTTATATACCATCATCTTGATTGCTCCCGTAAAAAGTAATTAGCTGCAAGAGATTAGCTGCAATACGAGACACCAGGTTTCCGCCTAGTTCGGATGTAGATGTCCTCAATTCTTATGTAAAAGTATCTCAGCCTTACCTTCAGCTGTTATAATGTAACACATTTGTAACTGCACTTTGAAACTTATAGTAACCTAGCTGCACCCAGCGGTGTTACCCCTACATTTTCACGGCATAAAAAGCCTATAATTATGTTAATCCAGGATGTCAGCTACCTCCATACCTAATTTTAGCAAAATCGGTCAAACTGTTTGAGCGTGAAGAGGTAACAAACATACAAACAAACTCACAAACTTTAGCCTATATAATATTAGTGTGATAGTGTGATAAAAAATATTATTATTCTGAATCAGATTGCTATGAAAAAAGTTTCATAAAGCTCCTTGCTTATTGCTGTAGCTTCGTATCTAGTTATTACTTGGTTGTAGAATGCAATATCGTTGGGAGTATAAGCCGCTTGTGATCTCGCTCCCCGTTTGTTCGGATGCAGGTCCATTAAGTATATTGGTACGACTTCAATAGATTTTATATTAAATTCTTCGATTGTCGTGATTATTGGTGTGTAATTTTAATTTGCCTGAGAGTTGTTCCATTGTTAAGGTCTTCTTCTTATCGTACGGTTGATGAACAACCTGGTGTCAGAGTTTTAAACCTGTAGGCCTCTGACATGGCTTTACACACCATTGAACATCTCTCAGGTGTGCCGGTTTCCTCACCATGTTTTCCTTTACTTTCATTGTTTAGGTTTATACTGCCTTATTCATAAAAATTACAATTTTAAACCGAGGATTAAATTATACCTGTCACTGTCGTTTGTATATCAAAGAATGGAGATGTAAATATACTTAATACGGGGTTTAGGGGTTATTTAATGCCGGTATGATTCTCGTTTATGAATAAGAGGGATGGAGTTTTACGGGTAAAATAGTATTGATTTTAGTCTTGTCTGTATCCAATCCGCTAATCAGGTTGTTTTCCAGGAGACCGAATGGCGAACGTGAGGTATTTCTTTAGGGTTTTTTTGTTATTTCTATAGTCATGAGAGAATTGCAAAATAGGATTAGGTCATGCGGTATAGAAATATTGAAGTCTACAATGATAGTTTACCGCCAAAGATGCGCTAAAAGGTTAACTTAGGTTTAATCACTTGTAGGGTTTAATTGCACCTTTTGTTAGATTATGAGAATTTATTCGAAGCCAATATTTAAACACAGCTGGTAAATGAGATGTGCTACCATTTTGCTTCCGATATGAAATGCAGAAGTAAATATCAGATATCATACGTCACGTGCTTGTAAAAACTAGGTTGTGCGGTTAGGCGTCGACTTCCGGTAGCGGTCGCGCCGGAAACCGAGGAAATGAAGACATGGCAGCGACCACAGCGCCACCTACCGCTTCCGCCGGATATCGGCTCCGAATGCCTGTGACATTTGGAATGGCGTAATGGTTGAACATGTCACAACCAGATATGTTTGTTAGCGGCTACGATAAATAATTTTAATTATAAAATATTCCTGCTGTTGGGATTGAGTGCAACCGGTTAAAAAGGTACCTACACATAGCTTGTTTATAAGCCTGAAAAATCCTTTAACTATAACTTTAAATAACATTAGTTCGCATCATTCCTAGTTCCGTACTGCGATTAAACATTAGTCTTTTTAACCGACTTTAAAAAGAAGGTTTCGGTTCTCAATTCGTCGGGATCTTTTTTTATGTATGTTCACTCATAACTCAGTCATTTATGATCCAACTTGAAATCAGCCTGTGTTATCTCACTGCAACAAAGGCTTTCCCTTTTCCATACCTCTCGGTCGTATGCTAGAGTCTAAATAAAAATGCAAGATCCTCCACGTGTGACAATACTCAATTGATCGTCCGGCGCACACTAGCCAGTCTACCCCGCTATTAACCTGCGCCCTTGTTGATCTCTTTTTTACAATTAAGCTTTTTATTTATTTTACAGCTTTTCAAACACAAAAAGAAAAAAAAACTTCTTAAATACGCTGAATAAGAATATCGAACAAAACACAGACAGTCGGTAAATAAACGCTTCGAAATTCAAACCAGGCAAATTTAATCGAACGCTTTTAAGAATAAATTAAATAAACAACTTGAAAATATATTGTGAGCTGTAGTTCTAGGCACGAAACAAATGAATAGCTTATCCTGATTCCACGAGGTTACGCTTCGACAAAGATTAAACGCCCGTTAAACAAATAGGCAATTTACTTCAAGCCTTCCCGATAAACATTGAAGATTTTAGGCAGAATTGCTCCGTTGAAGTAGTTTTGCTTTAAGTAATACCTAAATGTAAATAACGGTTGAAGCCTAGAGCGCCGCTTTAAAACAAATAATCTTAGATTAGGAATCACAACCAGATTGGTTGCTCAGAAGTAGGTTAGGTATATAAGAGAATGTTTATTCGGTTGATTGTTAGAATTCTATTTCAGATAAGTCTACAGTAATAATAATCTTCTCTGTCGTCGAGATAGTCCTTTCTTTATTGTATTATCGTACCTAGAATAATACAAGGTAGAAAATAATTATAAATTAAATAGCAATACCTGGTAGGCATTAAAGTTAATGATAGTTGTATTAACTTTGCTGTCTACAGAATTACATTATCTAAACTGTATATTTAAAAAGAGCCGGAAATATATCACCACGGATTCCAATTAGCCAATGACTTCCAAAAAAAACATACCGTATACATATAAATATATTATCTACACAGGTTGTACAAGATTTAACGATTTGCCGACCGTTTTAAAACAAACAAACACCTCGCAATCAGACAAAAACGACAGAAATCGGTCATAATAAAAACAGGTTAATCTGGCAACACGTTTAATTTTATTATCGTTGTGTGCATAAACTCCATTTTTAATTCCACGTGTAAGCGTCACACCCCACTGAACCGGCATTTATAGCATTCAGTGCAGCTTCAAAAGGGGGAAAGGTGACTAAGCTACCTTTGATCCTTAAAAATCTGTGATGAAACGAGAAAATGATAATTGGCTGCTTAAGAAATACTTCAATGCCACTTAGGTATGTATACCATTCTAAATATCGCGATTGAAATGCTATAGCATCGTAGTATATAAATATACAAAGTTTAAGCACTCTTGTTTATTTAAATATTTGATCCGTTTTTTTTAAATCCTAAACAGCCTCGAATTTATGTAGGTAGTCAAATAAAATTCTTGTCTTCAAAAAGAGAACATGTGGTAACTTGTGTTCAAATTCCCGCGCATTGTTGCCCTTCATAATTTTGCTAGCTTGCAATACTTGCAACAGAAATAGTTCATCTGAGAATGAATGCAGCCAGAGTTCTGTTCAGCAGTTCTGCCCCCTTACCATGAACTCTTAAAACAGGACAGTTTACGATGTGAAAACGAGACACCGCTACGTGAAGTGCAATGCGGCGTCTCGCTTACACAACGTAAACTGCCCTGCTATAAGAGTTCATGGTAATGGGGCTGTTTGCTTGATATAAATAAAATACCGGTACCTGATATTATTTCCGTTTACATTGTGGCTTAAATGTCATTTCTATTCTCGTACAAGTTTTGAACTAAGTATAAATATTGTCTGCTATTCGTAGTAGACGGCTAAACTTAATATTAGTTTGTTACTGTCTAAAATATGCGCGTACTAACTAAGCGTACTTTTTCAGGGGTAATCCAATCGAGGTTGAACTCACAAGCAAAGTCGAAGTGCCGTTTTTCTATAAAAAGATGGCCTGATTGGCGCAGTGGCTAAGCGATTAGACTACTGTGCTAAGGGTTACGGGTTCGATTCCCGCACGGGGCAAAAAATTGTGCGATCCATATTAAATTGTCCCGAGTCTGGGTGTTTGCGTATGTGATATTTCATGTTTAAGAAAAAAAGAAGTGGCTTTTTCTAGTATTACTGTCGAGGAGAATCTTCATATTTCACAAGATCCCGGTCACTTGAAAAGAAAAAGGGCGTCAAACAAGCCACTAATTGTATAATAGCGCCCGTAGCCTCCTATCTCCATATAATACGATGAGTCGGTAATCTGATTGGCCTACCCATACACCTACGGGATAACGTGGCACCTGCCAATTCTACTTAGTTGGGAGGAGGGGATCGAATGGCGGGATGCGGGTGTATTAACGGACTCCATTGTTTCGGGTTAAACGGAATTGATGAGGTTTCGGATATCTTTGCGGCTTCGTATTTAGGTCACGATAGTTTTGGAAAACTGGTGCGTTTTTGTTGGGTTACTTAAAAAAAAATGACGATGACATACCTGCATCGCGCTAGCGAAGTAATCACACGCGCTAGCTATATTACAGCCGCCCCGAGTTGAGAAGTGGGGCGCCGGGGCCCAGCAGACATACCACCGCCTGGTTGGAAGATCTTCCTTTTCGTTAGAGGAACTCCACATCCCCTCCTCCACAAAGGTTTTGTGCTGGTTCTATAGCTTCTCATTTTGATATTGCTATCACTGTCACTAGACCGATACTATATTTCAATTATTTGGCGATTGGTTTTCTAAAATAAGGGTTTCGTGTTGGTTTCGGTTCTGTCATATTTTGACATTGCTGCACTGAAACTAGACCGATACTATATTTCGATTTTGTAAACTAGCTTCCGTCAGTGACCTCGTCCGCGTAGATTTCGAATGTTTTATATCCTATCGATTTTCTCGATAAATGGACTATCCAACACAAATATACCGAACCAGTAGTTCCTGAGACTAGCGCGTTCATCCAAACAAACAATTTCTTCAGCTTTATTATATACGATAATTGCAGAATATGGTTTTATTAATATGCCCAAAGTTAATGTTGTGTTTCATTTACGAATAGTCAAGATCCGAATAGTATTCAATGACTGTAATTGAATCTTACGCATGCGCAGAATTAATTCAAATAACTTCTTATAGTCATCAAAGCCCTCCTTCTTGCTGTCCATAATCGTCAATTTACTTTTCTATAGGAAACCGTCATTACTATCAACTCTTTGATTCTCTCTTATCGACTTTATACGGAATTAAAAATTGACAGCGTTTTAATTCCGTATAAAGTTGACGTTTATCGAGTATTATGTCCTAGCTAACACCCGTTTAATATTTGTCTAGTTAAAGCAAAAATGCCGACCCATATCCTAGTACCGTCATTGCCAAACCGCATCGATGATAACGACCAATCGACACGCATTACCTAATCTCCTATTACCTTAATCCCTGGAGTAAGTGTCATCAGGTCATTAACCTAGCAGTTACGACAGTTTACACTGTCACACCTAACCCTTTTCCTGCCGTTACATCTTACGACTTTCTAACTTCTTATCTATGCGGCGCATGCGATCTGACGTAAGACATAATTATTAAATATCGAACGTCGAGAATGATATTTCATATTTTGAACAATATTTGAGCTTAGTCGGGTATTTATATTGTGCCAGTATTGTAAACATGAATTAATGAAATAAATAGTTTGGTAATTATTTCTGCACCACATAAATTGTAGAAATTAATTATACAATGCACTTTACTACAAGTGAGTAAATATTTTACATTGCATCTGATAGATGGAATAGTATAAAAAGTCCAAAAGCATTTGTGTAGCCCAAAGGTGCCAATTAATTCATTAATCAACGTAAACTTTTGATTACACGTAACGTGGAAACTTAGGGGACATTATTAGTCTCATAATTATAGTTGTGAAGGAGCAATTTATCGAACACATCTATCGTATCTTAAACCTGAAAAAAATCTGTGCATATAAATTCTTTACACAGAAGCAAAGAGATGAAAAATAAAATAAAATATTATTATAGGTACTATCCGTGCACGAATACGCGCGTGGGGGTTAAATTTTATAACGTCGCTTTGCCAGACTTCCCAGCTGAATACGCGAGTACGATGCACGTGCGACCGTGCAAGGACACATCGGGCTCATATCAGATATTATTATTTTCTTAATAAAACCTTCCTGAGACGAAAATAACTTAAACTAAGTAAGCATATATGCCGGAAAGGTAAACAAATGTAGGTATATGCATTTCACCTGTTTGTGTACCTACACTAAGATACCCTGCTATGCTGAAGCAGACAGTACTTTGTTATTAAAAACCATATTGGCGTTAAAACTACATACCTTTATCTGTTCTCACTATCTGCAATAAACATCATAAAATATTATCAAAGTTAAGGCATTAAGCCAGTCTTGTACACTTAAGAATAACATAGGTACATAAATATCTCGACCACTCGGTTCCAGAACTTTAATAGTTTTTATAAAATTTGCTAAGCTATGAATTACAGCTAACTTACTAAGTAGATGAGTTTAAGTTTAACACAATAATAGGTTTAACGATTGAACGTTGACTCTCATTAACCAAAATTAAACCAATTCTAAACACAAAACCCACTAAAACATATTAAATAAACCACGGTCTTGCTCCAACGCATCTTGTAACCAACAACAAATTTACCTACAATCTCACTTCGTCTATAAAAACAAATTAGTTACGGCCGTCAGGCACTCAGCGCTCTGTGCTATGCTGTGACTACAATAAAGTAAAGACAAAAGACCCATTTTCGACAGCACGCAAAAATTGTACAAGAAAATATCGGTATCGAGATTTGTACGAAGCGTTCTGGCAAATAGTGACTTGTTGCTGATGCTACATCCAAGGACGACACTGAGCACCTTTTTGCCGTAGAGTAAAACCCATGTTTTATAGTCTCAATAGTATAAAATAGTCCTATAGCTTTATGTATAAAAAATGGAGGTTGAAATCATTGATTTATTAAAGCGCTTTTCAGTCAAAAGAATAAGTGCAGAACTTGAGGATCAACCGTAACACATTGCACTCTTATAATGACACGCCAAACGTCCCATACAGCTTCGATTCCCACCTTCATCTTCTTTCTAATATACATCAATCACGCCTTCAAAACTCAAAAAGGGTAGGCAGAGATGTTTCCCCTTCTTTATTGTAAGGAAATTAAAGTTTCCTTTGCCGGAAATATATGAAACCTTGTAATAATGATACAGTGGATCTTCTGTTTATTTTTGTGGCATACCCGCTACCCCAGCTCTCTAGTTTGGCAAAACACGGCAAATTGGTTCCATTAGCGTGCATTAGGGGGCGCTGCCGGGACACAACTGAGACCGCGACGCTCAGCCGGTTTCGTATGGAAATTGTTTGCAGAAGCACCCGGATGGGGTTATCGCTTTGTGTGCATAGACTAGACTTGTACTGTAGACACCTACTTTAGGTATATTTATGAATAATTTACATAAGCAAAGAACTCTGAATGGAAATGTTGTAAGTGTTGCTAAAGATTCCTCTAACTGCATCTATGGCATATCTGTACCTAACTATGCTGTCTTGAAATCTCGATTTCTATTCCTTCCAGGGACTCTTACATTTAGCTTTAATTCGAAACAAATTGAACCAATTAATTTCTGAATTCTTCTGGCCTTTTAATAGCTGTAGTTACACATCTCAATTTGTATAATTAACGAAAAATTAAGATAAAAGAACGCAGAATTAATAGTTATCTACGTTGTTAACAAAAAATATTTGTAAGATCTTAATTTCAATGCAATCTGATTATACATTTCATCATGCCTGCGGATTACTTATTTTCTATACACTTAGGTATCGTAAAACCTATTAAATTTCTACTCAATATCGTTCGCAATCTGTTCAACTAACTCCAAGTTTATGATGTAGTACATACCCAGTACGCACCTAAATGTGACCGGCCTCAGATTCTCTATTGTTAATTAGTCTGCGGTCGCCTGGGCGATCCTCAGTGAGTTATGTTGATTATATTGTTCAAACTGAGAATGGGTGGAGCGGAGATACTATCTATATTATGCGTAGTATCTATCTGTTATATTGTGTTGTGGAACTTATTTGTTTATAAAGAAACTAGTTGCGCCCCGCGGTGCTAACCGCTACATTTTCGGGATAAAAAGTCTATGTGATCTAGGGTGTCAGCTACATCCATACCAAATTTTAGCCAAATCGGTCCAGCCGTTTGAGCGTGAAGAGGTAACAAACATACAAACACACAAATGCATAAACACACAAACTTTCCTCTTTATAATATTAGTGTGATCATGCACGCAAGTTTTAACAAACTTGAAATTTTGTAAAATCCAAACTATGAATGATCACACAGGTGACGCAGGCAGTTGGTTCATAATACTTTGTTACTGTTTTTTTCTATATTATGCTTAAAATTATATAATTAAACACATTGCATGCTTTTAAACATATTAAACCTTAATTAGGTAGCTGTTTAATTTGCATGCCGCTGTGTCGGCGAGACATGATGAACTGTACCTTATGATATACCAACTTTCTGTACCGTGTTTCTGGCAAATAAATATATTATTATTATATTATTATTATTGTTTTACAGTGTTATTAGTATTTCTAAAAGAGGCAACCATATCACCAAATTAATAATTCGAACAACATAATGCAAATGTATCCTCTTGTAGGCTAAAAATGTTACAGTAGCAATAACTAACGTATAAAATTTGCGCATTTCTTCAATCACATTTATTCCAAAAAGAAATAAACTTTCTAATACCAAAGGCATACCTCACAATCCCTTATAACGAACAACGACATCACTGAAGATGGAAGTAGAAAGTAAACGATATTAAATGTTGTGTTTATTGTGTGTGTAAATAATTTTGAACAACGTAATACGACAGCCGTTTATCAACCGTACATGTGTATTGTGTACGCATGTACAATTGTACATACATATATAGGTGTAGCAGAAAATATGGACAGTCAGCGACGTAAAGTAATTGATCGGAGAAGATCAATACTTGAAATAAATACCATGCCAATTAAGAATCAGTCAATAATAAATCCCTCCTTTAAAATTTATTTAAGTAATTACCTACCTTAATATCAAATCTTTGATGTTGTTCAGAGGTATTTATATTCGAGATTAAGGCAATTTAAATTAAATTCGCTAATTAGTTAGTCTAGAAATGTTTTCATGAAAACTCTATTGCAAATATATCAAATAAGTACACAAAGTAAGTAATTATTAATAAGCAAAATTAAATTGATACAATTTGCATGTATCTAATCTTTACAATTACCAACTGAAAATACCTTAATCAAAAACAGCCATTATATCTTTTACATATTTGAGTTTCGGTCTCGTGATACACATTTCTGTCGCAGACTGTACCCGAGGGAAACCACACGCACGTAATAAATTCCAATAGTGATAATGAATTCCAAACGCTTTCGTGTTCAAAGCATTTACGCCTACACAACCATCCTCACACGTTGTCTACTAAAATAAGTCTTCATTCTGCTCGTGTTATTGGGCATGTGTTCACTATAATGGAAATTAATTTTCAATACCAATTAGTGGAGTTATAAACTATTTTCGGCTTCTTTGTTCTTGTAATATAAAGACTTTTTCATGCCGCTGTGAGAACAACTGATAAGGATGATTAAACCAGCCAGCATCTTAATACCTGTCTCTACTTAGCAAATTTTCTTCTCATCTACGCATGGACATTTATCACTTATCAATAAGTTTGCTCGTTGCTGACTCATGATCACAGTTTCAGACAGATAGAGAATATTACATTACCAAAATATAATTTTCAATCCTGTCTCGATGTCCCAAAATTATCACATCAATATTAACCTCATAAAAAAAGTAATACAGTTTGACATTGAGAAGAAAATTAAATAATATTTTGTTCATTTTCAAATAAAAATTCTGGGTGGATTGACAGTAAAAAATAATACAACACTACACCTAAGACTCTCCTGGGAATATCTTAGATATAATAAACAAAAAATAATGAATAACATCTTAACAACGAAAGCTTATTTACTTGTCGCAGTGAACCTGCTCATAAATACCAAAGGTGATATGAAAGTGAAGCTGCGTCGACCGAGGGTTCAGACGATAGGTCACTGGTTTAAAATAGATCTGCGTGTAGCAAAGGTCAGCCAACTGCGCAGTGCATCAACAAGTTACGTAAACAAAGACTGTTAGTTCTATAGTCTGTTTTTATAGATGCCCAAAGAGGTAAACAATTTTGTTAGGTTTTTTTTGTTGATAAAATGACGCAGTGGCTAAGCGATTGCACTGCTGCGGCTTCGATTCAAAAAATTGTGTGATCCGAAATTTTTTTCGAGTCTGGTTGTTTGTGTATGTGATATTTCATGTTTGTGGAACGCATTCACGATACAGGAGAGATACCCAGTGTGGGATGTCGTTTATATAAAAAACAATACCCTGAAGGGGTATACGGAGGTATATAGTACGCCTTGTTGATAGTTATATTCTTGGTCTCAATATAATAATGTATGATATTAATCGGACACAAATCCAGACCCCGTGATGCTACCGAGAATTACTGATAATAAAATCCAATAACATTTTGCTACTAAGTTTTACCATTCTGCGTATTTCTAATGATTCCGATTTATTGATGTGTTAACTAACTCAAGGCATTACAGTCTACCGAGCATATTGATTCACGTGTTAATTAGCACTGGATAAGCTTCGTTTCCCGTGTAGACAGATACACGTGTCATCTACACACATCATAACTAAGATAAAAATAGAAATCTATATTACATACCTATACCTATAAAGTGGTACTTTGTAAGCTGTTCTCCAAACACTCTTGTGAATCATTTACCACGTATATAAAGATTTACACCAGCTTTTCTTTTAAACATGTTAATTTTATTGTGAATAGCATTTAAAAGTTCAGAGGTATCTTTTGTTCTGTCTTGCTCTATCTACATATTCTCGCTTTGCTTATAGCCATATTTGCTAGTACCTATTTGTCGGAGTGGCTGAGTAATAGGACTTTTGCACTTGCAGTTGTCGGCTCGATCCTTGCCCGCGACAAATATGGATGTCATCTAATGAACGTGATATTTCACATAAGCTTTTAGATTTTCGCGGTTTATATACATCATAATAATAGGGTAATAGGTATTTATACCGTTAATTACATACGCGGTTAAGACCCTTTAATTCTCATTGTATGGTGATATTTCATGTCTCTAAACGTACGTCAACAAGTGAATATAAGCATTTAATATGTAATGGCAATACAATAACAGCAGGAATACTAAATAGAGAATAATTACATCTATATTATTACAAGTACGTTCACCTTAAAACGAGAGGGTGAACTATTCCGTCACCGTCTGGCAATTCTCCAATATCGGACCTTAATGTCAACGATAAAACACAATTCCAATCAAAGCAGCACCATTTTTATATTATTACACTTTACAATACATACGACCAATTACAACGTTCCAATAACACATTTATAACTTTTTCTGGATCTGGAACCTTTGGTATCCTTTGACCTTTTCTGTACTCCTGGCAAAGTATATGCAGAATTTCATGATGATCGGTTCAGTGGTTTATGCGTGAAAAGTTAACAAACAAACTTACATTTGCATTTATATCATTAGTAAGGATTAATCACAAAGTTCATATCATAAAATATATTTGATTAGTGGGCTTTATTCTGATACTTGTTACTTGTAGAGGGTAGTGCGGTCAATAAGGTCACGAATCGTATAACACATAGACTCCACTCTAGAATTCAAATCTATTTTCGTGTGTACATACACGAAAATAGATTTGAATTCATTACGCAGACGAAGGTGTCGTGAATGCGTCTAGAAAAGTTTTTTCTCGCGCACATGAGTCTTAGGTATTTATAGATTGCTAGCTGCGCCATTTTTTCTGGATAAAAACTAGCTTAAGTGTTAATCAAGGGTGTCAGCTGCCTCCATACCAAATTTTATCAAAATCGGTCCAGCTGTTTGAGCGTGAAGAACACACACTCACGAGCATTCGCCTTTATAATATCAGTGTAATTCTTGACGTCGAGCAAGAAGACCTGAATGGCGCAGTGGCTAAGCGATTAGACTGCTACGCTAAGGGATGCGGGTTCGATTCCCGCACGGGACGAAAATTTGTGCGATACGCAGATGTTTTTCTCGAATCTGGGTGTTTGTGTATGTGATATTTCATGTTTGTGAAACGCACCCACGACACTGGAGAAATTCCTAGTGTGGGGCCATGTTTATAAAGAAAAAAATAATAATTGAACCCTCATAGTGCGATAACATTTTCCAACTCTACGCCAGTTAAATATTCAATTACCATACAACCTTTTTCAACACAAGTAACGGAAAAAGTATTCAATTTGGGGCATTTTCGAACGGTTAAAAGGCAAAGTCGTAAGACATTAATCTCTTTACCTGATAAGGCCCTTTGTACACGAGTGGAGTTTGAAAAAAGAATAGAATTATCCGTAGAGCCACCAAGGTAATCTTGTTTCACCATCATTGGCCTAAAAGGTTAGGAGAGCGGATCAATACGATGTTGAATAAATTGCTGTTCTTGCTCTGAAAAGATTTAAAATGGCACGGAAATGTATTTTTAACCTTCTGAGCGCCACGGCCATAAATGAAAAACAAATTTTTCGTGGCCTCCACGCTACGATTTTATTAATTACGATTATTGTTTGAAATTACATGTTTCAATCTAAATTGATAAAGGAAATTTGAAAAATGATGGACACGAGCGGGATTCGAACCCGCGACCTTCGCCGATCCGTGGCGCTGCTCTAACCAACTGAGCCACCGTGTCGCTGCTCGCATCCATCGAATTTCAAGTTCCCTTTTAGTATTTACGTCTTAAGGGTGACGTCAGGTATTATCTGTTGGAATCTATGATTACCAACTCAGTGTTATACCTTTACAGCTATAAATCACTGAAACGATAATACCAACCCAAATTTATATGACTTTTGGTGCCATTTTCGCATGTTGCCCATGCTAAGCTTGAATCTAAATTGATAAAGGAAATTTGAAAAATGATGGACACGAGCGGGATTCGAACCCGCGACCTTCGCCGATCCGTGGCGCTGCTCTAACCAACTGAGCCACCGTGCCGTGTTCGAATCCCGCTCGTGTCCATCATTTTTCAAATTTCCTTTATCAATTTAGATTCAAGCTTAGCATGGGCAACATGCGAAAATGGCACCAAAAGTCATATACATGTTTCAATGTTACGATTAGATATTGTCTTTTAATAAAGTTGTGGTGTGGAGACCACGCAAAAGTTTGTCTTCTATACAAGGCGTGGTGCTTAAAAGATTAATAACATGGTACATGTTGACGCTTATATACGTTTAACTTTATAAGGTGTTCAGATACCAGAAAGAATATTTATGTCACTAAAAGCCAGTTTCACCATGAGGACAAGTATAGTGTCAAGTAGACTAACGCCACTTAAAGTCACCCGTAACTACTCATACGAATTTCACAAAATCTGAGTAGCATTTATCAGGGAATAAACTGGCCTGTAACTAAAATACGATAGGAGATACTCGTAACTTTTACTTGCCGATTAGCAATAATCAAGAAGTTACTATTCAACACTTTACTTGTATATGATGAAACAGGCCGTTATACGATTAAATGATAAAAACAAGACATCATCTTTTTACTGTGCGTCCAGAAATTTATTTATAAAGGAGACCACTTGGTTACGGATATCTACGCTGTAGCTTCCGTAGCGGTGCTACAGCTACGACGGCTACGTGTTAGCATGATAATGACTATAGTATGCTACGACTTATGCTACGAGTATTTACTACATATTTTATCACATATATACTTATGCTTAGTGATCTCTTTAGTGCTCATGTAGAGCACTAAAGAGATTATTAAGCATAAGTTGCTGGTTTATATAAAATGCATATGCATTCATGTTCTCACGCCTTTTAGCTTCAAATGGGTTGGCAGTGATGCTTTTATTTACCGTACTCGCATTTCCAGTGATTGGAAAAAAAAATGTTTTATCATTCGGTCAACAAACTACGTATATTAAATGCAGCCTAAGATTACATCGACTGCCTCGTTGGTCTAGTGGTTGCTAACCGCGACTGCTAAACATGAGTTTCCGGGTTCGAATCCCGGGTAGGGCAAAGTGTTGTAGGGTTTCTCAATAGGCTCGCCTCCTTTTACAATCGGACCTATAACATAACTGGCGGAACGTGGGTGTACTATATATGCACCTCTGCCTACCTCTTTGGGGAATAAAGGCGTGATGTTATGATATGTTTACAATCACATCATACAAAAACCAAGTAGAAAATTAATATTATCGACAAAACTTATTAAATTTTTTATCATTAGCCTGGACCCCTGAGTTTATTTCGGCATTTCTTCTCAGAGGTAGTCAATTAGAAAATGCCAACGCCATCTAGTCTTTAAAATAGCATGACGTGTAAAAGTGTTTCTTTCCCCCATACCATGAACTCTTAAAGCAGGACAGTTTAAGATGTGGAAGCGTGACGCCGCTACGTGCAGTGTAGTGCAGCGTCTCGCTTACACAACGTAAACTGTCTTGCTTTAAGAGTTCATGGTAAGGGGGCTGTAAACCTATTTGCAGAATAAAAATCATTTAATAGGTACAATATCTGTTCATGTTATCGTTTACACATCAGTACGATGCTCGCACAGTTGTGTGGGGTAACGAATGTGACTTATGTTTACGTGCTCAGTGGGCCGCGTTACTGCCGCGCCCCTGCAACTGACAGGAAAATAATACGCACAGAAATAAACTGAATTACAGAACAAAGTAAATCGCATTATGTTCTGTACTGCTGTTTGCATTTTATTTTTGTCTGTCTTTTATGGTTTGTTTTAATTTGTTGTGAAGTTCATGTTCGTGACAGATACATATACGATCACCTTCCGTCGTCGCTGGGAAACAACGTCGAAAGAGTATGTTTGTTCCCAATAAACCTCTTTAAGCTGGTCGCCTATACGCCGTCGCATTGTCGGTTTAAATGTAATGTAAAACTATGGGTGTATACCTGATATAAAAGGAAGCAGGGAAGTACTAATAGCCGAGTGGTATGACCGTTGGACTAACAAGTCAAAGGTCGCAAGTTCAAACCCCGGCACGCACCGATGTCTTTTCGAATTCATGTGCGTACTATAAATTAGTTATCAGTTGCTAAAAACGGTGAAAGAAAACATCGTGAGGAAACCAGCACACCTGAGAGATTATTCAACGGTGTGTAAAGCCAAGTCAGAGGGCTAAAGGCGGTTTAAACTCTGACACCAGGTTGTTCATCAACCAAACGATAAGAAGAACACCTGATATAAACAAATATTTTATTGAATTTATATACAATTGATAAGTAAAGGAGAATTAACCTCTGCCTATAGCTTTTTGGTTTCAATTGAAGTGTTGAAGACATCTTCTCTTTAATATAACATTTATCCTAAATCATAACAAAAGGATAATCAGTTAGTTAAGACATACAGTTATCCGTTCGTAATTGCTTATTCAGGTGTATTTCCTTTCCTAAAATAGACATCCAATAATCTTGTTTGTTCTGTTAATATTGGACGGATAAATAGCTTATATTTACGCCTCAGACAGGAAACTTCCACCCACTTTGTTATCTTCAGAAATTGAAAAAGAATAAGTAACATTCTGTACGCAGACAATACGAAACAGTGCCTACAAAATCGTTATAAGCGCGAACAAAGAATCCCATTATCATAATACGAAAAAGAATTAAGTAACAACATTTACATACTAAATATATTTCTCACCGTATCAATCTTGCAAATATTACAAAGAGCGTCAAATAAAGTTAGGTACAATGTAGATTTTCGAGTTCGTTTTGGCATTTCTTCTCAGAGGTAGTCAGTTAGGAAATGCTGACGCCACGCCATCTATTTTCTAGTTTATATAAAAATGGCATTTAGAAGTGTTTGTCACAACCTATTTACATAAAGAAATCATTTGTTAATTTAGATACTTACTGTATTTATGTGCTACATATTCTGCCTACGATTTCGTTTTCAATATGAAACTTCTAAATACGTTCAGAAATCAAAATCGATTCATCCATTCCGGAGATATGATGCACAGACAGATACATAGATACACACGCTAAACTTAAAACACCCCTCCTTTTATATCGTGGGTTAAAATACATTTGGTGTAAGTTTCACATATTTATCTACATTCATACTCCCGTAGACTATGAAGTCATTGGTTCAGAAATAACTTGCTAAAAAAACAACGTACGTAAACTGTACATTCGTATTCACTGGCAACGGGACTCTAGTAAGTAGTTACCTAAGTGAAGCCTAAAGGTGCGTCCCCACTTGTAACATTTCAAGGAATATCCTACATCACAATAAATTTGCGTGACTGATCCATACCAAATTTCCGAAAAAACAGTGTTACAGCTTACGGTCAAAGGTTACAAGTGCAGACGCACCTTTAGGCTTCACTTAGGTACCTACTTACTAGAGTCCCGTCCAGCAGTTCAACGGTACAACGATGAAGTAGGAACACAATTACTCATACTCCACACGATCAACGTGAACGATGTTCAAACGACTCATCAATATGCCAGTCACTCAGCTAAGTGAGACACTCGCTGGAGCATGCACCAGCACACAAATTAAACTACACTGACAACTTCATTTCATATTAACTTGAGACTAATTACTCCACTTAATCGATGGACTACGTACAACCACTTTTATTTTGAGTTTATTTTGTTGTTACATGTGCTAAGAAGAAAGAAAGGTTCTTAATGTATAAAAAGATGGAAATTACATAGGTATGTAAGAAGCCCGAAACGACAAAAGAAAGCTGACATTTAACAGATAAACATATTCGAACCTACACTTCTAGGAACACTTCCAGCCTTAGCCGATAAATCAATGCTTAACCAATATATAATTATGCGATATGGTGTGATCGTTTAGTTCCAGGTTTCCTGATTCTATCTAATATGAAATGTCTGAGACGTTTATTGCTTTCTCTTCACGCAGCAACGGATAATCTTGATTTCTGCAGACATAGGTATTAGATTATGGGCCAAGGGTATAGACATATAGGATGCATTACAAAAATGTACTCAATATCTGTGTACTAGATCGCGGAAACAAAGCCACGGACTGAATCGAGTGATATATCTTCTTTCTTTGAGAGAAATTGTGTATTATCACATGAAACGTACTACAAACAATAAAATGCATGCTACAGTCGTCCATCTTTAGAAAGCTGTGAACATTTCTCGCGAAGCGAAACTTGTACACAATAGATTCAAGATAACCTCGTTACATGACGCTGCAAACGCGGCCGAGTGGAGCACTTACTTTAGTCATGAGAATATCCTGATACCCAATATTGCCGTGTTGTTATTGAAATAAAGGATATTCTTTTTACGTCTGAACATTATTGAAAATACGAGAGCCGATTTTAATTGCAATTATTGGAAACTAGCAAACGTTGTGCGGCTCTGACTATTATTGAAACTGTAATATTCGGTTACATGAATAAAACAATAGGTTGTTATATTCCAGTTAAATAAATGTGTATTTGCAGTTTCGGGATTTCAGATAATTAATATTATAAGTGCTCGATAATGGGCACGTAATTCTAAACTTATCAAAAACATAAATGAGAACCAAGTTCAATATAAGATAATGCGTCGTTGCCGACAAACAAATAAACATGTATTTTGATTGTTGATTTTGATATGGACGCCAAGTTCTGTGTAGAAAGTCCTAAGATTTGACACGGCTCGTTTTTTTAAACGTTAATATATTAATAACTGATCGAGCTTCATTCAAATTTTTTAAAGTGAACGTTGCCTCACCCTATGAATTTCTCCTGTATCGTGGGTGCGTTTCACAAACATTTCAAATATCTGCGGATCGCACAATTTTTTTTCCCGTGCGGTAGTCGAACCCGCAACCTTTAGCGCAGCAGTCCAATCGCTTAGCCACTGCGCCAATCGGGTCGTCAATTCTAAGCAAGCTAGGGAGTGAAAAGGGGGAGGGGGAGAGAAAGAAATATACACACTGCAGCGTCGCCAGCTCCTTTTTTTTGTGTTTTTGTGTCCAGAACAACAAATAGAGTATTTTTTATACTTACTTAACAGTTATTAGTTATATTAACGTGTCTGACAACTGTGTAAAACTGTTCGTGAAAACCTATTCATAGAAATAAATCATTTATTCATTTATAAATTAATGAAGTAGCTCCCTGATAGCTACGGAGAATATTCACAAACAATAAAATATTGACTGCACGTGCCGACATGCTAGCCAGCGCCAGTATTTCTATTTTAGTCGCCCTCAACTTTGACATTTAAACAAGGACAGGTAAACAAATTCCTGTTCAACAAACAAACAAAAACATTCAGAGAAATAATAAAAACTTTTGGTTAAAATTTACACTCCCACACAAACAAACAAATGACTACTCTTGGGATTCCGATTTTCCAACGTCCTCACCATGTAAGCAAAGGGATAATTTAATGTATCACAGTAATTGTAATGCGATAACCAATTATATATAATTGGGGTAAATAGCATCAGTTGATAATGTGATTCCCTAGACGCCGCTTGCACTCCCACGTAGCGGTCGATCCGAAACATGGTTCGCGCGTAGGTAGTATAGGTATTAGCTATAAGAGATATTTACTACCTTTTAGGTAATATTATAAAATTATGGCATTTGCCGTGTGGTATCCGGCCTAGAATTGACCACCCCCTCTCCTCCCGTAGGTGTCGTAAGAGGCGAGTAAGGAAAAATCCAGAAGATGGGCAGCAGCGTCTTCTATAACATCAGCCAGTGTACTTGACCACTAGTACTGCGATCCCCAAGCCGCTTGCCAAGCGTGGGGATTATGGCAACCCCCACCCCCTTTGACGCCTTCCGGCTGATGATGATGATGATGAATTATGGCAGTCCCCCCCCTCTTTTAAGGGGAAGGCCTTTGTTCAACAGAGGACCCCTTCCGGCTGATGATGATGAATTATGGCACCCCTCCCTCTCTTTTAAGGGGAAGGCTTTTGTTCAACAGTGAATGTCTTCAGGCTGATGATGATGATGAATGATATATATTGTATAATGATCTAGGTAAATCATGTAGTAGACTGTGTTTCAAATTTTATATCTTGCATAGGTACAGTAAATCTTTTGAATCTCGAGTAACCAAACAAATATTTTTACTTCTATTTATACTCTGCCTCAAGATAGCCGTTTTTATAGAAAAATAATGAATTAGAAAATAAAAGATATTGAGTTGTTTATTCTTCGACTTAAAATAAGAGGTCCTTGAAAGAAACAAACATTACTTGAGACAGCACTCGTGTACGCTCACCCTACATAATATCGACGATACAAAAACGTATAGTATAGAAGAATATTAATTTATGTAGGTGGGTAAACAACATATTCTTGTCTGTTGTACCTCTGAAGAGGTAGGTAGATGTGTACACACATACATCATTCTGGTCCCCATGTAATTGAGAGCGAGGCTATTGCCACTAACCGGGCTTAAGTCCAGACTCAGCTGTCACTGAGACTGCACGACCCAGGAATAGAATCCGGGACCTCAAGCTCAGCAGTCGCGCTTTGACACCAGACCAACAAAGGTACAATGCCTACAAAACTTTAAGCCAGACATCGGTGTTTGTGCATAGACTCTGACTACAGACACGACATATATATCATGGCATTCACAGCAGATGCTGACAAGATTTATTCAGATAAATCCCAGCGCGAGGCATCGCCGCCGGGGGTTTAAAAGTTTTATACGTAGGTACGTTCTCAGAAGGTATTTTGTTACAGTTAGCACAAGTTCTGCTCACTGCCTAAGGCTATAATGGTGTAAAGAGACATATTGTTTTAATTAGTTAGCAAATAAGAGGGTAGTAACAAAATGTTTCAGTACAGAAAGATATGTATTTTTTCGTTTCACGAATGAAAAAACGTGCCAATTTCTATCACATAAATAAAGACTTAGAAGACTATCAATCTAAAGACTTTGATCCGATTGGCGCAGTGGCTAAGCGATTGAACTGCTGCGCTAAGGGTTGCGGGTTTGATTCCCGCACGGGACAAAAAATTGTGCGATCCGCAGATATTTGTCCCGAGTCTGGGTGTTTGTGTTTGTGATATTACATGAGAAACGAAAATTGTGAAACGCACCCACGATACAGGAGAAATTCCTAGTGTGGGGCGACGTTTTTTTCATAAACAAATATCTTTTTCTTGTCCAAACTTAACCCATCTTTCTGACACTATACAGTTTTTAAATAAACAGTGGCTTAAATTCCGGTGATAAAAACGTTTAAATAATTATTACATTCCTTGTTTTTGCTCATATTTTACCGTGAGGTCAGCAAAACTTTGCCATACAATAATAGCTGTAGCGCCTGTAGCTTTCAAATTTCCAAGGTGAAAGCAGTTGAAACAACTTTATTAATTTTCCCACCCATTATTAGTTAGCAGACCACTAATTTCACCCGCTTTCCCGGCCGACCCTTAGTGGAAATATTAGTTTATTTGAAAACAATGAGTAGTTCAACAGTCTATCTTTAAACTCGGATACAGCAACAGTTATAAATAGTTTTACGTGATAAAGCTTCAGTATAATCTGTTCTAATTATATATTTGTAACGGGGTCGGCGTCCGGTATTTTCCAAGAAAACGAGGAGTCCAAACAATAAAGTTTTATTGTGTATAAAATATGAAAACAAACAATAATAATACGGGTCACGTAACGTGGTAGGCCAGACGACGTTCAAGGATGATGCGACCGTCTGGTTACGTCACACGCGCTAGCGGGGGGAGAGGGCGTCTAGTTAGCTCAACCAACGTTCCGATTGCCGGATGCAGAGGCTGCGCGAAACAGACTGCCGCCGTACGGTCGCGGCGGGGTTTATATAGGCCGGGCGCTTCCATGTGTGCGTGCGGATCATCAGTGGGGCGCGCGTAGTCGTGTATGGCGGGCCGGTGTATGCGCTCATGCGGTGTTACAGTCTCCCCCTCTGGATGCGAAGACGTCCCGACGAGTAGACAGTCAGGCTAGTTAAGAGACGTAGCGGTCTTCTTGGGCCGTCCTCGACCTCGACTTGGTTGCGAACTAGCAGCAGCTTGCTTCGGTTTCGGTGGTCGGCCTCGTTTTCTCAAGGGTCGCACTGGCGCCGGAAGTTGGTGAGTGTCGCCTTGGTAAGGGGTCAATGCGGACGTGTGGTACACGCCAATGGCCTGACTCGGTGTGTCGGGATCTGAAAGAACATAAGAGGAGACACCGTGTCGTTTTAGAATAACGTAAGGTCCGTCTCGTCGTGGGCAGAATTTCGCGCTTACGCCACGGGCTAAGTTGCTAACCGGATGAGTGGTGACCAAGACTAGATCACCAGGGTCATAGCCAGTATCCGTGCGACGGCTTTTGTCTGCCACCTCCTTTCTGCGTTCTTCTTTCGTCTCACGCACTTCACGAGCTCTATTCAAAGTGTTGGCAAGCATGAGAAGCTTCGGAGTTATTTCGGGTATGAAGTTCTCAGACTGGATGACTTGTCGTAGATCGTGCGAAATATCATTTGGAGTCCGAAGTTCTCTCGCAAACGTCAAATATGCTGGAGTGTAACCAGTAGTGAGGCTGCTAGCAGTATTCATAGCGAACCGAATGCTGGGTAATTTGTAGGCCCAGGTTCCATGGTCGTCTCCCACCAAAATTGCAAGTTGTGTCTTCATGTCTCGGTTCTTTCGTTCCACGGGATTTGCAGAAGGGTGATATACCGGAGTGAAGTTATGCTTAATATTAAGACAATAGGTCAGGTTCTGCATAACAGCACTCACAAATTGAGGCCCATTGTCACTGATAAGCCTTCTAGGAATGCCATACCGTAGGAATACATCGTTAACCAAAATAGTTGCACAAGACTCTGCGCTTGCCGTCTCCATTGCGAATAGCTCAACCCAGCCCGTAGCTATATCTTCGACAATCAGGATCCAAGTTTTGCCGTTAGCCGTAGGCGGGAGGGGTCCAAACAGGTCAAATGATAGGGTTTCGAATCGTTGATTGGAGGGTGTAGTCTGTAGTAACCCAGCGGGTTTAAGATTTGAGGGCTTATATCGCTGGCAAGAAACGCAATTCTTGACATACGCCTCTATGTACTTTCTCATGCCTTTCCAGTAATAGCGTCCTGCGATTCGTTGGAACGTTTTGTCGGCTCCGTAGTGTCCAGCTAAGGGGTCGTCATGATACGCCCACAAGACGTTGGACCACTCATGTTGTGGGACTACGAGTTGTGCTTCTTCCGACTCCTGACTTGGGTTGTATCGATACAGTAATCCATTATTCATTACATAACCTTTTGAGCTCCAATATACTGCGTTTTCAGATCGTTCGGGATCCTCTAGAGCAGTCACAATGTTTTTTATGTATTCGTCCTTCATCTGCTCGGCCCTGATCTCGGAGGGAGATCTTTTCGGCATATCCACCTCAACGCTACATACTCCGCATTCTTTCTTGGATTGTTCATCACATATAGGCCTTGAAAGTGTGTCCGCAACAACGTTCGTTCTCCCAGGCGTATATTTGATTGTGATATCATGAGCTTGTATCTGTAAAGACCATCTTGCAAGACGTCCTGTTGGAGACCGTAGAGACATTAGCCACTTTAATGCCTGATGGTCTGTTACCACTGTCACAGGCAGTCCTTCTATATAGCCTCTAAACTTCGTGATAGCCCAAACGACGGCAAGAGCTTCTCTCTCCGTAGTAGAGTAGTTCCTTTCAGCTGATGTGAGCATCCTACTAGCGTACTCCACGGGATGCTCGTTGTCACTCTCCCCCTGGACCAAAACAGCTCCAATTGCGTAATTACTTGCGTCAGTTTTAATGATGTAGGGCCTTGTTTCATCAGCTTGGCGAAGTACAGGGGGTGTGGTTAGAGCAGATTTTAGCGAATTGAAAGCATTTTCTTGTTCCTTTGCCCAACCCCATTCTGCCTTCTTTTTGGTGAGTCGAGTTAGCGGTTCACTAATTTTAGCAAAATTTGGAATGAAGCGCCTATACCAAGAACAAGTTTGCAGAAATGTCATCAGGTGCTTAATGTTTCGGGGCGCCGGATACTCAAGTATGGCGGTTACCTTCTCGGGATCAACTTTCAAGCCATCCGGTGTTATAAGGTGCCCCAAATATTTGATTGTTGCTGAACAAAATCTGCACTTGTTGAAGTTCACTCGAAGGTTATATTCTTCTAGTTTTCGCAGAACTTTGTCCAAATCGTCTAGGTGATTTTCATAAGTAGAAGACAGAATAATTAAATCGTCCAAGTAGGCCAGCATTTTAACGTCTTCTAGACTTATACGGACTCTGTCGATTAGTCGCTGGAACGTCGCAGGAGCGTTTCTAAGTCCAAAAGGCATTCGTTTAAATTTAAACAGTCCGAATGGCGTTATAAAAGCAGTCTTGTCCTGATCAGTATCCTTTACTTTGACCTGCCAATAACCGGCGCGTAGGTCTAAGGTGGACATATAGGGTGTACGTTTGGCAGCGTGCAATAAGTCGTCCATCCGTGGTATGGGGTACACGTCGGGTTTTGTTACCGCATTCAGCCTACGATAATCGACGCAGACTCTTACTGAGCCATCTTTTTTGGGAACCATTATAACTGGTGCAGCCCATGGAGATGAGCATGGTTCTATTACTCTCTTTTCCAGCATCTTTACGATCTCCTGCTTCAAAACGGCTAATCGTGGAGGTGAGAGGCGATACGGAGGCACCGATATCGGATTCTGATTGCCTGTATCTATACAGTGTTCAGCAATCATTGTCGGGACAAGACTTTCTTCAAACACACTTTGATTTCTTCGTAGAACTTCCAGCAACAAATTTATCTGTGCTTCATCCAGAGTCTCCGAAGTGATCTCCTCCACTGAAATTGAAGCAATCTCCACGTCATCACTACCATCATCACTTGGAAAAAGCTTCCTGGAGTGTGGAGATAGGTCCACTTCAGCCGCGTGAGCGTTCATCTGGGCGTCTCGGTACATGAAGTCGATGAAGCTAGGTGAGTACCCATCAAATAATGTTCGAGAACGTTTGTTAGGAGGTGTAGGTGGATCGATAAGCACAACGTGATAAGGCTTGTCACCGGCACTCCTTTCAGGCAATGCGGGCTCTTGAGCGTTTCGAGGTTCAACCACAGCACAGGCGCTAGACTCCGGCGAGGTAGGTTTCTCTTCAATTTGCTTCACCTCGGTGCCCGTGGCCGTCACATTTGGTGGAGTGAGTGGTAAGGGCGAAATCATGTCTGGCAGTTGAAGCTCTTTAAAAAAAGCTTCCCGAGAGGGACTTGCCTGCGACGTTGTTTCAATACGAGCCATGGATATTTCGTCCGAATCCTCCATATATAGGTCGAAGACAACATTCGGATTGTCCACGAAATGCCAACACATCTGTGGAATATTCAGTACCATTTCAGCATCTTGAATGAATCCGATACCTAACAAGGTACGTGATTCCCGTGATTCTGGGAATATAATAAATGTTGTTGGTATTACTCGGTTGCAAAGCCCAATTGGTACTTTAACAGTAAGTACATTTCTTTGCGTCTTCGCACCATCAGCTAATGTGACCATCATCTTTTCTCTGCCAAAGTGGTATCCTTGCCTGCGTAGGCATCCATATAGGCCAAACGATGCGACACTAGTTTTTGCGCAGGAATCCACGTATGCTGTTCCCATGGTTTTGCCAATGCTGATACCGATGATAGGTCTTGGGCGAGCGTCAATATTTGCACTGATGGAACAGAAGCTAAATTCTTGCTTAGGTTGGTTCTTTTTACTGCATGTTGGGCACTTGGTTCGCACCACTCCTGGTGTACCACAACCGTAACAGGAGAACTTTGACTGAGAGGGCGAAGGTGCTTGTGTCGCTGAAGAGGACAATGTTTTGGTGGGTACCTGGTTGCCACCAGCACTGGTTTCACCATTCGCTTCAGCTTTCAACTTTCGGCGACATTGGTCGATGGAGTGCCCCGGGAATCTGCAGTACTCGCAGCGTATCTTTTTTGCTTGGGGAGCTTCCTTACGTTGTGACTGACTAGTTTGAGGCAGCTTTTCCAACAGAAGTCGTTCCACAGCTCTGGCTGCTTTGAGCAAAGCGTCGAACGTAGCGACAGAGTCCCTCGACATCTTTTCTCGGATCCTGTATCTTAACTGTCCGTAGGTCATGTCTATCTGGTGGGCTTCTGTCGGTGCGGGCTCCGGCAATTGTGCCATAAGAGCTCTCTTCTTTGAAATAAAAATTTCCGTCAGCTCGTGCTCCTCTTGTTTGATACCAATAATATCTTGGTACAACAGGTACGCGGGCCGCTTGGGAGCAAATGCGTGTCGAACCCTGGCTTCAAAATCTGCCCAAGTACTGACCTGACCCTTGAGTCCATTCCACCAAATAGCCGCCTCTTCTTTTAAAATCAGCGGTACGCTCCTGATGGCTTCGTCGTCGTCTATGTTATGCACATTTTTGAAGACAGCCGCTGCTGTTAGGAAGGCTTCGACAGTCTCCGTATCCCTTTTGCCATTAAAGGATGCGTTGCATGTGGCGAAAGAATACTTCTGTTGCGATCCTATCGTCGCCAATAATTTTTCAAATTGCTCGTTCGTTAGGTTCATACTGTCCCTTTCTTCTTTTATCTTCTTTATTTTTGGACTAGCCTTCTTCCGGGCCTTAACGTTGAGCGCCAGTTTGTAACGGGGTCGGCGTCCGGTATTTTCCAAGAAAACGAGGAGTCCAAACAATAAAGTTTTATTGTGTATAAAATATGAAAACAAACAATAATAATACGGGTCACGTAACGTGGTAGGCCAGACGACGTTCAAGGATGATGCGACCGTCTGGTTACGTCACACGCGCTAGCGGGGGGAGAGGGCGTCTAGTTAGCTCAACCAACGTTCCGATTGCCGGATGCAGAGGCTGCGCGAAACAGACTGCCGCCGTACGGTCGCGGCGGGGTTTATATAGGCCGGGCGCTTCCATGTGTGCGTGCGGATCATCAGTGGGGCGCGCGTAGTCGTGTATGGCGGGCCGGTGTATGCGCTCATGCGGTGTTACATATTGACATTATAAACCCAAACAGTCTCATTACAAAAAACTAAATAAACATCGGTTTAAACCTGGCCTTTCAAGTCCAGGCTTATCTGAAGAACCATGGTCTAAATTTGTCCTTATTACAAAAGTTATAAAAACCGTGGTTTTCTTAGCACTGTCATTTGAACCATTGTTTGTATAGCAACCACAGATTAATACAAACATCGTTCGTTCATAATGTTATCATTCTACAAAAACGTTCCATTTGCCCAGAAAAGAAAAAAGTTTAATAATAGACTAATGATTAAATATTCTATAGAAGTGTTAAAAATATTGAGACTATTATTATTTTGCTTAGATTTTAATATCAATTATATCGTCAACTGTAGTTTTGTTTAGAATGAAGCTTGTTGTATTAGCTAGTAATACAACTAAGTACATACGTGTAACGAAACGTGACGTAATTCGAACTTATTTGTTTATGAGATGTTTGTTGACGTAATTTAGTATGTTAAAACCAAAAGTATGTAATTTATGCTAGTTTATGTATTGATAAACATAAATAATGCGTTAGAACGGCATTTGTAGTGAAATATATGCGAATATATTGTCATACCGGGAGCCGGTATGGCTCACAGACGAGAGGATCTAATAATTCCTCTTGTGAATCGTATTCTATTATATTTTGTATGATGAACCAACAAAAGCAAATAATATCTGTATTATCGGCTTCAATATCCTCAATATCAAATAAATTGACCATTATAATATCCATGTTCAGGTAAAAACAACAACAATATATGATAACCTAAAAGATGAAATTTGACAGATATGATATTTTAAACCATAGTTCTTTACTTTAAACTAGGGGCCGCCCAGGTTTGGCGTTAGACCATAGAATGGACAATGGTTTTTCGCAGAACCACTTTTTGTAATAACACTTTCCTATAAACCGTGGTTTTTAGAGGTTTCAAACCTTGGTTTTTAGATAAACCGCTTTTTGTTTAGGCCGATCGAGTTTGTGTGAACGCGCTAATCTCAGAAACTACTGGTTCGAATTGAAAAAATCTTATTGTGTTGGATAGTCCATTTATCAAGGAATTAATTAACATTTATAAATCATTCCCAATCCACGCGGAAGAAGTCGCGAGCGGGAGCTAGTTCCATTTAAAATAAGGGTTATTGAATCAAAGTGCTTGATAAATAGCTGTGCTTGCCACTGTGAGCTGTTTGGTACCGCCTTGAACAGAGGAATGTAGGCGTGTTCCAGTTCATCTCCTATCCCGTCTGGGAATTTGGCTGTGAGAGTACATTATTATGTCCACGAAGTTGCCGGCCGCTTTTGCTACTTCCTTCCTATATTTGGAACCGAGTTCATACTAGTTATTTAGTACAAGTATCCACCATACCAGATCGTCTGTCTCCGTTCTATTCATTTTTAAACAGACTTTAGAAAATGCAATTTGGAAATGTATTTTTATTTGTATTTTTAACGATAACTTCGATAAAAGAAAACCTATGTTGATTAAAAGAGTACCAACCTATACTTTGTTTGGATCAGTATTTTTTACAGCAGTCCCCTATTAAAGGACCTAGATGCTTTAGAGCTAGATGACAGAATAGATATTATAACAGTCTTAAGAAATAATTTTTCAAAACAAAGTATTATCTTAAACTCCTTTTACTAACCTGTAACTTATCACTGTAAACTAATGTTCCGTGCATAGCCTAATGCAAAAATGACCACACAAAACGCTTATGCTATTTAATTCAATTTATCTTCAGTAGCCGTTTATCCGAGTTACATTTACCGCTACGTAGTGTACACATAAAATTAAATGTTGAAAGGCTCCACGTATTTACCGCGATGCTCGACAGACTGGCTTCAGTAATGTGACCAGCTGTTCCGCTTCACCCGGACGTCCCGATTTCAATGGCCATTGTTGTCGGACCAGGCCCCTTAGAATGAACTCATAAAGCAGGACATTTATCGTTGTAGCAGCGGGACGCCGCTACGTGCAGTGTAGTGTTGCATCTCGTTTACTCAACGGAAAACGTTCTGCTTTAAGAGTTCATGGTAAGGGGGCTGTTTTTTGAGTTCAGTCCTTTAAAGCTCTTTTGAAAGGAGCATCCGTTGTTGTACAGTTAAGGTTTTGACTGCAGAGCCAATGTTTGAGTATCAAGCTCCAGCTGTGATGCTGGTGGTCTTGACTAATTGAAACTATTTAAAACTTCGTAAATAAACTGTATTTCTAGTACATAGGTATGGTACAATTTTTAGATCGGCCGACGTGTGTGCGCGCGTTGGAGATCGGTAAGCGAGTTATATGTCGCGTATGCGCCGGCTTAGCGGTGGGGACGTTGAAGGTCGTTGACGTAGGCGAACCGGTTCGACGCCCGATGCTCGACGCGATGTAATGTCCCGAACAGATTCCCCGGGTTGAAGTGCATACTTCAAGATGATGATGAAGAGATGGGAAGAGGGCAAACGTTGTTGTATGCCCGGGTGATGATGCCCTTCTTCGTTAAGATGTCGGCCACTCGACAATGGCCGTCCGACCCAGGCTTAACGGCAATCACTCTGCCCAGCAACCATAGAAGAGGAGGAAGATTGGCGTCTCTCACTAAGACCATGGTTCCTGTCTTTAGATCCTGGCCTGAGGTCTGCCACTTGGTTTTCTGCTGAAGGAGAGACACATACTCATTAGAGAAGCGCTGCCAAAAATGTTGCCGGAGCTTTTCGATGCGATCGAAACGTTGTAGCCGCTGGATATTGACGTCGGTCATCTGAGGACGAGGGACTGACGTGAGTGGCCGTCCGATGAGGAAATGAGAAGGAGAAAGATAAGAAAGATCAGATGGATCAGTGGATAGAGGAGTCAATGGTCTGGAATTTAAAATAGCCTCTATCTGAATCAAGCACGTAGAGAGCTCTTCATGTGTTAAGTGAGTTAGGCTCATCACTCTACGCAATAAATGTTTGGTGGACTTTACTGCTGCCTCCCAAATGCCACCGAAATGAGGGGTGTAGGCAGGAATAAATTTAAATTCTATGCCGTCATTTGCAAGGTCTGACGCTATACTAGAAGAAGAAGAATTAAGGAAGCGTGATAACTCATTGAAAGCTCCTACAAACGTGGTGCCGTTGTCGGAGTACACGCGCTGTGGTTTGCCTCGACGACTAATGAATCGGCTAAACGCCGCTAGGAAAGCTTCCTTGGTGAGGTCAGAAACCAGCTCCAGATGAACGGCTCTGACTGCAAAGCATACAAAAATACATATATAGGACTTAAGTAGCTTACATCCTCTACCTTTACGGTCGGCTATCAGCACTGGCCCCGCGTAATCAAGCCCTGTGTTCAAAAAAGGGTACTCGAGATGAGTCCTATCGCTTGGTAGGTTGCCCATAATGACCTGTACAGGCTGAGCTTTAAAACGAGTACAGCGAACACAGTTACGCACTGTCTGCTTAGCTAGGTTCCTGCCTGCTAGAGGCCAGTAGGTGAGCCTAACGTGAGCTAATAGTAATTGAGGCCCTGCATGAAAAAGTGCTTTGTGTTCTCTTACAAATATGAGTTTTGCAAGGTGGTGTTTGCTACACAATAAGATAGGATGCTTAACATCGTAGCTATAATGAGAGTTTTTAAGCCGTCCACCCACGCGCATTAACTTGTCTGAATCAATGAAGGGAGAAAGATTTATCAATCGATTTTTTTTGTGTAAGGTCTGATTAGTGTTAAGTAATGTGTATTCCTCAGGGAACATTTCCTTCTGAGAAATCTGTATTATAAGATTCTGTGATGATTGTAGTTCTGAGTATGTTAAATGAGATGATTTTATGTTATTCTGTTTTCTACTATTATTAATAAATCTGTACATATAGGCTAAGATTCTAATTAATTGTGTGAATGATGATTTTTTATGAATTAAATTTGAAATTATATTTTTATTTTCGATGAGTGTGTCAGCAGCTATATGTAAAGATAGTTCTGGTAATGAATTGACTTGCAAATTGGGTGAAGTAGGAAATTGTATATCTGCCTGACTAAGAAATTCAGGACCTGACCACCAAAGATTGGATGCGCTGATGCAATCAGCCTTCACCCCCCGAGAAGCCAGATCGGCAGGGTTACTCAAAGAAGGCACATAGCTCCACGTCTGGCCGGTCGTAGCTTCTTGAATTTCACTCACCCTATTACGGACAAATTGATCAAGCCGACTAGGTAATGTTGACAGCCAACCTAACACGATGGTTGAGTCACACCAAAAGAAGCAGTGACTAAATTCTAGAGTGAGTGATTTTCGTACCTTAAGAAACAGTCGTGTGCCCAGCAACGCACCACACAACTCCAATCGTGGAACGGTCGTGGGTTTTATTGGGGCAACCTTGTTTTTAGAGGCTAACAGGCGAACGCAAACTGTTCCATCTAGTGTTACTGTCCTCACATAAACACACGCGCCATAAGCGCGCTCAGATGCGTCTGTAAAAGTATGTAATTCAATTGACCTGGGATTGCCACAAGATACCCATCTAGGAATGTGTACGGAATTAAGAGCTGAAAGAGAATGTACGAATTTATGGAACTGTGATTTAATTTCTGTAGGTACTTCCTCATCCCAGTTACATTTAAGAATCCACAGCTGCTGTAATATAAGTTTAGCCTGAACTATACATGGTCCGACAAGGCCAAGAGGATCAAATACCTGGCTAATTAAAGATAAAATGTTACGCTTTGTAATTTTTGAAATTGGTTTTAATTCCATTGAAAAAAATAACTTATCTGATTGACTGTCCCAGTATAGGCCCAGTGTTTTGCTAGGAGTATCATTTAAATTTAATGTTTTGTCGTGGTAATCTGCGTCAATGTTTGTGACGGCTTTCAAGATGTTAGGACTATTTGATTGCCACTTACGAAGGCGAAACTTTGCTGACTTAAGAGTATTAACTACGCCTTGGCATAACTTTATGACAGACTCAACCGAATCTCCACCACTCAAATAATCATCGACATAAAAATCCCGTCTGATGGCCTGACCTACCTCTGGGTCCAAACATTGATCTGCAAGGGATACTAAGCATTTTGTGGCAAGATACGGGGCTGAAGCTGTGCCATATGTCACTGTATTCAGTGTATAAGTTTTTAAGGGATCTGAAGAATTAAATCTAAATACAATTTGCTGCAAGGAACGTTGTGATGGCTCTACCAATATAGCTCTATACATTTTCTCAATGTCACCTGTCACTACAAACTTATGCTGTCTGTATCTTAAGAGTATGGAAAGCAGATCCTCTTGTATTGTTGGACCTACCATCTGAATGTCATTGAAGGACTTGCCCGAGGTGCTGGAGGCTGAAGCGTCAAATACTACGCGGAGTTTTGTAGTTAAGCTAGACTCACGCACAACACCATGATGAGGCAAAAAATAAGTGTTTTCTGAATGATTGGTTGTCGAACTTACTGTCATGTGATTAAGGTCAATGTACTCTTGCATGAATTTTAAATATCTATTTTTAAAATTAGAGTCCCGCTCGAACCTTCGCTCTAGGGAAAGAAATCGACGCTTAGCCATGGCATAAGAGTCACCTAAGCACTCGGGCGAGTCCCTCAGTGGTATGGTGACGATGAATTGACCAGATGCATCACGACGTGTTGTATCTTGAAAGAGCTTTTCGCAAGCCTGTTCTTCTGCAGAGAAACAGTTACCAATTGATACAGTGTCAAGTTCCCAGAAGCGAGTCAGCTGATCAGACTCCTCATGTGAGAGAAAGTGGCAAAGAGTAGGCCGAGTATGACAACGAGAATGACTAACGCTGCCAGAAATAAGCCAACCTAATTTTGAAGACTGTAATCTAGGTTGATTTTTACCTAAACAAATAGTATTGGAACCTAAGACGTCCCAGAATACTTCAGCGCCTACAAGAATGTCAATAGCAGAAGGCACATTAAAGGAAGGGTCTGCTAATGTGATACCTGGCGGAATAGAAATGCATTCTCTATCTACGTAAGAGCCAGGTAGTGATTGGGTAATATTTGGTAAGATAAAACAGCTTACATTCGCCCGATAACCGCCATGAAGTGACTGTAACTTAAGACTACAGCTTTCTGAGGTACGAGAAACTTGTCCGTTAATACCTGAGACGGTGGAGCTAGTGCTGTGCTTTACCAGGCCGAGCTTTCCACAGAGCTCTTGGGTGACGAAGTTGGAGGTGCTGCCGTTATCCAACAGGAGTCGAGCAATATGAAGTTCTCCATTGACGTCGGCCACCTTTGCCAAAGCTGTGGAAAGTAAAATGTGATTTTGTATATCCTCAGAACAAGGTAATACGACGTTGGTTGACAAAACGATGTTTTCCTCTGTCTGCTTTTCTGTTGGTTCTTTATGTAAGAGAGTATTGTGTTTAAACTTACAATATTTGCAATGTGACAACTTGCAACGCTTCGCTGCATGACCAGGTCGAAGGCAGTTAATGCAAATATTGCTCTCTGAAGCCTTTTTAATGCGTGCTGCTATGTCAAGATTCCTAAAGGATTGACAACTAAATAAATAATGATTCTGTGAGCACATAGGACATTTAATAACATTAGAATTTTGAGTATGATTAGGTTTGATTGTTGTAAGATAGTTTTCTGATTTGTTCTTTTCATTATTATTTTTTGTAGCTGTACCGTTTGTGTCTGTCTTATAATTTAAGGATTCAAGTAAATCTGCTCTGTTAGATAAAAAATTTATAAATTGTTTTAAATTTGGAAATATGTTTGAATTACTTTTAAATTCTTCCCACTGTCGATTGGTCACAGTATCTAATTTCTTTGACATGATATAAATGATCAATGTGTCCCAATGGTTAGTGGGTTGTCCTAAAGTGTCGAGAGCTCTTAAGTTTTTATTTGTGACATCAATCATATTGCGTAATGAGCTACAGGATTCCTGTTGGATCTGTTCAAGACTAAATAACGCCTGTACATGATTGTTTATAAGAAGTCTTTCGTTGTCGTATCTCTCGCACAATAACTGCCAAGCTATACCGTAGTTATCAGCCCTAAAGTCAATGCTTTTAATAACTAAAGACGCACTGCCAGTTAAGGCTGCACGAAGATAATGGAATTTGTTTATTTCCTGTATGCTACTATTATTATGAATAAGGGAAAGATACGTATCTCGGAATTCAAGCCAGTGCTGGTAGTCCCCGCTGAAGTGAGGCAAATCAATTTTGGGTAGCCGAACGAAGTCGTGCTTGCAGCCAGAACCGTGTCGTGGGATGTTGTCAATAGAAGACGCAGAGACGAGCGCCGGCGAAGAGGCACGAGCGGGGGCGAGTATCGCTCTCGCGCGGGCCGTCAGCGCGTGGTACTGCGCCTCGAATTGTTCCCTCTCGGCATACATGTCGTCCGTATTCTCCGACAACAGCTCCAAATCGGTCTGTAACACGTCGAATTCCTTATATAGCGCTTCCATTAAATTAAAACGGCCTTGTAATTCAGCCACTTGGAAGCTATCTAGCTCACTACCAGGTAGCAATCTTAAAAAGTTATTAAAATGCGTAAGTTTGGCTTTGAAACCACCACGTCTTTTCACTAGTTCTCTTAGTTTAGCGTCAGCCATAATGATAGGTGGAAAATAAAGCAAAAAATCTCAATGCAAACAAATGGAAGAATGACTTGTGGTTGAATAATTTATAAAAGAATATTACGATTGCATAAACAACTAGCAAAGCAACGGTAAATCAGCTGACATGAGGCTAATGAGCCAGGTGTGCGAACCGGTTCACTAACAATAAAAAATATAAAATCACTAATGAGGTCGGTGACCCAACCGTTTAGCGTCTATTGTATTGGGTGCGATAAGCAAACAAAGGAAGTGCGTTAAGATTATTTTTAAAAGAATGCAAAGATAAATAATAGTTTATGCAAGTAAGAAATGATTAAGCCATGTGCATATAACATATGAAGACACCAAACTATGCCTGATGCGTATAGCACTACTTTAAATTCCTGGAAATAAGACAGAAAAGGGCAGGAATAAAAGGATATCGGAACGAACTCACTCAGAATGTTGATTCTCCCTTTTGGTAGACTGTCCTTGAAGTGTCCTCGGCGTATGTGACCGGGCCTCGTGGCCAGTCTAAAGTCCACGGGCGTTTTTGCACAAAGACGAAGGCGATCTTTATAGCTCGAAGGACCACTGTTTGAGTATCAAGCTCCAGCTGTGATGCTGGTGGTCTTGACTAATTGAAACTATTTAAAACTTCGTAAATAAACTGTATTTCTAGTACATAGGTATGGTACAATTTTTAGATCGGCCGACGTGTGTGCGCGCGTTGGAGATCGGTAAGCGAGTTATATGTCGCGTATGCGCCGGCTTAGCGGTGGGGACGTTGAAGGTCGTTGACGTAGGCGAACCGGTTCGACGCCCGATGCTCGACGCGATGTAATGTCCCGAACAGCCAATGATGAAATGTCAACAGACCAATTCGCGTAATTGTGAACGATTTTTTGGGTGTATTTTTAAAAAAGAGAGGAAGAAAATATTTCGTTTAATACCTATGGCTAAAATTACTAGAGGTTTATTTTTCATTCGTGGAGAAGCAATAGATGAGAGTGAAGCTAAAATAGAATTCTGAGAATAGTCTCTACCTTAATTTATTTGAAGCAATAGTAACAAATTCGTGGACATTTAATAATCATGTTTACATTTTCCTATTAATGTGGCCGTGTCAAAGAGTATTAATGCCATAGAGAAAGACCTTTTGGTCTATGCTAATACTAGACCTATTAGTTCCTAGTAAATACATTTAATCAAACATTTAAGTATAGAATCAACGTCTTCACTAGAAATTTAACTTAACAAAATTGTAGCATAACATTTTCATTTTATTGTTTTAAACGGGGACTCCCCTATTTCACAGCCTGCTTCACGTATTTGTGCTTCACCAGACTGAAGCATTTTATCGTTTGCACTGTGGACGCTCACGCCTGTAAAGCATCAGATATAACACCCCCCTCCTCCTCCCCCCACCAGCCCCTGACGGTATTTCCCTCGCCCCCATATCACCCTGTATAATCGATCGACTCTCCGTGCCGGATACAGTGTTAAGGAGACGTTGAGTTTAGAAATAATGTTTAACTGACGTGGGAATGCTTGTTTAAAGATAGTTTTAAGCGTAAATATCTTGTCTACGTAGTAATGTCAGTGCATTGTTACATTGCTTTGGTTTTTGTTTGAATTCAATATTTTTAGAGAAATTAGTATCTTACTTAAAATAATAATATTTCTTAGTTGTTATCGTTGGTTCATAGGTTGGTGTGGTACAGGAATAAAATATGTACATATGTCAGTTTTGTTATATAGTAAGGATAATATTCATAAAAGTGGTTGGACACCGACAGCTGTGACAGTGGATCCATCCATCAATTTATACACAGAAAGAAAATGAAGCTAGAAATTTACGTAATTTGTAGAAACTTATTCGGACGCCCCTAAAGAACCTTCATAAATAAAACCACAAGAAACATTAAATTATGTAAATGCTAAATTTTCCCTAATGTTAAGCTAACTCGTCAAAACAAATATTTTGGGAATTTTTCGTTTTTATCTTTTACCACAAGATGCTGAAGAAAAATATTTTTAAAACATCTTTATGAAAGCACGGCTAATTCGCGGACACCACGTTTTATTTGAAGCAGTCCTCGCCGAAAATAACTTGAACAACTTCTTATAAGGACTTCCAGAGGGGTCTTTAACTTGCTTCTTTTATGTGAAGACAATCCTTGAAATTCTAAACTAATTAAAATTTAGTTTGTTGACCCTATTTGCGAAGTGTTGCGATAGAGGTTGTGTGGTCGACTTCATAATGGGACGACGTCGTATTTGTGTAATCCGCTATTACTTACCTGAATTTGAACGTTTGTGCTTAAAATAACTATCTATATGTCAGTAAAACGCGATGATACTAGAGAAACCTCTACGTGTGTTTCTAACGCATAAAACTAAATTATGTCAAAGCTGTCTCTCATCTATTTGAATAGCGAATATGTCAAATTGACAGATAAAAAACGCAAAAAATATATTCTAAGCATTTTAATTTTTGGTGTATTTGCTCCGCCTTATTAGTATTCACCTTAAGAGTTGTTACACAGACGCCGACCAACTCCGTCTTCGTGTCACACAGAATACGATTAACGCAAACTGGAGACCGTCATACAGGGTGGTAATACGTAAATAATGTTTTATGAGATTAAATTTAATGCGACATTAGATGTATGCGTCAGAGAGGAATCGACTAATTAGGAAATCATCTTGCTAGACTACGACTTTAGACTCAATACAATAAGTATTCTTTGTTGTACACCAAAAGCCTCTGAGAATTACGTCATATTCGTATCAACCTTAGCATGGTTAGTCCGGCTGAATAATTGTGGTCATGTGGTACAGGTTTTATTTATGGTTACACAGTAAAATTATTAAAATCAAATCAGCTGACATAGTTACAGTAAACGACCTGTGATTACATATGCTTCTGTCAAGGAGTGGTGTGCTATTAATTGAAGGCTTGGCTCAGTGTGAGATTATTTAGCAAACGGTGTTCCATTTTATGTTCTGGCTACTTGTTTGTACGCCTATTTTCCAGTAATAGAATTTCACATGCTACAATGCTGACAATATAAATGCAACTAATTTACTTCGATAACATTAGTTGTAATAGTTGTCATTATTTACTAAATATGTCGGTTTTACTCACGTGAATATTCGGGAAGGTCCGACTAGTTTCGGACTCAAAAGGAGCCCCTTATCATGTCGCGGCGGAGTCGAAGCGTTCGGCTCGCGACTCCGCCGTCAATTATTCAAGTGAGTCCAATCGGATAACACTCACGAAACTTATTATAGTATAACATTAGTTGTTTTCATCAATAAACGCTTATTAATCTGCTATCGTGTGCAGATAATTAATTGGATCTATTATAATGGATGTTGTAGGGGCTACAAATGAGGCAATCGCATAATTATTATTAATGTCCTGCGTTAGAGATAAGGTATTAGTATTTGATTAATTTACGAACGATTGATTAACGGTTTTGTTATTGTTTTTATCATGAAACGTAGACAATAAGATAAGCGAGGTAGACCCAGACGGAGATGGCGGGACGAACTTGACTTTTATATGCTAGACTGGTCGTTGGTAGCTGGTCACTGGGAGAAGTGGGAGGTCAGCTGGGAGATTTGGGAAGAGTGTGGGGAGGCCTTTGCCCAGCCGTGGGGCACTCCAGGCTAATAATGATAAGGATTTTGACACAAAATAACAGAAACGTAACATTGAAATTATAATGTTTCTTTACCAAACATTATGTAATTTATACAAAAAAAAACTTCTTGTCGACAGAAATAGTAATATCAACAAGTGTATAAAGAGACAAGTTTTTCTAACGCTAGATCAAAAAATAAATAAATAAGCAGCTTTGTATACGCACCCCTAAACAGCCGGCGCATAGCACCATGTGACTACTGCCTAACTTCTAAGGTATATTGGAAAATCTCACATTTCTATGGTTAATTTAAGGTTATTTCTTCTTCTTCACACTGATACACATAAGGAAGCTATAACATAGCATTCGTGATGGATCTATCGTCTATTACGGTACCACTTAGCAACTATTTGTACAACTTGTTTAATATTGTAGAAAGTGTTTGTTGAGTAATAAAAACATGTAAGTGAAGGCACGTGAATGCGACTTATTTATTTAGGAGGGTGTTTGGTCCGGCTAAGAGCCTGTTCTCCTGTGGGTGTTGTGAGCCCATTAAGGGGATTACATCGAGTTAATGGTACATTATAATTTATTTATAGTAAAAATATTGTTACGCGGAAATGTAAGACACCATAGCCCACTGCTGAAGATAGACTTCTTACTGAAATGTTTTAACGTTTTCTATACAACAATTATTGCCATGTTCCTATAAAATTATCGTTTTGTGTCGGGTCTTATTCAATAAAAATATAAATATATTACAATATTGAATAACTAACCAGTCTGCTAAACGGAGGTTAGTCAACATTATGTAAGGTATCTATAGCTATAGGGTTTTATTTCTACGAAAATCTTGAACGAACAGGAAATTCAAGATTTTCGTATAAAAATATCTGAGAAGCTATTTAAAAGGACCTTTTACGTATTGACATTGATGTTAGGTATTTTGCTGGCTCCTGAACGATTCCAGCATTTAGAATACCTCCTGGGAAGGCATTTGATATTGCCTTTGAGTGTATTGCCATCCAAATGCCTTTGAATAGTTCGTCTTTTATCATCAAACTCAGTAAATAGGTCAAATACGCTAGCACACAACCCAATCTATCTTCGTTTCATTTCCTTTAGGAACAGTAAAGTTTTTTAAGTCGTGTTGTGTTTAAGAACACAATCTAAAAAACTTTATTTCTGTATGTATTTTTTTATAGGTTCCAGGATGTATTTAAAACCTACGATATGTAGATATGTAAAGGGTTTATTTCCATTGAAAAATTATTTGTACTCAAAAATACGACCCAGAAATCCTTCCTAATTTCAAAGATAATTTAAATATCAAATATATAAAAAACCTGTACTCTAAAGCCCTTGATTTAGTTTGCCATAATCGGCCTGGATTAAACCCAAGAGAAAACAATGAATATCTAATCAAATAAACATCTGCCTCAAGACTTTTTTTTAACTTCCTGAAAATTTAATCTTCGAATGAAAAAACTCTTTTAAGTTAAAGTAGGGATTTGAAGATGGGATTAAATCTGACGAGGGCGGAGTAAATTGGCAAAATTATTTAGGCCGAATATACAATGGAAAATTTCCGTTTTTTGGCTTCTTCAGTCAATTCCTGTAACGACAAAACTCTTTATATTATTTATTTTTAAAACTATTGAAGATTATTATTACTTCAGATACCCATTAAAAGAAAGCATTGGTTCTACTTCTTCTGTCGCGTCACCATCTGCTGTATATCAGATAGAAGAGTTAATACCGTGATAAAAGATCACCTATCTGCAGAATAGTAGTAGGATTAGGACTGCCCAATGCCCATAGTGGGCCGTAAAAATATTCATCATCATCATCTAGCCCATCGCGGTCCACTGCTGGACATAGGCCTGTCCCAAGTTCCGCCACAACACCAGGTTCTCCGCCTTTTGCATCCAGTTCGACCAAAAAATATTAATTATTATCAATCTGGTATATGGTAACAACATGGCTGCTATTAAAGACTTAGCTATCGAGCTCTGAAAGGCGTTCGTATAAAAATCCAGTAAGCTGTAAATTATGGTAGCACTATCTAGTCTAAAGACGGCGAGTATGTCGCGTTGCTTTATTTATTAAACTGTCTTGTATCAGCCGGCGGCGGCCACTTTTAAACCGTTTACAGCAAAATACTTTTAAAGAATATTTTTAATATTGTACCAAGGAAATTCGACTTATCTCTTTTCCACAAAGAGTAGGTTTAGGATAGATATAATTATAAACAGCTGTTTCTGTAATGATAATAACTTACTTCTCTTATTGTTTTCTTTTTTTTGGTATACTTTATTGGGCGTCAATGGACAAGAAGGCGAGACTGCTTGAGCCTTCAGCCAGAACTTACTTCTTACTGAAATTCCAAATTAGAAAATCTAAATAAAGGGACTTTACAAATTTTCAGGATACTTTAGTAGATCCGACGCACTCTGCTCGGTCTACAACGCTACTATCCTTAACTACAGCATGAACTGATTCCATGTAGAAATTACCTCATGCTGATACGAAGACGTGTTCGTTCGTTTCACCGTATGATATCCGGCCTAGAAATGACCACCCCTTTTCTCCCGTGGGTGTCGTAAGAGGCGACTAAGGGAAAATCCAGAAGATGGGCAGCAGCGTCTTCTGTAACTTTACCACCAACACTGCGATCTCCAAGCCGCTAGCCAAGCGTGGACGTCCTCCGCCCGATGATGATGAATTATGATCGAAGACGAAAAAGAATTTCGTGCACAATGCTCGAAAGCACAAGGACAAACAGTTACAATCCCAGCGCGCCATCATTACCGAGCGAGTCACGTTTCCGAGTATTGCTGATGTATGCATGAGTGCGATTTCACTCCCTCTGATATATGGGCGTAATCTCCATGGCGACGGATTCAGACAGTATTTCCCACTTAGGGACAACCCTGCTTCTATTCATAGAACTGTTTGTAAGAGGAAGTATATAAATATATATTAGACGTGATATTTTATACTTATGTCCATCTACAGATTATTTCTGAGAAATTTTACATTATTGTTTTAGGGACTCGGAATCACGTGGGATTAACACTTACACTCATTTTTGTCCGAAAGCTGAATATGATGAAGTGAAAATCTTATTCAAAGTTCCTTGTAATCCTCGTTAGATTACATTACTTTTATTATTTACAGGAGGTAAATAATAAAAATAATGTAATCTAAATGAATTAATTAATTAAAGAAATTTAGAATAGCTAAATGTAATTCTGTCAACCAAAAATATCAAGTTAATTTTAAACATCATAATCACCAACATCAATTTTCGTCGCAAATTGAAGCCAGCCCATTTTAATGGCAACTGACACGTGTCTCGAAGCTTTTGCAAAAGCCAAGGATATTGTACTAGGCTATTTACGCAGTACAATTGAAAAAATATCGACCTTAACATCTCGTTGCTATGCCATTTTGGTCTCTAAATGATTTGCAGTAGAATATAAAATCGTATTTTATGCTTTTATGAAGACGCTCAATTGTCGGCGTAGAAGTAAGCGGCTTACTCCTGAAATAGAACGAATGATTGACGTTAAGGCCTGTTATTTTATGCCTCCGTGGTAATAGCATGATATAATGTTATATCAATGCTTCCGTGTGTACTTCCGTGCCTTTGATATGCAATATAAAACATCAAAAGCAACATTGAAAGCATAAGTAATTTATTTTTCCAAAGAATAGCTTTTTTGGAACGAACGAAAAACGTTGATACAAGTTTCTGCTGAACTGACTTCTCTTTTGTAATTAAATCCACAACGTCGTGTTAAAGACGTAAGAGCTTAGTATTTAATTATTTATTTTTATTCGTACCTAACTTTGACATAATTGTAGAGGTAGGCTGCAAAGTTGATTAAACCAAGTTAAGACGTTTATTGCGATTAATCACATACTCACTAACTTCTAACTTAAATATTTCCAGTATTGTTACTTCTTATTTTTCTTGTATGTATTCATAAGCAAGGTTTCTATCACGTTAATCTTTATTATTACTCTAAGGTAAACATGCTCTATCGGATCCCCATTTAGAATGTTTTAGAGTCAGCTTAGAACAAGTTCTCTCTAGATCTAATTTAAGTGGCGGGCCAAACACTCGCGTCACATCCAAGTGCTCTAAATTCCGGTGAACACAAAAGGACTCCTCAATTTTCGTTAAGTGAAGACCAGCTGTGTCAAATACGTAAGTCGAACTGTCATTAAGTAAAAGCTTAAGGCCCTAAACACACTACTTTATCTTTTATACCACAAATTCATTACTGAAGCGAACGATGGAAGCTTACAATATAACTCGTTCGACCTTCTTAATACTGTAATGGTATTGAACGATTTTCCCCTTATTCTTTCATACTGTCATCCTAAAACTCGCCATCAAATATGGATTTTTGGTTGATTACTGTCACTTATTATGGGGAAATATTAGATGAGATGTTTTAGATTTATGAGTATATAAGGCCATAGGATAAGGTTATTTGACGTACTCTAAAGGAACACAATTATTTAAATTATATACAAGGACAATTTATATACAAGTCTAGAAATAAATCTGCGCAACATTGGATACACATAAGTGTTATTAATTGTGTTTTTTAAGCTTGTTGAACTGCGATACAGTAAATGTGGTTCATTACGTTTTGTTAGTTTTTTTAAGTGTGGCCTTTTTCACTTTATATCCTCACTTTTACCGGCTGTAACCGCCACAGTGTCCCTCCTTTTTACGTATAGCCCGGGGCCATCAGCTCTCGTACTAAGCGCACCGGCTTCCGCGAAACCCTCTAAAATACATTTTGTTAAAAATAAAATACAGAACTTCAATTTTTTGCATTCACAAAAATTCACATAAAATATTGTTGAAAACAAGTAAACAAAAGCTTTTTGCTGTATTCAGCCGATTCGCGGAAATTTTAACAAAAAACTACTCCATATATTTTATACAACGTTGTGATGGTACATGTGAGTGTGGCTATAAAGCGAGAGCCGAAAAGGCCGAAATATAAGAGCCGAAAATATCAAGGGTTAAGACCGAATGCGAATATAACAATGGGAAAAATATCGCATTACCGGCCAAGGGTAAAACGGATATTTCATACAAAATAAATATGTCCGGCTTATGGCCGAATTTATGGACAAATGAATAAATCATGCCGAATCGTTGGCGGCAAAACACGGTAAAAAGAAATTTGTGTTCTTTTTTCTTTGAGAAGGTAATGGTAATGCGTGTTACTAATGTGGAGGCAACGAGACTATGGTGTGTCGAAGTGGTTTATCGCATGTGTATGTGTTGTTAGCTCATTATTATAGTGTATATGATCTACACAATGGCTATTTTGAGAGGTCTATTTTAATAATTTCGTCCTCTGATGGTTTGGGTGATCTATCTGATAATGACCTGGAACAAAAAGCTATTGTGTATTTTCTGATGGCACATTTTGCTGCGCAAAAATCGAAAACATATTTGATTTTGGGTAATATTACATACATGAAATTTGGGCTCTTTACACATATAATTACGTCACTAATATACTATCAGAAGCCCGAGTCGTGATTTATATACTAATAAATTCCCTGCAATAGTTCACCTCTACCATACAATATACATTAAAAACTGCAATATACAATAGTTATAACATATTTCACCTATGCAATAACTATTTCCACGTATGAAACCAGAGAGGATTTGATTTATTATTCAGTTATTGAAAACATTCCCGGTATCCTTTCATCACGTTCCTTTTTATTGATATAGTTTGTACAATAACAGGCGCACTGTGTACGTTCCATGTTGATTTGTGTAATTGGAAATATGGTTAATTGAATAAAACCAGTGTCGGTTGTACAAATATATGCCATATATTTTACACAATTCGTAAACAGTAAGTTGATTAATATACAATGACGGTCTAAGTAGCGTTCTAAGAGTGAGGCCATTGTCCAACAGTTGACGTCTTCCAGCTGACTATGATGACGGACTTATCGCTGAAAAGCGACAACCTTTAGATGAACAGAAAGACAGGACATTGAAAGATGCAGTAATTTGTGGATAACAGTATATTATAGGTAGTTATTTTTTGGATACATACATTAATCTTTATACATACATGAAGGTACATTAAAGAAGCCTCCACAAGTAACATTATAATTCTATAACTGATTGGCCGGCACACCATGAGTGCTAATACTATACACAGCTACTCAAACAGCTGTCTGACTTATCGCTTTTTCTCGGCATAAGATATTTTATTATAGGGGGAGTATAATACTTAAAAAAAGTACTTTTACCTAAATACCCAGAACACTCCTTAAATCTAAAACCAAAACAAAGTTTTCAGAAATACGAATCCAAGAATGAACTCTGCACGATTGAAAAATTGAATTCTTTCCGCTCGATTTTTCTTGATTACGTAACGTTGAAAAGTAAAATGGAGTTCGTATAATAAATCTGGTGCGTACGCAGGTAATATTTCACCAAACTCCACAAACACAGTTGAAGCCCCACTTTTACCTCGCAGGCATCGGGGTTAAATGACCCGTTATCAACGTGGCTGTTTTGTACGATTACACTGGCCTAATGTTGGAGCCAACCTTTGGATTAACATTGGCTTAAGTATTTGGCTTAAATACTTGAAACCTTATACCGACCAACTGTCTAAACGTTTTAACACCAATGTTAATTTAGTAAATTTTATATTCGTTTTATTATTACCTAAAACTAAAAACGAATTATCATCTTAGCGTCAATAGAGGTATTTTTACAATAGAGGAGTGAACATTATTTTGCAGTCGGTCGTTACAGTTGTTTTATTACGATAGCCCGTGCTAATCACCTACACAGTTTTCTATTCAATTCGATTTTCAGAAAACTCTTTTATACGAAATTACAATGGAACCTGCATCTATTTCAGGTTTATTTAAATTCGACGCAGATTTGAACATTGATCGAATGCTGCCAGCAAGATAAACTCTATCTACCCAACGATCATTCTTTGTAAATCCCGCTACGCAAAGGTCACTGACCTACGGATTGGGGTAGTAGCCAAACCTAAATTGGAAAAGTTTATGCTCTAGTAAGAGTTCTCGCGAGAAATCATAGAGATGCCACGAAAAGTTTTAATGGAGTCGAAATACACACCCAAAGATCGTGTTACATCGAGTTTTTGTTTATTCAGAATAAATAGAATAATGTTATTCATAATGTAAGTATCTCTCGAAATTCGTATTTTAAATAGTTATATTATCTTTAATATACATAGGTAGCAAATAACATTTAATCTAGAAATTTCCCAACTTTAAAAACACATTTTAAGAATCAACCGATTTTGTTCTTAAATAAATCGCAACACCGGCTTTAAAATGGCCTGGGCGAACATTTAAATAACGAGCTTTCACCTTCATTGAAAAATGAGGATAATTCACTTTCTTTCCGTTTTCAATTTACCTTAATCGTCTCGGTTGGTTGGCGATTAATCTGACCCGTGACAACAACCTCTTGAGTAGCTGAAGATCAGAATCGTTGACATAAATCTGCCTGGATAATAATGGTTACCTAAATTGTTACTTAGAAATATTTCAGCTTGATTTTACTCGTAAATAGTATAAACTGAAATCTGAATTTGCATTTATTATGGAGAATTTGTAAAGGTTTCATATCGTGCCTATTAACCTCTATACTCTAAAAGGATAACACGACATTACAATTATTTTTTCAAAGATTATGGCAGTGAGACTATTGCACTGATCAGGCACAGCTAAAAACCTCTAATAGCACGGAAGGAGTTTCTATCTAAAAGACTTAACAACACCGTTGTTTGACCTTAGAATAAAAATCCAAAAAGTGAAGTTACCGGTCTATCTAGCTTTATATACTTAGGTAGGTATACGTAGATACTTAACTTTATATACTGTCAAACAATCCCTCAGATTGCATTCATAATAACATACTGTAGGCGTACGTGTCTAAAACACGTATATTATTTGGTATTACAATGCAGAATTTCAGCGATGCCGGCGCGGCGCGGCAACTTAATTCTGGGCAGGTGTAGAGCCGACGATTGCATTAGCCTCGGTCAGTCTGTGGTGGCTTCAACCGCTCAGAATGCTCTCCGCAGCCCGCACAGAACGAAGCTTTTATTAGAGAGACGTGGCAGCATTCCAAATGATTGAGGGACTACTGGAGACTACAAATGATTTTGAAATAGATGCTTTTTATACTAAATGTTTAGTTTAAAAGGAATTCAATGTATTGGTCCTTGAAATTTAATGAAGACATGTTTGGCAATAACATGATCTATGAGGCTATATATTAATGTAGGCACTCGATCCTATATTAAATAGGGCTTCCTCGCGTTCGTTTTTTATTTCAGACATCTAATAATGTGATTGAACGCAACCTCTTTTTACGGATATCTCCCCTTACCATGAACTCCTGAAGTGGGAAATTTGTCGTTGTGGAAGCGCGATGCCAGACTACAGTGCACGTAACGGCGCGGCGTGCGGCGTCTCGCTTTCACAACGGAAGATGTCCTTAATTAAGAGTTAATGGTAAGGGGGCAGGGGGGGCAAATTACATGCTACACATTAATCGATCAAGGCTGAACTGCGATTCTTATCCATATTTCCATACTAATATTACAAATGTGAAAGTAACTCTGTCTATCGGTCTGTCTGTTACACCTCCACGACTAAACCACTGGACGGATTTTGATGAAATTTAGCATTAAGAAAGTTTACAACCGGAGAAAGAACAAAGGCTTCTTGTTTTCATTTAACCCTCTAAGGCGTTTAAATAGGGGTTAACGCAGGAAGCCGCAGGCAATAGCTATATACATATATATAATACTGACCAACAATCATAATTAACGCGAGCAAAGCCGCAGGCAAAAGCTATTTGTTTAATAAATCAATAGAGGAGATTACCTCTCAATACAGCACCTATTACCTCACAAGCTTCTAACAAAACACGAATATATAGGCAAGCATAAACACCGCAATTTAAATGTCTTATCGGTGTTAACCCTAGCCGACAATACGCCAAGCTCGAAGCTTTGCGGGTTCAGATATACCGCTACAGTTGTACCCCAATAATACCTGCTACCCGTTTGTGCTTCATTACGGCCATTGTCTTAATGTACCATCAGTTCATTGAACCACGCCAGGCTCCCTTATTGGGTGCTCATTGAATATTCGTAATAGGATTGTTTCGCAAAATGATTGAACTAAGATGATTTTTGAATTGGATGGATTCTGATTTGGTACCGATAAGATAATGTTTGCTTATTCAATTTATTGAATAATGGTGCCCGTATTGGGAATATACACATTTGTATATAGGTACTTACTATATGGCTTATACGATTTTGAAAGGGTTACATAGCAATTTTTAATTAATCAAAAGAAGATTTATTTTAGTGTACCTACCTATTTTTTATGAAAGATCTCAATATTGTGCTTCTTTCACGATTTCATTTTAGACAGCAAGACGACCTTTAATACTCAAAATTAATGTCATTTTAATGAAAAAAAAAAAACTTTTATAATTTTATGAATATTAATAAATTACAAATAAAAGAAGAAGCAAATAGAAATGTCTAGTCACGTTTCTAAAGAGCTTATTAAATTTTATTTTTAGACTTTTGTAAATTCAAATAAAGCCCGCTATAAAATCAGACCGCAGCAATTCATGTTTGTTTCATATTGCTGTGATTCTTTGAAAAATTCGATTTATATTGCTAGTGTTGCAAAATTGTAGAAAATTTCCGCTTCAGAATAACATGTGGTATTGGATTGCCTGCAATGCTTCACGCTTCAACCTCAACTAACTAAAAGCTCATACTTTCCGAACAATACGCCAATCTGCACAGCTTTAACATGTAAATTGAAGCTTTGCGATTTTACATAAATTACGTGTAACATGTATGGTAATGCGCTATGCGTGTGCTACAATAGAGTTTGTTGTACGAACAGAACAGTATCGGGCCAGCTATCAAATATGATTGATTTTAAATACATATGATAGGTATATGAACTGCATAATTATCGAATGGTCAATGTCGAACATAGTCAATGAGTTTTTCATTGGTGATATCACACCAATCACACTAATATTATAAAGACGAAAGTTTGTGAGTGTGTTTGTATGTTTGTTACCTCTTCACGCTAAAACGGCTGGACCGATTTTGATAAGTTTTGGTGTGGAGGTAGCTGATACCCTGGATTAATACAAAGGCTACTTTTTATCTGAACAAACGTAGCGGGTAAAACCGCGGGGCGCAGCTCGTAGGTTCGATTCCCACAAGTACAAACCTTTATGTGATGAGCATAATATAATTTGTTCTATGTCTGGATGTAATTTATCTATAATATGTATGTATTTAGAAATATTTATGTATGTTTATCTGTTGACTGGTTACCATGATACAGGCTCTGTCTAGTTAGGGATCAGATGACCGTGAGTGAGTTGACCCAAGATATTATTATATTTTATTATTCATAATATCGAGTCATCCACTTCACCTTTGGAAAACATGGACCTCGTATCATCATCATCATCAGCCAGAAGACGTCCACTGCTGAACAAAGGCCTCTCCCATTTAGATGGGGGGGATTGCCACAATCCCCACGCAAGCTGGACCTCGTATAGTTTAAATCTTCTTCTTATCGTATGGTTGATGAACAACCTGGTGTCAGAGTTTAAACCGCCTGTAGGCCTCTGACATGGCTTTACACACCGTTGAAAAATCTCTCTGGTGTGCCGGTTTCCTCACGATGTTTTCCTTCACCGTTTTTAGCAACTGATAACTAATTTATAGTACGCACATGAATTTGAAAAGACATTGGTGCCGGGATTTGAACTTGCGACCTTTGACTTGGCAGTCCAACGGTCATACCACTCGGCTATCAGTTTAAATAAAATCTAACAAACATTGTCATATGCGTCTTTCATAAAAGGTAATGTCTAATATTTTCAATTTCCTTTTTTAGAGTCATATTTTCTATCAAAGGCATATGTGATGGCCTCGATTCCAAAGAGTTCCCACGTAATATTATTTTATTTCAAGTAAACAATGTTACCGGTCTTACATTATATTCAATTTATTTCGTATTATGTTTATTGGGTTTGACCTCTCTGGCTTTTATGATGTCCGGTAAACGTTTGAGTTCATAACATGATGCTCAAATTTCCTCAATAACAACACACATTATATTCAGACGATGGTTTTCCTTTACATTCTAAGTAAACGGGTCTTTCAAATTTAGACCTCGCAAACATTCTTGCGTGATTGCAAAATTAATTGAATTCTCCCATAAAAGAAATCTGCTGTCATTTCGGCGCGAACTCAATTTTATTTTAAAAGGGCGGCCACGTCTATTGCCTTCGTGAAAGGTATTATTTTCAATTATCGCAATAATTCTTAGGCTTCCTCACGAAATGTAGCATTATTTAAAATGAAACAAAGCAAACAATGCTACGTTTTCATAACAATTCATTGCGTCTCGCGTCTTTTTATACAGCTAATCTGCATTTTCATACAATACCAAACAATACAGGCTAAGGACATAACATTGGGAGCTATAACTAACACTGCACGACAGCTCTAAAATTATATTCTCACTAGGAAATGTATGTTACATATTGCAGGAATATTCAAAACCTTATCTAGCCTAGAAATAGCATTACCCATTCGGGATTGAGCGTAGTATTTGTATGCAAATGGGGTCTGATGGCAGAACGTGAAACAGTGGGTTATGAGATCCGCCGAGATATTACAATGTCCCTGAAGTCATAAGTTTGGAGAGCTAACTCGGCTGGAGACGTCCATCAACGTCTTGAGACTTAGTTACCGATCTCTCAACTTGATAAAAGTTCTGTTTTTTGGTCTGACTCTCATCGCTGCCCATTATTTTATAAAACTTTTGGAGATCCATTTATTTCTCAGTGGAGTAATCAAATTTTAATATACTAGACTACTTGACTGTTTGTGTCATTATTGCATGTTGCCAATACTAAGCTTGAATCTTAATTGATAAAGGAAATTTAAAAAATGATGGACACGACCCGGACTTATAACCGCGACCTTTGCCGTACCGTGGCGCTGCTCTAACCAATTGAGCCATCGTGTCGCAATTATCTTTATCAATTTAGATATCAAACTTCTATAAAATTTATACCAACTTTAGATCTTGTGTATCATAGCGTTATGTGTATCATTTACGTAATACACATATTTACATAACTACATACATAATCACTTTCCCAAAATGTAAAAGAAAGGCGACGTTCTCCCTTTAATTAAATATTAATTTAAATACAAATGCTTAATCAAATATATAGAGAAGATGACTGTTTTCAATCAACAAGCACTTATAATAAATTACTTTATCGATGGCGCTGGCATTAATTTGATGAAACCCAAACGGAACTCGACAAATGACTTTACTCGTTAATTTCCTTCGAAACCATTTCGGGACACTTATATCTTCAATTTTGCCCCACACGACTGCCCAAAAAAAGGAGTGTAATGTTTTCAGGGATCATGTATGTATGTATGTGAGTTTCTTTATTCCACCATAACTTCTGAATGCCTGAACCGATTTTGATGTATGGAGTGTCGTTATTAAAATAAGACTTCTGCTTTCAGAAAACACATTAATTTTCTAGGTGGGATGTGATTTGCGTATTCTTAAGTCTGGTTTAAAAAGATAAACTACTAAAAGATTAATATGGGTGCTAAGACCTTCTGCTGATCTTTGAATTAAAATTAATACAATTTCTTAACAATACAATTTGTTCCAGTTATACTTAGGTATTTGAAAATGCTACTTTAAAAGATTGGTAAACGTGAATGTTGAGAAACATATCTGCCAACCGCATTGTGCGTGATTTAATGCATGTAAATTTTAATTTACGTTCAACGTATATAAGGTCCAATACTACTAAATTCTAAACTTAACCAAACTTCGATATATTAGGAGAATCAGATATTCTGCGATTATTTCAACTGAAGCTGTATGCCTCTGCCAATTGAAATCACAATCAGTTAACCAACTTAGGAATAATTTAATCTTCTTCTAACTTTGGTTGTTCAGGAAAAAGTTGCGGACGAGTTATCTAATTTCAAGTTATAACAACATTAACTAAATTATTATAACTTATTGAGACTGGTTTTTGAAGATAATATTTACTTTGATAATATTTTGATTACAAAATATTTCAAAATTTAATTCAGTCTTTCATAGAAGTAGGCACAGGTAACGGATTTCCTCTCTCTAATTCTGGCTTTCGCTTCATCATATGGACTGAAGGACAAAGGGAAAACTTATTCATATAACATAAACCTCATAATAATTGTCACACCAATGTTGCCCGCAATAAACAATACCAATCCAATCGCACATGGCGAGGTAAAAATAAAAAATAACAAGCTTCTGGTAACACTAGCACTCTTGTGTCAATGTAAGAACGATAAAGATAACAAGGCTGCATAAACAGATAGTATCGCCCCTCGGGCCACCCAGAATATAAATATTGCGAAAAAGTAGGTCACTAAAATGCTTTGATCATAGCAGAATAGAGAACATACCTCGCCGGTTTGTTGGTACAAGTTATTATGCAAAGAATAATTTCTTTACCTTTTATAAAATTGTCGAGAACGTTGGCAGGCACTGGTTTGTTATGTAATTACATGCCTTTGTACTTCACTTTAGCGGAATAGTTATTGTAAGCTAAAGTGCTTCTGTAATGCGTAATTGTTGAGTAACCTTGTTGGCTAACACTATTAAATATTCTACTATGGTAATCAAATCTTTAAAACTTACCGGCGGAAAATTCTGCTTTAGTGTATTTTACTTGTTTTGGAATGGTTATTATGTAAAGCATATTCAATAGACCGACGTACAAAATCTGTTTCGAAAATCAACAGAATTTGCCATTAAACATCCACTTTGACTGAAGCACTTCCATTATAGGGTAAAGAGCAAACAAATTGTTCTTCCCGAAACTAATTCGATATCGTACACTTACTTAATCAGAGCCAAACTGGCGCGCTACTCGCTCCACGTGCCACAGAGTAAGCTGTAACAGAAGAACCAAAAAAAATGAAATAAAAAACGCCATCAAAAACATATCTGTAAAAAAACCAAGTCGCGCAACTCAGTTTTTCTACCGTATAAAGTTGTGAGATCCATATAATACCAAGTCGATTGCTTTATTAAGTCCCTACTTCAGGGACCTCCTGTCTTAAGTTATTACGTAAATAGCTAAACGAACAGCATCTTATATTAACCATATTAATATTAAAAATCTTTTATGTTTTAAATAAAATAGATTGACTTTGCCATCGCATGAAAACACAATGTATCTCACAAGTATAACTTAATATATCAAATAAAATTGTTTAATGCGATTGCAAAGTTATTTATGCAAAAGATTACAAAGTTATTTATGCAGTTGGCACATCTAGAAAACTGGACCGAAATTACAAAATATTTTAGTTTTCCCTTGATTTATACACTAAACACTAATTGTATTTCAAATTAGAAGCTTCTATGTCTGCCTTAACATTTTGATTGGTTACTGAAAATTCAGGCTTCTAGTTTTATTCACAACAAAGTTATAGGGGGTCGAAAATGGCCTGAAGTGCTTCGAGAAAAGGATGTACGGCCGTGCCGCTTTTTTGCTCGACTTGGCGGGGGCACTGCAGTGCCCCCAGATTTAAACCTCCTTCAAAAAACTCAAAAGTGGAAAATAATATTTTATCACATCACTTTACATAAGCGAAGTGGAAGTCGGCGCCAAATCCTATGCGTTCGCTTAGTTAATAGCTTTTGCTTTGAAACTATGAACTAAGCACTTATGACAGAATTCTCATAAACTAAAAAAGTAGGTGTATTTAACAATTCGTTCAGATGTAGGAGAGAATCATGAGCTACCCAATATGAAGTAAAATGTGAGTGAGTGAATGAGTGAGTTTCCAGTGGGTTTTCTTTCTTGTCTGTAACACTGCCACTTAATCAGATTACAGCGAGATTTAATAGGTTTCTCCACTGTCTGCAGTAATCGTATAGATAAAACTTTCATTAGCATGTTGTCTGGGGTTGGGGTTTTAGCTTGTTCTAGACTTTATTTTCAAGATATTGCGTATGGAAATTGGGTTAAATAAAAGCAGAGTGAATATATACATATTTTATACAAAAAGATAAAGTAAGTAATCACATTATCTTGGAGTTTATTTTCTACCCAAGACTTAAAATCGAAACATAATCGAGGGTATAAAACTAAGTATTGCTCTAAGTACCATCGTTTCTTAATTTTAGATTCAAGATTGCATATGCACGACCAACAATTTTTTATCACCATACAGTGCTGCAAAAAATATACAGCCCTTCATCAGGGTAGCGGCATATAAGAGAATACCAATGTGGCCACTATTTGTTAACCGTTACTTTCAAGGCAGCTATAAATTAAAATTACGGCTGGAAAATTGCAATTGGCGCCCAACATGGGGCTTATACGACTGCTAAAATGAGTGCGTAAACTCAATGCAATGCTTAGTCCTTCAGTAAACACTAACTAGATATTATTCGTATAATTTACTTAAAACGTAACCTAAACTACTACAATTAAGCAGGCTACATCCTCGTCTCGTCGCCGTCGTAATACTAAAAGCGTTACATTTAGGCTCGTGCATTATATAAGCTAAAGCAAGCTTACCGCGTCTCCCGTGATTAATGTGCTGCCGTATTTATTATGTGCTAAGCTATTACGTCAAATGGTTGCAGACGGGTTTAGGAATTAAGCTCGGCTGCGACTCGAATTGCGGTGGCCAGTTGGCGGTAACGTCTGGAAAGAGCAATAACTAACGTGCAACAATTTAAATTATTTACAAGCCTACAGTTTGTTTTAGGTTTATATAATAATAATATCTTTATTTCCCAAAAATACAGAAATACAGATAATTGTACTTTAAGTTTATATTTTTTTGTTTATGTTACATTAAACATTTGGATGCTGCAGAAATCTGTACACAATAGATTAAACTCTTTTAAGACTTTAAATCAATATTCAATAGATAGAGTCCGTGATACTGCACCTAAAGGTATAATAATATAGGTAGTGATAGGCAAAACAAGCGGCAATATGTTAGTTTAATCAAACTTTTGTATTTCTGTTCTGACTTAATCATGATGCACCTTATTTTGAGCCTTCAACTTCGCAATATATTTGTTGAAATATATTACGAAGTATAAACTAGAATATATTTTTGACTTTATAAACCATCTGACTGTACCCATGTTTTAAGCGATTTGCCATTCATTCATATTCATTTATTCATAAAATATAAGCTTACAGTATATACAACCAAAACGCTTATATCTATACTAAATATACAAAAAACACAAACACACAAGAAACAAGATATTAAAAATCTAAAATAATTATTATAAACAAACACAACAATAATGGAAAAACAATAATACCTAGTAATCCTAACTTATCTTATTTAAATAGTTTAAAACATTTCTATACATGATGCTACGTTTATCAACAAATATATCTGCTTCTGAATTGGCCTTTACAAAATAATTAATAACACTAATGGCACTGGAAGTCGGGCTGTTGTCTGCTTGTGGGGAGCGCCACTCAGGCGGACAAGAGAGGAGTCTGTGCTGCTGTCTGCCAACACCTCGCATGTATTGGTCCGGCACATAGAAATGAATGTTCTCCCGTACTTCGGGATTATCTACTTTGTTCGTTAGTAGGTAGTAATAATGTAATCCCGCCTGTACTGTAGAGTGTCTAGATCAACCATGCCCGATACAAACATTGATGGATATAGAAATGGGTAGTATCCGTAAAGACAAACAAAGGCAAACTTGCGTTGGACTTTTTCCACCATCGTGGTGTACAAGGTTTCCCGGGAACTCCATATTATGGCATTCTACTCTAGCTTACTTCGCACATAGGCATTGTAAAGGAGTTTCATATTCCATTGTCCTCAAAATATACCTCACAATGTATGTAACGCTAGCTGAAACTGAATTTCAAAACTGCATGAATGCCCGTGTGTTATATTTCAATGTAAACAAAACTCAACATTGTTGGCACACCGTGTCAATTCTCGGCGGGGCTCACAAAGTACCAGTCACCGGCTGCCTCATATATTCCATTTCGGTGTTTCATTTATACTAGCCTCAAAGGCATAAAAGTAATTCCGATGCTCATCTATGTGCGTTGCATGTGTATTTTGTAAAGTTTCTCTTGATTTTAGAAACTGCTTTTGTTACAGCGATTTGGATGTATACGGTTTATTTAACAATCATTGAAATTATAATCTCCGGTATTGATATTGCAAACAATGTATACAAACAATGTATACTGGAAAATGTTAAATTCCATTTTCAAACTAACCGTTGAAAGCACAAAAAAAATACCGAATTTAGGTACAAAATTAAATTTAGGAATCAAATCTACGTGTATTATTTTTCTTAATAAAAACGTCACCCCACATTAGCATTTAGCAATTTCCCCTGTACCGTGGGTGCGTTTCACAAACATGAAATATCACATACACAAACACCCAGACTCGGGACAAACATCTGCGGATCACACAAATGTTTGTCCCGTCCGGGATCGAACCCGCAACCCTAAGCGCAGCAGTCTAATCGTTTAGCCATTGCGCCAATCAGGTCGTCAAATTTATTTCTCAAACATTGGCCAAACATTTAAAGAAGTCCACCTAACACTACAATTGACAAAAACTAAATTACAGCAAATCCATACAAATAATATTGTATTTCTACTATCAACGCACAGTCTTAATCGGCTCTTAGATGAGTCACCTGTTTTAAGACCCCAAAAGCATTATTATTATCTATGTAGGTACAGCCCCATTACCATGAACTCTTATAGCAGGGCAGTTTACGTTGTGTAAGTGAGACGCCGCATTGCACTTCACGTAGCGGTGTCTCGTTTTCACATCGTAAACTGTCCTGTTTTAAGAGTTCATGGTAAGGGGGTTGAGTTTTATACTTGTTTTTGTTTGCAGGGTCATCACCGGGCTACCTATACTTTATCCACGCGGGCAAATGGACTGAATGCAAACCCCTGGGAGCGGGGGAGCACGCTGCGCGATCTATAGAGAGGTTTAACCCCATTCAACCCCCATACATTCCGCTTTTACCTTTGACAACCCAGTTATTATATCAGAAAGAATATTTAAGCTGGCTGGTTTTATTTTTTGTTTTTTTTGGCTACGATTATTGCGATCCATTTTCTATTTTAGTTGGAGTTTTGTATGTACAGGTATTATTTTCGGTTTTGTGTTATTTAGTTTAATATTTCTATTACATTACAATGAATTCTATAAATTAATCAAACTAAAGCAAATACCTATTATTACTGCTTTGACAATGATTATTATTACGAATATCTATAAGTTCTTAATAGATTTTTTAATTCCCCAGATACATTCGCACGGAGACCGATTCACTCGTGTACACACCCCACCTTGGCTTGCAACGTCGGCAAGTACAATGTCGCGAGAGGGACGGACAATTTACTGAATCCATGTAAGTTTATAATTCACTTAATAAAGTACTTATTCTCCCTTCATTTGAAAATTTTAGTTTTTTTTAGTAAGCTGCCTTGGTTTTGAAATGCCATTATCTCAGTACTCATTAATTTCTCCGAGTGGTTTCGTTCAATAGCATATCATATTTAGTATTTACGATTAATTATTAATAATTAGTCATATTAACTGAATTGACTTATGTAGGCATATAACCATTTGTTTTCGAGTATTTACCATTACATTTGAACTTCGATCAACCTAATAGCCCGTACATTTTTGTAACCATACAATAGTCAAGAAACAAAAGCTAAAATTTTTAAGTTATGTAGTATTTATAAGCTACGGGTAAAAGACTTTATAGCCCAGGCGCCGGCTACCTACTAACTCATCCTTTTCAGGGGGAAACTGTAAGCTTGCAGGAAGGATACATAAAACCTAATTCCCATGTTAAGTTATAGGTTGTTAAGCATCCCATGTTAAGCATGCATAATAAGTTGAAATTACCGACTTTTACGTACTTCACACACTCGCCGCGAAATATGTTTCATTATTCACGTTGCGCGTTGTATGTGTAACTTTTATATTCTGAAAGTTTGTGGATCATGCGGTTCATGGCATGCATTCTAACGTCTGTTCAGAAAGTGGGTCAGTACGTTCGCTTATTGATCTAATCCAGTTTGCCGTATAAAAACTTTATGCGATAAGTTATGGCGGCGAAGAATGGCATTTGCCATCTCCACGACACGTGAAACTATATGTAAGAAGTTTCACAGATCATTAAAGGCTTGATGCTGTCGTTTGCCATGTCATTGTATTAATAACATTCACTTGTTTTGATGTTCGGATGTTTACAGCAAAAAATTAGCTCAGTAGGTATCCATATTCCGGTATAGGTCTGTAATTTACGGTATTTTTGGGGTTCCGTATCTTAAAAGGAAAAACGGAACCCTTTTAGGATCACTTCGTGATCCGTCTGTCTGTCTGTCAAGACCCTTGGTCTCGGGAACGCGTCTCCGTATCGAGTTGAAATTAAAACCATATAAAAAAATAAATACTCATTCCTGCGGTCCCTTGAGCAGTGAAAAAATCAAATGCAAAGTTAACTAAAAAAAAGATACGGCTGTTTATGTTGCAAAAAACGTATGTATATTTCAACACTCTCAAAGGAATCAAAATTCGTAGGGTACTTGTCGTTAACCTATAACTACGAAATTGGACAAGTTATATTGTCTTATACTACAAGTACCTACAGGGAAAAATCTGAAAACTTTCCATATTTAATTAAATCCCAAAAAACAGCGTCTTTATGCAAGGAACAGGGGTACACATTTTGTGTGAGTTAACTGTGACATATGGGATATCATATAAAAGGGCTTCATTAGCACAAGCTTAAACAGATTTTTATGATGTATAGTAGTTTCCTTTTCAGGGTCTCAAACTATCTCCATACCAAATTTCATCCAAATCGGTTCAGAGCTTAGAGCGTGAAAAGGTAACAGACAGACAGACAGAGTTACTTTCGCATTTATAATATTAGTATGGATTATAAGTTTTAGAAACTGAATTTCGGGAGATGTTCAACACTCGATTCTTGAACTATAATGTGTACCTTTAAATTTGTACGGAACCCTCGGTGGGCGAGTTCGACTAGCACTTGTCCGGTTTTTAAGTTTAATCAATTAATTTCAGTAATGGTATGTCTAATTGCCGATACATAGGTAAATAGGTATACATACACATCTGCCTAGTAAAGAGTTTAGTTTAGTTTTTATATATTATACACTGTTAAAATAGTAGATTTCGCAGTTTGTAAGCACTTTTTAGTAACTTACTTCACTTAACGTGTTCTCTTTAGGTACTGTGGCCCCATGATGCCGAAGGTTAAAACAGCACGCGTATGCATAATCCGCGAAGACTGCGTATTAGGTGAATGGATGCCATGGAGACCAAGACCAGACGGAGCTCTCGTGAGGACGCGAAAACTCAAACGATTACCGCAGGGTTAGTATATTGTGTTATGAAAAGGTTGTCATTTTTATTAGCCACGAAGCAGACGCATTGAACGATTACGTCCCCGTACAAAATTATTTATTACACATTAAGGGATTAGATTTACTTTTATAAAGCAATACTCCCCAGAAGTATTGGCAGAGATCACGTACATTTCTTTCTACAATCCTGCCTATCTGGAATTAGTATTTTCATTAAAAATCCACCTTTAACATTTTAACTTAAAGCTTTACAGCGATCTTTACAGCTGTGAACTTTTTTTCACATAGCATCGTCCATGATCCACCAATACACATGCTCGCTTTATTTTCATTAAAACAGGTGGTGGCAAGGAATGTGACGTGCTTGAGGAGGTGAGGCCTGCCGCCTTAGAGGCGAGCGCGCACTGGAACCCAGGGCCTTGGGGACAGTGTCGCGTGGCCGTAGGACCCACCACCCCTTTACCCGGTGAGTAGTGAAGGCAAGAAAGTACTACAAGTGCCAGGTGCCTGGTAACAAGTGCCTTTCATACATCTGAACGAATTGTTAAATATACTTACCATTTTTTTAAAGAGTAACTATGGAGTTTCTTGCTGGTTCTTCTCCATAAAAACGACACTAATGAACCAAACAATTAGATTTGACGTTTTATAAGTGCCCTTTTGTAGCCTTCATGAAATAAAAATCTTAAGTCTTTGTTCTATGAGTGATAGTTTTAAAACGACAGTTGATTTTTCTTTCATCATGACGAATAGTGATGAGCCTGATGGATTGGGGTTCAATAGAAGAGCTTCCACAAATCTTGACTGTACACAGTGTGGTTATATCTGGTGTGTATAACTGATGTCGATACGAATGATGAATGTGAATTCGAGTGACAAGGCAATAGGTTAAAATCATACACAAAAGGACATTAATTGTAAACCACGTACTTGAGGTCTTCAATTTCCTTAATGACGACCTGATTGGCGCAGTGGCGGGTTCGATTACCGCACAGGGCAAAAATGTGTGATCCGCAGATGTTTGCCCCGAGTCTGGGTGTTTGCGTATGTTTTGCGTATAGAGAAATTCCTAGTGTAGGCGACGTCGTTGGTTTCAAATAAAAAATAAATAAAATAATAATTATGGTATTAAAATATTCTAGAATGATGGTAATATGAATTATACACATTACAGAAGGAATTCCTAGTGTAAGTCGAAGTTATATAGAAAAAAAAAACAGTACCTAGAATATAGGTTTATGTAGTTGTATTAACTATCTTTAATTACATTACCACTCGTACATAAATGCTTATCTCTGTATTATAAAGAAATAATTACTCTTAGATAGAATAAAAGGTGGTGTCGCATTGTTCTGCAGGAAATTAATAGCGACTGCTAATGATACCACGGTAATGTTGATGAGTAATGAAGCGAACGTCATTACTTTTGTTATGAAGCGTCGAATACGGTGATTTGTTAGGATAATTACACGAAATTCTCCTGAAAATTGTATTTGGCAAAGGTACCTATACCTACAATCTGCATATCATATAATACAATTATCTGAATACAATGTTAGGTGCCTTGAAGTATTGCTATCTTCTCCGTTTTGACATGAGCCATTTTCTTTATGAAAAAAGGTACTGCTCTAGAGAAGGGATTGCCTGTCACAAAAAATGAAAAACATGTATTCATCAGACGTACTTGTGTATCGTCACTTGTGGAAGCTGATTACATCCACCCCTATAAGTCATTTTACCAACCTTATCGCATTATACTGCGTGCACTTAGCTTCCATACACTATATAATAATATAAATTGGTAAGCTTCAGCTTAGTAATAAAATTACTTTACTTGCTCTTAACACAGAAAACAAGGATGATGACGATGACGCAGACGACAATGACGCAATCTACGACGATGACGATGACGATGATGACGATGACGGAGAGGACGAGGGGAAGGCGGCGAGGGAGGCGGGCTGCGGGGGAGGGGTGCAGCGACGTGACGCCACCTGCGTACGCGCCGATGGAAGAGCCCTGCATCCAGCTCAGTGCGCACACACACCAATGCCGACGATAGTTCAGCCCTGCGAGGTACGTCTTGATAGAATGATATTCGTACCCGTATTAAGTATCTAAAAGAAGACTAAGAAATGATTACAATGTTTCAGAATTGAATGTTGAGTGATGGAAAAGTATTACCGATTTTCAATAATCTTACAAAGAACTAATCACGAGTCACAGTATGAATTGTTAAGTAATTTGGGAATTTATCTTAACGGTAAAATAGCTGAATTATGACTCATTCATTTAATTGTCTGTAATTTCAATATTCTTTATGGACATTTCATAGTAAAGGACCAATGTTACATGAGTCACACGAAAATTGATGGAATTGAATTGATTAATAATTCTTCAATTCTGTTCGAAGGTCCCCTGTCCACGTGACTGCGAAGTAGGCGAGTGGGGAGAGTGGGGTGCCTGCCAGCCCACCGATGGATGCCCTCTCTACCCCGTGCAACAACTGACTACAACTGGTACCTACACATTTACATAAAATTCTCTAGTGGAATAAAGCTACCTATAACTAAAATTATCAGTATTTCAAGCCTGTGATTATGGCCTTCACAAATAGAAGGAACGACCATTGATCAATGATCATCTTCCATATCTACAAAAAGGCTCAAGCTTTCTTACGATACTGTTTCTGTATCTAAGAATAGTACACTTCTTCTTTTTCTCCGTATCGGCTTGAACCAATTGTCACCTGGACACAGATCACGTCGTGGTGTAGAGATTGGTCAGTCAACAAGGATGGTAGCGATAGGTTGACCGTCCAGGGTGCGCCGGACGTATTTTGGTGTCGTCACTCGTGGAGGCCCTCTACTTGCACATAATAGGTATTCATTCATTCATCATCAGCCGGAGGACGTCCACTGTTGGACAAAGGCCTTACCTTAGGGGGGATTAAATTGTATGCTAATAGGTATAAACTCTTCTTAATAACTGCCTATAACAGTCGTTTCAAAATTTTCGTAATTTCTAGGCTACAGCGTCCGTCGCCGTAGAGTGATATCCGCGGCATCAGGCGGCGGGGCTCCTTGTCCCCCTCTAGAAGAGAAGAGAACTTGCAGCACCCCGCGCTGTGCGTCGTGGAAGGCCCTGGCCTGGGGCCCGTGCGTACTGTCCCAGCCGCACACATCCTGCGGGCCAGGCAAGAGGAGCCGGGAGTTGAAATGCGTGGGACATGACGAAGTGAGTCTACAACTCTACTGTCGTGTCGACATGAAAGCAAAGTATTTGAAATATAGATATATTATGTAATATCTATACTTAAGTTATTTATTTTATTTTAAGCAAAAACTATGTATCCCTTTTTAAGAGAGTGTGAGATTTGGCTTGTAAGAAAAAATGCAGGAAGCTTAATTCTTACATAGAGGTATAATTATAAGTCGAATTCCAAACACAAGTATATATTTTTTTCGTTTTAAAAAATAATCGTCCCACACTCGGCATTTCTCCTGTGTCGTCAGTGCGTTTCACAAACATGAAACATCACATACACAAACACCCAGACTCGGGACAAATATCTGCGGTTCAAACGAAATTTTGACCCCTGCGGAAATCGAACCAGCAACGCTTAGCGCAACAGTCCTATCTCTTAGACACTGCGCCAAACAGATTGAAATTTATTTAATCAAACGTCTTTTATTAAAGCTGAATTTACGCTTATATACGTAAATGTAAAAGTAAATATCGACTCCACTCTATTAGATGGTTCTCATAGATTTATTTGTCGAAACAGAAGGAAGCTCAGCGTGCCTGGTGCAGCGGTACTGGCGCGCCTCCCCGCAGCGAGAGGTGTCGTATAGCATGCGCGGGCGACTGCGTGGTGTCGGCCTGGGGCGCGTGGTCCAGGTGCTCGGCTCCGTGCGCGGCCGCAGCTCACCCACGACCTTCTAGAACAAGGAGACGACACATTCTGGCTCATGCGTCACCTAGTAAGTAGAGCTGAAACTGACTGATACGTTTATGTGGAATAATCTAATTTAATCGGATGGATATGGTGTAATTTCTCAGACTCAAAAAAACCCTAACAAAAAATTCAGGTAAATGTTTAAGCATTACCTAGAACGCTCAACTGTTAACTGTGGTTTCAACTGCCTAATAATAAGAAAAAGTTCTATATGGATTATATATATCTTATTAACTATTGGTAAGGTTTATATGATAAACTATCTTCCAGACGGTTGGCCGTGTCCTGCAGAAGATCAGCTGATTCAGAACGAGACTTGTAACACGCATGCGTGTGCGACGTACTCATGGCTCGCCACACCGTGGGGTCCCTGCGAGCGCAGGCGACAGGACTACACGCCCGCCAATAACTACACAGACTTACTGGTTAGTTGTTAAAACATCTACATTTTCCACAATCAGGAAACAAAATAAACCATGTATCACCATCGACAAGTACAGTATCAAGAAAACTAACCGACACCTTAGTGTGATATGACAATTGAAACCTCAAAGATTCAAAAAGCATTTTTTCTTCGATTAGAATTAAACTCATTTTTACTATAGAAAAAGCTTACAAAGTGCAAAAAATATTTTTGCACTTCACAGTAAGCTCGTCACCTCAAGAACAAAAACGTTTGGCACAAGTCTCTCAGAGCCTCTTATTGCTTGGAAAAGCTCCGTGAACTTCTAGGAACATATACATTTCCATTAAAGTGTTCAGTGGTTTCAGGCCAGGTAAGGCTAATCTCCATTTTACTTACTCTTTAAATATTGTGTGTAGGATGCAGAAATGTACAACGAGAGCGATGAGGAGGAGCCATGCATAGAGGAGGGAGAGATGGTGCGAGATGTGATGTGCGTCCAGAACAATGCTGACGTCGTTCGTGAGGCTTTGTAAGTATCGAAGCGGAAATGTTAAGTAACAATATTTACAAAGGTTATTGACGTTGTTTTATTTTGGAAGCACTTAAGTTAACTTACTCCTAAGAATTCAGAATAAGGAGAACTTGCTCCAAAACATGTTATAATAATAATAATAATTGTTTATTTGCGTAAAATGTAGGTACATAGAAGATAGTCAGTTATATAATCAGAATTTTGACACTTAAGAATAACTAATACCCATACAGTTAACAATTACACAGCATGCAAGTGGACATAATATTGTTAAATAATAATAATAAATCATAATTCATAAAAAGGTTGTACCTGCTTTTACAATAATAATTGTTTTATAATATAAGAAGTCGGAACGGAAGACGTCCACTGTTGAACGAAGGACTCAGAACTCCATCGAATTAATACCTTCTTTTTGACACTGCTTGTTATAGAAGAATGATTTTGTTGTATCCTACTGTGTGTTCTTTTTCTGATTCTGTCTGTATTGGATTGCTCATAGATGTGCTCCCCTGAGGCGTCCAGCTTCCCGTCGAGCATGTACCGTTCGGTGCCGGCGAGGATGCAAAGTAGAGGCTTGGATGCCGTGGTCACCCTGCCCTAATACTTGTGGTCAGTATAGTTAATTTAACAGACTTCCTGCCTTAAGGTACGATTAGGTATCTCTACGCTTATATGTTTCTAGTGAAAATGTTTGGTTATACAACTTTCGAAGCAAATTTAAAATTAAATTTATAAAAAAAATTAAAGAATAAAATTTGTTAATAGACGTCATAGTTCAATTCAAAATCATAGATTTTGAGAAGTCTTTACTATAACTATGGAAAAAGAAAAGTCAGTAATATAGATATTATGCTGTTGTATACAGAGCCAGGCAAGCAGGTGCGCGTGCGCGTGGTGCACGGTGGCCCGAGCTGCGGCCCGCGCATGGAGACGCGCGCCTGCCCGGTGTCCCCCACGTGCCGCGCGCGCGACGTCGGCTGGGTGGCCGGCGAGTGGAGCACGTGCCGCATGCTGCCCGCGGAGCGCTGCGGCCCCGGCTACCGCATCAGGAGTGAGATAAAACATGAACATGAACCAAATTAATCCGTGTTTTAACAGAGAAGCTTGTCTGATGAATTTTATGAGAGCAAAAAAATCAAATGCCAGGATCGCAAAAAAAGAAATACGAGAATAATACCTGTATTAACTTAACTCGTCCTAAGTCTATTGACTTCTGTATTCTCTGACATACAAACGACAGTGACAGGTATAATTTAACACGTTAACTGTGTAGCTATAGTTATGGAGACAACTCCATAAGTGCATTAACATTGTTACAAGCCTTTAAACTTGTTAGGGGCTCATGAGTACTCATGACCCACCGATGGTACATTCACATATGGTGAGGATCTCAAAATGCCCCATCGATGGGGCATGCACAGTGAACGTGTTAATTGGGTACGGTTTAATTGTCATTTTTTATGAACGACTCTTTGGAAAATGGGCTTGTGTTCATATGTATGCAAACAGTTACTAATATAAGTGATGTTCCAGGCGTTTGGTGCGGCACCGAGTCACACCGCGTGGAAGCAGGCGCATGCGCAGGCTTACTAATCCCGCGCACAATGGCCTCTTGCTACATCCCCTGCCATAAAGTGGTTGTGCTTTCAGAGACCTTACCACTCAGTTGCTTCATAGTCTGCACCACCCCAATGAGGTCAGTATTTTAACATACAACACAAATTGTATTAATTCAAAAAACTCACTTCCTGAAAGGATTACCTGAGTTCTGTTTTAAATTCATACTACTTACACACACATTTTTACATTTAGTAAAAATTTACAAATTTCTAATTTAAATTTCAGCTTCCTAGATACTACTGATCCTGATGTACCTTACTGCGTCTGCAGCAAAATAGTTACTTTACGAATTTTTCCGTCGGACTCTGACTGCATTCTTCCACCTGGGTAAGTGACGTTTTTAAATTATTTAATTTTTTATTAAAATAACAGCGAAACGCAGGTCTCTTTTTATCCTTATACACTTGAGAACACGGGCTATTAACATTCTTCTCTACTGTTGTGCTATTAAACTTAAGTTATGAATAAATACTATTAAAACTTTTACTAGACACTGGCATAGCAAACGAATTACTCCAAAGAGAGTCATATCACTAGAACCAAGCAGTCATTATTCTACCAGTGACCAAAAGAAGGAATATGGTTAGACAAAATGGAAAATTATTATAATTTGATTAGTTTTACTTGTTATCTTCTTTCTATAACTATATCGGCAAGGTTTTTTCAGAATCGAGTGCGGTGAAGGGAGATCGTTACGAGCAGCTCGATGCTTACTCCGAGGATTGGACGTGCCCATGGCCGTCTGCAAGAAATTTTATCCACTTACTGGTAGGGTAGCTTCAGCAAAGAAAATAAGATTTATTTTCCACTTTTGACGAAACTTCAGCAAACTGTGTCTAAGACCATAATCCAAACTAAGGAATAATCTATGTATCTAAGCAGGACAAAAATATATACAGGGCCCTCACCATGAACTCTTAACCCTTTCACTGTCCAGTGTAGTACATATGGTACACAGACATTGTTTAACCTATTGTGTGTACTTAGCAGACAATCAACGTGTTAAAACCAGACATTTTCCGTTATGCAAGCGAGATGCCAGTACGTGCCGTGTATTATGGGGTCTCGCTTCCACAGTGGAGTTCATGGTAAAAGGGCAGGTGTAACTAAAGTTACTTCACTTGTCAGGTCCGAACCGCGTCCGCGAGGCGTCCACCGACGGCTACTCGTACGATACCGAGTTCCCGGACCTGCTGCGCGGCACGTGCAGCGTGCGGTGCGCGCGCGACTGCACAGTCGGGGAGTGGGGCGAGTGGGGGCCGTGTGCTTCTGAACCCGGCTCGAGAGCGGCCTTCCGCTTCCGAACTAGGTACGGTATACCTGAAACTCTAGTATTTATCATACTAGAACATAATAAAGGAAGACATAACGTCGTTCGGATATACTCCATTGTAGTTTTAAGTCGTAGTACCTTTAGCTTACATTGGACTACAGCATAAATAGATATACTTTGTTATCCTGTCTAATTCTCCACTAAATCACAAAATCCTTAAAAAACACAGAAACAGGCAGTTTCTTTTAAATTATCTACCAAACTGGACCCTGCAATAAAAATTGATACATACCAAGACTATTCTACTTCTTAACTCGTCTACAACTCTTCGTTTCCCCCTCAGGGAGATAATCGAAGAGAGCTCAGCAGGCGGGCGGGACTGCGTTGCGACACTGCAGCGCTCCACGTGCGCCGTGTCCGAGCCGCGCTGGGCGATTGGCGAATGGAGCGTGTGCGCGCCGCCGCGCTCGCTGTGCGGCCGGGCCATCATCAACAGGACCGTCACGTCCGTACCCACTAGCTATACCGTCGTATTAGTAGTCTCTAGACGTGACAGCTACGGAAGTAAACCTGCCATTCACCACTAAACCTTTTGTAATAAAATGTTATATGGAACCTTGAACTCTAGAATAGGACAGGTTTATCGTTGAAACTTCGTCGAAAAACGCAGTTTAATCTTTTTACAAGAGATTCGATTCCCTAAAAGTATTTTCCTCCACTTTAACAATTATGCTTTCCCTCGTGTTTCTTCGTATCTTTAAACATGTCGGTTTTCTGTTGTTATCGAGCGGCTCTAAAGTTGTCAATATCAGGTTACAAAGTGCCTGTAGGTGTTGAGTGTCAACTTGATTCCTCAGCTGCGTGGACGAGTCAGGAGCAGAGCTGCCGGAGGCGGCGTGCGAGGCGGCGGGCGCGGGGCCGGCGGCGGCGCGCGACGCCGTGTGCCGCGCGCCCTGCCCGCGGGACTGCGTCGTCAGCGCCTGGTCCGAGTGGAGCCCCTGTGAACAGGTACACTATTGACGGGTTGTTATATTAAACGTGATTGTTATATTACAATCATTGTGATCTTTCGAAATGTAAAAAAGTATTCAGGCTATTTAGGCTTTAATTTAGCTGGCCGTATCACGTTTATACGTGGAGTTGAATTTTTATACTGGCCTGTTTTGTTACTCTAGGATAATTGCTCATGAAAGAAGTCAAGTGACTACGCTTTATTTACATGAGGTATCAAAAATAATGATAGCAATCTCTTCCACACACAGACTGAATTACAATGTTCTATACAAACCATCTAGTAAAACCATTTTGTTATTAACTTTTGGAGAATTCAATTGCAGGTTGTAAAAGGTCATCGTGAATCGATTATCATATATAATTATAATTTTATTAATTTGCCATACAGACGAAATGGGGAGGACGTCGCGATCGTACTCGAGTGGTGCTTCGCCCCGCTGATGATGGCGGCTCGCCCTGCCCCCACCTAGTTGGGGCGGAGCCCTGCTCGCCACTCGCGTACTCCTGGCACGTCGCACCCTGGGATAATTGCCAACCTTTGGGTAAACTTCTTCAGCAATTAGAACTTTCAAATAAATTAGGATATTATTCATTCATATATACTATACTATAATTAATTTCTTTTTCAGGAGGTTCTCCGTGTGGTGAAGGCACCAAGAATAGAGCCGTCAGGTGTCTTCGAAGTGATGGAGTATTTGTCAATGATTCGTTCTGCCCTGTGAGTAAATTATATGCCCACAATAAAACAATTAACTTAGAATTTCGAAAATCAGGATTTAAGGATCCAGTATACCATGTTCGATTACTGGATTGTTCTTAAAAAACGTGGTGTTAGTGGATCAATTATAATGTTTTATGCCTTAATTTTAATAGCCTTGTATATATTATTAGATACCAATTCACTACTCCGGAAACTTTATAAGGTACCTTGATTCTTTGTGTCCGGTACAGAACACAACAGCAACTGAGGCTAAAGTGTCGTGGTGCTACGTGCCGTGTGGCGTGGACTGCGAGCCCGGCGAGTGGGGCGCCTGGGACACCAGCGCCTGCAGCTGCGGATACGCAGACCATGTACAAGACATGCGCCGCACCAGGTATATCCTTCCTGTCAAGCCTAATGCAGTACACCAGGAAGCAGCTGAACCTCCCGGAACTCCTACACAAACTGCTACCAATTAACAGCTTAGCGAAACGACGAACTTACAATCGTGTAGTACAATTACATGAAGTGTTCCATAACTATGTAACAGATATATTAGACTGATATTTACATAAGTAATAACCTCAGATCAAATATATACCCGTAAAAACACTGATTTTCAAAACTTCATAAAAAAGAAGAGGAATAAGGCGTTTGCAAACTTTTTACTAAGCAATATAACCTTTGCACAGTTAAAAGTTTTGTTCGATTAAGCAACGAAATTATGATATGATGGCTAATTATGATGATTGTTGTTCCCCCGCTACAGACAGCCCCTGACGGCGAGAGTATGGCCGGGCCGCGCGTGCCCACCCATGGAGCAGCGCGCGCCGTGCCCGCGCGTGCCGTGCATTCGGCTCGTGTCGCAGCCCACGCTCGGATGCCACATACAGGTCGCTAATGAGGTTCTATGTACTTCAGCAATAGGTGGTCTTTATGTATTTATGTATCTACTAGCTTATGTATCTACTACTATGGATTTCGATTTAAAAACCTGTACGTGGCAGCAGTAAACAGATTTATTAAATTGAATCTGATTTTGTTAACAATTTTATGGGTTATTTTTTTGCCGCGGAACCCTAATTTTCACAATTAAAAGTAGCCTTAGATACTCCGGATTACATCAGTTATTTACCTGTGAAAGACCCGACAAAATCCGCCCAGCTGTCGCGGAGAAGCTGTATCCCGCGAGTTTCCCGCGTTTTTCTAATTTTCCCGCGGAACCCTAATTATTATATATTAATATTATATCGATCAATCGAACAAACAGACAGACAGTCAATTTTTTTTTAATGCGTTTTTGTTACGTGTACTTATCGTGTACCGTATGCATTAGACAACAAAATATTTTGATGTTACAAACAGACAATCCAATTTTATTTATGTGTATTGATTGACTATAGAGTAATATCGTATGTCACAAAAAAAAAGTTATTTCATCTTAATACAGTTCATTCTTTATATATATATACTAGCTTTTGCCCGCGGCTTCGCTTGCGTTAATTAAGATTTTTGGATAGTATTTATATATTTATATAACTCTAGCTTCAAAACTCGAATATCAACCCCTATTTAAAAGGTTTGAATTAAAAATAATTGTATTTATTGTATTGTCCTTTCTTGGGTCTTAAACTTTTTACATGCCTAATTTCATCAAAATCCGTCCAGCGGCTTAGTCGTGAAGAGGTAACAGACAGACAGACAGAGTTATTTTCACATTTATAATACTAGCTGCGCCCAGCGGTGCTACCCACTATGTGTTAATCCAGGGTGTCAGCTACCTCCATACCAAATTTTAGCGAACTCGGTCCAGCCGTTTGAGGTAACAAACATACAAACGCACAAACACACTCACAACTTACGCCTTTATAATATTAGTGTGATTAGAAAGTATTTTCTTTGGGAAGTCGCTAGTAGAAAAGATCATACAATTGCAATTAAATAAAAATAATTCAAAACTCTATAATAATGAAATATTTCCCGCAGACGTCAACAGGCATTGATGTGGACCGCGCGTGCGGCTGGGGGGTGAAGGTGTCGACGGCGCACTGCGAGCTCACCGGCGTGGGCGTCGAGTTGCATGGCGACATACAGCCGTGGCGCTGCGCCCCCGTCCTGCCCGGCCGGATCGTTGCACCGCCCTTGGATTACCAGGTGCGGGACCGACAGACAAATATACAGATTGATATCATTCGGATTTAAGGAGGTCTAAGCTTAGATCGTGGATTCGATAACTTTAGCAGCCTCGTAGAATAAGCTGTTTTTGATTTCTATACGAACACGTACAGTACGTAAATAAAATTATATCTTGGAGTTACTTCTTCAAATATTATATTGGAACCGTGCAACTTTTACCTACTTACATTCAAAAGTGCCATATAATAAAAACATTGTGTATTGACTCTTTGGATATCAAGGATATGGCACTGATTGCCGAGTGGTATGACCGTCGGACTGCCAAGTCTAGGTCGCAACGATGTCTTTTCGAAGTCATATACTTACGTTCTATAAAGTAATTATCGGTGAAGGCAAACGTGAGGAAACCGGCACACCTGAGAGATTTTTCCACTGTGTGTAAAGCTATATCAGAAGCCTACAGGCGGTTAAAACTTCGACACCATATGGGTTTGACATAATTATGTTATGTCATCAATAACATAGTTGAAACGTTATTTCATACCCATACATTTATCATTCTATTCATTTTGTATTCGTCAAGCGTTTTGCCACTTGGCTAGAGGGCAGGTTGTTAATCAATCATACGACAAGAAAAAGAAGATGGATCAATCAGTAGCTAAAAGACCATCTTCTAACCATCGTCGTCTAATCTCCAGGAGGACGAGGTGTGTGAGGTGGAGTGTGGCTGCAAGCAGTCGGAGTCCGGCCAGCCGGGCCCGTGGGGCGCGTGGGGCGCGTGTCGTGGCGGGGCTCGCTCGCGCACACGCCAGCTGCTCGTGCCCGCGCGCAAAGCCTGCAGTACCCCATCCAGGTAATACACTGCCTGAGTAGAGCTTGATATTTACGTAGGAAATTAGGAAGGAAAAAAAACTTTTAGGCAACCATTTACCTGATTAACAATGATTGTTAACCGAATTAAAATAATCAGAAAGTTTTTATTTTGACTTAGTGGAGTGGATTTCGTTTGAAAGAGTATACTTCTGATGAGTGGTGCCAATTTGTGAAGATTTGGCAAAGACTATTTTTTTTTTAACTTAAGCTGGTGTTAAAGTTATTTAAAGGTCGAGATTCGAATATTATATCTACTTATAAGTACCTAGTCTATTCTTTTTGTTTAAGACTTTTTCATTGAACTAACGTCTATATTTATTGCCTTAGATACGTGACGATTGAGTGGGCAAACTGTACCGGAGATATGGACGAGATCCCTGACCTGCTGGCGGTGGAGCCCCGCGACGACAAGCCGCACCTTGCCTCCAACCAGAACATCTACCACGACGGATACATCGGTAGCTTATCAACTACTATCTATACACATAAACAGTGGCATATCTATACTGTTTGAAGCCCGAAGCAATACGGCTTGTGGATTTTTTATTTATTTTTATTTTTTATTTATTTATTTATTAAGTATATATATATAAAACTTATATACTAATACAATGCCCCACAAAACCGTTTACACAGTTTGTCTGTGGGTATGTAGGGTTATACAATCAAATTAGAAACTTAAATACTAAATACGTACTACCGTACAGTACAGGTATACACTTCATTGTTCTAAATGAATTGTATTGGTATGTCTATATTATGTTTTATAGGCTGGTAATTAAATGTCGTTTTAGTATTTTACAAAATTTAGTTCTATTTTTTATATTTCTTATATTTGGAGGTAAACTATTAATGAGATATGGAATTCTTTTCTCAAGTGTTCTGTCCCCATAGTAGTTGCTTACTCTGGGGACTTCAAACTTGCCTGTAGATACTGCTCTAGTTCCATGCTTGTGCTGTAATATTGAGTAACTCTCCCAATTGCCGTGACTATTTGTAAGAATGAGATATTTATGTTTTAAACTGACCGGAAGGATTTTACAAATTTTAAATAGTTTATAGTAGTCATCTTTACAACTTAACTTTGTTTTTTTGTCGACTAATAATTTGAGAAATCTAATTTGTATTGTTTCTAACTTTTGTATGTACGATTTGAAAGTGAGTCCATAGCAATCAAGAGAGTAACTCAATATTGAATCTACCAGTGACAAATAAAGGAGCTTCAGTGTGCTAGTAGGTACTTTAAAACTTAAATGATAAAATTTTCCTAGTAATATTCTAAGCTTATTGCATAAATAATCTATATGGCACGACCATGAAAAGTTTTCATCGACTTTCATTCCGAGGTAGGTAACGCATTTAACTCTTTCTATGGGTTTACATAAACAGTTTGCAAGATTATTATGAACACACACAAAACTATGAGTATACATTGAAGGAACAGAATCAGGTGAATTAAAATATGGTGAGTGCATGATTAAAAGTTTAGTTTTTTCTGAATTTAAAACTATGCCATGGATGGCTATGCTATGGATATCTGAATGGACTACCCCTTTCGTTTCGGGAACCCCCTCCGGCCCGAGGTCCCATCCTGTCGGGGGCCCGTGGCATTTTGCCGGCTTGCCTATAGTGACGCCACTACACATAAACACAATTCGAGTGTGAAATACGATAATTATGACAAAAATACAATTTAAAAAATGCCGCAAGATTATTATCAGCCCTTAACCGGCCCCTTCCTGCTAGAGACATTACTGTTACACATCCAGTAGTAATATAGACCTTGAAGTGACCTATCATGTTTGTTGCACAGAGGGCAGCAGTTCAGTGTTGGCTGTGGTATGGACGGCGACGATCGTGCTCAGCTTCTACGGAGCTTACATGCTGTACCACGGATTTATCAGGTAACGTGTTTATTATTGTATGTGTTTGCTGCTTATGTTTAGCCCACCGTCCTCTATTGGTCTATTCCTGTGCAATCCACTTGGTAGGTCCCGTTGTGCCTGCCCATTTCAACTGTATACTTAACTACTGCTTAACGCCACTAAAGTTTAGTTAGATTGCTACCTGAATACCGGTAAACTCGCTAAGAAAGTTGATTATTAAAACAATTATAATTTACAGATGCCTGAGAAGCAGAAAAATGAAGTCGATCACCAAAGTGTAAGCGAAGAGTAGCGTATTATTTGTGAGTCCTCGCTCGCTTGACACAGCGTCAGGCCATTCTCGAACATCACATCGTGCGTTATGTTGTATCAGAACTTCTTATTATTGCGTTCTTACAATAATTTGCAAGTCTACTATCGTTACGTTTAACCTTAGTTGATCTTTCAACATTAAAACATGAGTTTGCTTATTTAATTCGCGTCAATTAATTTGCAAATTCTTAAACGTTTAGCCATTATACTCGTAACAATATTATCGACAAGTGTCCACAACAACTGACAGTTCGTACACCTAAGTATATATCAGATAGCCAGCAAAGGGTCTGTCCGCAGGAGTGCTTCCATGTTTTTACTATGTATATAAAAATAATGCTTTAGAAGGTTTTTATAATCCACGCTAAACGGTTAGCTGCAGCGTTGGTCGGGCTTTTGGATTGACAATATACACGTTAGCTGTTTTACTAGCTAGCTACGCCCGTAGCGGTCTCGGTAGACAAGTTGGACGCCTTCTATTCGAGTTATTAAGGATTAGCCCATTTAGGATTTCCAAATTATTCCAACCGTCGAAAATGACTCAATAGTCGTCCATTTTGTTAGCGATAGGATAGCGACTTGAAATGATGATGGCATTACTTGGCTCTGTTATATTACAAAAGTAAGGATTTCTTCATGTAATATGAAATTATTGAGGTTTTTATCGATAAATACTTTTAACATTTTCGATGAACTAATTTCATTATATAACAATAAACGCAAAATATCAGCAAATCTATTTTCATGACTCTTTCAGTGACTACTATATTTTTATAAAATAATACTTTACAGTAATCTTTTTTCGCACAAAATGACATAATTTTTAGTGGAATTTCTTCGCTTGTAGTTAATTTACTGTAATATGTAAGCATTTTATTAAAGATACCGTAATGTAAGTCGACGTAGATGTCTGAGAGTACTGACCGTTTAAGAAAAACTTGGGTGGAGCCGAGCGCTCCGACAACCAAGTTACACGTGACACATCAAGCCACATATCAGTGTTAATTTTAAAGAATCGTGGTAATTACTATGAAATTTCTTCTGTGCTACTCAAACCAAAGCAATCCCAATAACACAAACGAACAAGATATGGAGAATATTATCCTGCAGAAGACATTTCATATATCGCTTAATATCATCCAAGTAGAGCTTTGGCGCACAAGACTATCAATTTAAATAGTGTGTAAGACCTATTATTAACTGATCATACCATTTTGAGATAATAATCGTGTATAACACTTAGTAGATTTTGCATTTAAGCCCATGTATTGTGACAAGTATTTATAATGTGAGTGTGTTAATCTAGGTTTCATTGTTTCCATTTCCATGTTTCTGTGACGCTTTTAGACTCAACTTCAACTAACTTGAATGTTTTGTTGTCTGCATCTTTATTATTATTAATCTTTGACTCATTTCCATTTGTAACTTGTAATCGATTGTTTGTATATTTGTATAGTATTGTTAAGTTTATATAATCAAGTATGTTATCCTTGGCTACTTCTTGTTCCTTCAAGACAATATTGAGAAAAATGTTATTTATATCGTATTCTATAACTGTGTCTGTCGCATCACCTTCACTGTACTTTAGATTCGCTGTCCCTTTGTACTATCTTTTGATCTGTCAATACTTTATCAACTCAATGTATTTGTAACCGTATATTTATCACGCCATTACGAGATATTGATGTGAAACATGATAGTTAAGGAATCGTGTTAGACAATACAATATTTGATATTTAATAAAATTTGATTGTGTTTATATAAATCTGGCTTTTATTTATTTCGTTAATCGTCACAAACCTTTTTTAATTATTCACAATTTACAACCATAGATTTAGTACTTAGTCACAACCTAAAACAGTGTCACTTATTTCTTAGCGAGATTCAAACTCGTCAAGGCCCTAGGCTCGTACTTGAGCTCTGCCAGGCCCTTCTGTACAATAGCGTTGACTCTGGTAGCACGGAGATCCTTCCTACATCTGGAGACATCCTTTTCCGCCGCTGTTAGGTTCTCCAGATTGTTGAGAAGCACCTTGAAACAAAACATTGAAGTATAATCTAACATCGAACCCATACAAAGTGTAACTCACCGGCCCAATTTTAATCTTACAAACATTAGATATAAGCTGATTCACAGCTAACGACGGTAACTGTAGGAAAATGGCCTTTGCTTGCAAGAGTTACACGGTAAAGACATGCAGCCGAAGACTATTAAACCACCATGCAGCAATCGAAATTAGTCTTTCAATAAAAATTTGAGCCATGACGAATTATCATTCATTTAAAGATATAAGACTTCTCAACATGATATTTATTTAGTTAATTAAAATACACAAAGCTAATAAATAAACATTAAGTATACAAACAAACTACAAAGGATAATAAACTGAAGATTCAAATTGTGTAGCTGCCTTCTGAGTCTTCACCATCGTAGGTGAATTATAGGTAAACACATCGGAACAGTAATAGTCTTTCATTTCTTTCATATCTACTTCCAAAGTATCGCAGGTGCCAGCTACAGGATCAATAAGTTTTCCGACCAAGCTTTGAAACAACTTAGGTTGATATCTACCCAAGAACGTGAAGTTTGGGCTGATCTGAGTCATCCTTGTACATAAGGAATTATGGTCGCTGTAATACAAACAAAGACAGCAGTATTCTGCTAAAGCCCGGATGATTTTCCAGTCATGTCGCGCTTTCCCGGGAGGAGTAACAGCTGGCAGCGCAAACTGAGATCGACACTCCATGTTCAAGTAAAGTCCACCTGCCTCTGTGTAAGCACTTCCCGGTAAAATCAAATTAGCAAACTCTGAACCTCGGTCTCCTTGGAATCCTATGTAAATAATTTTACAAGACGTGGGAGGATTCCAATCGTAGAAGATATCGTCAGCTCCTAAGGAGATGATCACCTTTGGTGGGGTCTTTTTTAATACCTCGAACGCTCCAGGTTTCCAACCAGCCTCTAAAGCACCCGCAAAACTAGCTTCTCTTGTTACCACATTTATTACTCCCCAATCTTTAGGCGCAAATTTAATAGAAGATGCTAATTTATGAACACCCTTCATAATCTTTGGACCTGTAGGCCCTTCTAACTGCGCTACCCCTATAAATATGAGTGGACTTTTAGCACTCGTTAAGGGCTCGCTAGCTTTTGGTAATGCATCGGCATTTTCTCCTAAATAAGTAACATGGTAGTTATAATCACACTTCGGACCGATTACATATATATCAGCTTCGTTAGATCTATACGCTTGACGTATCCACATGTTTAAAATTGGTGCTTCAAATCTAGGATTAGTGCCAATTAATAATATTTTGTCGGCATTCGCAACGTCTTTCATATTTATATTCATGGAATAAGCAGCTCTAATGTCTATCTGAGATCCCGTGTAATTAAGTCCGCGCTCCACATACGTATTTTCACATCCCATCATGTTTAAGAAATCTTTACAGGCCACCAAAGTTTCGACATTTGTGTGTGGTCCAGCTATTGCCATCACATTATTAGGAGTAGTACCTCTTATCATTTCACTAGCTTCTTTTAAAGCACTGTCCCATTCAAGGGGACAGCAACAAGAGCCAGCTTTCTTCATAGGTGTCACCAGTCGCTGCATGTTCAATGAATCTATTGCCCATCTACCTTTATCAGAGACCCACTCCTGATTTATTTCATCGTGTTCACGAGGTAGAACACGAAGCACTCGGTCGAACCTATAGTTTAAAATTATATTTGTACCAGTGGCATCTGTAACATCTATAGAGTTAGCTTTTTTAAGTTCCCAGGACCGAGCTTTAAACTTATAAGGGATGTTTGTCAGGGCACCCACAGGACACAAATCCACAATGTTTCCGGAGAGTTCAGAGAAAAACATTTTGTCAACAAAGGTCCCTACAAGCATGTCATGGCCTCGACCAGTTGAACCCAAAACGTCGATGCCACATATCTGAGAGCCAAACCGAATACATCTAGTACAATGAATGCAGCGATTCATTTCCGCACGTATCAATGGACTCAAAGTTTTATTTTCCACAGCCCTTTTACCATCGAAATGTATATCTGTGAATCTAGTGCGATCGTTCCCAAATCTCACAGTCAAATCTTGTAGATCACACTCGCCACCTTGATCACATATCGGGCAATCTAACGGGTGATCGACGAGTATGAACTCTAAAACAGATTCTTGGGCTCTACTAGTCGTTTCTGAGTTCGTGCGAATTTTCATATCTTTTGTGACGTTTACAGCACAAGCGATCTGGGGTTTCCACATTCCTTCCACCTCGATCAGGCACATTCGACAGTTACCAGCAATAGATAGACGTTCATGGTAGCAGAAAGATGGTATGGTCACGTTCTCTCTGCGTAGTGCCTGCATTATCGTATAATATGGAGGCACTGATACAGCCTTCCCATTTATAAATATTTTGATTGATTGTGATAGTCTGATTTGTGTTTTCTGATAGCTGTTCCGGCATTGTAAAAGTTTGCTTGGAAGCGACTTAAGCATTTCCTTTATTGATTACCCCAAAAATATTTCCTCTGTACATAAAAAATCAATTTCGATTTACGTCAATATACATATGTACATGTCACGCTGATGTTATATTTTTAAATGAAATATAAATGTCAATTTTCGTGATATTTATCGAAAGAGGTTATCTTAAAATTAATTACTATGAGACTGGAACTTATTAGAGCATTTAAGTTTAATGATCTAAGGAAGCACTAACCTGATGTATGGAATCAATCAACAGCACAAGTGCGTCTTTAAACTGGAAAAATATTTCGGTTGCTCTCTGACACCTATAGAAAAAAAAAAACTTTACGAGACGGTAGATATGTATAAATCGATAAAACACAAGACAACAACTTCTTAATACATTTAAATAGGGCAGTGTTTAGGAAAGTTGGTTAGTTACTTGTGGTCATGAACTGCATCAGTGAAGGCGTAGTCCAGCGCCAGGCGGAGTGCGCGGGCAGCTCGGGGCGCGGCGGGGGCGGCCAGCACGCGGCGCGCACCCCTCTCGGCACAGCGAGCGCCCACTAGCAACCCGCATGCGTCCGCACACGCCGCCGTGCGCTCCCAACCACTCCTAGACATAATAGGATTCACGGATGATCGACTAATAGTACCCATATCGATCGATTTTAATATATTTTATGCAACTAGCATTTTATCGTTTCATAAGCGCCTTTAATTGATTTATATGAAATAAAAACATTTTGAATTTAAATTTGAGATGTAAAAAATCACTGTGATAAAAATGTACATAGATACTTAAGACTTACATACATACTTACTAACAAAGGTACTTATATTTTATTCTACCTAACCCATATTTTGTACAGGGTGCAATACTTAACAGTATTTTTATCCGTCTTATCGAGTCTAAGGTTGGGGAGACTGAATTAGATTTTTTTGCCTTTGAATCCTGCATAATTAGTTATGTTACTCACTTGCCAACCGACGTTAGTTTCCAAGCGGGAAGCGCGTCGTCCAGCAGTCGCACCGCCGCGTGCGCATATTCGGCGGCGGCGCGGAGCCGTGCGCTCACTGCAGCTAGTGCGTCGCGGAGACCAAGAGCTTTTGTCAAGTCACCCTCTTGAGTCGAACCAGGACGCGTGCTAGAGCCCCACACAATTTCTATAAAGACAAAATTTGATTACGTACGTTAATATAATATTATATACAGAACTACTAAATAAATGAACCCAGGCCTACTTACCTAACAAGTGTTGAAGCTGTGCATATAGAGACCGCGTGCGCAGGATTTGCGCGTGAAGCACGCGGCGCTCGCGCACCAGCTCTGAGTGACGAGTTCGCAGCCAACTCAACTCTAGCCTACGCATCTCCTACATTTAATAAAAAAAATATTAGTAAGAAGGTATAGTTACTAATATAAGTTTACTTGAGATTTACTAATCTTGATCAAAGCCAGGGTATCTGCATCTCGCTATAGTAAGGGGCAGGTCCTTCTTTTCCATTGGGCACTCTGGACAACTGCCCAACGCCCCGCGATCGATGGAGGCCCTCTAGTTTTCATGCCACCAATTACCGATATTTATTCGACGAATCAATAAGATCGTAAAGTCCAAAGTAAAAAAATAAAGTGGGAAAGTATAATTTTGATTGTGCCCACAGCCTCCAGTAGGATAAAGACGGCCCTCTTAGGGGGTCACGTATTGCCCACACCGGACCCTCAGATCTTCGCCATTAATAGCCCCATGTTTATCATAATGGCACTAAGCTTATTGCGGGTTCTCAGTAGTTTACCTAAAATATTTCGACCAACAGGCCTTATAATGATGTCGATCTTATTGCGCAAAAAACTTGAAGAACAGTACCTTTCTGTTAACATTAGCTACGAAGTCTTCATTTTCTGTTGCCAACATTGGACGCCTGTAGATATCTAACCCTATAAACAACTAGAATCAAAAGACATTAGTTTACCGTAAAAATTATGCGTAAAGCAAGTATAATATCTAGGTATACGAAAGAGAAAGTTACCTGATGAATAGTTTTAGCATACGTATCTTTTGATACAGCAGTCGTTATCTCTTCAAATGTCCTGATTTCCTGAATCATAAACGTAAAATATTATAAGGTATAGTTCCCTTTAATAATTGGGTATTTGCGCTAGACTTTCAACATAGATACGTATTTAAAAATGAAGGTAAGATGATGGAATTTGTCCTGCAACCCGTAACTGAAGCAGTCTATACGTTCTTAACTTATATGAGATAGACTCGTTTACCTGTTGTATACTCTCCAGCTCGCCAGAGACCACAGCGAGCCTGGCTGAGGGGTGTGTCCTCTCACTCTTCTCAATCTCCTCGTCGAGTCTCGTCAGCGCCACCAGCACCGTCTCGCTTTTCCTCGACTGCGACAATGGCTTTTGTTTGTCGGAACTCTACAAATATTGACTCAAATCGATATCTTGTTAGGTATGCTATTTAATTTTTATACTGTAGTCCTGTATTAATTTTTTTGTTACTTCTAAAACTACTTAAATGATCAAGGGTTAATTCTTCATTAAATACTAAAATTACAGTTTTAAATAACAATCGCAAAACTTATAGAGAATTTGATTAAGAAGAATAACAAGCATTCAGACCAGAGTGAAAAATAACATCGCTAAAATTAAAATCTTCATAACTTTCCACAACAACTTAGGTCAATAAATAATCCTGTACCGTCTCAAATGAAAAACTCACAGCTGTAACAGATGGCACCACGATTTTCTGAGAGCTCGCCATGCACCCCATGCCCGCACCATAACTACTCTGATTAGACTGACGCCTACACCGCTCCTTAATACCAAATAATGACAATATACAGGTCAAGGATACTACGATTGGCAGATATTCTTCAAGCTTTCAAAAGGATCATTTTGTGTATACAATAGGGCATCGCGCGGCGCGGTACCGACCGTGATAAATAGTTTTTAAGTCATTAGCGGATGTACGAAACGTTGGTGGTCATAAAGGCGGTTAAGTTAGATGGATGCTTCCATCCATTCTTCCTTCCTTCCCCATCCTTATGTTGGCAACATTACATAATATGGGCATGGCATGGGTTTTCTTTTCTTTCTTCTACGTCCCGATCTAAGACTGCTTACTCCTCTAGCTACTCAGTATCACTATTGATCAATTTTTTTGCGTGTATACCTAATTCAAATCTGTTTCAGTACCCTAGACAGAGAGAGAGTTTCGCAGTTCATACTTATTACTTAATATTCAAAATGACTTGTCCATATTATTTCTAACATCAATGTATTACATACCTACGTAATAAATTAGTCACAAACACGAAACACTAATATCAACGTTACTTGTGTAGTATGCATGATAGGCAGCATGAATGTAGTATACATGAAGGACTTTAATTTTTATGGTCTCTGAACTGAACCTACCATACACTATAGCAGTGAATCAGCAAAAGTTAAAATGATTCAGAACCATCTAATTAAAGTGCAAATCATGTCAGCCTCTATCATCAATATCCATCAAGCATGTATTTACTGAGGGAAACGGCAGGGGTGTACTACCGCACAACAATACCAACCATGTCAGAAAAAAAAGTTCATTTAAAAGTATCTCAAAAAGTCGTGGTGGCCTAGTGGTTGACATACCGGATTTCTATGCACGAGGTTGCAGGTTCAAACCCAGGCAAGTATCAATGTGACTTTTTCAATGTCATAAATACTTTCTTAGATATTCTAAGACACCACTGACTAACGGTGACGGAAAACATCGTAAGGAAACCTGGATTTAATTATCTGAAATCGCCAACCCGCAGTGAGCTAGCGTGGTGATCAATGCTCAATCCTTCTCTATACGAGAACAGGCCTTTGCCCTGCAGTGGGACAGTTATAGGCTGTTATTATTATTTATTATATAAAAGTATCTCAACACACGAAATACTGTTTTAAATTAGTGATGAAAACAGTTTTTAATCATGTTCAATCAATATCTATATCATAGCGCAAGCTCGGCAGTCGCGTTAATCACCGCGATACCATCGATACCCAGCAATACCAATAAAGTTACTCATACTCGATTAGTAAGATGTGCTTAAAGATTATTTAAAAAAATATTAATTAACGCTTTTCCTATTACTGTAAATTTTAAATATTTTACTAAATTAATGAGCCTACTCCTCGTGGAAATAGGCGTGACTTTATGTATGTATGTATGTATGTATTAATGAGCTGTTGAGAATATCATCCTTATCATTATTATTTTTTAGGTGAAGTTACTACTCTGAACAACTCAAAACAAAGATGATGAACTGAAAAGAGTGTAATAAATTACTTATGTAATAGTTTTATTTTCCAAAATACTGTAAAAGTTGAATTTTATATGTATAATAATGACTACCTAATTAGGTCAAGTCTATGGTTTCGAAAGGTACAACTCTAAAAAGCCTACTGTCAACGTCGATCTTTCCCCTCCCCCTTCACCCTTCTTCCGAATCCGAATCATCCTTGTCATATCGCTATAGTTATTGCAATTTTATAAATTATTAAATTATTTTAGTTTATTTTTTGTTACTTTATAGTTATTTTTGACAAAAACGACTCGATAGACAAAACAAGCAAGTGGTGAGTGAACTATAATAACTAATAATTTAGAAAGTGTCACATGTCGGTTGCTCTCGAATTTGTTATCAAATTATGGTTTTTATTGGTTACAGGCCGAGTTACACGGTTAACTATAGACCTCAGGCTTCGGCCTGTGGTCATAACAACACGACAACCGTAAAAAAATACGCGTTAAGCTACTAAATTCTTCCACCATACTTTATCAATATCCCACTACTCTTTCACAATATATCTTGTTTTTCCGTAACAATGTCACAGTGGAACAATACTTACGCTTACGACAACCAGTACCAAACCTGGAACGGCGATCCTAACTGTCAATATGCAAACCAAGCCTACTATCCCAACAGAGCAGAACCAGCTAATCAGTATGTGAGCTTTAATGAGTTCCTTTCTCAAATGCAAAACACTGGTGCACCGAACGCTGCCAACTACAGTAATGTCCAATATGAAAACTATCCTACTAGACATTACAACTATCAGAATGTACCCTCCAACTCCCAAAACCCACAGTTGGACAGTTATGGATATGCTGCTGCATCAAATGCCCCCAATAATGCTGAAACTTACCAAATGAATGCCCCAGCTCAATACAACCCAGTGGCTCCCAATGCTAACTCTTACACAAACGCAATGATACTCAAATCTAATCTCACTCCGACTGCTACTGAGTTTGTGCCAAAAAGTACTATGATGAATCCTTCAACAAGCACTCAGAACATTCCTGAGACCACTTTTGTAAATGATGATAGTGAATCTAGAAATAATTATAATAACATTAATGAAACTAGAAATCACTATAGTAATATTAATGATTCACGAAATAATTATACTACTGTAGGTGAATCTCGTAACACTGCTGGCAGTTCATCTGACACAAACTGGAGAGAGAGGCCACAGAGCTCTCAACAAACCAATGAGGGACACCCAAAAACTGATTCATATCAACGCCCCCAAGAAGTCCCTAGAAATCAGGAGTCCAATGGACGTAACCGTGATAATAATTATAGAAATAATGAATCAAACGGTAGACATGAATCAAACAACCGCAATCAAGAATCAGATAGTCGCCAATATGAAACAAGTGGCCGTCAACAAGATTCAAATAGTCGCACTTATGAATCTAATAACCGTAGCTATGATTCAGGCAACAAAAGAGGGCAATCCAAGGGGAATTATAAAGCAAAAAATAAAGATGATGCTCGCACATTCTACAACAGTTCTATAAGTAAGGACAGTCAGGATGTGAGGAATGGAAGAGGGGAAGGATCTGGGCGCGGTAAGAATTGGGTAGGTAGTCAGCGTCTACGGGCAATGGAACGCAACAGCACAGAAGATGAGCAGTATGCCAATACCTACTTGAAGGAAGAGAGAATGGAAAGAGACAATAGAGAAAGGGAGAAGGTGAATAAATTAGAAGCTGTTGCAAGTCCTGCTCGGTCTAAAAACAAACAGCATAATGGTGACCAAGGTGAGCGTGATAATTATTATATTATTCTACTACTGCTTATAATTTCATAGACATTTATTTATACAACAAACCATTTATCTGCTTTAGAATGACATCATATTAAAAACAGCTCTCAAATCTACCCACCTTTCAACTATTGTGTTTATTAATACTGTTTACTTCTAGACATTAGTCCCATTTACAAATTTTATATGTTCTGATGAGTCAAATCAATTATAAAGGTACAAAAGTGAAGAAACACCTAATGTTTTGATGTTGCAGTATTGAGTAAAGCAGTTATCAATTATTTCTGTAAAAAATAGATAGGAAATACATAATATGTTGCAATAGTGAATCATATTATTGTTTAGTTCCTATTTGGAAAATCTATGATTATAGTGCAACTTTGTTGTATCCACAAGTTCATAACTAACATAACATCACGCCTGTATTCCCCGAAGGGGTAGGCAGAGGGGAACATATAGTGCACCCACATTTCACCAGTTATGTTGTAAGTCCCAATGTAATAGGGGGCGAGCCTATTGCCATCAACCGGGCACAATTCCAGACTCCGTACTGCTACTGAGAATTACCTAGTTCATAACTAAATGTTTCTTATATGGTAATACTATGACACACACATTAAATCTAAGTGGTTTATTCTGCATGTTCATAACCACTCTTCTGCCTTTCAGTAGTTTCACTCCACTTCACTTTAAAAATGTTGTAGAAAAGTTAACTGTATGTTTATAAACATACAATTTATACTAGTAAAAGTTTTTATACTATCAGCTGGGAAATATTATGTCTGTTTCATTGTAATAACTTTTTCTGGTGTAAATTGTATGTTTAGAAAAATTATGTGTTTTCTGCTAGGACTACTGCTCAGTCAAAATATAAGACCAGATTAGTCAAGATATTATATTATTCCTATCCATCTTGTTTTCTCATTTCAAAGGGCAATTTTATTTCATACAAGGCTATTGAATGTATGTATTTGTTTTAGAATACAGGTCTAGAGTTACAAAATAATTGTTTATCAATGACAATAATCGCTTACTAGGACTGGAAACTTGGACAATAGTACATCATTGGCTGCCAAATATTATATTGTGTTTTTTGAGTTAAGTGTATTGAAAAACAACTGGCCTACATCCAAGTTGTGAAGAAAGCAGTTAAATGTTGCCTCGTGTTGTGCAGATGTGATGTAAACTGACCTTACATGCACTGTGATGTTTAGCATTTAACTTGGTAGTATTTCCAACTATAGTGTTAGTAGTCCTAATAAATGTTGGTTTATAAAACATGGAATGTCTTATGCATGTTTAACTAATATATGTATGTGTAATAACTTTCATGAATAATATCCATATTATTCAATGTCAACTCGGGTTGTACTCACATTTATTCATGAGTGGATGTACTTGGGGGCTTGCAACCCAAATACAACAGGAGTTAATACTAAATAAGTTTTAGAAATCATTGATCAAATTAACAAATTAATTCCATCATTTATTTTAGTTAACAAAGAGATGACCCAACGGGAGCGTCTGACGGAGCAGCTAGATAAAGGCACGCTGGAATGCTTGGTGTGTTGTGACAGAGTCAAACAGTTTGACCAAGTATGGTCGTGTGGCAACTGTTACCATGTGCTGCATCTTAGGTGCATCAGGAAGTGGGCCATGAGCAGCATGGTTGGTAAGTACATATTGCATATATATTCAGCAAAGAATTTAAAATTAAACAAATATTATTGCTTTATAAAATTATGAATTCATTCTGTGTTCAAATTAGACAACTTTGTAATAACTCTATCTTAATATTTTAGAACTAAATGATAACAAACCAAAATAATACTTATGTCTAACTTTTATCAAAGATTTTCTAAAAAAATTATTTGAAGGAAAAAACGATCAATATTATTTATAGTTAATACAAACCGACATACTTTAGTTAAATTTTTAATATAATTGTAAACTTAACCAGAGGGCAAATGGCGTTGCCCCGCCTGTCAGAACACGAACGAGACGATTCCCACTGAGTACCGCTGCATGTGCGGTGCAATGCGCGCTCCGGAGTACCAGCGCGGGGCGGCGGGCGCGCACACATGCGGCCGCGCCTGTCGCCGCGCGCGCACGTGTCCGCACCCTTGCACGCTGCTGTGCCACCCTGGGCCCTGCCCACCCTGTCAGGCCACAGTCGTCAAGTATGTTTATATTACGTTTCTGTATAAAAACCCTTGTCCTTTGTCATCTCCATCTATCTGTCTGCTACCATTATCTGATTGCTTTAACTTTCAGTTAACATTACCTAAGGAACATAGATGATAAATCTCAAAGTATTTAATAAATTGGTAAACAATATGAAGTAATCCTATTTCTTATATGGTATTCTCAGATTTAATCAAATACGTAAACACTTGTGATTCGAGACTCGTGATACCACCAATTTAAGAGTATATTCTGAACTTCTTACAAAATACTTTGTAGTAGAGTAGCCGTAAAATCAACCTCAACCTTCTGTGCAGGCAATGCGGTTGCGGCGCCGAGACCCGCTCCGTGCTGTGCAGCAGCAAGTTGCCGCAAGTGTGTGGGCGCGTGTGCGGGCGCACGCTGCAGTGCGGTGTGCACACTTGCGCCAACGACTGCCACGAAGGACCCTGCGAGACCTGCACCGAGACTGTCACACAAGGTACGCGCTTAGATAGGTGTTCTATAAGTCCCCGCTGGGATCATTTTGATTAAAAATATAGCAACCCTTGCCGCGTTCAGTCCTTAGATGGGTCATTACATTGACCCTTTAGTACATTGGTACGTCCTGCCCTCTCGGATCTCTGGCTGATTATGTGTCGGAATGTAGACTCTTGCTTAGTCTCTAGCCGCTGTGACCGAAATTCGCGTCGTCATTTTCTGATGTAACCAGTTTGTCACGAGACAGTGGTGCATGGTCTAGCATATTGTGACCGCTCGCCTGCCCTACAGTATGCTACTGCCCGGCGGCGACGTCCCGCGCGGTGACGTGCACGGCGGAGACGGGCGCGCGCGAGCGCTGGTCGTGCGGGGACACGTGCGGGCGCGTGCTGGCGTGCGGCGCGCACGTGTGCCGCGCGGCCTGCCACGCGCCGCCCTGCCAGCCCTGCCTGCTGCTGCCGCAGAGCGTGCGCACCTGCCCCTGCGGGAACACACAGTCAGTATCCAAACACACCACTGCGTCAATGCCATTAAGTATGAAAAGAGGTTTAGAAATAATTAAAAACAAATAACAATTTACACCCAGCAAAAGACTTTTCTTTTCTTCTACAGAGAAGTGACATCATTCCTTGGTAGTCGCAAACTCAATTTCGCATCGTCTCCTATTAACGCCTTGATGAAGCTTTTCTCAATAATTTTATCGATCTGCACAGGCTTGCAAAAGACTCGCGCAAATCCTGCACGGATCCGATTCCGTTGTGCGGCAACATCTGCGCCAAGCCGCTCCAGTGCGGGCCCGCCGGCGACAAGCACTTCTGCAAACTGAACTGTCATGAAGGTAACTGGTTTCATTAGACTATTACAGGACAAGTGTACAGTCAGCAACTGAATTTGGACAATTTTGACATTCATATTTAGACTCATATGTATATTCAGTTAAAAGTTCCAGGATCATCATTACTGTATTTTTACACCTCTATTGTCTTCCCTAGGTCCATGCCCTGAGTGTCCCGACAAAACAGTCCTACAATGTCGCTGTGGCCACTCGAGCCGCGAAGTACCCTGCGCCGACCTACCAGAGATGTATAACAACGTGCTGTGTCAAAAGAAATGTAACAAGGTATGTCCTCCAGTTAAATCACCTTCAAATAACCCTCTTTTGGGCCTTGCCGCAGTTTGGTAATCAATCATTTACTTCTGATCGAATTTCGGTCATAGTAGAACTCGGCGAAGGAAACCAGGTCTTGATGATCTTTCTAGATTTAGCAAAAGCTTTTGATACCGTAACTGTTCCTTTGCTTCTAAAGAAAATGGATTTAAGGTATAAGGGGTACACAGATAAAACTTTTTTCAGACTATTTAGATGTTCGACACCAATGTATCCGAATTGAGAATATTACTAGCGATGATGTAAAACTTCTCGATTTTGGTGTCCCACAGGGCAGCATGCTCGGTCCACCTGATTCTTAATTTATATCAATGACCTCTGTATTTTGAATATAGCACACGGCAAAATAATATCGAACGCCGACGACACAGATATTAAATATTTATGTCTTGCCGGAGACTAGCTAACTACGCAAGTGATTTTTCAGTGGATTTTATTGATAAATTACAATAACTTCGCCGTTGTTACATAACAGTATAGCTATATATTGAATTATAGTACATAACTCTATATATTTATTAGAATGAGATGTATAAAACATTTATTTGACACAACACGCACAAACAAAAAGTAAAACAACAAAAAATAATAATCTAAATGTTTAATGTTAAGGGTAAAACTCCACGTTTTTTCCCTTCTCGCATCTCTTCACCATTTTGGGATAAACAAGTATGTTAATACACATTCACTGTACAGAAGCTGTCGTGCGGGCGTCACCGCTGCCGCACGGTGTGCTGCGCGGCCACGTCTCACCGCTGCGCCGTGGTGTGCGGCCGCACGCTGTCCTGCCAGACGCACCGCTGCGAGGAGTTCTGCCACACCGGCCACTGCGCGCCCTGCCCACGCGTCAGTGAGTACCTCACTTTACTAATTTGATGTAACACGTTGCCTATCTTATCCCCGACGAATTACACACCATGGAAGTTTTCGAAGCGGTATTTACTACCGGATATGGGCCATTCTTTTTTAGGTCAGTCTCCACGCCTCTAATATTATTTTTCTCACATATATTTTGTTTAGGTTTCGACGAATTAACGTGCGAATGCGGCGCGGAGGTCCTCCTGCCCCCGGTGCGCTGCGGCACGCGGCCGCCCGCCTGCAGCGCTCCGTGCGGCCGCGTGCGGCCCTGCCGGCACCCGCCGCACCACTCGTGCCACTCGGGCGACTGCCCGCCCTGCGTCGTGCTCACCACCAAGCGCTGCCACGGAGACCACGAGGTGAGCCACCTAACTGTCCAGGTGCTGCTGCCCCCGGTGCGCTGCGGCCCTGCCGGCACCCGCCGCACCACTCGTGCCACTCGGGCGACTGCCCGCCCTGCGTCGTGCTCACCACCAAGCGCTGCCACGGAGACCACGAGGTGAGCCACCTAACTGTCCAGGTGCTGCTGCCCCCGGTGCGCTGCGGCCCTGCCGGCACCCGCCGCACCACTCGTGCCACTCGGGCGACTGCCCGCCCTGCGTCGTGCTCACCACCAAGCGCTGCCACGGAGACCACGAGGTGAGCCACCTAACTGTCCAGGTGCTGCTGCCCCCGGTGCGCTGCGGCCCTGCCGGCACCCGCCGCACCACTCGTGCCACTCGGGCGACTGCCCGCCCTGCGTCGTGCTCACCACCAAGCGCTGCCACGGAGACCACGAGGTGAGCCACCTAACTGTCCAGGTGCTGCTGCCCCCGGTGCGCTGCGGCCCTGCCGGCACCCGCCGCACCACTCGTGCCACTCGGGCGACTGCCCGCCCTGCGTCGTGCTCACCACCAAGCGCTGCCACGGAGACCACGAGGTGAGCCACCTAACTGTCCAGGTGCTGCTGCCCCCGGTGCGCTGCGGCCCTGCCGGCACCCGCCGCACCACTCGTGCCACTCGGGCGACTGCCCGCCCTGCGTCGTGCTCACCACCAAGCGCTGCCACGGAGACCACGAGGTGAGCCACCTAACTGTCCAGGTGCTGCTGCCCCCGGTGCGCTGCGGCCCTGCCGGCACCCGCCGCACCACTCGTGCCACTCGGGCGACTGCCCGCCCTGCGTCGTGCTCACCACCAAGCGCTGCCACGGAGACCACGAGGTGAGCCACCTAACTGTCCAGGTGCTGCTGCCCCCGGTGCGCTGCGGCCCTGCCGGCACCCGCCGCACCACTCGTGCCACTCGGGCGACTGCCCGCCCTGCGTCGTGCTCACCACCAAGCGCTGCCACGGAGACCACGAGGTGAGCCACCTAACTGTCCAGGTGCTGCTGCCCCCGGTGCGCTGCGGCCCTGCCGGCACCCGCCGCACCACTCGTGCCACTCGGGCGACTGCCCGCCCTGCGTCGTGCTCACCACCAAGCGCTGCCACGGAGACCACGAGGTGAGCCACCTAACTGTCCAGGTGCTGCTGCCCCCGGTGCGCTGCGGCCCTGCCGGCACCCGCCGCACCACTCGTGCCACTCGGGCGACTGCCCGCCCTGCGTCGTGCTCACCACCAAGCGCTGCCACGGAGACCACGAGGTGAGCCACCTAACTGTCCAGGTGCTGCTGCCCCCGGTGCGCTGCGGCCCTGCCGGCACCCGCCGCACCACTCGTGCCACTCGGGCGACTGCCCGCCCTGCGTCGTGCTCACCACCAAGCGCTGCCACGGAGACCACGAGGTGAGCCACCTAACTGTCCAGGTGCTGCTGCCCCCGAAATTAAAATTATATTATCTGACCTAAAATTGAATTTGCAATATAAGTGTGTTAATTTATCTTTTGTTTTCAGGAGAGAAAAACAATACCATGCTCTCAAGAGGAGTTCTCCTGCGGTCTACCTTGCGGGAAGCCGCTGCCATGCGGCAAGCACACTTGTATCAAGACGTGCCATAAAGGACCTTGTGATACCGGGAAGTAAGTAATTCGATTCTGCCAACACTGTGTGAAGACTGAAAATTCTTTACGTTAGTGTAAAATGTGTTTTTTTTTGTTTAGATGTACTCAGCCGTGCATGGAGAAGCGTCCGAGCTGCGGACACGCATGCGCGGCGGCGTGCCACGCGGGCGCAGGCGGTGCGGGCGGGGCGAGCGCGTGCCCCAGCGCGGCCCCGTGCCGGCGCCTGGTGCGCGCCACGTGCCCGTGCGCGCGGCGCCACGCAGACCGCCCGTGCTGCGACAACGCCAGGGACTACGCCAAGTAAGGGAGCTGATATATTACTGCCGGCCCAGCAAGGCCACGCGCGGTGCGGGTGGGGCGAGCGCGTGCCCCAGCGCGGCCCCGTGCCGGCGCCTGGTGCGCGCCACGTGCCCGTGCGCGCGGCGCCACGCCGACCGCCCGTGCTGCGACAACGCCAGGGACTACGCCAAGTAAGGGAGCTGATATATTACTGCCGGCCCAGCAAGGCCACGCGCGGTGCGGGTGGGGCGAGCGCGTGCCCCAGCGCGGCCCCGTGCCGGCGCCTGGTGCGCGCCACGTGCCCGTGCGCGCGGCGCCACGCCGACCGCCCGTGCTGCGACAACGCCAGGGACTACGCCAAGTAAGGGAGCTGATATATTACTGCCGGCCCAGCAAGGCCACGCGCGGTGCGGGTGGGGCGAGCGCGTGCCCCAGCGCGGCCCCGTGCCGGCGCCTGGTGCGCGCCACGTGCCCGTGCGCGCGGCGCCACGCCGACCGCCCGTGCTGCGACAACGCCAGGGACTACGCCAAGTAAGGGAGCTGATATATTACTGCCGGCCCAGCAAGGCCACGCGCGGTGCGGGTGGGGCGAGCGCGTGCCCCAGCGCGGCCCCGTGCCGGCGCCTGGTGCGCGCCACGTGCCCGTGCGCGCGGCGCCACGCCGACCGCCCGTGCTGCGACAACGCCAGGGACTACGCCAAGTAAGGGAGCTGATATATTACTGCCGGCCCAGCAAGGCCACGCGCGGTGCGGGCGGGGCGAGCGCGTGCCCCAGCGGGCAGAACTTACTTCAGTAACAGCCCCAGTATATATCAGGAAAATCTTATCCTTTGCTTCTTACAACCAAGTTATTTGACAGGACCATTGTCTTAAACCATACACAACTCCTACTTCACCAGCAAAATCTTTTCCACAGAATGATGAGCGCTATAGCAGCTACGAAGATGTCTGAAGGCGGTTCTGTAGATCTGTCAGAGGTACAGCGCCCCGGCAGCATGCTTAAAACGTAAGTTTTTACTTATAATAAATACATACTTGAAACATATTGGCCACACACAACACATACATTCTGTCCACAAGAAGTACCCATTTATAGCGAAACATTAAATCCAAATTACAACACAAATATCCAAAAAAATATTATTGTGTTGATCAGAACACTTATTTCAAAAATGAATACTCAATATTATTAACAGCTTTTTTATGGCCTTATTTACTGTCACAGACATTTAACACTTGCAAATCACAGATTCAATACTATCTTACAAGCTCTAACTACAAAAACCAACCCTCCTACCATAAACATACAGCCTAGAATGCGACGACGAGTGTCGCGTGGAGGCGCGCACGCGTCAGCTGGCGCTGGCGCTGCAGATCCGCAACCCCGACGTGTCCGCCAAGCTAGCGCCGCGCTACAGCGAGCACGTGCGCTCCACCGCCGCGCGCGAGCCCTCCTTCGCGCAGCAGATACACGACAAGCTCACCGAGCTGGTGCAGCTCGCTAAGAAGGTAACACTGGTACTCTGATACTCGTGTTCTTGGAATGTGTTGAGTTATGTATACAAAAATGTCTCCTTTAAAACGATATTATTACAACACGACATTTTCCTTTTTTTATTATTTTTACTGTTGGGAGGGAGATACACATAATTTACACAGGTCAAGACTGAGGAGTGTGGAATTCCAACTTCACTCATAAAGACTTTGTCGTGCCAAATATTCCGTCGTAAAAACGCCTATTATAAATGTAAACTTAACTCCATCCTTTAATAAGTTTAAGTTTATATTCGACTTTTGTCTGCAGTCAAAACAGAAGACCCGAGCACACTCATTCCCGTCAATGAACTGGCAGAAGCGTCAGTTCATACACGAATTGTGTGAACACTTTGGCTGTGAGAGTGTCGCGTACGACGCTGAGCCCAACAGGAATGTAGTGGCCACTGCTGATAGGGAAAAGGTAAATACCAAACTCCTAGCTGATTTCTTACTTTAAGATCGTTTGCGCCACTCTGAGTTATCTTATTTATGCAACTATGATGTTGAATTACCATTATATTTTAGTGTAAACCCGGTGCTACATGATTTTATTTAATCTAGCATATAGCCCAAGTGAACAAGTCGTTATGGAGTTCTGGCTTATGGTTCCTACACACTATACCTGCGGCATAGCTAGCGGCTTTTCCCAATGCGGTTATCCCGCCGATCATTTTAGCTGTAACAGTCACATCACTCGAATGCCAGGAGCGAACTAACGCCGGCTCCCTGCGCAACCCGCCGGCCGTGCCGGAGGCTCGTTTGTTCGGCAAGCCCGGCGTAAATACCCGCCGGGAATGCCCCCAGTTCGTTGGTGGCTTGCCCGCCGGCTGGGCCGCCGGCATAGTGTGTAGGAACCATAAGGTTAGGTCATAAGTTTAGCTTAGGTAGGACTTTAGGTAATTTCATTTTATATTAACTTTTTAGGGGGCTATAAATAGGTCATTACCTAGTTTATATTGCAGCTTTACATTTTTCATTAGCTTTCCAAGCAGAGTTCTTTCAACTACGTCTTTTATTCACCTAACAACGTAATTGTCGCGTACAGTCGTGGCTGCCCGCGATGAGCGTGCTGGAGGTGCTGGCTCGCGAGGCAGGCAAGCGGCGCGTGCCGGGCCCCGTGCTGCGCGCGCCGCCCGCGCCGCCCGCGCCCGCCGCCGCGCTGCCCGCCGGCGCCGCGCAGCCGCTACACAAGTATGTACTGTTCTATACCTACTGATCAAGGCTACAAGCGGCGCGTGCCGGGCCCCGTGCTGCGCGCGCCGCCCGCGCCGCCCGCGCCCGCCGCCGCGCTGCCCGCCGGCGCCGCGCAGCCGCTACACAAGTATGTACTGTTCTATACCTACTGATCAAGGCTACAAGCGGCGCGTGCCGGGCCCCGTGCTGCGCGCGCCGCCCGCGCCGCCCGCGCCCGCCGCCGCGCTGCCCGCCGGCGCCGCGCAGCCGCTACACAAGTATGTACTGTTCTATACCTACTGATCAAGGCTACAAGCGGCGCGTGCCGGGCCCCGTGCTGCGCGCGCCGCCCGCGCCGCCCGCGCCCGCCGCCGCGCTGCCCGCCGGCGCCGCGCAGCCGCTACACAAGTATGTACTGTTCTATACCTACTGATCAAGGCTACAAGCGGCGCGTGCCGGGCCCCGTGCTGCGCGCGCCGCCCGCGCCGCCCGCGCCCGCCGCCGCGCTGCCCGCCGGCGCCGCGCAGCCGCTACACAAGTATGTACTGTTCTATACCTACTGATCAAGGCTACAAGCGCCGCGTGCCGGGCCCCGTGCTGCGCGCGCCGCCCGCGCCGCCCGCGCCCGCCGCCGCGCTGCCCGCCGGCGCCGCGCAGCCGCTACACAAGTATGTACTGTTCTATACCTACTGATCAAGGCTACAAGCGGCGCGTGCCGGGCCCCGTGCTGCGCGCGCCGCCCGCGCCGCCCGCGCCCGCCGCCGCGCTGCCCGCCGGCGCCGCGCAGCCGCTACACAAGTATGTACTGTTCTATACCTACTGATCAAGGCTACAAGCGGCGCGTGCCGGGCCCCGTGCTGCGCGCGCCGCCCGCGCCGCCCGCGCCCGCCGCCGCGCTGCCCGCCGGCGCCGCGCAGCCGCTACACAAGTATGTACTGTTCTATACCTACTGATCAAGGCTACAAGCGGCGCGTGCCGGGCCCCGTGCTGCGCGCGCCGCCCGCGCCGCCCGCGCCCGCCGCCGCGCTGCCCGCCGGCGCCGCGCAGCCGCTACACAAGTATGTACTGTTCTATACCTACTGATCAAGGCTACAAGCGCCGCGTGCCGGGCCCCGTGCTGCGCGGTAAGTGTAGCTATATTTACTAAAATTATACTTATTTCCGTCGGTTTTACTACTCACCACACATACACAACCCCACTTCCTCCACTTTCGGTGCTATGGTAGTCCAAGTCGTTAATGATAAAAAAAGATGAAGCGCAAGGCTGACACTGACTTTCAGCCCAAGTTACTTGCACTTAACCTTATTACTCGTCAAGTGCACTTCAAATACTTATTCAACCCAACTCCGACTCATCTAATAGATCAACTAGCGGCTGGGCAACGCTGACCTCCACTAACGCGTGGGCGGCCCGCAGCCAACAGAAGCCGCAGCATCCGCCGGCTGAGAAGATCGACTACTTCGACAACCCGCCCGACAACTAGGCGACTAGCTCAATTGTAACGTAAGCACGTACACTCAGTGCATTATATTGTTGTGTTTAGTCTGTCATTCTAATAAATTGAAAAGTAAACAATTATTATGATTAAGAATTTTTTAAATAGCTAAAAATATGTCGGATAAAATTTAAAAAATTGATTATTTTAAATAAATTGTTCTGTTAGATCTAATTGAGAGGATATGGCAACAACTTAAATTATTTAATATCAGAGTGTAACTGTTCATCTGCAGCGCAAACTCTGCAGTAACAGTAAAATCTTAACTTATTTCTAATAAAACATAATAATTATTTACTTAACAACATGTTGGATCGGACAACATTGAATTTCTACTATCATCTTTCCAGATTGAAGTTGTTTTGACCCATTTTCTAGATTGCTTGAGGTTTAACTTTGTGTCGACTTATACAGGCAATCTGTGTTATGTTCAACATTTTATGTTGACTCTTTAAGGGCAATAGGAAACACTTTAAAGAATCAGGTTTTTAACGACTAGCTGCTCTACTCATCATCAGCAGTCCCAGTGAGTTAGCAAGAACATGATTATTTAATTAAAGATATAATATGATACAAGATCCGCATTTGAGGTCTGTCATATCATCTTATGATGAAAGTAGAAAATCAATGAAAAATTCTTTTTATATTTTTTTTTCTTAATTTATTTAATAGCGACAGTGTAGCATGCTTAGATAGTTCAGTCAAATAACAGATTGATGAGAAGAATTTGTGACTGAAAATCTCATATTAAAAAATATATCATTTGATAAATACAAGGTTTGTTGAGTGAAATGATTTTGATAAAAGGTGTCTTATTGGTATATTAATTTAAAAAAAATAATCTGTAGGGAATTCTACAATTGGGTAGTTGGCACCACCAATGAATTGACATACTTTTTATGAACGGCCAAAACGCAATTCGTCTATAGATTTTGTATGGCAATAGGAACCTGTGACGACACTAGTTTGCAAACTCTATTGACTTACTATTTATTGATTTCAAAGTTAATAAAAATGAAATTTTACAGTTAATTAAAAATGTATAGGGTTTTTAGGGCTAAAACATTTTTTTTGTATTGTCATGGAATATTTGTTTAATGGTGTCAACTACCCAATTTATAACCAGTTTCAGTTTAGTCTTGTGGTAGATGTCACTTTTTGACATTATTTCCGTATATGTCATTTTTGACAGTTAATCATTGAGACCGAAATTATGTTTTTAAATTACCATTATTAGCTCAAAGATACCTCAATGAGTTCTTTAATCTTCATGAATTGAATATGATTAAAATACTACTTAATAATAATTATTGCCTAATCTCCTGACTACTTAAACGAAAAAGTAGATCATATTCCCGAAGCACTATACATTAAAATTATCTTTTTTATTGCACTGAGTGTACACCCAGAGACAATAGTGTCAATTTTATATATGTTTACTATTCTTATTGTAATGTATTGTACACTAAATCAAAATATCATATAGTTTATGTATAGACTTTTCTAATGGGGCATATATATTCGGCGTATTGAATGAATTTATTGCACGGCGGAGGAATATCTGCTTTTCGCATAAGTAATTAAAAATTATATGCATAATCTCGAAAATCTTCTCGGTTCTGTATAAAATAGTCCATTTCACGTCTGGCTACACTAAATTAACCACTTTTTAAAACTATACGAATAATGCCAATCGAGGTTTTGTAATGGGCTACTCTGTACAGAAACATAAAAAAATCTAGCACAAATGTAAAGCACCTAATATAAAAGACAGCCCCTTAACCCTTACAGACACTATCGATGCTATATGTAAGATTTTTGTGAAGGAGCACAGCCCTTAACCGCGTACAATAGTGAAGCACGCCTTACGATTTTACCGTCTCACATTCATTAATACTTATAAAATATTTACATATGTTTAAAGAATAATCATACATGTATAACAGAATTGCGTTTTACCCGACTTCAGCGTAATCAGGTGTGTTCAGTCATTGATTAGTCTGAAGAGAATCTGATTTAAAAAAATTAACTTTAAAATACTACAAATTTACCAGCTCTGTGGTCATATTATTTAACTGGTATAATGCTACGCGCGAAGAATGATCACTGTAATGTGCGACAATCAGAAACTGAACTTATATTTTAAGCCTTGAACATTTTTTAGCATGGGAATCTCGAAGCTTAGAAATTTCGCACTGGACCCCTTTGTCACCTGTAGTCGGGTAACAGATTTTTATAAATCCCTGTTTTATATCGTAATATTCACATTATTCAATACTGTCATAGATATTGTGAATGTTATGTCAAAGTACCACGATATTAATTGTTGATAAACACCAATTTATTAGTAACCTTTATATACCAATATAGCCTAAATGTTGTTGAACATGACTTATAATTATTTTTACAATTGATGTGATTTATAAAATTAAAATTACTGTCTTTTATCGCTTTCCTTATAAAAATACTATTAAGCGAAAGTTACGAAAAAGTTATGTTGTTCCTTACAACTACACTACCTGCGTTTAGTAAAGTATTTTTATAATGAAGGCTCAGATGATTGGCGTTACCATTGTTTTAAATTAGTTGTATGTCGTTTTAGTTCAACGAAAATCACCCTTCCGTATTATATATACATTTAATTTAAGGTATATTTTAAATGGCCTAGTCCGATTTTGTCTGTTAATTTATTAGAAGAATGATCTAGCTAAGAAATTTGTAATATCGCTATTTTACGGACTCTCATTAATTACCTATTTTATAAATTCTCCAGAAATTAGTTAATCAGAAGAATTAACTGATTGAGTAAATCATTTGATTATACTGTTCTAAATCGATTAGATAATAAAATTTGTCTTTTGAGTCTAGTTTGTGTATTCTGTAAAACTGGCTTGTTTAAACGAATTCAAGGTGAAGGGGATTTGTTCTTATGAAACATTTTGATGTAAAACTTCTAAGTAGAAATCTATAAAAATATTGTAACTAACTTAAATTCGCTGTTGTACAGGCGACATGTGTATTAAAGTGTTACATATTTGTTATATCGTGTTTAATTTATTATTATATATTTACAAGTTTATTCACACGTATATTTATATGCATCAAATATATTTTTATATATCGCGGTGTTTCACATTGCAAAAAAAAACTTTAGTTTTCCCATTACCTAAATCTTGTTGTCATTGGTCATAAGATACAAAGTTTCGACAACATTGCAGTGTTTTACCAGTCTGGTAAAAACAGAGGAATCGAGAATATAACCATGCTAACACTGACAAGTCACATTTCCTGTAGCCGGTGTTATTAAAACAACTATTGTTTTAACGATGCAGGCAATATTGACTTTAAGAAATCATCTGTTGCTAAAGAAATGACAAATTGACTAAAAAAAGTTCTCTTCAAACGAGTAAGGACTACATGGAGACACAGCATACAGGCGTCCAATATCTACAATGAAACCACAGTATTTTAATACAACGAATGTTCAAATTATTTAATGTGTAACAACAATTTCACATATGCTTAAGAGTCGTCAATGTCCTTCAATATGCTGTCTATATAATGAGCTATTTTTAACATTGGATTCACTGCCTTTTTACGATAAAGGCAACAACTGCAGAGGTTCATAGAACCCTTGGAAGGCTTTTCTTCTTTCAAAGAATCAGGCCATGTGCTGCTGCAGGACGAAGATGACTGGCTGATTGATTCTTTAGAGGGGCATATCTTGGCAAAAGTGCGCCATGGCTCGCTAGCGCGGCGAGACATCCTTTCCACTGTTCGCTTTTCGCACGAATGTTTACATAATGGCTGCCAGCAAGTACTTGCATATTTCCCTTCTGAATGTCTGGTTGTTCTGGTCCATGTTCTCGCTTTTTTGCTCGGCAATGGCTACGAAAAACAAAAAAGCATTGTATGTTGAATTTATAAACTGTTTTACATCAATCATTATCTATTAGGTTCGAGATTATTATAACTACCTTCTCAAATGTTTTCCTGAATTTTCTTATTTGTACTGATTTTTTCCGTTTCATATTTTTTAGACTCGCTCTGGACACGTTCGATTCATCAATAGCAAACTTTATTGGTGAGACGTAAGGCTGCAAAATATTACCTAAAATTAAATTTCCTACTAATTAATGCATATTACTATGACCTCAATGAGCTCTGGCATTTAAGACTTAGCAACCAACCAACCTATCGGTTAAAGAATATCTGCGGCAGCACTAAGTACCCATAGAAAAGTTCCACAAACTGAAAAAGAGAACACCAATGACCGATTTCGTTTCACGCAATAAATATTAGAACGATAATTACTCACACATTCGGTTGACGCCTCTTCGCAACACATCACAAGCCAGCACCGCCGTCAAGAACTGTGAACTGTAGTCACAGTAGCAGTTGCCTGGAACCAAATCGTATTGTTAGTAGGTAACTTCAGTCGGTTGCATCCATTTCAAATGAAAGACACTAATATAAGTAATTACCATGATTTAATTGTACAACTTGGTATGCAAACGAGACCAGCCGGGACCATATTGCGACTACATTATTGTTATATTCCTGATCACCTTTTTCGCTAACTGTGACATGCTTCGATTCGTGTTCACTAACTGTATTAACACTTTCGTGTTCCGAGGTTTTGTCTAATTCTTCAAGTATGGCAAACTTTTCTAAACATTGGATATCCTCTTTGACAGACTCGAGTTGCATATTGATATCTTCAGCTATAGTATTATTTGTAAACTCCATTTCTTCAGGTTGCTGGCAATCGTCACAGTTAGGTTTCAAATTTTCCACTACGCTGTTGATGCTATCTGAACAGCTATTATCATCTTTATGGTCTTCCACGCTTTTGAAGTCGTCTATGCAACATTTACTCGCTGATAAGTCGTCGTGACTAAACGTGTCATCAGAAAACTCAGTCTCAGTAACTTGGGTTACACGTTCATCCTCATGAAGGTCACAGAAACTTTCAAAGAAGTCGTCGTTGCTCGCGCTGAATGAAGTCTTGGCGCTGCCCTTTCTGATGTGCTTCTTAATTCTGGACTCGCTCTGGCAAAGTCCAAACTGGTCGTATAACTTGCGCCTTGCCCTCCGCTCCGACAACTCTTGACGTAAGATTCTTTCCTGGTAAGAGCGATCTTTCAATTTCTTAGCGGCATCCAACTGGCTCCTTTCAAGGGACTTATATTGCTCGTATAGATACCAAGACCGCACCCGGTGCGACTTTTTATCAATAGTATCTAGATCTAGAAAACAAAACAATCTTCTTTCATAATAACCAAGGAGTCTTATCAAAACATTCTACCATTGTAGGTACTGACCACTGAAGCGTCAGTGCCACTTACCAAGGGAATCCAAAAAATCCATATCACGTTTAAGGAAACCAAATAAAAAATGTATTTTGAATGACGCGCTGAATATAAGATTTACATAGTTCAAGCTAATTTTTTCTTTAATTTTCTAAGTATTTGTGTATCGTAAATTGTGTTCGATGCTTTTTCTGCCAGAAGTAACCAAATCTTGTTTAATTTTATTTGACAGATTAAAACAGGCCTATTATTATATTACTGCCAGCTTGTACATAAATGAAAAGACTCTTTCGTTCTAGAAAATAAATAGGTCATTAACAATCTGTATCGTACTACATGGTATCTATGATGGTATAGATGCTCTATCTCACGGAGTCCGTTTGACTACGAATGTTGTTAGGCGTGCACATTCACATTGTTTTAGTGTGTGTTACTTGAAGGGCGCTCTGGTCTACGTAGTGGTTTTATACTCTTAGTTTGGTCTTTGTCACGGTTGCGACGAAGCGGCGCCATTCACCAGCGCGCTTCTCAGTAAACGTTTCAAGTACAGCGAGAGCCAAACCATAATTAAATTATACAACTATATTTAAAGAACTATTCTGTGAGCCAAATGGACATCGTGGGATAGGACATCTGTAGGTATCTACTACACACCATGCCGGTAAAGGAGTGTATTGCCTTAATCCCCGACGTGGTCGACAGAGGTATAGGGTAAACTCTTTTTAACTCATATAAGTCAATAGCATAGGTCTGATACCTACGCCTGGAATGAAAATACAACTTCCAGGTTTAACATAAGCCTTCTCCCAACTATAAAGGGATTGACTTGCAGTCTAACTTGATGCAGCTTTGAATACCAATTCTACATGGTAAAGTGAAGACCTCCGCAATTTAGGGAGTTATGTAATACATACGATACGAATATAGTACGATACTCCGATAGAAAAACAAAACATTATCAAAATAAAAAAAGATACGTAGGTTTATTCATTTAATAGGACACCGACATTTTACATTTAAACAAATTTAAGTAACTCAACGAAAAGTCAACTTCGAGACAACAAAAAAAAATATCTCGTAAAAAATAAGCTGCTCTTAAACACTTAACATACATTAAAACAGAGTAGCTAAGTAATCATATTTTATTCAGTTACAACCTGACGTTACAACATATAAACAGTAAAATTGACGATATTTATATAATACTACTGATCCAATAAAGACCAAAATAAGATATATCTTATTTTTTAATTACGTACATTAGTTTGCTATTAGGACTCAAGGAATAGGTATGAAATACTAAACGACATCTGTAGAACCCACTTATTGATAACTTTATTATACCCTATACTTCACAAGTAAAGACGCTATTTTATGTAACATCGGTATTTAATTATTTCTGCATAGTGCTATTATTATAAAATAGCACAGGCAAATAAACCACTAGCTTTCAGTTCAAAGGAAATATGAATACTAAGGCGCGATGATAAAGCTTTTTTCCACCGAAAACTTCTCATCGACACGCTCAATTATATTTCGTCTGGGCGTTGCGTTGGTGAGAGTTCAATAATTATTTATTTCTCACATCAATACGCTAAATACCTAACCGGAATCATACCCGCGACATCTTCAGCAAAATGCTGAAAGCATAGCTAGTCTTGTTATTTATATTAAATATAACGGTTTTTAGTGTTGTTATAATAATCAAATGTAAAGGCGGACTAAATAAGCTGACTACAAACAAAACTAATGTTCTGCAAATTACCGTCAACGTAACTTCTATTTGTAAAAAGTTGTTTGAAGTAAGAACTGGGTCACTAGAGATGTCGTAAATATTATTATTATATTTTTTAGCTCTAATAGAAGAAAATGGCTCCACCAGCCGGCTGTCTGCTGAAACCAGGGTTGGTTTGCGAAGAATGTACACCGGAGTTCATTAGTTTCACACTAAATGGTGATCGACGTTCTTTTACTCCACCACGTTTCATAGGGTGACCCTGAAATAAATATTAGAGATGTAGAAACCGGTCTCTATTTTTCCAAAACTTTGGGCTACAGCACCTTATCCACGTGCTATTTTTTTCTTGTTCAGGTATTGCCATTAAAATAAATTATAGGAATATTCATATGAATGCATGTGGATTGGTGCATGGTGAGACAAATATTCTGGAATAATCATGTGACGCATGGTTGGAATTCGCGATTTAACTTGATATGACATTTAGACGAACAATTTACATACAGATATTAATTTTATATTTTACACAAGTTTTTGTAACTAATGGTAAATGTAAACCTACCAAAGGTATAACAACAGGTGGGTGTTTATCGTGGGTGTTTCGTAGTCGACGCCAGGTATCACAACCAATAGTCTCTGGCTGCAAATGCAGATCTTCCTTATCCGCAAACCTTTCCGTGGTGTGATTATAAGTAGCTCCCAGGACCATATCCAAACTGTCTTGTGGCAAACTTAAACATTGAAAATATATAAATTATAATGAATACAACAACTTACATAATTAATATTCACCTGAAGCCTCAATTCTTTACACCGATTTTTCGGTATTTGTGTTGTTTAAACTAAAAACATTAAAAACTGTTATTTTTTCGGTGGTATCTTAAATGTGGTTGAAATCTGTGATTTTTGGCCTCTCTTTTGCTATATAAATATGTTAAAAACAAGAATAAATTACATGTTACTTTTCTAATAAATATAATAGGATGGCGCGTAGCTTCCAACTACACAAATAAGTACTTACAAAAAAGGATGATAAAAGCTTAGTCGCCTAACACTAGCAAGTGTATGATGCGAGAACAGTCTGGACCCAGTGGGACCATCATGTTTGTCTTGAGTAGAAAGCAGTATGTCTTTACTTAGTACACCTTCTTTCCTTAGATCAGGAAGAAGTTTTTTATTTCTAACTTGTTTGATTCCAGTCATTTTATTGAATTGATAGTTGCCTGTTACTACTGAGTTTTGAAAATATCTAAAATGAAAAACTTAATTTATATTTTATTTAGATGATTGAAAATTTATACACAATGTCATTATAAACAAGTATGCTCCATAGCAACGATCCCAACTAACTATCGCTATCGTAGCTTTATTATTAAGTGGCAACACAAGCTACTGAACCCATAGCATTTTATCACTGCTATTATTCTACATAAACTTTAATGTTCAGTGTTTAATGTTCCTTCGTTGAAAATAAATATTTTATTAAACATAATTATGTAATGAGTTATAGAATTTAAATAAATATATGCTCACCAAATGATATTATTACAAGTACGAATAAAACTGAAATAATTGTACACATAGTTGTACTTTTATATTTTTTTGAAGCGGCAACATTTTGACGACTTCCGCTTCTCGCCCATAACATTTTTAAGTCTTCGTCATCCGGTAGCCATATTTAATCCAACGCTTGCACGCTGAGGAAGCCTCAGCGTAGTGACGCCATTTTATTTTCTTGTTGTGACCAAATAGTGATTGAGATCTTAAATACGGTGAAGTTGTAAAGAATATTAACCAAGATGAGTTACGGAAGACCACCGCCGCGTATCGACGGCATGGTGTCGTTGAAAGTGGACAATCTTACGTACCGCACAACGCCTGAAGATTTGCGTCGTGTATTTGAAAGATGTGGCGAAGTAGGCGATATTTACATACCCAGAGACCGGTACACAAGAGAAAGCAGGGGATTCGCTTTTGTCAGGTAAATATCTACTATTTTCCGCTAAACATTCGTGACGTCATTGGCACCGGTATAATACCACCTGCCCTGCCCATATACAATCTCAAAGCGTGCACATGCACATATTTCGACTAATAATTATCAAAGTATGCTTCAAACGCCTAATGCGGTTACTTATCATTAATACCTATTATGCTGATAAAGTTATGCACTGCTAATTAGGATTAGTATTCTTCAGTCAATATATTGCATTATCTTATTATTCAAGATTCTACGATCGTCGTGATGCTGAGGAGGCTTTGGATTCACTCGATGGGCGTATGTTGGATGGCAGGGAGCTTCGCGTACAGATGGCGCGCTACGGACGTCCATCGTCTCCGTACAGAAGCCGATACGATCGCCGACGCAGGTAACATAATTAGATCTTATCTTTTGCGCAGAGAACCCCCTTAATTTATCGCTACACTGGCTGGCTGACCACTTCTTTTCCTTCTTCTAGTTTGTGAGATTATCACATACTTTTTACTTGCTATCATTTAGTGGTGTAATAATATTGGTACAACCATCTATTAGATATAGATATGATTACAGAATGCAGATCAGAAAAGGCTAATCACTCGTGTGTTATCTTCAATGACGTTATGATATCATATTACTTATTAAATGAGAGTCAACACCCTAATTTGAGGAATAATGTATGTTGATTAGGTGCTTGTTCCTAATTTCATCCACTGCTAATTAGTCTTCTGGGATTAATGTGAGCCATGTGTTTATTTGTAGATGCTGGTATGATATCTACATCAAAACAAATGTGGCTCATATTTGTTTTGTACATTATATTCAACAGCAATCAATCTACTTTAAAAAAATCATTTATATAATTATGTATTGTGTGGTCAGCTAGAATATTACATTTTAACATGCTATTTGTACTGTTCAGCTCGCACCGACGGAGGTGGTACATGTCACAATCGTGTAGCTCCAAAGTCTCCAGTTGCGTTTAACACGTAAGGAGGGGCGCATACGTCGCTGGCATTGTGCTGAGGATATATTCATATGTGTTGTGTGATGGTTATTCTTTTAGCAACTCGCGTTCACGGTCTCGTTCACGTCGTCGATCCAGGTCTCGTTCCCGTTCTCGGAGGCGGTCGTACACGCGTAGCCGCAGCCGCTCTCGCTCCCGTAGCCGCTCTGACTCGAAGAGCTCCCGCGGTCGCACTCGCAGCCGTTCCCGCTCACGATCACGCTCCAGGCATTGAAGTGCTGAGTGAGTACAACTTGAAAATACAAACAATTACCTACTTATCTACATCTTATGATTCAATGTAATGATTTCTGAAGGTTGTTTTGTATTCTGCTTTAACCAAAAAATAGACAACAATTTACATAATTCACGTTAGTTCGAATTCTCATGTACTAGATTATGTGTACAATATAGTATGATAAACAATGTCCCTAATACAGAAAGCTCAACATCTCCTACACATCTAATGCTAAGTACAAGTAGTTGACAATGTTTCTCCTTTCAGGTTGAGAGTACCAACTGAGAGCTGAAGTGCTGTATGCATGAATCTGAGCAGCCTTCGCCTAAGGTACTAAAACTCATCAGTTACTCATAAGCCATCCACAGACCTAACTATGATCAACATAGTGGCAAACACGCAACGTAACAAATTATATTTTAAGTTCCCTTAAATTTAACATAGGCTAACTGCATAATGTAAGAAATTGTATTCCCTAGATATTTCCATTCTTTCTTTTTTGTTTGTATAGAACTTTTTCATGAATTTCTCAAACATATCTATAATATGAATTACAATAATACTAAATTGAGTTAATTTCAATTATTGAATGTATCTGTTTTACTTAAGTTTAGATAATTCTGCATCATACTATTCAGTCACATGTATTTGAGTCTTCATGTTATTGTATTAGCTTACTTAATGTATGTAATTAATCAGTACTAGGTGTAAGACCTATGTGGTCTTCGATATTATTTCAGGTTAATATAACAAAATAACTGGAAGATCATGTACCTACTACAACCACAAGTGATTATTGGGCTAAATTGGGCATTATTGTGGGACATCATCATTCATGATTCTTGGTAAATAACTTGTAAGAATGTGATGCCTCGAGTCTTTAGTTACTTTGTTTTTAATATACTTTATGTACTACTTTTAACATTGTCAATATTATCTTAAGTAGTAGGCCTTTGCTTGTATCAATACCTTTTGAACACCAAGTCCATAGTGCTTTGTGGCACATCATTCAGTATTGCCATTATATTTGCAACCCCACTTGTGCCTACTTGTCATCAGTGTTTGGTGATTAAAAGGTTATGTGGCTTCATTCTAGATGTCTTTAATCAACAACTGTAGAGCATGTGGCCTATTACTTACGACTTTTTTTAACTTTAAGTACATTGCATTTGTTGCAAATATTATAAATAAAAAATAATGATTCTGTAATATTAATCGAAATGTTGGTATGCTCAGGGCGTGGAGTACGCGGGGAGCGAGGCTGTATGCGGGGAGGGGGGGTTTGCTGTTTGCTGACAACTGCTGTTTTGCTGTTGTTGCCGTACATAAGTTATGAGTAAACTTTTATATTTATTGACAAACCGAGACACGCATAACCTAGGTAAATTGACGACTTTGACTCTACACCCAGATTGTGTATGTAGTACTTACAGGCACGTAGGGAAATACGATGCGCACATTACTCAAATTTGTATTACTGTCCACATCTTCGCAAGTGCTGTCTCAAACCATTTCGCTCGAGATAATAGTTAAAAGTATATGTATCGGGGGTGTCGGCGTACATGCGACAGAACCACTAGTATAACGTAAGCGCGAGACGTAGGTGGCGGCGGGCAGACCAGCAGACTGCGAACTAATATATGCGTTTGTTTGGCAGGCCGGTGCTGCACGCTGGCCTGTTTGCTGTGGCAGTATCCTGTGCTGATTTGCAGATTCGCATGCGGCTAGGTTTATCGGTAAAATGGAAACGCCCTCCCTGCCTCTCCGATTAACGAGCGATCTAAGTACATGATGCGGCTTATAATTTCTTTTTTATTTAGCTATAGGATATCGTAATTTAAAGGAATGTTTGATTGAACTGTAATATCTTGAAGAATGAAGATCGTCACAGGTGAAGACTCCAGGCATTGGATTTACGTAGGTTTTGTCGGAAATAAAAGTATTTAGGAATACAAATTGTTTTATTTTACTTCCCTTCCCTAGTAAATTGAATATACATCCAGGGAGTACAGATTCTTACCGTTACGAGTGACCAGTCTATCGTAGACGAAAAGAAGTCTTTGGTTATGACGTCCCGATTCTAAGTTAGGGTACAAATATGGCAACCAAAAAAAATGATTTAGTACGGACTGCTATTTCTTTCACGAAGTCCGTTTGGCTCTATAGACAAAAGATTTCTAATATGTTACAGTGTCATTTAGCGACTATTATAAAAACTTTTTTTTCTCCATATATTAATGGCCCACTCCTGTGTACACTTCTGTGTCACGTGCGTGTGAACTGAGGGACCAACACTTATTTCGCAAAATAAATATTGTAGGGTTTAGGAGTATGTAGATCTAAAATAATTGTAGAACTAATCCGGGAATTTGTAAACAAACATCAAAAATTACAGGCTTTAAAGTGCGGTCCCTCAGTCCTCACAGACTATCAGCCTGATCTCAAAAACTATCTGAAGAATAAAGGTGTTTTGACTACATACAGACATTTGTAAAGATAATTTACTGAATAATTATATAAATCTAGTCAATTTATTTTGAATCCTGAGCGGATCCAAAGTAAATACCATAAACTTATATTTATCTTCGCTAGGTCCCTATCTATCAGCGTTAAACTCGAGATGACTTCTAGAGCATCGTATAAAGCTTTTAAAGCGCCTATTTTATGAAATTCATTAGCCTGCCTTAACACAAATCCTAAATTCCTATACATCATCATCATCATCAGCCGGAAGTCGTCCACTGCTGGACAAAGGCCTCCCCCTTAGAACGCCATAATGAACGACCACTTGCCGTTCCTATACGCCTTATTACAAGTACTATGTACTAACACTAATTATACGTTTTTTAAAATTGAGATCTACAGAAAAATCAATACCAAGATCTCTAACTTCTACAACCCTTATAAACGGCTCGCCCTCTATTCAATACAGGTGATGGCATGGGCCACTTGGGCTGCGCCTGCGTGTGAAGGACATAACTGAACATTTGGAGACATTAAATAAAGTTTTTTATCCTGGCTCCATTTGATAACATTATTTTGCTCATCTTGGAGAACATTATGGTCGGTTATGTCTCTCACTACACGAAACACTATCAAGTCATCTGCAAAAAGTAAACAGGATGATTCCTCAATCACATCAGGTAAATCATCAATCATGTACATGTAATGTACGATATTGACACTTTTTTATTTATTTGAACTTTACTTTCAAACAACGTGGTGCATACTAAGATGTACAGTGTGAGCATGGTACGTTTCTGAACGTTTACCACATACATCTGTTGAGTGTCAAATAAATGTCATTGTCAAAAATCAAACCCCCCGTCAACTGTCAATTCAACGTGTATTCGGCGCATTCCCATGCCTTAGTTTTTAAATATAAAGTTTGTGTACCTGTCTATATTGTATTCCTTCAAAGAATGTCTTCGTCTTTCTTTTTAAAAGGAAAATCTAGGCAAGTTCAAAAGAGAAAAGGCGAGAAAATAAAGAAAAAGAATCCTAAAAAACAGAACGCACCTAACCTAGAAAATGGTCAGGAATCTTCGGATAGTGAACTAGATCTACGAAAGTTTTCTGATGGTGAGGAGACCGAGAGTGACCATGAAACCGCTGAAGAGAAGAAGTTACGTATAGCTAAGAAGTACTTAGAGGAAATCGAAAAAGAAGAGGCGAAGAGAGCTGAGCTCAAAGAAGACGACGATGCTGTAGAAAACCGATTAAAGAAGGACTATTTGGAACAGAAAGGAAAACTTAAGATCGAAGTTGCTGAAAAATATATCGTGCCTAGTGAAAATGACGTCAAAATTATTCGTGCTAAGGAACACCGCTTAACCCTTACATGCTTATGTATAAGTAGTGATGATAACTTCGCATTTACTGGCAGCAAATGTGGAACTCTAACCAAGTGGGGTATTAAAGAAAAACGAAAACTTGCTTGTTTAACTTATAAAACTCATTCAAACTTAATACAAGGTGGTGTCACATCGGTGGCAATATCTACAGATAGTAAGTTTTTGGTGGTCTCGGATGAATCACCATTAATTACAGTTTGGGATCCCACCACTCTTAAACACATACACACATTCAAGGGACACAAAGATAAAGTGACAGGTCTTGTCTTTAGGAAAAACACACATGATTTATATTCAGCCAGTAAAGACAGATCCGTAAAAATCTGGTCACTGGATGAGATGGCCTATGTGGAGACTTTGTTTGGCCATCAGTCCTGCATCACATCTATAGATGCACTAACACGAGAGAGAGTAATCACAGCAGGAGGCAATGATACTTCAGTCAGGATATGGAAAATAGCAGAAGAATCCCAGTTGATATTTAATGGACCAGTAGCATGTTTGGATGTAGTGAAGCTTTTAGATGAGGAGCATTTTGTCTCAGGCAGTGACAACGGCTCATTATGCATTTGGAGTGTACTCAAGAAGAAGCCTCTATGTACAGTTACAGAGGCCCATGGATCAGAGGATCAAGTACCAAGATGGATTACTAGTCTGGCAACATTATTGAACTCTGATGTCTTTGCATCAGGGTCCTATGACTTTAATATCAAACTATGGAGAGTTTGTGACCAATATAGAAAAATGATACCTATGTTTAGTGTTGTAGTGTGTGGTTGTGTAAATTCAATGCAGTTTACAAGTGATGGTCAACAGTTATATGCAGCTGTAGGCAAAGAGCATAAGGCTGGCAGATGGTTCAACTTTCAAAAAGCAAAAAATGGACTATTAATTGTTAATTTTACTTTTAAGACGTAATATATTGTAATAAACAATTTAATTTTCATGGCAGTTTTTTTTTGTGTCTTGTTTCTTATCTTACGCAGTCAGATTTAAATCTTTATAATGGCCCGCCATAATATGGGATTAGAGATGTGCAGATTATGACTTTAACCGACTAGCCGATTGCTAGGAGGCCGACAAGTCGGTAAAGCCGTTCACAGACCACAGTTTCGGGAATTTCCGTAACGCTTCGCTTACAGCTGATTCGTGCGCAAATCGCATACCGCCTGCGAACGTATGATGTTTTTGACAATTAGATAATGATTCCCGTAAAGTCAAATGTAACCAATTAAGTTTTTTATTTAATGCAACGATATTTCAAGAGTAATTTAATGTAATTCCCCATAACAATGATTTTCACATCACTGCCCCCTACATACATTTTATTGAGGAATACATTTATATAACCTGAATTTATTACGGCATTTCTTCTCAGAGGTAGTCAGTTAGGAAATGTCGACGCCATCTAGTTTCTCGTTTATTGAAATCTGACGTGTAAAAGTGTTTGTGAAAATCTATTTCCAGAAGTAAATCATTTATTCATTCATACGCCGACTACAATAGTGGCCGGACACATAGATCAATAAGAATAATTTTCTCTATGCCGGACATACGGCTTTACCGACTAGTTGGCACATCTCTAATTGTCATTTTTGTAAGGATACTGCACCCCAGCATGTCTCCAGTGCTGGTCTATCGGAATCGCGCATAATACCTATATCTACGATAAATAACCTATATACATTTTATCTGAGATTATATTCTATGCGTTACTGGAGTTTTAATTGTCCAGAGCCATCCAATAAAACATCATAAGCTGAAAAAAAAAAGGTATTTGCCTATATTGTGTCCCACAGCTGGGCAAAGGCCTCCCCTTTCTTCTTCCAAACTACTCTATCCCTTGCAGTTCTGTCCACGTGCGACCCGCGAATGTTGTCCTTGTCAGATCATCACATCACCTTCGCCGCGGTCAGCCTCGACGGCGGGGTCCTCCCTCCCTCAGGCGTCCAGTGAGTGACGATTCTAGCCCATCTGTCGGGGTGCATTCGCGCGACGTGGCTAGCCCACTCCCACTTAGCTGTTTTTTCTCCAACATCTGCTACTTGAGTTATAGAGCGCAGCATGGTGTTTCTAACTCGGTCTGTTAGTTTAATACCCAGTATGCTACGCTCCATTGCTCGTCGGCAAGTTTCTAGTTTGGATTTCTGTTGTTCGGTAAGTGACCAACTTTGAGCACCGTAGGTTAGGACGGGCAATATGCTTATGTCGATGAGTCGCCTCTTAAGCTATATCGACAGATGTCCTTTTAAATGGTTCTTAAGGGCCCAGAAGCTTATCCATGCATTTTGGATTCGCCTCTCTAGTTCTTTTTCTTACCGGTTCCTAAACGAATCTATTTAGTCTTTGCTCTATTCAAAGAAAGTCCAATCTCAAGACTTGCTGTGCTCAGATAAAAAAAAAAAAGTTCTAAAGAAGATGTGGAGAATAGCACTATGTCGTCAAAACGAAGATTTGTTATCTGGTGACTGCTAATGTTTATGCCACGTGATTGCAAGGAGTTTGGCAGCTTTTTAAAAACCTCCTGCAGAGCGCTTGTGAACGGCTTCGGTGAGAAAAAATATTTTATCAAAATATCCGGATAAAGTACTTTTCAACAGCACTGATAGCCGAGTGGTATGACCGTTGGACTGCTAAGGCAAAAGTCGCAAGTTCAAACCCCGGCACGCACCAATCCCACATATAATATAGCATTAGACGAAACGAAACCAAGGTGTACGGTTAATTTAGTTTTATAGCGTATGTATATTCAATAAAAAAGTAGATTACAAAAATAATAATTAATCACCTAATGCTATATTATATCTCAAGTATAACATTACTATCAACATTTTGTTCAATTGTGTGGTCACACTACTTAACCTATTTTCATAGGATTACAAAAATAATATTATCTCAACTAAGAAGTATGTAATAAATGCAATTTTAGATACCTATTATATGCTATTATTTAGTAGTAACTTTTTACTAAAAGTTAAGTACACTAGACTGTCTGATATTCCTCTCGTCTAGCAGCTAGAACATGCACAAAATATGTCAGTGGACGTGAGGATTGAGGGGCCAGTTTTAATCATCAGTATCTTCAAATTGCGTCGATATTATTTATCAATTACTTTTTACAAATTGCTTTAAGGCTTTTACTAAAACTTTAAGCAGAAAAAGAAAGATTTGATCCGATAATATTCACTAAAGTATTAATCTTTGTTGTGTGTACACAGTAGTCGTTATATTTTTTTCATCTTTGATGCTTTGTGGTCTGTTAAAGATGTATAAAATATTTTTTTTTTTCTTAAAAAAAAAAAAAACGTCGCCCCACACTAGGAATTTCTCCTGTATCGTGGGTGCGTTTCACAAACATGAAATATCACATACACAAACACCCAGACTCGGGACAATCAAATGTGGATCTCACAAATTTTTGCCCCGCGCGGGAATCGAACCCGCAACCCTTAGCGCAGCAGTCTAATCGCTTAGCCACTGCGCCAATCAGGTCGTCGAACCCCGGTCATACTTTATTATACCATATTATATTTGTTTTGGGTGTGGTGGGGTATTTTAAATTAGATGTTAGGCGAGAGGTAGCCTTGGCAACATAATATCTGTTTAAAGTGTTTCGCGGTCTAGTCTGTAACCCGAAAATTTTAATGGAACTAATATTATATGTACCAGACGGGTACGCGAGTCGGCGGCGGCGGCCAAAAAGAACTACTGGGAACTAGTCGGAGAGATAATATGTTTGTGTAGCTCTGGTATGCCTTGGATGTATAGTACAATGATCTAAAGTTTTAGTAAGCATCCAATGAATACTAAGATATTATTAATATAGAATTTTATTAAAATTTATAAGTAATATGTTAAGTTACTATATTTGTATAACTTGTCTGTCGCATTAGGTTAAGTGCACCTGTAATGATAGATTTAAGTAAGATAGTTATAAATAAATCTAAGCCGTATTGGCACTTTATTATACCCAAATTGTGGTTATCAAACCTTATTTTAGAAATAAACTTTAATTAGAAAACACTCTTTGTTGTAAACACTGTTATAGAGTCTTATATATCTGGCTGAAAAGCGATTTTAGTGTTACAATACTTTTAGAAGTTTCCATAATTACTTTTCTTACTCAGCCAAACATAATATTATTAGTTCTGTTATGTACTTTTTATAATGTTATGCAATTTTGTAACTATAAGGAAAAGAGTTTAGTTATCATCTACATCAATAATTATTAGAATAATTTGGGCACATTGTTTTATTTGATATAGACTAATAAATGGTAATAAGGCTAGGAATAAGGTCATCAGCTGTGTCCATTAAATGGTAAAATGTGGATATGCAATTGCATACCTCTGCTTAACCATTTATAGTTAAAGTCTCATTACTATAACCAGTGTTTAATATTGATCTACCACTCCACTGTACAAAACCTTCATGATAAAAGTTTCAAAGGAAAACAAATATGCTACAATCATCAGCTTTTAATTTCCTATAATAAGTTCACATTATAATTATGTGGCTGTTAGTGATGCTTACATCCTTATTCATCGTAGTATACATTCACATTATACATTCCCAGAATATGTAAATGGCAAGTTGTCATTCATTGTCGCGTTCTATGGGGGTGGGCTTTGGTCATCAGTGGACATCTTCTGGCAGATGTTTTTTTTTAATACTAAATAGTTGTGCCCACAATTCTCCTGATGGTAAGCAATATTATGGCCCAGGATGGAGCGCGCCCACCCAATAAAAAAATCACAAAATATGTGTGGTATGACTATAAGTTAATCTCTGCAGTCTTAAACTGTACAGTTAAGTCTTCACCCCACTATAGTATTAGCTCCTCTCAGTTGCAGATATCCTGCTGTTATGTCCATTGGCAGATTTCTGACAGTTGCAAATTCTTCAGCGTTGCTATAAAACAGTTTGGAGTGGCGATCTATGTAAGGAGCAGGGAGGCCAGATATATCTGAGTATTTTTTGGTAGGTTTGAACGTCGGCGGTGCGTTAATAGAGTAATCTGAAATAAAAGTAGGGTTATAAATTAATCTGGACAATTCATTGCAGTATTATTACATTCGTAGTAGTCAGGAATTTCCTCACTTACATAAAACAGCTTCGTTAGGCCAGGGTAGTGCTCTTTCAGCAGTTAATATTTGTTTTAACGATCTCCACATACGTTTTTTACAACCACTTTTCACTACGAATTTGTTTTCATTTTTAAAGCAATACGTTTTTTCCGTGTCGCCTGTCATAATTATGTCAATATTTTAATTCTTAACAAAATTATTAACACTATTTGGACTGAAGCAGAAAAACGCAAGTATTTACAATAATTATTTTACACAATACGATACAATTACATCAGCATAGATGATAGAAAATATTATGACAGAAGTAACGTCAAAAACGACGACGAATGAATGAACTCAAACTATATATAGTAGCGATGCGGGAATAGCCAGTCCACCTTCCTTGCCGCTGGATACATTTTTGAGATGTCCTCTTTGTCCTCAAGCTCGCATTTTTAAAGGTAAGCGGGGTTTAGGGATACATATTGGGAAGGTCCATAAATCCCAAAATGTACCTCTAAACCCTACTAACACTCCTCCCCGTTCGGCCGATACATCTACCTACCCTTTTTGGCAGACGTTATCAAAATTGAAAAATTCTGTCCCACTTGTAAAGCGAGTACCCCGTGGTGCCAGGCCAACAGTTGCTAAACACTTAGCCAGTTATGTTCGCCTCGCCACTCGGGAGAACTCGCAAAGTGCTTGGGAACAACTGCTTACCTTCCCTTATAAGATTCTACATGTGCAAAAAAGTTTGGCAAATACAAAAACATTAACAGCCCAAATTAAAGATAATTGCAACACTTCTACGTCCATTTTTGATCCAAAATTCCCGACACACAATAATTTATCGTCAAGAAATATAAACCAATATGTAGAATCTAAATTAAGCGAAGGTGATATTAGGGGTGCAGCTAGATTACTGTTTAGCAGTGATGTGGTGGCACCTTGCTCTCCAGAGACTTTAGCAGCTCTGGAGAGCAAACATCCGGCTCCAGCGGATAACCTTTCTTTTCCTGACCCCCCAGATATAGTTTCACACTCCCTTCAAATTACAGCTCAAAATGTTTTCACAGCCATGGGCTCCTTTCGAAGTGGCTCAGCTGGTGGACTCGACGGCCTGACACCTCAACATCTAAAGGATTTGACGTGCCCAGGCGCCGGTGAAGCTGGTGAGGAACTTTTGAAGGAGCTTACAGCTTTGATAAATTTAATGCTTTCCGGCAATGTGAATGAGTCCATCGTCCACATTTTGTATGGGGCCAACTTATGTGCCCTACGCAAAAAGGACGGTGGCATTCGTCCCATTGCCGTAGGAAGCATTTATCGGCGTATGGCAGCCAAAATCTGTTGCAAATTTTATAATGAAGCCCTTTCGGACAAATTCCAGCCCCTTCAGCTAGGTTTTGGCTCAAGAGGGGGCTGTGAGGCTGCCGTACATTCACTTTCAACTTTTTTAAATTGTGGGAAAGGTGAGGTCATATTGAAGGTTGACATTAAAAATGCATTTAATTCTGTTAACAGGGACTCCTTGTTGGCAGAAGTTAAAAATGAAATCCCTAAAATTTATAATTACCTTTGGCAATGTTATAGAAACCCATCAAAATTAGTATATAAAGACAACCTTTTGGAATCAGCAGTTGGCTGCCAACAAGGGGATCCTCTTGGGCCAGTTATTTTCAGCCTAGCTATCCATCCTATAATTAAACAGTTAAATTCAAAATTCAATGTATGGTATCTCGATGATGGAACTCTAGGAGGTGACGTAGAGACAGTTTTGAAAGACCTTCAGTTCCTAAAGGACAAATTAAATTCTATTGGTTTGGACCTCAATCTTTCAAAATGTGAAATTTTTATCTCGGACACTACCGACAGACAAGACACTTTAGCAAAATTTAATGAAATAGCTCCCAATATTAAAATTATAAATAGAAGTTCTCTACGTCTCCTAGGGTCTCCTATTTTGGAAGAATCCTATCCAGATTTTATAGAAGAAAAAATTCAAAATTTCAATATAATTTCGGACAGACTTTTCAAAATTACCATGCATTCGGCCATTACTTTGATTCGATATTGCTGTTTCGGCCCAAAATTTACTTACAATCTGCGGTCAACCCCATTGTGGAAGCATACCCAGCTTTTGGAAAAAATTGATCAAATTATCCGGACCACCCTAACGTCGATTTTGAATATTTCCTTGGACGACCGAGCTTGGTCCCAAGCCACGCTTCCAGTCCGTTTGGGTGGTTTAGGAGTTCGTACAGTTTCAAGTTTAGGTTTACCGGCATTTCTCTCCTCAGTCCACAGTACTGAAAAATTAACCAGAAGAATTCTAGCTTCTTGCTTGGTTAATTTTGAGGTATCGTGCTTAACTGAGGCAGTGTCAGCTTGGAAAATGGCTTGCCCAAACACTGATCTCCCGAACCAGCTTTTCTCCCAAAGGCAGTGGGACGAGCCGCTCTGCAGATTGATACGGAATGAATTGATTAATACGTCAATCAATACTGCTGAGCGCGCTCGTCTGCTGGCTGTGGGTGAATGGGAGTCGGGCCTTTGGTTACAGGCACTTCCGTCGCCCAACATTGGAACAATGTTGGATGACAACACATTCCGCGTAGCTACTAGTTTGCGCTTAGGGGCTCCTAGTGTTGCTCCTCATCGATGTCACTGTGGTGAAGCAGTCGACAGCCTCGGACGGCATGGTCTGTCCTGCAGTAGGACTGTAGGAGTGCTGGTCGCATACCAAGACACGCTACCTTGAATGACATCATCCGTCGTGCTCTTGTCACCGCCGGCGTACCAGCTGTATTAGAACCAAATGGCTTGGTACGTGACGATGGAAAGAGACCAGATGGTATGTCGTTGTTGCCATGGAAATTAGGAAGGCCTTTGGTGTGGGACGCAACGTGCGTCGATACCCTTGCACCTTCTCATGTTTCTGGATCAGCAGTTTGCGCTGGCACTGCTGCTGCTGCTGCGGAGACCCTTAAGCGGCGAAAATACAATAATCTGATTGGGAATTGTATTTTTGAGCCGTTTGGGGTCGAAACATTTGGGCCATGGGGTCCGAGCGCCCGAGCCTTATTTAAAGATCTTTCAAAACGTTTAGTCGATGCTTCGCGTGATCAGAGGGCTGGTTTGTTTTTAGGTCAAAGAATCAGTATTGCCATTCAACGTGGCAATGCTGCCAGTCTTCTGGGCACGTTTCCTTTTGACAACGATGAGGAAGAATACTTCGATGCTTTTTAATTTTAATTTTATATTTAAGTTGTAAATAGTTTTTAAAGGAGGTAGAATTTAAATGTGTATATGTATATAATTATTTCTATTATAAAAATTACTAACTATATGAGTAACAAAAATGTTATCTGTGGTTTCTTGGCAAGCACGTGTTTGACGCAATTTTAATGTCAAAATATGTTTAAGGTTATTCTTCTGTCATTTTATGTTCAACCTGAAAATAAATGTGGTTGTTGTAGTGATTATTTAAAACAGCCATGGATATAGTTAACGAGATTTTAGAAAAAGAGCAAAAGAAAGCTGAAAAGTACAAACCTATCACAGTTGATAAACACTTGGAGCTCGAACTTGATATTGGCACATTACTTGCTTCAGATACAAATGACTTGGACTCGAAATCACTACAGTAAGCAGTTTTATTGTAATTAATCTGTTAACAATAAGCTTCAATTGTTTATTAAAGAAATATACAAAAAATATTAAAACAGTTACGGTCAAAATCATTATCTCCTACATCACACATGTTATTTTTCCAGGGCAAACAAAGATGACTATTTACAGGCATTGACACGTGACAACACACAGCTACTCCTGAATAAAATATGGGAGCTGCCTACGGAGAGGGTTGATGAAGCTATAGTGGTCAGGTTGCCAGAACCCAAGACTGTTATTCCTAGAGCCAAGCCCTGTCCTAAGCCGAAGCCTCTCACTAAATGGCAAGAGTTTGCTAAAGCTAAGGGCATCACTAAGAAAAAGAAAGATAAACTGCAGTGGGACGAACAACTGCAGAAATGGGTGCCTTTATATGGGTCAGTAAATATATTTATTTACGTTATTATATGTATAGATGTAAATGTTTAATTTTTTAAATTTTGTTCTTTGATAGTTGACCTAAGCCATTTAAAATGTCTAAATTTTTGTAGATCATTTAAGGATTGCATTATATAACTTAAAATTATGACCAATGGTTGTGAACAAAAATAGTTTTATTAATTTGAATGATTATTACCTAATTCAATTTTCTATTTAGTATATTTGAAGTAGTAAAGTAGGCAGAAAAAGTATCCCTTTGGAAAACAGGCTAACTTTATTACCCGACTGGGATGCAAAGAATGTGTTTGTATAATTACATAATAACATTATCTTTTATTCTAGTTTCAAGAAAGCAGCTGCAGAGAAAGAGAAGAATTGGTTGTTAGAGGTACCGCAGAACTTGGATCCCATGACAGACATGTTTGAGAAGAAGGCTAGTGAGAAGTCGGAGAAGGTGGCTAAGAATGAGTTGCAGAGGTTGAAGAACATTGCCAGGGCTAGGAAGGTCAAGATACCTAGGGTTGGACTGCCTGTCACATCAGACAAGGCCTCAGCTACACAGGTAGAGTGAACACTATGCTAGTTTTTAGTTTTTTCATTTGGATGTTAATGTTAAAAAATGAATAATCCTAATATTTGTAGGGCAGTTATTTAAAAAACAAGAAGGGATATTGTCATAATCATTATAAGTTTAGATTTAAAAACCTTTATCATATTATTATCTATCCTTTTTAGGCTTTTTAAGGCACAAATTTTAAGATTATGCTTATATATAGCAGATAAATAATATGAAACTTATATGCTATATTTTTTTCTTTTTCCAGCTGGAAACAGCAGCCACAGTTGCCAAGGCTTCCACAGCATCTCTTGGAAAGTTCCAAGACAAGTTGCCAAAAGAAAAAGAAGCCAGAGGCAAAGGCATTCATGAGCTCATTCCAGGGAAAGAAAGAAAGCGCAAGCTGCCTATACCCACACCCCAACAGGAAAGGGAAAATAATCTAAATATGCTTGATAACATCCTGAATAAGAGACCCAAGATTGATATGGATAAGGCTGTTGCAAAGCATATACATGATGAACAAGTGCAGTGAGTATTATATTACTACAATTATATTGTCTTTTTTAGATAATAAATGTTCTTTATAAATATCAGTAACTTTCAGATAAGCACAGTTTAGTAAAGCTATGAATTAATTAAGATTGCTATACTAGTTGTTTTGGTGTAACTAGATTTAATTTTTGGCCATGGATACATATCTCTTTTTTAAGATTTCTATTTCTTATGTTTAATTATTATTATATTATTCCTGTCAACTTGGTAATACGCAATTTATCTTACACTTAATTATTTGTTTTTTTTTTTACTACTTAAAAACCTGTAATAAACACCAAAAATAAAGAATTTTTCTTATGTTAGTCTTCTTTTCACAGCCGATCTGATGAAAAGAGTAACACAAAACCTGCTAAAGGCAAGCGTAACTTCAAGACGAAGACTAAAGGCAGCAACCCCACCAATTTCACTGCTAAGAAACCTAAGGCTGGTAAAGGACAGCGAAATCCAGGCAAAAAGGCGGGAGGCAGGAAGAGAAGATAATGATGACAACTGTAAACTTTCAATGATACTATTTTAAAAGATAATAGTTTAAAGACTCATATACTTGCAATTACTCAAATATTGGTTTAAATACATGTTACATAGAGTACAAAATTGTACAGGGCTTTTAATAGATTGCATTGCACATTTCTATTGGCGCCCATTAGTGAGCCAAACAGAATATTTTTGCGTAACGTAATATTAACGCTGACAGTGTTTCAAATATTATTAGGAGTCTTTGTGATAAGTAACGCGACATCGATTATAAGCAGCGTATTTTTGTTATAAAATATCCTGGAACTTCATGTTTACGAAATGTTTGAGCACCGAAGTAAAGATCTCTTATTTATTCTGCTGGGTTCTGACTTTCTGAGTAAGGCTCTTACAAAATATTTAAGTATAATACCAACTTGTTAACGCCATTGCAGGAAAAAGGTATCTTTCTTATCATACGAATTACTGACAATAATAATTTAATTTTACCTTTTATTTACAACTAGATTCAATGTTTTTCGAAAGTCGTAAAACGTACCTATGATTAGCAATCATTTAGTCAGGTCAATAAAAGGGGAATCGCACCAAGAAGCGTCGACGTGATATTTAGAATTTAATAAATAAACAGCAATGCAGTGGTCAGGCTTAACAAATTGTGCGCTCAATTCGCGTAATCCGCCTTTTCGAGAATATTGTAAGTGATGTTTCATGAGAAAAGTAAGGATTGTAATAAAAAGATTTGCGAACCTTCTCAATATATTTATTTTCTCTCCCCAACATAACATACCAATGGACTAGTTCTGATTTACATTATTCAGATATTTATTGAGGATTTCTAACCAACAATTATATTTTCTAAGTAAAAACTGCACATGTGAATGTGTGATATAACACTTTAAGTCGTAGCTCATTTAAATTCAAATATAGACTTAAGTTTGTTGTCTGTAGATACACTACAGTGCAGTATAAAAAAGTCAACGGCGCGCTGTAACTGTACAGTGCCACAGTAAAGTGTATCTTCGGCGTAGGAGCTTAAGCCCATATTTGAATGCTCATTTTTCTGCGGTGCGGGATAAATGAGCTACGACCTTTACTGGCATGAGTAGGAAACTGAGACCATATTATTTTTTTATGGAATATAATAAGGAACTCAAGTCAGATTTGTTAAGTACATTCACTATACATAAAATGGACCACTACTATATGGTATATAATACCAGAAGTACGATAACTGATGTCGCAAGCAGCGGTCAAGTTCCAGATCGATGCGTCATTTCCCTCGACATAGTAATATATTAATTTGTATAATAATCCTTCTAATTTTATAAGCTAACTGCCACCCACGATTTTACCGCGCGTTGTTTCGGATAAAACAGCCGACGCTTTCCTATCCATACCAAATTTTATTCTGACCGCTCAATGGATCAGTCTTATGATGAGTTAACAGATAGACTGCGCATTAAAGCTGGTAAATGAATCTCATAGTTAGTAAATCCGATATAATTTTGCAGTTCTAGCAAAAAGTAGTTTTATGGAGTAGGATGCAAGTAAAACCGCGGGCAACGGCTAGTAAAACCTATATCAACATGTGCAGTAACATTTAGTTTCTACATTTTGTACCAGTGGGCTACTTATGTCAGTAATGATATCTTCCTTACCGCTACCATTACATCTACTTAGGCAAAGGAGAAGGTATATCGATTAATACTGTATATCGAATTCTACACAACGTACGCTATACTACGCAAACAACTATAAAGCTATGTGGAAGCTTCTACCATAAGGTTATCTATATTATTGACAAACAACCATATGACTAAACGGCGGATGGTAAAATAGTGTGGGCCTTTGACGTCACATCAAAGTTGATTTAAAGGTACATATTAAGATATATACATATCAGGCTGCCACATTTTGATCGCGATGGTACCTTTAAGTATTTGCAACGCGTCGGACGGAAATATTGCAAGCTTGTCAAGTATTATCAATATAAAACTTTGTATATTTTCGTATCAATCCTAAGTGTGTTGTTGTCCAAAACTGTCGCACTATAGTTATGCTGCTGACTATCTAATGATAGGAGCAGAGGTTGTATTGTATCTTATACTCATATAAGTATGTACTTATATCATTAAGCCTGAATTCCCTAAGCACGGCTGCTATTAGACAGCACACCTAGACACAAAAAAGTGACCCAGTCCTACATGTTCGAGTTTTAGGTATAATTTAACACGTTTTTGCAGCTGTACACTTTCAAACACCAATTTAAACCATCCGCCGTCATATCAAGTCGGCACTAACATCTGCTTACACATTAATATTGCTATTTGTCGCTATCCACTAACACTATCTAAACAAGTTGGTAAACGATTGTCACAAAATAGGATTTCTGATATAATTAATATACTTACATTATACCATACATAGGTAATGTATCCCCACAATCGTCAGAGAGGAGACATCGTTTTAATATTTTTTAATCTGTTCTCCTTATTCATAAAAAATGTCAATTTTAAACCATGGATTTAGTTATACCTGTCACTGTCGTTTGCATGTCAGAGAATAGAGATGTTAGCCCCCTTACCATGAACTCTTAAAGCATGACAGTTTACGTTGTGGAAGCGAGATGCCGCATTACACTGCACGTAGCGGTGTCTCGCTTCCACACCTTAAACTGTCCTGCTTTAAGAGTTTATGGTAAGGGAGCAGTACTTACGACTTTTTTATTTTAATACTGGTATTAACCTCGTTTATGAATAAGAGGGTATAAGATTACAACTTGTAGAATATGCTAGTAACTTATCTGACGATAGTGACATAGTTTTACATTAGAGTAGTTTAATAATGAAAATATTTTAGCTTAAGATAAGAATAGGAAAGGTATAATATATAAAGCTGTCTTAATAATAAAGAAGACAGTAATTAATTAGATTAAATTAATAAGAAAATTCGACGCAATCTCTTTACACAACCGTGAGAGCCCATTCCACAACAATGCTTATAAAACTGCAAAAACTTTGCTTAGAAAAAAAAGTGCACATGTTCATTCGCGAATACATTTTAGTTTCGTCTTTACAATCACTCTTTGGTCTTTTTATTTATTATAAATTACATTCATTTTTCACACAGGTTTGAGTGTAGCCTTTCATAAGCTTGTGGAAGAAGCCCTCGTTCACATTTCATAAATCCTATCTAAGATTACAATTATATCGAATGTAAATATTTAGCAATTGAAAAGAGAGTAATAGTTTGAAAAATATTTGTTCTAAAAAATTCGTGTATTTGGCACAAACCAGTTCAGTCAAATAATTAAACTAATAATAATTAATTACATTGGGACTTACAACATAACTGGCGAAATGTGGGTGTACTATATGTACACCTCTGCCTACCCCTTCGGGGAATACAGGCGTGATGTTATGTTATAATTAATCAATGGTCTATCTCATTTAGCACCAACTGTTGAAAGTAACAGATATGAGATGACTTTATACTAGACCAGTGTTTTCTAAACTTCAGGTATAATATCCAAGACATTGGCGGCAATTTGGTGGCCCGTGGGCTACCCTCAGTAGTGTCCTATTCACTACACTGTTTTGAAGAACCAAAACAAGATTGGTCTACGCAAAATGAGCACGGTTTTGGTAATGTATCGTGTTACAAATGCATGCTGATAACTGAAAGGGACATACGCGAGGACCATAAATTTAGAAAACGCTTGCCTGGAATACATTTTTGGCATTTTAAAATACGAACCATACTTTGTTGTAGGTGTATTAAAACAAGTATCACCTAACAACGTAAACTTCTAATTAGATTTAAAGATTAACTTTCACTTAAAGAAGTTTAATTCATAGAGATTCAAATAATGCTATGTATTATGTTTTTATACGAGGAATGAAAAAGCAATTTTTTCAAACTGATCGCCTCCGTCTTTCGAAGACGCGGTCTGATCATTATTTTGTTTCACAAAATATTGTTTACGGCTATCTAACAACCCTGTATCAACATTGAGGTTTAATGTTTAGATCCTGTTTTTAATATTGAAACAAATAAAAAATTATTATTGATAAGAATTTGATCAATAAAATATTAATGTACATGATTTTTCTTTATTTAACTGACGTGCTTATGTGTTGTAAATAAAAAATATAGTCTAAGTACAGAAAAAATGTCCTAGTGAATGTTAGTGTAACAACAAATTATAATTTTATTACACTAGCAATACGGTTGGTCGTATGGCTAATGCCACCAAGTCTGTTGTTGGCATGAGTTGTCTTTTTAAGCCAGAACGTTATCTCAATCGGCGACGACAGATTTCTTTCTGCACGGACTCTTCTTGAATATCGTAGTAAGACGAAGTATTTTTATTAAACAATATTGTCTTGATGTTTGCTGTTTATACATAATGTGTAAATAATAAAAATCGATGTAAATTGATTAAATAAGTAAATATCGAAGTCTCATCTGTCCTGGTCTAGTGAACACTCAGACAAGTACCGCGGGCACATTTGGCACCTAGTGAATACCTTGCTGATAATAATTTAAAAAAGATAATAAAAAACATACAATAATGTACTTCATTCAACTTCATTACCTACATTTCATTCTCAACATTAAACTAATCCATCAAATGATATGTGAACGATCTTTCTACAGTTATTATATCAATTATATATTGGCCTCACTAGTTACATAATAATTATATTACAACTAAAACGATCTTTCTTCAGAAGATCAGACCTGATTGGAGCAGTGTCTAAGCAATTGGACTGCTGCGCTAAGGGTTCGATTCCCGCACGGGGCAAAAATTTGTGCGAACCACAGATGTTTGTCCCGAGTCTGGGTGTTTGTGTATGTGATATTTCATGTTTGTGAAACGCACCCACGATACAGGAGAAATTCAAAGTGTGGGGCGACGTTTTAAAAAAAAACAAGGTTGATTTAATGAATAAATAAATTTCAGACGGACGTCAAATACTTAAGTACTTAATAATGATCAAACCTAATAAAATAAATGCAGGCATAAAAACACTGTCTCAATTAACTATTATAAATTGTTACAAAACAGTAGAAAAATCATTTTCATATTCGAGAAGTTTCATATCCGTTCAATATTACACTATATTCAGCTCATAGTAGGTATATAATCCAACAACAAAATAAATGAATATTGTACCTATTATTATATAATAACTCTTATTCTACGTCATGAAGGGTAAAGGAGATCAATTATGGAATAGAAAATATGTACATCTACTACAGGTAAATATTAACAATAAAATATGTATAAAACAAATTACTTCTACATATAAAGGCTACATGATATCTAGTGAACATTGCCGCGCAGAATATAGATAGTAAATAACGATAATTATATACTTTTAATTATTAAGTAATAAAAATTAAGTAAAATACTTTTTATCTAAAGTCTTTAAAAGCGACTGTTTTACAAGTCCAAGAAGTTTTTTGTGTTGAAAAAGCATTCTTTTGTTATCGATTTTCATGAACCAATAAAGATATTTATGTCGCAGAAGGAAAGTTACAGCCATGATATAATTATATATTATATCCCCATCCCCAGTCAAATAAACATGTGCCGTTAGCGTAAAGAAACCATGTCATTATTTTGTATCTACTTATAACAAGTCTCGAGTCCAGCAATGAGTTTATCTCACTAGATTAGCTTTCGATCGAACGTAACGACGGAGGTGCGAGTCAGGGGACGCTGCCCGTGCTTTGTGTTGACTACAATTGACGCCAACAGTAGGCCTCGGACATTGAGTGACACTTGTTCTACTTAACAGTTCTGCGGTAAAATAACTGATCATTTTTATCGGTAGTTGAACAAATTGTAATTAGAAGTAGTGGTATTGCTTACATGGCCAAGCAAAGTAAGGTGCAGTCGAGGTGGCCTTTGGGCCACTCAAATATCGCGAAAATTCACTTTGATTATATTTTAAATTGAGACTGTTATAATAATATTATTTTACTACGGATGTAACTTTTAGATATGAGCTTTAACTATTTTTCTGCGACATATTTATCTGTGGGTATTTATAAATATTAACTATTTGACTATTGAAATTAGGGAGAAGTCTTCTTTATTTCTTGTTTGTTGTGTTATCAATAACAAACGACTTGTAAAACAGCTCTAATACAATTCTCTGGCATTATTAAAATTTGTAGAATAGTATAACGAGATCAAATTCAATTAAAATACCGTCATCGCAGGTTGCTGCTAAATCAGCGAATATAGCAGAAAATATATGCAAACGTACCACATATTTTCGTATAGAAATATAATTTGGTTAAAATTCTATTGCTTCTATGTTAGCAAATACAGATTCAGACTTTATAAACGAAATATCTTTTCCCGATAGTTTCGAACATCGATTCGCATATTTCTGTCTCCAGCCAGACTTACAATAAGCGTTGTAGGCGGTCGAAACTACAGCTAGCCTCCATCAAATAAAATACAGATCGGCCCTTGCTCTCTATTTCACTTATATACCTACAATCGATTGGTTTAACAAAGGGCCTGATTCAGGCCAACTCGCTGCCGCTAAAATGCTATTTCAATTCAATAGGACTTACAAAACTGTAGTTTTGTTGCATAAATTCTGAATCTGCATGCAACACTTGTAAACCTACATATATTATAACACCTCACTTATACTCTATACTATGACCAGTATAACATTTTTTGCACAGAGTGTACACGCCTGACTCGGAGTCGTGCCTACCTTTGTAGTGGCACACAATGTGCACCAGCTTGAGATTCTCCCGCGTAAATATTTGCAAGTAATACCTGTCGGCTTCCACGCCGCCTATCTTCGAATCTTTATCACATAGAATACATTTAATATCACCATTGTACAACCCGTCGATAGCTTCTAGAATTTTAGGGATTATAGACCTTGACAGCTCGATGTTATGGTCTAAATTCCAGGTTTGGAATATGATGCGTTCCTCGCGGCTCCTGTAAGGGTTGATGACGTGCTCACCGTCGTAGAGGCACTTGTCGTTGCTCCACAGACCTCCGCACTGGAACAGGCCCCTCTCATCACACAAGCGCGCATTTTTATTCGCCTTGCGATTGAAGTAGGTATCGTTGTACTTGCGAGATTCGAGTATATTGCGCAAGTCTGTCAGGAACTGGTCTATAAGTTTCTTGCCTCGCCCGTTCTTGGAGTGAATGTACACTTCAGATGACTGAAGTGCAGATTTCGTCTTGTAATAGTATCCCCTCATTCGGTCTTTCACGCGTTTTGACATTGATTGTTCTTTTGTTTTTTCGGATGGTTCCAAACCTAGAATGCATGCATATCTTTAATTTGTAACTAAACAATAAAACATATAAATTTTAAATGATCTTTAGTCTCAATAGGTTATGTTATGGTGCATGGGGATGACCTTTAGGCCAGCTTAATAGCTGTGAAATGTTACCTTCAAACCAGTCTGGGTCTTGAGTCCTCTCACTGAGCATGGTGCGAGCATCATCAGCCGCTGCAATGTACTTCTGGAACACCTTGAACTTCTCCTTAATGTTGGTGGTGAGGAACTCTTTGGCTGCAGCTCCAGTGTCTATGTAGTCCTTCTTCTGAGACCGGATCAGGTCGTAATAGTAGTCAAAGTCTGGAGGGTAGCAAAATAAAGCTTATGTTCTTATTTAAGCAATTCTACAACAATGGCAACATTAACATTTTTTTCTGGTATTTTACAGAGCTTCAGCCACTCTAGGTGACTATGCCAGCCCCATGGGTAGGTGCAATCTTAATACAAGAGCTACTGGTTCTTACGTCACCCTTCTTACACATACTCATGCTAATAGCTTGTGAATCAGGCAACATTGTCGTTGAAAGTATAACATCATACTTTGTGTGTTGTTTATGTTGCCAGTGTTCATTCAGGTGAGGTTTTATCCAATGCCTCAGACTACTAAACTGATCACTGTTTTCCATTTTTAGACAGAAGTCACACACCAGAGAGGACCTCACTCCAACTAAATGTAAAACTTGTTTAGAAGTTTCTAAAACATAATCTTGCAAGCCTGAGTCATTAAGTTTGGTGGATTCTGATTTTATTTGGAGCATGTTTGGCTATTAGAAGGGTGAGGTATACACCCTAGCCCTGGATATAATAGTGTATTTACCCATGGGGTCATAGTTGCCTAGGGTGTCTGAAGGATCAGAAATAAATTGAAAAAAAAAAATTGGATCCTATAACACCATTGACTCAATTGGAATTATGAATTAAGTATACTGACTTCTTATATTTATGTTTAAATAATCAATATCTTATATTCTTCCTAAATATAATCCTTGTAATACTAATTAATGTTATATGATAGTTAATTAATTGGTTTTCCTCCTAGAGAGTCAACACCTTAATTTAACTTTACTTCAATTTAGTAAATAGCATACCAGTGACCATTTTTTCTTTGTTTTGTAATAATATAAAGAGTGTTTGAGGAGGCAGGGTAGCTAGGTAGTCATCGTCGTCCACCTGTGTCCCGTCCTCGGCCACGCACAGGCGGCATTCTGCGCAGCTGACATTGAACTGGAAAGCCCGAGTCGCCGAATTAGGTCAAGGTACAAATATATGTCAAGGCTTCACCCTGACCCATATTTATCATCGATAAACACCGATTATCCTGACTAAAAGTTGACGGAAATCAAATTAAAATTTATAGAAAAATACATTATTGCAACATTATAAGTGTATAAACAATAATATTGCTACTTACGCCTAACTTTTTACACGATTTCTCGATCAACTCTTCCAGATTTTCGGCCGCAATGCCTATTTTCTTCTCCCTCCTGACATCGGTCACTTTATATCCCTTCTTCATGATTAAAATAAAAATTCCTATACAGTTAATTCACATTTACTTATAAAAATAAAAACAAAGAAATTTAACAACCGGACGTAAAGTCTCGAATCCCGAATGCAGCGTAGTTTTTGATTCTCCCCTCCCTCCCAAGTCCCAATCTCTGCCAAGAATTGACATTTGATAAGAGGGTTGCAATATGTAAGGCCGATTATCACCCTGATAATAGTTTCTAAACGAACTAATTTTTGATTTTTAAATTACCATTCATTATAAATACAATAGACAGCCCAAATGATATGTCAAAAAGTACTTTAATCATTGTATAACTCTCATTTTATCTATTTAATATAATATATATAATAGCATGAGAGAACAGTAATATAATTGTAAAAATTCCCAATTACTTTATTTTCCATTCCGTTTAGTGTATACGTTCATTTCAAATTTCAATCATCATGTCAACGTAAGATAGTATTTTATATAAAATCAGATGAAACATTTTTTTCATTATTTCATCAGGTTTTTTATCACCCTTGTTGCCTGATGTAATTAATATTTTTAGGATTTAAGGTAACTGACAGACTAAATTACTATTGTTTGGTATCATGAGATCGGTTTTTTAATTAGACTGACACTATTAACGGTTGTCATGTCACTCTTTCCGCGGTTTCTCGTATTAAACTCCCGCCAAATGTATGTGGGCGAACTGTATTTACAACAAAATTAACGATTGTGATTGTGTGTTCATTTTCTACATTAGATAGGACTTGTTCTACTGTAAGTTAATGTTTTTACCTTCCTATCTATTTGGGATGTTATACCTAATAAACAAATATATAAACAGCAGCAATATTTTAATGTAAATAAGATTTACAATACGTCTCTTTTACTTCACCGTATAAAGTACCTCTATAAATTATTATAGTGCTTTTGTCTACTTTTCAGGTAAACAATTTATTAATTGCGTCTAAAATGAAACGTGGGGCTCTTATAGTTATCGAGGGAGTGGACAGAACTGGAAAATCGACTCAGGCCAAAAAACTAGGTAAACATTCTTAACAGGAGCATGTAAATTAACAATATATATTACTGTTAATGTACAATATGCTCCTGTTACCTGTACATGTACTTCACACTTAAGATAAGCATGAACAATCCTCTTAAGTAGGTTGTTATGTATAAATTAATCATTTTAACTTTATTTCATATACTTATATAAGAATACTTCTTAACGTGACAACAATAATATCAGTCTTGCAGGCTGTACAAAGTCCTCTTCCTTATATAGACAGAGGGATGAAGCATTGATAACAACTTTTTGCTCATTGTGCTTTGCAAATTGTAATAATTTTACAGTTGAGAATTTTAAGAATAAGAACATTCAGGCAGAGTACACAAACTTCCCAGCAAGAGAAACAGATGTTGGAAAAGTTATCAACAGTTACTTACAACTAAAGGTAAGTGGAATTTTAAGAAATTAGTTATTTTTATAAACAATCATTTTAAGTCAACCAATCAGTGGCGTATTTACCCTAAGGCCCAGTAGGCCCGGCCTAGAGCAGCCAGATGTTAGGGGCGGTCAATCGTGACAAAGAATTCACTGATGATACCAAGAAATTACTCTTATGTAGTTTAGTAAATTACTTATAGGTGGTATATGATAGGTGCTAAGAAAGGGGCGGCTGATACTTACTACATGGGGTGTAGGGTGGTTAAGACTGCATGATTACCAAGTATCATCATCATTTAACATTTCTAGATTATACTTAGCATTGTACTGTTTCAGAATGATCTCTCAGATGAAGTGATACATTTGCTGTTCTCTGCTAACAGATGGGAAAGAGCCAGGAACATAATCAAAACATTGGAGGCCGGAACTACAGTGGTTGTAGATAGATATTGTTACTCTGGTGTTGCATTCTCAGCTGCTAAAGGCAAGACATTTTAATTTATATAGCAAGCAGTTTTGCACATTATACCTCCTTTATGATCATGGGGGATAGCCGCATGATTATAACCCCTGTAATATAATAGATAAGGTCTATGTAACAGTCTGACTATTGCTCCAGCTTTCATAAATAGTTTTTCTGTAATTCTAGAGTACTGCCACTCACTATCTATTATCTAATAAGGACACTCTTCTCCATCTACTTGTGTTCAACAGGTGAGATAGTTGCAATACCCATACAGTACTAGGTATAAGTTATAAGTATGTTGGTGACCTCCTAGCCTATAGTGCAATAACAAAAAAGCAATTCCGCAAGCAGCATATCTACTAAACTAATAGCATAGTTGGGAGGGAGACCTTGCCAGATCCCATTGACTTGGATATCCATTCAGATTTACCTTTTTTTTTCAGGGTTAGATATAAAATGGTGCAAATCACCAGATATAGGCCTGCCTAAACCTGATAAAGTGTTCTTCCTCACAATGCCCTTTGAGTCAATTGTAGAAAGAAAAGGTTTTGGACAAGAAAGGTCAGTAACTGTTGATGTAAATGAGGTTTAAAAAAAGAAAATTAACATTATATACTTAATTTTACCCATTTCTTTATACATTTATATATATTTATTTATCATCTAATAATATTAGTCAACATAACAATTGTGAAGATAGATCAATCATGCTGTATCTAAACATGATAAGGTAATATAAATTGTTATATGTATGTAATTATCATATTAAAGTATGTATTGTGCCATAGGAGAGGCCTAAGAGGCCTGTAAGCCGTGTGGTATCCGGCCTAGAATTGACCACCCCCTTTCCTCCCGTGGGTGTCGTAAGAGGCGACTAAGGGAAAACCCAGAAGATGGGCAGCAGCGTCTTCTGTAACTTGACCACCAACACTGCGATCCCCAAGCCGCTTGCCAAGCGTGGGGATTATGGCAAAACCCCCCTTCTAAAAGGAGGAGGCCTTCGTTCAGCAGTGGACGCCTTACGGCTGATGATGATGATGATGAGAGGCCTATGTCCAGGAATGGACTGAGTAATTATCATGAATGATGTCAGACCCTTATTTGCACAGGTATGAAGTCCTCAACTTCCAGAAGAAAGTTTCAGAAACGTATATGGCATTAAAAGAAGATAACTGGGAGGTGCTTGATGCTAACAGGTATATAGATTTATTAGTTTTAGAAGACACTTCTACAAATTACAATAAAATAACATATTTAGTTTACTGTATCCTGGTTACTGACGTATTTAATCAGGGATGCTAAACTAGTTTCGGAGTCAAATGGCGCCCTTATTTATGATTATCATTCATAAAACCGAAATACACTTTTTTGATAATATAATTAGATAACACTAACGAAAGCTATAACCTACTAAGTTGTAGCTATTTTGTTCACAGGTCAATAAACTCAATTGAGGAAGACTTGCTGGAAAGGTCATTGAATGTTGTAAATGATGTCTCAGATAAAGAGATTGGAAAACTTTGGGTGGAAGAATGATATAAGGAACTAAAGGCAAGCTTTTTATAACTTAGTGATAAGGAATAGTTCTATACTGTGTATAAATTAAATTTGATTGAAGCAAATTATAAAATCATGTATTTTTGTTATAAATTAATTCGAATGTGATACAGTCTTTATAATTGCAATGATAGCTTAAATTAACACTTTACTCTCTTAAACTTAAGCCCTCTCATTCATAAACGAGTATCATACTGGCATTAACTAAACCCCCATATTGACTATTGACATCTCTATTTTTTGATATGCAAACGACAGTGACAGGTATAGTAAATAAGTATTTTAATTGTAAATGGACTTCACATTGTTTACTTTGTTAATTAATTTATATTTAATTAGACCTGAGTATATCTATTTTAGTATAGTTGTGAAAATTGTATGTATATATTTCTGTTTGATCTAAGTTTATAAATATGATGTAACTAAATTTGAGGGAAAATAATATTGTAAAGGCACTATTGAGGCAGATTGAGTAAATTTAAAAACTGTTCTTAATAAATAATAGTAACATTGTGACTATGTTATAGAATAAAGAGGACTAATAAGTAGCGCCTACTCAGTTCCGGTTGTTTTATCAGATAACGAATAACACAATAAATGAAGAACTATGAGAAACTACTCCACTTCTATTGTATAAGTGCTTCAAGGAATAATAATCTGACATTGCCTATTTACAGACTTGTTTTATTGTAGATAATAATGTCCTCCTGACCGAATTTCGGTCACGGCGGCCTGTCTCAGCTGAGACTAGCCATCTGCGCAGGAGATATTATAGTGCACAAGTATGCGCGCAGACACAGGTGCACTCCCTATTCCCTCACTCTCATAATCCGATGGGACGGTAGACCGACACGACCAGAGAGAGATCAGGCGCAGGACCAACAGCTTTACGTGCCTTCCGAAGCACGGTGGGGTCTCGACATGTGAAAACGGTCACCCATCACAAGACTGACCGCGGCGAGCACGGCTTAACCTCGCGGATCGACTGATCTGCCGGGTAGCCGCATAGCTACGAGCCCCACAAACTATTGTATTGTAGATAACATCACACTGAACCCTGAAGGAGGGGAAGGTGTATGGTACACCCACATTTCGCCTTTATTAAAGGTTACATGTAAAATGGGTGGTAGGGCGAGTGATAGCAACAAGTGCCTCCACGTACCTAAGTACGTCCAGCGCACTCTGGACGGTCAACCTCGCTACCATCTTTGTTGACTGGCCAATTTCCCACTACAGCAGAGCATGACCTCCTTAGACATAGCTCATGCCGATACAAAGAAGAAGACGCAACAAGACCACAGCCAAGAAAGGTCAGCTATTATTAACCTCAAGGGTTCGATAATACTGGGTATAAGAAAATGCCAACTTAATTACAATAATAAGTTTATTTTTTCTGTACAGTTTGTAACAGGTGTTTTGCTCCTTCCGAAGTCTGTGGTTTCAATATATTGACGTGAGGCTTTATTTTCTTTTTCAAAGTATTCGCAACGGCACTGTTATTGCTCTCAATTAGTTTTAGGAGGAAGAAACATCCTCTGTTGGTAGGCAGCCACAGTTTGATCTGTAAAATGTTGGTTATGTTATTTAAATATTCCTTTCCTTCCTTCTTTCCACTAATATTATATGATTTAAAAGTTCCGATATTTGTGCAAAAACGGCTGAATAGATTTAGATGAAATTTGTCACACATATAGTTATTAACCTGGATTAACAACGGCTACTTTTTATCCTATCAAAAACACGCTGATATTTACCACAAAGACGAATTCAAATGATCAAATACTGAACTCTTTTAGTTGTGTAAACTTACCGTGTCATCATTCAAGTGCTCAGACATGGCTTCACCCAATGTGTCGCCATCTTTGTCTTTATCTAAAATGGCCAGCTTCTTCAGACACATATGTATGCCAGCGTCTTCCACTGCCAGGACCTCCTTTCCGTCTGCACTGATATGCCAGTCAGGTTGGCAAATCACCTTAGCTAATGCGTCTTGAATGTCCTTTGTTGATTCTGTTAGAATTAGAAAAATGCATTTTTATGTTCAAATATTGTAAAACTTTCCTTCAGTACAGTTTTTATCTACCTATATTCGCGATTTTAGCGAATCGCGAATTCGCGAATATAGGTAGAGCCCATTTAGAAACTATATCAACCAATAACTTGATTTAAACTTACCTATCGACAGAACAGCAACCGTCAATAGCATATTAGTCTTACTACTGAGCCAGAATTGTGGGTCTGCTTCCATATCTGCCTTCAGTGCAGGGAGGATCGCCTCCCTCAGTTCTGACACTCTCAGTTCTGCGTCCTTCTTAGAGGTACCGCTTTTGGCGCCCTCTTCCAGAAACTTGATGAAGCTGGGATGGAATGCTCCGGAGTCTTTTGGTTTCACCAGCCAGTGTAGTGTCTGTAATCATTAAAATGTTATTACTGTATTACATTATCATCATAACTTTTTTGTCTATTACAGATGATTGATGTAATATATATGCTTTAGTAATGTGTAAGGAAATTCAAGATTGAATGATTCACAAATTTATTTACTGTAAAAAATAGTGATACTTTTCTAGTTGAACTGACCAGTAATAATTGAATCAATCTGTACTCTAATAGTTAGAGCTAGCTAAGGTTAAACTTTAAATAAAATCCATATTAACTGAAACTAGATATCTACAAGGTGCTTACCATGTTACCCCAATGGTCCTTAGCAATATCCTTCAAGTTAGTTGCCAGTGTAGAAACAATTGCCTTCTTCACGAGGACTGTGTCGTCAACAGAATCGAATATTGCTACCAGTAGCCGATACCCTGTCTTGTGCTTACTGAGAGCCACTGCATGTTCTTTCACCACTTTTAGAATGGTCTGCAAAATAAATAATAAATTATACCTATTTTTGAACAATAAATCCATTTTTGAAAAAAAAAAACTGCAAAAATTTAAAAACAAAATTTTATGTCAGTAAATATTTTTTTCATGGGCAATACCTATATAATATTAAATACATATAGTGGTTATAACCATGGTTAAAAGTTACCATTATATAAATATTGCAGACTATACAACCTTTATCACTATTTTGTTTATACTGTCACCAAATTGACCTTGTTACATTTTTTTTCATATGCACAGTTCTTAAAATAGCTTATAAAACAAAATGATTTTATAACAATCAGCGTCGTTTTGTAACAACAAAGGGGAACTGGACAGTTAACATACTCCAATTAATTTCCTACCTTCTTGTCTTTATTGGTGCCTTGCCAGACACAGATGGACGCGGCGTTAGCCCCCGGCAGAGAGTTGCTAAGAGGCACTATCAGGGAGCTGAGGGTTGAGATCAGCTCCACACGGTCCTCAGCGCTGCACTCGCGCATGTAGTCGTACAGGATTGAATGGAACAACCTAAGATGGTTATCATTGTTATATAACATGAAGAATTGAAGATCATGCAAAAGATAAATTATTTCGTTGTATCCGACCAAACTTTCGGTTACGGCCTAGTTTCGGCAAAAATCGGGTTTCGGCTGCCGTCGAACTGAAACTACAGCCGAAACCGAAACTGAATTTCAGAGGTTTCGAAAAACGACATCTTGACCCGTCCACACTCGTAATCATGCCCTAACTTGAAATGACTGATTATTAAATACCATGTGATTTAAAATCGCAATAATTATTATTGAATAATTATTATTTTTTTCTTCTAACTGAACAAATATTTGTTAATTAATATGTACTTAGGGGTAATGAAATTGTTCAGATTTGGTCTCTTTTCTAGAGAAAGGTCAGGTTAGAAGTCTATCATTATGCATGAGTGAAGAGAGAGTAAGTAAGGCAAAAGGGTTAATAGAAATCTTAAATCTCTTATTATCATAATGTCTGGACTCTCCTCTTTAAAACAGGTGTAAAATTTATATTCTAGACGTTTTGAATTAAGAAGAGAAATAAAATAAATACATACTCTCCATCATGCAGATTTTTGTCTAGAATTTTCTGAAGGTTAGCCTTGCAAGCTTGTAAGATGGCGGTTTTCATTTCAGGACTGTCCTTATATGCGTCACTGAGTGTCTTTACTTTATCATCTTTTGTCTGAAAAATAAACAATAAATATGAGACATAGTATAGTAAAGAATATGCACTATTTATTATTCCTCTAAATGTTTTTATTTAAACATGAGATATATTATCCTTATACTGTTCCAGTAGGACAATGGACTTATCTCATTCACTAAGAATAGTTTACACGATTCACTAAGTAGGTTGAATAGAAAATTTTGAATATTATTTATGTTAAAAGGGTTTGCTTTACTCACAAATTTTATAACCCTACATTGAGGATCCACTTACATTTTTATAAAGGTCACCATAAAACTCCTGCTGCATATGGCACTTCTCTTTCTTCGTAGCAAACTCTCCGTATGCATAGTCCAATACTGGAGCGCTGATAGCATGAGTGGCTAAGGACACAATGTGACCGAAGAACCTCTTTAGCACCGCATGTCGTATAAAATCGGTACCATACTTTAAGATGCGTTTCACTGCATGCTGGCCATACTTAGACTGGACCATTTGTACCATTAACTCTAATAACTCCTCGGTTATATCAGTTTTGATGTCCTCTGGGCCGTACTTGAGTAAGACTTGAATGACTCTACTGAGATCATGGGTCAGAGCTATAGATTTGTAATGCCCTTTCAGCAAACAGTGCAGTTCCTTGCAGGAGTTCATTCTGAAGTCTTGTTTTACTACTTTCCTGAAAAAATAAGAATGTTATCATTAATTTAAATGCTACTCTTGTAGTCAATACATAAAATTTTAATGTATAATAATACTCAATACTTTATACATACATACATAAAGTCATGCCTATTTCCACAAGGGGTAGGCAGAGATAATACTTTATTGCATTCCATAATAGTACACAGGTGGACTTAATATATTACAGATTATTATGGACCCTGTCAGGCACAGCAAAAGCGGAGAGAGGATGGGTTAACCTAGTTATTTACAACATAAAAATTATAAACTTATATCTACGTAACTAGAATGTTACCTTTGAATCTGTGCAGCCAACATTTTAGCTTTGTGTGACACTTCAAACACTTCAGCAGTTGCCTTAGCTTTGCGCCTGACTAGCCTGAGTTCCTTTTTCTCCTTTTTCATTTCAGACCACTTTGGCTTCTCTCCATTAGCTTGATCTTTTGAAAAGTTTGGCTTGCCATTGCCACCCTTACCTAGGTCCTTTGTAAAAAACGGTTTTCCCTTGCCTTTGTCTTTTGAAAAATTAGGCTTACCAAACTTATTTGGACCTTTAGCTCTGTCCTTAAAATCCTTTTTAAATTTAATGTTTTTCGCTTTATCAACGGGTACAGCATCGCCTTCAGATTTGTTAGGTATCACCTTCTTTTTTTTGGGCAAACTAGAATCGTTTTCATTACTTTTTCTTTTAACTTTCTGCATTTTCAACTGATTACACAAATAATGCACGAGGTTAGGAAATAATTTAAACGACGGTTTAGACTATGATCGGTCTGTGAGTACGTCAACTATCGAGAAAATGAACGAAAGTAGTATATAAATCAATTGTTTAAAATTACATCAGATAGTTTTCTTTATTTTATCAGATTTAAACAACCGCATACTACACGTGCAATTTATTGATATATTTTGACATTGACGTATGTGCTTTTTGACATTAGTTTTAAAAAGAGGTTTTGCCAGTTTTGCCGTTTAGCCATTGTCTGAGCGTTTAGCTACTTTTTTTACGTATTCTAATTTTTACCCACTTCTTTGCATAAAAACTTTCAATTTATTACTGTGTTATACATTACTTCTATCTTTTTATGTAGATATCCAAAAATACAACAAAGTAAAGGGTATAAACATAAAGATTAAATTAATTTCGATTTATTTTGAAAACAAAACGTAGCCGTATATAATAATTAACTCTTGAAGTCTTGAACATAACCTGTCAAAAATATAAATTTCGTCTTGTGCCTGAGAGAAACTGCTAATATTTGGACCGATTTTAATAAAAGTTTAAAACATGTCGTAAAATGAAGCAGGTACTCCCAGAATTCTTGGATGGATATCAATTTACTCAGTTGTCACACTGCACAGTTGAAGTTTTTGAAGTTAGCTAGAAACTGTGTTTGACAAAATTATGGTTTGCAGCTGCATAAGTTTTGTTTGTAAATAAATTTATATAAAATATTTATATAATTGAATTTGAGTAATAAGTCGTATATGATGGTGGACATAAATAAGTATTTAGAAAGCCAATTGGCACTTGCTAAGAATAGATGTGAGATTAAAAGCAAGAAAGACAATGTCTCACAGAAGAGTAAAGATGCCGCTGAAATTATTTCAAAAAAGCAATCTAAACAATTAGGGAAGCAGTCTTCGAAAGAAATAATTAAAGAATCTTTAGAACCAACCACTTCTAGAACTAGAACTTCCACATGCTCTACAGATAAGGGCTCTGATGAAGAATATTTACCCTCCGAAGAGGAGGGTGATGAAGACTTACCAGTAAATCCATCACAACCATCGACTTCTAGATCAAAACTAACATTGAAAAAGATTGTGGATGATGGTGACACTACTTTATATAATGAGAGAATTGAAACATGGAAGAAAAATTTAGCAGATGCTAAATTAAGCAGTTATGAAGCTGGAATAATGACAGCAGATATCCAGTATGTTTTGGAAGGTAACAAGAATCCAGAAGAGTTGCATGAACTTCAAAATGGCTTGTGTGTGCCAAACTACATCTGGAGACAGCTGTATAAATTTCAAAAAATTGGTGTTAAATGGCTTTGGGAATTACATCAGGTGGAATCAGGAGGACTACTTGGCGATGAGATGGGTCTGGGGAAAACAATCCAAATAATTGCATTCCTTGCTGGACTGTCTAAAACTGACTTAGGAAGCTGGGCAGGGCTTGGGCCATCTATTATTGTTGCCCCAGCAACTGTAATTTACCAGTGGGTCTCTCACTTCCACTTTTGGTGCCCACATTTAAGAGTAGCAGTTCTCCATCATACAGGTTCTCATTCAGGGAACCATAATCAACTAATCAGGGAACTGCATGCAGCACATGGGATATTGTTAATCACTTATGCAGGTGTTGTGAGGTACATTAAAGATCTAACATCCCGCAAATGGCATTACATAATATTGGATGAAGGTCACAAAATAAGGAACCCTGATACACAAGTCAGCAAGCTTGTGAAAAAGTTTCAAACTCCGCACAAGATTATTATTACTGGATCTCCCATGCAAAACAGTTTACAGGAACTGTGGTCCTTGTTTGATTTTATGAGGCCAGGTCTATTGGGAACTTATACAGCATTTATGGATCACTTCGCAGTACCTATAACTCAAGGAGGGTATGCAAACGCCACTGAATATCAAGAAGCAACAGCTTTAGAAATTGCGAAAGCTTTAAAGCTAATTATTACACCCTATATGTTAAGAAGAACAAAGGCTGAAGTTCAAAGCCATATAAAACTACCAGAAAAAAATGAGCAAGTCTTATTTTGTGCTCTCACTCAAGAACAAAAGGATCTGTATATGGGATACCTGACAGGCAACACTGTCAGAAGTATTTTGGACAAAGAAAATAAGTATGGGGACCCATTGAGGGCTCGAATTTTAGTAGCATTGTGCACTTTAAGAAAAATATGCAACCATCCTGATTTGTACCTCTATGAGGCACAGGATGATTGTGAAGACATTGATGAAGAAAGGTTTGGTAACTACAAAAGATCTGGCAAAATGACTGTTGTAAATTCTTTATTAAAAATCTGGCAGAAACAAGGTCATAGAGCCTTAATATTTTCTCAGTCAAGAGGTATGCTGTGCTTACTAGAGCAATATTTACAAGTTCAGGAATTTAAGTATTTGAAAATGGATGGCTCAGTGAGTGTGGGACAGCGACAAAGCATGATCAAAACATTTAATGAGAATCCAGAATATTTAGTGTTTCTTGCCACTACTCGTGTGGGAGGTCTTGGAGTTAATCTCACTGGTGCTGATAGAGTCATACTATATGATCCTGACTGGAACCCAGCTACTGACGACCAAGCCAAGGAAAGAGCTTGGAGAATAGGTCAGCTGCGAAATGTTACAGTTTACAGACTGTTGTCAGCAGGAACTATTGAAGAAAAGATATACCAGAGACAGATATTTAAGCATTTTCTAAGTAACAAAATATTAATAGATCCTAATCAAAAGAATGTGTTAACAACAAGTACTCTTCAAGGCCTGTTTACTCTTGAAGAGCTGAATTGTGAAGGTGACACAGAAACTGCCTCTCTATTTAAACATACCAAAGTAAATTTTGACAATGATACTAAAGGAAAAAAGAAAAGTGATGATAAACTTTCAAGTGCAGATGCTGCAAGGAAAAAGATAGAAGCAATGAAAAGAATGGCAAAAGAGATCAGCAAGAAGATTTCAAAAGACAAAGTACTTAGTAAAATTGAGAAAGATGCCCGTGAGGAATACAGGAAAAAGAGAGAGTCACTATTGAATCCGCCTACAGTTGAAGTACCTGAAATTAATTTATTAGATGATCAAATTACAAACATTCCATTTGAGAGTGTTTTATCTGAATTAGATATAGTAAATATGCATGTAAAAAAGGATTATGAGGAGAATTTAATTAAACATGTACTAAAACGCGAAGAAAACAGTAAGGTAGAAGAAAACGGTGAAGTTGTTGAAGAGAAAAATATTGTTCATGAAACAAAAATTCCTGATGCTGATGATAATGTTAACAAAGAAAAGTTAATAGAGGAAACAGCACCTCAAAGTAGCACTCTTATAAATGATCAAAAATGTCAAAGGCCACTCAAAAGAGCACATTCCCCATGTCCAGAAATGGAAGTAGAAAATTTAGTAGCAGTTAAGAAAGTTAAAAAGAAAAAGCATAAACGAGAGAAGGAAAAAGAAACAACTGATGATGATTATGTTTTAAGTAAACTTTTTGCTAAAGCTAATGTCAAGAGTGCATTACAACACGATGTTGTTGTTGGGCTGGCTGAGAAAGAGAAAAAACATAGAATAAAAGAAGAAGCAGTAAAGAAAGCAAAGGATGCAGTGAGGGCTATCCGATTTTCTTCCAAATAAATCACGCCAATATTGATATTAAGATATCAGATTAATTTTAAGCTAAGATTGCAAGAAATATATTATATTTTCTGTTCTATTGTAGTTTTATTAAACTTGTGCGAATATAAAAGTGTGAAACATTATATCTCTGCCTAAACATTGAGTTTGGGAATGTGTTGCCTTTAGACTACTTTTTAAAAAAGATCCCGTTTATGAAGATCGAAGTAGATATTATAAGGACATAAAATAGATATTTACCACGTGGTTACTTGTTTTACAATAAATTAGGAATTTTAGTAAAATTATTTTACCTTTTTGATATTTTGATTTAATGAAATCATTTATAAAAAACCAGCGCGAACCTAAAGTGGCTTGATTCGTTATCGATAAACTTGCATAATATGGCAACACACATTTGAAATGTCAAAACCTAGCTAGATGCCTTCCGAGTGCAATTTCTTTTAGAATTAATGTAGAAGTATTCTTTAATTCCTAATAAACAAGTACAACGCTTACGCCTTTATATTGCCTTGAAACATGTCTGTGTGATATAGCTGCAAAGTTAGTGCTTTCTATCGATAAGTCAAAGTTATATATCGTGGTAGGATTCAAGTGAAATTCTAATAGCATTTGTGATTGTTGGCTGAAATCTTGATAAAAGAACACCAGTGATATGTCGGGGAGAAGAAAACCGCCGCCACCAGGCTTCAACTTCAATTTTAAGCCTCCGGAAGAACAGGTCGTGTGAGTGTCAACGGATCGCCAATCTGTCTACCTGACATATTATCAATTGGCTAGAATTTGTGTTCTATATTTATATCGAAATAACAATGTAATTATCTTTATGCTAATGAAGAAATTCCTCATCTGTGCTAAGCTGTAGTGTATTTTGATATTGTTAAATCATATGATTTAAAACGAAACTTTAAGTATGCACATATTCCTCAAACTTTTGAAATATTCATAGCCTACTAAATGTTCCAGCCGTTATTATATCATAGCAAGAAGACTATACTGTAACTAACCTTATAATCCTCTACCAAAGTAGTATTTTTATTAAGTATCAAGATGTTTACGAGAATTACTACAAAAACATAAGAAACCTGTGTGTTTATGGTCATCTATATACTAAGATACATACATAACTATACTGATAAAATGTTTGTATTTTGATAGAACACCACCAAGGAATTTGGATAAACAAACTACAATCACAGTTGATGACAAAACATTCACGGTGCATGCGGATGACCTGATCAAGATATGTGACCTGGGCCGCGGGGCATACGGCATTGTGGAGAAGATGAAACATATCCCCAGTGACACTACCATGGCAGTCAAGGTGACTACTATTTCATACTTATTACAAATGCAATCTTTTGCTAAGTTTCAAATGTATTACTTTTTCTTTAGTTATTTTCAATGAGTGTACTTTCATCATCATCATTATCAGCCTATCTTAGTCCACTGCTGGATATTTAAGTGTACTTTAGTGTGTATCAGTTCTTTAGGAGTGATTTCTAACATATTTTTTACTATATTTACAGCTCTATATATTATATTATTTATTAACTTCAAAGCATATTAATATTTGATTTTATAATTATTTATTATTATTTCTGCAAAATGTATGGTCATATTTAGCTTAGCCTCAAAGCCATTGTTGCTATGCGAATGAATCAAACTTCATAATACTACAACTCTTCAAACTACATAGATCTATGTAGACTCTAAATGGTTCGTGCATACAGCCTATTGTAATAATTACTTAGGTAAACCTATTTTATCTTCTATCCACAGAGAATCACAGCATCATTCAACAGCCAGTCAACAGAATTAAAACGTTTGCTCATGGATTTAGATGTGTCTATGAGAGCAAGTGCCTGTCCATACACAGTGCACTTCTACGGAGCCATGTTCCGCGAGGGAGATGTCTGGATCTGCATGGAGGTCATGGACATGAGCCTTGACAAGTTCTACACAAAAGTCTACCAGAACAACCGCACAATAACTGAGAACATCCTAGGAAAAATAGCATTTTCAGTCGTCAGTGCTCTACACTACTTATATTCTAAACTCAGAGTGATCCACAGAGATGTGAAGCCATCAAATATCCTCATCAACAGAAAGGGAGAGGTGAAGATGTGTGACTTTGGTATATCTGGATACTTAGTGGACTCTGTGGCCAAGACTATAGACGCGGGCTGCAAGCCGTACATGGCGCCGGAGAGGATCGACCCGAGCGGCAACCCGGGCCAGTACGACATCCGCAGCGACGTGTGGTCGCTCGGGATCTCAATGATAGAGCTGGCGACAGGGAAGTTCCCCTACAACACGTGGGGCACGCCCTTCGAACAGCTCAAGCAAGTCGTTAAAGACGATCCTCCCAGACTACCGACCGGCGTGTTCTCCCCAGAATTCGAAGACCTCATAGTCCAAAGTCTTCAGAAAGATTACAAACAGAGACCAAACTACGACGCGCTGTTGACGCACCCCTTCTGTCTGGAACATAGTCAGAAAGAAACTGACGTCGCGTCGTTTGTTCAAGAAATATTAGACTTACCAGATGAGTCCTAGTGATAGGAACATTATTTACGTACCTATTAAGTACAAGCGTTTACCGACTAACCTTAATGTAGTTTAATAATTGAAAAGATATAAAATAATGTTATTAACCATAAAAATTAAATTATGTATCCTATTTAGATTGCCGATGGCTCGCCGTCGGCGCACGCGGCGATTTTAAATGTTTGATAACAAAGTTGTTTCGTGTCTTGAAGCTACGTAAAGTAATCAAGTAGTGTGTAAGTGGAATGTCAATTTAGTGCTGTAGGTATAAAAGTAACATTTCGCTAAAATCATGGGTTTATTTACATCTAGTTTGTTATTTCTGACCATAGAGCGATCAAAGGAATTGGTAAAACAAAATAATGACTGGCAACATTTAATAAGCATCACAAAATTATCATAATTTAGTTTTTAATAAAAAAAAATTGTTTTCGATTGCTTTATTTAATTTATCTACTTCATTCCTTCCTCTTCAATCGTCTTCGCACTGTATCGTGTACCTAAATAGTTTGCATGACTATAAGGCTTAAAGTTTACTGCAGCTAAAGCTAGATGAATAAAACAGCATCGTATATTAATCAGTTTATTTAAAATCATCAAAACATTATTATATAAATAAATTAAGTACAAAATAGTACTAAGTACAATGTCATTTCTCTTACAAAATAAACGCCTGACCGGCTTCGATACGATTATATTCACAGTTCAACTAAAGCGTAATTGACTAGACGGTTAGTTTAGAAAGGTGAGTTCATTCCTAGTTTAGTTCCAAAGTCCAGGCGTGCGCGGCGCTGGTTGCGACCGTCCGCCCTGAAAATACGAAATTAAATTAATTTACATTATTAGCATCCGTACCCTTTACTCCTGTAAGCCAGGATACACAATGATACTTTAAAACACTGAGATAATTAAGGACCCCGCCAAATGGTTCAACTGTTTTAGATATAGACATTAACCAGATTCACTTCCATTCGTCGTGTTTTTCAAGTCTGCTCTACTTGCACTCAAAATGAGTACAAATCTATAGAACATAATAACTAGCAGTTTTTGGTGGTTGGCTTAAGTATGTAGCTCCGAAAGTACTACTTTAAATAATCTATTTTGTTGGATATATATATTTAGAGTCTTACTTGATCTCCTGCCACTTTATGAACTCATTAAGCGCGAACACGGCCAGCAGCGAGGCGGCGTACCCGCTGGCCAGCGCCCACGGCACCCCGTACCGCAGCCCGCACACGCCCCACTTGTCGCAGAAGCCGTAGCTGCTGCTCAACATTATGGCGCTGAACGACAGCTGGCCGACAATTCTGGAATACAATCATCCAAATATCAAAATAGTTCTTTGCCACTAGGGATTTTTAATATGGTGTGAAATATTCGACAATTACCTCGTACACTTCTCGTGCCTTTTTCACACGAGAACAATTAAAAATATAAGTTAATAATATTTCACTTAATTTAGTTTTCAGTGTTATTAAATATGCATAGTACGTTCTTAGTTCAGTAGGTTTTAATAAAGCTAATAAAAACTTTATACTTACATAACGACAACCGCCACAGACCACACTTTGTTTGTCCAGAAGCACTTCTGCCAGATAGAAGACTGTCGGTGGATAAATGACAACGATATCACAACTGAAAACAATTATATCTCATTAACAATGATACCTAAATAATGCCTGTCGTGATAAGGCTAGCAGTCAAGTAATGTTCTTTTTAGTTATAAGACAGAGGGTAGACAACAAAGACGTTTTCTCCAAATGCAATAGCTGCGCTCTTAAATTAAAGAAATGGTGATCAATATAATTATATTGTCACAATCGCGGATCTCATCCAACAAAACTTACCAGTGTTGCTAGTACCACAAAAAACATACAAAAATTAAATTACGGGGAAAAATATAACAAAATCTAAAATACTTACTTAAATGCAATGTAATGAGCGCGAGTGTGATATGCTGCGCGAGATAAAACCCATCGTAGAAATCATCTCCCCAGCCGTGCCAGCTGCGCAGAGAGAGGTCGTGTGTTGTGTTGAAGTCGCCCACATTGACGGGGTACACTATCCAACACGCGGTGGCGTTGGTCGCTTGAGATATTTGCTCGCAGAAACTGCGCAATGTAAATCCGTAGAGGACTAGAATCGATAGGGCGGCGGGTAGAAATTTTAAAGCGTAGCACCAGAACACGAATACGGCCATCTGTAGACAAAAATACAGAAGAATATTTTGTAGGGGTCATTATAATGTAGGCATCTTATGTATTGACAGTACAGAGCTCCATGATTTTTTTCCCGCCCCACACATATTGCACGAACATACTGGCTTGTGTCGTCACTGACCTTGGCGTCCATGAGCAGCTGCGGGCGCGTGGCGGCGCGCTGCATGAGCGCGGTGTCGAGCGGCGCGAAGGCCAGCGCGGCCGCCAGCGCCGGCACCACGCATGCGCCGCCCCACACCGCGCCGCCCACGCTCAGCGACAGCGGCACGAACGCGCACAGGGAGCCCACCTGCACAACCATAATATTCTGGATACACTCCTGGTACATTTTCGAAATTCAAAATAATCTATATTAGACCTTGGACCATCCTCTATCTGCCAGATTGCTTATTCCCCACACTTAAGTGTTTAATTTTCTTCATACCACACGGTTAACAATTTCATTTCATATTTTTATGTTATTTATCAAGAAATAATGCATCAAATAGTGTGTAATAGTATATATTTACAAGAAATCATGACCGATAACCATGACATTCCAAAAATTCATCTACATATCCTGAAAAAGTAGTTAAAAAAAAAACACATCCTCTTTTGCGAACGTTTTAAAATTATGTCAGTGAACGGATCACTCCAAGTCCGTTTATGAATCTTATCCTTACCTGTAGCAGAGCGATGAAGCACACGCTGCATATCCAGAACTGCGTGCTGTTCCACAAACACGTCATGTAGTGGCGCGACATGGCGATCAGCGTGAACAGCGACACGTCCGCGTCGCGAGTCATCTGTATACATATATGTATGTATCTTCCCCCTCACTTATACAGTCTCTCAACGTTTAACCATTGATTGCGGGCCACCGGTGGATGCAAATAGCAAGTTATCATTTCTAAGGAGAGGCCTTTGTTCAACAGTGGACGTCTTCTTTCTGAAGATGATGGTGATGAACCATTGATTAAATTATACCTGCTGCTGTACTATGAAGCAGGGACTTGGAACGTTTATCAGAATTTCGTTATTTTTGTTCGGATAACGTAATTCAGTAACGTTCCAGGTACTAAATAACGTTATCCGAACTAAAATAACTAAATTTTGAGTACCGTTTAAGTCCCTGCTATAGCCTATAAAGTACAAACTCTTAAAGTACGTCGATTTGGAGCGAGACACTGCTACGTGCATTGTAGTGCGGCGTTTCGCTTCTACAACGGAAAACGTCCTGCTTTAAGAGCTCATAGTAATTGCAGTCACCATCGTTTGCATTATTGCATATCAAAGTACAGAGATGTCAATAGACTTAAAAGCTGGTTAAATTAAACGACGTTTCATCACCATTTATAAATATGAGGTGTTAAGGCTACATGTTTGGCTGTAGTTTAAAAACTGGAGCATGGTATTTTTCGAGAAGAAACGCCAAAAAAATCTGGGGTAGGGCTAATAAACTCCACAACTTATGTAGCAATATATTTCGTTATATTAGTTTAGAGACTTGTATGGTCCTCTATAGATAGATTTTTAATACTACGATGAATTTAAGTATTTACACAAGAACGCCAAGTTCGATACTAAACGATTTGAACCTTCGCGTAAAAGGAAAAATACATACCTTTTGACTACAGTAATTAGTAAACGGCTGATCCTGCCATTTATTTTGTAACTAAGCAGCGTGAAAATATTTAAAAAATATATCAATACACAATTCTATTTCTACAGACAACAACAAAAGTAGTTGAAAGTTCTTATTTTAATAACATTAATTGAAGAACAATTTGTTAAATAGTGTAGTCTTCAATATTCCCAGATCATCATTTGGACGGTTTTATAATTTTTAAAGCTATAACTTGAATTAATGTATATTCAATTATCTGATATTAATTTCTTTAACTTGTTAAGCTATTTTTGTTGCTGACCGTACATAACACAACAATTAATTTTTTTACATTAATTACAATTGGGTAGTTGACACCATTAATTAATATTATCAGGATGCTTGATTTCGCACTGAAAACCTGTTTAATTTTCAGTTGTAAGATTAAATTTTTAGACGCTTTGAAATCAATAATTATTAAGTAAATTGAGTTGGTGAAATAGTGACGTCATAATGACAAAACTCCATCTCCAGTTTTGTATAGTAATCCATACAAAACTGGAGATAGAGTTTTGTCATTTAATTGGTGGAGTTATATAACCAATTATAAGCTCTTACTGATAGGGAGCAAGGCACGGAGTTGAGAGCTCTCGCCAGGTCAATGGGCCCGATGCAGGACTCTGGCACCTGGTAGGGCGGCATCTTCTGACACAGCACCGGGTACAGCGGCTCCACGGCTATACTATAATCATCATAACATACCAACTTAAGGAAAAGTTGATTAGAGGAAAGAGTAATCAAATTTAATATGATGTTAAATTCCACATAGGTACGGGAAGAGATTGTTTGAGACGGAAAAGGTATTGTAGAGGTTGTGTTAGAAAGAATTGTAAAGAAGGCTGGATTAAGTTACACAGTAATTTCCGACTTTGAAAACATAATATTGTGTGATATGAAGGAATATAGTTTTATTAGTGCAGTGCAGTGTCACATTATTCTTTTGTAACCTTTTAATGAAATAAATAATCTTTATTAGGATTCTTATGCAAACGAAAGGTTCAGCTTAATTTAGTACCTTGCATCAGCCTGCATGAATATCTCCATGTTGAGGCAGTTGGCTGCCGATCCCATGACGCACACCACTTCACCATAATCCTGTAAAACACACTTTTTAAGACCACCAGACTTTACATCTTGCTATGTTTTATCATAAATAGTTTGGCGTCCTTACCTCTTTGGTGATTTCTATTGATACATTTTTGACATATCACTTTCGCTTCATTCATTTACATTAACTATGTCACTCACAGCTCGTTCTTTGATGGGACTTGTTATAATTACCTGCATGATCTGTATCATGAGCTGCACGGAGCGGGCCGTGCAGTCGGTGAACAGCGACACCAGGAGCGGCACGTTGTCGACCTGCTCGATGTGCGGCCGGATGTTCTCGATGCCGCGGGGCAGCTTCGCCTGTACATTGTACAAGGTAGCGTTAGAAGGCACCATGAGTATTACTCAAAAGTACTACTGGTTCTTTCCATCAATTTTCTCAAGATAAGTTAAAGCTCAACTAAGTCGAAAGAAAACTATGAAAAAAGTTTAAATACAAACAAATGATAAAATGAATAGATATTATATACATCTAAGGTGATTGCTGATCTCTGATAGTTTTAAGTTAATGTTTTAAAATCATCGTTATTACATCTGATCACACTCCACTTGTAGATTTACCGTCACATCGAACTAAGAGAGTAAGGGGATAGAGTGGACCTGTGTTTGTTCTTGTTATATGATTTCCGTACCCTGTAGAAGCTATATTTTTAATTCTATTCGTCAAGCGTTTTGCCACTTGTCTAGGGGGGCAGAGATTGCACTTTTTTGCTTGTATGAGTCACGTACCCGGTTGCTCATGTCGAAGTTGACGGGCGCGGAGTGGTCGGTGGAGTCGGTGAGGCAGGACAGCGAGCGGCACGCGTCCGCCGGGGAGCCGCCCTCGTCCTCGTCGTCGTCCAACAGGGAGTCGGCTGAAGGGTGGCTCGTGGATACACTGCCGCGTTGCAACTGTTTCATATGTTTTTATTTATACGAGAATAGGTATTACGAACATTTAAAGAAAATAAAATCTTAAACAAGAAGAAGCGCCGTATATAAAGTGTGCCAAAAACTGAAAATAAACGAAGTAGACAAACAAGAAAAGCACAACCGAAACCGTCGTTAGACCACGCTGCGTAATTAGCAGATATTCAAAATCACTTTTAGCTCCTAATGAAAAAAAAGAAAGAAACATAGATTTGTGGAGAAGTTTAAAGATCCAAATCCGAACTTACAAGTTACGACTTTTATATGCTACTTATTTTTTATATTATATTAATATAATTAAAAAAAATCCTTACATAATAATGTTTCAAAGGTTTAAAAGGGACTAGCTTAATTATATCCCGGAAAACTCACAATGTACGCTTTACATCCACGTGCAAAGCTAATTTATAAACTTAAAGTACCTTCAAGTTAGTGTGCGTGGTGATAGAGTGCCGAGCCTTCTTGATCTCGTTGTCAAACTTCACGGTGCTGTGGTCGAGGTTGATGGCTCCTGGCGCCGACATCGATATGGCCTTAGACGTCGCTATGTTGTTGCTATAGTATGTTGTTAATGTTAGGTCAATTTAGAAGATTGCAGAATTGAAATGGAAGTGATCCTTTTATTTTCTTTCTAAGCTGCAACTTTATGATACCTTTCCGAAATGAACACCTTTTTTGCTGTATATTATGTGTAACTTTATGCATGTAGGGCGGGTAAGTTTTACCTAAATTGTTCCTACAATATATAAAATAATATGTTCATTCATCATTGCTTGTGCTCAAGCAAATTATATTCGTACATTGCCGCCGCAGTCAGAGACATTCAATGATTACTTAAACTATTACTAAGTAAATATTTTCTTCGTGAAATCGTCACTTAATGTCAGTTTAAGTAATCATTAACGTCTCTGAGTGCGGCGGTTAGTATATATTACGGTAAATATTATTTACTATTCTGCTAGCAAGACTACAAAAAATTGTATGATAAAAAGTTATTCATTTTGGTGGAGTATTAGATTTCCCCATAACTGCGGTATCACTCCACAGAGTCACAATTTGACAGTTGACATATTTTATTTATCAAAACTCCATTTTTAATAACCACAGTCCTACTTTATGAAATGGTAATAATTTAGAGCTGAAATATCAACTACTGTTAAGTATTATATAAATTAATACAGAAGCGATTAGATCTTATAAACCGGTTGATAGGTTAATTATTTAGGATTTATTTATTTTCTAGTGTTTGTATTGCAATGAATAATAATAACTTCAGTACCCAACTAAATTTGTTTCTAACATGTTCTCTGATTATCGTATACTATTGGCCAATACCATATTTTCTCGTCAATTTAATGTCAAACTGAAAAATGAAACTTGTGTAATGTTACATGCTAAGTACGTTTTAACAATTATATAGGTTATGCATACAGTCAAACAAGCTATAAAGTAGGATATATTTATTTTCATTTAAAAATATTCGAATTTAATATTGTATGAATTTTAAAAGTGGCAATTTCATAAGTTTTGGGCGCTAAGACATTCTGGCGGGGTAGGTAGAGGGTGTGCTAACAGACATAATTATAAGAAAAAGTATCTAAACGTTGGTAACTACACAAACTTGCTTAGCGCTCACGACTTATAAGAACTTTATTTAAGCACTCCTCAACTTAACTAACTTTAAACAATAAACTTTATCTTTAAAGAATCTTTAAAGCTTGTTTTTCTTCTAATAAACTTATTATTATTACGTCTAATGAACCCTTAATATGTTTAATGATAGCATTGGATTAATGCAGTGTAAAGTGGGTGTTAATTACAAAATGAGGGGTCAAGTTAGCGTAAGCAAAGCGTAACTTAAAATAATTGGTCTATTATTTTGTTCACAATATAAATTAATTGAATTATGTGAATTTTGAATAATAATAACATGGTAAAGACGATTATTTGAATGATTGATGAATGTGAACAAAATAATATTTGAAGATTTAATACTAAGCAGCATTGTTATGTCACGCCTATTTTAGTTTTATTACTGAACTATGCGTTTCTATGTGTTTAATTTAGTTAATATGAATCCCAATCTTTTCTGTTTTGTCCTATTGAATGACGGTTGTCGAAACACCTAGGATAGGACAGTATGCCAGGACCTTAAAATATGAAGCTACTCCAACTCACAACCAAATCCTCAAATTAATCGTCCCTATCCCGCGACCTAATACAGACGTGAGATAACAATACGCAAGCGCGATAGAGCGAGAGGAACAAACCTATAATACAAGCCGAGCGCGGCCACGTCATAGGTTTCGATGTGCCTATTGAGGCGAGACGCCCCGCGCTCCTTGCCCTGGGCCAAGGTTTGCGACGACAGTGGAGACACGCTCTTGCTGTCAAACATATGTCAAAACAGTGACCGACCACAGCCGCGATCGCTTTTTGTCAGGGTGATATCTGCAGCGATATTAACAGGCTATTAACACTCTGACTGCCCGCGAAGTAGACAATACTTTAACACGTACTACTTTGTGCATAGAACAGGGAAGGGTTAAGACACCTCCCACAATATTTTTTTGCGAACTTTTATTCAATAGTTTCCCATTGCAGTGTTAACTTTTTTGTCATTTTACTTAGATATTGTTACTTTATCCCCGGGCTGTAGTTCATCACTTCCAACTAAAGGAGACTAACATTTAGAGTTTGAAATACACTGAAAAATAAAATCTATTTTTTATTAAATTTTAAAAGACGACATAAAATTCTAGTCTAGAACTGAGATGGCTGAGGAAACATATATTCTTTTTCTCTATAGAACATCAAGATGACATCAAAAAGTAAAATCAAAGACAGAAGAATCGTCTACACAGTGCTGTGTGTAATGATGTGATCTTGTTACAAACATGTCGAATCAAGCGCCATGTTAATGTGACACCAAACTTTTGTAACACCGTTAGTCCCAACGTGTTCCAGTCGCTTGCTCGTGGCGCTGTTTGTCGTTAATCCAATGTGTAATGGCGCTCAGTTAAACTTCTGCTTCATATAGTTAGTATAATATCATTTAGATCGCATTTTTTAATGAATAATTATGAGCTACATATTCAAACATATTATTATATGCATTTACCCTTACAGTCTGTATGTTTAAGTTATAGGTAAAATTGTATCAATCACTTCAGATATTGAATTTTTATGAAGCAGAAGAAGCGCACCCCTTTCAAATGTTTTACTGCATTTTAACAACAGGAGTAAGTTTGTTCTTTTTCGTTGTCAGTAAGACTTGAAATGTTAATATTGACTTGTCGCCATGTTGGGTTTTAAACACTTATCTCAAAATGAAATGGCACCACATTTGTACTGGATCCTAATTATTTTACAATAAAAAACAGCTGATTTAATATCCATGCCAGAATAATGCCCGTTCTTACTTATACGTTGGTCAGAAGACAGTTAGGCAGATAAACAGGCTAAGCTTGATTTTAAAATAGACTTTATGATTTAATATCACAATATTAAATTATCTGTCAACACTGGAATTGCTACGGCAACACCTATCAATTAAGTTGGTAAATATTTTTGGTTCAAGGATAAGATAAGCTATAAGAGAACTTTAAAAAAACATGACTTATATTTAAATGGAAAAATAAAGGAATTTCTTCTAACCAACGCCACGAAAAATAAAGGTTATTCGAAATAAAGGCTTGTAAGTAAGATCGGGCACAGGTGTCTTAACATGATACCATATAGCCTGATTAGTTATTAATTACACACGCAATTTTTGTTATTTTCTTTGACACCTATTCTCGCATGGAACACACTTGCAATGATGACATAAAATTGAACCTGCACATTTATCTTCGGTATGATTCGCCCGAAAAGGATTTTGCCGGCGCGCAATTGAGCACATTTTTAAATCGACAAAGGAACTTTAAGTGTGTTTACTGTAGATAAAGTTCAAATTACATTCTTTTTCAATTCAATTTACATTTGGATAACAAGTTGAAAATGTTTCATTCAAATTTGAACTCTAATTACAGTATAGACCAGTGATTCCCAAAGTATTCATATCAATATTGACATACTGACATGTAACAAAATCGGACTACCCTATAAAAAGGCATAACTTTATATAGGGTAGTCCGATTTTGTTACATGCATACATAAATAAAGAATATACGCGTCTACTTGAGAACCTCCTCCGTTTTTTCGTCGGTTAAAAAAGGCAATGTCAGTAGTCGACACAAAAAGCTTACTTCGTCACCTTTGATTCGTTCGCTTACCAAACTTTGGGAAACACTGAAAACAATTCAATCATTTCCCGACTGAAAGAACCACGACACGTGCCGGCGCCCCAATTTCGTACGAACGACTGACTTATCGACGCGATATAGATATGTATATAGGATCTACACATTTATGACGTCACATACCAGCAGTCTACATTACCTGGCGTTGTCTTCGCTCATGAGTGATATGTGGCAGTTCCAGCCGGACTCTAGGCCCATCTTCTCGCTGAACACCCTGGACCGCAGCTCGTTCTCCTTGCTGAAGTGGACGAAGCGGATGCAGGCGCGCTCCAACCTCTCTATTAGTTCCACCATGTCGCTTTGGGCCTGGTACTGCATTGTTACCATGCCTATAAACACCTGGTGAGATGTAGAAGTCATTTAATTCATCTTATTGCTATGTTTGTTACTACACTTACTGGCACGGAATGTGACCCAAATTATATATCCTATTTTTTTGCCATTGAGAAAATTAATCACTGAAGTGTGGTGGTTGGAACAAAAAGCACCAGTTTTAGTTTATGTTGTAATCTTGTCAGTTTTGGCCACATTACGTGCCAGTGCATATTACTTTTTTTATTGTATGGTTGGTGAACAACCTGGTGTCAGAGTTTAAACCGCCTGTAGGCCTCTGTCTTGGCTGCACCGTTGAAAAATCTCTCTCTTCTAATTTAAAGACTGGTTAAAATAATTTTGTTATATCGGAATAAAAAGAGTCGTTACAAACCAAATTTGTAAGTTAATTATCCTTACTTGATTGCACTGCATATCGAAAAACCCGTCAGCATCTTTCACGTCGTCATCGATCACTTCGTTAAACAGCAGAGAGTCTGAAGAGATAAACAGATACATTATACTTAAACATTAATATAGATGACATGGGTATTGATGATATAACATCTTTGTTTCAGAAACCTTAATCAACGCGACAATCTTTTACGGTTTTATGTAATAACTGTTACTAAAATCATGACTATGAAATCCTCATTTATGAAAATAAAAAGCCAAAAACCTATTAATCTCTTTACCTGACAACGGCAAAGCCAAAAGGAAGGGTTATTCAGATAATATGTATTTTAGTCGTTAAAAGTATACATTTCGTAACAAAATAATTTTTTAAGTTATTTTTATGTTACCAGTAGAATGGAAATGCAGCGCAGGCGCATCAGCCCAGTGTTGTGAGAGCGGCGCGTACAGCTGGCGACTGTCGGCCGGCAGCTCCAGGTACATCGCCGACAGGGACGAAGATATGCCGCGCGTTAAGGGCCTATTGACCATAAAGAATTGTATTTGCCAAACTAGAAAGAGGTGTACATACACAACACTGTCGGACCTAGGATTCGAACCCAGGACCTAATGCTCAGCAGTCGTGCTTAGCGACCACGAGACTAACGACGCAGTCAGAAGGCTTGTTGAAGGTTGATCATAATGAAACAAAATCAGTGCGCATGCGCATCAGCTTTAAAAACTTTAAATTCACATATTAGTAGTAGTCTCATAACTACACATTAACTGCGAAAATCAGACGAGGTTGAGCAGCGCTTTCGAAGGTCATTCTAAGATGGGATTTCGTAATTATCTTTATCAGGGTCGGTGGAGTCATTTCGTTTATTTAATTAATCATTATTATATGTTACAACAATTAAACTAATTTATACTATATTTATTTTATTTTTATAATATTATAAAGAGATAAAATTTGTTTGTTTGTATGTCGGGGTAATCTTCGAAACTCTATCTGATTTCCATAAAAAAATTCTTCGATATTTAGAATGGACCTTCAGGTTGGACATAGGCTACTTTAAACCCGGAAAAGACACGAAGTCGGGGCAGATGCTGGATAAACAGATAGATAAAAAAATGTTTATGTACTTAACATACTCACTTGTAAGCAAACGCAGTGCAGTAGGCAGTTAGCGAGTTCCGTTGGTAGAAGTCAATGATCTTCTTCCTGTCTGCCGGCGATATGGGCGTGAGGTCCCGACCGTTCCAGTAATCCACGCACGAGTCTAAGATTATGTCTGCTGTCCCCTGTTCATATGGAAGATATTATTATTACTGAAATAATATAGCCATTAGTTATAAACCAGGTCCCTTTACTACCTTCCCATCACTACATAGTATAAAACAAAATCGCTTTCTCTGTCCCTATGTATGCTTAAATCTTTAAAACTACGCAACGGATTTTGATGCGGGTTTTTTTAATAGATAGAGTGATTGAAGAGGAAGGTTTATATGTATAATAAAAACATCCATTATAATGTCCTCCTGACCGAATTTCGGTCACGGCGGCCTGTCTCAGCTGAGACTAGCCATCTGCGCAGGAGATATTATAGTGCACAAGTATGCGCGCAAACACAGGTGCACTCCCTATTCCCTCACTCTCATAATCCGATGGGACGGTAGACCGACACGACCAGAGAGAGATCAGGCGCAGGACCAACAGCTTTACGTGCCTTCCGAAGCACGGTGGGGTCTCGACATGTGAAAACGGTCACCCATCACAAGACTGACCGCGGCGAGCACGGCTTAACCTCGCAGATCGACTGATCTGCCGGGTAGCCGGATAGCTACGAGCCCCATTAAATAGTGGAGAAATACTTATAATATATATTTTATACCCGTCCGAAGCCGGAGCGGGCCGCTAGTACTTTATAAATTAGGTATCACTTAGGATTAATTTCGTATTATCAAAAAATAAGCACTCTCGAATAACTGATCAAAATGCTCATTGTCTGGCCTTTTATAGCGTCGTTCATTAGATCATATCAATATTGGTCTAGTGCTTTGCAAAACTATCGGTTTTTCAACTTTGTAATCCTATAACGACCGTGTGGGATCCGGCCTAGAATTGACTACCCCCTTTCCCTCTAAGGGAAAATCCAGAAGATGGGCAGCAGCGTCTTCTGTAACTTGACCACCAACACTGCGATCCCCAAGCCGCTTGCCAAGCGTGGAGATTATGGCAACCCCCCCCCCCGCGTCTAAGGGGGAGGCCTTTGTTCAACAGTGGTCGTCTTCCGGCCGATGATAAATCCTATAACGGCCACACCCTTTATGCTAATATGTAGATTGTGTTATATGGGCGTTACCTGTGTGAGCATTTGCAGCTGGTTGGCCTGGTCCTTGACGACGACGGCCAGCATGTGCGGCAGCGGCACCTTGACGCGCGTGCTCAGCTGCAGGGAGCGCACGAAGCGTGTCTCGCGGCGGATCGTGTCCGCTTGCTGCCAGAATACGGCTGAACTTATTTACTGTTATATATATCACGTTTAATGTAAGCACGTCGGTAATTCCTGAAGAGGTTGGCTAAAATGTTCTCATTTTAAGACTGCTTGCCCACGTCCGATAATCTTTGACTGATTTTTAGGAGAAAAATAGAACGTACAGCCTCCTTGCTATAAACTTTTAAAGAAGAAGCTCTGCTTTAAGAGTTCATGGTAAGGGGGCAGATTGCAATAGTGCAACGCACACGTCCTACAAAAGGTCGGTCAGAAATAAAAAGAAAGAAAATGCCGAGCCGATATAATAGGTCCTACGTAAAGAATGACGTAGGCGGGCGGCCTTAGAAGTAGCTATACACCAATATTATGCCTCTTTATACGTTTTATAAGTGGTGAGCCTGTTGCCATACATCGGACTTGCACTGGATTTGTCACATCTAATAACCAATTTTTGGCTGCCCTAAATAAATATGCGGCCAGAATATAGTATAGATTAAAGCCAATATTGGTAATCCAATATTGGCCATAATGCAACTCACCAAATGTCTGAATATGGCGAGACACTCTTGCACGTGGTAGGAGTCGGTGACAGCGTCGGTGAATCCTATCTGTTTGGCCAGTTCGCACAGACATCGTCTATTCGTCACCGGAACTAGGTCTTCGCTAAAAGGAAGTTGACCATAAAATATTGAAAGAGCGACACAACAAAATTAAAATTACAAAATATTAAATCTACGATAGGCTGTGCTTATGATATGGTTCCAATTGAATCTTAATATCGTTAATGTTACATTTTACTGTATACCCTAATAAATATAAGGTTTTTCTTTTTTTTTTGGCATTGTAGGTAAGATATAAAGATAGTAAAAAAATAAAGTGCGGCCTTATATCTAATAATGATAATAATGTTTTCCTGACCGTATTTCGGTCACGGCAGCATATCTCATGTGAGACTAGCCAACCACGCACGGCCGACCACTACTACTACTAGCCGACTGGACCAGAGAGATCAGGCGCAGAACCAACGGGCCTTCATTAACGTGCCTTCCGAAGCACGGAGGGGTCTCGACATGTGAAAACGGGCACCCGTCACAAGACTGACCGTGGTGAGCACGGCTTAACCCCGCAGATCGACTGATTTGCGCGGTAGCTACGTGCCGCTCATCTATATATAATTATATCTAACAATTCTCCATGTATTTGAAGCTAACGATAAGGAGTAGAGAGTAGCCCACCTGTACTGCGCCTCGCAGGTGAGATGCGCGCAGAAGTGCGCGTAGGTGTGTCGCGGCGTGGGCGCGCACGTGTTGAGCAGCGCGGCCAGCCCCAGCGGCTTGAGGCGCGCCAGGTGCAGCCGCCAGCGCTGGTCGTCGAACTCCACGCAGAACGGCGCGTTCTGGTCGTGCGTCAGGTCCAGCACCTGCTCGCAGCGCGTGGCACTCGATACAGTAGAGGTGGTGACACATTCAAGTGAGTCGGAATATGTACGCAGGAATTTATTAAAATCTGAAGGGCTTGTAAGGACATTGTAAACTAAAAAAAGTCTATGAAAAGTAAAGGATTTAATGTATTTAAGTCCGTGCTGGGTGAATTCTCTACTTATAGCTCAAGTGTACGGAGCGAAGTGAAATTGATTGTGCAATCAAAAAGAAGTGACGTCACAACTTTGTAGTTACCATTTGTCTAACAATTGTAAAAAAATGCTTATAATATAACTTCGATATTTTTATCCTAATCTGTTATTCAGAAGAAATATGACAATAATGTGACGCAACTGGCACACTTGAGCTTGCTTATCGACCTGGCCCACAGCGCTGATAATACAATGCGTATTTCTATCCATTCACCCCTTCTGTTTTCCATCTTGTAGCATCAGTCTCTTGTCTCAAACATATTTTACCCAATATCACCCTTGTACCGTATACATCATTATCAGCCAAAGACGTCCACTGTTGAACATAGGCCTCCCCGTTTAAGCGGGGGGGTTTGCCATAATCCCCACGCTTGGCAAGCGGCTTGGGGATCGCAGTATTGGTGGTGAAGTTACAGAAGACGCTGTTGTCCATCTTCTGAATATTCCCTTAGTCGCCTCTTACGACACCCACGGGAGGAAAGGGGGTGGTCAATTCTAGGCCGGATACCACACGGCTCGTACCGTATACATAAGAGCCAAAATCCACCTACCTCAACAATGGTAGAAGGTTCAGTGGTCTGTTTTCCATCAGTGGGCGGGTCTAACTGCTCTTCACTGTTGTGTCCCATAGACCCCACGAGACTCGTCTTGCTCGAGTTGTGGGATGATGGGCTCGAGTTGCGGAGGAAGAATACCTTCTCGGCCGTAGGGTTGGGCCACGATAGAATGCCTTTTTTATCGACGCAACTTAGTGCCTGAGGGATGGAATGATTTGTATTATGCAATTATTTATGCTATAAATAGTTATTTTATGGTTCAATGGCTTTTAGTTTGTCCTTCACCAGGCATATTATTCAAGATTATTAAATTGCTTATTTAAGAGCCATTTCACAAAATTTTGACGTTCGAATTCTGTCATATTTGTCATGTGTGCGTAGCTCACCCACACAAAAACAATGCAAACAGTATAGCGCGAGTTTTGAGACGGACATAAAAATCTTGATCGTTACGACAATGTTTCTTATTCGAGATTTATGAAAATATTTTTGTTTCATTACTAATTTATTTAGACAAATTATAATTTATACAATAATAATATAATCACCAAATATAAAGATATCATGTTTTGTAAAATTTATTTTAATAATAAATGTATTAGATTGTATTTTTGGAGGATTATTACTCAATTACGCAAAAACGGTTAAAAGGATATAGAAAAAAAATTGCACATAGATAGTTTATAACCCGGATTAACATAATAAAGGCTACAAGCTATTTTTCATGCGTAGAAAAAATCCAAGTGGACCAAGTCGCAGACAAAAATAGTACAGTCAAGATTAAAGTAGCTGAATATTAATCTAATAAAATATCTTAAACTTACATAAAATAATATACTTTACTTGATAAGAAACAAAACCGAATGAAAATAATATATAGAAAGTAAAAACGTTGTGGTCGTAGTATAAACATGCGTTTGCAATACGAATTTTCGTAATTTAAAATGAGAAAAAAGTGACACAGATCCCACCTCTTTGGGCGCTCGGGCCCGACTGATCTTACAACGTTTGTGCATCGTAATTTATTGTGATTTGGAGTGATATTGAAATAGATATAATTTATAATTAAATAAAAGAATTTTAAAAATCTTTATATTATTAGATTTTTTAAAGAGCATAGTTTATTATGACTTGATTTTAAAATTAAAATATACCTTTATTCAAACCAAAAAGTCGCTTTAAAATTACAGTATAAACAGTGAAAATAGGTTTCAGTTTTTTTTTTATCAATTAAAAGTGTTATTAATCGAAAATGTTGCACCGTAAGTTTCAATAAAAATATATGCCTACTGCTTACTGTATTTTTATCGTTTAAATTTGTGAATGTAAATGATAGAATTTGGAGCCCGAAATTGACTCCGCAATGATTTTTCAGAAAACGTGTTGCGGGAGATTTATCACCATATAGCTATTAAGTTATTTTTTGTAAATCTATTAGCTTATGTGTCAATGCGAAAGATAGGTCTATATTTTACATTTATATATAAGTTCCTAAATACTACCTAAGATGGTAAATTAGGCGTCCGAAATTTTAGAAAACTGCAAAAAAATGTAAAATGGCTCTTAATTAACGTGTATTTCAATTAGCATAGTTTTAATGTGGCGTAATGTAGGTTTTTAAATTAATGACAATTACGATGGGATTTACGATGAGCCGACAAACTTTGGTATATCGATTCCTGATAAAGGAGATCGCCGTCTCGTTACAGGCGTTATTGTAAATACGTCGATAGCTATTTACACATCATAATATCACGCTGGTATTCCCGAAAGGGGTAGGCAGAGATGTATAGTATAGTACATAACATGTTTAAGCCCACATTTCACCAGTTATTTTATAGGGGGCGAGCCTATTGACATTAAAGGAGCACAAATCCAGACCCCGTGCTACCACTGAGAATTACCTGATGGAATAAACACAATAACACTTTGCTCATATTAGCTTACCGATAGAGAACCCAGAACGTGCACAATATTAGCAGTCCTGCAAACCATGTCTTCTCTGCCAGTCAGGATGTTGAAGAAGGTCTGTCCCAAGGACTTGAGGCTTTCCGGCTGCAGGTTGGATTCACTCATCGCTTGAATCAGTGGGTCGCTGGCGTCTTCTGATATGGAACACGACTTCGGACGGACGTACTTCTGACGGGTTTCTGATAACAGTTTAAACCTGCAAGAAGAGTTTGTTGTTTCAGTTATGATGATCATCCACAGTCTTCGATATCCCACTGCTGGGTCCTCTTAAACAATGCCATCCGTTACTTTTGTATAAAATGAAAATAATAATTATGTATTTTTTTGGAATATAAGAATGGAAGAGAAAAAGTAAACGAGCCAGAACTCTGCCGCGTAACCAGCTCATAAATAAGGGCTCCGTTCGAGTTCGAAACTAGTCGGACGTGACACAAAGACGAATGCATAATATCTTAAGAAACATAACTCTCCTTTTCTCACTTTGTCGTAGTTGGGTAAAAAGTATGTAAAACGCCAATTGTACTTCCCAAGACTACAATTGTCCCCTCTAGTAACATATCTGTACTTTTTTGAAATATCATTGACAGCTACATAACAACACTCACCTAGCCAGCCCGTAGCAGTTGAGGGTGACCCACGCGATGGGGAACACTATCTGCAGCAGCGGCAGCGAGGCGGCGATGGTCTGCAGGAAGTATATCTCCGTCCAGTGCGTGACGCCCGGCAGGTGGTACACGTGGCGCACGAAGCTAGCTATCACCACGATGGAGATCACCAGGGGAAGGACTATGCCCTCCATTATTTTTACTGTGCACTGCAATAATTAATTGTTTATGTTACATTTGTAATGTTTTCGTTTAATTCTGAAATTGTAAATCTACCCCAGAGTCGTAATTTAAAATCCTAATAGTTATTGCTCACCTATACATATGATGGCTTAATCTATATGTATATGCCACCTACTTACCTAGATGGTTAAATATTTGTCCAGTTATTTGCTAGTAAAATAAATATTCACTTATTTGTTTATATTTTAATTTAAGTTGCTAAGGAGTTACTCCACGGTAAGTCCTAATTCAGGTGGCTGTACCGATCACCTATCAAGGCACCTGCTTAATTTTTTAACAACATTTTCTAGGTATTTTGACATATGACTAATCTCTAAATAAATAATTGTTTTCTGATTGGATACTTACCAGATACCTTTGTTTCTCAAACATGGTGACCGGTCTGATGGTTGCCTGCTCCAGCGCTAGCTTCAAGTTCTTGAGATACGGGGTCTCGCACATGCGGTAGGCTTTATTCTGGTGAGGGGTGCGGATGCGGGGCGCGCTTAAGTTGCTCTTTTGCTACAATCATTGTAAATTTTGGATTGGTTACACCTTGTCTTCGAACCTATCCAACTACTTAGAACAGAGTTTCCCAACCGGGGTTTTGCAGACCCCTGGTGGTCCTCTAACTTATCGTGGGGGGTCCGCGAAAAATATAAAAATTATAAACATGAGACAAGTCTCAAAGTGGTTTTATGTTTGGGATCCGCGGATCATGGCGAAGTGGCAATCACGGCCTGCCCACAAAAGGCAGACATAGAAAATTTTGCATTTTGATCATTGTGGTAAGAGGTCACATTTCTGCACCATCCTCAGGTTGACTGGAAGAGAATGCCTATGGCATTAAGTCCGCCTCTGTACATATTATAAATTTGTGCATAAATTTTAAATAAAATAAATAAGACCGCCCAGTGTACCTTATCCTTGGATTGTGCTTATGCTTATATTTAGTGTACAAAAAGATGAAATCTATATATAATTACTGGTGTGGTAGGCTGAAAGATCTGTCCAAAGAACTGCTCAGGGTCTTCTGGCTGCAACCCTCGGCAGTGGCCTGGCACCTCCTGGCCTGGCCTTAGAACTATCACATCTCCTTCCACAAGCAAGGCCCATGGTAGGTTCACTATTGTCGCTGAAATAATCACATTTATATATCAACTTTAAATCTTTTAGGCATAAATGGTAAGTGATTAATATAAAAATTATAATAATAATAATAATAATATAATTAAAACATTTATTAAATTTAACACGTTACACAAAATAAATAAACCCACCAAACTGTGTGACAGTTTGTCGGCAGGAATAGCGCTCGATAAACATTTGGTATTAATTATTTGGAATTAAGTTATTACAAGTGTTAAATAATTACATCTAATTCTTAATATTTTCAATAAACTATACGTTATGCATGCTGAACTGTGTCAGTAACATATTTTTTAACTTATTTTTTAAGGTTTGTTTACTTATTTTATTATTGAGTTGTCTAAGCCAGTCATTATCATTATATAACGTAGGGATCAAATACCTGTTGGTTCTCTCCCCATAATAATTATTTATTGGTTGACGGACCACTTGCTGTTCTCTTACACGTCTTGTATTGTAAATGTTGTGTATTTTTATTCTAAATATATCATTGTAAAATTGTTCAAGAACCACCAAGTATTTGACCTTTTCATGAATAGGAAGTATTTTACATATCAGAAACAGTTTTTCATAATTATCTTTACATGTGCGTTTAGTCTTAGGGGTAACAAGGTATTTCAAAAATCGGGTTTGCAGGGACTTAATTTTATTTAAGTATGTCTTGAATGTGCGACCATATGAGCCCAGTCCATAACTTATTATAGATTCAACTAAGGCGAAGTGAACAACACGTAATGTTTTTCTACTTAATGGTGCCTTTAATGTATGAAACTTACTCAATACTGCTCTGAGCTTTGTACACACTGAATCAACAGTATATTAAATTAAGCTTCGATAATCATAAATCTTTGCAGCTGGTTGATTTATAGTATCAATAACTGATACCATTATCTCATGAGTAGTTAATTAAGGGGTCATATGAGAGAAGATAGGGTAGTTATAATATTGATAGTTCTAATTGCATAGATAAGCTGCCAATTAGAGTCATAATTAACATAAATCTTGTTTTCCTTTTTTTTATTAGCAGCAAGTGCAAAGTAGGATAAGATTAATTCTTTTAACTACTATTTTATTTTATTCTATTTCCAAAACAACACATATTTATTATTTTTCATTCTTCTCTTTCTATATTTTTAAATAATTACTTAAAATAGGCAAGTTTGTATCTTGGGTGCACAATTGAATATTTTAATGATATCTGTATGTGAATGAGACTTAATCCATAAATTAGGAAACTATTATAAAAATCTAAAGCTCAAAGGAATTTCGGGCATATTCAAGGAAAACTATAACTAAAATCTTGTTGATAATTCACTTATGTTCTATTCTATATTAGGCTTAATGAACAAGAGAAGAAATGCACAGTATACAATACTGAAGCTCTCACAGTCGCGATAAGTCCATTGCAGGATAACACACGGTGAGAATGGGGCACACAAATGTGGATAGTGATTCTCCTTCCATTTGGAGCTCTCTACAGCATCATCCAATGTCTCTGTTGATATGCAAACAAGCAATATAATAGTCATAAATCCATATTTAAAAGTATAAGCAGCTATTAGAGATTTATTTAACTGTATATAATTTACATGACTTTTAATGTCAGTTTAGCATGTTTCCCGAGCTAAATTTAAATTCAAATTGATAAAGAAATTCCCTTTATCCATTTGTATATAATTTATTAAATTTTCATAGCACTGGTAATTCAAGCTCTTCAATGGATTCATTATGGATAAAAAAAAAACAAATAAAAAGGTTTCTTATTTTAAAAACATTATGTTAATGAGTTTCACTAATGTGTTTGTATTCATGCTTCAACAGGTTTAAGTCTAATCATTAAGAACAAAACAAATGAATTCCTTACATAATGACATAATTTATAATTATTCCTATAAGTTATTTAAAATAAATTTCACAAACAGTTAACTAATACATGTTTAGGTCAGAAGCAACAGGTTTTTGTAATGATGTACTATAAACATCATGAAATGTAAAAGGCTACTGAGATTAAATAACTACATACATACAAGCAGACATTAACATAAGTGGTATTATAAAAGTACACACAGGGAACATAGGCACTTACCTAAAACTTTCCTTACTCTATGAGGTATTTCGTTCCTGTATAAATACTCTTCTTTAAACGCCACCAAAAAGTTTACTAACAATATCACAAATAAGAAAAATGCTTCCCAAAGTAAATATGCATGGGCTTGTACAGATTCACCCAGTAGGTATGTAAGTATCAAGCAGACAATGTATACTAATGTTATGGTATAAGCGACACCTGACAACAGCACTTTCTCTGATGAAAACGAAATAATATTCCGTACCAATCCAAATCTGAAAATTTAGTTAATGATAATAATTTGATAAATATCTTCTATATAAATTATAGATATAAATAAATAGCTAATGATAGGAACGATTCCATAATGTCTGGAGTCTCAAATATAGCGAGGGATATTAATATCATACCCGGTAGGATTTTTCTTTTTATGTTCTTCTATTACGTTTCGTATATCATCACGAAGTTTTATAAGGGCCGTTTTCGTCGTATATCCCAAAGAGTGTTGGTTATTATCATCCATTTTATCATATGCCATTCACATAATTGTTTATTTTTGTATTACACTCGAAAATAATGAAATTAAACTAAATTATTTTTATCAACACTGATGAAGGTTTTAGTGACGTTCTGAATACAAACATATTTATTACATAATTTAGCTTTACCATAAAACATTTGCAAATGTGAATGATTGAAAAAATAGAAACCTATTTGTTTTTTTACAAATTCAGATAATGGTTAAATATTTACTTTAAATGGATCCGTGCGTAAGGCAAGCTTCAATCTCAAGCAAACTGCATAGTACCTATAAGTTTTATTCTCAGTTTCAGAACGTTTCTTCAGTCATGAGTCAATGTCAAAGTCACATGTTTTTTTAGTTTGGATACACATTACTACTTAGCTGTAGCAACTCGTATTAACTTTTATCTTATCTTCAAAACAAATTAAGTTTTTTGTAGGTTTACCAAAACCATAAGAGGCAAAACATACCAAATAGGTTCACCAAAACATGTACTCCGTACCTCAAGGTAAAAACGGAACCATTATAGGATCACTTTGTTGTCCGTCCGTTTGTCTGTCTGTCTGTCAACCCTTTTTTCTCACGAACGCGTGAAGTTAAATTTGAAATTAATATAAATTATTCAAATCTGCTGTCCCTTGAAGCCATGAAACTTTGAAATGAAAAATATAACTTCTAAGACAACGCAATTAAAGATACGAGCAACTGTTGTTTACAATTTTCACTCCCAAAAACCTAGTAGCATGTAAAACTAAGTTTCAGCAATATTATTTATGTACTAGATTTATGTGTTTATACTTAAACAAATACATACAAAGACTATACGGAATCATCGGTGCGCGAGTTCAACTCGCGCCATAGACGGTTTTTTAATAATGTGATACGTGATACCTATGGTGATACTACGGCACTTACTAATTAACGTGAAAAGTTAGGTACACTACTTGATTTGGAAATTTAAAGTCAAATGTTCGGATCTTGTACATCTTTTAATTCCTGATATTGTAAGCAGAGGCATAGACGTATAGGCAGAGGTATAGAGGCACACCCTCACTTTGGTAGATAGTTGTGTCATTATTATACCATTAATTACCAATATTCTAGGGTAAAATAATGTAATGGCAATATTTTAAAGTTTATTATTGATTTGTTTTGACTACGCTAGCATAAATTTGCTAACTTCATTCCATATCAAAAAATGTTGCCAACGCAAATAGGCGTTCCAATGACAATGAGCAATAAATCTAAATATTGTCACTTATTCAATTTTAAAACTAAAAAGGCCCGCTTTAGGAAAGAAATGGTCACAAAATTAAAATCCCAAGTTTACGTAGTTTTATTTTCATTATGTTCAAATAAACCCAAATTTTTGTTTCATTCAAGTCTTTAATGTCTCTCGAATTATTTTAGTATACGTTTCAGCATTCTATTAAACGGTAAAATTTTCAATGATAAGTAATTTAAATTGATAATGCTGATTACTTTAAAATAAAGCAAACAATATTCCTTATAATATAAATGGGCAATCAAACATTTGCTACTGGCAACACGACTGTCAATCATTGCAGGGACCTGAAGTTGGCTTTTCTGAGAATTTTAATATTCCCAAAGTTTTCTTCTATTTTATGTAAGTACTGTACTGCGAGCGTAACAAAATTTTCAATGCAGGACAATTAGACGAGTCCCGGTCCAGCCGTTGCGACTTTCATTAAGCACTCGGTCCGGGGTATCAGTAGCGTTAGATAAATAAATGTGGTGTGCGTATAGTGACGGTGCTCAGTCAGTGTGTGTCATCGTGTCGGGACAATCGGTGCGCCATTTAGCTCGCAAGATAAAAAAAAACAAGGAATGTGTACATCGCCGCGTTCGGTTTAGTTAGAACTAGTGCACCAGTTCGTGATGGAGTGACAGATTAACGCAGCAGTTATGGCAGATACATGTACAAATGCGCAAAGAAGCAAGTGCAAAGGGTTCCGAAGGGGGCCGCAGTTCGGACTATGGATGTGGTGTATTGTATTCAAGTGTTTGATCAGTTTACCGTGCATATTCTCAAGGTGTCAGGGAGTAGACATTTCTGTCGCCGTATACCCCGAGGGTATGATTAAACTTCTATATGGGCAGCCGTTGGAGATCTTTTGCGTTGCCGAGAAAGACACGGCTGAGTGCTTGGAGTTTTTTATTGGTGGGAAACATATAGACTCGGAAGTAGTGAATAGTACTACAAGGAGATTGTATATTGAAAATTTGGAAAAACAAGTGTACACATATTATTGCAAGAACACAGTGACTAACAAGAAGTGTACCAGCAGGGTCCTGGTGGACGTGCCGCCCTCCAACGTCACGGACTTTGGGTGCATATCCAAGAACCTGGACGAGTTGAACTGCACCTGGACCTCACCAGAGTCATTTAGCATAACTAACTACTCACTTACATTTTTAATTAATCACAATGCAGTTGATCCTTGTATAGCAAAAGCATATCGCCACACTAGATCCTGCGCATGGAGTACCACCAGCCAGCCCAGGTACAAGCAGATGGAAGATCGGTACTATTTTCATTTGAAATCTTGTAATTATTTTGGTTGTAACTACCAAAATTTCACCATTGACCATTTTTCTATTGTAAAGCCTGATCCACCAGACCAGCTCAAAGTATTGAGTAATGATTCTCACAGTGTGTTACTTCAGTGGAGGATACCAAACAATATGTTTGACTTTCTCCCTTGTGCTGTTGTGCATAAAATAGAATACCAGATTGCTAAAATTGATAACACATCTTACTTTCGCAACGTTAATGTGTCAAGTCTTCCTTCAAAAAGCAAAACTTATACATTTTTACTCTCTGACCTTCCTTATGCTCATATGTCTTATGAGGTCAGAATATACATAAAATCTGAGTTAGATACTGAAGACAAATACTGGTCAGACTTCACTTATGTATTGTTTACAACTGCTAGTGAGAAACCTAGAAGACCACCGGATACTATTGCTGGAGCATTTGATCAATCATTATATGAGGACAAAAGAGTGATATATGTATACTGGAAACAACTTGAAGAGTATGAAGAGGCTGGTGCAAACTTCACTTATAAAGTAGTAGCAATGATTGGGTCCAAAAATCCACAAACATTACAACCAGATAAGAACAAGAGTTTGAGTTATGTGATACTGAATGATGCTCCCTTAGAAGCTATTGACATTTCCATTTGGTCTTACAATGCAATGGGATCATCTGTCAACCACAGTCACCTTTATATCCCGGCAAAAGTAGATACTGAAGCACTCAACGTACCTTCATTCACTAAACTTGCTTATGAAAATGGAACATATAAATTGTCATGGGTGGGAATTGAGAATATTGATAATTACACACTCTTTTGGTGTCAGCATAACACCACAAAAATATGTGCTGGCCGTATGAATTTTACTGTTTTGGACCCACCTAAAAACTCCCATGAGATTGATTTGCCTAGAGATAAAAGATATCAGTTTGCAATATCGGCTAATAAAGGGTCTAAAACAAGTGGAATGACTTGGGCTTCTTGTGACATATCTAAAGATGGTATACCAATGTATGGGTTCCCAGTGAAAGTGAATCATGACGCACCAGGAAAGTCATTTGTTAAAATAACTTGGACTATGCCCTGTACTCTGCAAGACGGCATTATTAAAGGATATGTTATAAATTATTGTCCTGTCTTAGATACTAGCAATGACTGTGACCCGACTTTTGGGAATAAATCTACTTTTAATGTTACTGACCCTAAACAGATGGAAGTTAATATAACAGATTTGAAACCATACACAACATACCAGATTACTGTGTCTCTCGACACTACATATGGAACAAAATCAATAGAAAATGCTTCCACAGGAGTAACTACCATTGAGGATACACCAACAAGTCCAAGAAATGTTAGAATTTCAGATGTGCAAAGTGATTCTTTGATTATATCATGGGATCCACCAATTCATAAAAATGGAATTATAGGAAAATATGTCATTAATAACTATGGAAAAGAATTCAAAGTTGAAAAAGTAGCAGATAAGGATAAAAATGCTACTATGCATTTTAAATTGACTAATCTTGAGGGATTCAAAAATTATTCATTTACTGTACAAGCTTGTAATTCGGCTATAAGAAGTTGTTCTAATCCAAGTCCTCCAGGTGGAGTTTTTGTTAGGACAAGAATTGGCCCTCCTAGTAGATTGAAGCCACCAACTGTAAAAAACAATCCAGATCTCATCAAGTGGGTTGGCCCAGATAAGCCTGGAGGAACTGTGGATCTCTATCAAATAAAACGAGTCAAGGATGAAAGCAGCACACCGGAAATATTAAATACAACTAACCTGAATTATTCTCTAATTCATTGTGATGGAGTTGATGTAGGAGAGACTTATCAAGTTAGAGCAGTAAACTTTGATGAAGATCCTTATTATGGCATACTAGCTGAAAGTCCTGCGGTAGCTTTGCCTTTGAAACAAAAAGGATTTCGAGAGTATCCCGGTGAGTGGAGTGCCACTGTGTTAGTGGCATGCAGAAGCAGAGATGGACTTGCAATGACTCTTATACTAATGGCTATATTTGCATTAGTAGGCTCTATGTATGGCTCAATAAAGCTGTACAAAATATGTTTAAAAAAGAAAGATATAGAGCCTATTCTGCCAATTGGCTTAGGGATACCTGAGAAAGATAATACCAAATACGCCTTCGGCGGATGGAATCCTACAAACAAGGATGAAAAACCATCATCGGATGAAATGTTGCTACTTCCAAACAGTAGAACGACTGTGTCAACACCGGAAACAAAACAGAACACTGAAAACAATTGCGGTTTTAGTGACCATACGGATAGCACTGCGTTATCAGATACGTCACGAGGTCCCGTTGAGAGACAAGCGTCTACTTCAGACGACGGTTCTGACTCATCATTACATTTAGAAGTTGAACCTGTGAGGCCTGATGAAAGCAATGCAACACACGAGGAGGATTCTTCGAATTCTGAAACTGATAATTCTGGAGAGAATTCGCCATACTTCAGTGAAAAAGCATTCAAGAAGAAACCTAGTGGTTATGTACAACCTGTTGTGAACTCCGTGAGCGGCTATGTACAGTCTGCACCGCTACCGCAGAAGAGTCCTGTAGCAAAACCTATGGCGCAGCCTGCTACCTCGAGTTATGTCATGGCTTCTCTGACACCCCCGATATTCACGACAGGGGTCGCACCGCCCAGCCTCCCGAGTCAACCGCCAGCTTCTTCAGGTTACGTGCGACCCGAAGACGCCCAAGCGAAGTCTATGATGCACTTACCTAAGCTAGGGCCTTCGGCCACGAAAGTGTTTGGGTCGGAAAGCTTGCCGACAATGCCTAACTTGCCACATCCTGTAAAAAACAGTGCTGACAGCAGCTACATTCAGTTGCAGTCTTTAGACGCCTTGCCTAGTCATAAGCAACCTGTGCGCAACGCTTTGCCATTAAAGCCGCCGGCGTCGACCGGCTACGTGAGTCCAGGAGACGCGGTCATTAACAAACACCTCAACAATATGCTGTCGGGAGGACACCTAGAAGAGTCGGCTATCCTGGACCCGACTATGTCGCCCGATGCGTACTGCCGATTCTCTTGGAGCACTGATCCTGCGAACGATAATCTGCATTCGTTGCTTGCCGACCCGCATACATTAAATACTTCGAAAAACTGAGCCTAATATTACGTATAATAAGTGACACAGTACTGATAAAATAAACTTTTAGTGACTGAATTGTAAATAATGAACATTAGAAGCTTTACGAAGTGCTATAAAATTATTGGACATAATATAATTACACACAAGAATGTGGATGTGTTGTCTAGTGATAATTCTTGTGCCTTATTAATTTATTTTAGGTGATTTTTAAGAAGCTTAGTAGGTAAGATTTCTGGTTGGCAGCCAATTAATATAGTAGAAACTAGAAAATCGTAGAAGAGTTTCTTTATTCGCCTTATTTTTATCAGATTAAGATCTTACGCGAGCTTTACAACTCGTGTTTGTTGCAGAAATAAAGTACGTGCGTAAAAGAGATTAAATATGGAGGGTTTATATAAAATCAATTTAGTACCAAGTGATCTGAGCATTGAAGAGACGATACTGCAGATTGCAGACACTTTAGATAATCTCAACGGCATTGTAGACGACGTGTTTGCACGGCTGACGACTAGAATCAAGCAGAATATGGACAAGACAATAAAGCTTAACGAGAGAATAGAAATCTCCAGATCTAAAGTAGAAAAACTAACTGGAATGCAGAAGGCAATCAAGGTGTTCTCTAGCGCAAAGTACCCGGCGTCGATAACCCATGAACATTACCAATCAGTCTTTGACATGGACGGATATCAACACGAACCTAAAAAGATTACTCTGAGTGGCAAATCTCAGGGGCAGTCCAACGAAAAGGAAATACAGGTGAGTCTTTTAATACAATAAGTAACATTAAATTGGTATCTATAGAAACCCATTTCGTCATAAGCATTTTTGAGCATTTTTTTGGATTTACCTGTCAAATTGTGTGCAACCGTCACAACATGCGCAGGAGAATTACGATCCATAAAACATAAATGCGAAGTGATTACTTTTTTGAATTTGTTGAACTGTATTAAAACAATTATCTGTTAACAAAATTCCCGATACATGTTGTGGCTTAACACATTACCCAAGTGACGTTATAATTACATTTTAGGAGAAACTCCACTTCTACCACGTGAAAGTGGCGGAGCCAAGGCATACAAAACCCAAAAAGGACTTTAATTTGGACACTGTAATCGATAACCTATCGAGTGTTGGTGACTTACTGATCTTCAACACGGACGAGAGTCCTTACCTGGGCACCACGCGCAGGGCTTCAGCGTACGTGCCAGTAGTGACCTCGAAGGTTGAGAACAAGAGCTTACTGGAAGCCGCGCCTAGTTCTATCGTGAAGAGAGATGTCCTCAAACGAGATGCGGATGAATATCTGTATGCACCGGGCATTGGCATGGTAAGTGCGACACATTCTCTTTGTTGCGACATACATTTCTAGCTCCTTTACAACACCTGTTAGAATAAGTTTAGCGCTAATGATTGTTCAACTTCTAAACTAAATTAGTCCATGCAAATACGCGTATCAGTTAATTTGTATTAGAATTTATGTATAAAATAAATAGAAACAGTAATAGGACTGTTTTGGTATTTGAAATCTTCATTTATTAGATACAAATATTTCAGAATTGTATTGGGTTTTTTTATTGCTTTATTCTGTATTGGGTTTTTTTATTATAATTAAGTAGCCTCAACTTAGAAATATACGTTGAAATCGAAAACTCCCAACAGGTGCCGGAGCTGGAGATGCCGCTGGACCTCCCACATTTGCCAGGCATTGCAGGCGACGTACAGTTTTCTAACACGACGGACGGGTCAATAGCGCCATCAGTTGTAACATCACCAGTAGTACCTGTCATGGCTGTGCCAGAGTCGGAACTCCCGGATTTGAAGGAATTACCGGATGTCAAGGAAGAGATTAATGTGCCCGTGGCAGTAGTTGTGCCTGATATTCCTGATGCGCCGCCCGCGCAGCCTGCGCAGGCGCTGCCTCCACCGCCTCCGCCACCACCGCCGCCGCCGCCACCGCCAATGGACGTCGTTATACCAGTCGAAATAAAACGGTAAGTGTTTTCTAATTAACTGAATATTTCCTTCACATTTTTCTTTTCAACGTACCTATGTTTGACTGTTTCACACTAGGACCATATCCAGCTTTGTTATCTATGAATACATTTTATAATATGTACAAATCCATTGAGAATAACTGCGAGACTTGTGCGAGACACTAGTACGTACCTAAGATTTAACATTGACCTCTGTCGCACTGTGTTGTGTTTATCGCAAACAATAACAAAGCGCCACGTTCTGTTCGTTTATTCACTATGATTTAAAGGTGCGATAGTCACCCTTATTGCCATATGAAACCTTGGCATTCACTGTTCAAAACGGCATGTTAATTATTATTATGTTAACAGAAAAAAATCTTAATTTTCTTATTTGTTGTGAATGAATCATAATTATCACTTACTAGATTTATTATTATATGTTATTTATATTGTGCCGTATCAAGGTTAAATTGATAGAGGAAAGATTCATAGTATACATCATTCATAATAATTATTATTAAACAATTCAATTGCATTGTAAATAAACAAAAGTCGGTACCAAACCTTTTGGCAGTATAATCAGCATAAAGGAAAACATTGCAGATATGTTCTGATTGTAATTTTTTTTATTTGCCTATGATAGTTCGACTATGAAATATATTTAGTTTATAGTGAATTTGATTCACGTTCGAACGATTTAAAGTAAGAATGAGTGGTTTGTTAAACTTTTTGGGAAATACTTGTAAAAATTATTTTCTTGGGACGTATTTTTCTTATTATAAACTTTACATCTTCTTCTTATCGTATGGTTAATGACCAAGTCCGAGTTTAAACCGTATGTAGGTCTCTGACGTGGCTTTACACACCGTTGAAAAATCTATCAGGTATGCCAGTTTACTCACGGTGTTTTCCTTCACCGTTTTTAGCAACTGATAACTAATTTATAGTACGCACATTAACATCTTACTACACACATGCAAATGCCAAAACATCTCATTTCGTACCTATATAAAACTATTCATCTATTAACCGATAATAATACGCTTTTCTATGTGCCATCATTAGTTTCCTTCTTCTATTGTTATGCAACGTAATTATCATCGGAAGACGCTTGTTTTCCACTCACTAATTGTGTCTACCATTCTTAGAATATTCGCTAAATAGATTACTATAAAAACAAAGAACAAAACCCCTCAGTTTGTACACGTGTTAATTTTTTCACCCATTAACGACCATATTAGCGTTATCTATCATTAATATCGTTACCTGGTTTTTTGTGTCCCGCCCGCACCATATGTGTTCGTACAGATTTTTTCAACGCTACACAAGCTCTAAAGTTCTATTATGAAACTCCGCTCTGTCCTCCCACTGGCAAGGTGCAACACAAACCCGATGTATGCATTAAACATCAATGTTAAAAACACTTGGTGGAACCTCTGATTGACTATGGGATTTTGTGTAATTAAACGTTCTTAATAGATTCAATTGAAAAAAGTCGTTGGGAGTTGGAGTATGCAGCATCTGTGGCACTAATTAACTTAGCTATTTATGACCGAAGCTCTATAAGATAGGAATCAATTACTCAATTAATTCACTATACCTTAGATTAACCATTTATTGTCCGCGTGTGAGCCACCCTTGAGAAGACTGCTACAACGATTGGATAAACTACTTTGTATCGTACTACAATTATTTCAATGTTGATCCGTTTAAAAAAACACGTGGGGTAATAAGAACTGTAAGCTCATTATATGGTTGTACCCACTAAGGGAAACGGGTTGGTTAATTAGTCGGTTAACATATTTGCGTTATTGAAAAGAATTTCAAGCAGCATCTGGATTCGAGCTTTGATCTTGTGATTGTGAGTGTGACTTGAGTATACATTGCGTGTGCGTCGCAGGAAGCAGCTCAGCGAGGCATGCGTACGCTTCTCACAGCATTAATGTGGGAGTATTCAAATTGAAATACCTAATTTAGTATAAATCGGGGCCGATTCTCATAGTTCCCAGTAAAAACGCCAAGTGTGCCGACGCTTCAGGGTTTGCCGCCAACAGCGGTTCCCAGTAGATGCATTGAATTACATGAATCGTAAGCACCTAAGCTACAAAAGAAAGGCGTTATAATAGATACAGTTTCGTAGAAACATGTAAATCGCTGTGTTTTCCACCTCCGGATTAGAGTTATGGGTCATTTGACCCCTGTTCACTCCATCAATGGAATATTAAATAGCTCTAAAGCAAGATAAACAAGTTCTGGTGTAAAAGAGCTTAAAACATAAATGTTGGTTTAATACGTAATGTATGTACAGCTTGACAAGTAGGAGTACTACATAATACGCGTGGCGTTCAGATAAACAAACAATCTATAAATAATAGATGGATTGTACCTATATTTTATTTTCATTCTCGATCGAGATCGACATCTATAACATACACATAAGTATAATTGACAAGATTCTTCTTCAATTACCGGAGACCACATAATTCACTTATAATCTAGGCAAACGTAAAAAAAAACATATTTCAACGAAAACCGATTATAATATTTAATCAAACTGGACCGGACAATGGGATTGGAATTATAAAAAGACCTCGTCAGCGATTCTATGTAACATTCATTTGAAGACGAGACGTGTTTTGTTTCTTGTATGCATTAAGAGAAATGCCTTTTTTAATAGACCGCTTCTTCTTAACGCACAAGTTAATTGATTCAGGCACTAAGAGTCTGATGCAATTAATATTACAATCACATATAATGAAGTTGTTTTTAAATAAGTACCTTGATTAACACGTAATAAACAGCAAATATTATGATGCATTGTGCTTAATGGGTGCTCCCAACAATCGGAAACTTTTTCAATAACTTGTGGTTGTGTGGTATAAAAATCAATGGATTGCTGCCTTCAACATAATTGCCTCTGGTATGCTTTAAATGATAAGGATTCTAATTAAATTAGTTATTCAAGCAGTTAATTAATTAGGCGTTTTAACAGATAAAATAATTTCCATGAACATTTGAGAGTGATGGAAAAAGTTAGCAGCTGCTAATAGGGTCCCGCAAGGTGTAGCATATATGGTACATATACATAATTAGTAGTATCCACTACTACCCTTAAGATAACTACGTTTGGTGTTAATTAGTATTGCTGTGCTCTTTATTCAAGCATTTGTTATTTTACCTTGGGACTTTTCTACTGCAGGGCTTTTTCATCAATTTGAAATCACAATATGGTGGTTTTATTTTACCCGCTGCGCCGCCTGTTAGTACATTATTAGCAGGCTTAACATTCAGTTGTTTCTATGTTAGTGAGGGTAGCTACATGTGGTGTATGTATGTCCATGAATATTTTTTGCAAGGGTTTGTTTGTAAAGCTCAGGAGTAGAAAACATTTTTTTATGTGGTCGTAAACTATGCAAATGTCGTGTTTTCGTCTCTGACTCTAAATAACTCGACACTTAAAAAATTACTTACTAAATTCATTTTAATTTTTGAAATACAAAAGATTTGAATTACAAGATTCACGGTAAATTTCGATAAATTTAATGTTTTAAGGTTTCATCATAATAACGTTAAGAACATAGCTGTCTGCGCATATAAATCGCTACATTAATCTTTACTTGAAACAGTATTGCTACCGGCAAAACGTTTAATATTTATTTATAAAGTAAAGGAGTTGTGAGAAATTCACATTAAATAGACTGATTCATAGATAAGGTACTAGATCTATAGAACTAGGTATCTTAAATAGTAAATAGTCACGTTCGTAGACATATTATGTGTTTCTAGTTTTGTTAGTTTATTGATTTATGAATAGTACTCTACTTTTATAGCCTTGATGTATTTGTTTTATTTCTTTTCCGTATCAAATCAACGTTCCTATTTTATTTTCAACATATTTTAACTTTCTTCCTGACGTAGTCTTAAATTTAATGTTTCTAACATAAAAAACAAATAATAAAAATATTGTCTAAGTTTTTCTGCGATGCCGGTTCTACCTACTGCAGATACCAGCTTCTAATAATTGTCCATTTCAAATTAAACTGTATGTTATAGAGAAAAAATAAATAAATTGTTTAAAAAAATTGCAATCACTATTTCAGGGCTGGCGCTCACCCTTTCAGACATAATAATATGTAGTAAAGAATACGTTTTTTTTTTATTCAACGTACAAGGGTTTTTAATTTGATAACCAAGTCGTAATAAAGTGTGTCCTTACGAATATATTTTTACTGTCATTTTATTAAAGTTCTGTTTACATCAGCACTGTACAGTGTACACGTTAAAGAAAAACATGGCTAATATTTACTTTCCATTAAAATACATTGGCAAATAGCGGCTTGTGTTTAACGCTAATTGATGTTGACGTATTCAGTTGGACACGTTGGAAACATACGGTGTCTATAATATTTATAACTACTAACATGTGTAGTTATTAATCTAATTAATGAGAACTCTTGACAGTTCTAATAGCTACACTAGAAACTGTTTGGAAAATTCGTTTGACGTTACTTTTCCAGTAGCTTGCTTTGTGACGTTTCTCTTTTTTGTTCATTTATATCTGACTATCCCAAAGAAACAATATTTACGTGTGATTAGAAATGACCTTGACTTATTTTAGATGGCCACACTGTTTCATTAACTAAATTTTCGAATATTCTAGAATAATGCAGGTATTTACAAACCGCGTCGCTTTCGCGGTACCGTGTTCTTAAGTAGAAACAGTCGTTTTGAAAACAAGCCGCGTATGTTCCGCTGAACGATGTATTGTACCAATAATATTAATGTTTACTTTCTTATGTTTCTGCGTCGATAGGTGCTAAGAATTGTATCAGATGGTCTAGACTTGTACCTGGCATCTAAATTTTCCATAGAAGAATGAATTATGAATAGGTACTATTCGTTCTCTTTGCCCGAAAGCGAGTTGTTAAAAGCGACAAACCCAGTTGACTCTTGATGAATAGCAATAGGATGAATAGCAATTTATACGAAGTAAGATGCTACCGCATTGGTCTAATAAAGATTGTATTAAATTAAAATTCTTAAATGAACTGTAACAGAAGTGCTTACTGCGATAGAGGTAGTTAATCTAGAGCTAAGCATAGTCAATAGTTACTTGAATACTTCCCTCCTACTATGAGTAGATTTAAGCTGCCCAAAATATTTTTTCTTAAGTTCGGTCTTGTTTTCGCAAAATAGTATTATCATACTTCTTCCTAATATTATCATACTAAACGTATTAACGTATTTTATAACGTTACATATAGATGCCTAGTATAAATATTAATTGGAACAGGAAACATTAAGTATATATTTTATGAAACCAGAGCTCGGGGTTAAATTTAAATTGAGTTTCAAGTACCACAGTAGCACTTAGCGAAGCCGCATTTCGTGCCAATATATCGCTCATCTGAAATGTGCTCATTACAAATCAAAATGATTGAAGACTGAGTACTTTGCAACTCATCACGGGCCTGAGACAATTGGCAAAACCTTGACGAATAGAAGTCCAATAGAATGTCTAGCGTTTTGCCACTTAAGACCCCAGCTCTACGGTGACGGTTCTTCAAAATAAAAAAGTAAGACAAGCCAAGTCTTCACCAGATTATACAGGATATACATAATTCTATTAGCTGTCAAGCAATTGGATGTGAAACTGAGACGTTCTTCGGCGCCTTATTCAAACGCTGAATGGCTGGATCTGACTTTGAGTGATGTCAACCCAATTATTGTTGATGCCGTCTCGTGTTCACCCTTTAAGGGAAAATAAATAGATTGTTAGTTTTTGCCGTGTAACAGACCCAGTATTCAGCCGTCAATCTCTAACTATTCCACCGAAGAATGGTGTATTAAGAATTAGCAAAATGAGCATGTTCTAAGAAAGTTGCAATACGATTCCTTAACAGTTACCGAGTCCTGTTCCGTGTACGTGGTTTTATTGTTGTTCTATTTAGCTATATATGTGGAATTCGTGTCTAGGAACCTTGTGTTGTTTCTCACTATTGGAGATCTGATATCGATGTGGGCTGGTTTGACACTTAACGAGAACTTGGTTCATTTTTTGCAAGTTAAATAACGAATGTCGTATTATTGGAAAATTAAGTTTACATCTATTTACAACGTTACTTTGTAATGGTTTTATGTCGTATTAATGTTGTTTGGAGAAATATTTTACATATTGGTTCTGTGAAATTATGAACGAACACAATACAGTGTTTTACCCTTGTGCGTTCCACTTATTATCCTAAGTATTATAAAAGTTCAAATGCACTTGTTACAATAACCTTATGATAGGAAGGCCATATTTTTCTTTGATCTTGTTATTACTTCTCACTTAATGAGCCTCTGTTACTATACTACAAGCACGTGAGCGTAGATCGCATTATAACTATTTTCAGTCGCGATAACATCCGTGAAAAAACTTCAAACGGCCTCTGATGAAAATCGCTAATGCGACGATCGTATGTAACGTGGCCGAGGCATATTTTTTAAGTGGTAATAAATCGTGCGTTTAATCGCACGACATCTGGAGACTTGAACCTAATGCGGCTTAGAATTTTACTCTTGGCTTTTTATATCTTGCAAATATGCAGCGATTGTGGCAGGTTAATGACAGCCACCATCACTCTTGACGACGGTTTTTTTTAGAGTATCACAGAATGTGCACGATATCCGTTATATCAGTAACAACTATAAATAATAACGTGAAAAAAGTAATGTTAAGTATTCTACTTGTAGTTGCAATACATTATTAAAGTTTAGGTTCAGGTACAATAACAACTTACTGTCCAGCATCAACATAGGATCGATGCTGGACAGTAAGTTTTAGGTAGTAGGACAGTAAGCTTGGACATTTATATGCAAATGTTATAAATTTACAAAGCAATTAAAGTTCTTTTCTTGAAATTGCAGATATAGTTACGCAGATGCTTAAACATTCCTTCACTAATTCAAACAGGAATGCAAGTCATAATAATAATGCAAAACATACGAAAAATAAACAAACAATATTTCGCAAATCGGAACCAAGCGGTGTTATTTTCCAAAACAACACACAACTGAAACCAACTGTTCAATTCAAATTGCTTTGGAAATTGTTCAGCTGAGGCCAACTCAGTTTTCGGACCAAACCTAACAACGAAATTCATAACAACATTCCCCTGTTTACCGAATTTAATAATACCTTGGTAACAGCCAATTTTAATCTTCTTTCAATCATAATTTCAAATTTCTTAGTAATCCGTAAACGTTTAAAACAAGTATAATAATTAGTATGGATTTAGCGTCAATTAGCGCTGTTATAAAAAGTAAAAGGAGGTTAAATAAAAATGACTTGCGTCGATTTTCAATCGTGTCGTGAACAAGGATTTAGAGCTGGTTTTTACGGACACTTGTAGCGAACTAAGAATGAATTGTATGTATTTATTAACTGTTATATATGAAAGGAAATGTCGGAAAAGCAATGAAATAAGAACAGACAAAGATATTGCTAGTTTTGAAAAAATATCCTCAATTGACATAAGTGCTTGGGTTTTGCAAAAGCAAAAACACATTTTTGTTTCGTTCTTAGTATGGCTTTGGGGCTAATTGTTTAATTTAAGAGTGTGTAACGTCACTTAGCTACCAGGAAAATTATAGCACACAAAATACAATTCGAGATTCCACAAATTAAAGAAACAACTTACATTGATTCGTACTACAAAAGAGCCGTATCGTTCTTCGAAACGTATAAATAGATCACAGACATAGATTGTATGTACCGGCCGTCTCATAGAACGGAATCATCAATTTGTACGACAACCAAAGAGTACGATGCCATGATTATTGTATAAACGATATCGCTGCTATATTCACTGCCGGTAACTGCTTGCTTCCTCTGCGAAGTGAACAGTCAGAACCCGGGGCGAGTTGTGCTGGCAGTTTTAAATGGAAGCTCGCGAAACTTGCCAGTGGCGACAAATAAGGTGGCTTTTTTAGAGCTGAAACTTTCACTACAAGTACGGTCTCCGGGAAATTATGAAAAGCTATTGCATGTTTTAGAGTTTCAGGCGGTATAATGCAGTAAGAATTGCATAGGTTTCGCAAGAGTTGCGTACAAGAAATTGTACTTTAGAAAGATGTAGACAGTTCCAATTTTATTAAACACACCAATGTTTTCTTTGTATAAATAAGTACTACATAGAAGTCCTGCTTGCAAATGGAGAAAATGAAAAAATTGTGACACATTATTTATTTGCCAAGTAGTTTGGCATGTAAAAATTTATACATATTCGACAAGCAGAGCATTATTCATGCACGAACGCTGCTTAGTCATACAAAAGTTGAAAGTTTAATGACTCTTACCAATATTTTCCATTTAATTTCTATTTACGGTTCAAAAAATATTTGTAACCAAACTGTTGTAATTCTATCAAGCGAACCAAACATTTATCTATTTGATCCTTCAATAAATAAGATAATTCTGACATTTTTAATATTTGTGTGTTATCTGTATTTATTATTTTATCTATGGTGTGTAAATCGGTACGCCTTGATTTGTCTACTCTACTATCGATTACCTATTAAGACAGAAATAAATACGATCAGCTTCTGGGAAATCGACTTACACCTTTAAATCCTTATCGATATCTAATACAATTCTAATGAAATGGTGCTTAACGTTATTAAAACATAATTACTGGCTTTGCTAATATCGTAAGTCCGTAGATGTAGATATCGTATCGGCTTGTAAGTGTTCAACGTTAGGCTTTAATCACCATTTTAGCGATTGATTCTTATAATGTTCGAATATCGATAATCATCAGTACGTAAGTACATCGCTTAATAACTCGCAACTTAAGGACTGGAGGACCCTGTAAAAAAGACTACAAAAAGCTTTAATTTTCCTCAATTTAGGAAACTACTAGGAATAGTATCGGATAGCTGGATTGTATTGCTTGTTTTGAATATTTAATATATTTAAAGTCTGCCTGTATAAGGGTTTAATCTGTTTAAGGTTTTGTACGATAAAGTTTGCCGTGTAATATTAAATTTCGCCGTGGGTCAAAAATTAAAAGCTATTGAGTTGAAGTCTTCTTGGCTACTTCAACTGAAGCCATATTTAACCGACCTTCACATTAGTTTCTCTGGAGTGTGTTATAATATGTATATGCCAAGTAACTTTGTATACACAGGAACGCGCAGAATGTGTGTCAATAACACTCATTACTCTCAAGAAGCTTCTTATCGTTGACCCTGTGTCTCGTCGACTCTCGGTCAAGGTTAAATACCCTCGCTAAAACCTTTACTAAGACGTTCACAAACAAACGAATACCGCTTTCAAACCCTATAGAGTACAAATTAACATCCTGTATAGTCTTACTAAGAAGTCACCTTGTCGTACATATCAGAAGTTCGTTAAATATCTTCCGAGTAACGACATTTAAAATATCCCTTCCATATAGGTAGCGCTGTGTTCGTAAAAGATAAATCATCGGCCACATTGAAATTGTTTATGCAAACGTCCTTGCCGGGCCGCATTGTTTCTGCATATGCAAATGACTTTCCCTACTTGGACGTGCCCATAATGGAATGGGTAATGTAACATCATGTTATGTGTGATGAGTTTTTAACCATGTTCCCGTGGGTGACGTATAAGGCGAGTTAGGGATTATGTGGAGAATATCGGCACATACAAACAGATAGCAGCTGATACGATGCACGCTTTTTTTTTAATTCTTCGATCAGCATGAAGTATCTACATGTTAGTAAAGACGCCTTACACATTTTTTCTTATTGACCACAAAGTAAATTAATTGACGGTGAATGTAAAAAATAATGAATTGAATACATCTCACGTAGACTTCTGGGGAATATTGTAAAGGCTGACAATGTTACAGTAGTAGGTATAAGAAGAATATTAAATAATAATAATACTAATCCTTGATGCGTTTTTAGAATTGATGAAAAATTAAAATTTAATTGAAATGAAGAGATGGAGGAGAACGGGTATAAACAAATCTTTGGACGAATCTTACACTACGGCGAAAGACTAAATTATGTTTACAAAGAGTTTATAATTAAATGGAAAATCCTAATCTTTCTAGCGAAAAGAAAAATACAGAGTTGTATTGTGCCAGTTAATACTTTAACGTGTTCGATCCGCGTCGTACGGAGTGCTACGAGCTATTTATAGAATTCTTATGAACTTGAGAACTTCATTTGGTCGCTTTCTATCGTCGCAGGTGGAAAGTGTACTACGAATGCGATCCTTGGTCTCTGAGAATTAAGACATTATACCGTACACACACAACAAAACAATAATTTATACAGTTTTTAAATACTTAAAGGAAATTTATAAATGGAGTAACTAATAGTCTCGTTTCAAAGTTAAAACTATTCTTAGTTTTTTTTTCAGGGCATGAGTATAAGTATTATAACACGTTATCCGCTAAGTAGACATAATATTTAAACAATCGATGAGTACCATATGTCCCTAAATGTAGTACACTGGAGACAGTGAAAGGGTTAAGAATAATGCAACCTACTACCAACTAAAAATATTGCTAAGAAATTCTTTATTGCACACAGTAAAATACATAAAGTTATTATTACAAGATAGATGATGTACAGAGGCGAGTATAACTCAAAATTGAGTTCACTAACAGCAAACCTTTGAGTGATACAGAGATTTTATTTCTACCTAAGGAAGGAAAAAGTGCACAGCAAAAATATAAAAATACTAAATTACAATATAATAAATAAAATAAGTAAGGATCTATAATTAACGTAAAGACCTAAGTTAATTCCAAGAGATTGGAAAATATCGAGTATCAATAGCACCTTCCCTAGGTCCATTCCCTTTGTCAATATAGAACAAATTAATCTACTATTAATGTTAATTTATTCTGCCAGTTTCGCCTTCATAAATCATTGCATGAATATCGGCGAAATGTACACAGTTGGGTGTGGGGATACTTTATGATTGTTGGGACCTGCATGCAGCTCGTGTCTGACATTTGGTCGGTATCGATTAACAAATAGTATACGATGGCATACTGATTGATAATCGATCGTCTCATGCATTTTAAATGACTATGTTGTCAGGTGTTTCAAGGCATATTCACAAAAATAAAAGTTTAGTACAATGTTACGATTTTACTAGTGTGAATATATAATTCGGATAATATCTTCGAATAAATCCTCCCTTCAATTCCTTTGCAAATGCGCCGCTCAGTCAATATCGGATAATATTTGTTCTTTTACTGTGTCGGGATCAATAAACAACAAGTTAGCAGTCATAAACATTCAAATTGAGGACAATTTATTCGCACATTAATTCTTGTCACGCGTCAATCCAACCGCACTTTGACTCTACCACTTACAAGTTTGAAGCACGCTGCTATAGTAACCATCCGCTTTAGTAAGGGGTTCATCTAAATCATCATTGTAACAAATCAATGAGCTCACGCTCCCGCCAAATTATCGCGTGCATGCAAATTATGTATTGTTCAGTTAAAATTTGTTTTAACCGCCACCTTAAGGCGAACACTTGAATAAAATTGCGATAGCATATAAGTTATGTCGTTTTTATAGCTCCATTATGCATTAATTGTGTCAAAATAAAACTAGTATTGTGTGAGAAGAGATACAATGATATTTTTTTGTCCAAGGCGGGAATCAAATGACCATTACGATAAAAAGCCCTAATTTAATGACCTACGCCGCATAGTTGGGAAAGCCGACCGATTACCTAAGATGCCGATAGGGTGTCAATGCTGTAATTCAAAGGACTTCAAAAACGGAGAACTTATTAGTATGGCATAATATTAACATTTACTGGAGGAAAGCCAAGCCATGAGGTTTTAAATGACCCACGTGAGTTCGTGAGTGTACTTGCATAATAAGGTACACAAGCGGGATTCCCTGATGGCGTCATAAGACAAACGTGTCATCTATCACTCATTAATGGATGTGTTATCTCATGAGGTGGTTAGCCTTTTGCCAAATATATTTTTTTCTTATTCTATCTATGATATAATTATGGAGTGAAGTGCCGGATCCAAGTCAAGTATCAAGTTGTTTTCTTAGATGTAGGTTAAAAGTAGCTAAACTATGTAACAATCTGCAGCTCACGCTACATCTCTTTAGGTCACGTTTTTTCACTATTACACACTACACAAACGTTATTGTTGCAAAATCTCAATTTCTAGTAATATTAAATCATCCTACATTTATGACAGACTGTGTTTTTTACTCTGTGGTATTATGCTTTGTCGAAGATGTAAACATCGGCCATTCTCTTTCACAAGAATTAAGTTGATTCTGAAAACGTGACGTACAATCCGCCGCGTCAGTCTTGTGTATTATTTATAGATTTTCCGCGCATATTATTCATGAAGAAGTAGCCATTGATATGACGTTGCGTGTTGCGATTACTGCAATTAAAATAGTCGAGTTACGCGTGTAATCTGTTTAAATAGGTCTATAATTATTATGAGATAATTACTATGAGCGCAGCCTTCTACTATTTTAGGGTCGACTTCATATTCAGTAACTTCTGTCCATTGAAGCCCTTAATAAGCATCAATAACTTAAATATCAGTGCGTCTAATGTATCCGATGTAGGCAAGTAATGTAATGTATGTAAATATAAGTGTAATTCTTTAACATAAAACCCAATCTCACTGGGTTTCACAGAAAGATGTTGTTAAAAATAACTAAATTCGTAGTATGAATATTATTTGCTATCGTAGAATATCTAAGACAACATGCCACGTTTATTCACGATACTTTGAAAGGGAACAAGTTAGATGTTGGAGGTACGCGATTAGCCGGTCTATGTAAACAAAATTGACACAAATTATCTTATCTTGTTGTCAATATTTGAGGATTATATATTACAACTTGTTTCTATGATATTTGCTGTCAAAACTACCTTTCACTCGAAGCCTTGAGCTAAAATTATTTCATTAATCATAGATAGTGTTCCGATATTATTGGATCAAATGCAAATGTCTATAACGTAGTTCATAGAGTTTGACAGGTTGCAATCATGGGTCGTTTTCAGATATTAACTAGATTGCTGTTAGATTATAGTTTGCGGAATAATTTGTACGTTGCAAAGCTTATGAAAGACCCATAAAATAGATGATAAAATGCGGCTTGAGTACCTTTTAGTCTGGTTTTAGTACAAAGAAAATAGTCTTTTGAGTCGTTTTTAAACATAAATATAACAGGCCTTTATTCCCCAAAAGGGTAGGCTGAGGTGTACCTATAGTACACTCACATATCGCCAGTTATGTAGGTCACAACGTAGTAGGGGGCGAGATAACCCAATGAAACATTGACCGACCCGAAATTCGAACCAGGACCTCGCTGTAGTGCGCTTAACGACTAGACCAACGAGGTAGTCGTATTTCAAATTATTATGTTATCGTTATTTCATGTGAAACAGTTCTTTAGATAAAGAGAAAACAGGAGCTCTTTAAATATTCTAGCTAAAATTTTGCACGTGCCATTCTTATAAAATATTCCTCTTAATTAACTAGATAGTATAACATTATGATTGATGTTATCCTAATTATAAAGCTGTTGTTTCAAAATGGCGTCTTTGATCTGAGTTTCCATTAACATTTTCCAAGTTTCTTGTCAAACAAAAACCTATGAATTAATTATTATATATGTTAATAAGACGTTTATGTTAATTAACAGAAGTCCTTGAGAACATATGCGGGCTATTTAGACTCATCTCGTTTTCGATGTGTGTACTGTGTACGTTGTAAATATAGGTAGGTACATGAATTAATTAATAGGTGGTATGTACTGTTAGATTCTGGGTATTATATTTATGTAGGATATTCATCGTGTCCATATATATAGACGATAGCGTGTCTCGCGTACTCTATTAAAAAAATATTTCGCAGTATTGGCAATTTTCCTTTTAAAAGATATCCATTGCACTTGCTTTATTATATTTTTTTTTATTAGACAGCTAAAACTTGCTAAACATGTCGCTGTAAAGTAGAAGTTTATAACACTTTAGTAATTTATTATTTAATAAATACCTTTTTTTTCCTTTTATTCGACCTAAACCTAATTCCTACCTTGTGCAATAAAAAATGTAGATAAGGATTTACCAATAAAATACATAATATTAAGGCGTACCGCCTATCATATTACATTGGTAATATTTACCTATCGTAAATGTAACATTGTACAAAAGCAAAAGTATACAGCTGCAAAGTGTTTTCCTTGTAATGTTAATAATTAACATGATTATTGAATTGGCTGTTAATTAATACACTGTTAATTTTATAAAGCAAAATGTCGGACCGACTCGATTATTATTGATGAATATAATAAATATGTGATTGCCTTTTAGTGTTTCAGTGTTTTATTAATTAACAAACATTGTATTATTTATAATTTTTGTACCTAATAGATAAATTTTACTGTAGCTATATATTGCTCTCATTTAAATTATCTTTACTTTACTTTACGAATAAAACTGCCAGTCTGTTTGTCATCTCATCACGACTACAATAATAAATCGGTTGTAATGGATTTTGATATAGAGATAGCTTGAACACTGGGGAAGAGTTTAGGATACTTTATCCCAATAAAAAACGCCTTAAACTTTTCCACGCGTAGAGTCGCGGGCGGGTGCTACTTCTAGTTTTATTATGCTTTAAAATAATAATAAGAATTCGTGTTAATAAGTTTTATAACTGTTATGTTTTTTGCGAATTTGATCTCATCAAGTTACTTGGAAGAATAGCCAGACTGGAATGTCTTGTTTGGTTTGTCCACGAAAATCTTGTCAAGCAACATTTTTTTTTTATACTAAAGCAGACAAACGTGCTTGTCAGCTGCTGTTTAGTGATCACCGAAAGAACAGAACAGTCCACTTTACGCTACGAACCTTCTTTGCTTAGACCTTCTAAACATCTACTATTTTTAGGAAGTATTTTTCGTATTAAATAGTATAAGTTCTTCTGGGTCTTATCATTATGACACAGGATAAAAACGCAATGCTTTCATGTTATACTTTATAATAAGAGTGAGGCCCTTACCCAGTCGTGCACATTTTCGAAATGTAGCCAGTTACTGGCTCCAGATACGCCCTACTACGGAGTTGATCTCCGCGATTAATCAATTCTAGCTGATAATAAGAGGTGGTAAAGTCTCTATTCCCTTAATGTGAATATGTAGATACACTTAAAAGCTAGGGTAGTAGGATTGAGTGTGAAGTTTTTAATGTTCTCATTCCGATGTTGCAATGTCACGTATTTGCTTTGGAATGGTACAGCAATTACGCCAAACGTGGAAACATATTTTTCTTCAGCTTTAAACGGAGATAATAAATTGAGTGCATGTCTCTTTACACACAAAGACCCCTGAGAGCTAGCTGCGGTTTTTTTTTGTCATTATTAAAAGTGCACTGAGCTATGTCTTGTTAACTGGCTACTTAATGCGCTTGGTGTGATAATTATGACTTGCAGACTTTTGTTTTATGATGAGGTGACGACGGTTTTGAACCTTGTTTTTCTTATTGTGTGAATATATATACTGGCTAGACAGTTTCTCCTCTGACGAGGAATGCGCGCGCAAGTCTAATCGCCCGTTACACCCGTTTCTAAAACCCACCCTTTCTTTATTGATATTGAAAAGCAACAGATTTACCAGACGGCTGTCCGGGCTCTGGTCATAATATCCTCTCAAAATAAAAACTGACACTCAATTTATACTTAAAACAAACTTTTATAGTATCCATGTGCATGTTTTTGACAGCTATAAGATTTGTCGGACTGCATTATCTATACACCAGCTATACCAACATAACACCCCAAACATGGCAAGTCAAACTGACCGTGTGATGTGTACGATAATACAATTAAAGCGCGGTCATAACAGTACATTGATACCGAGTCACAGGAACAAAATTACGTAGCTATGTTCAAGTCATACTGTAAACTGTTAAATAAGTTACGTCCGCCGCAGGTCAATATCTCGTCAGTTGTCAACCCAATCAATCGTGAGGTTAGCATACTCCAATGTGTCATCTATGGACTCCAAGAAGATTCGTCCGATTAGTACCCGAAGCTCTGAAGTAGTATTTCTTGAAAAAATGTATAAAAAACTATAACCCGATTACGAAGTGCGCTTCATTTTAACTTACAATACAGCAAAAAGTTTTGTATATGAACGATGTATCGCTTTTTGTCGTCCGAGAATTACCAACAAAGGCCAATTGATATAGCGACCCTACTGTGGAGAACACATTTGGTCATTTTAGTGTGGCGTGACTCACGTTTAGATGTTATTTATTGGTTTATGAAGTACAATATGCACGTAGTAACGAACTATGCTCGTTCACTCACTATAGGATTAATATGAGATGTGTGAAAGTGCATTTATTATAATTTATTTATAAACTTAATGCACATTTTAGTACAATAGTGGACTTAATGCCATTAAGAATTTTCTACCAGTCAACCTGAGGGTGATGCATTGTTGAACAGTGGTAGATGCACTGAGTATTATGTAAGCTGAAACAACCCTGTAACCAGCTTATTGGTCACGTGGTGTTCTGTTATCATTAACGAGCCTTTAACTCTCGGGTCCCACGAAGTGATCTATGTCGTAATGCACGTTACAAACCATTACAAAGAATGAAAACTAATAATATAAATTTTGTTCGTAGGTAAGTAAGCTTTCCTTTAATGAAGTTATCACTTTAAAAAAGTGTTGGTGAGTTTTCTTAACTAAAACGATCTGTTTAACAAACAACTGATTACTGGGTCTTTAGAATGTCAACTGTTATCGCTGGGGTGAAAATAAAATACCAATTATTATTATCGTAATTATGCCTAGATTGAATATTCATATTTTGTAATTCCCACACCCGATACCAATTAAAATAACGCCAGCTCTCCCCATATTAAACAAATCGTCCAGTCAAGTTTTGAAATGACGTAGCAGTGTTTATGGAAGGTTTTTTGTGTGATGATTAAAAATGTACATCGGCATGAATTGGAGCGCACATGATCGAGTTAATTGAACCGCTGTTTTTCCTATAAATACCAGTTGCATCGTTAAATAACTAAACACTTGAGTCGACCGGCAAAGTGAACTCTTTAGTCTTCGAACATGTCTAATTAATGAGTTATCGATCGTTTTAACCGCGCGGCACGTTACGCTGCTAATACTCGACACAAGTATTTTTTATTCAGGTCACTCACGTGCGAATTTAAATTTTCCAGGATGCACCTAGGATGCAAACTTAGGTGGGATAAATGCATACCTAATATTATATGTTTTCTCTATGCTGTTAGAGTAATGCATATTCAAAAAGCCCAACTTTCGCATTGTTAATTTGTGGAATAATTAAAAATGCCGCAAAATTTTAATTGAACGATGTACTTTTTATGTAGGGAAGCTTTGATTTCTCACACTAGAAATAATAGAATCACCGATCGTGTGTTAGTTTTAATACTTTAATAGAATGTTTCGCATTAAAGTCAGTTGAGAACGTACCGTTTTTCTTGGCATCTATCACATTTCACGTTCGTTTACGTGCTAATTTAGAATTTTATTTTCGCTTTGGTATACAATGTGGACTCCGTCTGGCAATACTACGCGGTTCCTGGTGGATCGAAGTTTTTAGGTAGACAAGCCTAAAAACTGTGTCTATAGACAGAGGGCAAAGGGAAAATTGGCATTAATATTCTGTCTAGACCTATCTAATCTCTACCTTCTTACAAATTAACGTACCCTTAAAATAACATCCACTACAAAAACATTTCAATCTCGAAATTTCAAAGGAGTACCTAACTCAAATAACCCTCATTTCGAGTCTGGATATCTAAATACTCTGTGACCTAATATTAACACAATAAAATCTAACCAAGTCTAGACTGTCGACAAGACTTGTTCAATCGATACGCGCTCTAAAAAGGTCAAAATTATTTTAATGCAATGCTAGACATAGCTACACACACTCGTCTCTTAGGGTAAATTATACACACACGCACACACACACACAATCGTGTCGAAGAGTAACTCACTCGCTTACACACACATAATATACATATATGTGGCACGTGTTTGTTGTGTGTTTATCTTACTTTTTTACAGGTAGGTACAATTACTCACACTACTAAATGATTATGTGGGTTGTTTCTCCCTCGTGTAAGCTAGGTTTAAAGCTAATGTTTAAACAGACGAATGCATTGGGTTATCAAGCTTTCTTTAATGCGCAGTTTTTAAAATGTTGTCTTTTAAGCCTCTTATTAGTAGTGATTTTAGGATTATTATGGCCCGGTGTCATTATCATAGGTTTCAAAACTTGTGTGGTTAGATCCGAGATATACATATTTTTAACACATATAAATAAATTAGTCTACAGATGTGGCGTAGATACACGGAGACTTTAGTTGTTCACATACGTTCATGTATGTACGTGGCGTGTGATCCGTCTTGATCGTGTTCTGCTATCACTGTCCGATGCAGGCAGATTGTCAGCAAAGTGCATTGTTTATAAGAATTTCTACAATACAATGAACGCATTATTCAGTGTGTAGGTTGGTACTGCGTAGTGTCAAAGGACGTCACAATCTCTTGCTTGAAGTCAGATAAAGCGAGCTCTTTTTAGATCACCGCCTTAAAACTATTTTCTAAAAATATATACCTACTTTAGTACGATTAGAATCAAATTTAATCAGTCTGAAACCTTGTCTGGCGAAAGTGTTCTTTGTATTTGACATCAAATTTACATAATGGTTACATTTTATTACTCAGATTCTAAGTACGGAGTTATTACGTTACAAGGGTTTTACTGCCTACTTAAAATGTTACTTGTAATGCTGAGGACACATCTGCTTATTAATTTTATAGCGGACGCGATTTTTTACCGAGATAGGGGAAGAATAATCAAGTCATGGTATATTTGAGCCGCGGGCGTTCGCAGGTGTGAACCTACCTTAACTGAATATCGTGATTTTATAGCGATGTTTCCAGCATAATTAATAATAATATGTTTTCCGAGAAACATACAAGGATCAAGTAAACAAATTAATCCTTATTTAATTTAATGATTTATGCGAAACGCGCGGATTTCAGGAAGATACTCCTTAATTGTAATGAGTAGTTGTAATCTTATAATTGTTGAGAAGCTGTTTCTCACGATCTATCATCACTGTCATTCTTTAATGTGCAATCAGTGTAGACTGTTGCAATTTGCCTGTTGAACTAACGAGCAGGTTGTATTATAACAATGTCAGTACTTGTGTACATTTTGACTTCCTGCACTATTAATAGCTTCATATTCAATGAAACTGATCCTTTTTTAATAATATCCATAATACACATGTTGTTATTTGGACGTTAGCGTACTTTGTGATTGTGACTGTAACACGTCATAACAAGGAAAACATGGTTGAAATCTTACATAAAAAGTATTCTCAACACAGATTAAATTTAATTATGTAGGATATTATTTTGGCTGGAAATCCTTCAATGAGGAAGAGTGCATTGAAAGTTACAGAATACCTTTTTTTTGTCTGCCAGAGAGGAGAAGGTTTCGCAGTCGGCGCCGCCCGCCGCCGGCGACGCTCACTCCAACCTCATGGCGGCCATCCGCCAGGCTGGCGGGGCCGGCCGCGCCAAGCTCCGATCTGCCTCCGAGTCCACACCACAAAAGGTAATATTCACTCATCACACAAATATTATAAAGACGAAAATTTGTGTGTTTGTATGTTTCTCACCGCTTCACGCTCAAACGGCTGGACCAATTTTGATAAAATTTGGTATACCAATTTTGATAAAATTTGGTATACCAATTTTGATAAAATTTGGTAAAATATTGTATATAGAGGTAGCTGACACCCTGGATTAACACAGGCTACATTTTATCCTGAAAAAATATGGCGGGTAACACCGTTGGGCGCAGTTAGTAAATCATAATTCTAGAGGTAGAATGAGATAAAGCCTATTTAACCCTTTCCCAGTCCGATGAGCCATATAGGGTACATGTCGATCGTTTACCTAATTTGAGGAAACCAGCGTACCGGAGAGATTTGTCAACGGTGTGGAAAGGCATGTCAGATGCCTACAGGCGGTTTAAACTCTGACACCAGGTTCTTCATTAACCATACGATAAGAAGAAGACCTATTCTGTCTGCTACGCGGACAGTTAAAGTGTTAAATCTACTGTAGGTGGTTATAAAGTACTAACAGTAGTTGTTATAAAGCAGTGATAACGCTTTACCAAGGAAGCTACTAGACTGAATATATCGCACGTCTGATTATTAATTATGAATGCCGGACTAGCTTTGCATGCGACCAGGCCCCTATTCATGAGCTCTCAGAAGCCCGAGGTCGGCTTCCGAAATCAAATGTAACAACGTAGCTAACGATAATATTGATAAAAACTTATTAAATGCTTATTTTAGCTTAAACACTCTATCAGAATCCAGAGTAGGTAATGGTGGTCGTTACTATACAAATGATTAAGCGACAAGGTTTCCTTACCATTTCCCTCGAAAAGTACAAGTTATAAGAATTAAATTAATATCATCGACTTGATTTAATGGTTAATAAAATCGTCCCTGTTCTACGAAGAAAGATGAATATAGTAGGTCAAGACCTTTGAGCGATGAGCAATTAAATGTAAACTAGATTAATATCTTAACAATTATGTATTAAACAACATCAAAGAGATTGTTTACAAGAATAAGAGGTTGTATCATGTCAGAATATTAAATTTTTCAGTAATTATTTACTTTATGTAATCAAAAGTCGTTATTGCTAGGTTTAAACACGACCGGTAGCTACCTCCGCTGAGAGTCGAGATTTAAAATCCGCGCGGGCCAAACATTTGTACAACACGCAATTATTGGTTTGTATTTACAATACACGTTAGATTTACGACGGCTAGAGCGATGTTTTAAAAGTAAAAGCAATAAAATAAGTATAATAGCATTTGTAGAGTAAATAGACCTGTAAAAACTAAGCATTAGCGCTTAAATCTCACGGTTCCGAGAAAAGCAGTGTCAGCACCATTGATGATCAATTAACATTTTACGACGCGCCCTAATGGAAGCGTACAATCAACGAGAAAACGTTGTTAGGTGCGAGTCGAATTATAAAAAGTGCATTTGTGGTACGCAAGCATAAATGTATCAGTCAGTTTATTATAATTCATCGATGGCAGCTGCCATCCATCATACGTTTGTCATATTTATTTTGTTATTGGACTCGACAAAATATAATCATGTTTTTTACTTGTTTAAAACTTGAAGTAAAGATGCCTGGAATTTTTATGTTCCAAGTAAAGTAGTTTGTCAGACTGTAAACTTTTGTACTTGACTTTACTTGATTACTGTTGATGATAGTTATTTTCGCTATCGAATTAAGGTTGCATGATTCTTCGAAGTAATTAAATGAGAAGAGATCAAGCCGTGATCTTTGTTTCTTATTACCTTTTAATTACTTGTCTAAACATTATACTAATTAATCTAAACAATATTTAATAACCACAGTTGGACTGTAATTATCTAATTATTACTTCAAATATTTATGTATCTATGGTAATTATTTTCTTGTTTAAATAATTTAAAAAGTTACATGTTAGAAACTTACTCGTAAGTCTTGATTAAATTATCAGTAAGAAGTTTGAACGCCTATAAAAAAAATTGTCTATGGCTAGTGAGCACAGGCACTTGGCAGGTTGTACTCTCTGTAATTTGACTCGGAATGACATTGACTTTACGACCGAGATCGTCGGGACTGTAAATGATAGATTCATTTAAATAATCCTTCAGACAATGTCTAGCCTTCAAAAGAGTATAAATCCACGAATATATTTACGTCTTGCATACGGGGTTTCCCTTACAATATATTTTTGTTTATAGTAGGTATAAGCTTTAAACGAGATTGTATACAATAAGGCCGTTATGGTTCTGGTAACTCCCATTATAGCATCATAATAAAGTGGAGTGTATCTCGCTTATCATATTCGTCCACGAACTTCAGCCGCTACTATCCGGCTACGCAATACACTTGGTTCCAAGTAATCTATAGTTTTCTTATCTAAACTATCTATAATAGTTTCAATTTTAGTAAGTAAAACAACGAAACCTTGGAAGTCTGAGTACTCCCACATAATTACGAGCACAGACTGACGTTTCACAGAAGCAGCGATAATTGTATGCCGGGCTATTTCGCTTCTTAGAAAGGCCATTATAGTGCATGATAACGTTACGATAATGGTATCAGCACCCATTGTGTGCGTCTCCACGTGGTTACTGCATTGTTTATGATATTTTTTCCTCATTTTTTAATGACGACTGCAGATAATGCGCGTTCCGGAACCTTGAGTCTGCCCGAGATTCCGCTGACTAGTTAAAATTAAACGCGAAATCGCGTTGGCACATGTGTAAACACACTACATTGTGAATGAACAGACTGTGTTTTTTTATGAATGTAAACATTCGTGATTTATGATCGCAACATTGACGTATTTCGATTTTACTTGAAATCGGTACAGTTCAAACTTAATTGCGTGTACATGTAGATACATTTGTAAGTTTAATGAAAATTAAAAAAAGAAAGTGAAATAGTGTATACCTTGGTCGTAGCCGTAGCAAATAACGGTGATCCAAATATATTCCCGTAGGAGGTGCACATTAATAGTTAGGTATCACAAGTAAATAGTCAATATGAATCGTGAATTCTCTTGGATGTCCTCAGCTAAAATACTCAGTTAAATCACTAACAGGTAACCATTTCATTGAATACGTTTACTCTGCGGGGACTACTCAAATAGTGAGGTTACGAAGCGTTGATCCCAGCTTGATAGAGACTGTGAGACGTAACGAAAACTTTAACAGCCTAGACTGTTTCTCTCTATACAATTTGCCTGAAGCTTCGTAATCTAGACATTGAAGGTGCAATTCAGACAAATAACGGCCAATTTGCTGTAGTTAGAGTTCCTAACCCTTTGAACTTCCGCAGGATTGCCTTTACTCATGCTTTACCTAATTGCTCGTGTTATTAAAAAACGACACCGGACTAAATGCGTTGCAATAATTTATTTAAGTTAAAAGTACCCTTTGTGTCAATAGCTATACTGCGAGTATCGTTCGCAAACACCAACCTATCAAACAAAAGGCCATAACTGTGTAAAGTGATATTTCTAAAAGTCACGCATACAGATTGTACATTGTTATTTTAAAAGCGTACGAACTTGCATAAGGGAATCGTAAATGTAGTTATTATCGGGTACAGACGAGAAAACTTTATTCCAGCGTGGGTGTAGCCGTGTAGCGCCAACCTTATCTGTAATTTTGTCTCCGATTGTATCAAGATAAAGTTCGATTCATAAAAACTTTTTGTTTTGCATTTGACTCATCGCAATTGATTCATGCTGGTTTTTGGATCGTGATTAGCATTTTTGCAACTTCATAAGGAGCTTTCCATGTTGGGAATCGTTTATTATCTTATAATGCGTAATAGCTGGCTCCTGAATTCCTCGGAAATTGTACCCAATCTTTAAATGTGTTAATCATGAAACGGCTATCCACATTTTCCTTAACCTGAAGGTGATAACATAAGATATTTTGATACTAACTACATTGTAAGTTGCATTGAAAAAGGTTATTTATAACCTGTCAAAGTTGCTATAGTGTTTTAATGGTAATAGGTTGATGGATTGCGGGCATCATTATGTCGATTGTTTGTATGAGGTGATTGTTATAACTTAGAGTACCTACCTACACACCTTCGTAAACAGCGTATAATGATCTAAGAGTTTTGTTACATTAGCGTATAGAAACTTTCATACTTTGATGATTACTTGCTGCTTGGTTTGTGATCAATTAAGATGCCTGAGCCGGCTTGAGCCCCTTGGACCGCACACAACCGCCGTCTCTTTGACTGGCGACGCAAATTGTATTGATGTTGTACCTTTTGAAGTTGTGCCCACGCCGTTATGGCATCCGACCGAGTGGATACAAAGACAGCAATAAAATGTCTTCCCAAACATTTATTTAGCGCGCGTCGTGTGGTATCGATCGGCTTACAGTTTAACGGAATCGGTGCTTCTCATCATTTCACTTTGTTGTGCGTTTCCAGCTAACATTGTGTATGCTTCCAGTTAACATGCATGTATGCATCTCTGTGCCTCCTTGTGATTTGTCCGTTTATTCAAATTGGGTCTTAAATCTGTGAACCTACTGTACTTAGCTAGAATGCGGAACAACAACCGACTTCCATGTATTGAATGTTTGAAATGTTTTTTTTATGAACATTGGTCTATAAATATGATCGATGTTTGTTGCCGTTTAGTGAAGATAAACATGTTTTTTTAATATTATTTAGGTACACATGTAGTATTTATGTTATTTCCAGAATTGATGATGATGAAATCAATTTCAAGTCGGTATATTAATTATAATTATTGGTAGATACTTGTTATTGCACTTATCAGCTCGTACACCTTCCATCATAACATATGGACATGTGAATGGACGGGATATTGCATAATCATTTCGGTCGTGGAAAAAACATCGAAGTTTATTGAGGAAACTACAGTCCAGTTGACTTTCCTTAGTGTAGTAGGGGTTATCCAATCTTAACCAAAAAGCGCAGATGTATATTTTATTTATGTGTCTATTTATACAGGTAAATTAATATACAAGGAGAATGTATGTATGTCATGCACCGAAATATCAGAGTATAACGGCGGCTCTTTGCCAATGCCATGTGACGTCATAAGAATGGCAAATCTGTTAAGTAATCTATAACTAGCATCAGTCACGGATACCGCGAAATAGAATTTCGTAACTTACATTGCTTTAAATAACACATTTTTATTTAACACGAGCTTCCGCTTGCGACTTGGTCTGCGTAGAAAAATGTTTAAATAAAATAGCAGAGGTCCACTCTGACGGTCCATTCTAAATATTGGTAAAATAATTTATGAGGTCGGATGGATAGTTCCGGAGTTTCCCTTATATATGTACAAACAAACTCGATAGACAAATAGATACTCGAAATAACAAACAAAAAAGAGATTTAAAGTGTAGCAAGTGTAGATCAGTTTCCAAACCCTTATCTTCGAAGCCATATCTTCCTTGATCCTCATCGTGGTTATTAAGCCTGCAATAATTAACGTACAGGAAAGCTCATAGGATTTCTTTACACACTGGATTACGAAAGACTACATCGCATCGTTCTGAAGCGCTCGTAACTCGCTCTATCATTCTTAATAACGTTAGACGAATGCCATTAAACGTAGTTTAAGACGCCTATAAGCAGCGGAAACACTTTTTAGATTTTTTGTAATGAGAAAAATCTATGATTCTACTTTTATAGGTAGGTGTAGGAGGTATCACTTGGCAATCGCATTAAACAATTTTATTTAATATATTAAGTTATACTTGTGAGATACATTGTGTTTTCATGCGATGGCAAAGTCAATCTATTTTATTTAAAACATAAAAGATTTTTAATATTAATATGGTTAATATAAGATGCTGTTCGTTTAGCTATTTACGTAATAACTTAAGACAGGAGGTCCCTGAAGTAGGGACTTAATAAAGCTATCGACTTGGTATTATATGGAGCTCACAACGTTTTACGGTAGAAAAACTGAGTTGCGCGACTTGGTTTTTTAACAGATATGTTTTTGATGGCATTCTTATTTCACCATTGCTATTTAATTTCAAACACAAGCTACAAACTCGCTTAGTTGTTTGGTAAAACATGTAGAGAGCTAACCCGACTATTGTTCAACATTTGACCAGACTTGTCTTAAAAATATTGTATCCACGTTTTACCAGTAATTCCAACAAACGGTCTCACTTATCATCATTCTGAGAGCATATCCCACGTAGAGAATTTATTATCAACGCGTGGGCTTCGGATGGACGTTCACATATTATATGTGGACTCAGGGACTACTAAATGGTAATGTATTAAGTAAAACACTCGTTTGTTAAAATTCCGTTGACTAGCCGGTAAAAGGGCGCGCACTTACGTCACTGCGCGAGTGCGCTCGTTGATTCTAGTATAAAGGGGATGCGGTTTGTATGTACTCTACCAAGTATTATTAATACTACATCATTGTGTTATTTTCGTAGTTACAATTTCATGTTGCAGTTGCTATTTTTGTCGCTTTTATCACCGTTTATTAGATTTTTATAATTCACAACTATGTGACTTTTAATATTGCTACGGTATAATTATATCTATATTTATATGTATCATAATACTTAATATCACCATTGTTAATCTATGCATACTTATTTATTTATGGCATAAATGTTATCTAAATAACAGGCAATAAATTTCTATTGATTTGTAATATTTTATAGAGCACAGACAAGCATCCCCTTAAGCTTGGGGGTATTACCGCACGGATGACTAACTCGATTAAAATTAATAGATCGCTTTTTATTTAACTGCCGTAGCCCGTACTAGCGGAGTACAGTAACGCATTTTACAGCCACGTGTTACATATGGACATGTTCCTAGAAGAATTGTTAATTTCTAAGTATTCCGTTTTTGTGGACTCAATTATATGTTATGTTCGTTCGGGATTTTTTCTCGTGACTCCATAATAGGAGCTCCGAGCGATGTGCGGGGTGTGTTGGCTTTAATTATAGTCCGCATGGATTACTTGTTATAATAAGTAGTCATTAATGTGAGGTGTGAGCGTACTCTTTGTGTGTTTAAAATGTGCTGTCATATTCCGAATTTTAATAAGTCCGACATACATTTGAGCGTGGTGCAGTGAAAACAAAGGGTAAAGATATATTCCAACATTTTTGTATTATTGGCTTGAGGCAAATACCATTAAAAGTCGCAAGATATTGTTTTGAACTGCAAACGTTTTTTTTTTTTCATTCATTTCCTACGCTCGTTAGTCAGAAATCTGTTCAATAACTTCTCATTGTAAAAAGTTCCTTATGAGCAGTTGCAATTTACCAATACCAGTTGTCACTAAGAGGTAGACATTACACGGATTACACCGTAATCATCAATAAATACTAGCTTTCTGCACTTCTTCATCATATAATCTTAAACTACGCCCTTAACTCATACGAGTGGCCAATTTACTGACGGTGGTACAAAGTTTTGCCTTAACGTATTAGTAAGAAGGTAGGTACCTAAACGGTAATCCATACATCATTCTTAACATAAGCTTATACTAAAGCACAGAAACACGTAACATATACTTGATCTTGGTATTACAATTTGAGCAGGTACCTAAGTCTCAGGATTAATTTATCACGGCTCACGTAAATGAAGGCAGCTTATAATTTCAACATAATTTTGATATGTATTAAGACTGATTGAGAATGTTATGAAAATACTGGTATAATCTAATACCATTGAAATTAACATTTTCTTTAGAAGCTTGGCAAGTGAACTAAAGTTGCCGTTTTAGCGCAGCTTTAGCCTGAATTAGATTTTGCACTTGGAAAAAAAGCCACCTCTTGTTAAGATCACTTCTGGATTTCTAGACATTTTTGTAGCACTTAAATAGCAGTTAACAAGACTTGTTCTTGTCTTTTATTGCAGCGTTAGTGTAATAATAGACATTAATCAACTCGCACGAGAGTTTGACTATCCGCTCCAATTAAACGAGTTTACATTAGTGTTTGCCAGTTGGCGCCTACCGCCGTGACAAATGTTCAGTTATTTTAAGACCAGTTAGTAGTATTAATAGTGATCTACGTTCTCTACTAGGCGCCAAACGTCTTTATAGGGGATGCGACTGATCAAAGACGGGAGGATTCTACGAATGCAGAGTGAAACGATCCAAGAAATCAATGATCCGAAGTAGTAGTTCGAAAGTCGTAGGTACTACTTATATTTCTTATAGTACTATGATTTTGATTGAATCTAGTTGATCTTGCTTTGTAAGATAATATAAACTTTATTCTACAAAACAGTGACTTAAACCTTCTTTCCTTCACAAGACCGCTATATCTATAGTATCAAATTGCATATCGATAAATTACGAGATAAAAGCTTTCAACTGAATCGTAGGTAAATGACAAATTCTGCTACTGTCAAACCGCAGCTAGATTATATGAGCACTTGATTCCAACATGGGTTTTCCGACTATAGTCTATGTTTCTTTACTACATATTAGGGATTGTTCTGCACATCATGAGTCATTGCAGCTTCGTAGAGAAAGCTAAGTGGCCCAATAGAACTACTCATACCTTGTAAACAATATCAGCGTAACAAAAATACTATTATAGAAATAGAATTTATACGTTAAATGCTTTATCATAATCGTATTTATGTTGTCACCGTAATTCCAAAGTGCTCCGGCGGACTGCATTCCAGGGTCGGCCCAACCAATTATACGCAACATTTCAGATGTTTGATTTGCCACGCTCCCAGCAAACCAGGGCAGCACAGCGTATCGTGACGGACTTATAATGCCCTTTATATTTCACTTGTAAGGACTTATACGTCGAAACAAATTGGTCCTTATTTTCTGCTTATATAGTCTGTGGTTTTCAAAACGTAGCACCTTGAAGGCGATTTTGGTTTATATCTCAGAAATTCGTAAAATTCGTAGGTGGCGATTATTCATTTGAAATATTACGTTACATATTTTATGTTTGGGTTACCGCGAATTTTATTTTTTGGAATTCCTATATATTGGGTCGTTTTAAAAAATCTTAAAATATTAAGACATTTTTGCTTTACAAAATAGTGTAGGGTGTAGTGTAGGCGGCTCAATAAATTTAACTTGATGTTTTATGTTACGGTAGGTATTGCATATTAAATAACTTTATCCAAGAATACAAACCAAATAAAATGTGCTAATATTCGGCCGACATTTCGTGGAGGATATTGACAGTAAAATTATAGAGCTACATGTAGGCTGGCTTTCCGACAACTTAAGAGCAAAAGCGAGCTCTTGGAGGAAAATAAGATGATAACTCCTATGCAAAACCACTTTGATTTTCAACCTCTTTGTTAGTTCCGAATTGGGGTGGTTGTGCGATTTATGTCCAAATTGCTAAGCTGCCTAAGACACGATAGGAGAATTTTGTTAATGAAAAAAGTACACGCTGTATTCAACTGGACGTGTACCAGGCTCGCATGACAACGGAGGGTCTTCTTTAATTCAGCTGCAGGTTGGAACCGGGATCTGTTCATTGTGCGGCGGTACGCGATTAGTCGCGGCTGCCCCTGCGGACCTCAATACAAATAGTACACTAGAATCTCTCGACCGTTTTCCGAATTCACTGTGTATTGTTTGTTGTCCGTCATTATTATATTGTTTGATAGCGTATTCCATTGTGAATTTCGAACTACCTTGCCACATTATTTCAATATTGAGCATAATATGTACCTTTAAGATGATTATGAAACGTGTAGGTTTTGGCAATTAAAACCAAAAACATCAGAATCCTTGAAATCATAAAAAGTTCCTGCCTATTTGGTTCTATGTTTATGACGCCTTGGATTTTATTTACTTTGTGGTTTAGTTTAGGAAAATCCTGTATGTGTCGGAGAACACCAACATATTTGCATATTATTATTAGGTATAATAAATACTTATTGGCTTTAAAGAATAGTAATAGGACAGCAACGTAAATAAATCTGAATTGTTGAAAACATACTTCGTGTTTAAGTAATCGAAAAAGTATGTTAATCGAGTTCTCGAATTTTCGGTAAAGCAGAGGTATTATAGGTGTCTTAGTTTTGAGAAGTCGTAAAATTAAAGTAATTAATTACAACGAGTATATTCGCCTCTTCTAGATTTCCTAATTACAAGACTTCACTGTTTATATTAATTTAAAATACAGTAGCTGGATCCAATTCCCAAGTATAATTTCCAGCGTCACAAGATCCTTAACAATTAGCTCCTCTTCACTTAGTTCCATTGTACAGGATACGAACATGTTTAACTGTGTTGCCATCTACAAATGTATTCAGCACATTCCGACTCATGAATTTTTTCCTCGTAAAATATCCCTGCAAGGTTGACAATGCTACGAGAAAGGAGATGGTTTCCTCGAAGTGGTCTCCGTTAAGGTAATGAGTGAGATAAGGTCATAATATATCTGTCAGTGGCGGCTGGGCTCCGGCTATCGTAATGGCGCTGACGGGCTACTTCCACACTTACGAACAGTACTCGTTCGAGTCTGATCATTAGGCAATTGTTTTGAGACCTCTGCAGAATACATTATACAGTCTGATGTAAACGTTTGAGTAGAGCAATCGGTTGGGATAAGTTAAGTGGCTTATCTTTTAGATTGGTGTCTTTAGCGGGTCATTGCTGTCCTCAAAGTGCGGTAACAATACGCTTCCCAAAAAAGTACTTAGGACTATTCTAGTTAGTTGAGATCAAACATACTGCAAACAACTATAGAAGGTAGATAGTTCAGTTTCAAGTTTCTCATTATTAGTTGAAATATATGCCTAAGTATTCAGAATATGTATTCTTGTCTGAGGTTGCCAAAATATGACAAACTATTTAGAAATTTATAAACTATACATTTAGTTTCAACAGTAATTGCGTACAACTTTGAATTGAATATTGATATTTCTAGTAAATAGCACGCTCACGTAAGAAGTGGGTTAGCATCGGGTGATAAACCTGCTAAAATTCAAGCCTATTTGAATTATTAAGCAAATTAAGTTCTAAATATCGGCTTGGTAATTTTGATTTCGTGTTTTAAGAGTTCTCGAAAACAAGGATTAAGAATAAAAAAAAATCGTATAATCCATAAAAGTTGATTCATTTGATTTTAAACTTTAATTTTATAAAAGCAGGTCAAGTATAACCATAATGGAATAAAGAATATTTAAAACAAATTAGCATTTATTCAGTTCTGCATACATAAGTTATTCTGTTCGTACATCTTATTTCTCAGAAGCCGACGATCCAGAAGGCCGCACAGGTCTGACATAATGTTCAGAACAAGCTTTTAGCTTAGAATATGAGAATTACCGCAGTTATATAAAACGGGTTTATTAATTTATAATAAATATTTCGGTGGATGAATAATCTATGTTGAATAAACCTACTACGGAAGCGGATGGTCGAAGATCGAGCTCGGTGGCGTGATAGGCCGATAATTATGAGGATGAAACGTACTTTTTGTTTGTGAACTAACTGAAGGCTTACTGCTATTTATCTCCGCGACGGGAAAGACCACTTGATATAGAAAAACAAATATAAAATAAACATATTCTAGTACAATAACAGATAATTGCATCCCTCCATGCCATTGACCTTTACTTGGTAGTGTTGATAAACTTATTTGATAGATACGAAATTTCTTCGAAAAGCAATCACAGAGCTGCGTCAGTTTCCAAGTTATCATCAAACGCTGAATTAATTGGACGTTCGTCAGATAGTGGTCGCCTGTGGCGCTTACGAGAACGAGTGTCGGAAATGAACCGGTTGGAAGGAAATGTGGGCGCTACGGCTAATACATTAGATAACCCACCACGCAATCATCTTTGACTATGATAATATGGTCCATCTAATGGAATTGATGTCTTACAGCTAATGCCCAGATTTTATTAGCAAGAATTTCCAGTTTTATTTTATCTTTGGTGTGGGTGTCAGCTCTCAAGCAAAGATCATTTTTATCCTACTGATTTCCCCTAAATACAAGATACAGATTATTGTTTTCCTTATTATTTCTAGGTACCTATATATTGTTGTTTAATGTGGAATTGTCATAACAGTTATAATACTTATTTTGATGATCTTGACATGTCATAGGTTAGGCATAATATTGATGATAGAATTAGACCCGTGTAGAGACTTCAATTATCTTAAAGCTTAAATTATGCTCAGCTGTTATTTCCATTATTTGTTCATGGAGGCTGAATTGTTTTGCCATGTATTTATGGCGAATTCGATAAAAACTATATATGTATAAGATACTAAAAATTCCAATTCTCGTACAAAGAAGAAACGATTTCTACTTTCACTAGAACTTATAGTGCCTAGATTTATGACAGGTTTCTATTAACGAGGCTCGACACCCAAGCGACCACTAACGTATTAGATTAAAAAGTAGGTTTTTCTATAAAAAATCATCTAAATAGTAACAAATAACTTAGAGACGTAATTGTAATTAGAATGCATAACACTGGGAAAATTATGATTCCTCGAATAGTTCATTGTGTATGATTTCCGTCTATTAATTACTAACGGCCTATGATATGATCTTTTATGAGAAGAAGTTCTTAATAAATTTATTTACAGAAATATGAGATTAATATATATATATATTTAGCTCATTGTATTTTTAGCTCGTACATCTATGTATGGCGCATGTACGGCGAATACTATGCGTTCCATTTTCATAGAAGTTTTAACACTTCTCTGTTTCGTCCTCGTGTTGCAAGTAATAATTATTATATTTTGTTGTCTTTAGATAATTTCTCCACAAGGACGTGTTTTATTCAAATATGACAATAAGATTTACAAGAAGAACAAATGCAGTTTAAAGAAAGCAGTTGTATTGATTACAGCTTACTGACAACTCAATTATCTTCAACTCGGAACGATCGTGTACATGTCTGTTTTATTGTTTGGCAGTGTCTGTGATGTGTGCGAGGTTAATGGCATCATCGCGCCCACTGACGCCCTGACAATCGGCCAAATCGTAGCCGATTCGATGAACTGTCGACATGTTTCAGTCTCTCGTAGTTACATACTATTATTTCCTAACAAGTATCTACACACGACCGCTATAGATGGAATTAAATGGAATCATTGAAACGGGAATTTCAGCAATAGTTTTTGCTCTATACGTTTAGTTACGAAGCTTAAAGCTCAGGGAAGTAACCGATACAAGGTGGACGACGTGACTGGAGCTTAAGCGATAGTGAAGCCACATGGAACCAATATTATTACTCCAGATCTGGGTGATAAGGCCTGATTATGTTTTAATTAAACGAAACCTAAACTTATTTGTTGAACTAAAATTATTCCCAGAAGAGAGGTGACGGACTCGAACTGTTAATTGACGTTCTAGTATTTAGACGAGAGCACTTGGCCTACATCTCTATTGTCATATATATCTAGCTACACACTTTTCAGATGTCGTAAATTTATATCAATTCGGCTACGATTCTTCGAGCCACCCACCTAGAAACAACCAATTAATTAAGAACTGATGTGACTTGTGTTGTATACAAATGTACGAGGTTGAACTAACTGTATATAATTATGTCGTGACATGAAACATTAATTAAAAAATTACATGACTACAACGTTTTAACAATACATTGTTCATGAAAATCTTTCTCGTTTTCTTATGTTTTGTACAAGTTTGTATTTAACTTTTAATGTTTGTATGTATGTTAGTTGGTTAGGTCAAATCTTGCAATCCAAATTAGCTCAATCAAATTATCTAAACCGAACAAGCTTAATCTTGCAATTAAATTTTTTGACATCCGATTGAAATGAAATTTTTCATACTTATTTATGTTCGGTGACAATAGAATATCATGGTACTTTGGAGCTGGTCTGATGAAGGAGTCAGAAGGTGGTTATAGGAACTCTGTAACGAAAAGTCGCAATCCCACCGTGTTTAGGCTTGTTTGATTTGTCTTCACTAGTACATTGAGCCTAGCTGATTTAAAAGCTAGTGTTTTAACTTTTTAGTATGGAAACCGTGGTTTAAAAATGTGTTTTGTCAGCAGGGCGGTAAAGCCCCGAGCGGCGGCGACTTGATGGCGGATCTCCACGCAAAGCTCTCGATGCGTCGGCGAGGCATCTCCGGCGCCGAGCGCTCCGGCGGCTCCGTGCTGCACACCCTCGCCAGGTTCATACCGGAACCGGACCAGTCCTCGCCGCAGCGGTCATCCAGCGAAGACGACTGGGAGTAACCTTCGGACTTGCAGTAACTGAGAGAATATTTCTGTATTTTACTTTATATTTAGACTAAAGGATTATAAATCATGACTACCTTGCTTTGTAAGAGTAGATAAATACTCTCTACGGTAAAAAATTTCGCATCTAGATTCATAAAACGAGAGCTTCAAAAGCCTGCTTTTACAAAATTATTGTTATCTGTAATTTGTTATAATATGGAGTAAGTAGGTACGTTACGTATTTAGAATTTTGATTGTAGGATATGTTCAGCAGCGTTGGTGAACCTAAAGTCGACCATTTTGAATATTTTCTTGTTATAATATAAAGTGCAATCAAAATTTACTGAACATCTTACAAATTTTCATGTTTGTAAATATTTTCTAATTTTCTCACGACTTTTCGTCGAAAATTCACTTTATTACTACGATTTATGATTATACTTCTTTACTTGTTTACAAATATCTTTTAATGTACAATTAGAGAGAGATCTAAAACATTAAATATCGTCGTCCCTGTTGTGCGATGATTGCTGGCACGCCTTTGGCTCAGTGGCTGTAATATCAGAATGAATATAATTCTTAAAATAAATAGTGTACAGAAATACATTTTGTATAAATTGAAAGTCTTCTGAGTTCACGGGCACGAATGGATAATATTTATAATGTTCTCATTGAGAAGTTATAATTACCTACTACATAATTAACGTAGTATTTAGCATTTATTATAAATTCAAATACATGTAACTAACTAATTACGTAAAACATTAAAAAATATTAAAATCCGTAGTCGTCAATACGGCTTGTATTTCCAAATGCGTAATATTTCTTCTCCGGTCTCCAATTAAGAGGTTCTCTTAAGATAATTTTCCTGGTAGTGCCATCTGTACGTTCTAAGTAAAAACACATTAATTTGTTCTCCGAAAACTCGTTATCGATTGTTGGTCGTATAATAGGTATATTTATGGTCATTCCGTATTAGGTTTTTATGTAACTCTAATCTTCATACCTTCTCGGAAACTGTGGTACATATAATTCGGAATCGATTAATGTTGACCTTTATCTCGACCGCTTCCGAATACTTAGAACGGTCTAATTTTTGTCTAATGCTACGTTTTGTTCATATAATGAAACAAAAACTGGCAGATTATTTACATTAAATGTATACCGGACTTGTGTGCTTCAAACGCAATAGCATCGTTTCCTACTATTTTCCTCAATTCTCGGTAGGTTTACAAATATCTTGTTGCTGGTGAAACGGACGGGTAGACATTCATCGTAACGATTTCGGACATTTTCCTTATTTATAGAATACATTGAGATTAATGTTATAAATACGATCTTTAATTATTGCAGAACACGTTCATTACTCATTTTTTATAATGTTTGTCTATTCAAGTAAATTGAGATCGCTATAATTAAATGTACAACCTTTAATCTGGACGTAAATTATATGACGTCACTCTTAAACATAACACGCTGCTACCAAAAGTGAGACAAGGTAAATAAATTGAACTTATCATTTGATAAGACAACACAAGATGACGTCAGAGATACAAATACTGACGTAAGTGAATAGGCTTCGTCGCGCTGCAGCTTTAACGGTTCATGACGTAACTTGGCATTTAAAATAATATTGGATTTGCAAATGAGATGTTTATATACAAAGTATATTTATATTATAAATAAAAGATCTTTTAATATTCCTTCGGAAGTTATTTGTATTTTATAACATCCATGCTAATTGATCAATTTAAAAAAATAACAACACTTTGCTTCAAATCAACTAAAATTTTACAGGACGGTAGTTGGTACTCTGTTAAGTTTAGTCGAGTTCTATTTACAAACACAGATTGGAAAAGGGCTCTCGTTCCGGGAGGTTATTACGATAATCGTATTTCTCACTAGTGACTATCTCGCTTTCGTTTCTAGGAAGGTGCTCGGCCACATTAACAGTGTTCCCCGCAAACTATCAACTGGTTCGGCTGATTAGCATTTCCAGAATTGAGAAAAAGCTGCTGCGGGCGAACGATCTTGTTCTCAATAAAACCTATTTAAGAACATTTCTAATATTAAGTACAATTAAAACACGTTGGGCCTAATCAACAATAAAGATTAATTTAATGTGAGAAGTAAACAGAAGTTATATTGTAGGAATAGGATATAATTGCGCGATGGCAAACGTCATAAACGAGTATTGTTCGGAGTGTTTTAAAATGGCCTAGCCAAATGACCAAGCGGAGTAAATAGGTGGAACTTAGGTTGTTAAGAGCTTGTGATGACCGTGCCTACATCGTGCCACAGGTGCTAGATATATAATGAGGTAAGAAGGAAATAAGTATTGAATAATAGTAAACGTTTCGGTGCCCAAACAAAATTGTAAACTGCATAGCTCGTTGAGTAAGTGTAAGGTCAAGACAAGACTGGTTATGATAGTGGAAAACCGGATCGGAAGTGGTGTTAACGTAGCCGTGGTCGGCGGTATTTCACACGCGCCGTATGAAATTGGCAATGAATGATATTACGCATATACAATTATACATACCTATGTAGTTTATGTTTATTGTTGTCTAACTGTCTCAGGCGGGTGCGTCACTGAACTTACGTAGCAATTCCTAGCACTGTTGAAACGTCGTCGTCCAGATTGTATGCACAATTATTTAATATGAATAAAATGTTTAATACAATCAATGTTGCCAGCTCATATTTTGAATTGTGGCTTTGTAGTGATTAATGTTTTGTAAAGTCTACAAAATGACGCACTTTTATAAATCATCGTAGTGGTAAATTTTGCCAGTTTTTAACACCCTAAAGTTTTACGAAATTCATGCACAGTTATTGTATTTCCCTATAGTAATTCCTGTTCACCGCATCGTTCGTAAAAACATAAGATACGACGTTTATCAGTTATCTAATATTTTGCGAGCAAATAATAATTTATGACATAATATCATTCAAAAATGTTAAATTTCTCATGGAGTATATTAATCTCTTAAACAAAATAGTAATTCTAATTAAAAATAAATAAAAATAAAGCTTTGGTAATGTATATGTAAATATATAATATTTTACAAATTAATTAGGTGTTTTAAATGTTAGTGATGATCAATATCGAGAAAGTCTGGAGAGGCCTTATTTTCTACAAATTCATTTAATAAGCAAAATATGTAAAGTCCTTATTGAACATTTTATTCCAGGCATAACACGTAGGCAATTTAGGGTTTAAACCTATGACAGGCGTTCGTGTGCCCAACGCTTAAGTTGCATCTGTGCACGTGAGGAGGATTTGTTATCTGTGAATTAGGTAAAATGGCGGTAAGGCGCGTTTTATTTTGTTTTGGTCATCAGTATGCGTTGGGGACGCGTGCGTCGACTGTTATTCCAATGAAATAGCTGTTAGCTTTATTTTGTTACGCGAGCAAATTACGTACAAACACTGTTAGCCGATTTGCTCTGTATACTGCTTTAGGTGTTGATGTCTTGTGAATTTTAAACAAGAGTTTCTATTAAACGTAACTTCTTAAAATTAAAACGTACCCAATGTAAATAAGACCAAATATTAAAAAGTATACATACTATTTTAAATAACAAGTTTATCAACAATTTACACAACGTTTCTTAACAGATAATTAAGTATTTTGATGTATTTGACACACTAACCGCCGAACTCAGAGACATTTAATGGTAACCTAAACTGTCACTAAGTAAAGGTTTCCTTTGTGTAAACTTTACTTAGTGTCAGTTTAAGTAATCATTAACGTCTCTGAGTGCGGCAGTAACACATTTAACGAACTAATGATCGTTTGTTCGTAAATAGGACCAGGATTTTTATTTTTATATTAACAAATTATTGAACATGATCGAAATATATTATTATTATCCTAAGATGAATTATTATCAACGACCTATAAAGGCCTTTAAACAGTACCCCTGTTGTTTTAAAACAGGCATGCTTCGAATAATCAATACGTGTAGGACGTGCGTAGGAGCTTGTACCTTAAACATACTGGAAGAAGGTTCATAACAAAATCTGAGATGTGAATTCGACTGGTTACAAGTTCCGTTGAAATTAATGTTCCGCTTGAGCCGTTGGAATATGATAATAATAGAATTATTTGTTCATCTATTGTCCAAACAAATTGAACATTACGCCAATTGTTGTGTCTAGTTGGAAGCTTTTTTCGCTAACTATTAGAGTAGTGTTGGCTTCGAATATTGGAACTGTGTATTTATGCAGAAAAAAGGTCTTGAATTAAACAAATACTGGAACCGAAACATCTATACTCGCAGTAAGATTGTCATGTTCTGCTTAAGCTTTATTAATAGTGTCGAGTCTTTGTCATATTTTTTCGCAAAAGCTTAAAAGCCGGGTCTTGCCTGTTTCCCATCAGACCTCCAAAGTAATCGTTCTGTGCGATTTCCTATAGTTTTAAAGTAGGTAAGTATGTAAGTTTGAAGCCGAAAATTGCTTTTTCTACGTCGGAATAGAGTCGATACAAATTTAGATTTGCCAGCTAGCTTTTCAACGTCTGTTCTGGACAAGTTCATTCAGTCTAGCAAGTGCAAGTCTGCGAGGAAGGCAATTAAACTTTCTTGTTAACTTGTACTTAATTAAGTTCGGTTTGTATCGATTTTTTTCTGATAGAAAAATCGTAATTAGGCTTAGGCAAATTTGCACAGTTACGTCAGAGATTAAAAAATAGGCAGCTGTCCATGCATGGGTGCTTTACGTAATGCCATTGTTATCATAGCTGAGTAATTTTAGTTAAGTTTGATATCCGCCAATAGTATATATCTACATGTGAGATTGCATGTCATGTAAGCTAAAGGGCTAACGCACTTGATATAACTGCGCCATATTGAAGCAAATGTAAAATAAAGTCACGCGACATTTTATTACTTAATTCTTAATTAGGTGATAATAGTAATTGTGGGGTCACACCTACCAACGCGTGAAGTATAGCGTGTTAGTACTTGTGTTAGTTGTCTAATGTCCTTGATTATCGCCACGAGTGACGTAATGTGAGGAGACTGAGAAATACCACGAACCATAGACGAAGATGAGGAATGGATATTTCTTCACACATAACCAGCTAATAAACGCGAGTTCAACGTTATGGGAACACTTCACGTTCTGTCGCGGTAATTAACGCAATTAGACGTGTGGCATAGCATAAGACTGAAATCACAGACTTACTTTATATTCGAAAACATCTGATTTCATAATACCTTTTTAAAACTAATCAATGAAGTGTCGAAGACGTATGGGGTGAGTGCACCATAACGGCCCGCTAGTAAGTAAACGTTAAAGAAATCTGAGTAGTTATTAAGTTTGAATGAATTCCGAGTATCTGTAACGTGTAGCTTATCGGTGAAAATGAATTAAAACTATGTTGATATTATAATGAATTTGTTAATAAAATTATGTATATAGGTACATATAAAGTAATGTAGATGTTTTTAAATTGTATAATAAACTGTTAGCATATACTATTATTAGGGTGCGATGTCATTGTCCATTGAGGCGTATTGTTATAGATTCGTCTGTGTGGGTATTGTTTAAATAAAGCGAAGTTTTTGAGGTTTTTATAAATGTTACGTCTCAGTGCTCAGTGCGATCTTTAGTGATACTTGCCTTCATAGTTTTATTTAAGTTTTGACTGATTGATTTAAATGTTCACGTGTTATAGTTTGTAATGACTTTTTTACACTCCATGCATTTTTTAAGTCAATGCAAATGTTTTTTAAACTATTTAGGTACAACAAAATATAGTCAACTACTTACATATATTTTAAGATGGATTAGTGTTATATGTTTATTGTAACAATGTGTAAGTCATTAATTTATTTCCAGCGAATATTAAAAACGAAGTGTTTGTTACTATTGTAATTATCATATTTGTCCTGAATCAAACCCATGTCGAAGCACTAATCCGTTTCCTAGTAGTATGTGTAAATATGAAGTCTGCTTATCTAACTGTTCACTGGATCGTATCACGTTGTCATTTATACGTACGTTTGTTGTATGATTCGATTTTACATGTTACGAGTATGTCATTCATTAATATTATAATGAAATTTAAAATATCTACATTTACGCAGTTTTATTTCAAATCCTCCGAGGACACGGTTCATCTGAGAAATGTAATTGTAAGAGAAGCAGAAAAGATGTTTCTCGGTACGAGAAATGATGAGTGTAATTGAGGGTCACCGACTCTTTTTTACGCATTCTGATTATTTATAACGGCGGGCAGAGCCACCTCGCTAGAAAGCTACGTGTTTCGGGTTTTACACGGCATTGCCCCAGAATAACGCCGTCGAGATTTCTTGGTATCACCGCGCCGAGTATTTCGGATCGGAAATAAGGATTCTAGGAAATCGCTGGCCTCAGTCGCCCGCGTGTGGAGGACGCACGACGCGCTCCTGCGCCTGTGTGGGTGTGACAAATGGCCTTTTGGGTCCGGACGCTTTTACGACGAGAAGTAATTGACTAATTGACTTAGGTCAGGATTTGAATACATTATAAATCGATTTCTTAGAGACTAAAAAATTGAACTACTAAAACATGGTAAAAAAATCATCTGTAAGTGCGTTTACAAAGTTGATAAAATGTCGATCGAGGCTTGATAATATTTATTTCTTACAAAAATAAACTTTTATTATTACTATTTGAATAGTGCAAAATATACATAAAATAGTAAAGTAAATAAATACAACATTAATATCATTAAAAAAATCAACAGAAAATATATAAATTATAGCAATCTTCGTAAACTTATTTCCGTCCCGCGTCAGCTGTTATCTGTCAATGCGTCAAGTAAATGTCATGCAAGACGAAGTAAATAATAATTTACGTGTTTTGAGCTTCTTAATGTAGATTATTAGCGAAATACATTAGTATTCTGTTGTGTATTGGTTAAAACTTTATTATAACTATGGCGGCTGCCTTCCAGCAACAGATATTTGCATTAGACGCTCGGTTCAATGCGTACAGGGCACCTAACAATCCTAACTTTAGTAAGTACTAACTAAACTCAGATGGTTCCAAACAAACAATACAATAAAGCTCACAAAGACGTAAATATTTACAAAATATATTATTTGTTTTTGATAGAAACACTGTACATTCGTCGTCGCAGTCAGCTCTTGAGGGAAAATGCGAAGTTTAAGGTATTGTTGACTATAAGTCTATATATATAAAACAAAGTGGGTTTGTTAGAACACTTATAACTCGAGAACTGCTGGACCGATATTCATGGTTTTTAATTAAATAAACAAACTAAAAATGTGCATGATGGAGACAGTCCCAAGATAAGCTAAAGGCAAGGCCATTATTATAATAAACTTAAACTAGCTATTAGCACTTGTAAGCCAGCTTAACAAGCAGATGTAATAGTTATGTTCAAGATAATAATAAATGTCTTCTGTGTTATCACATTAAATCAATTGCAATTATATAATATACACATTGTAGGACATAGAAACGATAAAGAAGTATATAAATGTGCGAAGCCAGTTGCTTCAGCGACGTTATGGAGTGCAGGACAACATATCCATCAGCTCTGCTTCATCGCGCCCCAGGTCTAGCAGCAAGGTGAAGGATCTTTATTCTGTTACCCTCCAATCACTGTTTATGATGTAAGTATTACACCATGCTTACTACCCAGAAAAGCAGGAAGAAGTGTGCAAACCTACTGTAACTCTTATAAGACCCCTCCCAAGGACCAGCATGTTAAAGCTGCATAAATTTAGAGCATTAGCACTTTAGAATTTGAATGTGTAGGATGTGAAGTAGATCCCATTATTTCATTGGACTAGTGTGAGAAGAGAGTTCACTTGTGTTTGTGCACACAGAGTTATACTGTTAATATCTCCTGCATAGTTACCATTACATCTTCATTATAATAACAATAAACTCAAAAATAAGTGAGGACAGTGCTCAAAAGCCTTAAAATATGCTTTCTCATAGATACCAACTGGTCACATACCTTGATTTTTTTTTAATTAAAAACACGACTCCCACAAGTTCCATCACAGTATGGGTAACTCTTAGATAAGGCAGAGTTCCACAGAACGGTTTTTAAATTTTTTAAATTATATTTGTTTCTTTTTTTACATCTTATGTTACTTGCAATGTTGCAAGGATTATAACGACACTCCATACATCAAAATTGATTCAGGCATTCAGAAGTTATGGTGAAATTATGAAACGCACATACATACATGAACCCTGAAAACATTACACTCCTTTTGTTGGGCAGTTGTGTAAAAAGAAATAATTTCTTAAAAATCCTGACAGCATTGCCACATTGAATGGCAACCCTGATTCTTTGACTAAGAAATAAATCAGGTCATGTAAAGAGGTGACTAAAAAGCAAAGAAATATCTGTTCCTATAACTGTGTATATTTTTTTTTGTTTAAAAAAAACGTCGCCCCACACTAGGAATTTCTCCTATATCGTAGGTGCGTTTCACAAACATGAAATATCACATACACAAACACCCAGACTCGGACAATCAAATGTGGATCGCACAAATTATTGCCCCGTGCGGGAATCGAACCCGAAACCCTTAGCGCAGCAGTCTAATTGCTTAGCCACTGCGCCAATCAGGTCGACAAATGATTACTAAAGGTATTTTTTTTATGTGTTCTGCTACATTCTAGGCAAGTATTCTTGTGGAAGAGAGTCCATTGGGGACTAATTCTAAGAGGAAAAACGACATGACCATATCAGAGAACTATGCGTTCTCAGGAGTACATCACATATTTGATCAGGTAAATAAATAATAAGTTTAATTTAGAATAGTTATCAGACCTACATGAACCCGTCATTTAAAGCCAATAAATGCTATCAGAAGAAACACGTGCCCCAGTGCCCAGAGCAGTATTGGTAATTAAGCAACTTGTAGCTTCCGCTCGTGACAATATTTTTTACGCGCAATTCCCAGGTTTAAAATACGATAAGACCCCATGTAATTACCCCAGTGTTAACCTCATTTATGAAACAATAACAATGTAGACAGAGGGAGTTTTATATTTTTTTGTATTAAAACGTCGTTCCACACTAGGAATTGCTCCTGTGTCGTAGGAGCGTTTCACAAACATGTAATACCACATACCCATGCAATCTATGGATGGCACAAATTTTTGTCCCGTGCGGGAATAGAACCCAGATAGAATTAGATAGAATTTTATATTATTATAGTTGTATAGTTATAATATTAATAAGGATAAGTCAAGCTGTGGCCATGAATCCTGAAAAATGAACAGATTTATTAGAAATTAGAATTTTTCACTGATGAAGCCGCGGGCGGGAGCTAGTTTATAAATAGCACAAATTGTCAAGTAAGCACAAAATTCATCATACCATAGTTGCTGTATTCATCTTCTTCTTATCGTATGGTGGATGAACAATCTGCCCCCTTACAATGAACTCTTAAATTAGGGCAGTTTACGTTGTGGAAGCGTGACGCCGCAGTACACTGCACGTAGCGGCGTCTCGCTTCCACATCGTAAACTGTCCTGCTTTAAGAGTTCATGGTAAGGGGGCTGGTGTCAGATTTTAAACCGCCTGTAGGCCTCTGACATGGCTTTAGGCACCGTTGGAAAATCTCTCAGGTGTGCCGGTTTTCTTACGATGATTTTAGCAACTGATAACTAATTTATAATACGCACATTATGAATTCGAAAAGACATTAGTGCGTGCCGAGGTTTGAACTTGCGACCTTTGATTAGTCAGTCCGACGGTCATACCACGCGGCTATCACTGCTCTTATTAGTATGTATGTTGTATTTATTAGTATAAAAAAGTCTTGCCTACTTTTGGTTGATCCAGCACACAGAACAAGTGAGTGTAGTGAAATTCGCCAACAACGATCGCTCGAAGCTGTGCTGCGGCTCCAGCGACGGGTCGGTGTCCATCTGTGACGTCACGGCCACGCCGCCGCGCGTCGTCGTCATCCTGGAGGGACACATGAAGCCGGTCACCGGTACGTGGCAAGTGACTCACGGGAAAACTAATAGTTGTTCTATAGACATACCTATTTATATTAAGTATCGTTTTTAGGTTAACGTTTCTTATGCTAGAGGTTCAGAGCTCTTTTCCAAACCTCTATAGCATGTTCTTCGAAGAATCTGCTGCGGTTCTGATTCCTCCCAAAATAATTTGAAATATAAACCTTGATCGCAATGGCATCAGAATTCAGAATCAACAACCACGCGGTGGCTTAGTTGGAAGTACTGCGCCACGGATCGGCGAAGGTCCCGTTTCCTGATGCAGCTCGTGTTCACCATTGTTGAAATTTCCTTTATCAATTTGAATTTATACTTCATAGCATTGGTCAGGGTTTTGTGGAGGAATAATGGGGAGGCCGTTGCCTAGCAGTGGGGCACTGAACAGGCTAATTAAACGGACTGTATTAAGTGACTGTAGCTCCTTCTGAGGCTAGGCTGCGACTGGTCGGCGTCCAACGAGCTGCTGGTGACGTGCGGGCTGGACGGCGCGCTGTGCCTGTGGGAGGTGAACGCGCGGCGCCGGCTGCGGGCCGTGCCCGACCAGCTGGCGGCGCCGCTGCTGTGCTGCGTGTTCCAGCCGGCCAACAACAATATGGTTATTGTATCCTTTTTATGAACAGACAGTTTAGTCTGCAGATATCGCACAATTTTTTTTCCAGTGTAGTGTAGTGTATTTGTCAACTTATAAGGAGGATATGATTGGCGCAGTGGCTTTGCGATTAGACTGCTGCGCTAAAGGTCGCGGGTTCGATTCCCGCACGGGGCAAAAATTTGTGCGATCCACATTTGATTGTCCCGAGTCTGGGTATTTGTGATATTTCATGTTTGTGCAACGCACCTACGATACAGGAGCAATTCCTAGAGTGGGGCGACGTTTTTTTTTTTTTTTTTTAAATATTACACCCACATATTGCCAATGATGTAATAGATACCAATGTAATAGGAAGGCATGGGGGCGAGCCAATTGCCATGTACCGGGCACAAATGAAAAATATACAATTAACTGTTTTTTATTGTAGGGTAATTCTTCTCTTTTTCTTACTAGCTATATATGAGAGTCCGGTCGGTTTTCCTCCAAATCGCACTGTCCGGAACGTCGTCTTGGGGATGTTACTTTTTCATGTCTTTCTTTGACCCGAACTGGAAAGCTTCAGTGCTATGTTTGCAAGGCAATCTCACGGTATTCTCATATTACTTACTTAAACGTCTCACATTATCATTCAATATACCTAAAACCAAAATTGCTTAATGTGTGCTTATTATTATTACTTTAAGAGTCCTTAACAGCATTTTAGGCCGGTAACGCACGAGGGATGGTGGAAGTACTCAACATATCTACTGGAATTTATCCCCGAGGTAAGCAATATCCTGTAGCACCTACCCTGTGCATTCCTAGGAGTAACAATACCATTTTCATCTTACTTATAAAAATGATAAGTTTTACAAATACATTAATTATACCCGTTATTGTCGTTTGCATTTCAAAAAAGAGAGATACCAACATACTTAAAAGGTTAAGACACGTTTTATTATCGTTTATTACTAAGACGGTAGGTATTTGCTGCGATCGCAACAGTTGCATTCAAATTCAAAAATGACTTGCATTTTTTTTTAATATTATTTGTGTTCCAAAAAAATTCACCACGACGCCACCGACAACTACAGTTATCAAAATTTTGTTATTTGCTAAATAGCAATATACTAATACCAAACTAAATAATAATAATTGAAAATGTCCCATCGCTACCGAAATGCCTGCCACATAATATTTACTTGGCTTCGCGTCGGAGGTGAAATAATGTATTTAGAAACTTAAATCTAGGCACTTTTTTACCACCATACATATTACATAATTTACATACATAGATGCCTCAATTTCCCTCCAGGTGGCAGCAGCATCCTCGGCGGCAGGGTGCTCTCCATAGCGTGCGAGTCCAGCGGCAGAATGTTCTGGGCGGCGAATGACAAAGTACGCGCCTTTCCACTTACTACTAAATTTAGAAGTGATAAATACTTGGAAGTCATAGCATACTGAAATCTGAATACATATTTTAGTTCGAGGAATAGTTTGAACGTTGATTTTGTTGGCACAATATATCAGAATAAAATATGTTTAGTAAACACGTTCCATAATGTTAGGTTATAAAAGTATCTGTAAATATAATAAGTACATGCACATACATACATACTTGACTAGGGATCTATTCCAGTTATAGACAATTTTTAAAAACCTAACTATGGCAACTTTAAAAAAAACGTATTTTTCTAAATTAGTTTTAGAGTAATGCCATATGCCAGGCTACCTTTATTAGCTTTGTTATTTTGTTACACTCAATGACTACCTAATTTGTATAGGACAAACCTAAACATACAGTTCTAGGAATTACCTCAAAAGTAGGTAGGTACAATGTTTTTGGCTACGGGGAATACCAGGACTGTTACCTTAATTGCCTTGGTGATGCTATTACCTGTTATTTGTTTGATTAGCTCATTAGTACAATCAAAAACATAAGAAGCTCAATACGTAGGTAATAGTTGAGAATATTTTAAGAAGTATAAGTATTACACCAATTAAAGTTGTCGTTTGAAATTATAACAGGCCTAACCGCCGTACTCAGAGACTTAATGATTACTTAAACTGACACTAAATAAAGATTTCACAAAGAAAACCTTTAGTGTCAGTTTAAGTTATCATTAACGTCTCTAAGTTCGGCGGTTACAGCATAATTTTTCCTTTATTCGTCTTTAGATTATTCTTCTGTTAGGTTTAAATCAAAATGTTCATCTACTTTTCTTACGAACTGTACAACAATAAGGAAATAAACATTTATCGAGACAGGTAAATAAATGGCACGATTATGAAGAATCTCTTGACTAAATAATTAATAGATTCACTGTATGAGGACTTCAGGAAGTCATTTGACTACCAACTCAATAATTCCCCAGGTGAACGTAGATGCGGCAAATCCGAAACTAAGGGATAAAAATAATACTCAAATTGGTGTCAGCGATACGATTCGTCAGCTATTAACCAGTTGATTCTAAAAAAGGCCACATACTGTATTCGCATGCATCGCTAATAAGGATCTACACTTAAAGACTGTTGATTATGATTAAACTCATAAATTTTATAGTGTCTAATAAGATGTAGATACTTTTACGATAAGCTTCAGAAGTCAAGGTTCTATAATAAAAAGATTCCCAAAAGAATGTCGTAACTCATTTAATAGACGATGGAATGCAGCATCAAATAAGGAAATGTTTTTGTCGTATAGGTATTAGTATTTGGGTAGATACAGGATATAGAATACAGACAGTTACTGATTAACAAGAGAACATTCCACGCCATCGACTTTAACAGGGAAGGAAGCGTGTATTTAGAAAAATACATAACGTTACGTCTGTGCTCCCCGAAGTCTAGACAGTGATGAATAATACAATATTATAAAAGTTTTATCGCTCTTATTCTCTGAATTATATCTAATAAAACTGAGTAAAGGAAAAATAGAAAAAAATCTTGATTAGGTATTTTTTGAATATTTAGAATAGCCTTTCAGGTATAGGCTACTTGAAACCCGGAAAAGACGAAAGAATTTGCCACGCAGACAAAGTTGCAAGCTTATTCTTGTGAACCTTGTGAACGCCACGTTCGGATATAGCCGACAAATAAAAAAAATCCCAACACGCCACCGTCCGCTAAAGCCGACAAAAGACGAATTTATGGCTTGGCGTGGAAGGAGCGTCGATGCGTTCAAACGGTTATGATAAATGTGAATGCTCCAGGGCGTGATAGTGAGCTATCGCATGGACAGCGCGGGCGGCGGGCTGAGCAAGCTGCGGCGCTGCATCGTGGGCGGCGCCGTCACCTGCCTCAGCTGGAGCCCCTGGCTGGCAAGACACCCGGCGCTGCTCGTCAGTGCGGCTGATAACTCGCTCTATCTCTTCAGGTATGTAATACTTTGTTTAGTAGCTATACATGTGAAAATCATATAAATCAATATTCTTCTTCTTCATATCGTAGTGTAGAGATTGGTCAGTCAACAAGGATGGTAGCGATCAACAAGGATTTTAACCGTCCAGGGTGCACTGGACGTACGTTAGGTATCGTCTCTAAAAAAGTCGTTAAAGGCTCTCAACTTGTATCCCAATTCAGTTTGTAGTAAAATTAAGTATAGGATTCAAGATCACATTTTCAGGACACGCAAATGATTTGTTTTATCCATCACTCGGAACTGTGCACGATAAATTTGTGTATAGTACATATTTATCTGCATTAAGGTTTCAGTTGTCCATGACGTCATTTAGAAAACGAGCTTTTTTCTGTAATTTGTATTTGGTACAAGTAAAAAAAAAAGCATTTCTTTCTATGTAACAGCTCAGTACTCCTTTTTTAAAAGTAATATCTACTGTTACAAACCGTGCGCAAGATGTAGGTACTAACAAGGCGTCTCCATCTTCCAGGATAGCAGATCGCGAAGGTAACCTGGTCCTGAAGAAGCGTTTCGACGTGTTGCATTCACATCACAGCGTGAAGTCGACGTTCTGCCCCATCATGTCGTTCCGGCGCGGCGTGTGCGTCGTCACCGGCAGCGAGGACTCCTGCGTCTACTTCCTGGACATAGAAGGGCATGCAGAACATCCCGTGGTCAACAAGCTACAAGGTAACTGAATTTAAGTAATTATTAATTTTAACATTTTGTGATGAAGAATGGACATTATATTACGCATGACTAAAATGCGACTTCCGCGAGTTCATAATTAAGTTGACTTTTAGCTAGGGGAGAAAAAATAAAAAAATTGCTGTGCCCTAGCTATAAATCCTATATGGAATACCCTTTGTCAAGATAGACATACTGCTGCGCCTTTCAGCAGCACATGCCGCATACAAATCCGTCCATACAAATGTATCAATTCTTTGCACATCGAGATCACTTCGCTTGCTTATTCACTGTACAAGGATTACAGGATGAGTATTTTGACAGCTCATAAAAAGTACGTCAATTGATTTATTATATTGGTGGTGTCAAATACCCTATTGGTCACTGTGACCGAAACCTGGTCCGGAGGATATAAAATGATACATGAATAAAATTCCACTCAGACATCCTTTCTATTTTATTATAAGTACTGCGGGAATATTATGACCTGCACTGCAACCTTGGTAAGACACCTGAACACCATCTTCGTTGTTCTCAGGCCACGCGTCTCCTGTGCTCGGCGTTAGCTTCAGTTACGACGAGAGCTTGTTGGCTACGAGCGACGTGTCCGGCCTCGTCATCATATGGAGACGGAGCTGACCTGCCGTGTCACCAAAACTTGCGCATCGGATCTGAATGTTGAATCTCCTCTAAATATAGTTTTAACTAAACGTAGTGATTATATTCTCTTTGGTTTCAACGACCTAAATGTCATGTTTTGACATGTACGTCGTTGAAATTACATTGGAATAATATTTTAAGTACTTGAATTAGGAGTTAGTTTGTTTGTAAAGAAGTATTCTAGGATACATTCCAATTGGTTAAATTATATGTATATGTAAATAAAACGCTTATATGAGTCACAAGTTTTATTAATTATATTTTTTTTCATAGAAATACTTTTAAAAGACTCGACAAAGTCACAATATGAAAAGACTTCCAATGCGTTCACATTCACTAAATACTGCCGACAACTTATACAAATCAATAACAACTTACGATCAATAAATACCATAATTAAACTGGACAATTCATTCAAATAAATTCCTTATTTTTATATCATAAGCTTGAAGTAAACTAATCTGCTGAGTAAGGTCCCTACAACGAACAATGAATGCATTACTTACACATAACACGGAGCTAAGTTCAGGTTGTCTTGTTCTGCTCACTAAGTGCCAGTATCTCAGTGACCTCCCTACATCGTAACAAAATGAACATCTATCACTTATTTACATCTGTACATTAACGAAAACATTCTAAAACTGTAAAAAATATTTTTCAGAACAATAAACGTGTAGTACAATTAATACAATCAATAAATTTTCATATTAAAAAAGATTATTTCCTTCAATACATAATAACATTAAATTATATTTACAGCAGTAACTAAACAACTAAAACGCGATGATATGGAAATGAGAAGAATTGCACATTAGGTTCACACTTGGACGTATTGCATACTATAGTGATGACGTTATATAGTGGCACAGTTCGCGGTACAGTCAGCAACAGCGGCGCGGGCGCACGTACACGCGTGTATGTGTCGCCGCGCCACTACACTTCATAATAATAAATAATAACTGGGAGTTAACCACTAAAGCTAGACGTTCTGTTGCTGAGTGTACGTAATACGCAATGTCGATCTATCACCACAAATTGTTACATCTAACACTACACTTATCTAATATAAACTTTTACTTAACTAAGAATTGGCTTTTTAACCTCAATCGTAGACCGAAACGTTAAATTTAGATATTTTTGAGGTTTAAAAGATGGAAGATGCGTCTCACTTGTGCGTAAAGTAATAGGTCGACACAAATAACATGTAATTTAGACATTGAGATATTGTCCGTTGCGCTCGGATACACACAGGGGACGCAACACGACGCCACTCAATATTTCTTTATATTTATATCAAACAATAAAAAGTAATTTTGGTGGGAATCATACAATACTATACATACAACATTGAATTTTTCGTACGCGTGTACCTCGAACGCAACGGGAGCGTATTCTAACACTACGACATACGAAATAAGAGTAAAAAACGTTACGTATGAAAACTTCTAACGTACGACATCGGCTGCCTCCACTGTAGACGCACGGATAGGCCAGGTCCATGCTACAATGGTTTCTTTATTACGAATATATAAAATTATTTAGTGAATTAACTAATTGGATCAATTTACGGAAATTACGTTTATGAGGGTAGGCTTTTAGCGTTGCCAATATGCGTGTAAATGACACAGCTGTGTGGACAATTCCATCATTAATTATTTAATCATTCGAACATTTAATATTTGATTTCCACAGTAATTAACAACGTGCAATGAAATATATTTCACATGCATGCGCCATGTAAAAATAAATACAATACGTGTTTCAAAATGATCGGACGCGACTGATCTCATAAAATTAGGCTGCTTTTGTGTAAAGAGTATCAAAGCCCTTAAAGTTACATGATGATGAAACGTAAAGATGTAAATCATGGGTTTGTACCTTAGTGTGATCACTGAACGAATAGGTACCGTTCATGAATGACTATATGATGAAGATCGCCTTTATATCAAAGCGTACGCATTCAGTGAATACTGTTTGTAGCTTGATCGAGTTAGGAAGAAGACATATTTACATAATCAATACAGAACCATGGATGGATGGCGTCTATGCGGCGAAGAAATTAGGACTACGTGGTGAGAAGCGAAGAAGATTTACAGTAAAGTTTAATTTTGAAGCGCAAGCAAAATGGATGCGGTTAGTAGAAATTTTAACAATTATTGGCAACACTGAACAATATAAAATATTGTAAACATGATTTGTATGTAAACCTGTAGTATAATATGTGAAAGTTGTTTCAAACCCGTTTTATAATCCTAACTCGATATTTTGTTGTGATTGGATATAAAAACACTGAAGTCCATAATTCCGATATGTATATCAAGTTAATGTTCCAGCAATAATACTTGGCGCTGATTGCATCATGCTAATACTATTTTATTTATTAATGGCAATATTGCATCGACTAAGACGCGGTTATGTGAGGCTATCGAAACCAATATAAGAATAACTTTAGTTTGGGTCCGAACCGTGTTTTGAAGTGTACGAGAAATAATTGCTGATGGAATGATCCATCTCATGAAAAACCTTATTAGATTGTAATTTCGCAAAAATACTTCACAAAACACGGTTCACTCAAACCAGAATGTTCTATATCTGTTTCTTTATACATTCGTAACTGGCATCTTTATTCGAACAACAAAGCGTCAGTGACGTAAGTTCAGATCTAGCCTTCAGTACCTATTTATACAAAACTACTCCTACTTTGTTCTAATTACGAAACGTTCGTTTTATTTCGCTCCAGCGTGGCTTTAGAGCTGCTTTCGATGCCGGAGTCTTCGTCCCCGCTGTCCAGCACGGTGCCTTCGCCTTTGACGGCCTCCACGACCTTGGGGCTCTCTTCCTTGACCTCCGTGCTGTCTTCTTCTACGTCGTCGGTGAGAATGAGTTTCTGTTCGGGCTCCACTCTGGGCGGGCTCTTGCCGAACGTCGAGAACGTCGGTTCGGGGACGGGCAAGTCCTCGCAATCCTTCTGCAGCGGTAGTGACGTGGTGACTACGGGCGTGTCGTCGGTCATGACGAGCGGGGTGGAGCCGACCTCGGGCGGGCGCTCGTCTCGCCGCTTGGGCTTGTCGAGCACGAAGCTGAAGACCCTGGTGTGTCGCGGGGAGGGCACGTGCGGGCTGGGCGGCAGGTCCAGCTTGAGCTTGTCGCGCGTGTGGCGCAGGCCGCCCAGCGCCTCCCCGCCGGGGGAGCTGGGGCTCGGGGACTCGCTGGAGCTGGCGCTGTCCACGGGCCTCCACGTCAGTTCTGTTTCTGGGAGTTTCTTCTTGAAGTCCTCGTCGGTGGTGGAGCCCGGAGTGATGTCCTCGACGCCGGAGTCGGGCGTGGTGAAGTCCAGGGACGGCGTGCGGGTCTGCATGAGGGTCGTGGTGGGTAGCGGGGACGGCGGGGGAGGGAAGTCCTCCGCGATGTCGTCGGAGAGGTCTCGCTCCAGGAGGGACGGCTTCACGTGCTTGCCGGGGAAGAACTGGCTGGTGGTGGACATGATGCCCAGGCTCTCGAACGGCCGGGCTGACGAGGATATGAAGAAGTCTTCGTCGTAATCTGAAAATATAATATAATGTTTAATGATCTTATATTATTACTATTTTTTCTATTTACACGAAAAGTTTACCATAGTTAGCAACATTTTAAAAATAACAGATATACGTACCGGCCCCGAAGGCGATGCCGGCTCTGAGTGGGTACAGGTCCAGCGGACTGGGCCCGCCGAACAGCTGACCGTAGCCCAGCTCTGCCTCCTCAGCGCTTGTCGGGTCCCATTCTACAACATTATTATATGGGCCAGTCAACGAAAAGTATTTGATTTGAGGTTTAAAGACAAAATAATAGCAAAATTGTGAAGTACAGATTCCTAACAAACGAGAACGACCCTCTACCCCTCGGTGGATTACTAGCGTGGCTGTATAACAAAAAGGTAGATAAATAGAATATGCTGTATTATTGCACACCTAAGTTGTGACACATCTAACAGCATTATATTTTAACATCATCTTAAAATTAAAGGGTGCTATGTCAAGTATTTAACACATGAGGTATGACCGTTACACTTCCGAGTCAAAAGGTCGCAAGGTCAAACCCCGGCACTTACCAATGTCTTTTAGAATTAATGTGCGTACTATAAATTAGTTGCTGCTGCTTTATCAGTTGCTAAAAACGGTGAAGGGAAACATCGTGAGGAAACTGGCACACCTGAGAGATTTTTCAAGGGTGTGCAAAGCCACGTTAGAGGTCTACAGGCGGTTTAAACTCTGACACCAGGTTGTTCAACAACCATACGATAAGAAAGGGATAATAGTATGATGATTGGTGAATTAGTGATACATACCAGAGTAGGTGGAGAGGTCGGGCAGGTAGGCGGCGGGCGAGTGCGCCTCGATGTCGGCCACCTCCCGCGGGTACTCATACACGCAGTGGTACTTCTGTCGCTTGAACACCACGCGCTTCTTGTTGTCCTAAAGAAAGGGCATTTTGCTGTAGTTTACTAACTGGTTTGATATTAAACAAAAGTTAATGGTAAGTAGATTTTTTAAGTATAATTTATCTTAACACTGTTTAAGAAAATGTAGTCCGAATATTTGGTTTTTTACCATAATTCCAGATAGTAGTGTTTTTTTAAATTGCGATTTATCAATGCTTGTTCTTTCTCGGTTTAGACGAATCCTGTTGTGGGACTTTTATGAGCTGGTATTCAGGTCTACGGGCTGATTGAGTCACAATAAATGTCATATTTTTTTTGTGTTTTTTGAACAGCTACCGCACCTAACTTAAATTACTATTGTAATAAGAATGTGGAACATAGTACTAAGTTGTGCCTATATATTTAGCTGTATTTAGCTTATTAAGGTGTAGTACAACGTCATCAATGACGATATCAGTAATATTATTGTTGATGACGTAGCCATAAGTTTCTTGCATGCCACTCAATCTGTGATCTCATTATTAATAATGACGTAGCTATACATACGTTTTTAGCATACCACGGGAGAAAACGAATCACAACATACATGTATGTATACGTGCGTATGTATACGCAACGACAACAATAATAATATGATGTATTTTTATAGAGGTATGAATGATAAAATATATATAGCAGCGTCTTTCCTTATTTTTTTAGCTCTATGTAGGAAGGTTGATTTGTAAGCGAAACGCGGTCAGCATTGGTTAATGAGACAATTATGATATTAAGCGATAGATTATCGATTCTTGGCGAGTCGACAGTCTATCAATCTAAATGATGAAGGCTCAGATCTTTTAGCTAGACCTAGGCGACCTATAATAAAAACTATAGATAAAAGATAGCATGTACAATTGTAAATGCTAGACATGACGGCCTATCGGTTGTAATCCCAATTACATAAATGTTTAATGCTATCTGTCATAAGATACTCTTTACTTCAACCAAGAATAGTCTGCTGATATCAAAGAGTATATAGTTACAAACCGGTGTCGTCTGCTCCAAGCTCCGGAGCGAGGACTTGGCGGGAGCGGCGCGGCAGTCCCACGAGGAGGGCACGAACTCCACCTCGTCGCCCTCCGAGCCGGAGCCTGAGTCGGCGGACGCGTCCGACGCCCCGGACGCCCCCGACTGGCCCGAGCCGCCGCCCGGCGGGGTCCCGTGCCGGTCGCCGCTGCTGTTGCTGCGGGACTCGCCTGTGCGCTGCTGAGAGTGGAACGGGACTTTGAATACTCTGTTCTCCTATATCGGCCCAAGAAACATGCGTGTTTTTTAGAATGGTGAAATTATACAAAAAACTATTTTCAGTTTATTTTTGTCTTTTTAATTTAGTTTTGTTAAATATAAGGTATATTAAATTTAATTACATTTAAGTCAATCCAAGGATACATATTTAACACAGTTAAGTACCGAAGCGCAGGTTTAATAATAACAATAGGTTTTTTAGCTCTTTGGGCCCCGTCTATATTGGTTTAAAACAATATTTTTGCAGTAAACAGTTATGAAACAATGATGTGTGTATGTATAACAAATTATGAAATGACGCAGTTGTTGATTTGAGAGTTTAAAATGTGTAGTGATGGATACGCAAAAATAAACATGACACTAAAGGAAAACATTCTAAACATTACATCTGGAATGGTATGGACTTATGGAGGAATGGTCACTAAAAGTAAATAATAAATGCATGTAGCTAAACACAAGTAAACCCAAAATACACTGTAAAATGTAGGCTCTTGAAATTCTGATTAACATAATATTACAGGTAAACATATTTTATTTAATGACAAAGATTGAAGTGTTATTGTGCACCTTTAACCAGCCTTCCAAAGCCCTTGAACGTCTCATTCGCACGAGGGTTAAAAATTGAACGATGTTTTATGAAAAGCGCTGCTGTATTGCTATAATATCATAATCGGTGTAAAATCAGCTCTCATGCGAGAGAGACTTAAATACAGCTCGTGTAAAATGAGTTTACCGCTCTGCCCCCTTAGACACGTGGCAAAACTCTTGACGAATAGAAATCGAATAGAATGAAAAATGTATGGGATTGACATATTTCATAGATTACATAGTCGAAATATTATGTCATTCCCATACATTTATCATTCTATTCGATTTCTATTCGTCAAGCGTTTTGCCACGTGTCTAAGGGGGCTGAAGTCAGGAACGAATCATTATGCAGTACAAAATAAAGTGGTACAAAAAGCGTTTATACAAAGTAAAGCTGTCTTTTATCTTAGTTTGTTACTTTGCTCGTTCACTGCAAGCTACACTACCTTTTTTAAAGCCTGATAAAGTGATTTTACGCGAACTGTTCTAAGCATATACTAAGCAAATATAACGTAAGGTAAAGGACACAAACTTACGTGGTCGAAGTGCGTGGATGGTACGACCGAGGTCTCGTGGCCGTCGCCGTCCTACCGCACACACACATGTCACATCACATGCACACCACACCCACACCCATATTTATATACATGTACATTCGCGTTCATAGGCTTGTGGGAGAGTGACGTCATTATAATTACCAACTAAACATTGTCTAACAATTTTTTTAAATTTTGTTTCCGAACGGATTACGGCCCAATGTTTTATCAAGTAAAATAATTTGATATTTTTAGAAAATCTTATCGTCTTATATATCAGTATAAGATTTGAGACAAGGCGTTGTATAAATTAAAACTTTAGTAAAGGTACTGTGTGGTACCCTTTCCGGAGAGGCAATACCCGTGCATGCTACATAATTATGCATAAATATATTTCGACAACACATCTCCCACATACCAACCATATACTCGTAATCAAGCGACAGCGAGGCACAATACATTAATGTACATATGTATAAATACAATTACGGGGAGCTATAGTTGTATTCATGGACAGTTCAAAGACAAAGAAGCGGGGATAACTTTTTATATTCGGAAATGCGTTATAAGTTTATTAGTGGTTTAACTTGACAGCTGGATAACAATGAGTTGAACAGAGCTTCGAAAGCTAATAAAAAATATGTCTCAAACAATTACATACAGATAAAAAGTCTAGCAAACTGGCAGTATATAAAACCATAGACAATTTATCTCCCATTTTAGAACTGTCAAGTTAAACCTCATCACATATCTAGGTAAGGTAATAGACCAACACAAAGCAGGGACAGAAACTACAGAGTATCCACACCATTACATTAATCACATTTGTATCATCATTGCTTTAGTTACAGTAACCCAAAATACCACACCGGCTCAGGCAGGACGCAATGACGCACGAGACATGGTTATAACTTAAAAAATGTTCCTTACTTGTTTTTTTTTTGCACTACAATAACTTTTGAAAATTACTAGCATCGTAGAAAAAAATAATGTAATTTAGGTATGACCTATTAGCACTAAGCACTTTGACTCTTAAAATAATTAATTATATTACTAAACATTAAATTAAAGCACTAAACATTATGTTACATAGAATTGATGTTATGTAACTGCTCTTTTGTAGTGTATAATAAATCAAAAACAAATTACTGGACTTTTACTTTGTATCAATTCACTACGGTCATTCATTCCGTGGTATAGTTGACCAATCAAAATGGATGTTAGCGAGGTTGATCGCTCAGTGTGCACCAGTATCATCCCTCCTTGCATCCAAAGTAATGACTACATGACGTCACAAGACTATATAAATTGTTAAACCAATTTGTCTGTGTTACAACCATGTCTCGCAACGCGCCTGCCTCCAACTACGTCACTCCAGCACTCACCTTCCATATAAACTCCCCGCTGGAAGAGTTGCTGGTGTGCGAGTCAGAGTCGCTGTCCCACTCCTTGAGGATATCGGCGGCAGTGTCACGCTTCTCGCCGCTCTCCGGTGACGTCGGCTCCGTGGGAGAGTCTTGCGTGAATGATGTGCTCATTATCTCTGTTGCTGGACCTAGGGTAGTTTGGTTTGTTTTGTACTTAATATAACATGTGTGGTACGTATTATGTAAGAAAGAAAAGCTTTTGCTGGCATGAAATGAGTTACATTGAGGTTAATCAAAAAATAAATGTATTGCCAAATAAACAGGACTATATTTTAGGTATTATCATATTTATTTAAAGTCAAAGTTTCTTATTTATAGCAAACTAAGACACAACGTATAGCTAATAAAATTACTGTTTTAAGCTAATTACCTAAACATACTCACTGATAGTATTAGTGACAAGTATTGTATATTTTTATGCGAAAAGGATACTAGAATATTCGATCCGATTAGGCAGAAATAAAATAAATGACGCAAGTGAACTCACCAGTGAATCTGATATCACTCAGCATAGGGAGGTAAGAGTCGAGCTGACAGAACTTCTTCTCATTCTGCAGGAAGTCTTCCGTGGCGGCCGTCACCATGCCATCTTCTGCGACTCCGTTCGTGAGCTCGCCGACCTCCAGCAGCTCATCCTTTATACTCTTGGATGCCTTTGGGCTCTCCACTGCCTCTACCAACGGGCTGTCGACGGACTTGATGCTCTCTGGCACGTGCTCCTCGCTCGGAGACTGTTCGTCGGTCTTCGAGTCTGCATCGTCTACATTACTCTCGATCAGCTCCTCGAAGGTCTCGCTAAGAAAGCTCACTGTAGCGAACTTCTCGCTACCACCGTTGCAGTTCACTTCGTTTAACTTCCGAGATTTGTTCGATCTTGACGTATTTGGACTTTCCTTGTGTACTTCAGCTAGAAATACATTGTTTTGTGATGTATCTGCTTTTGTTACTGTCTCTACTTTGGGAGATTTTACAAAATCAATATGATTCTCTTCTTCCTTCAGTTCTACTTGTCCGTTAATTTTATGTTCTAGAAACTTCTCGAAAACGTTGTGTTCTTGAAGTATACTTGATTGGGGTTCGTAATGGTTCACGTCTACAATATTCACGTCCGTGTGAGAGTTGTAAGTTCTATTAGGACTCTCTTTGAACGCATCCATCGTAGTCTCCGTTATGATGATCGAATGAGGTTGCTCAGTCTCATCGTCGGCGTCGAAGTTTATTAAAAAATTCGGTTCTTTAAAATTAACTAAACTGTGAGATTCTATTAAATTCGTAACGTTAGGCGGACTCGTTTGAGATTGCTCGTTCGCTTGTCTCTCTGACTGACAACTCTGGTCGGAATCTATAGGCAACGAACCCATCGCAAGTTCGCTCGATATCCTTTCACTCTTCAACAGCAGGGAACTGGCATCGATCAACGATGACAGGTCTTGTGGACGGCTCCTCACTGATGTCTCAAACTTCTGAAAATCCTCAGAACTGATTCCACTCTCCACACTTTGACTAGACTTATCTTTAGAGTTTACGTCCTGAGGCTTGGATACCGCGGAGTTTTCGAAATCTGAATACGTCGGGGTACGATCTGATACGGCAATGCTATCCCTGTTACTATTCCTGCTTAAAGTTTTGCTGTCCCCCTCTAACAGCACCTCTGTGTCTTGTTTGCTACATTCATTGCCAGCGCTGGTGGACAAGTCTTGCGGTCTCACTTCAGCAGACTGTAGGAAGGTTTGGAAATTAGGAACATTGCTGCTGTCTTCAGGACTTTCTGAGGTATTTCCGGGAAGGTTCATAGGTATCGCTTCGACATTTTCTGCGTCGCTGGCGAGGTCGGTAATAGGCGTGCTCGTTATAGACGGGGCCATGTTTTTGTAGTTGTATTTCGGACTTTCGATATGAACTAAAATACCATGACTTTCCGAGGTTTCCGTCTTGTCTTGGCCGTCTATTATATTATCTTGTAAGCAGGATATATCAAGGCTTTCCATTTTTTTGATGCATGGTTCTGCTTCTAGCTGAGGACTCGTAACATCGGCTTCTTTGTCTTCAGACGGGTTCGGTGGCGTCATGTCGGCGTTATCTATCATTGGAGACTTCCTCACCATCTCTGGCTGAGGCATCTTCCAGTCCTCAAAGCCTGACGCGAGTTCTGTAGTACAATTTGAGTAAGACGGCATACCAGACATGAGGGTACCGTAGGCCAGGTCTTTAGTTTGCGAATTTTTCGTGGAATCGTTTAATTCAGACTTGGTAATAACGGACGGCGTAGTACCAGCGTTCTCAGTCTTTACTTTCGTATACGTATAGTTATCGTTGGCGGTTATCGAGTCGGGGGAGAAGGTTTCGCATGCTTCCGACTTGCTGTCGTGTATAATGTAGGTGGAGCAATGACTAGCTTCCTTCTCATCATCGTTGTGGGTCAAAGTGTCTGTACTCTCACTGTTTCCCTCTTCCTTCTCCGGTTCGAAGTCCGGTACGTCCGGGTCTAATGCTAAATCGTCGAAGTTCTCCTCGACATTGTACAGAGTATCGTTGGAGCACCAGGAGTCGATACTGGTGGCTTTGGACAGGCATTGGGTTTCGGACGGTTTTGACAGCTTCGCGTCAGTCGGGAGGGTTGTTTTGGAGAGAGTGGACACTCCCGTGGCGTTGTCCAGGTTATCGGACGTTTCTGGAGCTGATGTGTCCGTTGTGGGGCTCAAGAGAAAGGGCGACACTTGAGATATCCTCTCTAGGGATTCTTTTTCTTCCTCTTTATTGTACGTTTTGTCGTCGACTGGGGAGTCGACGTCGGGTATCGGTTTCTTAAAAGGGCTGGCGTTCAAGCTATCTGCGCTCATCGTAATTCTGTGAGATAAACAATTGTAACCGATTAGAATTTTCACGTACCTACAGGTCCTACAGTACTGTTTCTATTACTTACTATGCAGTTTTTTATGAAGCTTAATTAAGGCAATTTAACAAGAACTAACGTTTTAATTATCGCAGCATAATTTCGTAATCGAATACCTTGCGTGTTGATGTTCAACGTAAGTCGATTTAAATAATAACCTATTAGATAACGGACACGGCGCGTCGCTTTCGATTTTTTCTATTAAACTTTATTTAATTTATCACCTCCGGTCGTGTGCACCGAAAAGTGTATTTAGTAGGCCTTAGTATTAATTAATAAAATGTTTATCTCCTTATTAATACAGCAATTTTACGGTACAGTATATGTTTTTAGGTCGGGAGCATATTTCTAAAGAGAGGTAGTTAAAATGACATACGTACATTACAAATTTTTATTCAATTTAAGTCCTTTGCTAAATTAAACTACTAAATATGAGGCTTATTGAACAATAACTGTTATAAAATTTGAGTAAAGTATTTTTTTTTGTTGTTGCCAGTGAGATCGGATATTGCTTATGACATATTTTTATAAACCCCTACAACGTTTAAACCCCTACATTTAGGAATTACATACAATGAACCAAAAATGTACGTAGTGAAAGAGCGAATTTACTATTGTGCATTAGGATAGTTCATATTGCTAAGTACTTACTCTCTACTGCTAATAATTTCGAAGTCTCTCTGCAGCGTGTAAGTGTTGTTCTGCGACTTATCTCGCGACAGGTCCCGCGATTGCTCTCGCGACTGGTCGCGCGACTGTATCGTGTAGGTGGAGTGTTCGTGCGTGCCGCTCTGCGCGCCTGTCGGCAACTCAGTGACGTCGTCCGTACTGTTGTTGCAAGGTTCAGGGTAGCTTTCCGATGATTCAGTGCGGGTCGATAGGTTCCCTGTGTAAAAAAGTGGTGTTATAATTAGGTAGGTAGGTTTTTGGTACACTTTATTAGAACAGAGACTAAGAGAGTCAATAAATAAATAGAGGAGTGCAAGTCAAAAGCTTCCTGAGTTGTACGTCCGGCGCATCCTAGATAGTGTAACCTTGTACGACTATTGTAGACTGGCTAACCTCAAACCCCATTTGCATGTAATAACGGCTCGTAACTATCATGTGAAGTTTAAGGTCATAATTTCCACGCAAGTCAAAATGTAAGTGGATTTTGGTGTTGGGAATTTTCTTCAAAATATCTGAATTTTGAACTGTGCACTTGCATAAATTTTAATACATAATTTTTAAAGATAATGTAGTAACATTAATTTTTTACTTCCTGTTTATTATTATTATACAGTTTTCACAGCTAGAGTTAGTACACATTCTTGAAAAATCAACTCTAATTATATATTTGAAATGTGTCAATCGAGTAGACAATCAATGGTCACTTACAATTGATATCGTTCTCGTAGGCGGACAATTGCTGTCCGGTTTCTTCAGCGATGGGGCTGAGCGCCCCGGGGTAGCTGACGATCAGTTCGGGCGGCGGCGGCAGCTCGGCCGACCACTCTTGTTCGCACGGAGGCTCTATGGCGGCCACCTAGTTGCATTTCACACTTATATTAAAAAAAAGTAGGATAACATATCTTCTTAAATCTAGAGAAAAAGAAGTTACTTAGCCTATATTTTTTGGTATTGTTTTTATTCGTTGATTTTACAATAAGGTAATTTAGCCATTAATAGCACACAGCATTTATAAATTGTACTTTTCTGTCATGTGTAGTACATCGTCATATAGTCACTTTTCGATCGACTTTGAACGGTAATGCCATACTATCTATGTACAACAACAAGCCACACTAAATACAATAACTAACATACATAAATACATAAACAATCGTATCATAAAATTCCCTCTTCAAGTACTGGTGATTCAACCGCTTCTCGCAATTGTGCGCCACTGTTTGATATGTCGTTAATATAGAGATAAGTCTTTAATTCCTGAACAACAGTAATGACAATAATTCTAAATATTTTAAGGATCCTAGGTTTTCACTCCCAATGCACTTAGCAGGCATATATATAAGGAGTAACTATGAACTCACCTGTGCCAAGGGTAATTTCAGCTCGAGTTCGTTCCTCAGCGCTTTGACGCACTCCTCATCTAGCGTCAGATCCTCCCGCAAGTCCTCCACCGACCCTCCATTACCCGCCAAATAAGATTCTTCCAGCACGTCACTCTCCCTCAACAACATCTCATCGTCGGAGACCAGACCTTCAACTGTCAGCGGCCCAGAGTACTCAATATTCAAGTTATTCTCGTTTTCCGCCATGGCCAGCTTCGAAGTAATTTGTAACTCTATCTGGTTTAATTCTATTTCTTTCTGGAGTGACAGTTCAGGTTCTAAGAGCGGCGCTGGTTCAGGAGTAAGGTCAATATCCACGAGGTACTTCTGTTGTGACGTCGACGCTAGAAATATTCCAGGGGAGTTGGGAGGCGTTGACGGGGAGATGCGCTTCTCCGTGCCCGAGTTCCCGCTGTCCGTCTCAGTTTGAGGGTCCGACTGCTTCTCGCTCAAGCTTTGTACGTCATCGAACTGTAAATCATCGTGCACTATATCCGGGACTTCATTTAGGAAGTTTCCGTCGCGTAGTGGAGACGGTGTTGCGAGATTCATCTCACTGAAGTTTGAAGAGAATGCTAGCAGTTCCTCCTTTGGTAAATCGACTAGCTCACTCGATTTGACGCATTTGAACAGTTCTAAAGTGCAATTCTCGAATGGCCCCAACACTACAGAGCTGTTTTCATCATAAGTGTCTGTCTGATGGCTTTTCGTAGGCGATTCAAACGGGCTCATGCTGTCTGGAACATATTTCTGCTCTAACTTAGTTAGAGACATACCCATTCCATAATCAGGGACTTTAGTTTCAGACAAAATTTGCGTTTCCTCTTCTTTCACGGAATTTTCAATAGTACTGTTCACTTCGACAGAGTTGTCGCTAGCAAGAGGTGTACTTGCTACAACTTCAGTATTATTACTGTTGAACACTCTTTCCATGTGTAAGAAATCATTGACATGTTTAATTTCAAAACTGGGCAGATCTAGGTATTCGGTCGAGTCGTTTTTTATAAGAGAGCATGCGTTTTCCGTTGGTGCTTGTCCTGTAGAAGTTTCTAGGCAAGTTTTAATTACGTTTTTAACATTACTATCCATCGTGTTATCGCTTAGATTTTGGGTATTCGTTTCGTTAATGAGATCCATGTATACCGTGCTATCGTCTGATCGTTCTCGTTCATCGATCAATACAATGCTGTCAGATCTAGGGATTTTGTCGTCAACGACATTTTGTTTAGATTCATCCTCCTTCATTATCGTTTTAGGAACATTTGAGTCTCCTTTAGGTGTTGTATGTTCTTGGACAGAGGTAGCTGCGGGCTTTTCTGTCTCAATAAGCAAAGGATTCTGAATGTCCTCAAATTTTGACGGCTCTACACTGACCTCTGATGTAACACAAACCAAAGACACGTCTTCAGGCTGTAGTTCAGCTAAAACAGGAAAAGTTTCATCTGGCTTTTGTTCAAATTTTGATACAAAAGTTTCTTCAGAAATATTTATTTCATCTGGAGCACTTGTGACCAATTTCTCTGTCTCTATTGACGTCGGTCTGACGTCAACTGTAGCTGTGGTTATTATATCAATCTCAGGTACTAAAGGGACATTACTAGGAATAATTTCTTTAGCATCAGATGAACATTCATTGGTTCTTTCTGTTTCACCTTTCTCTATATCAGCAGAAACTTTATCCGTTTGTGTGAGAATTTCTTCAGAAATACTTTCCTTTTCAGTAATCATATCATTTTCAAGTACATTATCTTTCGTTTCGATTAGAGTGGGAATGGTTTGATCTAGAACTAATGGGGTGGCAGCCGTTTCACTCGCACTTATGTGCTTACTTACAGCACTGTTATTAACCTCGTTGTTCGGTTCTATGGTTTCATTAAGTCTTACATCTTCTACTGAATGTGAGTGAAGAGGAGATATCAGTTCAGGATTGATGATAACATCAGATTCTTTTTCCTCTTCAACTATGTAAGTTGTATCTTGTATTGGTTTGTTTACTTCATGTAATGCACATTTCCTTTCTTCCATTATAAAAGCAGAAACTTCGTTACTCATATTTCCGTAAGTTTCAATCGGGAAATTGGAGTAATTAGTGTTATCTACTTTATCGATTACAGTTTTCTTGAATATGTTGTTATCTATTTCTGTAATACTTTCATTAATTAGGTTTTCTTCAGAAACAACATTTTCTTCTGTGGTGTTAGCAGTTTTGTTATCTTCCATTTGATTTGTAACAACTTGAGAATCAATATTTTCTGTTGCATTTTCAGTTTCAATATCTGTGACCTCTTTATTATCTTCCTTAAATATACTTTGTACTATTTCAGATGGCAAATCTGGCGATGGAGATTTAACTTCCTCTATAATGATTGTTGGTATTTCAGTCTCTTCAGTTTCATTCAAGTTAGTGCTTTCTATATTCATACTTTGTACTGGTTCAGGTGTCTGTGTGGTAGATGGGTGCTCTAAATGTCTCAGTTCTTCTAAACTACCCTCCGGTGTGGCCTCAAGGGCTTGCGGACTTTCAGTTACTTTTACGAGATCACTATTTAGGACTTCTTTCATATCACTATCAACTTGTGTAACCGTCATTGGCGATTCCCCTATGACTTTATCATCTTTATTCAATTCTTCTTGTGATTGTTCTATTTTACTACACATAATTTCATTTACCATCATAGGCAAGATTATATCTTCTACTCTTTGTTCCTGCTCGATCTTATCTAAAGAATCCTTATTCTCTATATCTTGAAGCGTATCTTCGTTCACCTTTCCTACATCAACTATTGACTTAGTTTCATTCCTTATATCAGTACTTATTTCTTTTAAGTTACTATCACATGATGTTTGACAGTCTTTTCTAACACTCAATTGTTCGTTATCACTAGCACTAGGTATTGAAGCTACACATAATTCCTTCAGCCTGGGTATTTCACTATCACTACTCACTATTTTGATTACTTTTGGCAATTCAGTATCTTCCTGTTCGAGTTTAACTGTTTTATTATCAACTACAATATCATATTTCAGATCTCTTTGCACTTCAGCCTGCATTTTAATGTCTTTGATGACGTCTATATCCTTGGTAGGTGTATCGGGAGTAAGGTTTTCTAGTGTGTGTTGACTGGTGGTGTCGACCTCACTGTGTCGTTCAAACGAGTGGCTCAGAGTCCCGATAGTGTCGCGGTCAACATCATCGTCTTCACAAGTCTCACCTTCTTCTGAACTTGCACCAAAACCAGTGTCTAGAATATTCTGGAAGTTTGTTATTCCAGGGGATTTGACCATACTGCACTGCATCGGGTAATCTTTTTTGCAGTCTAGGCTCAAATTGTCTCTAGACGGACTGGCTTGGTGGCTGGACTCAGAACTCGAAGTTTTCTCAGAGTTGAGTATATTATCGAGATTCTTTATAACATCACTGACATCTTTGTAATAGCTGACGTCATCCTGACTGCCGGCTATGATGTCTTTGAGCCAGGGATCCATGGACGCATCAGATCTGTCTTGTTCCTTCTCCCTACTATCTTCGAGACTTATGTTGCCTTGATGGCACTCAAGCGTGGCGGTCTCGTTGTGTGTGAGGTAGATGTTTCTGACGTCTTCTAACGAGCCGTGTAAGTTGGTGAGGCTCTCCGACTTGATCTGTATGGACATGTCCTTGTCGGACATGATGCTGCTGGAGCGCGACACGGCGGTGTCCATGTCGACGCTGAGCGAGTCCTGGATGTGCCGGTCGAGCTCCTGCTCGGAGCCCGTGAAGTGCGAGGTCATGGAGGTGGAGGGCGCGTGCACGATGGCCACGTGCTCGTCCAGCTTGGGGATGGTGTTGGGCTTGAGGCGCTGCCAGCGCTCCTCGAAGTCCGAGCTGCCGTAGCCGTCGTCCCGCGCCGGCTCGGCCGCGTCGCGGTGCGTGCTGTGCAGGTGGTTCAGCAGCGCCAGCACCTGCGGGGACGTGGGCCGCGCCTCGGGCTGAGGGTTCCAGCACAGCTGCATCACTTGGTAACTGTGGATGAAATAAATGTGTGTTATAAATTTCAGTCAACATACATACAATTATTATTTCTACTAATATTCAAGTTCTTCTTTATTAGGTAAAAATGTACAAGGTGACGACTTCATTGTCATTAATTTATTGGGACCGCAGCGGGTTTGCCACTTACGAAAGTAACTATGTAGACAGTAGATATATTGTTAACCTGTCCCTATGCGATGCAGTGGGTGAGTGTGGTAGGTATACGTACAGATGGTTCCTGTAGGGGCAGGGCAGGTCGGGCAGCGGCGGCGGGTGCCGCGCAGGCGCGCCGCCCCACGCGCACACCTCCCACACCAGCGTGCCCAGCGACCACACGTCCGTGCTGGCCTGGGGACGATGGTAGTCATTTGAAGAGTTAGTATTATTGCCGCATTTATATGATTATATGTACAAACAATATATTCAAGTTTATTATAAAATACAAAGAACAAAGGGATTACATATTACATATTTTAATGAATTTATATGTTATCTAGAGGTTGAAAAATCGACCCACGTCAAAAAATATCGAATATAGGATTATTATGATAAAATTGAGTGTGTCCGTACCGTGTAGACGGGCGGGTGCGCGCAGGTCTCGGGCGCGGGGTGGTCGTAGGGCGGCAGCGCGGCGGCCAGGCGGCCCAGCACGCCGCGCGCGCCCGCGCCCGCGCCGCGCACCTGCACCGAGCCGCACCACACCGTGCTGCAGGGGGGGGGGATACATTATCGTACCGGGTATATTCGTTATTGATTCTTAACAATTTATTATAAAATATTACAATTTAATTTGACACAATATGACTAGACAACAATGACAAGATTCCAATTTTTTTTTTAATTCAGAATAATGAAAGTAATTTGAAAAATGATTAATACCAGCGGAATTCACCAACTGAACTGCCGTACCCACGTTTTCAAGAGTAAAATGCATACCCGTATAGATAGCCCCGAGAGTGCAGGTGCGCGAGCGCAGCGCTGACGTCACACATGATCCGCAGCGGTACGCCACCTTCGTTCAAGATCGCCATCTTAGGACGGTTTACTACCAAATACTGTTGGAGGTCCTGTAAAAGAAGACAGAAAAATTATGATAGTTACAAAATATTAACTTTAAAATTCATATCTTTGACTTCCTTACTCGTTATTATTCCAACAACACCAGTTATTACAAAAGATAGGCTAAGTAAGTTTTTTACATCTCCGTTTAACAAAGAAACTGTGAATAAAATATGGTAAAATAAAATAATACCCTTCAAATTAAAAAAATCCCCAAAACTTACTCCTAAAATTATACTTTTTAACAGTTCTACAAGAATACAAGCTAGTATTGAGTCTAGAAATTCAACAAATCCTTACCATTGAGCACAATTCAAATATAAGTATCCAAGGGTCCTCCTGCAGGCATTTCGCGACGAACGCAAGCACGTTCTCATGGCGCACGTCTCGGTACATCTTGGCTTCGTCCAGGAACCGCGCCTTATCTTCTAAGCTCGCGTTCTGATTGAGGATCTTCACTGCCACAGTGCTCGTGGAACCACCGTCCTCTACCTCGCCTTCTACCACCTTCAAAAGACGTAAACTATTTAGATAATTTTTAGTCCATGGTAACATTTACTATAAGTTTCCTACACAGTTTTGAATGTATTTATCTTTTAACGGTCTGAATCTAGGCTTTCTTATCGAGTCGAAGGCAATTAAATATTGTCCGCCCAGAAATTTGCAACGAGAATTGAATTGTCAGTAGCGTTCATGAGGCCTTTACTTTGTATAGGTGTAAGGACATATGAAATGACAGTGAGTGTGACCTTGTCTGTGGGGTGATGCCACACTCACACATCAGGTCAGAATCATGAAGAGCTTATAATAATATAACTATAAAATAAAATGATATATCTATCTAAGTTAAATACTTCTGTGGCAGTTACTACCTAACTGCTACAGGACACAAATGAGCGTTTGAATAGTGACCGATCGAAAAATTGGAAACTGGAGTAAATAGTAACTTACAGAGACGAATATAGTGCTAACCCAAAAATAAGGAAGAATCTAACAAGTATAAATAAAACAACAACTTACTCAATGGTCCCAGACCAGTATAGTTGTAGAACGACTCATAGTTATCTAAACGGTAAATAAAACAAACGAAGCCCAACCTTCTAATTATCTGTGGAAATCATTCTACGCATAGCTATGTAAATCCCCACAGATAGAAGATGATTACGGCATAAACACGAGACATGTTAATTGCATGTTGTCCCGGTCTTAGATGCAATTAATCATACATAATTTCATGTCAAAAAACTTATCTAGAGCTAAGAGGTTATAAAACAAAGTACAAATGAGTTTTTTAGACTATTTTTTTATTTTATTCATGTTTGCCATATCTTACATGGCAATACTCTATACATTCAAATTCTTCAAACTTGCATTTCCTTTCGCTTTTTAATATTTATGAGATACTTACTCTTCCAAACCATCCTCTACCGATCTCCCTAAGGTACTGCAACCGATTACGTGGAAAATCTTCTTCGCCTGTAACCAAATATAGTGGATTTAAATTGATTTGTAGTTGATTTCTCAATATGTAACTTTTTGAAAACATATCACATATACAAGTTTTATCACAAGTTGTCGGAAATTATTTTTAACTGAAAGTATTATAAGGAAGAACTATTTAACCGATTGTTAATAAGACTGACGTAACGCAAAAGAATAATCAATATAAATTAATTCCATTACTATGTGCGGTTTTTAAAAGAAATGACATCAACATCAGGACAATATGACTTTGCCAAAATTTAATTCTGGATATTGCAGTATTTGGGACATGAAAACCTAGATCCCAGTAGCGATTGTTCGTGTGTTTCTATAATTAGTTAAGTAGTGATAGTCATCGGTCATGGGAACTTTGTAATGGTCGAACGATTACAATAGTGCCAGCTTGATACGCAGAAAGGTCTTAGGTCAGTCCAATACTGCGATCAAAAACTAATCTAAAACGTATTTACATAAGACTTTAAGTCGGATACACCAGTGTTTAGGTGTGTAATTAGATTTGGGCATTACGGGGCTTGGCCCTAGATTTTGAAGGTTTTATAAAACGCCAATTCATTTACGTCGAGAAGAGGATGGATGACAATTTTTGATGGTTCATGAGTCCACTTTAAAACAATTAAATGTCGATACGACACTAGCTGAACAAAATGAGTCATTGACTGATTGACTGACAATTTATTTAGGAGGCCTGTGTCTCCGACATCGAAAACAGCAAAATCTTTTTCGTCGTGACGACATTTCCTTATCCAAAAATAAAGGACGAAAGGTCTACTCACCGAACCAGTCAGCGCAATGCTCCAAAGGATCGGCCACTCGTATCCCGGTCGGCAGCGGTTCAAACTCCACGACCGACTCCCTGCTGACCCTGTTCCTCTCTTCATTGTCGCTCACGATGTACGCGGCCGCGTTGTTGTTGGCGATGTTCTGCATCTCCCGCAGAGATATCGGCCCGTTGTTGTTGTCCTCGCTGATGTTGTTGTTGACGGGCTCCGAGAACCCGGAGTCGGGCGGGTGAGCCCGGCGACCATCGTGCAGGTGAGTCGCGCTCGCCGTGAACAACTGCAGGAGTTTACATTTTGTTAATTACATGTACCGAATATATGTATTTGCGTTAGATGATAACGATGATCTTATGTTAGGGTTTAAACTGATATAACTCGATGGATTGACTATACAATTTACAAATATTTGAATCAAGTAAAAAACTCTTTGTTATGCTGCTTTGGAAGTTTAAATTTCAAGTATTGGAACGAAGCACAAAATGAGTAAGCTGAATTTCGACGAAACAAAATAAGGTCTGTATCATTTCCTTATATCTAGATTAAGGGAGGATCCCACATTTACCGTCACCAGATACGTCACACACAGATAAAGCTATAACTAAAATGGGACACACACAACTACGTCAGCTACAGTAAGTACCTGATTGTCCGCTCCTTCGTTTGGCTGGCGACAAGAGAAAACAATGCATCAGACATTTGATCTTGTTTATATAGAGGTACACATAATATTCAGTATTGTTTGCACAAGGACCAAAGTGAGGTTATGTGACATTAGTGAATAGTGGTTAGAACAGAGGTCACTGCTTCAAACAATATACAATTGTGCACTTTTCATACGATTCAATTATTTTGTTTGGCGCCATTGCTTAAATTATCTTCATAATATATGCGCAGTTTGGTTACCCTATTATATTTTCGTAGTCGCGCACAAAAGTTAGCTATTGCAGAGCCAGCACGTTTAAATATGCTATAAATATTTAAACTTATTACACGTAGATCAAACTGCAACGCCCTAAGCAGAGGTCTATACTTAATTGGATGACTAGCTATTATTATCATTATGTTTTTAAATCCTTTCGAGACGTGGCATCATGACATTATTATTATCTTACAGTACAGTATGACAAAAAACTGAATGAGCGAAATAAATCAAGTCATGTTTCGTTTAGATAAAGGGTTCTGCTGATTTAGATATAAATTTTGTTGAGGCGCATAAAAAAAGATCTTAAGAAATACCATTATTCATAATTGTACCCAATTACTAATAGAAATAGACAGTTAAATCCCTAATTATTACCAAGATCTTTCATTCCACGTAATAACGCAGTAGCATGATCTCTAAAATACTTACCTGCGAGAGCTAGGAGTAGTTAGTAATCCTCGCTTTTACATACAAACATAATTGCTCAATTACGTCTGTGAATAAGAGAGTTGCAGGAAAACACAGGCGGGCTCGCTTTCACAAAGGATAGAGCTAGCGTATAATAATATGTGCTAGTTCAGATAACTAGGTCATTAGCTGTAGTATGCATGTAAGCCTCGGAAAATTACTTATTCTGAGTACATACGAGCCGAAGTCTAAGATTTATGGCAGACTACATAGGATACTTCTACTTAGCGGTTCCAGAGACAAGATTACAAGGAATATGAATTGCAGTTTACTCGCGCTTAATTGGAAGGGTCCAGCTAAACTAGTGCTAGGAGTGGATTAATGTCAATAGTACGATCATTTGTCTTCATATTTATGAGTCTACCGCAAGGCCTCGTCACGACCAACGACCCCGCCAGTTGTGACATTGTGGAATGATAATATCCGAGCTGTATAAGAAATAATTGTGCGAAACATAGTATAAGAAATACAAGGACTGAACAATGATTCTAAACTATGAGTTATCATGAAAAAATTTCGAAACATAAATGGTCGGCCCAACGTTATTAACCTATAATGCTAAAGTATACTTAGATACTTCTTACTCCAACATTGAAATTGACTAGATCAAAAACATTGGTATTTATGCCAAAAGCAAACGCCATTGACAATAATTGTGAACTATGTTGTGTGGCCTTGATTGGCGCTCTGGGGCCTTACCATGAACCCTTATAGCAGGACTGTTTTCGACGAAAAATGAACTGTTCTGTTATTTTGCACCATGACCACTTAAAATAACAGGCGAGCCAGCGGTCACGTGATCTAAGCCGGCGAGCGATCACGTGACAGTAGCTGGCCTGCAAATATCCGTACCATGAAGTAATTTTTGACATAAAAACATCGAGAATTGAACTACTTTGCTGTCAGATTAAACAGGTGTGAAAAACTAACTTTTATTGACCTGTTTTGGTAAATTTTAAATAAAATACATGTTTTTTCACGTATAAGTATTACTAGCATATTATACAAAAGTGTAACGATGAAATTACATAATATTACGTTTATTTTGAAGATCTTCATGTTAATAAAACCTCCTTTATCTAAGAATGAAACATAAGTTCATACTTCATAGTTATAATTACTGTAAAACGGAATGAGAAAATAATGTCAGTTTGAAAATGACAATTTTTTTGACAATAGTTGTGGATTTCTAAATAATATTTGATGAATTTTGCTTAAAGTTATTAGCAAGTACTCGACTAAGCCACGGTGTCCATTGTGCTGTAAGATTTCTACGAAATTTGTACATGATATGCCTACGGTCGAATCAGCTACCGATCTGAACCAAATAAATTAAACGAGTTGAAAACAACCTATCGTCATTTTCTTGGACGATAGCAGTGCTCTAACTAGATCGTTAATTGTGACTATTACTGTAGAGGATCGGCAGAAGAACTATCGGCTGGTGTATGGGTAGTGATGGCTGTAGTGTGGTTTATAATGTTGGGCTCGGTATCAAGAAAACATATATCTTGAGGCATTAAATAAAACTTTAGTATTTGTTATATTAAGATGTTGATTACGAAAATAAATCTAGTGACATTATGCTACGTGTTTATTTTTACCCCACACGACCAGAATATTATTTATTGAATGGTATACTTCTATCAGCTATATTATTGAATAGTGTACGTACTATTCAGGTTTTTATACCCTTAATAGCCATAATATGACAATCGCTATAAACGACATGACGGATTGGTGATTTTTATTGCTATCTTATGATTCTAAGAAACAAATCAACATAATGTTTCGTATTTAAACAACTCAATTTGTGGTAGTTCCATTTCTTAAAAAATACCAACTGACGTACTTGTCATCGTTCGAAAATAGTAATCATCTTATCAAGTGTCTAAATTATCTGTTTTAAGTGTTGAAAAGGTTTCTAGCATCTTAATCATGCCTAATGCGATGTTTAGTAATAAAACATATTGTTTTAATTATTATCATCGTAATAAAAAATGTTATTCAAATACTTTAATACAATTTTTTTAAACCGTAAAACCGGTAACGTTGCGGATAAGTATTTCCGAACGTTTGTTTATATTATGAAGATATTAGACTTTGCTGATCAGAGACAATACAGCAGATGTGAAATCGATGCATTGCAGCTCTGATAGAAATGATCATGGTACAAATAGAAAACCTGTCAGGCTATCCTTCAAAGTTAAACTGCTCGGAACATGGCAATTATTTTGAAAGTTCATGGTAAGCCCCCTGTTCACGTGAAGCCGTACCCACTGACTGGGATCGGTAGCTACAAAGGTGTATTCAGCCAGTGCAGCCAATCAGAAGACTTTTGACAATAACTGGCTTAAATTTCAATGTGTGGGTATCGACCGAAAGTATCGAAATTGGATTAGGTTGGTAGGCAGGAGATTAGAGTGAGCTAAAAGAACTGTAGATATGTGATGTCGTAACAATAGATTATAAGCTTAACTTAGCATCGCGACGGTTTCTAATTAGCGGCCACCATTCACTTTACCATTATTACCATAACAAATTAATGCCTCTCTAAAAACGAAAGAACTATTGTTCTTACTACAGTCATAATTTGCTATTTTTCTCATGCTAACCGAGTACCAGAACTGGGGCAAAGGTATCAAGTGTTCAACGTATACTGATTTATAGTTAACACAACAGCCGGAAGACGGTAGTTGTAGAAAATGGGTCTCCCTCATAGTTTGATACGATTGATTCTCAGCGGCTTGCATCGGTCCCCTGCATTTTTTATGGGTCACCGTTCCATTTAGCGAGATTATTTAGGTCGCCATTGCTAGGATCGTCGAGTCATTACTGTAATTAACTGGTAAGTAACATTGTCTAGCATTCACATAATTATGCTGCTAATATAGTTAAGTAAACTAAATGATTTTATGTCGGAAGATCTTGATCTCATTACATGAATGTAATACATTTACTAGCTATATGTCAACTTCTGTGTCAATACAATAAACATTAATGTTTAATTCATATTCTATTAATTATGAAAAATGGCTTCGTACTATTCGATGCCTATCGCAGTCATGAAGGTACAGTCAGCGTCAAAATTACTTGACCATTACAACTCAATACTTGGAAGGCAAGGCAAGGTTTCATTATGGCAATCGTGTTACATCTCTTGAGGTGTCACACGCAAACATCGTGTGAACTGGCACGAATGTAAAATGGTACTCGTAGTCGTAATCTTATTCGTTAGATTTTTTTACGTGTTACTGGCCAGTTAAATCTGCTTAAATGAACACAAAGAAAAAACGATAACCAAAGTGGTTCCTAAAATAACTGAACTTGGAATGTAACTTGTACTATTATTTCAAACTAGATGTGCCCGCGACTCCGTCCGCGTGGAAATTCGGAAACAGCAAAAGTATTTTTAAATTGTTTTTAATATATTAACTAAGTTTGAGCGAATTCGATTTAGTAGTTTTTACGCCATGCCGTAATATTTTATTACATGTATAGCAGCTGTTGCCCGCGAATTCGTCCGCGTGTATTTCGGATAAAAGACCAGTAGTAAATTGAACTTTTAACTTTTAAAGACAACCGTGACGACCTGATTGGCGCAGTGGCTACACTGCGCCAATCAGGTCGTCACGGTTGTCTTTTATCCTTGGCATTTTTTTTGAGCGCGAGCGATTGGTTGTGGGTTCGATTCCCGCAAAAAAAGTGTGATCCGTAGATGTTTGTCCAAAAAAAACTAAACAAACTAATTATTATTATTATTTAATAATACCTACTTTAAACTTATATCTAAAAACTACGTATCTGTATTTTTAAAATCTAAAGTGCGCTTATTCCAAGGAACTTAATGCACTGATAGCCGAGTGGTATGACCGTTAGACTGTTAAGTCAGATGTCGCAAGTTCAAATCCCGGCACACACTAATGTCTTTTCGAAGTCATGTGCTTACTATAATATTACATATAGCGGGTGCAACCAATGCTGCTTATAGAAATCTTGTCAAACTACCCTCCATGCACGCTCCGGGTTGTCGTGTGTTGAGACACTTTGAAGAAATGCCTAACGGTCAAACACGTTATTGTGGCTAATTTATAAAAGATAGATATATACTATTGAAGACTTTTTTGTAGATCTTTTGGAGACCATCATCTTTGTAATACATACTTTTGGTGTATGATCAACGAATGCGAGGATAAGAGCTCGAAAGCGCATTTTCATCCGACTTGCTTCAAATTTATCATTACTGCTCAGCTCCTATGTGTTTTAGCGTTATGTTATATAGCCTATAACCTGCCCAGGAGTATGGACTACAATCGTACCAAGTTTGGTTAAAATCCCTTCAGTAGTTTTTGACCCATGCGTGCACATACAGACAGACAGACAGACAGACAGACGGACAGACAGACAGACAGACAAAAAATTTACTGATTGCATTTTTGGCATCAGTATCGATCACCAGTCATCCTCCAATATTAATTTTGAATATATATTCAATGTACAGAATTGACCTCTCTACAGTTTTATTATAAGTATAGATAGTTACCGTTAGGTGGGGTTTTATGAAAGTTTTCAGCAACAAAATAAAACACTGGCAGTAATTAAACACCAGTTATATTAGTTTTCGAACTTATTGTTCTTGATCTAGGTCGACACCTGCAGATATTAGACTCACTCTAAATGACGTAACTTGTTAAAAGTTACGCGGGATGCGGTTAACGAGATAATTGTTCGTTCGAGTATGTGGGTGCGTGTGTGTGTGACGAATGTATTCGACATCAGATCGTATTACGATTCATGTTATGCAGTTCATACGCGGGTTACATCAGGTTTGCAACGACGGTTTATTTTTATTCACACTCACTGTACATCGGCCTATTTCCGGACATTGTTGTCAAATTGTAAGTGATTTAATCTTAACTTAGAAGCAAACAATCAAAGGTAAAAAACGAGGGTCTTCTATTGTGTGTAAGACTCAAGAATTTTTATGAATGTGAATAAGTAGATATAGTATATAAGAAGTGAATAACAATTGAACCCACATAATTATAAATTTGAAATGAGAAAAAATGAGAAATGTTCTCAATTTTAATAAATACTTCACGTCAAAATTATTATCTAAGATGTGTAGTTTACAGCTTAGATAATAATTTGGATTATTAATTGAATATTAATTAACAAAGTGAAAAGTTTTGTTTTGTGATAGGTGATTGATCCTTAGGACCAAAAGATCAATCACCGAACAACAAAACTACATTCAAGGCAACACAATCGCAAATAACAGTACATAATATTCATATAAAAAGCGTTCCCTTGTCGCCGCGTCAACAATAGACGACAATTCATAAGAACACGAGTCCCACACAATGAAGTTGTAAACTTTATAGTCGAGTCCACACATTGTTTGATCCGAGCCTTGATACTTGTTAGTGAGGGAAAGTGAATGATAACGGTGTTGAAATGTAGGACGACTACTTGACTGTGACAAGTTGCATCAATCCGTTGCTTCCTTGTTTTGTTAAAAAAGCTACTGGTTTAACATTGAGTGTCTTTTTGTCAAGTTAGTTGCTCTACATTATGAGGTTCGAGGTTCCGAACCGAGGTTTGGTAATTCATCATTATAATCCACAGCCCGACTGAAAATGCTGCTGGACATACTCTTCTCTTTTTTCGTGCCCTCAACGCTTCTTTCTCAACCCTACGCTTCCACCTACAAGCCAATGAATACAATGTCATCCGCCATGGTGGCAGATCTTAGATAACTTTCTTAAACAATATCTATGACTTTTGTAGTTCTCATAGTAAGGGCACCTACAACCCTGTTAAATCACTGCTGTATACCTATGAAATCTGAATAGACCATTAAAATAACTTTTTAAATTCGTGGGAATACTGTGCGACACCATACTTTGTATTCAATTTGTATCAGGGGATTGCTACAAAATCCGGAGAAAATTAAAGAATCGGTGAAAATAGCAGCTGCACGATCGTTGTCATCAACCAATGACCTATCATGATTTTCGTAATGTACCATTGAGCGCCTGAAAATCAGATTTGTTCTCGAATTATCAGTTTTTCTAACCTCTACGTGCAAGTGTCAGGTTCCAAAACTAAGCTACCAATAGTTAAAAGTTTTAGTTATATTGCTATTTACACACGTTATAGTTTATTAGAAGTAGATAAAATGTTCAATGTATTGCAAAGTGGTAAACTTAATTATTATCCCACCCTCTCTAATTACTTAGCCCAACCAACTAAGCAAATTGTGGATCGTTTGAGTGAACAGGACAAAGGACTAGCTTGACGTCACTAAAATTGAGGTGGAACCAGCTACTGTTAACAAAGGTCGTGTTCGTAAAGCCAATAAAATTACTAAATTGCAAAAGCAAGGTCCATTAAGCAAGGCAATATCGTTATTTAAATAAATATTATTTTAGGTGTACTTAATTCGATTATGCGTTCTAAGCGGGCCAAAGTCACACCTCATAAACGCCGCGAGTCCATTGAATTTATAGATTTACAATGCATTATTTACTGAATGGCAATTCATGCACTACACAACGACAATACCGCATTGAAGCGTGATAATTGTGTGAATTGATGACGTGACCGTCAGTTACAACATTCGCACGAGGTTGTAAGTTGCACACTCCATGACATGTATAACATAATACTACTTATATTGTGCAAAATATTTCCTCACGAGATTAATTTAACGAAACTAGATTAACGTAATACCGATCGGTATCGTAACCGATGTCGCGTGTCCGAATGTTATAAAATCGAAATGTACGAGTAAAACGATTTTATGGCAGATTAAAAGTATGGACGAACAATTTGTGAAGTGGTTGTATGAATTATGTTTTCCGTGGATGTTAAGGTTTTTAATGAAATATCGCATACCGACAGATTTAGGCGTGCAAAATAACATTTTTCAAAGGAATTTAGCGAAAAAAAGCCTAGACGTTTACATGTTGCGAATTCTTACAGGCGAAGCCTCTGACAGTTATTGAGGACAACAAGAACAGCAATACAGTTATGGAAATCGGTTTTATCTTATCCAGAAACACTCTCCAAGAAGCAGAATACGGAAACATGTCAGAAAAGTAACATTTCAAGCGAAACTGACTTATAGTGAAATATTACAGAGTCAACATGAATAAAGCCGGCCCGAGATGAGAAAACTGACATACTATTACAGGGATAGTAAATAAACAAAGCTCTTCTGGGAAAAACTGCGTAGGAATAAATAGATTAATCTTAATGGAATTCTGTATCGGATGGTGGCAGCTGATAAAAATAATTGCTTTATTGATTGTTTTCGTACTTCTGTGAGGTGCAGCTAAGGCTTTATCACCAAAGAGAATTGGGCTTTCGAGAATAAATCTTCTTTATAGATCTCTTTAGCAAACGTTTGAGGTTGAATGAATTTCGATTCTGAACAAGTAAGTTCTAACGGTATTTGCAACATTAAGAGACAATATTTTTCAGAACATCAAACAATAAAAAAGTCGCAGCTTATAAACCATAATAATGACTGCTTGACAATACTTTGTTATTACATGTACACGCACTAGGCATCTGGTCAGTGTGCGTGTAATTATCCTTGTTGAACATTAATTGCTCACTTCCTTAAACACGCAAGACCCCGCGCCGCTACCAAGAAAGTCAATTGGTTAAAAAGAAATGGTATTCTACTACATCGTCTGTTCAGTGACTTCTTCCAAAAAAATAGAAGACGTTAATAAAATGGTTTAAGTGTTATAATTTTGTAGACTGAAATAATAATAAATGTATTCGCGTTTCATCCACAAATCATGTTTTGTAAGACAGGTACGAAAAGCACAGTATAACACGAAAACACGAGTCGTTAATTCGTTTTCGGCTCATTTCCTTTCATTTATTCGTAAATTAGCGCCACATTTAGCGACTAATTGCAGCGTTGACTTCATAAAAAGTACAGGGAAATGTAATTTTACAAGACCACATGCATTTCTCATTTGATGTACACATTGTGAATTCCAAACAAAAATAGATTTAAAATGAATGACACCGCGTTGGTGCCAAAATAATTCGAATAGCGATGTGGGCATTGACATTCTTTGAAATTAAATTTAAGAAAAAATCTTATAAAAATATAGGTAGCTAGCTGTCGCCCTCGACTTGGTCTGCGTGGAATTCGAGGAACGCGAAAAATTATTTTCACCCGTACAATTTTTACTACCGAATCGATTAAGATTTTTGGTGTCTTATTCAAGAAGGATTTTTTTTTATACACAGTTAAGCAGTTATAAATCCTTAATTTCTATAGGTTACACGTTAGGTATAGCATATTATTACTAACGTTAAGTTTATTATGCATCACACTTTTTTAAATAGTGGTATTAGTTCAGAAAACGTTAAAAAATGTCTACATCATCATTATCCGTAGCTTTGGTAGTTTTGAAGACTAAGGATTTATATTCATAACCTCTTTATTTTAAATAAAATAAAATCATTACTTTACCTGTCGTTGGTATATCGTAAAAATAAATCATTTACTTATATTATTATAATCTGCATAACATAAAGTATCGCCAACTTTTTTTGGCTAACTAACTGCCGCCACATTGCTAAAACGCTAAAAGCATTGTTGTTCGCCAAAAGTTAGGAAAAAATAGAAAGTGTAATATAATACGAGACGCCTCTACAAACAAAAAGGTCATTTACGTATACGTGAGAAAATAACTCCTAGAATTGTGATATAACATAATTATTATATCAAAATTATATCATTTTTCTGATGAACTTTATCAAAACCACGTACACCGACAAGGATTCATTTGATGTAACTAACACAAGAACATTCATTAACTAAGAGTTATCAATAAACGGGCTGTTTCAAGGCGAACACGTGCTCTGTACATTGTAATTAGCGAGCGCATGAGTCACCGCGGTGATGCGCCCGCGCATAATAAAATACACTCGCTTTTATCTTGCGCGTGTCGTCGGAACTTAGTAGACGGTTTTGTATGGGAGAGGACATAACTTTAACAATGACTGTATGAATCAAAGACCACGGTAATCTCGACACTGTAATCATGAAGGGCTTGAACTAGGTACTATGAAAACTTGAAGATGTAATATAAGTATCTTAAATTTAAATATTTGCACTCATCCTAATGGTACCTACTCCTAGCGTTTTTGTGTTATGCGTAGATCTCCTAATGATCTATTTCCGTCAGCTGAATGACATGCACTGATAAACTCTCAACGTTATAACATCAGAATGTACATGGGTGAACCAAGAGTTTAAACGGTCTATGAATTTTATGTGAAATGAAACGTATTTGGGCAGACAGATCCTTATAAACCATAATGATGTCGTATTTTTAAGAGTATTAATGTTTTATGATTAATTGAAATTGCAGTATTTGATAAAGACGAGCAAGCTAAATATAATTCCCATTTCATTCCCAAAAATCCAAACTATTCCGGAACAATGATAACCGTAGCGAGGAGCGGAGCGCTCGTATTACATTGACACAATTAATTGGCCATTACACCGCATTATGGCGATGGAGTTTCAGAGGTTCGGCTTTTATGTCGTTAAGCCAAGCATCCGGCTTGCGACCACAACACTGTAGCGGCCTGTGGTCGCATAACAGGAAATTTATGGGAACTTTGATACGCAGAAATTACATAGTTCTAGACGATCTAGGAACTAGTTTTATCATTTTATTGCTTGTGGTTATTACTTCTCTGGACTGTTCGACGGGCTAATCAGTTTTAAAAGTACTTAAACGTCATCCTTACTCCTTACCGTCGAAGATCTGCGCAGTAGTTACAAATTTACACCATAATATACCATAAATCGCATATGGAGCAAACCCACGCAAAACTTAAAACAATTGCATTTCAAACATAGTACTTTGAAACAGATAAAACTCCTTAGCGTTCGCAACATTCAACAGCATTATAAAAGCCAACAAGAAGGACACGAGTGAACGTGGGCAATAATTTTGACGATTTGTATGGAGCAAACAAAGAGGCCAAAACGACGAAGTGCATCATGTACCTACTAATCTTATTACGGAACAAATCTATGTTGGGAGTTGGGACGATGACGTGTACTGCAAATGTAGGCAAGAATAAACAAATTTAACTTGTAAATCGTATGCAACTGATATAAAATATTCATCGGTGCTGGATTATAATTCAAAAAGGTTGCACAATGGTACACGTTGTATGGCGGGTTTATGGCCCCCAGGCTTGCTTAAAGAGCTGTTGACATCTCCGCTAAAAGCATACGCCAATTGTATGAATCTATAATGCTTAGGTATGTAGTAAGCTTTGTGTTTTTCACGCGCGTACCCGTTAGGATAAAAGGTTAAAATACTTATCTTGCTCCAAGGATTTGAATCTATTATGTCCTATCGTAATGCATTTACATCAATCATAATACATTTATATTTATATCTAGGATGGTAACTAGATTTCTAATACGCAAAATATACAAGGAACGTAACTATAAATATAGTATTCCCATTAAAATACAGTACATTATGAGTAATCCACACTCAAATGTGCAACCGTTTAACATTGTAAATATTACGGCACCACTGCGTTTTTATTTCGTCGTTATTCTTCTCCTAAGCATACAAATGTAAACATGGCACCGCTCGAGATTACGGTTGTTTTGTATGTCAAACAAGAAAACCATGTTTGTGGAAAGACCTGCCTCAATTTGAGGTAATGCGGCATTAGGTCCAACAGGGCCTTATTTACGTCTTGTAAATGTATTTGTTCTATGAAAAAACAAATCAGTTTTGAGTTTCAAAGTAGTTTTAAGAGCACAAACATTATGATTTGTGTGTGATTGTCTTTAGTGCTGGTCGCATAAATGCCAAATATCAAGCACTCCCACACAAAGCTGGATGAGAGAACGATGAAAGAAAGGACATGCTCACTTTAAATAAGAGTCAGTTTCTACGATTTTGTTTATTTTGAACATGCTATCTGTGCAACATCGTAAAGCGAAGTCTCGTACCTATCTAGGATCTGTCTGTACTGTCGGTGTTCACGTACACTCTAAACAACATTAGCGTTGCCATACATCCTGAAGAGGAGAGCTACAACAAAACCGATGCTGGCACGTGACGAACGTTACTCAGGTACTCTCATTATTATACGTATAATCTAAATCGTATTCTGCTCGTATGATAGTACATTGCCGGTTTTATAGCCGTTTCATATTTTAGTGCATGAATCAGAGTAGCGATGGGGGAGGTGTGAAGCGATGACAGCGTGGGAGGGGCACGACTGTGGGGTGTGCCCGCCTCGGGCTCTATGCCAAGTAGAAGCGCCACTGCATCGTCAGATGACTGGCATTATATTGCACCCACTACATCTACTTCCAATCTTAATCCTTCACACATACGGTTCATTTTATATGCTGATGGATGGAAGATATCCAATTGTTGTTTCGTCGTGTGAATGTCTCGCGCGTAGTCTAGGGTTTTTATGTGAAGTATCTCAAAGTCCGCCTTGCAAAGAATTCGCGTGGAATTGTTTTAGCGTATTGTGAGAAATGTCACCGTGTATTTTTGGCGCCCCTATTTGTATTTTTTCCTTGAGTTTGATATCATCAAGGCATTTTTAGTGAACAATCATGGGATGATCAGATTGATTGCATGGGCGAAAAAAATTTACATGTTCACGTATTGTTACTGATTTTTGTAAAACTTGTTCAACGGAAAAATATTTTTCGAAAATACCTATTGCGTTTTTATACGGAACCCTTTAAAGACGACATCTTCGTAATATCAGTAAAATAAAAACAGTAATCCACATGTTTACGTCGTGCGTTGTCCGGACAGGTGGGCGTACTGATTCATAAGATAACGATTATCACTGTTTTTTTAGACAATTATATGTGTGAATAAGATTGTTTACAAGGTCTGGTGTTATCTCGAGCATGGCAATTGAAGATTCTGACAAGGTCAGCGATGAGTGTACTTAGTGCCGGATATGAATACCGAGATCGATACATGGAATAGAAATAGGATGTTGGAATTAATAGGTTCGCACCTAATATTGGATTGCTGTATTTAAAGTACACATTATGTATTTGAAAACCCCGATAAATCTAAGTCAAGCTGCAAATTAGAGACGAAAGAAATTAAGTAACCTAACTACATAAAATTAATTCAACCGACTTGTTTATTAATTTATTAAATTTAAAAAAATTGTGTGAACTAAGTAGCTTTCCAATTGGCAATGCTACATGTAGAGAAAATAACTTCTTCAAACCGGTTAGAAATTAGGCAAGATTTACTTAAAAGTTTTGAGAATTGCAACGACTTATTCATTACATCTTTCGAATCCGATTCGGAAGCATTTCGGGCTAAACACAGACCAGAATAACTACATAATGATACATATCGAGTTACAGTTTATTATAAGCACTGGTTTATAAATTCAGTAGTCGATACTGGATAGTCGTGAGACTTTCACAAGTTTACATCCATAACATGACAGCTGTTTTCCCTTATGTAGAAGCCGGAGGTGTACCTTCTGTAGCTGGAGTACACCCATACTTCGCTAGTTATGTTATAGTTCCCAATGTAATAGGGGCAAGCCTATTGCCATCAACCGGGCACAAATCCTGACTCCGTGCTGCTACTGAGAATTACCTACTGGAAAATCAGATAACACTTTGCCTGAGTCAGCATTCAAAATCGCATGCCCAGCAGTCGCGCTCAGCTGCCATTAGACGACCAACAAGGCAGTCTTTTCAGTTCCACAAGTTTATTAGCGACAAAGAGACCGCGGACGAGTAATTTCTCTTTAATTAATCCAATTCCATTATACTAATTGACCAATACCTAATGTTTTCAGGCGGGGTTAAAGGTTTTCAATAAAAATATAAATGCTTCTTCGAAACACTAGAATAACCTTGGACTATCTGGAATCCTAATTTGATGAAAATTTGTGGTTCATGTTTTGGAACTTTTCCCTTTTAACTTCATAATTAAATTTTGTAATATTTTAGTTAGATTATAATACATCGCTATAAAATTCACTAAATAAATATTGTCCTAAATCCAGTAGCATTAGAAATCTGATATTTCTATATAATTTTAATGAATCATTTAACTGCGGCATCAATGGTTACCGTTTCCCTTGCATTCTATTTTTATGTTTAATAATGTAAATAAAGAGTTACGTACAATTTATCTTAAACATATAACCCCGTATCACGTAGAACTCAGTACCCTGTACTCAGGTAAACCCTAAGTACAGACAATTAATCCTACTTAGCTCAAGACCGGCGCCACAACATGTTCCACTTTGAGCACTTACTTTAATCACATAATTACAATAAGTGCACTAACTAATCAATTTCTATGGGTTCGTTGATCGAGATTAATAAATTAGTCTTCGAAGAATTGAGGGCTCGGATGATACAGTGCAGGGTCTGTTAAGATTTTATACGTTTTGAATAAGGACACATATATTATGCTTCTCTTTGTCAAAGAAAGTCTTCTCCTTGACGCGACTCTAATTACCTTCCGTCAAACTAATGGTTCTCGAGGGCACTTGCTGTAACGTATCGGGCTATGATAACCTGTCTGGCTGCCAACTCGCGTAGTAACGGACGGTGGCAATACTGAAGAATTTAGACGGTGCTTACTGTATGTGTGTTATTTATAAATCGGTAAGAAGTAAGAACCTACATTCTAGACTCAGAGATGCACTGATTTCATAATCCTCCTTTAACTTATTTGTCCTAGCACACACAATTGGTGAACGGTCGCCGAGTATTACATGTGACGCACATTTTAGGAAATTATTTTACGAAAGCTTCTTTATGCTAGATCATATAATTTAATACTTAAGGCAAAATACCCTAGGAGATCTAGAAAACTAACTTTGCTTAAATAAAAATGGACGCACAACTTTGTTTTAAAAACGAAGATTATCTTTATTTACACTGCAAATACTGTAAACTAGTTACAGTAAAGTTTAAGTCTGCTATGTAATACCTAAATAAACATTGGAAGTTTTACAGAGAGAAAACAGAAATCAAGACTGTCATACTGAAAAAAATAAAGGATGTAGGTACCTACGTAATATTAAAACCATAAAAATATATTATGAAACTTATAGCTGAAACGTTACGTTTCTAAACCTTAGCTTAAATAAAAGCTGGGGAATTTTGGCATGGTTACCTAGGCTTACTTGAAAACTCTTTGTGGAGTCAGAGCGCGTTTTTCGCGTTGGTTTTAGTGTTTTAATCCTACGTTTGTGAGCTGAATTCAGCATTTAAAATGCTAAAACCTAGTAAACGCAAACTATGCTTATATATTTTTGAAAACATAATAAAAGGAACTTTGTTTTTTGAGTGTGAGTCAGTATTGCCCGACTTAGCAATAGATTAAGCTCGTTCTAGCAGTGACTTAACGTCAATATTACGAGGGTGGGTCTTAACTTGCGACCGCTTTATGGTCAGAGCAACGCCTTGGTCACCTAGATTCTGCTCCTAATGCTTTTGTATTTAATTGAATGTTTATACCAATCAAGTATAGAAGTTACCAGCACATTGGTGGTTATATATAATTTAAGTTTCCACGAACGAAGCCTTCACCTCTTTACATACATCTATTCAAGTCAAACACGTGTAGATGAGACCGCAACAGTGCAAAAATATCAGTATGCCCATAACGGACAAGTGTCATTCGACAGCAATTCAAGATATCAGATACAGATCAATATCGGCAGCAATAAAAACCAGAAATAAACACTGTGACTAATAGCTACACATGCGCCTGCTTGATGTGTGTGGACTGTGGACACATCATCGCGAGGAATAGAACAATAGCCGTGCCAAATAACACTGAGTAAGAGTGGACAGTCATACGTGTACTACCTAGCGGAAATGTGTACGCCTAGGGTTACCCTCGCATCTCTATCTGGCGCCCGCTGCCGCTAGTTCAACACTGGGATGTATCTGAAGAGCCACCACGAGTTGCGCACTCTTGAAAGTCAACCATGCTACTAACATGCTGGTATTTTCATCACCAGAGCATAGCTAAACCGGTTTTTATGTAGTGACATGACAGAAGAATGCTGGTGATTGGCTGCTACAGACAGATGACAGGCTTTTAGTAACTCCGCCAAGTATTACAGTAACAAGTGAATCTGACTAAGCCTTTCGAGTAATTAGTGCGTGTGGGTCGCAGAGGGTCAGAGAGCGCGTTTCTTACAATGGTAGCTAAAACAGTTGCTTAATTAGCAATATAATTGTAAATGTGGGAAGAAAAATAAAAAACCAAATTAATTATACAATAATATTTTAAAGGTCAACGGAACATGAGGCAGCCAGCCCGCCCACCCTCACGGCAGCATGAATGGACGATTGATTGAAGTATCGACGAGCCGTGACGTTAGCTTTAGACATATTTTTTGCTAATACATTAGTTAGAGGATCACAATGATGTCGTTAAATAGTAAATATACGTAAAAATAGGTAAATTGGTATCCAATTCATTAGCAGTAGCTATGATAAATAGGTCAATCTGCGACCGCACACACATATTATTTACCAAGTTCTTTACTTTTACATAATATTTTCCCCTCTATTTACAGATTTATTACAGACTGCCTCTCTATTATAATTGAATAAGGTCATGTCTAAGCTGCTCAAAATAATAACTTCCACAGGTTGTGATTAATAGATCGATACGAAAAAAATATGAGACGTCATACATTCGTATAAAAAAGGTCTGAATGATATGTGTTTGTAAACCGTTTCAAATACGCTTACTTAATACTGTTGTAAATTTAAAAGCTTTAACGTGTTGTTTGTTGTCGTACAAGTATCACGCCGTTCTGCATTCGTTTTGTTGTTATGTTCCTTGTGATTTCTTCATTCACCCAATAACATGCTACTATTTGTTAACATATTCTTAACAGCAAGGCTAAATAGCAGAGTTTATACAGAGCAAAATAATTAAAGGTGAAGTGAAAACCTCTATAATGTAGTGTTTTAGCAAAATATAAGTACACAAAACTCCTAGCTCATTCTATTAATAAAAGTGGTAAACATAAACTTGTAACAAAATGCGCATAATTTAGCCTAAACGGTGTTCTGTAATACAAGAAAATTACGTCATGAAAGGGACAGTTAGAAGGCCGAGAATAGCGTAACAATGACGTCATTGACGACCCACGCGAAAAACAAACAGTTATCGTCTCCCATTATTCTGGAGGAGCTCTCAACAAAATCTTTGTCCGCCGAGAGCTATAGCGTACTTTGAGCGAATGTTTGCAGATATTTTATCAAAACTCGTACGACACAATAGCCCCTATTTCAACAAAAGAATACTTAGGGACTGAAGTTTAATTTCAGAACGTAGGATATACGACACGAGAGTGAGCAATTCATATGCGGTAGAATTCAGCAAACAATTTCGTAGACTTGGTTTTTTACTTTCTTTGTGCTAGAATTGCAGCCGTGATGTTCAGGTAAAAGCAGAATTTGCATATCCGCCTGATTAAAGAAATGGTAACATAGCCGCGGCTGGGGGCATTCATCAGCCTCTCGGAGTCTGTTCATACGACAGCCGCGCATGTTTACGCAAACAGATGTTCATTTTGAGAGCGCACTGGATCTGCACTATTGTCTTGTGTACGTATTGTACGAGGGCGTGCCGGGTACGTTGACCTCGCCCGTCGGTCACTGATTAGATACACAACTGCAACTTTTATTAGCACACAAGGATGAATTGTTATACTAATATTTATTAGACTAAGTTCGTATACTTTACTATATTAAATGTCATAAATTAAAGTATTGTAGGTTTCATTATAATAACCAGACACTTCTATCATTTGAAGAAAGCCATCTTTATAATGATTCCACTGTTAAAAACAAAACAAAGAATGACTGCCCAATTACTTAAACCAATCCTAATGTAGTTTAGTTAATTGGAAGTGATGAATGTTCGATCAAGGCTTATCTTGGACAGTTTGCGGTTGACCTTAATTATGTATCGTTTCAAAATCGTATAACATTAATTTACATAGCAAGGATATTAGTTTTCTGTTAATTCAACTACGCATCGATCGCCTTGGTGACCCTAAGATGCGCTTAGACAATAATATTCGTCGCGGTAATTACATGCTTATTATTATTCTGGATAGAACAATAATAATTTCCAAACTGTATACACATTACGAATTATGTTAATGCCCTCTTATATTAACATATTTACACACTTCTAAACACAACCGTCTGTTGAACTAAAAACCAAATCATGTTTTTGTATACAAATTGATAAAGTTCACTGACCCACATATGGGACGGTACAACATTATCTTAGTGTGTTCCAATATGCTTTATTGGGTCATAAACGAAATGGAAAAGAATACGGAATTGAGATAGCCAAAGTTTTACCGCGAATTTGTGAAGGAAATATTTATGGCCCACAATCTAATTTGAATCTGGAAGTTTGTTCTGGAAGAATTATCTTTAACTATATAATAGAAAGTTTATTTGTAGTAGGTAACAGTGATTTCACAAGGTCTTATTAAACAGCCGTCATGTTCCGCTTTGTCAGAAAGGCAAGCAAATACACTAAGTTCGTAAAACTATTATGCGACATTATCATATAATTTGGTACATTAAACAAAGATCAGATATGCACCTACGATAAACTACCAGCCAGAAAGCGTCTATTGAATTACTAACGGCATAGTAACTTTATTATGTATTCTAATGTATAGCAATAACAATTTGTCGCCTTGTGTCTTACAACGTAGCCAGGGCTCAGCCTGCTTAGCCGTACAAACGACAAGGCTTGAGGGGCTTCTTATCCTATCCATAAAATTTACACGTGTCAATGCCAAAACCGTACAAAGAAAACACAATATATTAAAGTACTCAATTATCTAGAGTACACTATCTGACTAGCTACGTCTAAATATTGTGAAAGGATCACTAATTGCTATAATAACTCCAATCGAATCATTCTTATTTAAGCACAAGTTTGCCATTTATACTGATGGTGTAGAATAAACTGTCAATCGAATACAACACAGAAATACATGTTATTTTGGTGCTGAATTAAACCCTACAACATAACATCACGCCTGCATTCCCCGAAGGGGTAGACAGGGGTGAACGTATAGTACACCCACATTTCGCCAGTTATGTTGTAAGTCCCAATGTAATAGGGGGCGAGCCTATTGCCATCAACCGGGCACAAATCCAGACTCTGTGCTGCTACTGAGAATTACCTAATGGAAAACTCATTAACACATTGCCCGACCCGGGATTTGAACCCAGGACCTCTTGCTCAGCAGTCGCGCTTAGCGACCACTAGACCAACGAGGCAGTCTACCTACAACACCCAAGTTCTTAACCCTTTACAACAGCTAAATGTTAACCCTAAGTCTAGCAAAGCATGTGTAGTCTCAGCTGATGCATTCCGTTTCATTATTAGACCAATCAATACTGACTTACGTAAGTAAGTATAAGACATGAGTATCTGTTTATTTCTGTATCAACGTTGACCTTTTCGGGAAGGTGGGGGACATGTCACAAAGTCGTCATTTCAATAGCTAAAAATACGCCACCTGGTTCCTTCCCGTGGGTGTTAAGACATAGTTTATGAGTTATATCATAGGAAGCGAAAAGATAATGTTTCATTAATGCGGGCCGCACCTGCGAGCAGCGAGTATCGTTACGAATATTTATGTATCATCAGCATTCGACACGCAAATGCGGGCTGTATGGCAAGTGCCGTCCGGGAGAGGGTCGCGCGCCGCACTCAAAAGATTTGCGCCTGTTTAGCGAGCTTAACATTGGCATTGTTATAAGCTCATTGCTTACTGCGTTATTACGAAGGTCTGGTGTGAAATAGACTATTATTAATTAGTAACTATTTACTAGCAAGTAGGTGCACTTGAAACTCAGTTTATCATCTAACTTATACTATATACTATCTACAATCGGGTATGACGAACGCCAAATATAGTATAATATGAGAAACAAATATGTTGTAAGATTTATGCCGTTAGGCAACAAATATAACATTAAATCAACTTTATTAAAGCTGAGAAGAATAATGCAAAATAGGTTTCTTAATTATGAATACAAGAGAAAGCTAAATATTAGTGTGGGAAGTAGCTATTATTTTACATTGCACGTTTATTTAACTTAATAACTTATAATAACTACTTGTAGACACAGGATATAATCTATACAGTTTTCTATGATTTCCATTATAATATTTTACTTGTTTTTATTGACCCTTTATTGTTTGGATAAAACTAGCCTACTATACTCTATTCTCACACGGCAATGTGGCACAGATTATATTGAACGTAGTGTAAGATAATAAATTCATCTGATTATTAACTTATACGGCGTGTGTGGTATGAATTAGGTCTTGTCGTGCCTACTCGCGATTATGCGTAATAGACCTGTCGTCATACTAGAACGTAATATATAACATGCTGTAGTATACAGTTTATTTGTTTCAATACTCTTAGCACTTACAGTTAGACACCAATACTTTGGCTTATTTTACAGTGTCGTGTACAGGGTACTTTGATGTTTTCTTATGCCTTGGCAAGCAAATAACATAGCCTTCCCTAAACCACTGCTGTAGAAACAAACTACACAATTAAGATCGCAAACATATTTTGTCTACCCATACAATAATGTATACTGTTTTTAATCTAGGTTCTATAAGAAAATACTTATCTACTAATTCAATACTACCACTCATATAAAATCACAAGCTGAATATATTTCCTACATATTCAAAACAGTATGCACAATAATATAGAACCTAGGAAGACAGACCATTGATAAGTAATTAAGTATATCAGTGACTGAATACAATAAGTTAACCCACATTTTAATACGTTTTCTGGGATAAACTGTTAGAAAATGTACTAGGTATGGTAAAATGTATTAGTTCCTCTAAAGGCATTCTACAACAATAGAAATGGACCAGTTTAATTAAAAACTTTATTAGACAGTCCCAACTTATTACACATACTGTATACAAAAATATTAAAGCTTCACAACTCCACATTATTTACTAGCACATACCTTGCAATCCTTGTGCCGGTAGCACCAGGTGCACCCGAGGAGCAGGCCAACAGCGGTGATGATGAGCGCCAGCGCAGGCACCGCCGCATACACGCCCTCGGAGCCCCAACCATCCAGCCTCGACTGGCTACTTGCATCTGTAAAAAGGTTTGTGTTACCTGTTTGCAGAACTGTCAAGAACTAAGCTTATTTAAGTTATCTATTAACTTAAAGTACCTAATATTTACGAACTGGTGACGCGGCGGGAACGCGAGACCGGCGGCGGGATCATGGAAAACTGATCCTTTCGAATCCAAAACTAGTCTCAAATGGCAACAATAACCAGTGTCAATACTAATTAGGTTATAATAGTACTCAAAATAAGCTCATTTAGTGTCCCAGATTGTCCTTCAGTTAATCAACATCATTAGCCTTAAAACCATCATTAGTGGTCAGTCAAATATTGACACAAGATTGAAAGTATAAACAATACATTACTCTGTATTTACAGCCACAGTTAGGTAGAAAGTAATCAAGATTCAGAGACTACACAATGATAAAGTGACAGGTGTTGTGAAGTCTAGGCAACAGATGTTATTTCATACTTTTTGTAATCAACTGGAGCTGTCACTGGGTTTTTCCTTTAAGAAATTCGCAGTAGCAGTTAAGGTTTTTTAGGAAGTAAGTTGATATACCTAGAACTAGAGAGATGGTGACAAAAGAAAGACAGCAGTAGGTGACTGTGACATCGAGTTGATAACACCAAGTATCATATTACCAATTTTGATGTTTTTTTTTTGTAGAATGAATTTAACATTTTGTTAGTAAAGAATGTATATAACTCTTACTTATCTTCATATTTGTAGAACATATGTAATCCTATAAGACTTTTGGTGCCATTTTAGCATGTTGCCCATGCTAAGCTTGAATCTAAATTGATAAAGGAAATTTGAAAAATCATGGACACAAGCGGGATTCGAACCCGCGACCTTCGCCGATCCGTGGCGCTGCTCTAACCAACTGAGCCACCGTGTCGGCTCAGATATGTAATCCTTTTTAGTTGATTCTAATAAGACTTGCAATATTTTCTATATTTAATTGTCTCTTAATCTACTGACAATCACCCTGGTGTTTCATAATGTAATCCTTTATAATTCAAATCAAAGAAGATAGGTGTTACCACACTCTTATGTGATAAATACATGTAAATTATATAAACAATAACAAGTGATAAGAATTCAAGATAACACCTTGATAACAATATTTATTTACTTTTGTACATTTTTGTACTTGTGTTTGGTAAACAATTGTGTAGTAAAACATTTTATGTTGTGTGTAATTATTCTAACAATGGAATAAATTAATGTCCTGTTACTAGTTTATATTTAACTTTATTTTATTAGTACTTGTTATATTTGTTTTTTGAATACCTACATACAATTAGAGCAAATATTATATATACGATGGTAGTAATGAGGGACAAAGATAAAATTTACATTACCAAGAAACAAGCTTTGATTAATCTATAAAATTTTAGAATGTATAAATGCTTTAAAATAATTGATTATTTTGAGGGTATATTAACAATAAATAACATGTATATGTAAGGAAATCAGTAATATATCCCTATCTAAAACATGACGTATTAATATTTTAATCGAATCTGAACAGATGTTAGCATTTGTAATCACGTCAATAGTAAACAAAAATAAAAGCTATGTTCTTGTTCCTTTCACTTGCACCCGAAGGCAACACGCGAAGAGATAAACACTTAATTAATTAATGTAAAACATGCATTTTTCGACAAAATGACTCACCATGAGGGTAGATTTGCGGCGTTGAACGAAGAGGCGAACAGTGTCCTAAGTGTGAGCCGGTCAAGGCCACCAATAACACCACCCATAATATACCCATCATTGTCACATTATTTGCACAGCCGCATTATTTTTCGTTTCATTATTTATCGTTTTCATACATCACAACACAAAAAATACACGGTCCATGACAGGTTTGCACTGAACTAAAATTATTATTACACAATACGATTTTTATCTTATAAATTACATAAAAAGATCATGCCCACTCTGTGAAGTATTTCTTGCACTTAAAACTTAATTTTCCTAATAAATTTCGTGCACATTTACATAAAAATTGCGCAACCCGCAGCTGTATAGAACGCCATTTTTCTAAATCAGTGTTGCAGTACGTTTTATTTTATTTCTACCATTAACTGCCTGTCTTGCAACATTTAATTTCATTGTCAACCTAAAGGATTGCAACCCTAAATTATAAAATACACGAAAATAATTTCTTTAAATTTAAAATTTTGATTAAATTGAGAAAACGTTAAAAAAATATTTCGTGATAAAATGATGATAAAGAAGTGTGATACAATTAAAAATAAGGAGAGAGAAAAAAAAACTATCATACAACCTATCGCGAATGCCAGTATTGCCAGTCGCAAATGTCAGCAGTCAGCTGTCAATGTGAAATGTTAGGAAAATACTGAAAATCGCGGAGGAAAACTCAAATATGTTCCAAATCTGAAAATGTGTCATGAAAACCAATAAGTAAATAATTATGTATTATGACAAAAATAATACTTACAAGTAAAAATCTGATACGAATGCTCGTAAACTTGGCTTGAAATAATAATAACCTCAAAACACATGTACGGTATAAGTGTATTGTTTAGTTACCGCGTAGTTAGCAAACGTAGCGTACGTTGTTACTCCTCTGATAGTACTAAGAAGCTATTGGAATTTCTAGCCGATATGCCGAAAGCGACTTCATCAAGAATCGCTGAGGCGCAACGTCAAAGGCAACAGATATCCAAAAAGTCTGAGAAGTATGGTCCTAGCACGGTATACCTGCAGGTGCTGGGCTCAGGGGCCAGAGGGGCTCCCAACACATTGTACCTCTTCACTGATCAGAAGCGGTAAGCTTAGAAAATTGAAGTGCATTTGTTTTTTTACTTTGTTTACATTTTTTTACTTAATAACCTAACTAACTTTTTACTGATTGTATTCTTACAATAATTATCTTTTCCTTATTATAATATGATCTCGCAGGTACCTTTTTAACTGTGGTGAGTGTACACAGAGGTTGGCCCATGAACACAAGGTAAAGCTCTCCAGACTTGATCACATATTCATCACCAGCAAGACTTGGAGAAACATCGGAGGTCTGCCAGGCCTGTCGCTCACGTTGCAGGATGTTGGAGTTCCAAATATCACATTACATGGTCCTGAAGGCCTGGTACGTAACTTACTAACTTCAAAGGAGGTTGGGGACTTGAGGTTGTTATTTAGTATTGTGCAATAGATGTCATAGATTTCTAATACTTTTTTTTCAGGATGAGTTATACAATGCAACAAGGCGTTTCGTTATAATGAAGGATATGAATGTGACTATGGCTAAGTGCAGCACCAGTGAAGACTTTGAGGACAATGTTATGAATGTCAAATATGTGTTATTGTGAGTTATTTTTACTATCAATAAAAGCCTCTAATATCCCTCTTATCCCTCAATGGGCTAAGGCCTCCCACCTCTCTTCCATTTCTAACTCGAGTTAATTCATTCATCTTGTATAAGTAATAAATGAGTAATTTTAGTGAAATGTAACAGTATCAAAACTAAAATAATTTCATCATCATTATGATAATATGAAGTGCAACATTTTGAAATGTTGCATAATATCCTTAATACTACTGCAGTTTGATATACTTTTGAGTTCCCATATCAAGTCTAATAAAACATTAACTTCAACACTCTCATTAATTTATAATTTAAGTAGTTATAATTATCCCATGTAACATCTATAATATGGTCACACAGTTTTACTGGGCATTTTCTGCACTTAGCCACTTGATCGGGCCATTGCACATGAATTTGTGTTTATTTGTCCTTTTAATCCAGCCATCCCAGTCCATACCACAGCCTTTTCAGGTTGCTGCAGACTTCCTTTAATGATGCTGGACACTGGTGAATCTGTGCAGTATTTACAATATAAACTCTTTTCTAATTACAGAGGCCCACACGACAACCTTTTGACGGGTAAAGAACTGAAGCCAGCGGCTAAGAAACCAAAATTAGATTCAAGCACTGAAAAGGAGTATGAGGAGTTCACCCACGACGACACAGACTACTATAGGCCGGAGATACGCAACATGGAGGCACCCAAAGTCAAGTGTCTTAGGGAAAGAGACAAGCCAAGACCAAAACAAGTTTTAGAAAAAGGTAAATTGTAATTTATAACTTTACTGTTTATTTGTACACTTGTTTAAATAGTAGCAGATCTTTTAGATGTAAGGTTATTGCTATGTTTATTTTATGAATGTAAGCAATAATTTTAAAAAATATGGTTAAAAATAAATGGTATATTTTCAACACTAGTTAATCAGATACTTGCTTACTTTTTTTATAAAAGCGACGTTTTTTATGCAAAAGTAACATCTGAATATATAATACCTGTTTCTTCCAGATCCCATGAAGAAAAAGACTGAAAAAGTTCTACATGAACTGCAGAAGAAAACCAATTGTTCTGTTGCCTACATTTGCACATTGAAGGTAAGCAATAGGTTAAAATATGGTTTGTTTTTGTTTAAAAATAATTTTCATTTATTAAGTAAGAGGGTATATTTTCAATGTTAAATTGCTCATCCATCTCTTAAACAGAAACGGCTTGGTACCCTTGACTTGGCGAAGTGCGTGGAGCGAGGAGTGAAGCCAGGTCCATTGCTGGGTCAGCTCAAGAACGGCCATGATGTGGTCCTACCGGACGGCTCCCTAGTGTATTCAAAAGACGTTAAGACGCCCGATGATCCAGGGCCTGTGTTCATTGGTGAGAAAAACTATCCATATAATATGTTTAGTGTACGACCTATTCAGATTGCTATGGGACCGCGGCGGGCGGCTTGCGGCATAGTTTAAGGGAGGCCTATACCCAGCAGTGGGATATTGCAGACTGTGGATGATGATGATAAAGACTTATTTATTCAGGATGGGACTTACATACTTCACCACAATGTTAAGCAAAATGTACAAAGGAATCATTGGTAGATTTTTTTTATATTGACAGCAGATTTTTGAGAGATCAAAGTCTGAACCTAGTCTAGAATTGCACCAATAGTTTAGCTGAAATACACAGTTTAGGTTAAATAAATATTCTGAATATAGATTATTAACTGAATAAAAAGGGTTCAAATTTTTAAAGGTTAATACATAATTTATTTTATTTGTTCAAATGTTACGTTCTCGTCACATTGTTTATATTTTACCTCACTGTACCTAACTATATTATATATATTAATATTTTTTTCTGTCTAGTTTTCCATTAATGGTTCTCTGGAAGAAATTGCTTTTAGCAATAAGTCCGCCACTTTTTAAGGTTATACTGTATTATTCGTTTCTTGGTGTGCAATAAAGTATATTCTATCTTCTATCTATCTATTATTCCCAGTGCTGGACGTGCCGGACCTTTCGTACCTAAAGGAGGCGGAGTTCTCTGCACACTTCGACAACGACACTAACCCGCCCGAGAACATTCCCACGCTCATAGTGCACTTTACTCCTCCAAATGTTTTCCATCATCCCACGTGAGTCTTAAACACTGTAGTTCGTATAGTCAGTAACAAATATTATTAAATGATAACCTGTTAGACTAAATAATTAAAAATTACAATGTACTTATACGTGCCTACAAAAAAAAAATCAAAACGCCTTTTATTTCGCATAATTTTAAAGTTAATAAATTCCAAAACGACGAAGTTGTTGGTATATGTATCTTCATTATTTCGCTGACTGTACATACCATTTATTATTATGTAGCGTCTAAAGGGGATTTTGTATTAAAATACGAAATTCGGACGGGTCCTTTCTAATAATTATTTTCGCGTATGATATCCATATCATATCGAATTTCATATTTGAGAATAGGCCTCTTGCGTATAGATGCTCACTGAACCCTCGCATCAACAGCTACCGCTCATTCATGGCGCTGTTCGGCCCCTGCACGCGGCACCTGATCCTCAACTCGCAGAACTCGTGTCTCGGCTCCGAGGCGGTGCACCGCACACAACACAAGCTGCACTTGCTAGACCCCGACATATTCCCGTTGTTGCGTGACGTCAGCGTGCCCGCTGTGTGGAACGCGCACCCTCCCGTACCGAAGACCAATAGTCCTGTCAGACTGAAGGGGCTAGAGGAATTGAAGAATAAGGTATGTGGAGTTTACATTTTGGGGAATTTTGTGTCTTAATGGTCAAGCATTATTGTATTTGTTCTCAAAACTACCTTTAACTTCTGCCTACTTCGGGGAATACAGGCGTGATATTACGTTATGTTATTCTCATATTGTTCTGTCGGTACAGAGTTTAAACATACAGTAATTAGGCTGTCTATATATTTGAGATTTTCTTGATAAACTTATAATGCAGAATGTTTGACTATTGTGGCTTAAGCTTTAATTGACTGCTTTAAATGTCTTCTGTTTTTAGCTTTGAATTGTGATTAAATGCAAATATTTAGGTGTATTAACTAACAATTTTATTATCTTTGTAAGTTGTATTAATTGGCATTAAAAAAATAAGGTTCTCGTTTAAATTGTAATGGATGTGGCATGTACTGTAAAATTGTATTGACGTAATTCCGCTTGGAAAACTACCTGCATTATTTACAAATTGCATGCTTGGTATCCTTTGCAAGAATTACACAAATAAAAACTAAAATAGACGATATAGCAATTCTATTTTGTGTGTTCTGTCAGGAACTTGTCGACTTTAACCTCAAAATATGACCTATAATATGTTACTAAATAAATACCTACCCTGGGCAACTTTTAACTCTGTTTTTTACAGTTATATACATTTTACAAACCCCCACAGATACTAATACCATGTTTCCTTGTGCATGTAAGGTGTTTTGGACAAAAACAATACAGAAAACTTTTTGTTTGCACTATTCTCTGGTAATGTAACGCTTTGCAAGAAGCTTTTTTTATTAAAGTAGCTTAGAAATGCATGCGGTGAAGGTGCGATCACAAACCGTCATTTGTAGATAGCGCTCGCGCAGTTCCAGAACATTATAAACTTGGAGGGGTCGGCGAAGGGCGACGGGCATCCCCTAGCGGTAGACGAGTGTGACTCAGTGTCGAAGCTAGAGCTGCTAGCGGGGAGGACACTCACCATGTACCACTTGAGGCCAAAGAGACAGCTCGACAGGTTTGGTTTTTGTTTTTTTTTTTGTTTTTTATGAAGGATTTTAAAATTGTATTATTATGCTCCCTTGAAAGTGTACACAAATAATTCGTTTCTTATAATAGGCGGCTGTTCTATTGCCGTTCCTTTGCCATTCATACCAGACCGGGCTCGTCGCCACTAACGGCTTTTTCCTGGTGAAAAAATTTGTAAAGTTGGCAAGAAAGTCAGTTATTTCCCTAAAACATTATTAACATGTGATTTACACATTTATACATAAGTATTTGTAATATTTATTATTAAGACATAATGTGTACCTGTTTGTTTTCCCGAAATAAATAAAAAAAAAACATATTATATCAATCCATACTATGTCATTACTGGGGTCAAGGCACTCCCATATATTCAGTACATTTGTGACGATTTTTTGCAGAGCTATAATCAATACAATCTAATTCATCTTGCCATCTTTACATAGGTCTCCCACTGCGTAACTTTTTTCTCTTCACCGTTTAAGTAAGTTTCTTTTCTGACTCTCCAGGACAGCAGAACCGAAGCTCCACATCCAGGACTACATTCAGGAGACCATGGACGTGGATGGCTTCGTTGGCAGCCTGGAGCAGTTCCGGCGGCTGGTGGATAGCATGCGCTACGCCAAGAGTGACGCCAAGGAGTACCCCAAGGTCGTGTTCTTGGGCACGGGATCCTGTATACCCAGTAAGACGAGGAATACCAGCGCTATCGTGCTTAATGTGGAGTGAGTGGAATTTTTACTATGTTGAACATCCTGCTTAAAGAATCTATTATCTATTTAGTATCTACTACTACGTCTATCTATATTTTTACGTTTGACCATTTTTAACATGTTCCTGCATAAACAAACTACTGCTATAATGTAAAGATAAAACAAAGAATTATTATTTATTATTGTATTTTAAGTAGATGAGTGAATTTTGTTCTGATTTTTAATCTCAAACTATATGTTCGCTACTAAGGTGACTAAGTTTTTATGTAAGATAGTGGTAGCCTTAAAATAAGTTTCGTACTCAAAATATTTAAATACCAAATTTTAATAATCGCAAAATAATACCACAAACTTTTTCTAGTGAGAACCACTCAATTTTACTGGACTGTGGTGAAGGCACGTTCGGTCAGCTGGTGCGCTTCTACGGCCCGAAGAAAGTCAACGCCTTCCTGAGGACGTTGAAAGCTATATATATATCGCATTTACACGCTGACCACCATATTGGTGAGTGTTCTTACTCTTATTTGATTAGAGAGAGGGAGGAACCCTTCTTTCTCTCTCTCTAATCACGTGAGCCTTCAAATATGGAGAGGGGGGGGATGTAGTATGTTCGGAAAAAATCAGGAAATCAAAGGGAATTGCAAGTGATATATCACTTGTATTTATTATTTCAATGAACGCGAAAAGTACGAAACTATCACTGTCAGAAAAACAAACTTTCTCTCCACTGATATAATGATACTTTACAAAAATCCCCGTGAATTTGGGTAGAGGTTGGGAGGGGGGTTAATCTAAAACCTTACCAAGTATCACCAGAGGGAGAGGGTTTAAATGTAAAAAATAAACGTCACGTGATTGATAGACGACCCTTAAGGGGTAGGCTATTACACGGATGGTTAACAATAGCATGTGGTGGGGCGTGGGGCGCAGGTCTGATCGGCGTGATGCAGGCGCGGAGGCAGGCCGTGCAGGAGGCGGGCGAGGCCGCGCCGCCGCTGTACCTGCTGGCCCCCGGGCAGATCGTCACGTGGCTCACGCTCTACGACCAGCAGTTCGAGCGCCTGCGGAACGACTACACGCTCATACCCAACCAGAACTTGGTGAGTATTACTTTGTACGGCCATTCTAATCATCATCATCATTATCACCACGCTTGGCAAGCGGCTTGGGAATCGCAGAGTAGGTGATGCTGCTGCCCATCTTCTGGATTTTCCCTTAGTCGTCATTTACGACACCCACGGGAGGAGAGCAGGTGGTCAATTCTAGGCCGGATACAACACGGCACTCACACACACACATTCTAATATCTTGGGACAACTCACACACGGTCATCTGATCCCAAACTAGGCAGGGCCTGTTATATGATAACCAGACAACTGATAAACTGTTATACTTCTAAATTATATATATATGGGTATAATTTATCCACATTATGTATGTACATAATGTGGATAAATTATACCCAGACACAGAAGAAATTATTATGCTCATCACATAAAGATTTGTTCTGGGTAGGAATCGAACCCACGTCCTCCGGTTTAGCAGTCAGGGTCACTAACCACTAGACCAACAGGCCAGTCATTCTGTCATTGTTCATCCATGTCATTCTGAGGGCTTCTTATACTAAGTGTTCTCCACTCCAGAACTTGTTTTCCACAACGGTAGTCGGTTCTGCGACAGAATAAAATTATTAATTAACTAAATAAATGTTTTTCTTTAAAAAAATAACTGGATTGCACACATTTTTGTCCCATGCAGGAATCCAACCCGCAATCCTTAGCGCAGCAGTCGAATCGCTTAGCCACTGCACCAACCGGGTTATCAAAATTGAGTTTTTTAAGTAGCAAAAATGTATTTGGTATTTCAGCTCCACAACCACATCCAGCCGCCGAGCTCGGAGGTGACGTCAGCCGTGCTGGCGGCCCTCGGCGTGCAGTCCCTGAAGACGTGCCTCGTGGCGCACTGCCCCAACGCCTTCGGGCTGGCCGTGGAGGTGGACGAGCGGCACAAGCTCACCTACTCGGGGGACACGCTGCCCTGCGAGGAACTCCTCAAGATCGGTCAGTACAGCCTTGTTGCTTCTACGTCACAAATGCATCTCCACTGCTTTTGCACATTTGATTCACACTTACCGTTGGATTGTCAAGTCAAAGGCCGCAAGTTCAAACCACGACACGTACCAATATCTTTTAGAAATCATCTGCGTATCATATATTAGTTATCGGTTGCCAAAAACGGTGAAGAAAGACATCGTGAGGCATTTCAAAGGCCTACAGGTGGTTTAAACTCTGACAGCAGGTTGTTCATCGACTTCACGATAAAGAACGGTTTATGTAATTCCGTTCCGTCTTGGAGATAGTCCACAGACCAATAGACTCACCATTGCCTGCATTGTTCTTGGCCAAATATTGGTGTTACCTCCTGATCTTGGAGGATCTGAGAACCTAAGCCTACTAACAGGAGTGATAATAATAATAATCTTATGGGATAACTCACATACGTTCATCTGATCCCTAACTAGGCAGAGCCTTTATTTTGGTAACCAGACAACAGACCCCCTAGACAAGTGGCAAAACGCTTGACGAATACAAATCGAATAAAATGATAAATGTATGGGGATGACATAATGTTTCGACTTTGTTATCGATGACATATGGCATCCCCATACATTTTCCATTCTATTCGATTTCTATTCGTCAAGCGTTTTGCCACTTGTGTAGGAAGCTGTTAAACATACTTATATATTTCCAAATACATACATAACATAGATAAATTACAGATCACAGACACGATGATGTATGTATATCGCAGGTGACAACTCGACGCTCCTGATCCACGAGGCTACCATGGAGGACGAGCTGGCAGACGAGGCGCGCACCAAGATGCACTCCACCACGACGCAGGCCATCGACATGGGCCGGCAGATGAACGCGCGCTACACCGTGCTCACACACTTCAGCCAGCGGTACGCGCGCCTGCCGCGGCTTAACGCGCACATACTCAACGACAACAACAGCGTCGGCATCGCCTTTGACAACATGCAGGTAGTTACCGGCTTATATTACATTCAAATAGTGTTTTTTTTATTTTTAACATAGTTTGTCTCATAAACAGCTAAATAATTTGGTTGTTGTGGATCCACATATCCTCCTTTTTTATCTCTATATATTTAACACCATAATATGAAAAGTTGCCGTCCATTGTGGCGTTCTAAGGGTGACGCCTTTGTTCAACAGTAGACGTCTTCTGCCTGATGATGATGACGACGTAACACCAACGTCCATGTCCGTCTTAATTACTACGGGGTTACTAGCTCTTTTTCATAGGAATAGATAGGAGTAAAAAGGTTCTAGTACGGTGTACACCCCAACCATCTTATTCACAAACGAAGGTAATACCTGTATTACTTAAACCCGTCGTAAGTCTATTGATATCGTAACTTTTCTCTGACTTGGTAACGACGGTAACAGGTATAATTTAATCCATGGTTTAAGATTGTAGTGATTTTGAATAAGGGTGTATACGTAAAAGTAAATTGCATGTCGATAATGATCTGTCAGATCACGATGAGCGACCTGGAGCTGCTGCCGCACATGTACGCGCCGCTGCAGCTGATGTTCGCGGAGCACTGCGTGGAGATGGAGCTCAAGGCCGCCACGCGCCAGAGGACGCGCGAGCGCCGCGCCTCCTCGCCCAGCCTCGCGCCCGGTACGACCACACACACCCACCACACCCACACGGGGGACACCCCCGACACACAGGACCACACGGGGGACTCCCCGGAGTCCACTCTGCCCGGCATAGCCCCCAAATGGTCGAGCCGCGGTACTAAGAAGTTGTCGCCCGTACACAAACGTAAGATGAGCACTAATTGTGACACAGAAATAGATTCGTAAGTTAAGTGAAGTCTGTATGCACATTCAACGTTTGAATGATTGATACAGAGCTAAACTGAAAAAGATGTAGCTGGTTTTGTTTATTAAAGCTCTGTCCCTCTCTGATTGTCATACTGTTGGATAAGTGAGTGAACACATTGTTGATGAGAGGTTTGAGAATGATATAGGTACTTGAGAAGGTAGTGTTGTAAATAGTGCCATCAGTACCAGCGGTAGATAGACTTGTGTAATTGTTATAAATAGCACCTATGATGCATGTCTTGTGTGCTCCATAAGTATAGTACGCGCTAATCTTCATGAGCTGTCGGATGTTAGCCGCGATAGTGTGCGCAGTACGCGTATTTAGATTTTGTTGGACGGTGAAAAAAAGACCGAGAGAGAATCGGTGCGACGAACCTACTCGTTTTTAATTCAGGTCCACACTCTACGGGCCTCGCATTCAGCCAATTTTTTCTTTCCGTGCTCTGTACAAATGAAAGAAATCCTAACATGTTTTAAGACATTTGTTAATCCTTCTGGAGTTTTGCACATTGTAGTGCAGGACGCAGCATAATCGAATTAAATGCGCAGCGTGTAAAACGTTCCAACGATGCGCGCAATCTTTGTAAACTAACTGTCAAATCGTCCAATTAGGCAACTACTCCGTTTTGGAATAGTTGGTGTTGCCTCACTTTTGTGGGCGCTCACGGATTCTAGTTTGTTCTGCCCCTTACCATTAACTCTTAAAGCCGGGCAGTTAACGTTGTGAAAGTGAGACGCCGCTACGTACAGTGTAATGTGGCGTCTCGCTTCCACAACGTAAACTGCTTTAAGAGTTCATGGTAAGGGGGCTGTATTCTGAATTCGGAAAAAATTGTGCGCACTAAAACTTTATTTCGTTTAATATATGTATGACCACAAGTGCGAAATTGGTCTCTACAATGTTTGTTTCAAAGTTCATATTGCATCGCCTATGGAGTAAAGAAAGTACATGCTTCATACTGTGTTATTATTATTATGTTGTGCTTTTAACGACGTGCCTATTTAAGAACACGCTGTCATCCCCTATTAGTAAGTAGGTATTTATTTAAAACGTCTATCAGTTTACCAGATTCTGTTAAGTCATTTTAGCATAATAAAGGTCTTATGAAGCTATGACACTACGCTTGTTTACATACCTTGACTCGTCTTACAAAAATCAATCTAAAGTGTATGAAATAAGATACAAAATTCATTGGCATCTCGATCGATTGACGTGTCTAATCATTGCGCGTCATTCGTGGCCTTGTTAAAGCATTTTCGTCCTTATTATAAAGGTCAGTAATATCATTGATTTTTGTTATTATTTCGCTAAACGACACGTGACATTTTAGGTATTACAATTCAACATTTAATAACTTGTGGCTTCCATTGGTAGTATATTCATATTGATTAGGTATAATTTAACAAACAGCTTCACATTTTACCATAAATATTGCATTTTTACTCACTGCCAACCACACTTTCAATTTTCGTCGCGGTAAACTTAAATATACAAGAATTTTAGTTACCTCCTATAGTCTTATGAAAAACAACCTGTTACAAATATTAAACGAAGTTATCCTAAAGGAAATTAGTTATAATATCAAATTCGAATTTATTTAAATAACTAAACAATTGTACTAAGTTTCCTATACCAATCCAATTTTATAAAAAAGTTAATCAATTTCATTTGTAACTGAAACCAAATTCCCGTGCGTTAAAAAGCTTTTGAGCACATAAGACTGATCCGAAACTGTAGCTTAACACTGTGCCTGTCCGCTAAGTAGTCACAATAGTTTAACAATAAATCGATGTGTACCTTAAGTAGTGCACTGGACAGCGAAAGGGTTAAAATTATATGAACAGCTCTTACTATACTCGGTATTGTTTATACTTAGTTCAGTATTTTTTTAAATCCTTATTCATAGACTTCTTTTCCTATTTTTTTTTATTACATGCCAAGGTATTTTTATACCATGTATAAATTTAGAATGTTAATGAATTTGTCTGTATGTTTGTTTACTTTTTTGTTTAATTGGATTGATACAGGGTAAAATAGTGTATGTACTATCAGCCATGAGCCAGTGATTTCGTTTCAAGTTGCCGCGCGGGCGCACACAGATGTCATATAGCTGAATCGTAAACTATAGACTTGCTTAACTTTGCATAGAATGCATAAGAATTGTATAAAATACATTTAGTTGGTATGTACGTATAGTAATGTTGTTAATTATTTTAATAAATAATGTCATGTAATGTTGGTTTCATTATCACCTGTATTCCCATATCCCGTATTAATAGTGAAGTAAAATAGCTTTTGGTCGCAATCCTGCTCCCGTGGTCTACATAAAAAGTAAGCCCGGGAGGCCCTTAAACTACCTTATGTTTACGCAAAACTCACATCTATCTGTGGGTCCCATGCTGTGTGAAACAAGGACAAACCACCCACACTTTCGTATCAAATAATATAGGTAAGTTGGCCGAATACAACTGAATATTTTATTAATAAATTTCCACTTACTGTTACCATAACGCTTAGACTCCCGACAAAGCAGATACAATACTTACACAACCACCCTGTAGATATGTAGGTAAATGAAATAAACACACACAAGTGGCGCCATCTAGAAACCTCAGTCAACTTTATGTAGCATCTGTATTTAGAAGCGGGAACCTCATAAAGGAGTGGCGGATGCAAGCATAGGGGTCTTACAGTTACAGATCTCTTTAGAAGCTCCTGTAGCTAAAACTTTCATGAATATCTCTCCTACAAACTAGCTAGGAGCGTGCTCAGAGGCGTAACTATGCCGTTTGAGGCTATGGCAAATACATTTGATAGCGTCCTTATGATTGGCCTTGTGGTAATCTTTATGGACTTCCTGCGCAAGGCGGAATGGTGTGCCGCACTCTTGCCGTCAACCTCCAGAGTGTTTCTCTCGTCCAAGCACCTGTGTGCTGGGCTTGCCATTGGGTACCTAATGGACGAAGACTCAGGCATGTGGCCTCCTCCGGCTCAGGCCTTGTGCAATGTTGCCATTAGAATTTCGCTTGCCACCATATAGTTACGCTACTCGGCGTGTAATCGTGTATATCACACTTTGTCTGGGTCGCCACGAGCTCGTTGCTCTTCTTCTAGAGTGGTCCGGGCGGGACAGATCGCGGTCGGGCCCTAAGGCTATCAGTGCTGCCGAACAGGCCACCGCCCGCCAGCGCTCGCTCAGCCGCAGCCGCCGCGTGGCCGCCTGCCGCGCCGCTAGCTCCGTGCCTGTGCCGCACGCCCGCTACCGGGAGAGCAATGCCTCGCGTAAGAAGCTAAATAAATAAATTGGAAATATACTTGTAAAATAATACCAGCCTACAACTGTTCTACTGCACCAAGTATTTCTACTGCTGCCTGACCATTAGCTCAGGATATTTTCTGTTGTGGAAATGAGACGCCGCTACGGACCGCGTAGTGTGGTGTCTCGCTTCCACAACGAAAATGTCCTGCTATAAGAGTTCATGGTACCTTCCTACATATTATGAAAAATAAAGAAGATGGCTAAGGTAAATGCTAACAGTTACAGGAATAAGAAAGGTTCTTAAGATGCAGGAAATAGCAACAATTCATTACATTGGTGGCAAGCAGAAGCCGTGTGGTATCCGGCCTAGAATTGACCACCCCCTTTCCACCTGTGGGTGTCGTAAGAGGCGACTAAGGGAAAACCCAGAAGATGGGCAGCAGCGTCTTCTGTTACTTGACCACCAACACTGCGATCCCCAAGCCGCTTGCCAAGCGTGGGGATTATGGCAAAACCCCCCTTCTAAAAGGAGGAGGCCTTCGTTCAGCAGTGGACGCCTTACGGCTGATGATGAAGCAGAACCCATCATCATCCGTATCTTTCTGATGAAATGATACAAAATGTATAATCCAAAAAAAAATTATAGGTGCCTATACGCGTAAACATAGGAGAGGCCTGTGTCCAGCAGTAAATGGAGATAGGCTGATGATACAAAACATAAAGCTATGAAATTTTACAAATTACCGCAGCATACAAAAAATAAATTTCTCTACATCCGGATCTGTTTCCAGGGCTCCGCCAAGAGATCAAAGGCATGACAATAACAGGCACGGTGCGCAAGCCGCGCAGTAGAAGTAACTCGGCCTCCGCCCCCACCTCGCCCGACTCCCGCAAGAGTCCTGCACGAATCTCATCTCGTATGTAAATAGACTACTAGAGTAGCTAGATAAAATCGGCTACTGCTTGAGAGTTTTAATTTTAAGAAATAACGGATTTAAAAGGCCTTTCTAACAATAAAAATACTTAACCTGCGTCATTACAGTTGTCTTTAATCGATGAAGTTTTCAACTTCAAAGCTATGGTTTAACTTTGGAGTATAAGTATGAATTGTTAATTGTTACTCATTTGTTTCTGATGAAGTTTTTAGCTACGAATGAAGATTAAGTTTATCTGTGCGGCCGAATATTGCTAGTAAAAAAAACTCTCATAATCTTTTATATTGTTTGAGTTTTATTGGATAATTACGACGGCACCGAAATTGATTTGAATATGGGTTTATAGGGCAAGCAAGTAGCGAGCGACCTCCTTCTAGGCAGAAGCATGATGGTCATTCAGGTCCAGAAAAGGATAAGGAGAAACTAGACATAGCGTCAACACGTAAATATCTAGTACATATTCTGGTAACACTTTTATTTTAAATATCTGTATGTAAGTACCCAAACAATTGAAAAGAATTTCCCCCCTTTAAACTCATTGCAGGATAATGAAGAAAAAATAATATGCCGGAACGCATTAATACATTTAATTTTGTGTGCAAAAGATTAACATGTAGATTGTAGATATTGAGGCACCAATGATCTATACTTGCTTCTTCACCAGACTTCTATACTTTAGCCAATCTTAGTCAGGTTTTCCTCAAGCTTTCAACCAACTAGACATTGATTTTATCGTTATAAAATTCTATTCGCTCGTGATCCCTACTCCATCACGAAATAAATGTATAAGTACCTACTTAATATTCTGCTTACCGCTCATTATACTAGGTAAATTTAGTAAGGAAGCTTGAACATCACCTAATGCTCTAATTACAGCTCGTTCGGTGAGCAATAGTTCGAACTTCAGTAGAGATACTGTGGCTTCAGCGAAGGTTTCCAACAAGTCCTCAGGACACGTCGTGGATGGTAAGTTCTTAAAACAACGTAGATAGAAGGTTTGATTCAAAATTCTTGGAGTGTCTTTGTACTTGAATTAATGATGTTATAACATTCTCTATATTAATTTGACTTTTTCCGTAGTGGAAGCGAGACCCTGCTACGTGCAGTGTATTGTGGCGTCTCGCTTCCTCAACGGAAAATGTCCTGCTTTAATAGTTCATGGTAAGCGGGCAGGTCCCAGTATTTACCTATATAAACTTTTAAGTGAAAGTTTATTGAACACCAATCAACTTATTTGTGTTGTGTTATTAGCGGCGCGATCAAAAACTATAGCTACAGTGCCTGGGCACACGCCCAGCGGAGAAGAGGTGATGGACATTATGAATAATTCCAAGAAGAATGCTCCCACTGCAAGAAGTGAGTTCCACTAGTTAACTACTTTCATCATCTCCTTATCTTCTTCTTCTTTATTATAAAAGCGAAAAGTCACTCATCACGAAATATCGAAAACCGCTTGACGTAAAATGATGAAATTTTGCAGGGAGGTAGTTCATAATTAGTAGTCGTCTGCTAAGAACGGATTTTGAAGCTAGAGCCATATAACTTGGTATATGGCGTACTAATTTATGAGCGAGAGATGAAAGATTTTATGAGCAGTGAAAATCTTACATAGTGGGAAATAAATACTTAAACATTATTCCAACTATTACAAGAGACTTTAGTAAATTAATCCGTAAGGCAGTGAAACATGGGATAGAAGATTTCATGAGAAGATAATATCATAACTAAACTAAATATATAAATAACATTATATGCCTCTTTTATATCTTTAGTAGTGTGTTATAAACTACTAAAGTTATAACACACTACTATGTTATCATAGTTATTTATTAAAATATACTAACAAACAATTTAGCGCGATTGAAGCTGCAGGCAAAAGCTATCTATTCATAATGGTAATTTGGTATATTTAGGTACGATTCCTAGTCCGGATCGGAGTGGCTACGGCAGGCCATTGGTGACGCCAATAAACAAAAAGTTAACTATCAGAAGAGATTTTCCATGGCCGTCGTCCAAAGGTAAGTAGCTCGTTGCTTTTATTGAATTTAGGATTTCTTCAATAGAGCGTTGTTTGACTAGCCCATTTGCCTATTTTAATGCCAGTTTTACTGCTATCTTAATATTCTATTTGGACAAAATAATTAAGTATTTAGTCCTTTCGAGACTACTTTTAATTTATTTAAGTGTTTATACTTGGTCCTGACATCAATTGTATATGTAAATCATCCAGTTACATAGGTTCTCGGGCCTGTAACCAAAATTAACCGCGCCCTTTTTTATAGATTCGAGCTGTGAAAAGGTCCCATCGTCCGTTGGGCGCACGAAATCCCCTACAAGGACTTGGAAAGGTACATTAGTAGTGTTTATAAGAACCTATTGCATTATATCCTACTTAGGTAAATACGTTTGAATGTGACAATTTTCGAGGGGTGCATGAATTAGTTTCTTCAGAAGTGAAACCACGAGAAATAACTAGTTAAATATCACAAGTAATAAGTAAAGTGTGGCTCTTTGCTGTAAACCTTAAACAAGTAATAGGTAGTTAAATATGTAATGATACGAAGAAGGTTAACAAATTCCTTCTGTAAGGTTGTTAAGTCGTAGGTATGTGGATGTTTATAAAGCAACAGCATAATTATCTTTGTTGATTAATGGAATGTTTTTTCAAGCGGAAAACAGAGAGTCTTCTTCTCCAATTACTTCGCAACGACCTGAGTTGAATAGAACCAAAATACGTGAGTAACAGCTTTCATTGTATACACTCTAACGTTCCTTTGTTTACCGTAACAGTAGCGCTGCTGACGCGCAACTATTGCATTTCAATTCCGGTTTGATTACATGACAATTGAGTTTCGGTTGCAATGTTTCGTGTCTGTTGCGCTATCAGTTTGAATTTTGGTAATGTGTTTAAAGTAAGAATCAACTGTTTAACAGTCGTACGGTTCTATTTCAGTAAAGCTTCATAGAGTAGACGTTGTCACGAGCATTCTAGGACACATAATATTTTGGCGCGTGGCTCGCATCACTTCGTGCCTCTATCCACACTGGGGAGGTGGCGGGGTTTTGATTGTCACTGTAATAGTATGTGCCATTTTGTTTTGGACAGCCACGAAGGCCACTGTATCCGGGAACAAGTTACGGGCTTCGAATACTAGTCCCAATGTCTTTCCGGATACTAAAATACCGATCATGAGAAGCAATTTTGGCGCTAGATGTGAGTTTTTACGAAGGATCTATTTATAGCGAGTATATTTATTTTTTTACTAGAATTATTTGACCACGATGTATGGTTTAAGTTCAGGGTGCATGGATTGTGGTAATAGACATTAGACACATTTACAGTTGAAGGAATAAGTATTAGATACCCACTTTAAAATTCGACTCGAATTTATATACTAAGTACGATTCCTATACCACAGCGAACAGATTTAATATAAGCCATACATACTACGGTCTATCCGACAGATTACCTGTGCAGATATGCCTGCCCAGGTCGACCGTAAGTTTGTAGCGTGTATGGGGACGGTGACGATGGTACGGTATATCGGAGCGGTCTTCGGTACACCGAGCACCGTACGATGTCACTTGAAAGAATTGATTTTCGATTTTGCTCCGGTTGCCTGCCTGCGCAGGCTCAAAGACCTACACAGGTCTATTCCCACACACGCTCCGGTCTACCTGCAGTAGACCTCTCCTGTTGATCATAGCGAATCTATAAGCTTCTGTCAAATCATAATATGCTTAGTACCTAGTAGCAACATTGTAATACATGTCAGTAGGGACCTATATACGTAGTAGGTACCAAAATAATCACTTCTTGCGTAGTTTTCGCAAAACGAATGTCAGCTATTCATGATCTCATTATTATTTTTATATTACAGCCTTACGGACTTCCGTGTCATCACTCCATAGATCTACTAGTAGAAGTCCTTCGAGGCCTGTGAAGTCTGCAGACAAAAACCCTCAAGGTACCTACTAATTCTTATGTTACTAATTCTTGTAGGTCCTACCAAATCCATATAAACTTTTTTATAATAAATGCATTGCGGCCCGTGGGCCACGTGGCCCATACTTCCTTTAATTTTCCGTTTCAATTTACTCTCTTTGCTAAATGTCATGTTTTGTAAATGTTAATTAATCATTATTGCATACGGACTACTTAATACAAATTATATGTATTTTAAAATTCAAGATTTAACATTTCTCAATTGGAACCCTCATAAGGAAGAGTAAATCTTCTAGCCTTACTGCGAACATAGTGGGGTGAAATGACTTGTATTACCTTTAGCGTCAGTTAATCAGATAACTACTGTTACTGTAGGTCCACCTACTAATAAATGTCGCATATTTTCAGATGTAGCAAGCGCTCCAACATTTAAGATGAAGTCATCACACGCTGAGTCTCGTGATTTAAAGAACAGTAGTGCAGGTAAACAAAAATTATACTATGCACCTATCGGATATCGAGTTATTTACTTATCTATCTACTTATTAATTCGATAGGTCGAATAATAAATAGTTAAAAATGATTTTTACGTGTAACAAATATTCCTGAACACCAAGTTTTTGAGCATTTTGCTCTTTCTTGCTAACAGGTATCTTTCATTACGGCAGGAATAACGAGGGTAGGAATGTTTTCAGATTTGCACAAAACTCCGCTTCGATCTCCGAATAGAGGTAGATCGCCTATACCGAAGAAAGCCCCAATAGGTAATATCTATTCTTCTATCTTTCCTATTTAAAAGAACATACAAACATATCAATAAGTTTCTAATGTCGTAATGAACAGCCATGGTATAGACTGAGGTAGACCAAGGATGAAGTGTTCCGACGATATTTATATGTGCGATAGACACAACATCATTTTAATCTCAACCTACGGTACCATAATATACAAATCGGTTTCATTTGAACAATGTTCCAAATCCCACTGTTGTTTTCAGAACCCGTCAAGAAATCGATAATCCCGAAAAAAGTTGTATCCTCACAGTGTTTTAGGGATAGAACGAAACAGTCCCTAAATAATGATCCAGTAGCTGCCGATTTTAATCATCACGCTACCCTAACCAGACCCAATTGTGAGTGATGTAATGTGATTAGTGATTGTATAATTCCTTTTCTTCCCTACTTTGATTCATCAATTGGCTTATAAATACACGTGCCTTACTGTTAGTTAAGGCCAACGCACACTGGCGAACGGCGGGCATCGAGGAGGATTTGCCACCAGCACGAGGTGATGATTTCTAGCCGGCGCACTATTGATGCTGCGGCATCCCGCGGACAAAATTTAGAGTGCATCCTCGCTTGCACTGCTACTTCCTGCGATCGTATGTTGGCGGGCTCCGGGGCTCCGGCGCATGTCGTTGCAACCCGCCTTCCATACCGAGAGAATCAACCTGATATTTTAGCTGATCATTTAGTTATTGAAGTCATTTCTGGTGTTTCAGCCACATCCCACAACAGTAGAAGTTTCAAACCCCAGTTGGAAGATATAAAGAGTTCTTACTTATTGCTAAACAAAAAGGCCCAGGATATCACCATGAAAGCGTGTGTTGCCCCCGGTATACGGATTCGTTATGAATGTGTTTAATTAATAAATGAGGCTGTCTGCACAAAAGTGGCCCAACCCACATATCAATGTCTTTTTATTTGAATTGGTTTGTAAAAAAATCAACTAGAACAATTAAATTTTTTGAGTTATATAAACAAATATTCATACTAAAAGTTAAATGATTGTGTAAGGCCATTTTTGATTGTGGGTTAGTAAACTTTTGCAAATACCTTCCTCAATAATTGATTCTATAAATAATTTTATTAGTAACACATTTCTATTATTTTAGTGAAAACTGGGCTGGGTCTACATTCCTATACGTTTTCAAGAGTGACTGATTATTGATTAGTTGTCTAAAGGAAGTTTGTAACTAAAGGAATCCAGTCCACTTTCACACAAGGTAATAGAACCAATTACTTATAAGATGTTTTTTAAGTGTATCCAAACTAAACAAATATTTTATTTTAGGAAAAAAAAAGTCGCATATTCCAAAACTGAGCCCTGTAACCGAGGAAATGAGAAAACAACAACTAACAGAAATAAAAAAAAAATTTCAAAGCAAAACATTTTGGATTGACTCAAGTCAGTTTAACAGGCAATATGAAACCCCTTAATAATTTATTTTATAAATCACTTACATAGGAATGATTTGTTTAAATAATTATAACCATTGTTTTCAGAATATGAAAAAATCGAAGGACTAAACTGGATCTCATGGAAATAAACACAACATAAATTATAAACCATCTGTTATTTTATAAATTTAAAGTGATAGTAACACTGCATTGTGGTGTCTAATGTTAAAGTTTACGAGCATAATGTGTCAATTAAAAAAATTGAAAAACATTGCTGTATTTACTTGGAGCTTGAACTAGAACCCTTGCCATCCTTGTCCTTTTGTTCCTTATCATCTTTCTCATCCTTATCCTTCTTTATGGTAGACATAGCATTACGGATAGCTTCACTCTGAGGATCCACACCTGGTAGATTTTCCAGTACACTCTGGAGAAATGCAGGATCATTCATGACTTCAGCATACTCCTCTGAAACATCCATGCTCTCCTCGGCTGGAGGAGCATCCTGTTGCATGCTCATTTGCATAGCAAGAGCAATTTGCTCCTCTTCAGACAGCTCCATAGCTTCGTGTCCTAGGGACATGGCTAAAGCTCTCTCCATGCCGGTGTTCTGAGGCTCAACAGTCTTCCCAGGCTCTCCTTCAGTAGTTGTTTGTTGGCGACGAGACTCCTCCTCTTGACGCTGCCTCTGTTCTTCCATAGACACACGTAAAGCAAGTGCAAGTTCTGGGTCTTCATTAGGATCAACTCCGAACTCAAATGGTGACAAACCTGAGCCAGAAGGCCCAGCTCCATCTCCCCCAATCAATGGGCTAGTTATTAAAGCTTCAGAAAGTACAACACAGCCACCGGCTGGGACAGACACTAGGTGGCTGCCTCCAGAGTTAGTATCTTTACCATTCAAAGTGTTAACAAAGGATGTCAGAAGAGGATTGTTATCAGAATCCTCCCCAAAGGAGACAACATCACAATTTACCTTCTCTTTCTTCAGCCTCTTAGCAAGTTTCACCAGTTCCTTTTCATCTGACTCCACTGGTGAGCCGACGAATACTACAATCCTCATCTTATGATTCTTTCCTTGACGATGCTTCAGCGCCAAGTGGGCGATTCTGATGCCAGTCAACAGATTGATGTTACCGTTGGGCTGAACACGGTGCAGCTTTGACATTATACGCCCAACATCACTGGTTAGCGTGGCGAGCACTTCTACATTAGCTAGAGTCAGTAAACCCACATTATTTTCAGGGTTTGACCGTGTTTTGGAATGACAAACCAGGTTTACGGCATCTTGCTGTGCCTGTAGTCTTGTTGGTAGAAAATCGCCGTTTCTCATATAATCACTGTTATCCACACAAATCATAGTACTTTCCAAGACCATTTTTGTAGATTATTCAGCAACTATTTCGGAAATAAACAAATTGAGACCACCTCACAAAGAATGAAATTTGCTGTATAATCATAGACTACGAATTTTTACAATATAGAGCCAAGTGTTGCACAGATTAAACCTATTACATTTATAATTTTTGGATGATCATCTTTTTATAAATAAATAAAAAAGGAATATTAGTTAAATCAAACGATAAAAATTAATTACTTAATATGGTAACTTCAATTTTGAATTTATTTTAAATTTTCTTATTAGCTTGTTTTAAAACCGATCAATATAAAATGGAGGATCAGTTAGGTAGTGGATCTGTCTGATTTTAGTCTATGGCCGCCAATTGACAGAAAGACAGGCCGACCCTGAGTTTTCTTAATTAAAGTTTGAGAAATCCCAGAGAATCATGGGGTTCGGTGATTATCCTAAGGAATACAACCCTGCAGTCCATGGGCCATACGACCCAGCCCGCTTCTATGGCAAACGTAAGTATAGAATATGATAAATAATATTACCCTTCAGTTTACCATTTTTGATTATGTAATTTTCCAACTCGTTTTCAGCTGATACTCCCTTCGGCCAGGTGAAAATCAATGAGCTCGGCGCGTGGTTCGCTCGCAGGAACAAGTCACCTCAGGCATTTGCTGGTGCTTGCAGCCGAGGTAAATATCATTTCTTTATATTTAGAGGTATTTGAGGTTATAGGTTTATTGCAAATTTTATTCGTGGGTACTTGTTACTGATCGAATTCATGAAGTAGCTATAACCACGCATAACTTCGTAACTAATTGATTAATAGCTAAAAATATACTTGAGAGCTTTAATAACATCAAATTATGTTCAAGGACAACCAAACTCTAGGCAGGGAAGGCTTAGGCTTTAGTTTAGGCAGTTTCTTATTGGCTAAAGTAAAAGAGTTTGGTTGTTGCACCAGTACCAGCACATTTATTGTTACATAAAATGCTTACTGATACTTATATTTATAAATATGATATTACAATTAAAAAATGTATATTATTATATCTTGTATCTTGGTTTGCAATGGAGTATAATTTTATTAGTTACATATAATAAAACATTGTTTACAGCCTGGTGGAGGTGGCAGCACAAGTATGTGCAGCCCAAGAAGGTTGGCATGGCCCCCTTCTTCCAGCTGCTTGTTGGCAGCATGACTTTCTTCTATTTTATTAACTACGGCAAAATGAGTAAGGAATTATTATTCTAATATGTTGTACACTATTATAATGATAGATTACATTTTATAAAAGAATGTGATTACCAGAATTCTCAACATTCAACAAGAATTTATTTGATTAATTATAAAGGTAGTCATGTCTTAGATGATAAAAAAATTACAACTTTTTAATTAGTATTTGTAGTAATATCATAGTAAGAAACTGCAAAGATGGTAGGCATAATATTTAAATATCAGGCTTTTAGGTAAAAACAAGGAAACCAAAATTTTCATTCCAACTTACCAGTTATCAGAACTGAAAATTTTTCAGTAACAATTTTTCATCCTTTTCCCTATTACTGGTTCATATCACATTTTATAAATTTAAACAACATATTATGACAATCTACTAACTAAAATAATATTTTTTTTTATTCCACAGAGCACCACAGGAATTACAAGTACCACTAATCTGGATCTTCATGTCTTCAAAAAGCATGTTATTTATGTTTCAATCAATAAATTCTGTATGTGCTAGATCAATCATACTGCAATAAACATTAGTGTGAACCGTTATTTGGTGTTTTATTATCAGTTAATTTTTCTGTAACATTCTTTTAAATTCTTGAGTACTTTGTCATCCTGGAGTACTTTTTTTTCAGCTACTCAAGGTATATTTTAATACAGGTCGGTGTACTCAACACTTACCACCTCACTCAGAGACGTTAATGATTACCAGTATATTATAACGTACTCTGTGATGATTACTTAAACTGACACTAAGTAAACAAATTACGAAGATTTCACATAGCGATTGTTTAAAGTAATCTCTAAAGACTGAAATCTGTGGTTAATATTTGACTGGTTCTAGAATTACAGGGTTGTATAATATGCAGTGAGTGGTGACCAATGATAATTCCATCTATGTATAAGGAGACAATTTGCTCTGCAGTGCAATAGATAGATAAATAAAATATTTATGGGGTAATACATAGCAGAATATTTCCTACACTCACAATAAAACAAGATATTTGGAAAAAATATTTTAATTACTTAATAGCAATAATAATTTATTCAACACATGCATTCTCCACGCACACTTGCATACAGTTTATCAAATGCAAAAGTCTGTTGATCACTAGGACTGCCGCTGCCACGGCACACCATGACTCTGCTGAGATGCGATATCACATAAGTGTCCCATGAATTAATCTGTAATAAAGAATGCAAACATTAATTTTACTTCTTGTTGATATTCTATAAATAGTAACAGAGTTGATAGATTTTTGTCATATAATATTTATGACGAAGTTTAGCAATAAATGCAGCAATCGGTATAAAGTATAATAGTTTACACCATTTTGTTTATAACATATCATAACATAACATCACGCCTGTATTCCCCGAAGGGGTAGGCAGAGGTGTACATATAGTACACCCATATTTCGCCAGTTATGTTGTAAGTCCCAATGTAATAGGGGGCGAGCCTATTGCCATCAACCGGGCACTAATCCAGACTCCGTGCTGCTACTGAGAATTACCTAATGGAAAACTCAGTAACACTTTGCCCGACCCGGGATTCGAACCCAGGACCTCGTGCTCAGCAGTCGCGCTTAGCGACCACTCGACCAACGAGGCAGTCTGTCGTTTTGTTTATATACAAACCAATATAAATAACCCTCCTGGAGCTGGTAAAAATGGTGCATGGTAATAGCATTCAGGTTCACCCCTTTACTATTTATGGTATTTATAACAGTTTCAGGAATATAGGCCAACAGAATGTTTACATTAGCACACTTCCACCCCTCTTTTAGAGGATACAGATATGATGATTAATATAGAAATGATTTTTTTTTGTTGCATCATACAATCATATTTGCTTATTTTTAATAACTTATCCTGTTTTTTATTACTGATTCCCATGATTGTGATGCAATAATTATTTTTGTTACCAGAATAGGTACCTATGTTAGTGAGATTCTGGATTCAATTATAAATTTATAATTATTGTTGTATTATATTAATTATTGGATTTATAAAACAAGTTACAAGTTCACATAATTATGTGACCAGTTGCTGCTATTATGATAACACAAAAATCTCTTGCCTGGAGGACATTTACAATTCATTTTAGATTCTATAAAGAATAAGATTAAAGGTTACTATTATGCTAGGTTAAAGACCAGTTTAACTGAATAAATTGATAAATTTAATCAGATGTTTTGTGATGATTCCAGACATGTTGTGTTTGATCAATTCTTATATCAATATATTTACATTGTTCCTGGTAACACTGTGCAACAATCTTAACATTCAACAGTGACTCAGGTACCCTATATGCAATAATATGTAATGCCTACTAGTAGTGGGCGTTGAATCAACGAACTAGTTGAATCAACGTTGATGTCTCTTCAACGGGATTAACGTTGACCGTGTACAAATCAACTCGTTGAATTCGTCAACGACTGTCAACACGAGTGGCGAGACAATGACGTTTACGAATTCAACTCGTTTGACGAAACGAGAAACTGAACACAACGTTTTGTTATTTTCAACGTACGAAATTTGTGTTTTATAGCAAATTTATCAGTCAGTCCTAAGCCTGAAAAAAGTATGAAGGGAAAATCATCTAGAACCCTAGGTAGGTAGTAGGTAAAGTCATCATAAAATGCTATCCAATTTCATTAGGTAAACTGCATCAAATTGTTCGTAAACTAACATTACAACAGCATAAGTTAATAAAAGCGTTTAGGCGTTTATCGTTCATGCAAGTTGACGTTCGTAACACGTTAACTCGTTGACGAAATTAACTAGTTGATCAACTAGTTGACAAAAGCAAATCAACGTTAACGTTTCGTTGACGGAAAAACCTTCAACGACCCATCGCTAATGCCTACACCACCCATATGTGAAAGGTAACCTTACCTATATTTTGAATTGAGCTACTTTACAACTCCGATTTGCCCATATATTTGGGCTTGAGCTCTTCTATTCTCTTGATGAAGTCCGTCTTCTCAATGCAACCGTCACAGACCTCATCCCAGTCATTCAGAATTTTCTTCAGATCACGGACTTTAAGTTTTTTCAAATCTACATTGTTCAGGTCGATCTGCTTGTCGAATCTGAGGTCGCAAATCTGTGCGTCCTTCTTCTTTAGCTTCTCACAGATTTTGTCGGCGGGCATTGACCAACTTAGCGGCTTCGATAGTTCGCCCAGGATACCGGTGGCAGACTCTTCCAGACCGCCTAAATAGTAACAAAACCTGTTCTCTTTATTCTTGGAGCCTTTACAGAACTTCTTGAACTCAGTCTCGATTAATTTAGGACTCTTCTTTACATCATCTGATAACGTGGCGGCGAATTTTTCCACGGTTTTAATACAAACTTCGCATTCGCCTTCCCTTAGTGCGAGCGCTAACTGCACGATTGTCGCCAAGAATAATAAATGAAACACAGTTAATTTATACATTTTGCACTATTAATCGTCTATGAAATACGCTAAATTTAACTCCAGCTGCTAAATACACCGCAACTTGTTTCAGAATAAATAGAAATAGTATGAAATTTAAGTGATAGAAGAATCTCGTCCATTCATGGAAATGAAAACGTTGACAGCTTTACTTGGCGAGCTGTGATTGGTGCACGTTGTGGCATGCTGGAGATGTAGACGTGTTACTATCTACTTACTAATCTAAATCAATAGTAGCTATGGTAGATATAATAATAAATTACTAGGAACATCTAGGAATAAGAAAAATTAATATTAAATCTGGAACTAGAATGCTTGACAGAATGTATCTTTCAAAATGCTGTCCCTGAAGTGACCCTATAACCATCCATAACCCAATAAAATCGAGATATGAAGGAATCTTAAAGGCTAACTGATTTTATGGTATCATTTTTATTTCATTAGCATTTAGCATTCACCGATTTACCTATGAGTTTATCACTCTAGTTATCTGAAAATTATAATAATATATACTGAAAATAAATAAATTATAATATTAAAGTACAATGGTACAATCATAGGTACAATCTATGGTACAATCAATCACATAATAGGTCGAGTGTCGATCCAAAACGAAAACTCTTAAATGATATGTCATTCTGGTAAAAAAATTTCGTCATGCCCTTAATAATCTGTCATAGATTTTCCAACTTCTGTCAATGTCAGTTATCATTGTCAGTGTCACTTGTCGTCATGGAAACAGATTTTGTTTATCAATATCCATAGTCAAATAATTCGCTTTTTGTTTTGTCGATATTCTTGATCTTGCGAGTGAGTGCGTCTTAGATTAAGCCTATTACAAAAATGAGTGAATCGAAATCAAAGCTGCAGGATAATCCGCGTGCTGCATTGGAGGTCTATATCACTGCTTTACAAAGTGAGGCCAAAGCGGCACGGAAACAAGCTTTGGTCAAGATAAATGAAGAGATATTTGAAAACCCAGCTAATAGTGACTGCGACCTCACTACTGTCTTTCCTGAAGTGTACGCTTACGTCTTAAAAAGCTTTTCCGACGCCTCCGAAGGATGTAGAGAAACTTCGGCGTTGATTATGTCGAACTTTATAGAAAAGCTCCCACTCAACGACTATTACTTGACCTACATACTACCGGTTATCGTACGCCGTATAGGCTGCCCCGAAATAGTTGAAGAATCCGAAGAAATTCGCCTAGTTCTCATTGAACTTGTACACAAGATACTAGAAAAATATAAAGTAACTTTTCTGCTTAGTCCATTTATCAATGACTTTACAAACATTCTCACTAAAACGGTGACTGATCCGTTCCCTAAGGTTAAGCTGGAGGCTTGCGAGTGTATTTTAATGTTGACTAAGGTCCTGCAGAGAGACTTTCATTTTCAAAGTGAGAGCTATGTGAAGCCCGTCCTGTCAAACTTTGCACACCAACACTTTAGGGTTCGTGTAGCTGCTATCAAAGCTATTGGTAATTTTTCTTCTTCTTTATTTGTAAATAGTTTTACACAAATCATCATCATCATCCACAGCCTTCAATATCACACTGCTGGGTATAGAATTATACCCAGCATTGTGATATTGAATCCCCTTAATCAAAGCTATCTGCCATGGTTTAACACAAATAGTACCTAAGTAATAATTATTTCCTCTTACAATATGTGAGGTATGTAAGAACTTAGCTAAGTAGAAGTACTTATCTGTTCTAGGTAATTTATTTAAGTTTATACTTAATTTCTTTTCTTACATACATCCACTCTTTTGATGATAATAATGTCTATTTTGTTGAAAGTTTTACTTATTTAATCTAATGAGCAGCATAAGAATATAACTATTAATTTCATCAAAAACTTGCTATATTTTACTCTTGCTTTTCTACCAACAGGAGCAATAGTATTAGCAGGCAATGCAAAATGTTTTGAACTGTCCATCAGTGCAATGGCTGAGAAACTTTTTGATGAGAACACACAGGTGCGAATGCAGGTCACACTGGAAGTTGGCAACTGGATGCTCAGCTACAGGGACAGATACTCCTTCTGGCATCGCATGATACCTGTGTTGCTTACCAGGTAAGTTTGGTACCGCCCCCCAAACCATGTGATCGAAAAAAAACAAAATTGGGTTAATTTGACAATAGTTTTTTGCTGCTTCTATGAGTTTTCATTTAAGTTTCCTAAAACATACTGTCAAAAACTTTATTTGCATAGAAAATGGGACAGTAATGAAACAGAAGACTTCCGCTGTTGAACAAAGGCCTCCCCCTTAGAACGGCATAATGAACGACAACTTGCCATGGTTAGCATTAGGGTTCATTACTCTTTAATAACTGTACTGAACCACTATTACCTGACTAAAAATTATGTAGACTTAGATGAAGTCTTATCTTATTTCAGTCTTAGCGATGTTATGGAAGAAATAAGGACTACAGCGACATCCCTCTGGACTGACATTGGTCTTCAATACATGGAGGAGAATGAGGAGGATCTAAAAAAGAAGACGGACTTCTTGATGGATGTGCCCTCTCATTATCCAGATGTTAAACGACCGAACTTAGGCTGTAGGGCTCTGGCACAAAGCAATATTGGAAAGATTGTACCTGCTATTTGTCGAGGTAAGATACTAAAACTAACATCTTTTTCATATCATACTATTTGTACCAGTCTTTTGGTTCTAAGTAGTGTTATAGACAGTACCGTAACTAGCCTGTTATGCGCCCGGTTCGAGATTTTTTAACAGCGCCCTTTTTTATTGTCTCTGGTCCCGGTCTGGAAATTCTACGCCCGCCACTCTAGTCTATGGTCTACGCCCAGTGCCTGGGCACCGCTGGCACCGCCCTATTTACGCCAATGGTTATAAAAATGGAATATGGTGACATTGATTGTTAGACAGCTTTTGTTTCTAAATACAAGATGCCTGCTAAAAATTAAATTTGATTACCAACTATCGGCTCATTAAATCAACAGAAATGGACGGTTGGCAACCTGACGCGCGCCTGCGCATCTCTCAGCTGCTGTGCTGGTTGATCTTATGCGCAGAAGAGGGATCTACCCAACACGCTAACACTATCGTTAAAGCTATGCTGCGCGGGGCAACAGACGAAGATACTAGAGTTATACCTGAGGTAAGAGAAAGAAGAATTAAAAAAAACTGAAGAGTTGTCATTTATGAAATGAAGACCAACTTTTTTTCTTTTCTTGTCAGAATTACGGTATTCTCGCTTTAGATCGTCCAACTAAATACCCACTTTGGCCTCAAAAAGGACTTACAACTAAATAACTGTCTGCCGCACTCAGAGACGTTAATGATTACTTAAACTGTCACTAAGTACGGATTTCACATAGAAAACCTTTACTTAGTTTTGTTTAAGTAATCATTAAATGTCTCTGAGTTTGGCGGTAATACCTATATAACTCATGTTCCAGATAAAACGTGCAGCCGAATTATTCGGGTACTTCATCGCCCCGTCAACTTGGTGGCCTCTTTTGGAGGCCGAGGTGGACTCGTGGGCCGCACTGCTTGTGATAGCTAACATTATCAAAGGTTCCCGCCCCGAGCTGGTGCAGGAGAAGGTTCTGGAAGAGTTGTGTAAGGAGGCTGCAGATCCAGATAGATGCAGGACTAGGAAGGTATACTTCTAGAAGAGTTTAAGTAGTTTTGCAGTCGTTTTATTTTAGGTCCTTATTTCTGCACGTGCCTTGTTAAGCGCGACAGCTAAGCGTGAGCTCTTAGGGTTCGAAAGCCGGTTCCGGCAAAGTCTTATAGGGCTTTCCATTAGGTAATTCTCAGTAGCAGTACGGAATCAGCTATTTGTGCCCAGTTGATGGCAATAGGCTCGCCCCCTATTACATTTCGACCTATAACATATCTGTCGAAATGTGGATGTAGGTACTAAACACGTTTGCCTAGCCCTTCGGGGAATGCAGGCCTGATGTTATTTTTTTTTACATCTTGGATAAATTGGTTTATTTTCAGCCGAAATACCAGACAAATCTGTTGTATATGTGTGAAGCACTCCTGGATTTGTGCGGTGAGGCGTGCGCCAGCGTCGCTGATGACCTGTTCACTATCAATTTTACTGTTTATGCCATGCCCGTGGACAACCAGATACAGTTCATGGCTTTATGTGAGTTTGTTACCATAGGATATTTACATTTTACTTACTTTATAAGCTGTGCTTGTTTAAAGCTTTTATATTGATAAATTTCTGCCAGTAATTTCAATCTTAACGACTTTTTACGATAGATAATTTTCTTGATGAATTTTCATTAAAATGTCCTTTAAGTCCTGTTTTGAAGTCCTATTACAATTTTGAATATTATGTAGATGCTAAAAAAATCCAGCATATCTATATGAATGAGAGAGATTTGATCCAGTTCAGAAATATAGGTCTTGCTTATGTTCATAAAATTCAAATTATTTGTTAAAGCCAATCTTGACAAGCTGCGCTACGTGGAGAAATGCGGGAAGACTCTGACGTCTTTGTATGAGAAGCACATCGGTAAAATCCTAGCTGGAATTACGAGCGACGCGCTCACCTGGGCCATGCTCACTCCGGACAGATGCTTGCTTGAGTGTGCTATGCTGCATTCTGGTAAGTTATTGTATAATTATTAAAATATCCTGACATTTTTGACATGATCCTAAAATATCATAAAGTCTATAATCGATATCACTACCAACAACCAAAAATTTAATTTTTGCTTACTCTGTTTTACTCGTGCTATACAACATGCGGAAGATACCCTGTCTTTTAAAAGGCTGACGTGGGGACACAGGTCCAACACGCAGAGGCCCGTTGAGAACTTTAATCTTAAGTGAATGGGACACCAGCTCGGCATAACACAGCCTAAATATAGATTATTATTAGATATAAAGATAATTAGTTATGTAAATGGTTTAGGTTCGGCAATGGGTGGCCAGCTGCACCTCATAGCGCCACTCCTGAGGGAGTGCCTGGCCACTCCCAAGGTGGACCCGGAGGTGAAGCTGAAGATCTTCACGGCCCTGTCCACGGTGCTGTTGCAGAGGGACGTCAACTTTAGAACCTGCGACAACGATAAACTGGAGGCCTTCCTCAAGATTGTTCTAGAAGGTACTTAATTGATAGAAGTCTTTCTATTATTCTAACATTTTGAAATATATATTTCATTTATTTATTTAGTTATCTATAATCAATGAAAATAAGGCTGGGAATGAAAGTACCTATGGATATAAGTGACTGCAATTTAGTTAATGTTTTTATTTAGTTCAATACATACTGTAAGTGCATACATACAAATGCTACGGATAGTTCCCGTCAAGTAAAAACAACGCAAACCGCTAACTTCATTTTTTGAATTCCAGTATTCCAAAGTGTTATGTAACTCGTAAAGTACCTGTAATGATTCTACAATAAAACAATCATAGTTAATTATAAACCACAATAGCCTAGGACCATAGAAAGCGACTGACTAGAAGACGACGAGGGCAAACACAGTCGCTGACAGTCGCTCAGCGTTCGTTTTACGTGACGGGAACAATACCTACGTAGCATTTGTAGCTGGTCCAGCTGCAATGTGCATGATTTTTAAGTGCCTGTAAGGGCCTGATTCTTCATCTACAAGTAAAGTGTTGAATAGTTACTTCTTGATTAACGCTAATCGGCAAGTAAAAGTTAACAGTAGGTATCTTCTATCGTATCTTAGCTACAGGCCAGTTTATCCGCTGACGACCTAATGCTATTCAGACGAAGAATTGAAATAAGATAAGATAATGAAAAAAAAGAAGATATTCGTAAATTTTACTTTCCAATCAGCGTTAATCATGAAGTAACTATTCAACACTGTGTCATGCAATATTATAACCTAGCCAGTGGTCCACAGAGGTGATAATGCCGAACCTGGTGTGGAGCGCGGGGCGCACGGCGGAGGCCACGCGCGCGGCCGCGGCGGCCTGCCTGTGCGCCGCGCTGCAGGAGCGCGCGCCCGCGGGGGACGGCGGCGGGGACGCCGACAACGGGGACACGGTTATAGGCTTTTATTATTTATTAGGACCTCTTTTTCACTGTAGGCTGACATACGCTGAAAAGGCCAATTTTTGTGATTAATTCAATTTCAATCCCTTAAATATCCGAACTTGATGTTTAAGACATTATGACTAGATTGGAGCTGTAACAGGTCCGGTGAAGTTTTAACGGGGGTCAACACCTTTTAAACAGTCTCTTTAAGTTACGTTAACTTATCGTTTTTACATTAAGCTGTGTTGCCCTCAACAAATTACAGTGTCCATATCCATTATTTTTTTACACTATGCATTAAAACCATTTTACACAACGTAAAACATGACCATTATTCTCATATACCAGGAGGTGAATCTATTCCCAACGAAGGAGTCCCTAGAACCGTTTCTAGACAAGATGGTACCGCTCTTAGTGGGGTTAGCGGACGACAACTCGACGCTGACAAGACAGCACACGATGCGGGCTGTGTGCTGTCTGGCCGTGCTCGCTAGACAGCGCGGCTGCTTCACCGGTGACACGCTGCATAAGCTGTACTTTGGTAAGTTCGGGTACAAGCAAAAAGTACGGGTTCCAATAAATCAATTAGTGTTTATTTAACGCACGACTTTTCATCTACCTACACTCATTAAAAATATTTGCCTTTTTAAATGTATGCGTTAAAAATATACCCCTGACGTTTAACTTGGTAACACTGACAATTTCACTTATGTTTTTCCTTCCTAGTAATCCTCAAGCGTCTGGATGACAGTAGCGACCAGGTCCGCTCCTTCGCCGTCCATACGCTGGTCACACTGTTCTGCAACCGACCGGATCCGTATGACACTGTGTTGTACGGCGCCCATGTCGATGCGCTTTACAATGCTATGCTCATACATCTTGATGATGCCGATGAAGCCTTCAGGAAACAAATGCTTGGTGAGTTTGTACACAGTAGCCGTGAGTGGCCCATGTTGGTACATGTTCAAGGTTTTATTTTAATGAGTAAACTACACTACTACTACGATACATAATTCTTCGAAATGTTGCCTATACGATTATATGCAATATTTTCAGCAATAAATACGTCATTAACAATGTTTTAATTTTGTTTCAGAGGCACTGATAAAGTTGAGTGATATAGACCCACCACTGCTTATGAAGAAAGTTAAGGCAAACATACACCTCTACAGGAATAAGTCGGCGTATGAGCGTTTGTCTAGTCATATAGAAAAGATTTTGTAAGCCTTTATGAGTTACAAGACATATGGACCTACGAACCCCCATTAATATAAGACCTTCCATTCCTATTCATGAGACCTAGATGTAACGGGTCTTTTTCTTACATGCATGATGTATTACGTATGCATCTGATAAGTAATAGACGTTTGCGATCGTAGTTTATATAACCGTTATTTTCAAATATTATGTACGTTTTACAATAACGTGTATATTATATATTAATAGAACACTTGACTTTGTTAAGTGCGTAACGTGCCTTAAGAATAGGACATATTTATATCCTATTCTATTGTCCATCTAGTCTGTCTCTTGGGAACTGTATGGCCTTTAGTACACACACGATTTTTCGCCGTGATAATTTACGGTTAATTTGCCGTGTGTAGTTTATCTATGCTGATATTGTTGTACGAATTGTCGCGTCCGGTGGTTTTGCCGTGTCTTAAACAAGCTCGCACGGTTTCTTAACCGTACGGCTAACACGCTCTACGGTTAGGTAACCGTGCCGGAAACAAGATGCCTAAGTAACTATCAATATATGCGATTAGTGAAGCGTGATATTGCAATACTAGGCGTAATTTTACCGTTTTATTCAATGTGACTTATTAGTTTTTATTTATTATGGATGAAATGTTGACTTTATTAGTTATTGAGGAGTGCGTGTTCTTTTATGTGCAATAAAAATCTTAAAACTAATGTTTTATCTTTTACTTTTTACCTACCCTACATACATAAAATATTTTATGTACATAAAGAGGCTGAGAAATTGTTAGATAAATAAAATAAAGTAAGTCGTAATCATTATTATTTGTAGAAGATTGTAAGAGCTTATTGATTAAAACATGACAATAAAAATAATCACCTGTGAGCTTAGAGCTTAAAACCATAGATATAACTTTGGTTACATGCTCTAAGCCTGTGAGCCTTCGTTTGTAGTAATGGTAGTAATAACATAGGTAATAAATACTAATTTTCTCTATGGTAATAATTAGTAATATTAGATGGTAATAGCATAGTAGACTATGTTCATATATCTTTATGGTACAGACACACTGGTCTGTAGAGGTCAGTGCACTGGACTCATTGGTCTATAATATTTTCCATAGACAAGTTGCCTCTGTGATTTTGAGCCATTGCCTTTTAGGCGGGCTGTCAGCTGTCAATTTTGCTAGAGGTTACTGACATAGGTGACACCCGCTCGATTTGTTCCCCTGGGCCCCGGGGAATCGTGAAGTTGTGCTTTGCACCTTTGTTCTTTTGCTTGTTGCATTTACTGACAATACAAATTGATTTTGTATAAATTCCTATCTCTTTTTAAATGTGAATTGTATTCTAATTATTTTTATATGCGAATCATGGAGGTTGTTCGAAAAAGTGAGTATAAACTTGTGTATTTTCTATACATAATTTAGCGCTGCAAATGTTCATTGATTATTATTTATTTACAGATTTTAAAGAGACTTTGCCACTCATAAGTGAATCGATAGAGAAAGCGGACTTTTTGTCAATTGATACGGAGTTTACAGGGCTTTTAAATGGACGAGACGTTTCAATATTTGATTCACCGGAAGATTATTACATACGTTTGTTGACTGGCTCGAATGAATTTTTGCTCATACAATTCGGGTTGTGTGCCTTTTATTGGGATAAGCAGAAGAAACAATACATGAACGACACGTACAATTTCTATTTATTCCCGCAAGGACGGCCGGGGCCGGACAGAATGTTTCTGTGTCAAAGTTCCAGCTTAGATTTCTTGGCGGCAAATGGATTTGACTTCAATAAGCTGATTAAAGAGGGTGAGTGTTAATACTGTACAATATTAATTTTTGCATATTTTCTTTCCAGCTAGCAGTCTTAATAGTTCTTCTCATACAGAAATAAATAACTAAGGTCTAATAGAAGACAATAAATTATTCACTTAAAGACTTGCTATCCTTGTTATTATGAATTAATCTACATTATAATGTGCTGTTTTATTATAACTACTGTAACTGTTATTATATTTGAACTTGCAGGTATTTCATACTTATCAGAGCCCGTAGAAACAAAACTGCGAGAAACCTTGACCGAAAGGCAACAGAATTATGCTAAGGAGAAGGATTCCATTAGAATACCTGATGAACATAAACAGCTAGTGGACGATATATGGTAAGTTTATTAAAATTGAAAATGTAAATGAGAATATCTGTTTACCTTCTATTATGTACATGCACTTTTCATTTTCTTTTTTTTTAAAGAGCTCTTGTTGGCTGTTCACTGCTGTCTGCCATCTTCTGTCTTAATTTTATTGATATGACGCATCCAGCTTTTTCCAGATTGCATTAAAAGAGGTTTTCGCAAAAAAACAATATCTCTTATTGTCCAAGGTGTAGGTGTGTAGCCTAACTTGTTGCTTATACATTTTAAGTGATTTGGTTTTGTAGTGTGTGGAACAAATGACTACTAGCCTGTGTTAGTGGGTATTATGGGTTGCTTTAATCCTAGTTGTCTGTATACTTATGCTTGTTTTGTAAAGATATTTTATTATTATTAAATTTTTTACCCTCTTATGTAAGTCATCCCGCCATCTGGCCAGAGGACGACTCACGCTACGTTTACCAAGACACGGTCTCCACTCCAGAACACACTTACTCCAGCGGTTATCGGTTCTGCGACATATGTGGCCAGCCCATTGCCACTTCAACCTACTAACTTTCAGAGCTATGTCGGTCACATTATGTGTGGCGTACATTGGGAGAGGCCTATGTCTAGCAGTGGACTGTAACGGGCTGATGATGATGATGACATTTGTTACAGTGGCCGTGTTAGAAGTTTTCTTGACAATAGCACAGAAGATGAAATAGAGATAGACAGATGTAATTCATTCATAAGACTGCTGCTCTTCCAAGAGCTGAGAGCCCGGTTCAAGGAGGAAATTATTGTTGATACCAAGATATTAGAGAATAAAAACAGGTAAACATAAAATTTTATAGTCTTTTTTACCATAGGCAACACTCACAAACCTCCATAAACATTATAGGCAAGATAACAAATTAAATAATGGGTAAAATGATTACAAATATGTATTTGAATGAGGAGAGGCCTATATCCAGCAGGGGACTGCAACGGGCTGATGATGATTTTATTTTTTTGTAACCTTTTAATTTTTTTTATGTTATGAGTGTTGGTCCATGGCCCTCTCCACAGGCAAAGTAGTGAAATAACTTTGAATTTACAATAATACTAGTATATTGGTTTAAGAGCCATTTTACATTTTTACGCAGTTTTCTAAGATTTCGGACGACTAATTTACCATCTTAGGTAGTATTTAGGAATTTGTATATAAATGTAAAATGTAGACCAATCTTTCGCATTGACACATAAGCTAATAGTTTTACAAAAAATAACTTAATTGCTATATGGTGATCAATCTCCCGCAACACGTTTTCTGAAAAATCATCGCAGAGTCAATTTCGGGCTCCAAATTCTATCAATTACATTCACAAATTTAAACGATAAAAATACAGTAAGCATTAGGCATATATTTTTATTGAAACTTACGGTGCAACATTTTCGATTAATTACACTTTTAATTGATAAAAAAAAAAAACTGAAACCTATTTTCACGGTTTATACTGTAATTTTATCGCGACTTTTTGGTTTGAATAAAGGTATATTTTAATTTTAAAATCATGTCATAATAAACTATGCTCTTTAAGAAATCGAATAACACAGTGATTTTCAAAATTCCTTTATTTAATTAGAAATCACATCATTTTCAATATCACTCCAAATCACAATAAATTACGATGCACAAACGTTGGAAGATCAGTCGGGCCCGAGCGCCCAAAGAGGTAGGATCTGTGTCACTTTTTTCTAATTTCAAATTACGAAAATTCGTATTGCAAACGCATGTTTATACTACGACCACAACGTTTTCATTTTCTATGTATTATTTTCATTCGGTTTTGTTCATTATCAAGTAAAATATATTATTTTATTAGTTTATGATATTTTATTAAATTAATATTCAGTTACTTTAATCTTGACTGTACTATTTTTGTCCGCGACTTGGTCCACTTGGAATTTTTTTTACGCATGAAAAGTAGCTTGTAGCCTTTAATATGTTAATCCAGGTTATAAACTATCTATGTGCAATATTTTTCTATGTCCTTTTAACCGTTTTTGCGTAATTGAGTAATAATCCTCCAAAAATACAATCGCTTACATTTATTATTAAAATAAATTTTACAAAACATGATCTATTTATAATTGGGGAATAAATTATTATTGTAGAAATTATAATTCGTCTAAATAAATTACTAAATATTTTCATAAATCTCGAATAAGAAACATTGTCATAACGATCAAGATTTTTATGTCCGTCTCAAAACTCTCGCTACACTGTTTTTGTGTGGGTGCGCTACGCACACATGACAATTTTGACAGAATTCGAACGTCACAATTTTGTGAAATGGCTCTTAATGACAGAACAATTTGGTAAATTTTATTTCAAAAGTTTCTTAAGTTTTGGGTTTTTTTCAAAGTATAAAGGCGTAATATGGCGCTTATTTTCAGGGTATTAAAAGTGACAAGAAAAACACCAGATATGGAAGACCATGAAACCATTAGAAAGAAGCGGGAATGGGAGGAACTAGAAGAAGCTGTGGGCTTCTCGAAAGTGGCGCGAATGATCAGCCAGTCGGTATGTTAGAAATAAAGGAAGTTAATTGTTGTTTTGTAAAATAGGTTTTAAATATGATTTTATAAATTCTAATTGTTTTGCACAAACATTTCTAAAACTATCTCTAAAAGCTCGTCAGCTACGGAATCTACAATGAAAAAATTCCATAAAAGTCCACTTCCGACGGTGGTCGATCGCAGCTGCACGCGATTAATCGCACGTTATTGACACGCGGCCGATGCGATAATAGTCGCACTATATAAATGAATGGCGGTCCTTATAACGCTCGAATGTATAATGAGCGCGTCTTTCGCAGACCTCCGAAGTCCACCTTTTAAGTATTGATTCGAAATTACCACCTTTTTAAATGTTACGACCGATGTTATGATATGTTATATATAAGTTATCCACGAATTCGTCTGAGTGAAAAATGTTTCTGCGTCTTTTCCGGGTCGTCTGCGTGTAATTTTTTGCCGTGATCAAATTAGCTAAAAAACCTTGAATATCCACTCTTAATGTAGGTAAACGAATTTTTGAAATTGGATAAAGAGTTTCGAAGATTATCCTACATGCAAAGAAATTTAACCTCTTCATAGTATAGATTGTGATGTATGTGTGAACAGGAGAAGTTGATGGTCGGCCACAACATGGTCCTGGATGTCCTTCACACGCTGGGCCACTTCTTCCAGCAGTTGCCCAGCGACTACAAATCCTTCAAGGAGTTTGCTCACTGTATGTTCCCTAAGTAAGTAATTTTCATCAATGTAGTATCTTTAAGATGTGATGAAGAATAAAATTATTTGGTCTTGTGACAGCTATATGTAAGTGTTTTTTATATAATGTTTTGGGAATAATAACAGATATGTTTGGAAGTTTGGAACTGTTTCAGTAGAGTGTCAATAATTAAATTACAAACATAATTTTTTACGCGATTTTCACAAAATTCTGTGGTAAAAGTCTTTTTTGCTGTTATTTCAATTTATTTTTTCGATTTGTCTTTTGCATCCAAATCTTATGAGTGTTATTAACGAACTGCACATAGTTATGTCACATTTTAGAATTTTAATCTTTTGCAAATACCATAAGTAAACTTTGTGAATTTTGAAAATATTTATGCTATATCAATAGGGGTTTTAACGCAAATTTCTAAGTAATATACCTTTCTCATGTAAATATACCTACTTTCCTCAGGTTGTTAGATACCAAGTACATGTCAAGCACGCCCCCGTTCAAGGATAAGCTGTCGTCCAGCGTGCTCAGCGAACTGTTGACAGCCCTAGACCAGCCGCCATTCTCCCTGCCTAAAGTTGGTGAGTAATTCATTTGTATAATATAATAAAAATAAAATTGCGTTCCTTTGCCGTGTGGTATCCGGCCTAGAATTGACTACCCCCTCCCTTCCTGTGGCTGTCATAAGAGGCGACTAAGGTAAAATTCAAAAGATGGGCAGCAGCGTCTTCTATTCTTCACCACCAATACTGCGATCCCCCCGCTTAAACGGGGAGGTCTATGTTCAACAGTAGACGTCTTTTGGCTGATGATGAATAAAATAATTATGTATAATATATTCTCCTAATTTTGTAAGCCAAGTATACAAGAGAGAGTAGACAAAGAGCATAAGTTTGTTCGCTAACAACTTATGCACAAAGTCAGGTGAAAAAGCAATCCAACGCGACTCGGGAGATATCTGGTGCAAACCAAAAGCTGTACTTGTCTTCAAGTGTCGAAATGGTCACTCATCAAATGTCTGAACGCGCTGCTCAATCTCACAGATCCGGTGATCCGCTCAACTCGCAAGATCAGTCTATCTGTGTGGCTTCATGTTGAACCCACTCTCACATTACACATTCCATATACAGGCTCTCTAGAGGGGCGTGGCTACTCCCACCTGGACGACAAGCAGCACGAGGCGGGCTACGACGCGTACATCACGGGGCTGTGCTTCCTGGCCATGCACGCGCACGTGAGCCCCAGCCACGAGCGCGGACGCATCGATGCGCATGCGCCGACGCTCAAGCCTTTCCTCAACAAGCTATTCCTAGCTAAGACGGCGAGGCAGGACAGCCCGTTTATCAACCTTGATGGCGCTGATCGTAAGTGTTTCTGTTAAATTTGTATGTCTACTAAGATAATTATTATTATTAATTGACAGTTTTTTTGATCTTGTGGTAAATAGTCAGCTATACTAGAGTAGTACCTGTGTTACAAAAGTCTAGCAGCGTTATAGAGTTTTTCTGTCACGAAATTTTCAGCCAAAACACAAGGAATAGGTTAATTAATGGCATTATCATGGCCTCTTGTTAGAAACCAAACAAACTTCTAATGTGGGGTGAGCAATTTCGACACGTCCAAATGTCCACAGATAAACATTAAAAACTAATCGGTCTAATAGCCAATACACAGTCTTCTCCAATCCGACCAATCCTAAGCTTCCGAATATGTTTTTGCTTCCAGCATCGCCGTCACGTGACCACGTGTTCCACATGTTGTTCCCTAAAGATTGGCAGAGGAATGATATCAACCAACTGTTTAGTCCTTTTGGTAAGTTATCTCATTTTTACACTATTTTGCAAATAAAATAAGTATTTATATTTTTACTTTTTGCAACATCTATAGATGATTCATCTATAGATTAATGTTGCATACATAATTATATTAATTATATTGGTATAAAATATAGAAGATAACAATAATATAGCTTAATTCGTAAAAATACCAAAGACTCACAAATTTTATGAAATTGCAGCACACAGCCAGATTGGAACTAAATGTCTACCATTTGCAGAAATATTTTGTTACATTAACATTCCTCAGCCACGTTGCTAGCTTTGGCCCGCGACGTCGCCCGCGTGGATTTCGAATGTTTTATAGCCCCCCCCCGATAAATGGGCTATACGCTGAAATAATTTTTCAAATCGGACCAGTAGTTTCTGAGATTAGCGCGTTCAAGCAAACAAACTCTTCAGCTTTATAATATTAGTGTTGGTCACCTGCCATGCCACAGTATGTATGGGGTGCAAGTAGAAAGCCTCCATGAGTGACGATACTTAAGTACCTACATCAGGCGCACCCTTGACAGTCAACCTCGCTATCATCCTTATTGACTGACCAATCGCTACACCATGGCATGACCTATTCCATGTGGTTATTGGCTCATGCCTATACAAAGAAACGGCGATGGCAAGATGACCTGTACTCCTTTATCGAGGACTGGGCAACGACAACCCTTGATAGAGTCGTGTGGAGGCCTTTACCCTGCAGTGGGACATTACAGGCCAGTAATAATAATAATATACGAAGAAGATGCCACAGCAACATATTTCAAACCCAGTCGCCTAAACACAACCGTCTCCACCCAGGTGCAATCACGGTGCAGTTCATAGACGAGACGTCAGCGTTCGTGGCGCTCGAGCGGCGCGAGCAGGCGGCGGACGTCGCGCGCCTGCTGGCCTCGCACGCGCGCGTCACGCTCACCCCCTACAGCAAGTACCGGAGCGCTATGGCCAGCGGCGACAACGAGGTACTCTATACACTGTGTTTGTGCTGAATTATTTAAGGTTTTGAAAATTAGGTAGGAAATGCTACATAGAAAGTGTTTGCTTATGCTTTGACGTTTGACCATAGAGTAAAAAGTCTGGTTTATTATAATATTGTAAGTAGGCTCATATCGCATCTTATGCTAAAATTGTAATGGGAGTGTTGGTTTTGCTCCCAACAAAGCAATTAAAAATATATTAGGTAAAAGTAAATTCATAGTCATTTTTGGTTTGACATTAAGATTACATTATTTAGGATCTATATTATTTTTATGCTTCAAATTAAATTTAGGCAATTAAGACATCTGTATGATTATGCCTGAACAATGCAGTTAGGTGTGTCTTATCTCATGGGGTAACCTGACGTCATCGGTGCATGTGAAGTGATATAACCGTTCTGTGTAAACCTATGGATAACTAGACTTAAGAATAATAAATGATAATTGAAAAAAAAAATATATTAAACAAATTCTTTACGGCGTTAGTCCATGGTCCGAATTTAACCACAAATAAATGACATCGGATGATTGAAACAGTAACAAGATTTTATTGGGCAAAGCGTAAATATCGTCAAATGTCAATTTATATGAAGAGTTGTAAATGTCAAAATGTGACATGTATGACATTCTGACTACATTATGTTTTTTAACCATTAGAATTGTTATTCTGTAGTATTCCAGTAGTATTCCAATACAGCGGATTCTATCAACATATTTAATTCAAATAAAATAGGTAACAATCATTTCAACAATCGGTATTCGTTTCCGTTACTAAACAGTTACCATCGAGTGACATAGTACTATCACACTCACATATCACCGATGACGGAACTAGGTCCCATTTGAGATAGACGGCAAATGTATTAGAATTCCTGTTTTTTTCTCATTTGCACCTTCCTGGGCTGGTGGTGCAAGTAAGTATTCATACATCATTTCTTTTTTATGTTGTAAAAACTATACGGTAATGATTTAACTTCAAAAGTGGAACTAAAGAATATGTTTGTAATGATCATTTTTAATTTTTTCCAACATTACTTAATAAATAAAAACGTACAGCTTACAAAGAGCCTAATGGAGATTACTGCCTCTTTACAATGAACTCTCAAAGCAGGACAGTCTCCGTTGTGGAAGCGAGACGACACACTACAATGTAAGATCACTGTACGTCTCGCTTTCACAACGACAAATGTTTTGATTGAAGAGCTCATGGTAAGGCGGCAGATCGTATCAATTCAATTCAAACAATGTAATATGGTACAATGTGCTGGGTATATAGTCAGTCAATTAATACAAAATCTAAATTTGAAATGTATGTCCATATGAATTACTGCTGCCTTTGCCAGTTCCTTATGATTATGATACGTCTGTGAACTCAATGTTTTATGTAAATTTAATTACATATACTAAGATTCAGTTTCTTGTTCACAGATGGCGGTGCGACGGAGCGACCGGCCTAAAACGGATACGTATAAACTAATGTTCGTACTTGTGCTCATGTCATTCATAGTTCTCCTCGCTTACAACTTGAGTAGCTACTTCGCGTGGAAAGATATAGACACAGTAGTCATAGAATCTCTTAGGCAGGAACTTTGAGTTCCAGCACTCTAAAAATCTCACTCCATACAGTATATCGACTGAGTATTGCCAGATAATTTATATAAGCTTTCCGCTTATCATTTAAGTCTGTGAACCGAATTCTGAAATATCTTAGAGAGCGGAATAGGGGAAAATACACCCATGTAAGAAAAAATATAAAAATGCATGTTAATGGTAGATTTTGTAAAAAGTAAACGAGATACGTCGGTACTTATTCATAATAATGCAATTTAAATTTAATGATTTAATTTTAAAAATCTACTGGTTCATTACGACCTCCGGATTGAATAAAAATAGTTTTCAAAAAAAGGCGTAAGACCCTATTGACGTATTTCAATTATACATTCAGATATCCTAAAGACACCCTTATAATAAGTAATTCCATCTGCTATTGACGTACAACCATTATGCAGCATTTATTCGATGCAATCATTAAAATTTGCAACATGGACTTGCCTTGCTAGTGCGTCAAACAGTTACTTTCTACATTACAAAAGACAAAAGACAGCTCGGTACATAAGCCCCGCCCACTTTTCCGACTTTGAACGAATACACCCGAACGTTCGTGATGGGAGACTGTTTTGAGTTAAACGAAGGTTAGTAAGTACTTAACTGTGACGTTAACGTGTGACTTATGTCCCGAATTAACTCAGATTAAAAGATTAAGATACTACACATATTCAGTTTGGAATTTGCATGGCACTAATAGGACTAACGAAAACATAGTAGTAGGAAAATTTCATTTCTTATCAAATTCAGGCGAGTTGCAAGTCTGATAAACGAAAATGGAAAGATTTCATTACATACTAGCTGTGCCCAGCGTTGTTACCCGCTACATTTTTACGGGGTGAAGTTTATATGTTAATCCAGGGTGTCAGCTACCTCCATACCAAATTTTAGCAAAATCGGTCCGGCCGTTTGAGCGTGAAGAGGTAACAAACATACAAACACACTCACAAACTTTCGTCTTTATAATATAAGTGGGATTAGTGTCCTTGTGGGCAACGGCGTCTTCGAAGTCCTTGATAAAATTAAATTGGGGCTAGGGCAACGTGAGACGATTTATGAATTAATTTGTGCATAAAATATTTTAGTTAATAATATGGCAATCGTGACGATTATTATTTATTTAAAAATAAATAAACGATTATTTTAATATTTTTATTATACATTTAAATAAATACCCTATTTTAATTATTTATTTAGAATCGATGTATTCGATTCTTAATTCGATAAAATCGATTTTTAACAAGTGAAGAGCATTTATTTTTCTGATGATATCATTCATAGAGTACGACTCTAATAACAATGGGCATAGAGAATCTAGAAGATTTTGTATGGTAGCGAAGTGTGTCAGATTATAATAAATATTTTGATGGTTCCCTACCAAATATGTGTCGTACTTTATCATTGCTTATGTCGATGCGCGTGAGTTGATAGTGTGTGGCTATGTGATTTTCGCAGCTCGTCTATAATAATTAAGCGAGTACATATTTTAAGTACTTAAAAGTAACTAGGTACTGAGTTTTCTGTTGAATAAATTTTGAGTGCACTGTTTTTTTGTTTTTTCATCCTAAAATCCGTTAATCCGTAAATCCGTTTTCTGAAGTTCCGATTTATCTTCATTATAGTTAACCTGAATAATAATGGCATTTATAAATGTTTGACTTTGGTAATATAAGATCTTTCTGATTATATTTTCTGAAGTCAGATTTATCACTTGTCCGGAATGATTCCTCGCTGTTATCCTTTACAGGACGTTTTAGCGCACGAATGTATGGGCTCTTTTAAAATCAAGCTTTTTATGCTCTATTGGCAGTAGTCATGATTTGAGATTAAAAGGGTTTCTTTATAAGGGCTTCGTTTTTTTTTTAAGACTTGTGTGCCAACCCTGATGATGCATTGCATTACATGATGCGATCTCGTCTTTGAAAAAATAAAGGTTTTTCAATAATTTTCTGTGTAGGTATTAGGAGGTGGAATATTCTGTATTAAAGTAACACTTGACGATTTTCGTATCGGGGAAGTGTCTTAAAAATATGATTTCTTTTTTATTTCGCATGAACGCTTAGACTCAATACTGCGGACCACAAAGCTTGTCTTGAGGAAATCGTATCCTGGAATTCGGGTTGACAAAAGATATTTAACACATGGCTTTAAAAGTGTTGTTTATCCGTAAATTACATAAATACGGCACAGGACAAGAGCTTAAAATAAATAAAGCAGGAAATATCAAAATTGTGTTTAGAAAAAAGTCTAAAGTAAAAATAGCATGAAGTAACAGGGGTTCACATTTCAGCCAAAATAAAAAAGACAGCAGTTATCTGTAAACATTGAACATTACAGCTCAAATACCAGTACCCCATGTGCTCAAGTACCGACAGTGCTACTGAACGATTATTTATTTTTAAAGAAGACTTTCTACAGTAACCTGCTAATACAGGCCGTAGGACACAAACTAACCTATATAATGGACCATAAATAATCTTCTAACTGTTCGCCACACATTGTTTAAGCTGTGAATCTACTTTGTTTTAAGCGAACTGAACCACCGCTATTGTACGACGCGATTTAGCGGATCGTGAGAAGATATCAGTAGTGTTAATAGGAAATTGTACGAGTCGGGACAGTCTGGAAATGAAGGCTGGACACTACCTTGGTGAGTTTATATCTAGCATGCGACTCTCGGCACTGTTGCATTATTACAGTGAATCTGTGCGTCCTAAAATACACAAGAATTCCTACTGTTACTTATGAATCTCCTTGTGAAACAAAAACCACATGAACTGCAGTTATCTTTATCATCGCGTCAGGAAACAGTCATCTCTGCTGCTGAATCTACTTTCTGGGTTACCTAATTGTAGGTAACACGATACAGTCCTAGTGTTATACTGCAAAAACTAGCCAAAAACATCAATATTTTCGTCTGTATAACAGCAAAAGCAGTTACAATCTTGAACACGTTACTGACCAGTATCGCATGAAATATATTAGTTTATCCTCATATCGTTGTAATTGATGCCACCCGAGCCGGTAGCCCGGACAATGGCGCGTGGCGATACCGGCGACCCCGCGACCTCGCGTGCGCGCTTCCGCCATCTTGCATTTTAATGCGCCCGTGCACCGGCCCATTTGCATACCTAAGACGTGTGCGATGATATTTTATTCTCATTTACTTATTTACTTAAATGGAACTCTCTGTTCACCGTTTGCAGTATGGAGAAACGTTTGGATTTAATTGTTTTGTTTGTTAAATACGGATATGGTTGTTTTTTGTGGTGATTGAATTCCTCCTTAATTGTTTAGATTTCGTCCCTCGTGAAGCATCATGAGTATCTGCGTAGCGTAGGTACCGACTAAAATATAGCGTAAATATAATGCGAGATATAGCTACAAATAGTATCAATGATCTTGTTACCTCTGTAATCTCTTATATCTCTGTAGCTGCTAATAATTATAATTTATTTTCTTCAATAGAAAACGATTCTTTCCATGCCGCTACAAAGTAAGAAAAACATCTGAAAAGCAAATGCATACAATATATATAGTATATTCTTTCACGAATCATATCTATTCATGTCAACTCCTATTAACATTTTGCCACACAGTTCATAAATATTGTCGTACCAGCCATTTGCATGCGCCTGTACAAGCAGATTCGGAGATTTCCGCCCACTTGGCTTGCTTTATGTCTTCTGTGTCTATTTGGCAAATCTTTTGTATCCTTTTATGGACGACCGCGGAGAATTTACACTAAAATTTAGCTTCTCAAAAAGGGGAATGGGTTTTTGATTCCTTAAAAGTTTAGCCGACTTAGATGTTTGGCGTTTGATCTTTGTGTAGGATGACAAGTTAGTTCAGAAACGTGTATCTGCACTTGTACGTGATATACCTAAGTGTCGATAAAGAGTGAATGGAAGTGGTCATATCGCAGCAATAAGAGTAGGTATAAAAAGAATCGACAAGACCAAAAGTAAGATAAGAAATGTTCAGTAGATGGTGAAGACCCAATAACAAAAAAAATTGAAGTTTTGTATAGGCATGTTGTGGATCTACCTAATCATTGTGTGAAAGCGTTGATATACAATTTACAGTCTCTAGGCTAGCCGCAGATACTAAGCATGTTTCTGCAGAGGAAAAAATGGGAATCTTATTGCTGAATATTGTAGTTCTTTTTAATTCCAGTAAGTTTAAAAGAACTGCCTGAATTGCTGCTTCAAATATAATGTTAGCCTTGTCTTCTGTAAAAACGTGCCAATCTGCCAGCAATCAGGATGTTAAGGAGCTTTAGTATAAGCAGTTGGTCCTAAAGTCCATCTTCTAATTGCTAGATTTAGGCAAACAAACATAATGTAACTGTCTTCAAAACAATCGCAAACATAGTACTAACCTCTTTATACTGCTACCAGGAATCTTTATCTATACGGGAAACATACAAGTGCATAGATAAGGGCCCACAATAACCCTCAAACATTCCTGGCCTTATAAAAAGCTCGTGGTCGCAATCTTCCCGGTAGGCTCGTAAACAGCGTCGATGCATCGCTCGTGCCGATGATATCGTACCCGACTTACGTCGTGCACCAAAGATTAAAACTAGAATACGAAGAACCGATGTATCGATCATCTTAGGGGATTTATAAGCACGATAGTGCAAGTAGGTAGTGTCAATCGGATAAGACAAATCAAAAGTCAAATCGGAGCTGCTTATGATAATGAGATATCAAGACCGTTTGTGGAAATGCAGAATTTAGGTCGGCGGTGTTAAGATAAGGCAGATGTTGGTAACTGTAAATTGTTAGATAGGTGCGTATACCTAGCTTTAGAATACAAATACATTTAAGGTTAATTCATAATTCGTTAAACTTTTTTTTTCATTCATTTTAATGACATTGATTCTGTTCATGCCTTCGATTTCTTGCTTATGCCATTTTTTCCTTTTAAAGATAAATATAGACTAATAACCTATAACATTTTATTTAGTGCCTAATTATACCGTATTTGCTTAAGCGAAATACGGAGTACTAGTTAACGTGCTCCTAATATAACTCACCTACTTGTACGTACTCTATTGGGTCCTAACCAGATAGAGGTCCCACTTCGCCAATTATAAAACTGGTCATAAAATTTTCGTGTAGCGTTGGTGGTCTACGTCATTAATCAGTTGATCTATGGTGCGCACGCGCCGAACTGGGTCGTTCGCGCCTCGGACGCAGATAGCGATGACGGTAGTTGCACATTGTGCCTGATTTAATAGTTCGTGATGTGGCCACATGCTAATGTTCAGAAACACCGGTCGATCACGCGATAATTGTGTGAATTGAATTTATTGTTTGTTTTAAAGTTGGAAGGTTGATCTAATGCATTCGACATGGAAACTTTGAACTTGCAAGATGAACTGTTAAACAAGAGAGTTGATTATTGTTTTCGTTGAGGTCAAAGCTTACTGAACCGAAAGGGGAGGGTGGGTTTGAGAACGGAAGGTGTGGATAAAGACCTTTGCAAAAATATGGAATTGATTTTAGGTTAAATTAAATTATATTTTTGTGCTGTTAATATTTAAATACAGCGTAATCATGGCAACAAAAAAAAATAAGTTAAGGGTGAGTGTCATGAAAAAATTCCTAAAGAAAAGTTACAAAAATGTAGTTTATTTACAATATGCATAGTAAAAACCATTTAAACTACTTGAAAGCCAACGAAAGATGTCGTAAATTAAGTGCTAAGATTGCACTCCCGCGCATTTCCATTTCTAAAGCTTAAATCTACACTTTGTAAAGACTGAAACACACGGAGCCGTTGAGCCGACGGCAGTGTTTGCGACAATAAATCGCAGAGTCGTCGGGTGGTGCCATTAGTACCACGTCAGCGAATAAAGCACGGAACACACAGATGTTTGCTGGCAGATCCTTTGATAACGGCGGCAGAATAGCCTGGGGATACCGTTGGTGTGCCTTACGCCTTTTCGTGTATGTAACTCAGGTTCTGAATTGCTGTAATGTTGGAATTATCGTTGAAAATGTATTGTACGACGAACGTGGTATAAAGAATCCAGATCGGAAAGACCCGGTGAAAAAATTAGAATTAAAAATCAGAACTGACAATCAGAACCTGTCTTGACATAAAATGGTCCGTTTGATGAAATCATGACATAACTTGTAACAATTTTTTTCTTCATTACGTTATAAATGGATGTTATGATTTTATTCAATCATTCATTCAGTATTTTGTAAGTTTAGTATTTTATTCAAAAGTCTTTTAGTGTGTTCCTGACATTGAGTCGCTGCCGTGCACCGGGCACTGGCGCACTATCATTCACCTTTTGTTTCTTAGCACGTGCGCGAGTTTATTCTCAGACAAATATCGTGGAGCCACTTGCTTTTGATTCTATAAAAGACTCCTGTTTACTTGTTTGTTGAATCGTGAAAGAGAGTAATGGGTCATCGTTTTCTATGTCGCTCTTTGTGCGAACGTAATTTATTAGATAAGTTCATTTTGTTTGTGTATTATTTCGCAGCTCTTTGGGCTTTCTTCTCGGATGAATAGCCTAGAAATGGTCGCAGTTTATTTTGCTTTAACCACTTTGGACATTGTATTGATAAGACACCGTGGCCTATAATCTTTTGTAGTTAGGTTAAAATATGGGAGTTGACACCATGAACCAATAATCTAAGACACTAAAAGAATGCTTTATTTTAGCCCTAAAAACCCTATAAAATTTTAAATTAGCTGTAAATTCGATTTTATCTCGATATTCGAAAAGTAAATCAATTGAGTTGGCAAATTTGTGACGTCGGAGTCTCCTATTTCCATACAAAAGCTATGAAGGAATAGCGTTTTGACAGCTCATAAAAAGTATATCAATTGATTGGTGGTGTCAAATACCCAAATTAGGCGGTGATAAGTCAGTTAAAACTTCATTAAAATCACAATAGATACATTTAAAATGCATAGTTTAGGAAATATAGTAAACGTATCACGTTTTCTCTTCTAACGGTCATTGCTATGAGAAGCCAGGCGTTTCTGTAAAATTACCGCTGCGTTCAAAAGGCCTCGGGTTCAATCGATGGGTACGACAAAACTACGGACTTCTTTACACGGCTCTCGTACCCTGAAGATTAATCTTGGTTTAACAGTTAATTAGGGAACTGTAATTAATTAGACGATGAATAAGTAAGGCTGCCGCGTTTGGAACGATAAAGGGCTCCATCGACTTTGGGGCAAGTCGGTCATTGCTCTAGTATGAGCGAAAAACATAGAATTCTATCATAAATATACTATGACACCTCTTATTTATAAAAAAAGATCCCGAGGAATTGAGAACCTCCTCCTTTTTTTTGAAGTCGGTTAATAAAGAGACGTGTTTTTTTACAAATCTTCTAAATGTGATTTGATGCTAATATAATGCAAAATGCAAGGGATACACCTTGCGTTGCAATTAAAATTTAACTTTCTTTCAATTGTTAAGCGATTAATAAAAAGCTAAAGCTAACTTACCCTTCAGAACACCTGCTGATCAAAGTTTTGTATTAGGCAATACTTTCAGTATATCTAAGTCAAGGCTCAACTCTTCTGCAGCTACGCCTTAGATTACAGATACATTGGTGATAACTTTAATTATGTTAAATAGAAGAAGAAATGTGACCTCTTACTCCTAGACGCGGCCTTATAAGGATCACCTGTTATCGAGCGCCTCGATAGGTACATTCGCACATCGTATCTCAGCAAATCCCTTTCGTCTTGTCGCCTGCCTGCTGTCATCGCCTGGCACCTAACGGGGCGCATTCGATATAAGCGATATTCGCTTTGCGACGCCGACCAGATAACTATCTTACAATCTCATTAGCTAATAGCCAATTACGTTGAGCGACGTGTCCGGGCCGTTTTGTCAGTGACATTTCGAGTTTTACCTATTTGGGCCCGCTTTGGGCGCGACAACGCTTGTCAAATGGTCGTCAATTACTGCGCGGTCGTGGGGTCGTGTGTGCGGGAGCTCTCGAGTGTGAATGTCGTTTGAATGTGTTTGATTTTGTGTCGAGACGTTGCGTTGGCTTCAGGCATCCAAAACGTTACTGGGGATATTGGTTATTCAAAGAAGCAAAAGATGGTCGTGCTTGTTACGCTAGCCTTTAATTAATTTAACAAATAATTATTCATGGTAAACTAACATAGTTATAGAAAAATTGCCTCGTAGATATGTATAATATTAAAATATCCCATGTGGCCTTTCTCTCATAGCAATTATAAAACACAATATTAAACCTGAGTAACCGTAAGCAAATACATACAAAAAGCAAAATTAAAACGCAGATGCATCTCCGTAGCTTCGAAGTAAAAATGTGCACTAACAATGTAAGATTTGTGCGGCAGTGATCGACCGTGCGCACGCGACGTACCGATGTGTCGCTCCGACGCGCGATTAGCGCGCCTTGTTAGTGCGCGTTAGGCGTACATGACGACTGCGCTGTCTGTGTAATTATCGCGCTTTATTTTTCTAGGATCCGAATTGGCTTGGCCTGCTGCAAATAGTCTCTTTCCCCCTAATTGGTGTGCCGTGTGGTTATTTGTAGGTATTTGTATTGACAATGGGCGTTTGTGCATTTAAGATTTACGATTAATTTCCTCTTACACTCCAAAGCTCCTCCGGCTTACTACTAATATCGGATTATCTAAATAATAAACAAATCCTAATCAGCAAGACCGCCATCATTCAATATTAATGAAGCGAATTATTTATGCGTATGTCAAGTCAATTATAATAAACACAATATCTTAGACCTGAGGCATTACCCGTAAGAAAGCAAAACCAGGTTGGTTCGATTTTAATGAATTTAAATGACTTTAACCCTAACCGTTGTCTTACAAAGACTAAAAGACAAGTCACCTAACACGCTCTAAAACAATGACTTTTCTTTGTAAACCGTTTATGGGTGGTCACACCAAAAGTGGTCTAGTAACATGTAAACGCGCCCTATCTGGCCCGGCAGGCACTTGCAGGTGATTTACCCGAGGTCCGCTCTTGTCCCCTGGCTAAGCGACACGACTAATAAATACTGGTAGCGATTTAAAGACGAGACCTAAACGTTAATCCGGAACAAGAACGTCTAGGGTTACGTTTGAAAGGTTTAGGACCTAGTTTTTGTGGTAGTTCAGTGTTGTTGAAGTGTGAAAGTATCGAAATTGTCTGCTAACTTTTTGGTTCATAGATACATTTGGATATCTTGCCTATAACTTGTGTTAATATATGACTTTTGGTGCCATTTTAGCATGTTGCCCATGCTAAGCTTGAATCTAAATTGATAAAGGAAATTTGAAAAATGATGGATCCCGCTCGTGTCCATCATTTTTCAAATTTCCTTTATCAATTTGTGTTAATATGTTGCCTAAAAAGCTTTGTTTCAATTATTTTATTTAGAAAATTTTTGAAGCTTTAGTAATTTTGAGACATTACAAAATAATTAACATACAATCTTTGGTTGGTGTAAAATATATTTCGATTCTCTATTATCAAGGTTTCTTTTTCTTCCCCTTAGGACACTATAAGCTCCCCAACGTACAATCGTAACTCAACCAAGTAAAGAAATAAGGAATTATTGAAACGTTTTACGTATTATCACTCTCAGCGATGGTGAATATTTATGACAATGTTTCAAGTTAGTAATGAATAAAGCATCCAGCTACAACTACAGCTACAACTCAAATTCCTACCATCTCTAACTTAGATAAGTAAACTAAAATCGTTTTTGAATTATGGTTCTAAGGCAGTTCAACCAAATGCTACACAGTAGGTACAAAGTAAAATACCTATAATAATATTTCTCGCTGTATTCTAATAATTCAGCGAATCGATAAGAAACGATCGAGCTCGTTCTGCGGAGGAATGTGACACCGAGCGTTAGAACGGACTTATTAGGGTTTCGTTTAGGCGAGTATTCCACACTCATGACGAGTTTAATCGATTTTATTCAATAGACAGCTTTTTTTATGGTTATCTCTGTCTAGTTTATAAGTTTTCAGGCATTATGAGCGTCCTTTGACCAGAAAAACTATTTGGTTTCAAAGAATTGACAGTTGCTTTATTATATTCATTGTTGGTTTGATATTAACTTGAAGTTATTCAGTATTTCGATCAAATGATATGTACCTGTTATATATTTTCCATGAGCTTAATATGTCGAGCGATATGATGAATGAGCACACGCTCATAATGGAATTTTGAAAGCGATTAGTTTTTAATTCATAACGAAAGTTTAATTGTGTGCTGTTCAAAAGTGATTAAAAACCACTCGAAACTGCACGCTTCGAATGATATTCACAAAGAGATATCTTAAACTGTCAGTTCATCCTGTATCTCCTCACTTTAATATTAAATACACTTTTAAGTGAATGCAATGCGGGTTGTGGTTAAACCAACACGCGATTTCGTCATCGATCAATCTGAATTCTCGTTGATAATGTAATTTTTCATTGAGTGTCACCAGTCGCGTGTGTCCACATCAATGTCCCGATAACGTCTCTCGCACTTTTGAGCATAACTTGTTGAGTATCATTAGCACTACGCACGGCAAATCGCATGAAATTCCTGTAAATGCCGATTAGTCAGTGATCGCGTTAATGGCTCTCAAAACGGCGCCGTAACGCGCGTGCGCACACGCACCCGCCGCTTAATGTGTAGGGCTGCCGCTGAAAACATAATTTTGTTGATGTTGATTCTTGATGGAATAAATTAATTATTTATAAGAGAATGGGCGTTTTGGCCCTTGCGTTGTATCAAGTTGTAACATATTATATAATGGACAGAGCTTATACTAACTTTCACATTCTCAGACCTTTAAGGGCAAACCCTTCCCTTAAAGTCTGCACTCACAATGCTGGACTGGCTGACTTTAAGTTAATTTAACAGTACAAATTATATCCATATATTAGTAAATATTTTTTCACACCACCTGCTCGAAAATGTCAAATTATAAGTCAAGCAACCTTAACGTAAAGTGAGTCATTAGTGGCCGGGGGCACAGCCGGTCAATAATGTTGTACTGGATTTCATTATGACCCGCTGGTCAATAATGTGATTTGAATTTGGAATCTCACATGCTCAGCTAAATTGGCAGTATAGTACTACAAAATGTTTGTTTATTTAAAAAATACTTTGTTTTTCGTACTACGTACTATTATTTTCTCACAGTAGGTAAAAAAAGTAGAGTATCCTCCTCTGGGCTAAAGGTGTCTTTGCCTTGGGCTAGCTTGAATCCCTCGCTGCATTCAGGATTCTTGTATTAACTCCCTCGCTTCGCTCGTGAGTTAAACTCTTAACTCCCTCGCTGCGCTCGGGAATTAAATCCCGAATCCTTCATTGCGCTCGAGATTCAATATGACGCCCGTGACATAAGACACAACTTTAGCCCCTCGGTGCATAATCTACTATTTTGCTGTTTTGTTAGTTTAAGTCGATAGCGTCATAATTAATTATTGTCCCAAATACATTTGTATATGGTGAGGTTACACGCTCTGAGACAATCAATAGTCTTTGGGAATTAGAGTTGTACTATTTGCAGAGAACAGTTTAATAACAAAACAAATAGTAATCAGATCTTCGTACTCCAAGCCCTACTGCGAATGCACCAGTTTAAACCAAAAACAAGTCCCCTAGTCCTGATGGGATTCGCGCGCGCCGAATAGTTCCCACTAACAACGATTACGCCTCTCGATAATCACCTATCGCTGTTCACCACATTCTATTAACATAAAGCTAAGGGAACGTTGAGTCGCCGCGACGAGTCTGCCCGGTATAAAAATGTAATCATTTCATAGAATATTACTATGAAAATGTGGCCAGATCGTGTGAATATGTTGCTTATGATATAACGAGCGTTTATTAAGTAAAGGCACCGCAGCGCTGTGGCAAATGCTACCAACACTTTGGTATTCAGTGCCTTTCGTATCAAGGCGTGTTGGAAGAAAAAGTATTGTATTTCGAACTAGCGGACTGATTGGGAGCGTGTACCTAAATGGTGCTAGTAATTTGAAGCTATTAGCTTGAATATCATTTAGTTGTAGTTTATAGAACAAACTGGTTAGTTTATAAAATCACTTACAAAAGGTATTCCATAAGGCGTGCAAATTATCTCTGTAGTTTTTAAGTACATAATTTTCATTGTTATATTAAATTGATAGTTGAAATTAAGGTTAGAATTCAACAATACCATTCACATAATAAATAAAAATGGAAATTAGTGTAGCGTCACTAACTTTATACTGCCCTTACTTAAGATGTAAAACTTAGAATTTCATGTAATCACAGAAAAAAAACTTATATTTCTTGGGGCTTAGATAGGTGGCAACTCCACTTGTGGAATAAAAATTATAAATATGCCATTTAGTCGGAAATATATTTGCCAAAGGGAAGGTATTATAGGTCTGTTCTGCCTTTAATCGATATCAAAATACGTTTGCATGTGGCGATAGAAAGCAATAGCCATTGGCCAATAGCCAATTATCACCTAAAGACAAGTCTGAGTAGAAATGATCACGCAATGGATAATGAAATGAAATCCTATGCTTATTGTTCGACAATTGAGAATTCGATCATTAAAACTGATTTAAATTAACATGATTTTAGCTTAAACTTACGAAATTTAACAAGTATTTCACCATGAAACCATTTTACGTGTAATAAATGTAGTGACCTGTTCACCGCGGCATAGAATTACGAAGAACTGTAATAATCATAATGTCCACTTGACAGATAATAACTTTGTCTGTAAAGCACGCGTCACTAAGTTAGCTAAGCACTGGAAAGCAGTCAGGATATTCGATTATGTTGCGACAAAATGTGTATTCTGATGATAGAGCTACAGTGGTTAGTCTGGTCATAACTTTGCGCAACGAAGTCTTACCTAATTTTATTTGATCAAAACTGTCCATCTAAATAGATTTATAAGTTTGCCATATTTTATAAATATGGTATCGACTTAGGAAACTTTTTGATTATTTTCTGTTTAAATCGGAGCACTTCAGGTAGCGTTTTGCGAGTTCTATGTTAATTACCTAGTTAAAACTATGATTAGCCTAATATAAACATCATTCATTCGTTTTCTATCCTCTACCGTCTATTAAACCCATAAAAAGACTGGCAATGGCCATAACAATAGCATCGATAATAGAGCTGTGAATTTTAGTAATCATTACCTTTGTCCTCCGTTAAGTGACATTGACGCTTCAACATCGATAGCGCCTGGGATCCAGCTCTCCCCATAAGGTAAAACGCGCGAAGACACATAAATCGTATGTATTTGACGCTCGTTAGAACGCGGATGCTTTGCCGCGGGTCCGACATATGTTCGCACTTTGTTTTCAGATGAGCTTTCATCATACTAACAATATGTCCTTAGCCTTATGTATCGACTGCCGAGATACATCGCCTCTATAAGGCTTATTTGTGCTGTTAGAATCACGTGTGTGTCAGATTGTGTAGATTTTGAATCGAGACCAAATTGAGTCGGTTTTACCTGTTTAAAAATGATGTTGGTTAAGATTTCCAACTCCAGAATGATAGGAATCCATATATTCATCAGTTTTTTTTTAAACAAGAATCATTTGTGGTAACTATGAAGGATTTAAAGAGGTTTATCGTTGTCTGTGACTTTGCATGTCAGCTGACCCTTGAGACAGGCAAATATTAGAAAAGTGTAACGCTTTGATATGGGTTCCTAACTTACACACACTCAACACAGCATTAGGAAACCCTGTCTAAAGTCTGCTAACTCGTTTCATGAGCAACTTTATTATTGTTTGGAGTAGAATTTGTTTTTCTTTTATTTCAAATTCTTTTTTGTATTTATTTACTTTCAACATGAAATGTTTTACTGGTAAGTGGTGTTTTTGAATTCCTCAATTCGCACTTAGTAGTTTTTAAATTTGTTTAGAACCATTCACGTTTTAAAGTTCAATTCTATTTCCAATTGGATTCGCTCAACGGGATTGGCAGCTTAATTTATTTTACTAGCACGTGACATACATTTTGCAACAAAAAGAGAAATATCAGTCGATTAGTTTTTTTTCTATTGATAGGTTTTTAGCGAATTTTCTCGAATACAAAACACGGTATTTAGGTGCTTACGAACAGATGTTGAGACTAGAAACATTGATTAGAGCTGTAATATTAGAACATACGGATACATTTAAAATAAAAAGACATTACCTATGTCTATTTTAGGATCAAGTTATCTGTACTTTACAAGCAATCATGTGTTAGAATGGAATTGGAACTATTTGGTGCGGTTTGTTTATAGTAGGCCAGAAGAAACAGCGTTCATTGAGGATACGATCCGTTGATCCGCGTATCTGACGACTGCCTTAACGGCGGGAACATAGCTTATTAGCGAGCGTTATAACAAAAAATAAAAAGTTACAAGTCAATCAAACGTTGTCTCTGGTGTGTCATCTGCGCGGCGCGCCGCTCGCCTTATACGGTCAAACGTTTGATAGATGAACCGTCGTCAGCTTTGAATCCCTTACGTCCGCAACTATAACATATAAATAACATTTTTATATGAAAATATCAAAGCTCCCTCATACTTCCAACCTAATCACGTAGAAGTTTTTATTGACTATGTTTTGCAGTCGTATATAATTGATTTATATCAGCGCGGTATATTAAATTCAAAATAAGTCAATTTATATCCAATGCGAGGATTGGATAAAGAGAATTGCGACTTTTATGTCTAGCCGTATGTTAGTATTGTGATTGAAGGGGTTTCTTAGTGAGGTCGCCTTGGATATAAGTGGGCTGTTCTATAAATCTGTATAATATACGTCCGCCTTGCAGTGTGAACGTTTAATACATTTATTTGAGATAAATTCTATTCTGGAGCTTTATGTCGAGTTCACTTAAAGGTTGCAAAAGAGTTTTCTAGCTAAATGGCTTTTCAGCTGACATCGCTTTTCAGCCATCAGTAACTCAAAGTGCAGATTTCCATATCCCATTATTGCTATCAAGACGGTAAGTTTTTACTTGCTGTAGTTAGTTAGTGATTTAAACTATTTCATACAAGTTAAAGTGCTCTTTCCTACATACATTTCCAAGAAAACAAGGCTGTGGAGTTTAAAGAATTCCTTAAAAATAAATGCAAAAAGGCTTTGGTGAGTCGTGACCGCGTTCGAGTAATTTGGTTTGCCGGCGGCGTGTTCCCGCGTCCGCGACAGGTGAATGCGCGACAGCGGCGCTAGTGTCGCCCGATACTTCACCCACAATTAGCGGATGCGTTCGGATACCAATTAAATGGACACGGCGACAACTCCTGCGCCTTCGCTCTGGTTAGTTCCAGGTTCAAAAATGCGCGGTTAATCGGTGTTCCATTTACGAATGGCTGTCTTTGTTTCTCAACATTTTAATTATTAGGCACAGGAATAAAATATGTTGATTTGATCCATAATGATGATCCTTAATCATTGGGTTTATCTACTTGCAATAATATGTGAAAGGAGTATTTTCAGTGTTACTAAAGTATTCTTTTGTTTCAGAGCAACGACTGATACGAAATCACGGCAAGGTTTGTTATTTTATTATATTTGGTATATCATCAGATCTGTTTTCTTTAAAAGTACGCAGCCTAGTATACTTACAAGAATATTCTTGTTCTTACATAATAATTTTTCCGGCAGTTGTGAACAACCGGCCAGTTGTGATCAACTCTGCCGCCCCCCGGACTCCGCCGCTGCCGCAGAAAGTCAGCCGAGTTCGGACAAACAGCACGTCAAAAATATCGCCACCAGCTGCCACGAGGAAGAGAACCTCGTCAGGCGTGTTTCAAGTAAGAAATTATTCTAACTGAGTACTGGTCGCCCATTCGTCAACATTTGACCGTAATTTGTTTCTGCACATCATCTCTACCTAAACTTTTGCTATGCCAAATCTTTCACTTCTATGTACGCGATGTTCTTAAAATGGATCAGCAATATTCGCTTCACGTATTAACGCAGATCTTGACTACATTTAAACACATTATATTTTACCGTAAATATTTTAAAAATCAAGTACCAACCTGCTAATAAGCAACAGCTATTGCCGAAGTACTTCATCAGATCTTCACCAACTTTTTATTTGGGATCATCCCGGAAAATATTAATCAAATAATAACAAATGAAAATAGCCATACTGAATTAATACATTGCTGAACATGCATACGAAAAACATACAATTTTTTTTAAGGCTGTAAAATATTATGTATGTATAATGAAGCTTATTTTTATAATGATAACTATTACAGGTTGATGAATTAGAACCAGTACCAAAGAAGATCGATGTTGAAAGCCCACGAAAACGGCCCGAAGTCGTCCCAAACGGGCGCCAAAATTCAAGCGAGAATGATGACAGTAGGAAATCTGAAAAAGTAATTCGTAGCAAAGAAAAGACAAAGTGTAGAGACAACAAAATTAAAACAATTGCAAAGTTCGACAGCCAAGCTAAGTCGAATTGTGTGTCCGCTTTCAAGGAAAGCGATAGTTGGGACTGAACGTAGATTAAATAAGTTGATGTTCTATTCTGGTGTTTTTTTAGTCCTTTTACCCTTTCTCAAAGAATTGCCATAAAACCTTTTTAAAGTAAATAATTGTTAATGGATAATTTAAACAGTGTAATTATCATCATCATGATCTCAGTCCACTGCTGGACGTAGGCCTCTCCTATGGCACGCCACTGAGCTCGATTTTCGGCCTTCCGCTTCCAACCGCTGCCAGCCATTTTGCGTATATAACGTATATATTTAACAGTGTAATAATAATAACAAAATATGAGTTCAAAAAATGTAAATAAACTTGAAATTTAATTTTTTAAATAATAATAATGACTCGATAGAAAAACAAAGTACCTATTTATAAAAATGTCCCAGAGTACTTAGTACTAATTACAGGAAGTGTTTAGTTAAAATTAAGTCAAATATTTAAAAAATAGTAGGTACATATTCGTTTACCGTTGATTTGAAAAAGGAGTTGCTTGCGGGTCTCAGGCTGTCGTACCGGCCACCCTGCTCGATCGAGTGTCCCATCGCGGCTCCTTAGGCGAGTGTGGTCTACGCAAAAACTTTTTAATAGATCACTGTCTGTCAGTAGGTTGTGGACCGCACCGAGAATAGAAGGACAAATTGCAAGTAAAGTTATCAACCTATAGGTATAATAATTTTGTTATTAAGTAAGTTTTGACTTTGTAGATAAATTTAAAAAATATATTGCCCTGTGTACTGAAAATTGAATGCTCAATTTTATATTTACGTAATTGTAGATACCTAACTGAAAAAAATCTAGCCCAAACATTTAATAAATAAAAATATCAATTATTATTCTTTAATAAAAATAATACAAAATGCTAATTTTCTAGTACCAAAACTTAAATAAAATTTCAGGTGAAAAATCTATACTGTAATTTTGCTATCCACTTAGTGAATTATTTACGCTCTATACCTTTAACTATCTACTAAGTTTTAGCATTTAGTTACCTATACAAACAAGTAAGGATTGAGTTAGTAGTAAATACATTAACATGTAATAAACAGTAGAAGAAAACAAATAACAAGAAGAATGAACATAAGGCACTTAATACTAAAGAACGGTTAAATCTTCTGTCTTCTTCGTAGCCTCGTCGTAAGTCGTCGCCAGCACGTTTGGGATTTCCAAGGGCATTGCATAGCAGGAGGCACATGCCGCTTCGAAACCCCAGCTCTACGGCGACATACATTCACGAATACAGTAGACTACTAACATGAATAAAAACTATAAACTATTGTAAGTGGCGTAACTATACTGTTTGAGGCCTTTGGCAAATTTATCGGATGGGGCCCTTTCTTTGCTTGGTATAAGTATATCGTCATGGACTGGCCTTCTCTGGCCGGGGGCCCTCCTTGCCAGGGGGCCCATGGCATTTTGCTGGTTTACCTATAGTTGCGCCACTGAACACAGGAAGATAAATTAACAGGTGCTTACACAATATACAAACTTATTTTAAAAAACGAGGATAATGCCATCTTAAATCTATTGACATCTCTATTCTTTGACATGCGAACAACACGATAGTGTCTGGTATAATTTAATCAATGGTTTAAAATTGAATCTTTTTGCATAAGGCCAGGGAGTGAAAGTCGTCTTAAAGCATCTAAAATTGTCCATAAAACAATTTACAATTTATGTTACTTTATTTGCAAACTAGATGTGCCCGCGACTCCGTCCGCGTGGAAATTCGGAAACAGCAAAAGTATTTTAAAATTGTTTTTAATATATTAGCTAAGTTTGAGCGAATTCGATTTAGTAGTTTTTACGCCATGCCGTACTATTTTATTACACGTATAGCTGTTGCCAGCGACTTCGTCCGCGTGTATTTCGGATAAAACACCAGTAGTAAATTGAACTTTTAACAGAAAAAAATACCTACCAGGCAGGCTTTTTTAAGGTTAAAAATCTTTAAACCACTTATTTAACTAAGAATACTTTCGGTATTTAAAAAAACCGCAAAATTGAACGGTAATTACGGAAGTTACAAAAAGTCTATTGAAAATAATATATAACTGAAGAAGAGAACATAAATAAATCCGTTTTGTGCGTTTCTGAGTTCCTGTACATTGAAACTACTGTAGAAAAAAAAATTCCAAGGATAAAAGACAACCGTGACGGCCTGATTGGCGCAGTGGCTAAGCGATTGGACTGCTGTGCTAGGGGTTGTGGGTTCGATTCCCGCAAAAAAATTGTGTGATCCGTAGATGTTTGTCCTGAGTCTGGGTGTTCGTGTATGTGATATATTAAGTTTGTGAAATGCACCAATGCCAAAATTCCTAGTGTGGGGCGACGTTTTATTTAAGAAAAAAGAAACCTATACAATACAATACAACCCATTTTTATTATTTTGGATGTTTTGTCTGTTTGTCGGTTTATTCGAATAGTAAACCATTGCAGTTAACTCTTATAAAAAAAAATATTGTTATAGAACATATCATAACGACACGCTTGTATTCCGCGAAGGCGTAGGCAGAGGTGCACATATTGTACCTACTCCCACTTTATCGCTATATATTTCGCTAGGTTTGGTGTAGATCCCAATGTAATAGGGGGCGAGCCTATTGCCATGAATCCGGCACAGTATCTCAACAGACAAAATGTATAGAGAACTCGTGACCTAAGAGTAAGCGTCGTACGATTGTGTGTGCGTGTAAGAAGCAGCTAAGTATTCATAATATTAAAGGCTGCTTTAAGGCTGCGTGAGTCAATGGTAATGGTTGATTTTGAATGTCATGGCGAAGGCGAATAAGTCTGTACAGTGTACACTCAGCCGAATTACACAGGATAAAAAACTATCTTGCTGCTAGAATGTCAATATATGACGCTGCCTTTTAAAAATCTATTTAAGACCGTAATTTTTGTTCTGCATCGTGAGGAAACCGGCACACCTGAGATATTTTTCAACGGTGTGTAAAGCCATGTCAGAGGCCTACAGGCGGTTTAAACTCTGACACCAGGTTATTCATCAACCATACGATACGAAGAAGATCCAAAGAGTCAATAAGAACCACGTCCGTTCGCATTAGCAGTGACAATGTGAGTAAAGGTGGCGTGAGAACGCCCCCACCCTTTTTAAAAATGCAGCGTACATGCGTATAGCCGTACCCATACTGGCGCGGCGTGATTTGGAAGTTTTACTTCATCTATATCTTATAAACCGATTTCTTAATTTTTTTTATATAAAATAGGTATTAAAATGTACTTTTTGAATATTGGAGTTTGATAACGATATATCTATGTGAAATACAATATATTTATATATTTTAGTAATACACTTAAAGAAGTGCCTAACGATTAAACACGTTATTGTGGCTAATTTATAAAAGATAGATATACTAATAAGGACTTTTTTGTAGATCTTTTAGAGACCATAATTTTTGTAATACATACTTTTGGTGTATGATCGACGTATGCGAGGATAAGAGCTCGAAAGCGCATTTTCATCCGACTTGCTTCAAATTTATCGTTACTGCTCAGCTCCTATGTGTTTTAGCGTTATGTTATATAGCCTATAACCTGCCCAGGCGTATGGACTACAATCGTACCAAGTTTGGTTAAAATCCCTTCAGTAGTTTTTGACCCATGCGTGCACATACAGACAGACAGACAGACAGACCGACAAAAATTTTACTAATTGCATTTTTGGCATCAGTATCGATCACCAGTTATCCTCCAATGATAATTTTGAAAATATATTCAATGTACAGAATTGACCTCTCTACAGTTTTATTATAAGTATAGATGAGCTTTTTGACTCCTTGCACGAAATATATTGTATTTATAAACACTGTGTATTACTACTTATTCCAAATTTTCAACTTAACTGTTGTTCCAAAGAGTGTTTGACATTGAATAACTATTGAACTGAGTAATTTATTTATTTAATACTTCAGTACAGATGTGTACAAGGCGGACTTAATGCCTTAGGCATTTTCTACCAGTCGAACCTGAGGTAGTGCAGAGATAAAAACAAGGTAGATGCACAAACAGTTGTGAAAGAGAGAAAATAAAATACATACATATATTATAATACTCTAAGAAATATAATACATACATAAATACATACATACAATATAATAATATCCATAGTGTAGTGGAGATATATTATGAATCCGTCGATGACTTGTCGAGTAAGTATTTTTTAATTTTTTTTTTAAAGTTTAGCCGATTGTGTATCATCCTGATCTCACGAGGGAGCGCATTCCAAAGAAGAATAGACTGAATGAAGAAGGTAGAGTGAATAAAGTCAGAGCGATGAGAGGGACATTGAAGGAGACGATTACTGGAAGAACGTAGATGCTTATTGTGGTTGTCACAGAGATAGTGAAAGTGAGATGTAAGGTATGTAGGAGAGTGTGGCAGAAATAATATGGAGAATAAGGTGGTCAATGCCCTCATGTTTCTGCGTTGGCGGATAGGCAACCAATTCAGTTGCGACCGATACGCAGATATATGGTCATATTTACGGAGATTGAAAACGAATCGAATGCAGTTATTTAGAAGTCTGTCGAGTTTATTGAGCAGATCAGCATTCAGGTCAAAATAGCAAACATCACCATAGTCGATTATGGGGAAAACCAAAGTCTGCATAAGCATAGCCTTTGTGTGAGCAGGCAACAAGTTTTTTAGACGATAAAGCGCTCGTAAGGTTCCTGTCACTCTTTGACTAACATTGGCGACTTGGGGTCGCCAACTAAGGTTAGAGTCGAGATGAAGACCAAGGTCTTTGACGCTTGGACTCAGAGGGATAACAAGACCATTGAAAATGACAGGTGGGATAGTCACACTGCTCAGGCTGCGAATGTTTCGGTGGCTCCCTAGGATTACGGCTTGGCACTTGTCCGGATTAACTGCAACACCGAACCTCTCAGACCAGTCTCTTATACCTTCCAGATCCCTATTAATTGCAATGATGGCATCCGATAGATTCTCTAACCTAGCCTGTGAGTACAATTGCAAATCGTCTGCATAAAGATGATACGCACACCGAAGTTTTTGGGTAATCATGTTAATGAAGATAGAAAACAGAAGAGGAGAAAGTATGCCGCCTTGTGGAACGCCAGACAACAGGTCACACCAATTTGAAAACGAATCCTCAAAATGCGCTGCCTGCTGACGTCCCCGAAGGTAGGAAGAAAACCACTCCAGCGCCCCGGAAGAGACCATGAGGTGGGAAAGAATGGATAAAAGGATGTCGTGATTGACGGTATTGAAGGCATTGGAGAAATCAATCAATACCAAAATCGTGACTTTGGAGTCCTCCATTCCAGCCCTAATATCGCCAGTCACTTTCAGGAGGGCAGAAACAGTACTATGACCAGGTCTAAACCCAGACTGCAAAGGGCTCAAAAGGTTGTTTTGGAGCGTAAAGTGCGACAGCTGTTTATGAGCACAGGCTTCCAGCACCTTGGACAGGAAGGGGAGGATAGATATAGGGCGGTAGTGACTTGGAAGGGAGGGATTCGATATTTTAGGTAAAGGAAGAACATGGGCTTTACGCCACAACGACGGAAAATGTCCTGATTTTAGGGAAAAGTTTACAATATGGGAGATGGCTGGAAGGAGATGATCCAAAGCTGTGGTGATCATGTTGCGACTGATGTTATCACAACCCACAGCCCTGGATTTAATGGATAGAATGATCTTCTTAATCTCTCCCGACGTAGCTGGAGTGAAGCTGAAAGGGTTTATGTTGGAACGCGTGAGACCTGCGATGATGTTGAGGGTGTCAAATTTGGTAAGATGATCTAACTGTGAAACAGTGGAGAAATGGCTGTTTAGATCGTCTAAGCTGACTGAGTTCGGAAGGTCCAAGTGACGCGATTTGCCGATACCTAAAGTGCCAAGGAACTTCCAGATATCGGCAGAAGATGAGGAAGAAATATTTTCGAGAATATGACGGCGTTTGGCGTTGCGTATCATCTGGTTGCAACGATTCCTAGCTGTTTTGAAGACGGCCCAGTTATCTTCAACACGGTCCTTTTTGAATCGACGGAAAGCTCGATCCCTTCGCCTCATCGCCATCTGAATTCCCCTTGTCATCCAAGGTGCAGGAGCACGCTTAATTCTCACTTTTTTCACTGGGGCATGGACATCGTAAAGCCCTATGACTGCCTGATTGAAAATACGCACTTTGTCATCGATAGTAGTGGCCTCTTCGAGAGGTTTCCAATCTATTCCGGCTGCATCGCTTTGCAACTTACCTACGTCTAGGCGCGCAAAGCAACGCTTATGCAGAACCTTGGGTTTGGGCTTAGGAGGTTTGAGAATATATGAGAGAAAAATGAGGTCGTGGTGGGAAAAGCCAGGAGCAGACAACTGACCGTGAGAGGAAACGCGGGTAGGACTAGAGGTGAGTATTAGGTCAAGCCAGGTATCCTCTCCAACTGTATTATGGTGAGTTGCTTGTAGAGGTAGGACGTGGAGACTGGCTGACTCGATGAGGTGAAGGAGTTTGTGAGCGCGAGGGGAGTTTTGATCGAGGAGGTTGGTGTTAAAATCGCCCATGATGATGTGATGTGCATATTCTGGTCCCAGAGATTCTAGTACCAATTCGAATTCGGTGAAGTAGTTAACAGTAGGGGGACAGTATACCACCCCTAAAACTGCTTTTGCTCCATTGACACAAACCTCAAGAAAAAGATACTCTGCGGTGGCTGAGTAGTTAGGTGAGGAAGAGAATAGGATTTTATAAGGAAAGTCGCTACGCAAGTATATAGCTACACCTCCTCCACCCTTCCCGATCCTATCATTCCGGATAAGGATGAAGCCAGGAAGAGGGTAGAAAGTTGACGGAAGATGAGGTTTGAGCCAAGTCTCAGAGACCAAGATGGCGTGGACATTGCTGTTGGCGAATGCTTCGTGTAGATCACTGAAGTGGCTAGGTATACTTTGCGCGTTAAGGTGACAAACATTCATCAGCCGATTCTGTTGGGAATTAAATCTATCGCGCAAAGTTTCACCTAGAGTGTCTGTCACGGAAGAGAAGCTAATATCACCTGATGACGTATTTGATTCATAAGCAGAGAAATACAATTCACTATCGGATATCATAATATATAACTATAGAAAAAAAAAATATAAATTAAAAAAAAAAAAAAACAATAATTAACTATGTGCTTACGTTATAAGTACGCAGTTTGCATCTCTGCACCACCCGCCAGCCAATAATAACAACAAAATAATAACAAAAAACAAAACACACGATAATAAAAAGAAAGAAAAAAAAAATATGAAAAGGCAGGTTTCCAAAATAAAAGTTGAAGTGATTTGATTGACACTTGAGTTGACAGTGACAGTTGTAAAGTTGACATATCTACTCACAATTATTCACATGCAACGAAAAATATATTTCGTCGAAACACCGGTACTTTTAACAAATATAGTTAAGGGTATCTTTAAGTCGATATACTAGTTGCGACTTACTAACAAGTGAGGTTGTACACACACTTTATAAAAAGCAATAGAGGGTGAAAATCTAAGAGACAACAACAATCACAACAAGAGTATTTATCATAATAAGAGTAGTGGAAACTATACAATATTGAAAATATAAATCAGTATTAAGAGTTTGATGGTTGAGGTACGTACCGAGTGAAATAAGTGAGTGTGGTTGAAGATAAGAACATGAAGAACAGTTTTTAAGTCTAATTACACTGTTTTAGGTTGAACTGCGGCTGCATTAACGGTCCTGGCATCAACACAGGGTGCGCTCTGAGACCTTGGGTACCTGGACTTTAGGGCATTCAACTCGTCGGCGGATGAGATCTTATGCCGTTTACCGTCGGGCGTTTTTATGACAATAGTGCCATCCTGGGTCCAACAAGAACGCATCCCAAAGTACAGGCGACTATTAGTGAAGACGGATTGCCTGGATCTAGTTAAGAACTCTTTTACTGAGATGGAGGACCCCTTCAAACCTGTCTTCGCTCTCCAGACAGAAGATTTGTCACCTTCACAAGAAAACCTAATAAGGATTGGGCGTTGATTTTCACTACTTGCGGCTCCTAATCGGTGGCATATTTTAACAGAGGATGTGGTGATGTTCCTAAGCGCCAGTTTGTTGTTTATAATGCCCAAGGCTACTGCTGTGGTGTCTTCCTTTTCCGCCTCAGGGATGCCCAGAAAGATCAAAGCTTTCCTGCGATGCCGAGTCTCCATTACATCAACCTGTCTGGAACATTCACTAATCTGCTTCCGTAGCAGACCAAGCATGTTGAATATGAGCTCTCTAAATGTCCTGAACTCCTCAGCAACCTTCGCCACAGTGTCCTTAGCAGGCACTGCACTCTGGATCTGTGCCTCAAGAGCTTCCATTTTTTTAAGGAAACTTTCCTCAAGTGTCTTCTGTGCAGATAGAATGTCGGCGAGTTGAGACATATTGGTGCAGGTGAAAGTGAATTATATAGTAATATGGGTAATAAATTTGTGTCTCCTTAAAGACCTGTCCGTTACTTTTTACACTCGAACGATCACATGGTAGCTTTCTTTTAGTTTTAAAAGACAACATTATGAAATCCATTTCTACTTATGCATTAAAAATAATTAGCATGTTACGTACTAATCGAAGTTATTCCAAGAATTGTGTTGAATACGTTTTCGTTTAAAATTTCTAATGTTCAATCTAGGTACACAAATAGACGAAGCTGTCTAGAAGCACTATATTTCCCGCTCATTGCGCAGTTGATGAATGAGCCGCACAGGTGACAGTGTCGTGAACTCGTGATCTACAATACAATGCGCTTGCGCCGGCTACATGAAAGCCCTAGATGAGCGCACTTAATTAACAAGTGACATTGTATGGGACAATTAGTGGGCGCCACAATTGTTAGGAAGTTTGGATTGGAGTATCTGGTGGGTATTTGGTCAATTAATTCTGTTGAGGATTGCTAAAGCATATTTGCATAATATTTGTATTGATAGAACTAGAAATTTAGATATAATAATAAAACTGACTATTCTTGGGAAAGGAGATTGGGATGGCAACGTCCGTCGCATCCTGGGAGGTGATCGATTTTTCGGTTTACTCCACTTTGTAAGGAAATCTGCTAGATGAATCACAGTCAAGTTTCTTTTTTTTTCGAGTCGACGGCACTTAAAGTGTCCATTGCCGGGCACGTGGAAGACAATTTAAAAGTCTTCCAAAACAACTGGCCAGAGTGCTGAAAGAAACCAGTGTAGGTAGGTACCTATCCAAGAAATTATTTGCAGTGTTTACATTATGTTTAAGTAACTTATATTTTAACATACGTATCTCCCAGTTCCTTTATAAATTAAACTACATATATATCTAATGTTAAGTCTCCAGTATCTTCTTGGTTGTTGGTATCTCCGTTCGTTGAACAAGTCCATCATAGCTTGGGACTTAGCAGGCCAGTAAGAATGACACACCGACCAGACCGCCAAGACCCTCGCAGTGAATGGACTGATCTTCTAGAAGTTTCTTCATGATCACCGTCAATATAGGCTGCTTATTAGTACCTACTTATACTATATTTATAGCTATTTTCTATCTTATGCTAGTGCTAGAAGCAGGTTGATGGTAATTGATGAAACAATTCGAGGATGTACTTGTAAACGGTTGGTTAACTAAAACGTATATCTAAGTACCAATAGGTATCTAATTGTAACCTAGGTACAGATACAATTCGGTACGGGAGGCAACGAATGTGACTTTAGTTCTATGTATTTTTTGGTAAATGAGTGTTTAACATATCTTTATATAAAACAAATTTATACGTTGACTAAAAATCAATTGAAAAGTGTGAATCCACATAGAATATGTCGATAAGCGTTGAACATTCGTTGCCGACTGCAGTATTACTTACCATTTATTTTTATTTCTAACTACTAAATATGCTTATAAAATGTTCTCCGCTTTGTGGCTGCATTTTATAACGATGTGGTTCTTCCTTATATACCACCTGTAATACCTACACTAGATATCAAGGCATACCTGTAACAAAGAGGTTTAGACTTTAGATAATTAAATAGATTAACTTCTAGTCATGAGGTAAATAGGTACCTGCTTACACGCATCGTTGTCATACCATTGATCGTAATTAGAGAAAAATTCTTGTGTATTAGTACACCATTGAAACTTTTAATAATTAATTTCTATACACCTTGTTTTACAGCTGTGTTCGGCCATTTATGTAGTTAAAGACCCAATCGATACTTGAATCGAAATAAAAACTATTCAAAAACAATCAATTTCCGTATCCCGCATACGCAAAATACCTAATTGTTTGAAAACGTTTCTATAATTGTCTCTTATTAGGAACATCAAGGTGTATGAAATATACATTAAACATTCGCAATTACAGTGTTTCTGTAATTGTTTACGATATGGCCGCGCGATACTCGTTTATTTGCGGCAATTTCATGACGTCCATGAAACTGTAGCAATCGCTCAATTTGCCGTAAAACAATAAACAACGCACTCCACCTTTATTATAATTGTAGGCTATCGCTATAATGAGGGTAGAGACAATACTACATTCGTAAAAGTAGATTAATTTAAAGTGAAAAATGTGTAATAGCGCGCTTAACCACCCCTAACGAAGTTGATTCTCAAGCGCTAATTGAAACCTAGTTTGGTTTAAAAATGCCAGGCAGATCGTTGGCGAAATAGCATCGGAATATGTTGCGCATTTACTAAAACATTTCGACTCGTAGGCGCCTGCGCCACGATAATTGCACGTAAATATGCAACGGATAACTGAAAAATGCCTTTTTTCTTGTGCCGGAGTTCTTGTATTTCGTATAAAATACTATTGTTACATTACGTACAACATACCTTGAATGCACATAGTACTTCGATTGAATGCCAGCTTTGAAAATCCAAATTAAAATACTTAAGTAATACAAACTTTTACACTTCAATTTCGCTTCAAATTACAATTGTATCTTAGGTACCTACTCCGTAGGCGTTAGGGTATCTACACACCGGCGATTAATCAAGCTCACATCGTCGGCAGGTGAAGAATGGCTCGCGTGTTGGCCTCAGGCGGCGATTACAGATTGTGCCGCCGCTCCAACGCCTGGTCGCACTTGTGCAGGATGCCTTACAACAATCGCAAGATGGTGTTAAACTCCTAAGACTGGCAACGTGATGTTTTGCCCGGTTTATGTTGAGTGTTTTATTGGACGGTTATTATGGACGTAAAGTATTGGAGTTTTGATCAGTTGGCGTATTTATTTTATTTTATTTTATTCGGAAAACTTACAGCTAGTATTCTAGTGGATAATGTGGTTTTGGAATTCAAGCGATAAGTATTTGAGAGGGTTACGGAAGTACTGAATCCATGAAACATTTATGACGCAATCAAGATAGTCAAGATAGTCTTCATGCTATGTAGCTAGGAGCAAAATTTGCGAAATCTTATGCAGTGGCGAATTTGCAGTCTTAACCGCCCTTGGCCCCAGGCCATGTAGTAAGTATTCTTGTTATTATCAGTGAATTTTTTGTCACGATTTGACGCCCCTAATATCTGGCCGCCCTAGGCCTGGGCCTACTGGTAAGCCAGGCGGGCCTTAGGGTAAATCTGCTACTGATCTTATGACTATTTACTACAAGCATCTTTCTAATTGTTAGTAACACATTCCTCATATACATGGGAAAGTTATAATTTACCTATGTATCTGCATTAAAACCTACTTATCTACTCAAAAAAAGCACTATCGTAGTTATATTAGGTCAAAAAAGATAATTGTAAGACTTGTTATGCTTAAATCCATGTAAAGCGAAACAAATTAACATAAAATAAGTATCTAACTGTTCCCAAGATGTGGAAATGTTATACGGTAGTCGGTACGCAGCGCACGACCTAAACATACGATTATTGCAATTGTCAACTCATCGGCGATACCGCCAGCGGCGATTGTCGCAGACGTTCAGTCGTGCGTGAGTAGTCCGCTTTATACGTCGCTTAGTGGACCCGATTAATTATGATTTATGTAATTAATGCAGTATCAGCTGCAGGGATTTAAGCATTAAATCAATTATGTGCCTAATGAATTATATGTAATTATGGTTTCATATCGTATTCAATGGAGTTCGTAAATTAGGCGTGAATAATCATAGCTGGTAATAGTTTCCCGAGGCAATATTTTTAGTTGTCATTTCAATTGGTGGGTTCACTAGACAGTGAACACGAGACTCTAGTGTTGACAGGAGCACATTATATCATACATATCTATGTACTCACATATTGCAACCCTTTAAACTAAGCTTATGTGTTAAAGATTATAATGAACATATCTATATAATAATACATACCTACATCTACCGATGAGGCACTGGCATGTTTGAAGGAATAACAAATATGAAAAAAAAAGATCCTGACGAATTGAGAACCTCCTACTTTTTTTTAAGTCGGTTAGAAATCAGTAATCTGACTCACTCGTACAGCTTCTTTTGATCATAGCCTCTTCAGCTTCGTCCACATTTCCAGTAGATACTTCGGCCCAGTTGTTGCTAGTTCATTATATTTATTTATTGCCATAATACAGTAATGGAGAACTGTCGCTACTCGTGATATTTGAACAATATATTATTCTGTTCTAATAAACCGGACGACACGGTCTTTGTCTGCCCGTAAGAAGCTAATACAGCTTTCATTATTCACAAATATAAATCATAAGATTTATATTTAGATGATAAATTCGTCTAAAATAATCCCGTCTGAATCGAATAATGGCTGTCGCATCGTTACTCGCCCTGGGCAAATCGATTCATTCGAATAATAGAAATCGCTAGACGTCGCTCGCGATTCAGTTATCGATAGTTTTGTTATTATACCGAGTGCTGACGGGAAATTGAGTGCTGAATCGATTATTCGTTTATAAGTAATGCGACGCTTCGGGCTAAAATAAATAAAGGTAGGTTTCGTTGTTTGAAAATCGATACGATTTTACCGTATTCGATTATTTATTCATGGAATCGGTATCTGTTATTTCTTGGTTTGTTGATTTAATCGGTAAATAACCGTTTCTTTGGCTCGAGGACGACAGAGGAACGTGATCTTCACGTTGTTCGTCCCTGTAAGTGATTGCTGCAATTTTCGAAATGGGATGGGTGGACAATGGACAACGACGAATGTAAGCGGTGTTCGTTACAAAGTAGTACTTAACGGAGCTGGCGGGGTCAGCGAGGCCTGCCGATGTAACGATGTTTATACAACGATGGTAAGGTATTGTACTCAATATAATACTGAGCACTTTCCATCAAACTAGACTGCAGGCTACATTATCTCTTCCATTTATTTCCATTCCATTCCAAGTTGAAGTTCTAGGCGTGGCCTTTCAGTTCATTCCGGGATCGGTTAGCATATTTTCTAATAATATAATTCTGAATTTGTTAATAGCTGCTTCGATAATAGTTAAGTACCTACGTAATAATATTTGTAAATAAATGCATCGAATCGTCTTGTGCGCTGTAAACCAATTCTATTCCCTACCACAGAATAGGATCCAAAACTCCGTGCTAAATAAAAGCAGTTACAACATACAAGAAGTTCTTTTCGTGCATACACGACAAGGTTCTGCACAATTCATCATTACATCAAACCGGTATCATCAAATGCTAAGTATAGGCCTCCTTTTTCTTCTGCAACTCCTACTTCTTTAATCAGAGCGTCTCTTGTCCAGGTGTCTAAACAAATTATTAGTCCCAAAAACGTTTGCACATGCGCAGAATGCACTTGGACAGCCACTTAAACTGTGTGTGTCTACTTGTGCAACCACAGGACCAATCAGAGTCACCCAATATACTACACCTAAAACAACTCAATATGCATTTAGAATATCTAATACATAAAACCCACAACCTCAACCCAGATACATGGTGCATTAGAGGATTACACCCCCCCTCTACCCCGCCGGAGCGTCCCGTTACATCCAGTTATAAATAATGCAGCAGCATCAGATAGTCGCCGTAATGATAACGACTATGGCTTCAGTTAACTGATATTATTTAAAACAAACCCTCCATTGTTCATTTAATAATGGTTCTATTTTGTGATCATATCGACAGAGGTTATCTGGTTAGTTTTGTTGGATGTGACGTTTTGGGGTTTAATTAGCTTCAGTAATCACTAAATAGAGCTGATGATTTTTACTTTGTGGAATAGTCAAATAACTTTGTTTTAACTGGGTAAGAACGTTTCTCAGGCTCATTGACTGAGAAAAATGTTGGTGTCCCTAATATTTAACGTGCAAAGATCTGTACCTAATTGGCTGTAGGTTAGGTGACTATTTACGTATATAATTCACGTGTAAAATCTTACTGCCCTTCTGACACATCACTGGCCCAAAACTTGTTAAAAGAACTTCAGGAATAATCATAAATAAATTAATGTCCCTGAAAGTTTTCATAAACTTATCAAATTGACACCATCTTTGATCTTGAAAAGCTAAGGCTCTTGCAGCTACAACTAAGGTATATTCTTTAGACAAAATCGCGTTCAAAAGCTAGTTATTAATATAAATCAGTGCGAAGCGGGCCCGCGGCGACTCGACCCTAGTTCCTGTGTGGCGAACAGTCCGCGCCGTAGGAAACAGGTGTGCTCCGTACTCTGTTATCTATGGCCACATCGCAAGAAGACCCGGGCTCCGAGGAATTTTATCTATGGTTCCTGGTTTTACGGCTGTGGGGTAAATTGTTAGATTTTAAGTATCCCATTACTTATTCACAGAACAAAAATTGCTGTATGTCGCAGGACTCATATATACATATGTATGTGATAGGTGATTTATACTGTGTATTAGAATTACACTAAGGAAATTGTGTCTTAGTTAACCGTCTATATACTTCCTTAAATATTTTACCTGAATCAGGAAGAAAGTAAAAATTGAATAAAAAAATTCTTTGATTTTATGTTGCGATGCCAAAAAACAATGCTTACAATTTCTGACTACACCAATTTAATCGTGAGCTTAGAACAAAAGAGCTTTCGACAAACAGTAATATGAAAGGCCCGCTGGACAAAGTAGCACTCACATTCAAAGCTCAATTGATTCTGTGTACAGTCGGGTACGATTTATTGTTTAGTTTCGATTCCAGCCGCCTTTTGTTTGGCCGGCGATGCCCCAGTCACGACTCCGTTGGAATTTCTAATACATCGAATGGCTTGATTTTATTTCTATCTATTTATTAATCCGTAAGATTTTTCGCAGTCGGCAATTTATTGTGTGGACTGTAGTTTGCTGTTCGGTACAGGTGGAGTTTCGTGTTTGTTTAGTTAATATAGTGAATAATCTAAATACATAACTGACCTTCGTTTAGTGGTCGCAAGCGCTGACTGAGAGGATAGTTAGACGAGGTCCTGGGTCAGGTTCCTGGATAAAAAGTTATCGGGTTTACATTAGTAATGGACTTGTGTCCGGCCCGAGAAATTTGTAAGAGTTTTATCCCTATTACAAAATTGGCCGAATGCGAGTGCTAGTTCCGTGAAGCGTTGTAAAAGACAACATATCACAGAAGATACATGATTGTCAGGATACAGATCAGGAGTCTATGGTTAATAAACCCACATTTTATAAGTCTTATAGTCTTAAGTATTTTCTCATAAGTCCTATGTGACCCATTCCTATTCATCGGGTCCCACAGATATGAAACATTATTCCTTATCTTACCGTTACTATATGACAAGGAACATCGCTAATAAACAGTAATATCTTCCGCATTTAAATCTTACTTGTCCAATAACAAGCGACAGATACTCCAAATACGTAAGTACATGACATTGTCCTGCTAAAGATGAGCATGCCTTCCAAATATAGCTCAACACAGCCTTCTGCAGTGTTGAGCATTGTGTTGAGTATTGAGCACAATGCGGGTGCCGAGTATTTCATAAACGCGGTCGAGCCACGCGTACACATCGCGAATTAAGCTAAAATTCAATGCCGAGTAGCGTCAGCATAAGAAGATTGATTTTATGAGGAATAAACTTCTAAAATAGAAAATCTTTATTCTGGATTACTAAACTGCCGATTGGACAAGTGGCTGCTAAGCGAGTCTACTGACACGAAGTCCTAAATTCGAATCCCGGGTCGGGCAAAGTGTTACTGGATTTTCTATTTGGTAATTTTAAGTAGCAGCCTGGAATCTGGATTTGTGGCGGAAAATAGCAATAGGCCCCGCCCTCTATAATATTGGGAGTTCTAACTTGGGTCCTTTATCATAAATGGCGAAATGTGGGTTGACTTTGACCTTTGTCTACCATTCGTGGAATACAGGTTTGATGTAAGGTTTTGTGTCAAATTGCTAGCTAGTAATTTTTTTTTCCCAAATAATATTTAGGTCGGGTTCTAGTCTAAGCAGATGCAGAATCGCCAAGGCCAATAAGTGTTTATCAAACATAATTTTCATACATGCACAATGCAATTTAATCTTTTGTGCTACCAGTACCTGATGACAAAAGACGCATGCGCGGGGGCGTCGAGCCCACGCGACACGTCTCTAATTAACCAGCTTCAATTAACTGCACAACGCGCTGCGTAATTGTGTTGCTGACTGTACACGGCGGACACTATTGTCCCGTAAATATTTGTTCGCTTGATTGCTGTTGCTATCTGTGTGTGGTGAATATAAAATGTATTGGGATTTTGATTTAGAATTTCTATTTAATTGCTACTGTTATTCGATCGCTGGCGTTAGGATTCCTATGAGGTCTGCTTCGTGTACTATGGATGGAAGTGGACAATGTGTTTTTTTACTCATTGTGTTTCTTTTGTGATCTATATTAAGTACTTCATTGCGGGTTTGAACCATTGAAACGCTTCAACATTCCAAGATTGTCAATTAATTTCTCTGGTATAAGCCAAGCTTCATTTTATCGGTTGTTTTTATGTTTTAATTGAATTTTTCCTATCATTGAGATCTTGGCGGATAGACCCATTGAAGCAAATATCTCTAGGATTTATCTTTATCAAAATAAATTATATGATAACTAGTGTGTTTTTTTATTAGAGCAATCCTCTACAAAACCAATGAGGCGCAATTGAACAAATAAATATAACTTCTTCACCTGAGTTTATATATATTTGGTATCATTTACTATATACGCCGGTGTATTCGGGAATGCCCGACTAGTTTCGAACTAGAACGGAGCCCTTATTCATGAGCGGCGTACTTATATAGTAAATTATATGGATAACACTCACGAAAGTTATTATAGTAGTATATTTGGTATATGTATTTTTTATTGAAAAACACGAACTAAAATTTCATAACGTGTACTACTTAATTTTGTTAAGCAAATCGCTTCGTTATAAACTTGATTTCATAACAGGTTAACATCTAACGGCCTCAAATCTAACTTCATAGTTAATGGCCAGTATCACCCTTGGCTGCCTGAGGGTGCAAAGAGTTCCAATTACTGGTACTAACGAGACATGAACTGATACTGTTGCTATGTCATACATTTGTTATCAAACGTTAATAGAACTGCTACGAAGACGGATCGACTAGGGTTCTTCTGTCATTTCTTTAATCACTTTTGTGATTGAGACGTGGAATTTATTTTGCGTTGCTTTCTATTCAATAGTGCTGGGACAATTTTTGAAGTTTTTTCGTTAATATTATTTTTAAGATTTTTTTTAAACATCGCCCCACACTAGGACTTTCTCCTGTATCGTGGGTGCGTTTCGCAAACATGAAAAAATCACATACACAAACACCCAGACTCGAGACAAACATCTGCGGATCGCTCAAATTTTTGTCCCGTGCGGGAATCGAACCCGCAACCCTAAGCGCAGCAGTCCAATTGCTTAGCCACTGCGCCAATCAGGTCGTCATATTAATGTCAATGAAATAAATTTTAAGGTAGCTTGTACTAACATATATTTCTTTCAATTTTCTATTCTTTAGTAGAGTAGAAAAATTATCGTTGTCAAGTTTTGCTTCTGGTTTTCCCAATATGTTACCGGAAATTCTACTCTTGGATAAATAAATCAAAGCAAAACGAGGCGATTTTTAGACAAAGGCATTCACATCTTTTTAACCGGCTTCAAAAAAAGGAGGAGGTTCTCAATTCGTCGGGATCTTATTTTTCATTTTTTTTGTTTTTTATTTCACATCGGCAGTCGATAGTATTTATTTTTAGCTCGCATCACAACGACTTAATATTGCTGATTAAATGTCAGAGCAAATCTTTAAGTATCAAAATATCTGTATGGATTTATGTCTAATTATTTGCAATACCTTTTATGGAAGAAGAGACAACTAACATGTAGTAATAGCTTCATTACAAACTTAATTGGTGAGTTGACGCTCAAATCAATCAATGTGTCAGCGGGCGGCGACGTTGACGCGTCTCGTTAGCCCCGCCCACGTGCGCACGCGACGACAACGCGACACTACGTCTGGAGCAATGTGTTAATATTGCCTTTGATTGGATGGGTGACCAGCCTGTTGTCACGCGTTTAATACCGTTTGATTACTGCAAAGACGAATAAATAAATGGTAATAATAATGTACTTCCGTCTATATCCTCCCCCCCACGGATTTAGAATACAATTCCCTTAAGTTGCTAGGACAGTAAGAAGGCTTGAGGAATGGCCATTAGAAAAAGAAGAACCTCTACCTAATTCTTTGAATTAACGGGGAAACTTCTATTATTTACGTCATTCAATAAGTTCATCACACTTTAGGGGTCGCTTGCTGGATAGGTACTCAAACTACATAAAAAGTTCGCATTAGTTTGTACATGTAGTAATTTATATATGCATACTTCTGGTAACAAATAAGTTTCTATTACCCTTAGGGCGGGTTGCTTCTAACAGTCTGTTCACGTTACATATGTACGTACGTCAAACGTAAAATAAAAAGCTTTGTTTCATGGCATAAATAACCCGGTTATCAACGTTATTAGCGCTGCTAGTAGAAAACACAACATTTTCGTTATTTAGGCAGCTAGAAGAAAATAAAATTGGTATCGCAATTTTCAACATTTACCTGTGCGTCAAGTGAAAATTAAGCAACCCTGCCTAAGTTTAGGTAAAAACAGTTACAAAGTACCATTTCTTTAGAAACTCCATTTTCCTTGTTAACAAAACACAACGATTACAGTAAATAGTTTTAACTTTTAATTTAATGTAAGTGAAGCTACTTAGGCGTGCGCCGGAGTCGTGACATTTGTTGTCTGAACAGGAATAGAAATGATATCGGTATCCTCGCGCTGTTTTTCAATTGTCCTGTATCGCAATTTACCTCCGTTGCTCTCTGATTGCGAATAATTCAGCTACATAGTTCGTTACGGATGATACGGAGGTACCTATCGTATAATAAGCGTATCTCGTTGTTATTTAAATATTTATCTTAATGTTGATATATCAATTACGGCTGGTAGGTTTATGGGCTGACTTCCGAAGATTGTAGAAAACCTGTGTAGTGTGGCTTTTAAAATATCACATTTTGACATATGTATTGTACGAGAAGGTATATTATAATACTTATATGTTTACTTCATAAGCGAAGGTGTTCCACTGCTAAGTTTTATTACACAATGACCTGAAATAACCAAATCTTAATGCGCTCTCATGGTGGTCAATTGTCTTTCTTTATAAACTTTGTAGTACCTAGATTGTAGAAAATTTTCTTTCATCTAGTAGGTCAGCCCCCTAGACAAGCGGCAAAACGCTTGACGAATAGACATCGAATAGAATGAAAAATATATAAGTTTGACATAATTATCGACGACCTGATTGGCGCAGTGGCTAAGCGATTGGACTGCTGCGCTAGGGGTTGTGGGTTCGATTCCCGCACGGGACAAAAATTTGTGTGATCGACAGATGTTTGTCCCGAGTCTGGGTGTTTGTGTATGTGATATTTCATGTTTGTGAAACGCACCCACGATACAGTAGAAATTCCTAGTGTGGGGCGACGTCTTATTAAAAAAAAAAATATGTCATCGATAACTCTCTCTCTCTCTCTTCCAAGCTACATATCCCACATGGTGGTGGGGTCAGCTTTCCTTACATTTTTCCTCCACTTCGCTCTATCCTGGACGTCGTCTTCGAAATATTCTGTTATCCTCATACATTTATCATTCTATTTGACTTCTATTCGTCAAGCGTTTTGCTATTTGTCTAGAGGGGCAGAACAGTTACATGCAAGGGAAAAATACAAAATTATATTTCTTGATGGATATTTTAACTGTAATTAAATATTCGAAGCCCGTTTACACCGTCTAACGTTTACCGTTAACCCATCACCGCCTTGAATACACAAATGAATAATTAACAGCGAAGTCCCAAACAGATTGTTGTCCATTTGAATCACCAATTACTAGCCTATCAGTCAGATCTCCTGTAACGGTGTTGCTAATATAAACTGCGGTATTGGTTAACAAAATCGAACGTTTAATCTAATCCAGTTAAGTGGAGGCTAATGCTGTCGTGACAAGCGCTGTATTTATTTATTTAGCGATGGGAGAGTTATCTCCCCCTTAATGGGCGGCCAGCTAAGAGCTTGATTATCGACGTATGCAGCGACCACTGACTATTACTATTTTCAGCAGATTTTTACTTATTTTTAAGAAAAAATGCTTTTCTCATTTATTTTATTGGCTTTTTAAGTAGAAGGAGGAGGACGGGAAGCAGCTCTTCACCACATTAAACTTGTGATTAGTGGTTAAATGTGACTTAATTAATTAAGAAAATATTAATAATTTTCCTGATAAAGGAAAACACCCGTTTACATAATACCATTATGTAGGTCCTACTTATGATTTATTTTTGTAAACTTTACAGGGGAACATATTCTGTCTCTTGATTGTAGGCTTAAATGTGTCCCCAGGGATGTGCCAAGTAGGCGTTGCATGGGGAGGTGTCGGAGTCGGTCTTTTTAGAGGTCCTGGGACCTCCCTTGTTCGTGCAGAGTGTGACCACCGGGGTGGTTTTAGTGAGGTAGAAATCCCACACTACCCGGTCGCTACCCCACGAGGCCGGCAGCATTTTGAAGGTTTCCCCCCGATACAAAAAAAAAGTCTTAAATGTGTGGCCGTTGAGGTTCTCACAGACATTACCATAGATCGTCTGAAATAGACGTACAGGCCAATGATGATGATGAGGACCCTAAAAAGGTGATTAAGGACGTGTGTAATTTTAAATCAACGTGTGTTTCAACAATATTAATGTTTTTCTAGTCCGCACACTATGTGGTTACAGTATGGTTGGATAAATTTAAAGTAGCACCCAGATATCTGTATCTTATTACCTCCAGTTAAGTTTAACTGTCGATTGGTGCAGCGCGCGCTTCGGAGATACCCAGCCTCCGGCCAGCGAAGGTCACCGGGATTTTAGATCTGGCATAGTTCGTGATGTTGAATGTTCTTTATTTTATTCAGGGCTGGATGGAAGGGATACAGTAAATATTTATTATTTATTATGATTATAATTATTCACACCTATCATATCACCTATTTCTCGTGTGTAATCCACCAATAACATGTATCATAATTGTCGGCCTTGGCGAACTTGGAAGTCGCTCAACTGACTCTGGACCCAGGAAGGTCGCAGTAAGGAAAACTTGTCCAGAATTTATAATTGATTCTGACTTGAGGTATGAGTGTGGCATCACCCCACAGACGATGTCACATTACTGTCTTGTCCAGTATGTCCTTACATCGGGTATATATTTCGTCTGACCTTACACCTGTACTATAGAAGACCTTATGAACGCTGCTGACGATGCAGTTATCGTTGCTTTCTAGGCGGTCAAAATTTGACTGTCAGCGACTCGATAAGAAGAAGAATATCGTATTTTTTTTTCGCATTAGCGCGTTGTGTCGTTAAGACACAACGCGCTAAAGCTGCAATTCCGCCAGTATGTTGGGCACAGTTTCTGTCGCAAAATAGTTGTCTCAAAGATCTAGCTGAGCAGCAATAGAGAAATCCCACAAAACTCCACACATGTTCAAGTTACGAGATACTAATGTGCATTAGGTAGATTCAGGGAAACTAATTAAACGACTGCAAAAATAATTTAGTATTACATTGCGTTGTCATTTCCTTATTATATTCCCGAAGGCTAAGTAAACATTTGATGTGTATCACTTAAAACAGTTGGTCGTAATTATATTCATGTTATGTTGCATGATTAGGCGCACATACCCCTGAGCGTGGTTGTGCGTGATTGGCTGTTTGCTACCTCTGCAGCTCTAGCTGGCTGTGTGGACTAAGCTTTAAACAGAAAGCGGTCTTCTTTTTTATCGCATGGTTGATGAACAACCTGGTGTCAGAGTTTAAACCGCCTGTAGGCCTCTGACATGGCGTTGCAAACAAATCTCTAAGGCGTGCCGGTTTCCTTACGATGTTTTCCTCACCGTTTTAGCAACTAATAACTCATTTATAATACGCACATGAATTCGAAAAGACGTTAGTGCGTGCCGGTGTTTGAACTTGCGACCTTTGACTTGGCAGTCCAACGGTCTTACCACTCGGCGATCAGTGGTTACTAGTACTCTATAGTGTGTTATCAGGAACACAATTGATACTATACTTAGTTTAACACGTTGACTGCCCGCTAAGAAGACACAATGGTAAAACAATCGATGTGTAAGTACCATATGTAGTGCACTGGGTTAAATAAACACACGTAAACATACCATCACGCCTGTATTCCCAGAAGGGGTGTACATTATAGTACATCCGCATTTCGCGAGTTATGTTATAAGTCCCAATGCGATAGATGGCGAGCCTATTGCCATCAACCGGGTACAAATCCAGACCATGTGCTGCTACTGATAATTACCAAATGGATAGAACCCAGTAACACATTGCACGACCCGGGGTTCGATGCCAGGGCCTCGTGCTCTGCAGTCGCAGTTAGCGACCACTAGACCGATGAGGCAGTTAAAATATTATGAGATGATGGAGCTATTTAAGGCCTTTCTATCATAAACATATACCTGTATGCAACAACCTACAATGGAGACCAAACAGAATCTAGTAAGCTAATGATGCTTCCTTATCACTTTGATCCTTGAATTTAAAAAAATACGCAGTCGAAGGCACGAATCGACCTTTTTTTTTAAACTACACTAGGAATATCTCCGGTATCGTGGGGGCGTTTCACTAACATGAAATATCACATACACAAACACCCAGACTTGGGACAATCATCTGCTGATCACAATATTTTTGTCCAGTGCGGGAATCGAAACCGCAACCATTAGCGCAGCTGTCAAACCGCTTAGCCATTGCGCCAATCAGGTCAAAAATACAGTAATTATGCCTACTACTAGTGGAATATACTTTATACTACTTGGTACGGTACTTGCCAGGAACTTGCAACCTTTTGCTTAACAAGCTAGTCAGAAACTACTAATTACAAACAACGTTAAATTTTATTTCCAAACCGTTAAACAACTTATAAGTAGCATACATACACAGCTTCCGAATGAATAATTATTCATTTAGAGTGCTTTTAAGTACTTCGCCAGTAATGTAGTGTTAATTATAATTACCGACGAAACCAATTAAAAACGGTATCGCTTATAAATCGTACCGCATGAAATGAGAGCCTCGGGCAGTGGTCTGTCAGTTCGGATCTCCGATGCGGTCTTACTACAAATAATATTTAAACCAATAGCTCCGAGATTTTAAGTTGAGATAATTGTGTAATTATAGTAACATAAATTAATCTTTCAGTTCCGTGTAACGATGGTATAATGAAAGTGGTGTTTACAGCGCGTGCGCGGAGCTGTGTCGTAAGCTCTGCCAAGTAGACCTGCTTAGTTATGCCAGAAAGATGTTAATGTTGCCATATTGTTAAAAGCCGTTAGGTTGTAAATTAAAAGGAGCTTATAACTTTTCGTACCGCTGTTTAACTTTTCCGAGTATTCGTTATTCATTCATTGGGCTCAATGTAGATATCCTTTGCATCATTTTCGTTTTTTTTTTGCCAAGATTCTTAAGAGAGCTTTGTTTGTGACAAGTAGGTATAAAGTAATATTAGGACCTAATTATAAGAAACTTTAAAATTAATTGTTTTTTTTTTTTAGTTTAAAGCTTGAGGTGTTTTAAAGATAAATACAGCATTGGCAGGTTCAGGAATTCCGTAATGTCGACCATTTCGAATTTCGAACCATTCTGAACACTCAAACACCCCACTACACGTCCGTGACCACAGACAAACCATAAACCAGGCGCGTTCGGATACGCGCATCGTATAAAAGCTACTTTATAATGTCAGCGCCTAACATATGTAGCGAGCGACGTTATCGCCTCTAGATCGGCGTGTTATCGACAATCGAATCTATTCTTAGTTCGAGTTATCGATATCGATACTTCAGGCGAATCGATCTGATAGAATATATTTTAGAACTGTCTGTTTGTAACCGTAAAGTACCGAGTTAGAGCTCCAAAGGCATGTAGTCGTCTAGTCAAGCTTTTTTTTTATTTACGAGCGAATTCCTGTTAATTGTTATCGTTATCGAATTGGTCGGTGAATTTCAGAATGTTGACTGTGTCCGGAATCTATCTATCTCGTAAGTAATGTTGTACACGAATTGCATTTTCCGGCAAATAGTTACGATTTACAATATTGTTTGTGTTCACTGCAGGTAGGTAGTTCGAATCTATTAGATAATAAACTACTTTACTAAAATTAAAATTAGTTAGTTAAGTAAATACTTCTCTGCCTATCACCCCGGGGATAACAGGCATTTATTTCGTAAGTGAAATAGATTCGCGACATCTCCCGCGAAGACAATTTTTCGCGTTTTTCCCCTCCCCCGCCCCTCCCTCCCTCCTCCGTACCTCCTTCTCCTCTTCTAAAGAGATTTCTTTATGCCTGAACTTCTAGAAATTATCTTCATACACATTGAATGAGACTCAGTTACTTCTTCATTTATAGTGAAGGAAAGAAGGAAATTGGGTAGTGACAAAGACCTGATTGGCGCAGTGGCTAAGCAATTGGTCTGCTGCGTTAAGGGCTGCGGGTTTGATTTGTGCATGTGATATGGAACGCAAACACGATACAGGAGTAACTCCTAGCGTGGGATGAAGTTTAAAAAAAATCTTTGCTAACAAGAAAACCTCATACAATTTAAGTAATCGATCATTATAACTTAAGATGCAACCTCACTTTAACAACTTTAACCCCATAACCCTGCTTAAAGTTCCATTATAAACCAATTTCCAAGAATAATGAGTTGGCCAAAACTGTAGAGAGAGAACATTACTTACATAAGTAAACATGCGCACATCGGGTATTAATTAATTCCAGAGCCAGCACATATACCGGTGTAGCGGACTAGCGATGTTATCGTATCGCATCAGCATCGCACGTTATCGCCGCTCATCGCTGCGATAGGTAGGGCACGGCCTAATGTATTACCATAGGAACTAGAGTCGTGAATGTTTCATTGGATGTTTCTTTGTTTGTTATCACGCCTGTGTGTCTTGATGGGTAGGCAGTGCTCTTGCTGTGAGTGCTCTTTTATGTCATAATCAGATATTTTTTTAAGACGTCGCCTCGCGTTACGTATTTCTCCTGTATCGTGGGTGCGTTTCATACATATGTACATACATACATAAAGTCACGCCTATTTCCACGAGGGGTAGGCAGAGACCACGGATTTCCATTTGCTACGATCCTGACATACTTCTTTCGCCTCATTCACTCGCATCACATTCCTCATACACGCTCGTCGGTTAAGGGTACTCCTCACTTGACCCTTTTGTTTTGTTTCTGCGTTTCATAAACATAAAATATCACTCACAAAAACACTCTACCATCTGCGGATCACACAATTTTTTGTCCCGTACAGGTATCGAACCCGCCAGTCCGTGCAACAGTCCCATTGCTTAGCCACTACGCCAACCAGCCCCCTTACCATGGACTCTTAAAGAGTTCATGGTAAGGGGGCAGATCGTCAAATAACACTTGCAACCGTTTATAGGGTGATGTAGTGTGTGTAAACCCCCTCGCTGTATTAATACTTATGTTTTACTTAGCACCTAGGCACCATGCATTATACGTTTGGACACCGGACAGATAACTTGATTAATTTGATACTCTTATGTCCGTCATTGCAGTGATTTTATTGGGAAACTCTCAGTAGTAGTAGCAGAATGATTCCGTATTATGTGGGAATTAAAATTATTAGAAAACTGTGAGTGAGCAGAATCACAGCTCAACCTTATTCTTCTGTGAATTTAGGAATATCAGCCCCCTTACCATGAACTCTTAAAGCAGGGCAGTTCACTATGTGGAAGCGGGACGCCGCGTTACACTGTACATAGCGGCGTCTCGCTTTCACATAGTAAACTGTCCTGTTTATACTATATTGTCCCGGGAAGATATATATGTACCTAATGATTGATTTCCTGTGCTGTATTTTTACTAGTTAATTTCACAAGGTAGGTACATATTATAGGAATGCTTAGCAATTACTACGTAAGCACGTAATTAATGAACGACCAAGATCTTTATCTAAATTCAAGCCATAGATAACATAAACCAATCTACGGTATAAACTGAACGCCGCCAAAGATTACCTCATTATGTAAAATGGTACCTTCATTACTAAAGTTAAATTTCACTATGCAAAAACACAAATTCAATTAGTATTTTCATTAACTCGGTAAATTGTATGCGATCGGTGTTGCAAGGCAAAAAATAAAACAGGTATTTGGTGTTTATTACTGGCAACTTTACGAAATTGTTTTTACCGTTTAAAAGGTTAATATATTGTGGGTGTGTAGTGACCTTATTACCATTATAAATGACGATAAAAATATTTTTGGATCACGTGATTTCAAATTAATTTTCAAAATTTTGCCTTTAATTTCCGAAAGGGTAGGATTAAGATTTTTCTTCTTTATCAAAGGTGTACTTATTTAAATATATCGTACACTGTAATTTGAAAAACATTAGTCCTCACCCCTTGCTCAAGATTATTCAACACATGTGTTCGGAAATGCACACTAACATTCATAATTATTATGACTTTCGGTGACATTTAAGCATGTTGCCCAAGCTAAGTTTGAATCTAAATTGATAAAGGAAATTTAGATACATCTTTATTTCCGCATGAAATATCCAATTTCGAACTATTTTAATCACACCTCATCACGTTTTCAATTGAAACAGTGAATACAATACACCAAATAGGGTGGGACTATTAAAATCCGTTCGTCCCGCAGTAGTTCAAGCTAGCGGATGTTAGCAACAGATATAAATTGTGGTCTCGATGGAAACGGTGAACACACGCGATTCTCTAATATCTCGATATTTCTAATATCGATAAATAATACGTCAAGATGGTAGCAGTATGTGGTGCGATTATTTTTGCTGCTGTTTCTGACACACGGGCGTTAAAGTCGGCTAGTAAAGTGTGAATTTTTATTTCCATGGTCTAAGTTCTGCTTAATTTAATACTGTAAGGTGGTACGTGTGTAAATTTAGTTGTAAACACTAATAACAGTATAAGTAGATGTAAAACACGACAATAAGGGGGTAAAAACACTGAGACTGTTGACCACGGGACGCGGGTGACGGGAAAAGTGAGCGGGGGTGAGCGTTGGCGCGAACTCCCGCGCGCGCCTTGCGTTGCGGTGCGTTCAATCACATACAGCCTATTCTAAAATCTAGGCGTTACAATACTGTTTATTTCGCATTTGCTATTTAATATATTATGCGGAGTGGCTGAGATAATACGGACAAACATTCCGATCCGAAAGAACACAGATTTAATTAATTTAGTTAAATTTCCAAGAGTTATAAAAACATAGGCATAAAATGTCCAGCGGATGAAACTAATAAGAAAATAATCTTAACTTCTTGCTTCAAGAACATAAAATAATTCACCATCTTAAAACCACTAACGCAGAAACAATTACCTACTAAATTTCAATTCACTCCATTTTTAGTGATATTCGATTAGCCGTCTACGCCGTCTGTGTGTATGTGCTGCATTTAATAGGCCTGTTGCAATTTTAATATTTTATCTGTTACGTTCGCGCCATAAACAAATAGAGCCAAGTGCATCGGCGCATGCAAATCTATTGTTTTTAATGAAACACTGTTATTGAAACCTTCTGGTGTTATAATGGCGATACATGGTGAGGGGCTCGTAGCTACGTAGCTACCGCGCAGATCAGTCGATCTGTGAGGTTAAGCCGTGCCCGTCGCGGTCAGTCTTTTGATGGGTGACCGTTTTCACATGTCGAGACCCCTCCGTGCTTCAGAAGGCACGTAAAGCCGTTGGTCCTGCGCCTGATCTCTCTCTGGTCGGTCTACCGTCCCATCGTACTATAAGAGTGAGGGATTAAGGAGTGCACCTGTGTTTGCGCGCATACTTGTGCACTATAATATCTCCTGCGTAGTCGTAACTAGTCTCAGCTAAGAAAGGCCGCCGTGACCGAAATTTGGTCAGGAGGACATTATTGTTACAGGGTGCTTTCTATGTGTGCGTGGATGGTGAAATCTGTGCACTACATAAAAATTTACATAACACCTGTATTTCCCGAAGAGGAACGTAAAGGTGTTTAATACATCTAAATTTCGCCAGCCATGAGCCTATTGCCATTAATCATCATCATCATCAGCCCGTTGCAGTCCACTGCTGGACATGGGCCTCTCCCAATGCACAAATCGAGACTGTGTTTCTACTGAGAATTACCTAATGGAAAACCAATACCATTTTTCCTGACCCGGGTATCGAACCTAGGATCTTTACAGTAGCACTTTGCTACCACTAGATCAACAAGGCAACTATACCAATCAGAAACTATTGTTTTTTTTATAACGTCGCCCCACACTAGGAATTTCTCCTGTATCGTGGGTGCGTTTCACAAAGAAGAGATATCACATACACAAACACCCAGACTCGGGACAAACATCTGCGGACCGCACAAATGTTTGTCCCGTGCGGGATTCTAATCCGCAACCCTAAGCGCAGCAGTCCAATTGCGTAGCCACTGCGCCAATCGGGTCGTCAATTATAAAAAATAGCGAAATATGCAATCATGTTATACCGAGTAAACGCTTCTCTTTAGACTTTGTCTGAAGTTTATCATTATTAGCATATGAAGACACAATAATACAGTGTGTACTGACCTGATTGATTTTAGAAATGTACGTAGCAATCGGTTCGTCTGTAAAAGTAATGTTCTCATTCCTCGTGCATCTTGCTATACAGGTCATCGACCTGTAGGAAAATGCTGATGATGTATATCTGGAACAAAGAAACACTATTTTAACATGGTTTGTAAAAAAACTTTCTACATATAAATAATCAAGGTTTATCATTTCACATGGTTTCATTTAAAAAATGGCTAAGAAAAAGGTTTAATCTAATATTGCATAGACAGCCCTTAGTATTTTAAAGTGTCCCCAGTATAATAAGCAATATAATTCTATCAATATACATTATACATCTATATTTTATATTAAAACAAATGACAAACAAAAAATCTTGTCTCCTATAACTTCACGAAAGACATTTTTCGTGTGCGCCGTTTTGCACCGCCGCGCTGTTTTCCGATAAAGATAGACCATAGATAGCCTCCTAAAGATAGACAAATAACTATCTATCTGTTGTCTGACAACACTAAGTGCCAAGCAACGTTGTTCTACGTCTAGACAATGTCCTATGTCCCGAACGAGTACTCGACACGACAAAAACTCACGAATGGTGCCTGAGAAAACCCATTTGTAACTAGAAAATAAAATATCTTTACGTCTTACAGAATACTACTTGATAGTGTTGATTTTGCCAATAATATCTATAATTAAAAAGGTAGTTAAACAAACTAGTATATAAACAATACATGATCTTTCCAGAATCCTGTGGTCAAACGTAATAATTGTTATAATTTACAAAAGTATCGAAACCAAAGTTGAATAGTGTAATTCTGTCATCACACTGTGTTTCACAAAACAGTTTCTTCCTAAAACTATTATCCTTAATGCCCGTTGATAATGAATACTCCATTACATTGCAGTAACATGAACTATTATATGTATCTAGGTTCATACCTAGCACAATGGTCTGTCATCTCAACATGAAGAGATTATAACAACCCATACTTTAGATTCACATCCTTCCAAGACAACACAGAGTATGGATAAGCGTATACGGTAAGACATTCCATTTTATAGTTCCAAGCTCTAAGATTATACTGCTCAACTATGTAGTCGTAATAAGCTACTGTTTCTTAAAACCCAGGCAAACTCGAAGGCGACAGTTATAGCGTCAATTATTTCTCTTTATGTGCCGATGATAGTATCAGCACACTCAAATATTATAAACTGCTAATGCTCACTGGCTTTAGCACCAATAATCGTTAACTAATTATTATTGTGGTACATTTTGCTGGAGAGTATCAGGAATTGTTGTGTGGTAGCTTTAGATATTAAGTTGGTACAGTGTAAAGACCTTTCGGCAATATGGAACAACAATCACGAATGTTACGATAGTAAAATTATCCTTAATGTGTTTTTGGAAAAATTAATATTTTTCGGAAAATATGGAAGGTGGCAGTAAGGTGGTTTTTAAATCGAAATCTGCCGTGCTATTTTAAAGACATCACAAAGTCACTTCTGAATCCGCGGTGAGATTTGACACTAGTGCTACTATATATGAGGATGATGGCAGCATGGTGACGTGTGAGATGGCTTTCGAGATGATGTTAGTATTCAGAATAGCATAGCTGTACTGATGCTAAATTGTTTTCTAATTAAAGAACAAACGCCTTGCAAATAAAGCTGAATTTCTTGCGTGGGAAATAGGACTCCATGAGTTTATAAACTAAGAATATTGTGAACCAGCTCTTTAATATATAAAATCAGCGACAAAATGGCGGCATCCCTACATACTTATTCGCGGACATTACCTTACTAAACGATTAAATAAAAAAACCACCTTATCTGTCAACCCTACATGAAATTAAAAGCAAATTAATCTTTTTATAGCCGATGATGTTAAATAACTATGGCGAACGTTTACCGGGAATACTTAATAAGGCGCAGGCACAGCATTATGTAAATAAGCGTAGAATTACCTTGTACGTAACGGTCAATGTCGGATCACTTCCAGTACCGGTAAAATAAAATATGCGCGTATCTCGCCGGAGTACGTGTTGGAATTGAAAAAGGTAATTTATTGCGTTCAAAGTTGGTTGATAACTTTTTCGACGTTTCGCCCAGAGGCTGCCGGTCCTGCTGCGTTCTTGGACTTCTTAGTATCCAGATAAGGATTTTTTTGTTATTTTTAAACAAAACGTCGCCCCACACTAGGTATTACTTCTGTATCGTGGTCCTTTTCACAAACATGAAATATCACATACACCCAGACTTGGGACAAACGTCTGCAGATCGCACAAATGTTTGTCCCGTGCGGGAATCGAATCTGCAATCCTTAACGCAGCAGTCCAATCGCTCCAACCAGGTCGTCAAAGTTTCGTTGCTTGCGTATGAGTTTCTTGTCATTTGACAAAGGGTAATGTTTACACGTAAATTAGTTACTTATTAGCAGTATATATAGCAGTATATATAGCAGTGTTTTAGGAGGTTTTTTTATCTAGGGAAGTGATCCTGTATTTAAGTTCATACCTGTCAAAGTATTATCTGATAGAGGCATAAGATAAGTGTTGACTGCTGAATGAATCCTAAGAATAAGACCTTCTATCCACATTACATCCATTTCCAAAACCTTAAAAATGTGAATTTGTCCAACAGTGGACGTCTTCGGCTGATAATGATGAAGCAGAGCATAAGGGTTTGTTTCTAAATACCGTAGAAAGAGCATTAATTACAGCACCTAATTATTCCTTCGGCGACTCCAGATTACAAAACACCGTTAATCCATTTTTATAGTTACTTAGAAACTATCAATAGCAAACTTATGACCAATAAATACAAATTATCGGTTCTTTACAACTAATTAAGGGTCGGTTGGCAGTGCCTAACTAGCGGCACAGTTTCGCCCTCGAGTGATAGTTACCATGGTTATGAGGTGTCATAAAAGTCAATCCAGAATGCCTGTAGAACAAACTGGTTCATTATACTTAGACCTTTACCGTGGTACTTTATGTAATGTGTAACCGTGTATATGTAAGTAGGTATTACCACGCTTTTATTCCTCTATTGAAGTAAGCACGGGGTTGTTGTCGCTTACCCATATTTCACTTCAGTTTGAATAGCTAAAGACATCGACGAAATCGCTTGATTAACTTTTGTTTTTTTACAGCATGTATTGTCCCAGTGCAGGGCAAAGGTCTTCCTTTCCCTGCTTGTCTACAGGAGAGACTGGCCTTTTTAGACACACGACTGAAAAGTGGAAGAATAAGAGGGAGGCCTTTACCTACTTAAATAAATTAAAGCCCTATCATCGCGCTATAAACCTCTAAGTTTAATCACAACCTACAAAAATAATAAGTTTCTCTCGAATCTTTTCATGGGCTTCTCTAATCTGCACTATTGTTTATTTTAGTTCGTAAGCCTGCCTAGTGGCGTGTACGGTAGTTAAGGGCTTTTCTAAAGTTTCTTAGAGGTAGCTGCAAGAGAAAATCAAAAAGAAAAAAGTAGGTAACAATGCTTCCCACTACGGAACTTCATGGCAGGTGAACTCAAGTAATCTGCTGCTGGAGGATGTTGCGTTATTTCTTCTTCCCAACTATCACTAGGAAGTGGTGACGGTTCGGCGTTTTGGGCGATATCTTTATTGCCGTTCTAAAAGTTTTATTTTTTAGCCTATTTTGAATCATTGATGTTTTATCTTTATCTTTACACGACAATAGTATCCAGGTCATGCAAACATTGCAATACTAAACCCAATCTTTACCGCTAACTATTAATATCGAAACGATTATTCGCTACTTCGCTGCCAGAGATTTCCTCACAGCCCAAAGGTCGGCCGCGGTGTGTCATTATGCCTGCACTGATCGTAATGAAAACCACCCGGGGCAACGCTTTGTTACGTCACTGCATGCACCTTGTTAGAACATTTCATTTCCTAGCTTCCATTTTGTTATTATAACCACGTTTGTATGTTATTGTTGATGACGGCTTTCCAGTTTTCTTGCGATGGAAACTTAAGCGGCCATGTTTGGGTAGTGTTCCTTTTTGGAATAGTTACAGTCTTTTATTTAAATGCATTCTGAATTTTAAAGTTTTTTGCCATAATTATATCCGTTGCTAGCTAGTGTTACTTTTGTAATTTAAAAAAATTACAATTTCGAACCAAGGATTAAATTATACCTGTCACTGTCGTTTGCATATTAAAGAATACAGATTTTAATAGTCTTAATACAGGGTTTAGTTAATGCCGGTATGATCCTTGTTTATGAATAAAAGGGGTAGATAGATAGACAGTTTATTGGTTACAGGAAGATCTCTGCAATCGATCTTTTTTCGTGTCGAAACAGCTTTTGCCCGATCGAAGATGATGGAACAGCTAACAAACATAAAAATAGGTAAGTCTTGTCTTATCTTACATGCAAAGTATTTACATCACACAGACACCAATGACTACACAAAAAAGATCAATGATTTTAAGTATGATAAGTAACGTATTTAAATGTAACATTGAATAATGAATATGAATGCATTTCCAAATCACAGAAAAGTATACCTTGATGCAAATAATATACAGTTTAAATTGGAACAGAACAAAATAACAGTTTTCCGTATTTAGAAGTAATGCGGGAGTCGTGTTAAGGTTTTTCTAGGATCGAGTAAACTGGCTTATATGGCAATTACTATCTGGTACAAGCAGGATGAAGCTGTTTGTGCATTGAAAAAACCTGTAAATAATGCTCCAAAGTCGTTGTACGTAAAGTGGTCTATAGACATTGTAGAGATTCTGAGAATGCTAAACTCGCGACTTAATCAATTACATAGTCATTGATTTTATTTTCGATTATTCCAACAATTTATTTTATCGATTAGTACCATCGACGTCGTCCTACTTGGAGTCATCGTCCTTTTTTTTTTTATTAATTCTCTTCATGTGAACTTTTTATGCAATCGAAATTGGAATATTCGAATGCCGTTTAAAAATAAAATAATGAAACGATATTTCTCTTTGTTTCAGTGTTGCAAGGAATAGACTTATTGTATTTTTGGTATCCAGATCAGAATGGTAATAAGCGAACGTATAAATCCATGTTATGGGAATTTAATTCAGCAAGTGTTGAAACTATGTCGGATCGATGAATTTCAAATTTGTTCAATTTACTGCTGTGATGCAAATGTCTGGCCCTGCGACTTGACATCGTAATTTATTCATTGGAAAATCCTATGTCGGCTGATATTCCTAATATGGATTACTATTTCTCTATGTATCTGCCTATGTGATATTGAAAAGTTTTAACATCGGTGTTGCCAAGATTTATTGGCAACACTTATGATTTATCTACAGCTAACGGCTTTAACATTACGGAGACTTGAAGTTTGCCAGTGAGAGAATAATAAATCAATTATTTATTTTCCGCTTATCTGTCCTTTTAATTATGATATCTCGAGGACACAGAGTGTTATGTTTCTCACTAAAACTTATACATAAAACCTGTGTACTATTTTATTATATGTACCGAATAATGATTTCTATCACTTACGCGAATATTAGTCATTGAAATAAAACTATTTTTACGGACCAAAATTAAAACCGCGATAAAATCCGTAAAAATAGTTTTATTTCAATATGTACCGAATATCAACTTCTGATCAACTTACTATTTGAATTTTGTTTGATGCCGCGTTTTCGCTAGGGGACATGTCGCGGAGACATGTCGCCCAACATTCAGCTTGTGTCAGCAACAGTAGCTTGTCTCTGCGACTTTGTGGGAAAATGTTGCTCGACATTTGCCATGTTCACACTGCTCACTGCTCAGTGGTGAATACACGTATATTTTGTGTCGAGCAACAGCGTCGCGGGACAAATGCCGTCTAGTGAAAACGCTTAATATGACATCAACTTCACTTTAATTTAACCACTTAAAGTAAATCAAGTATCCAAACAATGATTTATGTTCTTTGCAGCATACCTAATTAACATATTTTAGCATTATAAAAGTTTTGTCTATAACTAAACTTTCTCAGTTTATCACTTAATAAACAAGCGTCTAATTATATATGTTGTCATCCCTAATAACGTTTATAACCGGGTTATCTATGCCATGACACAACGCTTCATATTTTGTAATCTTCTGTAATCGTTATTTTTGACGTACGTATGTAAAAGACAGTTTTATCAGACAGTTTGAAGCAACCCGCTCTTAGATGTCTATTTTAACACTTGTATCTCAAAACATAGACCTACCTATTGATCAACTATACCAACATTTAAACCCTCGGCTACCAATCAGTTGACGACGTGCGTAGACCTTCAAGCTCCATACATAATTGGTCCACTTATTCAATCTTCGAGCATTGCTGGCGTACCATTTGCGTGTTTTCACGCTAAGAAAACAGTTCGCAATCGGTCGGTTATTTGTTTAGATGCTAAGATTAACGGCTCGGTAGTAGGACATGTATCATTAATATGTGTTAGTTACTGCTCGGTCAATATTTGTGCTGTTCCTTCCCTGTTGACTTTGGCCCGCAGTGTGATAGTTAGGGGTTGTTTTTTTAATATTATTTTTTAATGTTGGCCTTAGTGATGTGGTTGGCCTGCTTCCTGTTACTTTTTTACCTTATTGTTAAAATAATGTAAGAGCAGATTATCAACATTGACTGATTTTGATGTTGACGTTTGACAATATGTTACTATTTTAATTAATCAAAAGTATAATTAAAATTAAGTATATAGATATGTAACTTGTGCTTACTGTTTGGAATATATTTTTTTTTTTTTTTTTGTAAATGCACCATTATTATTCATAATTTAATGTATCTAGGTCTCTCTATAGCAGATATAGGTAGTATCCATTATTTTGATAAAAAAATTGAAGTAAAAGAAAATTAGAAAACAGAATCGGAATGCAAGAGGACGTAAAAAATATAACCTTAAAGTTAAACTAAAGCCAGCTTTTAAACTGCAGTTAAATCAAGGCAATCTTAAATTACAGTCAATTTGAAAGTAGACAGTAGTTGGCATACGAAATAAAGGGTGACCATTTATAGTATAACAATGTGGGATATTTCCAGGCGAAGTGTCCCAACAATGAGCCGCCAATGGGACAATTTGGCGCGACCCATGATCCTGTACCATACTAATAGCGTGTGGTACAAGTGAACAGCGGACGTGTGACTGAAAACATTTGGTGATCAGTAGTTGATAGGATTAAACCTGACTTATTAATAAAACATAAAATTAAAAGGTTAATACTAATACTATGATTTTTGCAGTGTTTGAGTGGTAGGTTTTTTAGCATACAGATTTTTTTTTCTGGAAATTATCACTCACGTAAAAAAAACAACAAAATAAATGGCGTCTAATATCTACCTATTACGCGACATACGTCATTGTATAAGGCCTCGTCTCGAAGAAAGATTTAAAGCGCCTAGATAGTTGCAACGTTTAGAATAAAAAACTAAATAAAATCTGTAGCACCAGCTACACTAACATCATCTCCAAAGTCATCTCGCTCGTCACCTTGCTATGCGCTGGTGTCGAATCTCACCGCGGATTTAGATGTGAGTTCGTAATTTAAAATAGCACGGCAGTTCATAACTTGCGCCATCCAATAACTTCTATTACAGTTTACCATTTAAAGCGATGATGCGTCGCATTGTGCGTGCATACACACGGCATTACCGCGGTTACCGCGCGTTACCGTGCGCGTTACCGAGTAAACATGCGCATGCGACGCTCGGAACGCGCACGATTTATGCGTTCTGAACTTATAACATTGTGTGCGCGACACTTAGAGATATTACTTATATTAACGCTAGTTGTCTCGAGGGGTGAATAGAGTTAGTAAGATTAGTTATGGTGTAAGATGTTCTATATTGAGATTGAAATCGTCGCACGCGCAATAAGAGATGCGCGGGCGTCTGACACTGTCTGTCTTCAGCCATGAGTCTATTTTGATAACATCGGGAGTGAATATTATAAATGTCTTTAATTTTATGGTTGCTTGAATATTTTCTTATATTCAAAGACCTATGGAGTCCCTAGTGCAAGCTGTAAATTTTTTGACGATATTTTAACTAATAAGGATCCTGTATGGCTTGTTAGATTTTTTTTGTTAGATGTTAAAACAACACGTGTGATTTGAATCCTAAATTATTATTAAAAAGGAAAGCATTTTTTTAAATTTTCTTATACAGATATATGTAGCTAGATCTTCAGGCAGGAAGTATATAACTTTCATCCCTGAAAAGACGAAGAGAAATTATTCACCTGAAAGAAGTCGCGGACTGAAGGTAGTATACAACATACCTAATAGAAGTATATCTAGCGTCACAGTGAAGTATTTGTGACTCCGGCGCCAGTTTCACTCCGTGTTTCGCTCATAATGCTTTACCCTAAAGGGACGACTTATGAAGTATGTTTTACGCTAAACTTTACAATCCAAACCAAACTAATGACACGATACTGCATTATTTCAAATCGCACAGTATCATAGCAATATTCATGAAAATTTCAAATAAAATTACATCTTAATATCGTGGGGTAAGGTTGGTTATAGAATGGTACACATGAACAATGCAATCTCCAATCACAAATCAAAAGTAACAATCATACAATAGTCAATGTGTCGCACAATTGTTTATAGTTTCGCGAGTGGCGCGTGTTTGTTCCCGCCTTCTGACACACTCCTTCATCATTGTTGTAGCATATTACCAATGCTAATACAACTAAAACAAGCGATTTTGAACCTTAAATCTTAGAGACAAAGCTTTCGCTATTCGTATAAGTCGTGGTACATTTTGGGACTAAAACCATGTAGGCTGGGTGGTGTGGCCTATTACGGGCTGTAAGAAAATTATATGGAAATGGCTTGAAATGGATTACGTTGAACATCGTACCTGCATTAATAAACTAAAAGCGGCAATAACCTAACGGGTAGTGCTGAAATGGCGACTTGACGGTCCCAAGTTTGAATCTAAACATGGTCACGGAATGTCAAAAGAGGAAGATTACAACACGCATTTTAGGTTCAGAAATTTAGAATGGTCAGCATCTCAAAAAGCTAAATCGAAATTAAACAATGATCTCTTGGCCCATCTAAAGTATGACCAGTTGAATAGAAGGTTCAGGAGGAAGAGGAGGTTAGGGGTAACTAATAACTAACTAACCCCTAACCTCCTCTTCCTCCATGGTAAGCTAACTAGCTCCCAATATAAGCCTATATATATATAGCTCATAAGCTCGTCACGGGAGGACAACTTGTTGGAAATAATAAAATGTGTAGGTAAGTGCAAATGGAAAGGACAGATTGTGTCTGGGTGGAGAAAAATCATGAAGAAACGATTTTAGGAGTGTTTAGGATGACCTGTTCGTGGATCAGGCTGGTGGGCTAAATACCGGCAAAAATGAAGAAATATGTGAGTACGCAGCAATATAAGGAAAGTTGTCTGAAAAAAATATTTAAAAACTAACTAATTTTAAACTCGCCTCTGTTTACCTAGAATAATATGAAAAATATATGGGTTTGACATATTATGTCATCGACAACATAGCCGAAACATTATGTCATCCCCATACATTTACCATTCTATTCGATTTCTACGCGTCAAGCGTTTTGCCACTTATCTAGGACAATAAAAGTTTAGTACATCTTTAATGTTATGTATCTATGTATTTTATTGTGTGCAATTAAGAATTAAGTTATGTATGGATGGATAAAAGAAAAATGAAAATGGAATATATGAATATAATATAATATATGAATATGAAAAAGGCCCAAAACAGGACAGAGTGGCGTTTAAGGGAGGAGCCTTATGCCCAGCAGTGGGTCACCTAAAAGCTGATGATGATGATGATGATGGATGGAAATCAAATTTACTGAAAGGCCTTATGAGGATAATAACACAGGGTAAACAAACGTTATAGAAAGTAAGTAGTACGCTTAACTGTTTTGATAGCATACACCGCATTGATGCTAATTTAAAACAAACACCTTCAAAGAATGATGTAATTAGATTATAAATGACACTGTCAGTGCACATTAATTAATGGGCTGTTCAGTATTCGATGAGGTGACTCCTTTTATGTCCTATTAGTGTAATTTATTACCAGTTTCATTGCAATTATCATTAACTTTTAATAGTTAAATCGCCTTATTTGCAAACAGTAGTATTCGACATTTACGTAAATTTAAACAATGTTTAATTGTAATCGACACATATGTAACACAATGTTTTATTTATATAAGTTAGTATCATCCGTTACATTGATATTAACTGTCTATGATACGTGTGGTTTCGTTGCTACCAAAGAGTTTTTGCTATAGTTTCTTTTTACGGGATACGTCTAATCATCCATTGCGTTGTGCGTACAGAATGAATTCCTAAAACTAGTTAGTAGTCTTCAATGGAAATCGTTGTGTGTGGCCATTATAATTAATTTATATGCGTTCAATGATTTGTTTGACATAGACGGACGGCCATAGATAATCGACAGAACAATAGAAAAACACAAAAACATTGAAAAATAGCGTTAATATTACTGTGAAGTATTTAAAGTTGAATTTAAAAGCTATCATCCTTTTGACACGGGTGTTTTAATTAATTATTTAATGTATAATTTAAACATTGCTTTTTTAAAAGGTCACGTGACTACAAGTTAAGTTTTGTTTTTAATATTGTGTATAATATTCTATGGTCAATTAAAGGTCTCATCGGTAGCACGGTTACCATAACGAATTTAGATCGTGTGTTTAAATGTATTACGACTTACCATGAAATTTTAAAGCAGGACGTTTTCCGTTATGGAAGCCTGACACCGCTCTACACTGCACGTAGCGGCGTCTCGCTTTCACACATGGAAAATGTCCTGTTTTAGGAGTTCATGGTAAGGGGGCTGATTAAGTGAATACCAACATATAGAACGTATTCGTATCGTACCCTATTCGTTTTTACCTCGTTTAAAATGGGTAATAACCTAAGCGCTGTCCCACAGTTGTATGGAGGGCGCTCCAAAGTGTTTTAATGTAATATACTAGACAATTATGCAAAAACTGGTAACCATAGGTTGGTTACACCATGCAGTCCGGTGTAATCAAAAGTGAATTTAACCTGTAGCAAGCTGTATTCACGTGTATTTCTATGTTATCCTTAGGTTAACAGTAATCTATGCGCATATTTTATTCCAAACTCACAATATATACCCACAATAATTTTAACAAACGTTAAAATAGTTTCATGCTGTAAGCATTGTAAGCTGTCATCTGCGTTCCGTTGTACGGAGCACTTGTCTTATTAGCATTGTCTGTGCGGACTAAACGCAACGTTCGCTGCGTGATTTGGAACGCCTTTTACGTACAAATCCGACAAAAATATCTTTGCGTCGAAAATTATAATTGTCGATCTAATTATGTGAGGATTAAGGATGAGTTTTGAATGTTCGTGTGGTAAGGTTATGTTTGTCATGGTATTCTAGGCCGTCATGTAATGTATTACTGGACAAAGGGTATGATTGTGTAGCTTCTCTGTTGGCTTAATTACAAATGTATACCGTATTGGTTTCATTGTGCTGTCATATATTGTGTTATGTAATAAATAATATGTGCCAACAATATTACGTAGCTTTAGTCTAGTTTTTACGATAGCTGGCCGGTTGTATTGGATGTCCCGATGTTTGGAGTCGTATACATTCGTGGGACGGTGCAGTTAATGGTTTTAAGGGCCAATATTATGACTGGAGATTTCAGTTTACTGTAGCAAAATAATTGGGAGATCGCGTAAAAGATATTACGGTAACTTAAGTCATGTTTAATTAGCTCGATGGAAAAATAAGAATGACTAAAGAGAGTCCTGACAATGTTTGGAGCTGCAAACTAGTGTTTAATTTTCAATTTACGTAATAGTTACATCATTTTCTCTTCTTCCTTCTATAGCTTATCGTAGCTTTCATATAAGTGCGATGAGGTATTTAACACGTTTAATACAGCGAATACATTTTCATAATCCGTATTCATAAATCTAAATTATCGATCGTTGAATGCACGCTAAAAACATCAACTTTGGGTTGTTAACTGCACGCATTACAATAATACATTCAGCAAATAATCCATAATACGTATGAGAGTCGCACGCGCACTCGATGTCGTAACGAATGCTATCCCCTGAATATCAAGCGAAGATTTGACTGATGTAGTCACGATCAGGACACGCGCTTCCAACGTTTTTCTTGTACATGTGAGACAACCAACCGACTCGTTTACATCGGGTTATGGCCGCCCCGCAACCAACGGACCATTAATTAATCCCATAACGGGCCACCGACTAGTTTCAACGATTTTGAATGACAAAATTGCTGCCCCCAGAGGATCAACTTGACGGATAGTATAATTGATGTTTGAAATATTATTTCACGATCGACCGCTAACGATGTCGCGTGAAACGGAACGTTACAGAAAAAAAAAGAACAAACATGGCGCCGCAACGTTTCCCGCGCAAACCGCACTCTTTGATTGTAATCGCGCGCGTGAAGTTCTAATTTCGAATAGATTACTGTGATTGGTCCGGTGCGGCGTGGGAGGGACGGGGGGTGCGTAGAGGCGCCAGACGTGCCGAGCCGCGTAAATGGCGAGGTGCGTTTTTGCCGTGCAATTGGCGAGTAGAAATCTTGCCGCATCGCGTGAACGCGCGGAATCAATTGCAAACGCGTACGCACGCCACTGCAAAAAAAAGTGATATATAGCTCTGGATAATTATAAGTCATGTCTGTGGGTAACGCGCGCCCGATAAGGGAATAAGCAACATTTGTACAGGAATACTGCGATGTAATTGGGACCCCGCCAATAAGTAGAGTCCGCATGGTTTTATTTCAAGTTATGGCTATAATGAGTGCTGATAAGTAGACTCTTCGTGTATTCATTTATCATTAACGGTTCAAACGTTTACATGGACGGAATACGTAGTATCGAATGCTTTAGAAATGCCTGACGAGTAGACCGTAGCCTGCTACAGATATAAATAGGCTTTGGCCTTAAATGTTTTAGTGCAATCTGACAAGTGAAACATTCGTTCTGTTTGGCCAATCTTGCCATCAAGAATTATGAGCGTGCAGTCCTCAGTATTCAGTATATAGAAACTACCGTTCAATCTAATCCACCTCCCGTTAATTCAATATCATTATCAATTAAAGCAAAAAATCTTTGACTCAATATTGATGACCGTTATGTTCGGGAGAGGTAGGGTCAGGCCCTGAACACGCAGGCTTACTATTCCCTGATTTATAACTTTTCAATCACTGGTAGCCGAGTTGTTTGACTGTTAGACAGCCAAGTACAAAGCTACAAGTTCAAACCCAGCACGCACCAATGACTTTTTGAATTTATGAGCTTTTTATAATGAGCGTATTATAATTAGTTAACCGTTGCTAAAAACGGTAAAGGACAACCTTGCATGGAAACCGGCACACCTGAGAGATTTTTCAACGGTGTGTAAAGCCATGTCAAAGGCCTAGAGGCGGTTCAGACTCTAAAACTGTTCATCAACCATACGATAAAAAGATTTTTCGAATGAACGTAGTGTAAATGTAAGTGCAAAACCAATTTCACATAAACAGTCGAACGTTTTAATAAAAATTAGGTTAAAACAAATCTATGCTGCCTGATCAACTAACGACTTGTACTTTGTCTTTCTAATTAAGACTAACTATTATCATAATACATTATTACAAAATACAGTACAGAAGCTAATGATACACTTTTTACCACCAACCCACACAGCAGTGGGTGTGCAATTCTAATTCTAACAAATTCGCCATTGAACTGACACGAAATAAATCAAGCGGTTTGTATAAAATAATAAATAACATAACGTGAGGCGACAGTAACGCGAATAAATCGCGGCGCGGCTAACGAGTCGCGTCGCCGCGTGACCGCACAACCGCGCGACAACCGTGAACCATTCGTAATTTCATCAACACTCGCACTTACATAATTTCGTCACTTGTAATGGCTGAACGGTCATATTTGATTTGCGTATTTCAAGATTCCGACTTACGAGTGTAGAATGAATGAATGAAATGTTTCGAAATTCTCAATTCAAAATTAAGCTCTGTGCTCACGTGAGTACAGAGCTTAATTTTGAACTGTCTTTTTTACAATATAAAAAAATGAAATGTCATTTCTGGTGCGAATTCAAAACTGACATTATTTTCTTGTATTCCATTTTTGGAAAGCCTTTAATTATGTAAGCGGAAATAAAATATTCACTTCTGAAAATTAGAATACGTAATCTAATTTCGATTTCATATAACATTTTAGGATAAATTCTATGCTAGTTTCTTCGGTTGTGGTCTATGGATGCCATATTTCTTGTCTATCTTATATTAGTGTCGGTTGGGAGATTATAACTGATAAATCATCTAAAGATTGCGGAGGCAGGGCATCATTTCACGCAAAGCCAACTTGTCATATATCGTGGAATGATTTTGTATGCTCAGATAAGCGGGAGCATTCTACTGAGGTGGAACTTGGTTGACTAACAGGAATATCCAGTGCAGTTAACATTGGTGTTAGTATTTAAAATCGTATGGTATATGTATATGTACTGGTTTTATCTCGTATTAAATGAAATATGCGATTTATTTGAAAATGCTTCCAATAAAGATACTGATTCTTATACTAGCTTTCGCCTGCGACTTTGGTCTATCTTGTGCTCTATATAACGTAGAAGAAGTACGCTTAGAGGGCAATATCCTATATTATAGATTTATAAATAAATAAATCCGTTGATCCCTTACTGGGTTTAAGAGCAAACAAAAAATCTACAAAGTACAAATACATTATAAAGGAAATAATAATAATATATTTATTTGCTTGAAAACATGGTATAAAATTATTATATTATTTGTGTAACATAGATGTAGAACTCCTTCAGACTACAGGGCATCTATCATCAGCTCTGTCTTATGAATAAACATTCATAAAAATGAAACGATGAATAAATAAAATGTAAATCTAATTTCTAGACCAGGAGCTTGTAACATAAAGAAAATAATCATCAACGAAAGCGTCGGAGTACGACATTTTACGTTATTTTTTCACCACTTTATTTTATCTTACCATGATCACGGTCGTTTCCTTTTATGAGGTGAGCAGAACAGCACGATGTACTAATTAGAAGTGCGTCGTTAAAGATCACGATAAAATTTTAATTTATGTTTATAGACTAGTTGGGACATACGGAAATATTTATATATCCTCCTGGCTTACGTCTATATTATATTCAGAGCAGGATCACCGATACATGGCTCGTGTTGTGGTCAATTGGCCATAGCATGCCAACTCGCACTATTTAGTAGTACGGGACTTATTGAATATTCTTTTTAAACAACTGAAGAACGTTGTGACAGGAGCTATGGTTTAAATTTCGAAAGATCTTGGTTTCAGTTAGATCTCACTTCTTTTATTGCCGAAGCCGTTAATCCAGTGCTCATCTTGCAAGTTTTTGTTATGAGAACATGGCTATCTTTTTACATTTAGGTTTTCGATAAGTACATCCCTGTATTGGTAATTACTATGACAGTAATGTGCAATTACAGCTTTCTATATTATATATGTGGTAAGACTTCTATTAAATAGATGGCGAGCATCGTGAGGAAACCGGCACACCTGAGAGTTTTCAACAGCGTGTAAAGTCATGTCAGAGGCCCACAGGCGGTTTCAACTCTGACACCAGGTTAATCAATCATACAATAAGAAAAAGAAGATGGTAGTGCAGCAGTGCCTTTTACCAGTCCAAATACCTGTCGCAGTAAATACTGTCACCGAGTTTTTTGCAAGAAAGAACTAAAAATACTACCAACAGCCAACACCCATGTAATTAATTTCAAGATCTGACTTTACAATCATGAAGTTAATAACGCGATCAAACAGCACTTGTGCACAGTATTAGCAGTAGGCAGTAAATTTCATCGCGGTTTCAATAATAACAAATCTGTTCCGCCATAAAATGGTGCTCCTTCGGTATAGTTCGTAATTTATGGCGATATCTACTGTGCAGTAATGGTATTATGATTTATATTTTATTAATAGATAACAATTAAGGTTTTATTGAAACTTTAAATAGATTTTTTATGTTTTAATTTTAATAACCAATACTTTGATAGCTGGCTAGCTTGAGGATTGCAGTATTGGTGGTGAAGTGACAGAAAACGCTGCTGCCCACCTTTAGGATTTTCAGGAAGTGCTATTCTAGCCCGGCACTCCACGGGATCCGGCACTACACGTGATGATCTGGATCCGGGATCCAAACTGATATGACAATTGACATTCGTGACAGTAGGTACCAAAATTGTGGTTTAAGATTACAGGAATTGCCCTACTGAGTAAATGTAATTCCAATTCGAAGTCCATTAATTTTTAAACTAGAACTGAGGATTCATGCTCAAACCGATATGGACATCGGTGTGCATTGTGCAAACTTACGACTCGACTAAACCTACTAATGAATCGATCCATTATCAATACATTCGATCAATTAAGGACGTCCGAGAATCGATAAATCACGATCGAGTACTCGACTTTGAAGAGCGTGCCTAATAAAGAAATACGGTTTTGATTTTGTGAAAACTATGATACAGTGGAAATAATAAATTCTGAATTAATTTTCTTCTTATTAATAATAGAGTTGCTCGTGTACTTGTGTTGACTTATTTGTTTCAGTTCATTTATTATATTGGACAATTTATGAAAATCATAAAAAAATAATACGTTTTTGTTTGTGTTTAGAAATCAGCCTGAATTGTAGCCATAAAGGCAATTCCCATAAAAACCACAGTTTCGGGTTTCAGGATAGCATCATCTACTAATTGACATTATTACCGTAAAAGTAGAGGTCAATTGGATTAAATCATGAAAAATTGACCAAAATGTTTAAAGCAATGGCGAATACGACTTCACTATCACTACATAGTATAGAACAAAGTCGCTCTCTCTGTCCCTATATCCCTATGTATGCTTAAATCTTTAAAACTACGCAACGGATTTTGATGCGGTTTCTTTTAATAGGTAGAGTGATTGAAGAGGAAGGTTTATATGTATAATAACATCCATTAAATAGTGGAGAACTACTTATAATATTTATTTTATACCTGTGCGAACCCGGAGCGGGCCGCTAGTTTAATATATAGAAAATCCTATTATTTGTATCTATGGTAACATAAATTTGTTTAAACAAACTGTATAGTGAGGAATATCATCCAATCGGCGTTGCGTGTTCTGCACACATTTCGGCCATTCCGCGGCGCCTGCGCACAGATTTATAACGCATGATCTAGCATGCCATTACGCGGCGTGATGTATGTAGATCATTTTGCGCCGTGATCACGTAATTGCAAGCATTTAAGTGATGTTTCAGTGGTAATGTGATGCTCTACAGTTAGGTTGTTTATTAATAGTATTCTGTGGTACTAGACGCTAACTGTTTTTAACCCCCGACGGAAAAAGAGGGGTGTTATAAGTTTGACCGCTATGTGTGTCTGTCTGTCTGTCTGTGTGTCTGTCTGTGGCACCGTAGCTCGGAAACGGGTGAACCGATTTGGATGCGGTTTTTTTTAATAGAAAGAAAATTTTCCAGCGAGTTTTCTTAGATATGTTTTATCAAAATCGGTTTAGCCATTTACAAGATATGGGGGGTGAAAGTGGGGATGATCAATCCAACATTTTGTGAAAATACGAAAGATTGCAATGGAATGAATTTGGAAAAAATATTCTGCCTGACTATATATTCTCTGGACTGGACTGCTGCCATGTGGTTGCAGGTCTGATTCCCGCACATAAAAAATATTTGTTTGATCTGCAGGTGTTTGTCCCGAGTCTGGGTGTTTGTGTATGTGATATTTCATGTTTGTAAAACGCACCCACAATGCAATAACACAACCTAGAGTGGGGCGAAGTTTTTTTAAGAATCTATTATGCGAAAGTTTGTGTGTGTTTTTATGTTTGCTATCTCTTCACGCTGAAACGGCTGGACCGATTTTGCTAAAATTTGGTATGGAGGTAGCTGACACCATAAATTAACATATAGGCTACTTTTTAATCCGTGAAAATGTAGCCGGTAACACCGCTGGGCGCAGCTAGTATGATATACATAGTTAGGTACTTAATATTAACTGCTACGTGTACCTTTTGAAAATGGCAAGTTGTCGTTCATTGTGGTGTTTGGGGGAGGTCTTTGTTCAACAGTGGATGTCTTCCGGCTGATGATGATGAAGTACCGTTTGTTTAAGTCTAGATTATACACCTTATGGAGTCTAGATTATGGTGGTGCACCTCTGCGTACCCGTTCGGGGAATGCAGGTTATAATATTTATGGTCGTATCTTAATATATCAGAGTGCGATCTTATATCAATTTCTTACTTACTTATATCATTCAATAGCCATTTCATCATTATCATCAGCCCGTTGCAGTCCACTGCTGGACATAGGCCTCTCCCAATGTACGCCACAGAGCCCGGTCTGCTGCTTTATGCATCCAGTCATTGCCTGCCCTCTTATGTAAGTCATCCCGCCACCTGGCCATTTAAACAGCATAATTACCACAATTTTTCATCCAATACCAACTTAATCATAATTACCATACAAGAACCTTTTGCATCGTGTATCTTACTAATGAGGTTACTAATAGTTTACAACATATATCATTGATAGATGATAAATGGCATTTTAAAATCGACTAAATTGCATCAGACGTAAAATTGTATGCAAAAAGCGTGAACAAACTGCGCCGGTTATCGCTTCATTACAATAGAATCACAAACACGCAATATGCAAATATATCACAATCGTGTTACTTTTGCATAATTGTTTGCTATTAGTGGGAAAAACATGTGTTTTTTAGATCATAACTTTCGTTAGTGTCGTTCATTATAATTTAATAATGATTAATTACGCTTGTGCGTGTAGGTATTACACAATACTGTAAAGAGTTACGTTTTTCTAAACATAACACCACTGCGGTAGACAGTGGCGGATTTGCAGTCTTAACCGTGCAACTAGTTTGACGTTTTGTAAGCGCTCTTTTGTAGCCTATCTATACTTATAATAAAACTGTAGAGAGGTCAATTCTGTACATTGAATATATATTCAAAATTATTATTGGAGGATGACTGGTGATCGATACTGATGCCAAAAATGCAATCAGTAAATTTTTTGTCTGTCTGTCTGTCTGTCCGTCTGTCTGTCTGTCTGTCTGTCTGTATGTGCACGCATGGGTCAAAAACTACTGAAGGGATTTTAACCAAACTTGGTACGATTGTAGTCCATACTCCTGGGCAGGTTATAGGCTATATAACATAACGCTAAAACACATAGGAGCTGAGCAGTAATGAAAAATTTGAAGCAAGTCGGATGAAAATGCGCTTTCGAGCTCTTATCCTCGCATTCGTTGATCATACACCAAAAGTATGTATTACAAAGATGATGGTCTCCAAAAGATCTACAAAAAAGTCCTCAATAGTATATATCTATCTTTTATAAATTAGCCACAATAACGTGTTTGATCGTTAGGCATTTCTTCAAAGTGTCTCAACACACGACAACCCGGAGCGTGCATGAAGGGTAGTTTGACAAGATTTCTATAAGCAGCATTGGTTGCACCCGCTATATGTAATATTATAGTAAGCACATGACTTCGAAAAGCAAAAACATTAGTGTGTGCCGGGATTTGAACTTGCGACATCTGACTTAACAGTCTAACGGTCATACCACTCGGCTATCAGTGCATTAAGTTCCTTGGAATAAGCGCACTTTAGATTTTAAAAATACAGATACGTAGTTTTTAGATATAAGTTTAAAGTAGGTATTATTAAATAATAATAATAATTAGTTTGTTTAGTTTTTTTTGGACAAACATCTACGGATCACACTTTTTTTGCGGGAATCGAACCCACAACCAATCGCTCGCACTCAAAAAAAATGCCAAGGATAAAAGACAACCGTGACGACCTGATCAGGTCGTCACGGTTGTCTTTTATCCTTGGCATTTTTTTTTTCTACAGCAGTTTCAATGTACAGAAACTCAGAAACGCACAAAACGGATTTATTTATGTTCTCTTCTTCAGTTATATATTATTTTCAATAGACTTTCTGTAACTTCCGAAATTACCGTTCAATTTTTGCGGTTTTTTTTTTTAAATTACCGGAAAGTATTCTTATTTAAATAAGTGGTTTAAAGATTTTTAACCTACTTAAAAAAGGCTGCCCGGTAGGAATTTTTTTCTGTTAAAAGTTCAATTTACTACTGGTCTTTTATCCGAAATACACGCGGACGAAGTCGCGGGCAACAGCTATACATGTAATAAAATATTACGGCATGGCGTAAAAACTACTAAATCGAATTCGCTCAAACTAAGCTAATAAATTAAAAACAATTTAAAAATACTTTTGCTGTTTCCGAATTTCCACGCGGACGGAGTCGCGGGCACATCTAGTATGAAATAAAAACATTATGACTATGACTATGACTAACCGCCCTAGGCCCCAGGCCATCATTTTTCAAATTTCCTTTATCAATTTAGAGAGATATTTCTAGTTATTATCAGTGAATTTTTTGTCACGATTATTTATTTAATTAAAGCCGCCCCAAATATTTGGCCGCCCTAGGCCTGGGCCTACTGGGCTTTAGGGTAAATCCGCCACTGGCGGTAGGTATTCCCCGAAGGGGTAGGCAGAGGTGTATAGTACACCACTATTACGCCAGTTATGTTATAGGTTTAGCACTTTGCGACCACTAGACCAACGAGGCAGTCATTCTATTCGATTTCTATTCGTCAAGCGTTTTACCACTTGTCAAGCTAGCTCTGAGACCAATTCTCTTAACTTAAGACTACCTCGAGCAGTGCATTGATTGTCGTTGGTTTTTATAGAAAGCACATCGCTATCTAACTGTTTGTCAACGTCTTAATTTACGAGAATTGACCTACCTGTGTCGTGTGTTTTCCGGCCTAGAATAGACCTCGCCCTTTCCTCCCGCGAGCGCCGTGAGAGGCGTCTGACAAACGTGGTGACTATGGGCAAAACCCCTCATGAAGAGTAGCCAAAGAAAACGGCCCCTATTTCCCGGCCGCCTTACTACTTCAGGTAACTGGTAGTGACTGGGTTGCGAGAACGGGAGCACGGGCTATGTGGCGTACCCTAAGGGATGGCCTATGTCCAGCAGAGGACTGCAATAGGCCAATGTCATGATGATGACCTACCCGAGGTTTTACTCCATATCGACAGAAATATCGACACACAATAAAACATCGCCATTTCATAACGAAATTGCAATAATACGTTTGTCGTCGGAAACTTAGCTCCCCGTCGGTGTTTAAATAATTTTATTATGATAATATATAGGAACAAATGGGTTTAAAATGGAAAATAACATCTGTATCGCTTAGAATTACCATTACTTCGGAAGACCTGTTAATATATGATGGGATAAAGTATATTTTATGTATTTTACTTGCTACTTTATATTTCTGCGCACTAAATGTAACTGGTACGAGGAATGCGTGTGTTTTATATTTTATTATTTATCGTGGCTTCTGTGTGTGATATAAAGTGGAAAGGAGTGCTTGAGGTCATTATTAAATAAATGCTGTTTACACCTCCAGCTCTTCACTTTCTACCTCCAGCAGTGGACTTCAATGGGCTGATGTGATGATGATGTGATAAGTCCCTTCCTTAAAATCCTTGGACGCTATTCTAAATAGTTCGTTAATTAATCTCTTTATGTGCTAGTATGATAGAAGGAGAATAGAAGTTAAGATAATTGTATATTATCTCCTATTTTGTTGGCTGCTGCCTTATGTCCTACCCGTTTGCCATGAACACTTAAAGCAGGACAGCTTACGTTGTGAAAGAGAGACGCCGCCTTACACTGCACGTAGCAGCGTCTCGCTTCCACATAAAAAGGTACTGCTTTAAGAGTTCATGGTAAGGGGGCTGTTGTGTCATTTCATTTTCTTTTATTAACCGACTTCAAAAAAAGGAGGAGGTTCTCAATTCGTCGGGATCTTTTTTTATGTATGTTCCCTCATAGCTCAATCATTTATTGTCATATCATTTCAATTCAATTCATTTATTCAATAACAATTTTTACATTGTGTCTGAATTTCTATAACTAAATATATCCTAAAAATCATACATGCGATCTATTTTTAAATCATCACAATATTATCTAAATTAAGTGTCAATCCATATTTAAGTCATCATATTATTGGCATCATATTATTATTATCACATCATTTTTCATATGATTGGGTTTACTTTCCGATTGGTCCCCTAGAATTTTTTTGAATACATGTTACAAACTACGATATTACGTCATTAGCCTCGATAACGTCTGAAATATTACAACACCATCAATAAAGCAAAAATGAAATCTAAATGAAGTAATTCTCACTTGAGTGCAGAGCAAATGACTGGCTACACGAGTATGGGTCCATGCGACATTGCACATAAATGTACTTATAAATTATACCTTGATTACCTGGCCGACGACTTAGCAATTAATTGTATTTTAAGCGATCGCCGGTCGCTAGTGCGTAGGCTTCGGTAAGGCGCCGTGCTATGTGTGAAACTAAATGCTGGATTATTTTATTTGATAAAATTCCCTTGAGTTTTGTGATTTATCCAATTAAAACGGTACACAATTATTAATTACCCGGTGTTAATTACCTTATGTGGAATAGTCGAAACTCTCGTAAGGTATTGCTCACAGAACATTAGACAAACATGCATCATTCAACCTATGATCATTGGTAAGTTGATATTTATTGTGGGTGAGGTTAGCGCGTGCCTTATTGTATCCGGCCTAGAATTGACCACCCTCCCTTATCCCGTGGGTGTAATAAGAGGCGACTAAGGGAAAATCCAGAAGATGGGCAGCAGCGTCTTCTGTAACTTGACCACCAATATTGCGATTCCCAAGCGTGGGGATTATGGCACCCCCCCCCCCATGCTAAGGGGGAGGCCTTTGTTCAGCAGTGGACTTCTTACGGCTGATGATGATTTTCAAATAATCCTTTCCATTTATTTACAATAAATCTACCAATCCTTTATGTGGGAGTCTAGCACATCTTGCCATCAATTCTGTATAGGTAACCTCTGTTGTTCTTGTCAAGTTTAATGCCTTATCGGACAGATTGCTAACAGCATTTTGTCTCACAAATAATATAAGAAGAACTTTCCTAATTAACATAAAAATGACATGCTGAAAGACTATAAAATGATACTACTGAGTGCCACGGGACTCGTGCCTCGTGATCATTACATGCACCTTCATATCGTATCTTCATTTCACACTTGCTCCGCACTTACTAGATAAAGTTATAATATGTACTTAACACCTTAATAATATTATCTTCTGTCAGCACACACCCTATCCCTACCTACTGTATTGCCGCAGTAACATTTCATTGTGTATTCAGCTCGATATCACATAATATGACGCGCAATAGTCCTGTCTTGTAACGTCCTATCTTAATGCATCGGCCATTTTAAAATGTACAGCGGAATTGAGACACTTAATATTATAAGACTCGTTGTACTTAGGTACTTGGTTTTGATAAACAGTGTGGTTGGCTGGATTAAAATGACACCTTTTTAGTGTTTTGTAACTGTTTTAAGCCACCTTTAAGTATAGTTATTGGACAGTTGGTGGTTGGTTTAAGATAGTAGAAGAGTGCGAATGTTTAAACCAACATTTATAAAGAAAGTAAGTACCTACCTACCTAACCACACTTACTTTGGATGCACTTGAAAAAAAACCTATTTAATTTGCTTGGCTTGTACAGTATTATTTTATTATTTATTGGGTGTAGTATTTTTTTTTAGTTAACAAAAGTAGATATTACATAATAAACATTATAACTATTTCGCCAAACTGCATAACGGTTTGTTGGCGAATATGAGCACTCTTTTACACATATATTATATTATGTAAACTTATTTTCTTTTTTAACCTATGTTCTAATATAATTATAGTAAACCTGTATCAATACCTAACTTACATATTTGCTATGGTAAGGGTTCTTACTCAGTTATTTTGTCATCAAATGTTTGTAACAATAGTTTTTTTATTTTATTTTTAAACACATTTTTGGATATACACTCTTCTTCAATCGATATTTTGTTGAAAAATCGTGGTATCAGGGCCTCAAGTCTGCTATTACAATAGTCTCAGAATTGTCTATCATTGATTTCATAATTGTTGATTTTGACAAGTTTAGTAATCTGCTAACATAATGGCGTCATTATGACTTTCCAGTGGTCAACCACTGACACTCTATTGAAAGAAATGGCATAGAATGGTAATCTCGTAGATAATGACAAATGAATGACTGACTTACATAAAACCCTTGGCTTGTATAAAACTAACTAACACTAATAAGTTAAATGTAAAATATACTATATAAATGAAATCTGGCATAAATAAAGTAGTGGTAGTTTTTCGAAAATCATTTCTACTAACGGGTTTTATAATTATGGCAATACGACAATGTCATTATGACACAATTCTATTACGAGACCATTGATCGCCATTAAGAATTTAGCAGATTACGAACTTTTTGCAAAATGACAATGGGATGGGAATGGGATCGTGTTGGAATGAAGAATTTATAAAAATAGCAGACTTGGGGCCCAGGTACATTTGCGTTATTTTACCATAGTAATTACGTGCAGCAGGCTCTTTTTATTTATTTCTAACGGATTTCCTAAGTATGCAATATCATTTAATTATATTCTTCATACTGGTAGCGTTACTAAACATTACCCAGTATTGAAATAAGCGTTTTATATAACGTTTTACGGAATAGCGATTCGGTGTAACCCCCCACAAACAAATCCATAAAGATTTTTAAGAAAAAACACAAATCCAGTAAATGTACTGAGTATGTTCGCTATTTATTATGGCTAATGTATTATATACATATATGGGCGCAACTTTCTCTCAGTGCGTCCTTGTCTAACACCTAGTGTAACGAACTTCTATTGTACTGCTGTCTCTTTTTATTATTTCACAGTAGACAATTATATTCGACTTCCTGTAAGCTTCAAGGAAGTGTTACGGCCGAGTTAGTTCCGTCCTGATTGGTCGATGAGACGGCCAATACCAAAGGCAAACATTTGACACATATTTCCTCGAATACTTGTTATGTTGACGCTATGTGGAAATGCGGAAGAGGCGTTGCGAAGGCGGTTTTACAAAATTGCGTGTTTTTTGAGTTTTGCAAACTGTTTGAATATGAAATATAAATTTTCAAGTTTTAAAAATTTGATCTTCTCAAAAAGGTTTCATGTCCGCTCAAAACTTTATGGATGCGTCGATACATTTTTAAATATAAAGACGTTATAAACCATAAACAATATAAATGTACCTACGTCTTATTGTCTATGGCGCGCCGCTGCTACTGAAGTTCTCACGACAAGTGATACTTGGTTTTATTTGAAAACATACGAACCTCGATTATTATAGCGAGAACCGCGCAGGATTCATAAAATATACCTGTCCTTGTCATATTTAAGTTATTGAAAAAGGACTGAATGATAATTTAGAAGGGGAAGGGTTTTGTTACGAGACGGTTTTGAAGAAAGGGTTTGCTTTTTTCGAAATCATTTAAGTTTCCTACAATTGAGTGTGAGGAAACTAGACCTGCCATTATTACCCAACTGCCCAGGAAGGGTTATGTTTTTAATTCAATTGTTTTACCACCCTATTGGTTCGTTTCACTGTCCAGTGCACTACATATGGTACCCATTGATTGCTTAACTATGGTGTCTACTTACTGGACAGTCAACGTGTTAAAATCATTTGTTGGAAAATTCTCAGTAGCGGGGAGTTGGAATCGTGTTAATTAGCCCCTATTACGCGGTCCTTATTAATGTTTTCAGCGAAACTTAGGTGTGGCACACCTAGCACCTAAAGACCTACATTCAGAGAACGAGCAATTTTCAGAATCACGTCCGAATAATTGCTATGAACCTGCCCCTTAATACGAAACTTGACGACCTGATTGGCGCAGTGGCTAAGCGATTAGACTGCTGCGCTAAGGGTTGCGGGTTCAATTCCCGCACGGGGCAAAAATTTGTGCGATCCACATTTAATTGTCCCGAGTCTGGGTGTTTGTGTATGTGATATTTCATGTTTGTGAAACGTACCCACGATACAGGAGAAATTCCTAGTGTGGGGCGACGTTTTTTTTGATAAAAAAAAAAAAAAAACTAATTATTACAGAGTTCGACGAAAAATGGGGCAGGCACTGTATGCCTTTACCGAACACTTCAAGGAACTTGTAACAATTAAAATCATGTTCGATAATTGATGAGACTCGCCCCCTATTACATAGGAACTATTACTGACTTCAGTAAAAAGTGCTGGACCTAGCTATAATACGATTATAATCCAATTTCAAAGAACATGTTGAAAGCATCATACCCGATATATTGGAGTAACCTTGCCCCCTATTCCATGTGAACTATTACCGATTTCAGGGAAAACAGGTGAGGAAGGCGAAAAGTAGTGTAGGTGATATAGGCGACCACGAACAGGAAGGTGCAGCGTTGGCAGGCTTCCAGGTGGACCGACGATACCGTCAGAGTTGCTGCAACCGGTGGATGCAAATGGCAAGTTGTCGTTCATTGTGGCGTTCTAAGGGGGAGGCCTTTGTCCAGCTGTGGACGTCTTGCAGCTGATGATGAGGTGAGGAACAGTATCTAAGCTTGGAAGTGACATTTCGAAGAATCAGTAATTAGAATCAAGCCCCATTTTTTGCTATAGGCTCGCCCCTTATTGTGTAGGACCTGCCTACTTATTACTGATTTCGGCGAACTGGGTAAGGAACTGCATGCCAATAACTACTATGACAAGAAATAAGTGATATAGATTAAGACATAAAGACGTAAAACCATGTTTGATGAATTGCAATAGACTCTCCCCTTTTCTATGGGAACTATTACTGATTCGGTGAAAAGTGGGTCAGAAACTATATACCTTCTACTTTAAGGAACTTGGTTTTTACAATCATGTCCGATAAATTGCAATAAGCTCTCCCTATTCTGTGGAAACGAATTATTATTGGTTTCAGAGAAACCTAGGTAAGGAACTCCATGTCTCAATTTGTTATTTCAAGGAAGACGTAATATTTACAGCCATGTCCAATTGCAATAGGCCCGCCCCTATATTGGAACTATTTACTATGGATTTCGGCGAAATATGGGTGTGAAAAAGCATGCCAAGCATGACGTCTGTTCCCTGAAGCGGCTTGGGTGTGCTACTAGTGATAGGACAGCCTAGTAAGGGAACCTATTTTAACGATGAGACATTAATCACATCCCACTCATATTATAAAGACGAAAGTTTGTGAGTGTGTTTGTATGTTTGTTACCTCTTCACGCTCAAACGGCGATACCGATTTTGCTAAATTTGGTATGGAGGTAGCTGACAACCTAGATTAACATATAGGCTAGGCTTTTTATCCAGTGAAAATGTAGCGGGCAATACCGCTGGGCGCAGCTAGTGTGTAATAAATTCATGTTGTCAGTTGCAACACCTAATTTATGCCACATACTTAGACTATAAAATAATATAGACAAAGCCTCACGGAACATTGAAGTGAAGCATGGTCGTGATTATATGTGAGTGACTTTGACAGCAAAGGAATGATGCCAGATAAAATCTTTTTACCCTGAAAAACAATTAATTCTTTTCAACATATTACGCGTGATATTGAATTTATTATTGACAGCGTTATATTATATTACTTTGTCAAATACTACCGAATAAGAAAGGTTACATTAAATAAAACGATATATTTAGAAAAGATGTATATATATTATTCAGAAAAAACGTAAATCATTTATCTCATCCACATTTTGATAATTTCAAATCATTTTCGTCGAAATGATTGCTACAAATGACCGAATATAGTGTCGGGGGCCAATTAACGTCATTTCTGTTTTTTCTTATAACATTAATCCACTCACTTTGTCGTTCTAAGTCTCTTGGAAATCTAAAAAGCATAGCAGCCACCAGGAAATTCACCCCGTTTTTTGGGAAACTTACAATTTATTACCATGCAACACAGATGTTCCACGTCACCTAATCATGTTCCGATTGCTTATTATAAAAACTAACAAATACGATTCAAATTCATTACTTACTTGTGGAAAGTCACTCCATTGGCCTTTTTATTAGCTGTGCTATTGCTTTTACATTGTTTAACGACACACGACGGCATTTTAGTTTTATTTTTGTACATAAAACGGCACTGACAATTCTAGCGGTCTGCGTGACACTGAACGTTTCGGCACCTCTTGCTTGTCTATGTGTGTGTAATTCGCGTGTACTACACAAACCGGCACCTCTTTTTATGCTTCAATTTGCTTGTTCCTGACGCTTCGTCTATATTATTTTATAGTCTAAGGCCACATAGTCAAAAACCTAAGCAACACACTTTTATAAAACAAATTGATATTAATAATCAACACTTGTCTTAGCTAACTAAGTCATTTACCATGTCCCTTGCTAATGTTGTGATTGTTTACGATTATAAGATAATTCGGAAGCGCAGAACCTTTAACTACAGGCATTTTCCATGCTTAAATGGAGACTCCTCGACAAGCAATGTAAGTCAAGTAAAAAATAATGAAATAAACTTATTTTATTTTATGTAATACCTCTAACCGTCGCGCCCAGAGACGATAATGATTAATTAAACTGGCACTAAGATAAGAATTCACTAAGAAAACCTTTACTTAGTGACAGTTTAAGTCATCGTTAAATGTCTCTGAGTTCGGCCGTAAGGTAAGCAAATCTCAAATACAGACGCGCCAGTCCCAACTACCAGTCTGTATATTCCTCTCAGATCGTAAACGCGATAGGCATAAAATAAAAGTATGGCGGGCTCAGAGCTGCAGGCTCGCGTCAGTTACAGTGACGTGAGCACTGAACACGGTAAGATGTGTATCTGTACCGCTAATGTTATATCATACGATATTATGCCTGCAGGACATCGGTGTCTTTGGTTTATATGACAGGTAGATATGATATTGTTTGTTCTTAAACTTTGTGGTAATATTGATATAATTTATTATAGGAAATTACTACCTGTAACCACAAACTCACCGAAAACGACGCGACGTCCAAGATAGAAGTAAAAGAAGAAAGTAAGGAAAACTGACCCCACCAACATCAGGGATAACTAGCTTGGAACAGAAAGAGACTAGCTTTAACCTACGACTTTGCCCGCATTTACCTTGTTTTTCCGCGGAACGATAAATATTTTCGAAATTAATGCTAAGAAACTCCATATGACATCAGCTGGCTGCCAGTAAAAGTCTCGTCAAAATCGGTCCAACCGTTTCGGAGATTACACACCAGAAGTTACACACATAATTTATTATTATAGGAAATAAGATCTCATGGACCACTCTAGCGCTTGGAGAGGAGCAGTTGATTTCCAAGCCAGTTAGGCAGCAGCTGTATTTCTTTGGGACTTACACAAATCGTTATACACACCTGTAACCATACCTTTCATCGGGCCTACTTATTATACAAGTTAGTTGTTTACATTATTGCTTAAGCTATTAATAACTAAACGTTACTCATCAGCAAACAGTATAGAAAACGAACTGAGTATTCATGAACAGTAGGTGTTTGGTCAGCATAGGCGGCGAGGCGACTCCAATTATTCAGATGGAGGCGAGCAAACATCAGAATACATTAACACACAATGTTATACTGTTGCAGCATCGGTGTACATTAAGCCTACAACACAACACGCACAGTGTGGACTTAGGCCAAAAACTGTATACAAAAAATATAATAATCGAAATATACTTGTGGTGCGACAACGAAATTGACAGATATTAGCAGCTGTGAGAGACGATTTTGATGTAGTAAAGATAGTAGAATATTTTATTTCGTTGATGATATTTCCAATATTCAAATAAGACGTGATTATGTAGGAAACATTCAAATATTTAACTTTTATGTAAATAGGTAAGGTAGCAAATATCAGAATACATTACCATACAATGTGTATTATAGCAGTCCTGTTGTGCATTGAGACAACAACCCACCTTGCATGCTGCGGACTTGGCTTATTATTGAGGATAGAAAGTGGCTGTATGTTGCTTAGACAATGATCTAATAGTCACTAGATTCAGAGGTCAAATGTGAAACTTTCCGCTGAGGGTAACAATTTAATTAGAACTCAAAACATGCATTTAAAGAGTTTATGTATGTATTTGCACTACTATGTATGAAGACCAGATTTTTTTAAACATACCTACGCTCTTCTGGTTTGCTAAGCGTGATGGCAGTCTCATTTGGAATTTCCATTAGGTAATTTTCTGTAAGTAGTAGTCCGGTGTCTGGAATTATGTCCGGTTACTTTACACCTCTGCCTAAACCTTCAGGGGATACAGGCGACATGCTATGTCACCTTTTCAACTTACGACCAGAAACAGAGCGAAGCCTTTCTCAGTTTTGACTCCATTTACCAATATTATCCTAACTTCCTACTCACAGTGTTTATCAATCTAGTTTCAGCTGATGTATACAGCCGATAACATCTCGGATTGTGTTGATAATGATCGCCGATATGACACGCGCCTGTACTACAGGTTTTTGTCGTATTAGACCCAACACTACGAGCCGGTGTGATAAAAATATACTTAGCTGTCTCTTCTAGGGCATTGACATGTTATGGACACGTTATTGTCATTGGTGTTATAAAATAAATGTTGAAGTAGGACCAGTAAGATTTTAGCAGGATTAGCTTAGTATGGGACCACAATACGTAATAGCTTATAATCCAGATTAAATTGAAAGACCAAATCGTTTTTTATTATCTACCGTGTAGTGACACGATGGTAGTTGAAATTGCTCTAAATCTAATAGAATTACATTAAAATCACTGCAAATTTAATAATTATATCCTGACTCCCGATCCAAATATCTCTCTAAAATTAGAAGCTCGAGAATAATGGATAGAATTTATTTTTTGGTTGAAGATAGTTTATGGGCCACAGTGACATTGGTAGCTTTATAATTTATTATTTAAAAGATATACTCGGTTCTTGAGACATTGAGGGCTCTTTCAAATTAGCCTGCGTTAGTCGTGCGGTTGTCGTACGGTTCATACAAATATTAGACGTCCGTTTAGCAATTTGTATGAAACGTACGACAGCCGCACGACTAACGCAGGCTAATTTGAAAGAGCCCTTAACCTTTCTTTAAGAGTAATCTTATACATATAGTATATAAAACGTAGATAACCAGTGTCCAGTTATGTCTCGTTTATGTAAATGTATAACATGTAACAAGTACACAATCTGACACAGAGATTATAATTATATTTTATTAAAGTTTGCTGATGGTGACCCTACTGTGTGTACATTAGGGATAAATAGAGTTGTAAGTGCGCATTGAATGTATAAATGTTTTACTTAAATCAGATATAAACGTATGTATTATCTACTACATAAAAGCTTATTTTCTCCTACCAGTAGACATATCGAGAATACGTGCAATTCCTATTCCACTTTCAAAACTAGGCTGTATGCAAACATGGTATGTAAATGGCCAAAGTGTTGCCATTAACAAGATGATAAGAATTTACTAACGAGCATCTATATTAATATCCGATGTTGCCAGTACTCTTGAGTGACACTGACAGCCATCAGGACTGTGTTTGCATCTGACATCTGACTCGGAGTATTTATTTTAGCTAAGATATCTTTGAGTTGTCATAATAGTTTGAAGTTTATAAGCTGATATTCTGAGAGGATTTCGGCTTGTATGAAGTTAATTAAAGAATATAAAATAAATTCACATTCATAGTCATAGTCATAATGTTTTTATTTCATTTATGCTACAAAAGAGCACTTACAAAACGTCAAACTATTTGCACGGTTCCAAAAAGTCGTTTCTGTGGAGAAGCACCGGCAAGAAACTCCATAGTTACTCTTGACTCATTGAGTAGAGCAAGACCAACAAGAAGGAAAATTATTATATTTCTGAATCTCTACCTAATCGTAGACTTTACGTAGGACTATGTGACTACTACTATATGACTTTAATTCTCTCAGTAAAAAATTACCTTATTTCCCCCCTTTTTATATACCCCCTTCACCAATAGATATTGGTATCGTATTTTTTTTTGTATCAGGTGCCAATGTTGACAGTCTAAAAATTGCAGTGGAATATAAGCTTAGCCCATTGCTTTACCTCCTTTCACTCATCACTTAAAAAACTAAAAATTAAAAAGTTTGGTGTTTGATTTTTTACAACGTGTAAGTGTATTTTAAGTTTCCTATACTAATATTATATTAGATAGCGGTATTATATCCAGAAGATGGGCAGCAGCGTCTTCTGTAACTTCACCACCAACACTGCGATCCCCAAGCCGCTTGCCAAGCGTGGGGATTATGGCACACCCTATTTGTTCAACAGTGGACGTCTTCCGAATGATGATGATAATTATATATGTTTGGATGCAAGAGGTAATCTTCAAAACTATCCAATCAAAATTACTTCGATTTTAAAAGTTTTTTACTATCCAATCTAAATTAATTCAATTCTAAAAGATTTTTGACTAATATTTAGAATGGACTTTCAGGATGGATGTGTAGACGTAGGCTACATTAATCCCAAAAGCCACGATAAATTTTTCACGCAGACGAAGTCGCGGGCTGAATCTTTTACTCTATAAACAGGTATGTCCTGTTATTGGATGTATGAGAATCATTCATCATAATTCGTCCACATTATTTCATTGATTTATCGTCGATTTGATTGGTAGTGGTGACGAGTAATGATCAGTTCTTGGTCGGACACTTCATTGATATGAATGTGTATTATCTCGCCTGTATTTCTCAAAGAGTTAAGCAGCCCCGTTAACATGAACTCTTAAAGCAGGACAGTTTAAGACGTGAAAGCGAGACACCGCTATGTGCAGTGTAATGCGTCTTGCTTCCACAACGTAAACTGTCCTGCTTTAAGAGTTCATGTTAAGGGGGCAGATTATTGCTATTGTGCAACCCTATTTTGGTGTACAGTATTACTTCTTAAAGTAGGGAGGCGAGCCTTCGACTTCAAGGAGTACTTTTCAGGTGACGAAAGGAAATCGTATATTTAATCCGTCCCCTTGGGCCACAAAGCCTACTTTGTTAATCATACATACAGGAGTCACGCCTCTTTCCCAGCGGATAAGACAGAGACCAAGATTTATCCATTTGCTAAGATCCTAGCGTACCTTTTCGCCGCATTCACTCTCAAGACTCATTACCTCCATTTTTCATTATAATAGATACATAAGTATATAAATTCAGAACCTACGTTATAATAACACAGACGTAACATATTCAAAAGGAAACGAAACTTAGCAGATATATACGGTACGGAGCGGAGGTAACCAGAATACCCCATTAATTCAGAGCGGGAATGACCTGGGAATGTCCGGGAAGCCGACGTTTTGCATAGCGTGCCGCAATCGGGAACGAACTTAGGTCTTCCGTCCCGTTCTTGATGTCTGACGATACAATGTTTCGACAGGTTTATGCCGGAGATTGTTTTACAATGTTTAGTGAGATATGGTGGGCGTAGCGGTGGCGGCCGAGGTGTAATAGGTCTTGCGTTTCTTCGATATTTATATTCTTTGGCGTGGTGTTATGGATTAATACTCTGGCATCACAATAGTGTTATTCAAATCATCCTGAAAGAAGATTCTTTTGTTTTTTAAAAACCGTCACCCAATACTAGAAATTTATCCAGAATGGCGGGTGCGATTCACAAACCTGAAATACACAAACAAACACCCAGACTTGGTACCAATTTCGGCTGTTGTAGGTATCGATGTAGACACTTAGCCGAAAACATTTTCTTGTATGAACGTGTTATCATGGATGAAAGTAATCTATCTACGGTCTAATATAAAATTTTATTAAATTAAGGGTGTAACGGGCCCTAAACGGATCTTGATTATTGTGAACCTACATTAGGTATTATTTATAGGTAGGTAGGAAAGTGGGTGTGTTTGTAGTTACTGTATTGCTTTCAACGAAATTGCGTGGCGTTGGTCTGGACGGGAGAACAAATTTCACTATAATTGGAGATAATATTATTGAAATCATAGATTGTAGACTAAAGAAATGACCTATCATTTACACCAATAAATTTGGAAGATAAAGGTAACATATTTCTCCATTCTACATTTACAATTCGCGAAAAAGATAAGCAGATAGGTTCTATCTTTTACCCATTTATTGATAAAACAGTGTTAAAGTAACTTATCTAAAGGTAGATAATATAATAATTTAATATTTATCTCGTATCATAAAGTCAGTGTGCTTTTTATATTATATTTTCCCGCTCAATTCGCCAAGTGTTGCCATGCGCGAATTAAAAAAATGAGCTCATACCGCGCAGATCGGTGTAAGCGAACGCACCATTCATCATTTATGATGAATTTACTTCTTCGCAACTGGCAACATCCGCGCACCTGCACACGTCAACACTTCACAGATAAAAAAAGCAACATGGCGTCTATCGTCATATGCCATTCAAGTCAATTGGTTACAATAAAATTAATGATCGGACATAATTCTGTCTGGTTTATGACAAGTTACATAAATATTTAGGAGTATGTTATAATAAATAAATTGTTATAAGGATTGATTTTGTGTTTATATTTCTTGACGCAGGTGAAAAAAGGACTTGAATCTATTACAGCTTGGGGTTGTTGACATTAGTTGTCTGAAGCATGCTTCACGTACTCGGTGTCATCAGACAATTAAAATTATATTTATGATGAATTACTATGGAGTGATTTGTCGGTTCTTCGCATTTATAGTACGTATTGACTCATTATATTAGTTGAAAAAAAATCCAATATTTGTAAGATTAAACATTAGGTACAGAAAAGAAAATAGAAATTAAAGAAAAACTCCCTTGGTAGATAGTTTAGGTACAGTACCATGTTAGGGTAATTAGTATTTATATACATATATTATAATTATATATTATATTAGTTTTATACACATATTTTTTTTTTTGCCATCGACACGCTAACAAGAAGATGACAGGGTTTGTATCTTATTAGTGTAATATCAGATGTCTTTTTACCACTTTTAATCAATAGTTTATTAAAGCGTTTTTTAACAAACACAGGTATCATAAGGGAAGACAGCAACTGTTTTTTTGTAACAAAATTATAGTTATAAAAAGAACTTTCTCTACTTACTATTTTATTGTTTTGATGGCATTGACACTTAAAAAGGCAAAATAAACTCACATTAAGCTGTTACCATAATGTATGACGTCACTACAAACATCATGTACCTATGTAGTCATTATCATTAACATTTTTATTTGTCAATCCATTACATGACCGCCTCACATTGTGTTTCATAAATAGTTAGGATACCATTATAAACTTTAGCTTGTAATTCATATACGTTGGGACACGAATGTGTGACGTTAGTCAGTGTCACGGGCGCAGCGTGACACCGAAGTCGACGTACGACTAAATACACGGTATTTATTTGTAACTGGCCACACTAATTTTTCGCAGGCAAACGTTTATGAAGAAATTACGACTCTGTTGTGGAGTAACCTTTCAAAATTGCCTACGTTTGAATATGGAATATATAATTAATGTTTCGTTGCTTTAATATTTATTATTCGACTTCTGAACATGGTTATTTCTTGCCTTATCTAGTCATCTTAATTCTGGACAGCAGATTTTAATCTTTTGATACACCATTATCTACTGTTATTGTATCATCAATCATGCTTATTTTATGAACGTGTGTATTCGAATATACGCCATAATAATCTTAGTAAATACAAACACGAAACACGTGTCAAATATAAAAATGGCTTTTAATGAATTATCCTTTGATTATCTAGGAAAGATAGGAGATTCAACGCTATCAATAATGCTTGCCACATACATTTCATCGTAGCAGAAATTCACATCACTAAAATATACTGCCAGCGTGTTGTAAATGTTATAATAGTTCTTGCGGTATAATAATACGATAATGCTGCCAATGGGAAATGTAAACACACGTAATAAAATCCTAAACGAACACTAAACCAGGAAATGATATCTACAAATACGAGTTAAACTTATTTTATCCTCGACTTAAGATCGGGATTAAACCATAACACAACTAAAAGATTTTTATGTAGGCACTCAATACTCGAGGAATGCCGGTCGGTATTGCCAACGAGAATAAATATTTACACCAAGCACAAGAAAGCTTCGCACTGATAATGTTATTCATTCACTGGCTGTAAGAAATGAGTGTAAGGCTGTACTTGTAATGTATACCTTTGCTTTGTGTTTGAGAGATAACTTTAAAAAGTAAACTTGTCAAGTGAAGTATTGTTCTTTTTTTAAATGTCTTGAATTTTTCGCGACTTGAATCGATAGCAGGTTATTGTTAAACTTTTAAATGACTACGTTTATTTTTATAAGTTGATTTTATCAATAACTTATCAATGTTTATTTACTTAAGGATTGAAAGGATTGTTATAAGTGAGAGTTCTGAAAATAATGTTTTAACAACAAAGAAAAAGAAGCGTGTTGCCACCACTCGCTTTGCAAAAACAGGAAACAATAAAATTCTGTTATCAAACTTACCATCACTATGACATCTTTTCTGCAGTCTGTACCATTGGGAAAAAGATCCAATCAGAAAAAATAATACTTGATAAATGTTATACTCCAACTTTAATTGTAAAAATACAACTATATATGCAACTAGATGAACTTACAACTAATACGCGACAAAGACGGAGTAGGATCACCAACGTTTATGTTACGCAACGATCGCTCATCCACACTCAAACACGATATTAACCAACAAAAACTTTTACAGCTTTCTTTGACAACTATATCTAGGAACACATCTTTATGTTGGTCGGTTGTCGAAGTTATCTGTGTGGACGATCGATACGTTATTGTTGACGTGGTGAATGCCCCGATTGAGCTGTCAGCGTGGTCGCCCTCGGGCAGAGCCGTGAAGACCTAATGTACTGGGCATTGAGCTGCACCTTTTAAAATACGTTGAATATTTATTATCTTCGCGCTGAGTTTAGGTGTCGCTGATATTTACGCGATGCTCGGTGAAATGGAAGTTTATGGCTTGTTTTGTGGCTCTTGAGTGTATGTGCTTGGTTTTTGCTGTTACGAGTTTTCAATTATGAGTGTCAGCGCGAGGATTTATCGCCGCGAGCTTGGGATTTATGTATTTATTTATTGCACATCCATATTTCGGAACCTATCCAGTATAACACTAGTATCATCAGTCAGGCGAACAACATACAACCGATGTAACAATTTTAAAGTCGGACCTGCTACCAAAACTTTCCTACACACCTCAGAAATAACTGCCGAAAAAGGATCGTAAACAAGAATTATATTAAAAATTTAAACAAAGATGCTGCTCAATGTACACTGTAGAGCTTATAAAAATAAAAATAAAACTATTTCCATTATAACTTCCTAAATAATAAGCAAAGATATAAAAAAAAAACATTGAAACTCTTCAAACATTATTTCTACCTAATACGGAAGCAAATTAAAATAAATACCGTACGAACTGCAGTTCCAGCACTAAACGTACCGTATTTCCCGTAATGATTTAAGCAAAACGTCCGCAATCTCGTTCATTAGGCGTCTTCAGCCGAAAATAAATAATCGTGGTACAGACACATCTGTGCCGAGTTCCGGGAGGAGTTAAGATCGTGGATTGTCACATTAATCACGATTTGAGTTGGATGCGGCCAGCAGGCAGTGCGCAGTGGACGGTAGCGTTAGGCCAGGAAGCCAGAGGATTGAATTTTAGGAAGGAGGGTAGATTAAAGTTTGACGCCACCCCCTTACCATAAGCTCTTAAAACAGGACAGTTTACGTTGTGGAAGCGAGACGCTACTTTACACTGCACATAGCGGCGTCTCGCTCGTTCACGGTAAGGGGGCTGATTGGCGAAGTGGCGATTGGAATGCTGCGCTAAGGGTTGTGGGTACAATTACCGTACGCGACAAAAATTAGTGCGACCCGCAGATGTTTGTCCCGAGTATGGGTGTTTGTGTATGTGATATTTCATGTTTGTGAAACGCACCCACGATACAGAAGACATTTTTAGTGTAGTGTGACATTTTTTTTAAAGGTAAAAAAAAGTTCTTGTATTGTAATTTTGATTTAATTTTGGGATTGTGGAGGGTAGTTATAACTTAGTCTAATTTTTGAGAGGTATGAAAAATGGCAGATTAATTATTATTCTATGTAGATTTTGTTGTTAGTATAATAGTGTTCCGTTACTGGTACAGTTTTGTTATTTTAAGACAATTTTTTTAATTATACAAATATTTATATCTGGCTTGAATTGATCGAGTTAACTAATCTGTATATTTAGTTCATAGCAAATTTAAAATATAAAATAAAACGCGCGTATTAAGTTTCAAAGGTTAATATTTATTTTTTATGAGTACTGGCCATACCGTGCATTTGAAATTCAATCCGCTTACAAACTTCGTGGGTGCACAAGCTCGAAGGAACTAGTTTGGCAAATGGGCGGCAGCATCAATCATTACCTCGATATGTATCGGTCACACGGCCAGCCTGCAGCTACAGCGTGTGCACACGCATCACTCCTGCGCATATAGTGATAGGGTAATTCTGTCCACCTTCTAATCTTAAGGATTTATGTGGATGGGGAGCGGGGAGATAGTTGGGTGACATCATACTGATAATGTCTATTAGTGATTTAAAGCGTATTAATTTGTTTCATTTGAATTTTGAATAGCCTCTAGATTCTAGACTGTCTTAGTCTACAGAAAGTACATGAGTATATTTTCTGTGGTTAGTGGAAATATTAAGTACAAATACTTTAGCAGTACTTTTCAAGACACCTATCCAACAAACATGACTGTGTTTTAAGAAACATTTTTACAGAAAATTAAAATAAATCATAAAAAAGCCTAAATTAGTACTTGCCAGGTTTTGGTGACCAAACCAACCCTCGTTCCTCTAGTTATTTCTTAGGAAGATCTTGAGAGTTCCAAGTCCCACGTTAGGGCGCCATTATTTGTGGAAATTTTATTTTTAACACAATACATTCATATAATATATGGTTCAAAACTCATTAGAAATCAATAACAGACTAATAAACCGAAGGCCAAAACATTAATCAACAAATAAAAAATGTATCCTTTATTTTTTAGACCACTCTGTATAAGCTCACGTCTTTCTATGTGCATGCGCACACGGTTCGACCGCGGTTCAGTTTCCAACATACAGAACACTGGTTTTCGTATAAATTGACCAATAATTATAATGGATGGCAAATTCAAGAGGGTGTGACAGGAAATTGTGACAGATCCCATCTGTCAAATTTTGTAAATTAACAAAACGCGGGTGAATAGTTCCGATTTGTCAATATTTGACAAACAACACCTAATACTAAGTCTGATGGATGGTATGAGGACCTCTCAATATTTATCGCGATATCAATCTGCAATGACGGATCGCTCTTTACTTAGTAAAGCTACACTCAATGAATACCATGTTTAAATCGCTTTATGATCGAAATAGACTTTGTATTGACTGAACGAGATTCGTTTAGGATTTCATGAAATGTAGAAAATGAATCGGAGACATAGAGTAGGTGTTCTCGCAGAGTAACCTTAATAAAATCTCTATTTAGTATAAAATTCATTACTGTCCGAGCGCGTTTTTTATCAATTTTCTATGATAGTTAAGGGTACAATATCCGTAACGTATTTTTTTTTAATTTTCTAGACTCTCTAGACTCACTCTAGACTCGGGTCAAATATTAGCTGATCACGTGACAGTTTTTCGAGTTCGGGGATCAAGCTTCTGCTACCCTCAGCACAGCAGTCTGATTACAATGCCACAACACCAATCATGTCGTCTTTCTGCACCAAATTTTTAAGGTCACCAAGAAAAGAAGTTCGTTAAATCGAGAACACTGTAATACAAAACAGTTTATTTATCTTTTTTAAATTTGTATTCAAGCCTTTATCTGTTTTCGAATAATTATCTTGTTGTTACTTTTACTACACGTAGACATGCAATTAAGTTAACATAATACATATTTTATTAGTAACGGTTGTAGTTCGATAAAACACTTTTTATTTTTATAGTCCTGTCTGTCCAAGCCTTGACGTAGAGATGGCGTTTGCTGATAATACTAGGTACATTAAACTATTCTTTTCTCATTTTTTCATACCTTTTAAAACGCTTTGAAGTATTTGCACGATAATGTATGTAATCATAACGCATGTGTTCCTTAAGTAGGCGGTGCCCATTAAACTGAATCCTCATGTTGCGGTCTCCTAAGTAATGGGGATTAGCTTATTGCCATTACTTGTTATAGTGAGGAATTTTTTGCAGAAAAACCGAATGAGAATACGTCCACCTTGGACGAGGACCTAAAATTAACCAATTAATGTTAGGTCAAGACGCAGTCTACCCTATCACCCAATAAAAGCCTAGAGGCAGTTACAGTTACAATAAATAATAATACTCATAGCCTTATAGGGTTCGGCAAAGATCTTTTCGTTTTTAAGGAGTCTAGAAAAATACCTCGTTGTACCTACATTTAATTGTAGATTCCAACAAAAGGTGTCATAACAATGGCCATCCTTTGAGTTCGAGAGGTTCTTCAACTACGACTCGCTTTTCACTGAATCTGTCTCCCAGACTATGGACAACACTTTATGAAATTGTAACAGAGATCAAAACTTTCTAACTACTACTTACGAAAGTGCGTTCCAAACATAATCGACCAATAACAGGTCTTCATGAATATTTCCACATAGACCGGGCGAACTGCTAGTGATCCTGATTGGATAGTGTCCGGGATATAGCATGAAATATGAGTCCTCTTTGTTGCTCGTCTCTACATCATCAGATAAGTGCACAAAGAACGTGTAATACGTAACCAGTATCCGAGATGGTGGGGAAATTTATTTATCTGTAAACGCTTCCCTTCAAGGGATGTCTACTGTCAGTATTTTGACAATACGATTGACGGCGACCGATATAAGTAGGACTTTCTACCATCACGGCTTTTTGAAATGAAACGTTATTTCGTACCATGACATCATGAAACCGAGCCAATACATTGTAATTGTTTTGTTACCATCCAGAGTAAGAACGTTAGCAGAATTTAATCAGAAAAGGACCAAATGTATTTCTTTCTCTTAAAAAAATGTATTGCTTCTATTCCCCGAATGAGTTGGTCTTCTTCATCACAAGATTTATTTGCTACATTTCACCGATCATAAAACTAATTGGTGGTTCGGCAAGTTTCCTGCCATTCATCGGGCTCACACTCAAAAGGATAATTTGGGTTTCCACTATTATGGCGATGCTATATATAATATCTAACAAGGCTTACGATATTTAAAAAGGTTTGTATATTCTTAGATAAAGAGCTGTTAAAACTGAAAATGTTTAATTATATTTATCGGAAATCATTATTTATTCAATATATTTGGAAAACTTACAGACAAACAAACAGATTAGTGGAAAGTATAAAAAACTGTCAGCCTATTAGAAGTCTTCGAAATGAATTTACAGAACTGAGTAGACTAAAATAAACTATAATATAATATAAATCATATTTCCTTTAATTACAACCAGACTCCATCAATTGCACATTGAAACAAAACCAACATTAATAGAGCAATAATTAGTGGGCAAAATTGTAATCTGCGCATGAAATCGATGTTTATCTCAGGACAGCGACCAAATGGGCGTATCTGTGGGCAATCTGTGTATTTGCATATACTATGCACCGGGACGTGTTAGATCGGAGAGATTGCCGGATTACTAAGGATGCTTATAGCAATGAATGGTCGTACTGCAAGTGTGGAAGGGAATACGGACGGATTTTGAGAGTTAGTCTTGGCAATCATGGTTTTGCAGTCATCTACGTACGGAATTTTAAATGAATTTAATTTTATTATTTATTTTATCGGTATTGACAGTTATCAAAACATCGTGTGGTGCATTAAAAAAAGTTTTATTTTTTTAGATTTTATTAGGATGCCAATGTAATTCATAGAAGACTATTTCGGAAGTAATGCTTATAATATGTACAGTAAAAAGTAATAAAAAAATGGTCATCAAACAGAAAAGACATTAATGTGTAGAAAAATAACTAATAATTATATTAAATGTAATAATCTCTATAAAAAATATAAGTTACATTTTGATTATGGAATCAAAATTTAAATTTTTAAAACGTTTCTTAATTCTTGGCAACCCTGTGGACTGGTATGCGGTCAGCACTAGGTATGCGATATTCTAAACTGTGATTAATTTAGTTTAAGAAGACCAATAATTCATATATTCAAGTGAATACTAGACCAGTTTTTTCGTTCACCGTTAGCCATTGGCATTTCAAGAAGAATGTTCAGTGAGTAAGCGGTTTATCTGACTGTACTTCATCTTGTGACTCATGTGTGACGTCACTTCTTATTGATTGCAATTCAATGAACAACGATTGTTGAACTTTTTATTTCAAGTCCGGTTGGTATTGAAAGGTTAATGTAACGACAATTCGACACGTTAAAGTGGTTTGGAAAACAATTTAGATGACAATTATAACATTGATTTGGGTATTTCTTTTTTTTTTAATCGTTCGTTCATTCATTTACCATAATATGAAATAACAAATAATGGTTGTGGTACTTTGGCTTGATATCTCAGTCATCAACTGTGGCCCTGTTGGGTTAGTTATACTAATTCCATACTAATTTCTTAATGAGCAAGCTGTGTAGCTTTCATATCTAGCAATGAAGCTAAGAAAGCTTCAATGGTATTTTCTAAAATTGTTATCAGACCTAAAAATGGGATCTACGTTTTGGCAGCTGGTTATGCCTACAACAAATGAGCCCTATTTTGTATTAAAGAAGCAACTGCACAATCGAATCGCCTCATTACTCATCTTTATCAACATAGTTTTTATAAATTAAATACCAAAAATGATTATGATGAACTATTAATTTCGATATCGGCTTATCTAAATAGTTGATCACTATACATATTTGTTTCCTTGTACGTCTAAAGTAACATAACTCCAGAACTATATTACATCAACAACTATGAGTCCCTAATAAGGTTCGTGGTGATCTCTAAAAGTAAATAATACGTGAGAATTCATTATTTTTGGAGATCCGTATAGAAACCCAAATGGAAAAGCTGCCTAATGCGAACCTTCCATTATTAACTGCAGTTAATAAAAAAACATGAACAAATATTGAAAATGGAATTATTAATATTGAAATTTTAATGCACAGTTAGGGCTTTAAACTTCCTACATATATCATCGCTTAATATAGTGTTCATTTGTATAAATTTAATTTAATGATGTGCAAGTTCTGGAACTTTTCGAATTCCACAGTTTTGGCAAACGGAAAAATGAAAGTATCACTGGCCAAATGAATGCTAAAACTAATTTTAACATGGCATGTAGTAATAATGATGACGTTAAAATTGAATTAATTATCTATTCTCTGAATACTGTTCTAATAATTAAAATAAATATGAAAACTTTCATTTTTTTTCTACGGAACCTTCAACACGCTACAGCTCACCCTTAACGCGTTTTTATCGATTTTTATTCTACTTTGGGAATTATATCTTCATCGTTATCGATCATTTATCTAGTTTATAGTTCAAGATGCTAGTTATCTGGCCAATTGAATAGATAGTACTAGTTCATCTGCTTGACTCCACATACTCCCATTACGGTTAACGGCAGAAATTCTAATGGGATTAATATTAAGCATACCGGAGTGATAAGTATAGTCGTGGCTTTACTTTGTGTAGTTTTTTGTATGTATTATGGTTTTAAGTGATTCTTATGATATGAACGCTTTTGTTTTATCGCGTCAATCTCATTATCATTTGCAACAACTTTTCACAGCCCTAGGCTGGGCGTCATTTCGTTTAATCTATACGTCGTTTAAGTCGACGTAGATACTGCCTAAACCTGTCGCGTCACATATTCACAATTTTGAGCTCAAATCTTTTTGGGTACAACCTTAAATATAAATGTTTGGATCATACGCTCCCCCACACAGGTGCGTTATTGCGGTAATGCATCCCCGATTCCTTGCAGACAACTGCGTTTATCGTCCGGTTATTCTAGAATTGCTGTTGTGTGGTAAGAATCGGGACGCATTATCGCAATAACGCACCTGTGTGGGGGAGTCTTTTTGTTTAGGTAGCCTATATTGTTTACCACTGCTGGGCAAAGATCTCTCCCCTGATTTTCTCGCCGACCGTCCCGCTATCTCTGCCTGGGTCTTCCGCGTCTCCGGCTTCCGTCTTGTGGCAACCATTTGGGGGAGATTTTAGCCCAGTCCTCGGGGTGCATACGACAGATGTGGCCGGCCCAATTCCACTTCAGCCTGGCAGTTGTTGTTCCCAGGTCGGCTATGCGAGTTTTGGAGCGCAGTGTGGTGTTCCGGACGGTGGGGGAACCTTAAAATTTCAAAATCGAATCCGGTTCTCAACATCAATAGACAAAAAAGGGCAGAAAGTATTACATCTAAAACCAATCAGAATTACGTTGCGTTCACCTACTATTTTATATACAATTTAGAACCTTTATCAGATATCGACAGGAAAAACCGGCCGATATAACTATTTTACTGAATAATTGAAGACGCGGTCCCTGTGTAGCATGGAACCTGTGCCATAAGAATTTATGAATAAGAAAAGTAACCATTAAGTATTATCGTCAAAATGTATAGACAATGACATAAACTTTAATTCAAACAGGAAGCCATAGAGGGGTTTATGGCCATCTACAAGTATTACGTAGGTAGGTACTTTTAGATAACTCATGAGTGTAAAACAGTTATAACTTTGAATGTAACTAGTTACAGTAAACTTTTTTGTTGACACCATTAACCAATAATTCCAATACACTACTTCTTTAATAAAGGTTTATTGCCCTAAAACCCCATAAAATTTTAATTAACTGTTTAAATTAAATTAGATTTTTTTTTGCTATGAAATCAATAAATTGTAAGTCAATTGAGTTGCCAAATTAGTGACGTCACAGGTTCCTATTTCCATACAAAATCCATGGAGAAATAGTGTTTTGACAGCTCATAAAAAGTATGTCAATTGGTTGGTGGTGTCAAATACCCAATTCCGTAGCCGTAAGTATGTAAGTGGTGAAATCTATACTGAATAGTATAGTATGAAGTATAGATTTCAAACAATGTTTGGTTTTGATTTGTACAGTATTACAGAGAACAATATTTTTAGGTAATTGTTTATTAATAACCAACCCGCAGTGAGCTAGCGTGGTGATCAGTGCTCAATCCTTCTGTATACGAGAAGAGGCCTTTGCCCTGCAGTGGGACAGTTATAGGCTGTTATTATTATTATTAATCAAGCATACAAAATATATTTTCGATATTTGCGGAAGGGAACTAAATATTGGTTTAGATTAAGGCTTGAATATTAGATCCACGGGTGTCTTCTTTCTATACGAAAAGAAGTTTTAAGAACGACAATGTAAACAAGCTTCCACTATAGCTGTTCTAGAACCAACCAATAAGCAATCTTTGCTAACAAAACCACGGCTGGCAACACAAAAACAAACAAGCATCGCATGCTTCATATAATCCGCGCTTTTCACACCATTACCATTCGTGAATAGCTTCAATAGAACCGCCTATAGTCAGGCAGCCGACTTATTGCAGTAAATTAACCCTCTGTTTGTGTACACTCAAACTCAGTTTACATTTGAATAGTACAGTCGCGTTATAAGTTAGTATTTGCGTCGTGCAACGAATTTGTGATGGAGATCGGGGTGGCTGTAAATTGTGATATTTAGACGGTGCAGTGTTTTGATGATTTGGAGTTATTTTCCTTTGAACGCGGTAAATGTAGACATTGTTCAAAGTACAATTCTAGTATAGAATTAATCAGATTTTAAATATTTGTATTTAACACTGGTTTTTAATTTCTTACTAATTTTTATTCTGATGTCTTATTTCGGTCATTAGATATCTTATAGATATTTATAGACACACTTAAGTAATAAACATAATAAAAGTACTGCTTATTGAAATCAGAGCAGATATAATAACGCCCGAAATAACCCTTAAATATAAAGAAAGCGAGTAAGTAGAATTATCGTTATAAAAATAAACATGACATGTAAAAAAAATAAGATATGCCCTGAACATTTTAGTCCTCCCTTTTAGAATCCGCTAAAAAGAGTAATATTACGAAGATAGTTGCCAGTATTCAACCAGTGCGTCTACCGGCCCGTTTGCCCGTTGACCGTTAGCACCGAGACGAGAACACGACAGTTTAGCTCGTCCACAAATTTAGAGTCACTCAGCGAGCGATGGAAGATTCCTCTCGAGGCTAAGGTCCGCAACGTTATTACTTAAGGAAAACTGGAGATAACAAGCTTAATTTGAAAAAAACGTTTTAAAAAGATTTTGGAGATGTTCATGGCAATAAGATAGCAATTAAATTGAACTTATATGGCAAAATTAAAATGGTAGAATTTAAATCTTCTATTAGAAAGAATGATTTACTTAAATATATTTTTATATACATATATATATATATGTATACATTACAAAACAATAATGCTTGACGATGATGTTACGTCAAAGCGTTGCTGTGATAGCCAAACGGTACTTATGACAGTTGGATCGCTGAGTCAAAGGTGGCAAGTTCAAACCCCGGCACGCACCAATGTCTTTTCGAATTCATGTTCTATAAATTAGTTATCAGTTGCTAAAAACGGTGAAGGAAAACATCGTGAGGAAACCGGCACACCAGATATTTTTCAACTGTGTGTAAAGCCATGTCAGAGGCCTACAGGCGGTTTAAACTCTGACACCAGGTTGTTCATCAACCATACGAAAAGAAGAAGATGAAGTTGCTGTGGTTTTAGCTCAGGTCTAGGAGTATGAAACATAGCAAAAGTCAACATAATCTCGCTTCCCTGATTTCCCACGGAAAAAAGGTGTATATTGTGACAAATAAATCAGGCCTCCTGCAGAAACGAATGGACTTGTCAACCCCAGTCCAGGAGTCGCTCGACAAATCTGCAGTACCACAAAAACCAGACACGACTCACATCAGACACCTCTCCATGGGGCATCTGAAAATGCAATAAAACATTCTGCAATCACTAAGGTTTTTGCTGTCCGTACTAATTTACCACCCGGAGATCGCTATTGATTGGCATCTTATTGATTGGAACTAATAGCTAAGAAAATGCTGCGGGATTTATATTAAGTATCTGTGTTTCACACGGTGTAATCAGTGCTTGGTAATTAGAGGTATACATATGGTTAAATATTTTCGGATTACGATTTGTTCCCGCTGTGATTTGATTTTAGTACGTGGAGATGGATTTGCCTTTTCATTGATAGTAGTTTTCTCCAGGTACTTGAAAAATATTCTTCTAGTCATTATCAGAATCCAGTAATATTTTTTTGGATAAAATTGAATAAATGTAATGGTCGTCAATATATGATTAAAATTCTTTTTACGGAGTTTATCGCGGTTTTTTAAATTAATTTGTAGTTCCCGACCGACGTTTCCAATCCTTTACAGCATTAATAAACACGAGTAGACTGGGGTGTTAAACGTCTAATTTGAACAATTACAATCATACTATAATATAATTTTCTAAAAACAACTTAAATGTAGTTGTAGCATTTTGCTTTACTTGTTGGAAAAACGCTTACACTTTTTGTTGATTTCAAATAGTTCAAAATATCGAGGCAAATTGTTCACTACGTACACCATCTTATAGCAACACCTACAGAATTCCGTCCACTTCCAACGAATATTTATACCGAAACCCGGATATTTTCCAACAAATTCCCCGGTTATGTCTACACGTCTGTCGACTATGTTCGCTACACGTAAATTTCAGAACCTCATTGTGCCTTAAATCCCTCGCGGCGATATCATTTTGCTATCTCGGGCATTTGTCTCTCATTGCGGATTTGAAGGCGGGGCGCACACTTGCGATTTATAATCTTGCTTAGTTGCAAATTACGTCCGACACTTGGTTATTTAGTTTTATTTTAGTCATTACTCACAATGCTTTCTGATTTCCTTGTGTTAAATTTCTGCTTACATAATTATGGTAGGTTTTGATTTGATGGTCGTGAAAACATCGGGGACTTGTTCACTTGTACATTGTTTTTCGTTTACATTTTCTCACCCATAGAATAAGAAAAAAAATACGTTTTGTGTTAAAAACTAGTCGAAATGAAGACGGGAAGTCGGATGCAGTAATAAAAAGTAAAGCAACAATAAAACTTGTTAATGGTCGTTTCTTTAAACACACGTCATGTTAGGGCCTTAGAAACGCACATTAAGTAATGCGACCAAAAAATCGCACAGTCGTAAACAATAATAATTGGCTATTGTAGTCGCCTCAACCTTTCTTAGTGCCATACATCATTAGTTTACACGCAACGATATGCCATCACCTACAATTTTCCGGAAAATTGTACCCTATTTATAAACATATAAGGACTAAAATTCCAAGCGAATAAAAGTGTTTTAACAACAGAAGTATTCTCAGAAAGTAAACATAAATCTTAAGTACAAACTTAATTGTAAAAAATAAATTAAAATGACATATTGAAAGTTCAGTGTGACGAATTCAAAGATATATTGCGGAAAATAATAGTGCAATGCAACAATTTTTAGTTATCATAGAATCTGGATTGATAAAACTAGGTACTTAATAATAAAGAATAACCAACCAATAATAATTTGTTTTTTTTTTCTTATAATATTATATCTAGGGAATTCGTTAGGCGTTGCTGACCTAAGAAAGGACAGGTAAAACTTTTTTCGATCTGAGTCAAAAGTATTACAATTTTTGGCATATTAAATAAAAGCTTATGAAAACTCAGATTATAAAAAAAAGAACATAAATAAAACTAACTTCTTACAACAAAAACACAGTCTAAATCCAGAGCAAAGAAAACCAAAGACAGTAGTTACGTCGAAAGAGGAAATCCGCAAAAAAAAATCCTAACGTCAATGCTAAGTAGTAGTTAGGATCGACTAACGCGGCGCTTGTAGCCGGCCTAACCCGCCACTCCCGTAAAAGGCTGTCAATTCCTAAAGTACTAGTGGCGTAGTGTTAGGTTTAGTGCTATTATTCACAGGTCGGGAACACAGGTAAATCAAAAGAGCCGCGCTGGCACTTCTGCGCTATAACGGCGTATCTGATCTTTGACGGAGACTGGTCTGGACTTGTTTTCTCTTTGAACTACATATTCGTTTTATTGTCCTCGTTTGTTAGGCCGAATTAGTGGGAGATGAATTGTTGGATGTTGCGAGAATTTTGTTCTAGCTTGCTTCATTCAATCGTTTATGTTTGAAAGGGTATAGCAAAACATAGCCGTCAGATTAGTAGTAGTCAGATACATTGAATTTGTAATTAACTTATTAGCAGAAGTAGTGGAGATGTTGCACTCGATTGCAAAGTAGTTTGCAGTAGACATAAAACTCACCAATTACGTCGACGACTTGCATTTCAGCGAACAAAAAGTACCTGAAATCAATAAACCTTATTTTAGTAAGATACAGCATAATTATGATACTTTCAGCGAATGAAAGGTACCTGAAATAAATAGGCCTTGATATAGTTAGACACATCACATGATATTATTTTATTATATAAATATTTTTTATATAAATAGTAGGTACAATAGCCTAGCCTACCTAAATGGACTTACAGATTTAAAAACAGTACAGTGCTTGACTTTATCGGAGAAATATTAAAATAGAAAAACGTCATCATCATCAACCAGAAGACGTCCACTGTTGAACAAAGGCCTCCCCCTTGCCATAAACAACGCATTATGACATAATAAATGTCTATACTTGATGGCATTATTATTAATGCTGCGAGCATTCGTACACTTGATAATAAAATTCCGCACGCGCGTTGTGTGCCTCGCGTAAGTCTGGTAACACCTTTAAATGGACGCTTTCAAAGCATTACATAACCGGTTTTGTTTATCGTGCAAATCATAACACAAAAGTCATTCCAGCGACATCGGAGTGGTATTATAAGTACTTTTATTGTAAACAATATGAAGATAATGCCCGAACAATGATAGCTTTCGAGATTAAAATCGGTGGGGCGGTCGGATGTGTTTGTTAGTAAGGGTAGTTGACCACTGCGGTGTAGCGATTAATTAGAATAAACTTTAATTTTTTTTTTAAATCGTCCCCCCTCACTTGGAATTTCTCCTGTATCGTGGGTGCGTTCCACAAACATGAAATATCACATACACAGACACCCAGACTCGGGATAATCAAATGTGGATCGCACAAATTTTTGCCCCTTGTGGGAATCGAACCCACAACCCTTAGCGCAGCAGTCTAATCGCTTAGCCACTGCGCCAATCAGGTCATCAACATTAAATTAAATTAAAGGTTAAGAATTTTCTAAACGTTTTAATAGCTTTTATAAATGATAATTATACATATTATTTACATTTTGGTTTGCAATTACCTACAATACAATTTTCCGGGTAAACAAATTACTACTACCTAAATGACACTATTATTATGTGGAAAACTGTTAGTAGTAGAATATTCTTTGGTCAGACCGGAGCAGGCAGAGTCAGAGTCACCTGCGAGAGACAGCCCTGAAAAAATACTCGACTATTTAATTGTAGAATTAAGTAGTTCGACATCATTAACCAAAAATTACAAAAATCTTAAAGAAATGTTTGGTTAGGCTCGAAAACCTATAGTTACTGTAAAATTAGACTTAAACGGCCTTATTACAAAAAGCGGTTTATCTAAAAACCAAGGTTTAAAACCTCTAAAAACTACGGTTTATAGGAAAGTGTTATTACAAAAAGTGGTTTTGCGAAAAACCATTGTCCATTCTATGGTCTAATGCCAAACCTGGGCGGCCCCTAGTTTAAAGTAAAGAACTATGGTTTAAAATATCATATCTGTCAAATTTCATCTTTTAGGTTATCATATATTGTTGTTGTTTTTACCTGAACATGGATATTATAATGGTCAATTTAATTGATATTGAGGATATTGAAGCCGATATAACAGATATTATTTGCTTTTGTTGGTTCATCATACAAAATATAATAGAATACGATTCACAAGAGGAATTATTAGATCCTCTCGTCTGTGAGCCATACCGGCTCCCGGTATGACAATATATTCGCATATACTTCACTACAAATGCCGTTCTAACGCATTATTTATGTTTATCAATAAATAAACTAGCATAAAATACATACTTTTGGTTTCAACATACTCTTTTAACATAAACAAATAAGTTCGAATTACGTCACGTTTCGTTACACGGATGTACTTAGTTGTATTACTAGCTAATTGCTATTCATTCTAAACAAAACTACAGTTGACGATATAATTGATATTAAAATCTAAGCAAAATAATAATAGTCTCAATATTTTTAACGCTTCTATAGAATATTTAATCATTAGTCTATTATTAAACTTTTTTCTTTTCTGGGCAAATGGAACGTTTTTGTAGAATGATAACATTATGAACGAACGATGTTTGTATTAATCTGTGGTTGATATACAAACAATGGTTCAAATGACAGTGCTAAGAAAACCACGGTTTTTATAACTTTTGTAATAAGGACAAATTTAGACCTTCAGATTAGAATTTGGTTCTTCAGATAAGCTTGGACTTGAAAGGCCAGGTTTAAACCGATGTTTATTTAGTTTTTTGTAATAAGACTGAAAGTGTCTTTGCTATCAATAAATATGTATTTCGTGAATTGAGTTGGCAAAACAGGCCATCAGAATTTTATATTACCATACAAAATCTATGAAAAACAGCGTTTTTACAGCTCACAAAAAGTATTTTTTTGATTTATCATCATTAACAGCCGGAAGGCGTCCACTGTTGAACAAAGGCCTCTCTCTTAGGAGGGAGGGGGGGGGGTTGCCATAATCCCCATGCTTGACAAGCGGCTTGGGGATCGCAGTATTGGTGGTCAAGATACCGAAGACGCTGTTGCCTGTCTTCTGGATTTTCCCTTAGTCGCTTCTTACGACTCCAAAGTGGGTGGTCAATTCTAGGCCGGATACCACATGGCCAGATCAATTGATTAGTGCATATCCAATCAAAAAAATTCAGGTACACATCACTATAAGAATAAAATCGATGTTCATGTTTGTTCGTCGCTCTCGCATCGATGTGTGACGAACCTAACCTGACATTTTCGGCACGTGTCACCTGGCTAGGACCACAGAGGACAGCTCGTGATCGAGTGCTTATTGTTGTCTGTGCGCGTTAAACAAAAAAGTCTTAACTTAATCACTGTTATGACATCTTTGAATTAAGTGATTATGGCTTCAATTGCAAGCGATATAAGGTTGAATTTGGTTTAGTAGATTAATTTCTTTTTTATTGGACTAGTGTTTGTGTAACAAAAAAGTTTTTAATCACTGTATTTTTATTTTTCTGTTAAGTCATTATGATTTTTAATTCAATCGATATAAGGTTGAATTTAGCTTGGTAGGTTATTTTTATGTGCATGTGTGTATGATAGATGTTACTCTGTGGGCGTATTACGATCTTCTTTGATGGGTTTCGATCACCTCTCTATGATTGAATCTACTATGTATTTCATTGGGTGCAATAAAATATTATCAATACAAATATTATTATAAACTTGTTTTATCGTACAGTTACATGATTTCTATTTCCGATAACCGTATTACTGTTCAATCTTTGTAACTAGAAATTGATTTTTATTCTGTTGTCCGCTAGAAAGGAGTGTGGACTCTGGTTTCACAAATGAGAACCTCCACATTTTTTTAAATCTTACGTTGAACACCTTGAAATGTGTGGTTAACATAAATATTTAACATTACCGGTTCGATTCCCGCACGGGGAAAAAAGTTGTGTTATCCGCAGATGTTGGTCCCGACTCTGGATATTTTTGTAGGTATATCTGATACACTTGTGGTGTTTTTTTATTCATAAAAAAATGACGGCCCACACTACTATTTCTCCTGTATCATGGGTACGATTTACAAACATGAAATATCACATACGCAAACACCCAGATTTGGGACAAACATCTGCGAATCGCACACATTTTTGTCTCGTGCGGGAATCGAACCCGCAACCTTTAGCGCAGCAGTCCAATCGCTTGGCCACTGCGTCAATTTGGTCGTCAAAAATTTACTATACTTAATAACTTTCGTGACCGTATCCATATTAGTCTACAGTCTAGACTAGTCGGGCATTCCCAAATAATGACGTGAGCAAAACTGTATATAATAATAAATGGTATATAATAAAGTAAATAATTCTATTATTTTTGGTAAATTCTGATCCCGCCTATCTCGTGGCCCCACACTTACAATATTAACGGTGACAGCGCCATTTGATCTTAAACTAATAAAGTGAGCGTAGCGTTTATTTTCCTTCATAAACCAGTGTTTCCGATATTTGCAGAACATTTACTTTACGATTTGTACTCCTAATAGGCGACTGTAAAGGCAAAGGCGTTAATATAGGTATTATAGGTACCTGCCTCGTTGGTCTAGTGGTCGCTAAGCGCGACTGCTGAGCAAGAGGTCCTGGGTTCGAATCCCGGGTCGGGCAAAGTGTTACTGAGTTTTCCATTAGGTAATTCTCAGTAGCAGCACGGAGTCTGGATTTGTGCCCAGTTGATGGCAATAGGCTCGCCCCCTATTACATTGGGACTTACAACATAACTGGCGAAATGTGGGTGTACTATATGTTCACCTCTGCCTACCCCTTCGGGGAATACAGGTGTGATGTTATGTTATAGGTACCTAATTATGTTTTCTATTTTATTACTCATTTCTAGTAACTTACGAGTTCCTCACCATCATTTAAGTTTTCTTAAAAAAAAAACGTCGACTTATCTCAGGCTCATCGAACGATTAAAGTCTTTGACATTACATTATTTATAAACCAGTCATTGAATTCGTCTCGAATTGCATTCTGAAAATGCGTAAGTGCACAAAATCGGCGACGGAAAAATTTAGACAAGTAGGCAACTAAATAAAAGTAGGACTTTTTAAATATTCTTGCAGATATTGAGTTTAGGATAAGTCTGAGTAAGCTTTATAGATGTCAGCCTTATAATACAGGCATCTTACACACACGACCTACGCTTTCACACCTATATAGTAATTCCCGTTACGTCTCGCTGATTCAAAGCTTCTAACTCGTATGTTACTCGCGATTCGCCGCGGGCGACTCGCTATAAACAGCTCGAAACGGTTTATGCAAAATTAATTGATATTACGGACCGAATGCTATAATCGTAACAAGAAGTTCTCACTCGTACTTCACGTAAGTACTACTTAGGGTACGTTATAGAGCTGGCTTGCTGGGTGGTTAGAAGCCTATAATGTTCTCCTGACCGAATTTGAGTCACGGCGGCCTTTCTCAGCTGAGACAAGTCAACTACGCAGGAGATATTATAGTGCACAAGTATGCGCGCAAACACAGGTGCACTCCCTATTCCCTCACTCTCATAGTCCGATGGGACGGTAGACCGACACGACCGGAGAGAGATCAGGCGCAGGACCAACGGCTTAACGTGCCTTCCGAAGCACGGAGGGGTCTCGACACTCGGTACGTTTCATTGTAATTGGTTGCAGAAGCCCATTGTCGTTCAGATCCCTTAGACACGTGGCAAAACGCTTGACGAATAAAAATGGAATAGAATGAAAAATGTATGGGAATGTCACATTTCATCGATAACATACTCGTAGTTGAATCATTATGTTTATCATTATACTTTATAATTCTATTCTATTTCTATTCGTCAAGCGTTTTGCCACTTGTCTAAGGGTGCAGGCATTTGTAAAATTTGTAGCACACCCTGAAAAACATACAGTACGCTTGACAGTCACGTGACGAATTCAATAATCGATATCTGGGCTTAGTTAAAAAATCTATTTTACAAATCAGAAATCAAAATAATATGTATTTTAACTACCTCTGAACTAAGCTTTATAATATAATATTAATGTATGCTTATTGTGGGCAGTCTTAACTTAGTGGCAAAGCAACCGGTACAACAAGTACAGTCAAGTATGTAAATATGTGTGTACTAAGTGAAATTCAAATGCAGCTTCCGGATTTTTTTTAATCCTATGTACGGCCTCATGCGTAAAGCTAAGCAATTGGTTTACTGCACTGGAGTTTTTAGCTAGAACCCACATGGGAAAATTGTGCTCCCGGCTGGTTGTAAAAAGTTCTTGAGTGTCGATACATAATTTTTAGACATGTTTTATATAATAGATGATTGAGTATTATGTGTTTCACTTAATAAATTCCGAAAGAGATTTTGGAAAAACTAAAATAGTTATATGTTAAACATACCTTTATCTACCATCATATATTCTCATCACATCTTTTCACGTTTTCAAGCTTATAACAAAAATTGTGTTTCTATTTTGACAAGTACAACACATATTTCCGCCGTCGACTGTACACCTTGAATTAGACGTTCTCGTACATCTTACTAATCACACCTAATTGGTATTCGCGCGGCTGTTTTATTTCCATGTTTATCTGAAATGAGAGGAATATAGAGCTCGCTATCGCCTCGCTTTTAGCTCTGGAGTGTTGGCCGCGATAGACGGACGGTTGGTAGCGCTGCGGATAGTGCTGCGTTTTAAATTAATTGCTGCTGCGTTAATTATGTCTTGGATATAATTCTTTAGTATATTTAATGCGAAAGTAACTACGTCTGTAACCTCATCAAAGCTACTTTTTATCATACCTCTCCTTAGTTTCTTTTTATGCCGGAAAAGATGCAAAAATTTTGTATGCGGCTAGAAGGTATGATACGCGGATAATAATGACATTAAGTGATGGTCCTTAGTTTGTCATGCAATTAAAATCGACTATAATTGCAAATTTACAACTGACCAATCTACTTTAGGGCTGGTAGATATATTTTTCTCAAATTAAGCCTTGTTAGTAACATTGGAAGCTCTAGTTCAAAGCACAATGTTTTGAACATCTGTAAACCGAACAAGCCAACGCCGGCACCTACCTTTATTTAAACTTGTTGGTTTTAAAATAAAAACGACTCCGTGGGTCAATCATCCCACAGTGAGAACAATGTTATTTGTTCTGAAACCGAATACATTAGAATTAATCATCAATTTGCAATCAAAGCATCAACAAAGGACCTACGTGTCCATAAACGTAAGCTCTTCTTAAGCAGCATGCATTGCTAATACTAATAAATTAATTGTCGCACGAATAATCAAGGACTGGCGAGGCTTCAGGCGTCTTCCAAGTAGAGATGAAACCAGCCTCCACACGCGTACATTGTAATTAATTTATGAATACATAAGTTGGACGGCAATTATCGGATTCTCTGCCATAGGTGTGAAGTAAAAACACATCACAGCATAGAGGGCTTATAATTATTCAGATTGCAATTAATGCCTGTATTCCTATAGTTTTTACTCCATAAAACCAGTGTTGGTATTTTAACAATTTCCTTACGAGTATTGTTTGTGATTAAATAGAAATCTATGGACCACAAAAAGGTGATGGATTGGCGCGAAGGGCCAGTTAGTCGGGTAATAGTTAGGATTTCGTATGGAGTGGGAATTATGAAAGTTATCCCGTAGCTGGTATGGGTGGCTTCCACAGTTGGCTGCTTGTTTTATGATTAAGTCAATCATTTTTGATTTATTGTTGGTACTCAAGGAGTTTTTCTCAGCTGATGTGTATAGACAGGCTGTTAGAACGTGGAGTTGCTGTCTAAGGAGAGACGAGCATGCCCACAATTGTTCACTTATAATTGTATGGTAATGTTTTTACGAGAAACGAAGACAACCTTTATTTTATGCAGATAATATTTTAGTTCTGCTAATATGACGTTTTTTCTTATATTGGAGATCTAATGTTATATCTGAATAATTATGTGCCTTTACGATGAATAAATCTGGAAAATATATACACAGCTTACTTTTTAGCTCTTATACCCAAAATCACAATAAAATTGCAAAAGTCAGCCTGATTATACCCATAACATCGAACATTCGAAGCGTTGGCTAAAATCCGACTAATCGTTCAAATGCTCGTCGCATGAGTACTCTCAGTAAAGTGTCGAGGCGGCAATAATTCACTTGTGAGCGACAGACGCGCGTTAAACACAACGTGCGTGATTTAAGCATTAATATAGCGTCAGCAGAATCATTTCGTTTGTATCTTACGAATCTTCTTATGTTTTGCCGTGCTATAAATCATAGCATAGCAAGATGACGTGCAAGATGACATTTGAGATGATGTTAGTGTTTCAGAAAAGCATAGCTGAGCTTTGTTGAGTAATTGTATTAGTTGTAAGGTCTTACATGTATCTAGAAAAACATTTTTTTAAGAATAATTTCTACTCAGTCATTAGAGTAGGCACCTATTTACAGAGATACATTTTATGTGGAATCGTCTGCTTTTAGCTAAAGGCACAATTTTGAGCTAGTGAAGAGAGCATAAATTACTTTACGAAGTGTAGTTTAAAAAACGAAATATTTTTTCAAATGGTGGTCATATGAGAAAACTTGATTTTTTGGGTAAGTACCATTCAGGTGGACTCGAACCCGAACTTATGTTATCATTAATCCTTCGATCATCCTTGCTCATTTAACCAAGGCTTCAAGTCACAATTTCGATCCATTTTCCTCAGTCTTATCATATACTTAGATGCTTAACAGCTTTTCATTAAACTAAAAACCGTAGCTAGATCCCACGATAAAGGTTATTAAATACAAAATTTCTCTATGGCACGCATCAAAGCATAGACACGTCGTCTTTACTTCAATTCGTTGGGTATAGGATCAGCACCAGACATTAAGGGTGCTATAAGTCACTCGTGAGACTGACGCGCGTTAAGTCCAACTTGCGTGATTTAAACGCACTACGCGAAAGTACCGATAGCAGCGATAGGTTAAAGATGAAACATATTTTTTGTAATTGTTTTGAGTTTAAAGGTTGATTTTGGTCAATAAAGTTAGAATTTAAATAAGTATTGTTTTATTTATTACTAATTAGCTGTTTATTGTTGTATTATTTTACATATAATCTGTAAGATTTTTAGGGGTAAAATGTGAGGGTTAAAAAAGAAAAAACACAACTAAGAGATTATAGCCACAAGAACCAAAACATTTTTGATGAGCATACCTAGATACTGGTACTCTGGTCATCTGGTGGTCTTAGTTTTTTTTCTAAAAGAAGTAAAACTGTGTCGTTGTAGTTTTAAAGCTTAAATAATTATTTAATCAATAATTTGAAGGTTTAAATGCCCTTTCCGCTTGGGAAGCAACTTAACGAAACTACCAAAGTCCCTGCACTTAATGCTGATACAAATATAAACAAAAATGCAAAATTATTTCTGAGAAAAACTTAAAACATTTCGATTTACGGTTCAGATGAATCTTCATGTTCATCGCAACTGTAAATCAAATTGTTTTTACATGCGTATTTACCTAGATAAAGTCGCATGCATAAACTATGAGGTTTTTCAAACGAGCTACCAGGCAACCTGATATTGGACGTTCGTTGATAAACCCATTTATATGTAGGAAAGCCATCAGACCCCTTGCCATGAACTCTTAAAGAAGAACATTTTCCGTTGTGGGACCGAGACACCGCTACGTGCAGTGTAGAGCGGCATCTCGCTTTCACAACGGAAAATGTCTTGCTATAAGAGTTCATGTTAAGGAGGCAGACGGCACTAAATATGTATATAGCCCGTAATTGAATCAAAAAGTTAAATAAGGCATACACTTTATCTACGCTTATAATAAAATTACTATATTATGGCGTTTGTGCTGCGCTTATATTGAACAATTTATGAGATAGTTCCGTTGTTAGGAAGAAGTACGCAAGGTTTTTCTGTGGCTTAGCTTCTTTGGTTAGACCTTCTTGATCCTCGTTAGTTGGGTAGTTGACACATACTTTTTAGGAACTGTCAAAACGTAATTCGTTGATAGATTTTGTATGGCATATTATGAACCTGTGTCGTCTCTTTTCAAACTTAATTGACATAATTCAGGTATTGGTTTCAAAGCAAATATAAATCGAATTCTACAGTTTATTAAAAATGTACTAGAATTTTAAGGGCAAAAAAAACATTTATTTAAAGTAGTGTCTTGTAATTATTGGTTAATAGTGCTAACTATCCTATTGTCTATTATCATTGAAGCTGCGAGCGAGGCTTGTTCATAAAAAAAAAAAATTCAAGGATGAGACTTTTTATCATTTTTATTGGTTTTCATATGCACTTGTATAGTGATGTCTCCTTAATATGGGAGGTGCTATGATGCCTCAGGGAGCAAAGTTTTAATACTGAATTTATATAGTTTCATTATTGAGATCAACATATAAATTATGGTTGTAATAAACACTTGTTTTTCATGTCCTTCTTGCTTGTTTGAGCGTAAGATTGATGTGAATAAAACTGGTTGTCCTTTTCTTTTGGTGATCAGTGTCGTCTGATGTCTAGACTCTTGGTAATGGCAATAATATAGGGACTGAGTAGTCTGTTACTTTTTAAATTAAATATTTTGAAGATTTAGAATAAACAGTATGAGATAAAATTATTATTGAGGTAGGCTCTAGACAAGACGTACATTTATGAAAATTATATTGTTGTCATTAAAATCATGAGAGAGTTCTCTCTGAAATATTTATGGTCTGACGACATGAATAAAGAAAAAAATGGAATCGCCTATTTTTAAATTGTATTATTTTATTAGTATTTATATTATTAGTTTTAAAACCTGCAAAATATGCTTAATTAAATTTAAAAAGTATTATTAAAACGACTTCTGGACGAACAAGGCCATTTCTGACATAAAACGTCAAAAACAATTATCTACAGACGTCATATGCTGACGGTACATTGAACAACGACAATGCATTCCACCCCACTTGTAATACATTTCAATTTAACTCGGAATCGCCGCATTACCTGGAGTTATAACAGCTTAGACCTTTATTTAGTGTCGGACCACCGCGACCCCGGGATTCTGCGCGCGCAACTCTATACGGAACACCTTGATGTTATTTTGGCTTTAGTTTATTGGGATCAAGTGCTGTTATTATCTGGAATTGTTCGTCGTTATTGTTGTACTTGTCTTCTTCGGTAGGTTGGCAGAAGTGTGATATTTAAGAACAACAGAACCACGTTATGGGGGCAGGGTCTACAGACATTTCTCATCAACATATAAATATATTAATCTAATAACGTCAATATTAAAATCGTCAAAGTTAGTAATGACACAGAAAAACTTAGAAGACAATGAGGAGGTACCTATATACCATACCATCTGACATTTTTATAATAAGTTAAATTAAAAATATCGTGTAAGCAATAATATAAGTATAAGCAAGAATAACTATCATTTACAGTTTTATTTCTATTGGTTTACAAAGTAAGACAGTTACAGGCTAATAAGGTTTTACTAAGACATTCTTACTTCTTTTAACTTCAGTCGACGATCGCGCCGATTCTATAATTCCGAAAGACGTTTCTGTTTATAGAACAAGCACTCAATCTACAATGAACATCTTTGAAAACGGCGCCAGATATGACAGATGCCCTTGAGGCATCTAAACGTCGCGCCGTGCAGATAGCAACAAAGGTAAGGAACAGAATGCTTCGATGCCTCAGCCAAGGTCGCAGCGTGGGAGGTTGATTTACATTGAATACCTTTACCGCATGCATCGGCGGCATCACTGCGGTATTTGGCGTTAAATGCTACGAGAAAAACCGGTCAATTGCGCGGCAGAATCGCATTGACTGGGTTCCTTATATAAAGTACATGCTGGCAAATCATACGCGACTCGTTTAAATATTTGCTATATACGTCATGTTAGACCAGTCTTTACGGAGGAAAGATTCTAAGATTTAGATAGGATTTGCAAAAGTTACGAAGCTTGTATTATCTTGGAGTTCTTTTTGGTTCGTGCTTTTTCATTGTGAGTGATGCCTTTTCGGCGATTGTATACTGTAGAAGAGCAATAAAAAAATGGACGATAAGCTGAACACTGAGTAAGTCTAAAACAAGGGAAGGTTTCCATACATCATCATCGTCATCTGTAGCCATATTTCACCCACCGAAGAGCACAGGCCGCTCTCTTTTATGAGGTACTATTTACGCGAAAGTTTTGATTATGACGTACCTTTTTTTTATTTACTTTTGAGTAATTATATATAAACCATTTATTTTGCCACACATAATATTACATAATATGACATGTGTAGCAAGGGATCCAGCTCAGTATTTGCTGTGCGAAGGGCACAGCACTGATTTTCAGCTGGTCCCTAATCCCTAATTTCAGCGGTGTTACACAGAATACGGAAGGCAAATCATTAGTCGAATTTCTCTGAAGTGCTACAACTATGTAATATTCTACTACTTTCCTTAAGTTCTTTATCACTGTCCTCTAAGCAAAATTTATGAACCCCCAAACCTAACAGAATAACCATTGTATCGTCCATTTTGCATTAATTATCATACAATTAGCCGTCAGAAGCACCGCGGACGTTTATAGCCGTCATTGTTAACTGGGTTTTAATCAGTGCGCGAGATTTATGCGCCGGCGCATTTGCCTGAGTTAGAGTGTGCCGCCGGCAGTTGTCGCCAGTGATTAAGCGCTGCAGTTCCGGAGTGCACCAAATGTAGATGGAGGCTGTTTTTCTTTTGTTTTTAAGATTAACGAGACGGTTTTGTGTAATGGACAATACATTAAATTAAATATTAGTATTAGTAGTTCGAGTCCGTAAAAATTGTACCCGTGCTTCGGAGGGCACATATAGTCGTTGATTTCGCGCCTGACCTTGTTTCGGTCGTGTCGGTTGGCACAAAAGTGTGGAAATAGACAGTAGGCAGTGCACCTGTGTTGGAATTTCTCCCTACACTTGGAATTTCTCCTGTACCGTGGGTGCGTTTCACGAACATGAAATATTACATACACAAGCACCCAGAATCGGGAAAAATATCTGCGGATCGCTCAAATTTTCCTGTGCGGGAATCGAACCCACAACCCTTAGCGCAGCAGTCCAATCGCTTAGCTACCGCACCAATTGGGTTGTCAAACTTTGGTCAAACAACTATAAACTCTCACTCAGTATTTGCTAAGTGATCACTCACTTTGAGAAGACTTTATAGGTTCACTTAAATTATCAACCTGTAACAGTACACCCACCACGCCTAACTCCGACAATCTCAAAAATCTAAAGTGCCATCATCCATTACCTATCTGCGTATTAACTTCGTGATCTGCCAGGCGACAGGCTATAACTAATATAATAATCTAGATTCACTGGGCGTAGTAATTAAATACGGCTATAAACAAGTGCTGGGCCTCCGGCCGAACCTCACGACTAAACCTTCGGGCTGGACATACATTAGTGAGGCAACAAGATATCATGCGCTATACCTGGACGTCATAAATCGTTTAAGGAAATTTGAAATGGGGACACGGAAGTTGGATCGGAATGATTGATTTCGTGTCTTCGAAGTGATGTTATAGAAAGGCAGTTCTAATTAAAACCATTCAGTATGTCTGCCGGGCATAGGCCGTTGCGTATACAGATACCCCAATAGTTCAAAATTGACATTTTTTATGAATATAAGTTCATAAAGAATGACAATTTTAAACCATCCATCCAGTAATCCATGTTGTAAATTGTCATTTTTTATTGCCAACTTTAAACCATGGATTAAAAGATACCTGTCACTTTGTTTATATGTCAAAGAATAGAGATGTCAATAGATTTAAGCAGGGTTTAAGTTACGACAGGTATTATCATCGTTTCTGATTAAAAGGGATAAGATATTGCATTGGTCTTTGGTCTATGTATGTTGTGTGATGTGCTTATCTCGTGGTCTCATTACCACCACATTCTTCGTACATGCTTCTGGTTTAAGAGTTCTCTCCAGAACAACCCTTATCCTTTTAAGACCACTCCCTCGTATTTTAAGTTATAACTAAACAAAAAAGGACACCTACGACAGGCATTGCAACTACAGAGTATCAGTCTTGATGGCTCTACTCGTTATTAAACAGTTAAGTTTATTTCAATTAAATTTATCAATTTAGTCTTACGACCAAGTAGCTACTTATTAACCCACGAGGTGGAATAAAGGACTGTTATTATTATAAGTGCCAATTATTTCTCTGTTATTAAACAATTATAAAAACATTACACAAGTTATTGCTCCGTTACAAATTGGCTGTGGGACCAATTTATCTGTCATCGTGGCTTCTATGTAAGTTTGTATGTGTACACCATCGCTTTCTATGTAGTTGTTTATGACAGTTTTACACCGTACGTCTATTACCGCCTGGAGTGCGGAAATATGAATATTTCTTGGACATGTGACGATTTCCTATGAAATATAACGTGGAAAAATATTATAAAGATTATATGACTTTTGGTGCCATTTTAGCATGTTGCCCATGCTAAGCTTTAATCTAAATTGATAAAGGAAATTTGAAAAATGATGGACACGAGCAGGACTTGAACTCGCGACCTTCTCCGAACCGTGGCGCTCTCAGATCACATCAAATGTGATCTGAGGTGGCGCTGCTCTAACCAACTGAGCCACCGTGTCGCTGCTCGCATCCATCGAATTTCAAGTTCCCTTTTAGTATTTACGTCTTAAAGGTGACGTCAGGTATTATCTGTTGGAATCCATGATTACCAACTCAGTGTTAGGTATATCTTTACAGCTATAAAGCGAGCTATAAAGGCGAAGGTCGCGAGTTCAAGTCCCGCTCGTGTCCATCATTTTTCAAATTTCCTTTATCAATTTAGATTATAAAGATTTTTATTTTTTTCGATGTAAACTTATGACATTCCTTGAACATTGGAACTTACATAACTGAAAAGAAAGAAAATGGGAACTTTCCGGAAAACATTTACGCAAAGTTATATGTCGAACTAGAAGAAGAGAAATTCTGCCTATCAATTACATTTACGTATCTTTAAAACCCAAATATTACTTCTACATCATAATTGAGAGGACTAGAACTTCCGATAAAGTTGACCGATAGCGTTGTCAAACACAAACCGCCAATCTACGAACTAACGATCCAATCCCAGCTCCATCGAGCAAGATTTTTACATCGACCACAGCGATAACCAGATTAGAAAATATTTCACCGAGAAACCCATCTATTAGTAATATCTGTACCCCGGGGCCTACCAGCCAGATCTAAAGTAAACACGGGTACTGCCATTAACTTTAATTATGTGCACTACGAACATGACTTATTTATGCTTTTAGAATGTTCTAACCAACCCTGAGGACATTAAAGTCATTTGTAATACCTGGATTAAAGAACGGTGTAACCGCTTTGGTTCGAGAATTGGCACTTTGTTGCGAGTGTGATGGGACCTGAAGAGAAAATTGCGCGATAAAATATGCAGTTTCGTCAGCAATTTTCTCGTAACTTTTCTTGTCTCACATTTGTAAAGTACAAGATTTGATGACTGTTATTAATAATAATAATTGTCTGTTATCGAAATAGGTTCTTCATATTTCATATGATAAGATACTATTAGCTTTAATTGTTCAAACATGAGTTAGTGTTAGTGACATACAATACAAATCAGTGCCAGCACTGATAGCCGAGTGGTATGACCGTTGGACTGCCAAGTCAAAGGTCGCAAGTTCAAACCCCGGCACGGACCAACGTTTTTTCGAATTCATGTGCGTACTATAAATTAGTTATCAGTTGCTAAAAAATGGTGAAGGAAATCATTTTGAGGAAACCGGCCCACCTGAAAGATTTTTCAACGGCGTGTAAAGCCATGTCAGACGCCTACAGGCCGTTCGATCTTTTACACCAGGTAGTACATTAACTATATGATACTATATTGCTATGTCCTGAACATTATACATAACTTATGGGTCTTGAAGTTTGGAGTACTGTTGGTGTATAATAGGACACCTTTGCCAACCCTTTCGGGAATAAAGACATGGTAAATACACACATACCAGTAAAATAAGGAATTTTAAATCTATTATGGTATGTGCATACTAATTTAAATGATTAATATAGATTATGAGGGACATTATAGCAAGATGATACGAGACAAGTACCTATAGTAAGTACTTAGGTTCGCTCCATACGGTATTTATTGATTCATGTAGCTTATCAAAATAATTGGCAATTTATCTGTGGCCAACGTCTATTAGCAAACGTTGGCTATTCAGGTGTGACCAACATTATCGATTATGAGTTTTGTTATATTTTTTGTTAATCAATTTAATTTTTCATTACCTTTTCTTCCCTAACTAAGTAAACAGCAATTATATCGACTCCTTAAGACTTTCAATATTAATTAGTAATTAACAATATCAGAGAACAAAAGGTCGATCTGGTCATTTTAATTAAAGGTGGCATTAGGTAGGATATTATTATTAAACAATTATTTAATACCTATTCTTGGCTTTGAACACATTTTCGGTAAAAAAGAATTATATATTTAGAGGCCAACATTGTTTATAAACTAGGTAGGTACATCTTTTTATGGTAAACTAAGATAATAACGTAAGATTTTGAATTTTAAGCAAGCAGCATTGTGTTAAGATTTTAACACATTGAATAGATAACAACCAACTATGTAACCTTATGGTACGCAATTAAGAATTGAATTTAGATTGATTTAATGTCAGGAGTTGATAAAGTAATGGGGCTCTCCCTTCAATTGGACGACATGGCTGTAATTTTTAGAAACATAAATGCAGCAGTAGGTACTGTTATGCTTATAACACATTACAATTCTCCTCGGCTTTGTTTTCGTGGGTTTTATCTTAGGATAAACAGGTTAAGATGAAGCCTATGTCATCATCATCTCTTGGCTCGCAATCTAGGCATTTCTAGAAATACTAAAATCGCGATTATACGTTCACCTTTGCTGAGTAAAAGAAGGGCAAATCAACGAACACACTCTCACATTTAAAAGGAGGTATTGCAGATTCCATGGAACCCTATTTAAGTCTATATCCCATTACACATCATGTAACTAATACATTAAAATTCTTTATTGAAGTCGATAAGACCTACACTGTGTAATCAGCAATACCTTGTACAGTATCAATCATGAGATCTCTCTGTAAATATATTATAAAAATATCGAAAACAAACTATAACACAAAATGTAATTGAAAACGACCATTAAAAATCAATTACCTGCATAAATGCTAAGGCGTTTATTCCTTAGAATCAATTTGTTGTGGAATATGTAAAAAATATGAAAATGTCTTGAGTAACGAGGCCCTGTTATTTATATCCTAGTTCAGGAGTGGTCAACATTTTCTGTTTTATAAACAATGCTAAAAGGTTTCTTAACATAAACACATCCTAAGTCTACTGATATCTCTATCTTTACCTGAACTGATAAACATTGTAATTTTAAAGGGTAAATTGTAAAGGGTTTTATACTGAAATGTAAGTCTGTCAGCTTGGTCTCTTGGCAGTCGATGACAGGTAAATCAAAGCCTATTATTGGTTTGGATCGTTGTCATTCAGATATTCATAGATGACATACTGCATGTATTTCCGACCCCAAATGAAGACAATTTAAAACGTCAAGTTATCCATATACCTTAATATATAGAGCATATCAAAATAGTGTTGAGCTACTAATTAATTATTCAAGTCTCTATTTATAATCCCTTTATTAACATTTAAACTTTAAAATAGGGTTCCTGCAAAAGACAAATAACGACAAAAAGAAAATAATAAAGTGAAATCGCACCTTCAAACTAAATCAATGTAGCTAACTGCCTTCCTAGCTACTAGTCGTAAAATGTTAAGCCCGGCAATATTATTAGTTTGACGCGAGAATTTCTGCGATTTTCCGCACGCGCGCCAAAGGTTTGTGATCCCCGCTAGTCCATCGATGGCGTATCTTAAGTACTTTGTGTTATGGCATCATATTACAGGTTTATAAAAATTGAGAGATAACACCATCTATTTTTATTAAGATGGAGTCTTGCTGTTTTAAAAGAGTGCAGAGTTGTTGACTAAAGTCGGTGTTCACTTCTTCTTCGTTGTTATTTTTAACTGTATTTCTATAGTTCAGGGTAAATATGATGTTCTTTTGGGCTTAATAGTCTTGCAGTTTTTTCTTGGAAGAAAAGTGTTATTATATTTTACTGTGAATATCTTAGTACCTATTGGTCTGGGCTTTGGGATTATGAGGAAGTGACTGACGAGTAGAGGCATTCTATATGGTAAAAGATCTGCAAGCATACAGTTATTAGTAGTACAATTGTCTACTGAATATCTCACAGAGTTTCATATCAAAGTATGAATATCTCGACCGAGTAGAGTAGTCGGAGAATGTTGATCGTAGGAAAGGTCCTTAGAATTAAATACCAGGATAACTTTAACCCTTGTATCAAGCCTTTTGGCCCCACTCCGTCTAGCATCAGCAACCGGTATTAAACGCAATGAGGTTAAAAAACGCGCACGCGCCTCCTCACATCCTGCATCAAATATTTTAAATAAAAACTACGGGCGCTTACTTAACTGTTATTCTAGAACAATTATCAGTACAACGAATAATTAAGGTTGTTCATTAATATCGATTTCTAGATACCGATCGATATTGCCGCTGTATGGATCATTAGTGAATTGTTAATGTTTTAATGATAAGATCGAATTTATACACGTAGGGGTTAAAAGTTAGTGTGGCGTTCTGTTTATCCCTTTATGAGTGGGACGTGATGGTATTCTGTACTATGGGAACATCGCCTACCCCTTAGACAAGTGGCAAAACGCTTGACGAATAGAATGATAAATGTATAGGGATGTTATAATGTTTCGACTATGTAATCGATGACATATGTCAATCCCATACATTTTTCATTCTATTCGATTTCTATTCGTCAAGCGTTTTGCCACGTGTCTAACGGGTCTGGTCTGATGGTATAGTTCCCGTCACGTAAATAAAACGCTGAGCGACTGTCAGCGACTGTGTTTGCACTCGGATACAGTCGCTTCCTATGGTCCTAGGCTATTGTGTAATTGTTTTATTGTTGAATCATTATAGGTACTTTACTACTTTCGTAACAATTTTGAAAAGACTAGAATTCAAATAATTATGTTAACGGTCATCGTTCTTTTTACGTGACGGAAACTATAAAGTGTGGTTTTGAAGCTATCAGTTTTTGGCATGGTTTCTGTTTAGACACAGGTTTGGTAAACTTTTTTCATAAGGTAATTCTCAGTAGCATTTATAGCACACAGTCGCTTGCCATCTATTACATTGGAACCTATAACATAACTGGCGAATTTTGGTGTATACTAAAACACCTCTGCCTACCTCTTCGAAGAATACAGGTGTAATGTTATATCGAGTTTAATAGAATTTACATAAACGTAAGCATTAGTGTAGGTACACCTATTCTAAGATGTTTATAGTAAGACCCGTGTAAAAATGGACAAGCGAGGAGTTTGTGAACCAAGTTTTCATTTGCACGTATAAAATACATACTTAAGTCGTATGTTTGCTATTTCATATTAAACTAATACTAAATTTACATATCTTTTAACGTTAATAGAGCAAAGATATCAATGTTAATTCCCAGATATATGCGAAAAACAATCGAGCTTAACATAGAGAACCCTAGTTACAAATACAATTTTACTTTACACTGGATTATGTTAACATCTTTGATAAATGGAATATTGATACATGTTCACGGGAAACGATAAAATTATTCAATTCAATCATCTTTTGTAATGTAAAAAAATCAATGGTCTTTCCATTGCGTTATTTTCACATGAGAATACACGATCAGTCTAAAAAAAGAAGGTAAAATATTAGCTACTGCAAATAATTTAATGCAATATTCATTAATTCTTGATAATTAAGGACTTTAGCAGGTTATACTAATGTAGAACGGTTTAATCGGATTACCTTTTAAACGGTGTAGGTTTTATTAATACCGATACAAATAAAGTTTTGGTATTGACCTCAACGACAGTTAAGTTAAATATTTAAATTAAATGATATAATTCCAATAATTGCTAGTGCTATGTCCGTCGAAGGCGCATCTACGTTGGTAATACCTATTTAAAATATTTAAATATGATACTTTTATTTAACGTTTAATAGTAAAAACCGAACTTATGGCAACATTATTTTTTTATACAAAGACTTTGTTACCCGTTTATCAAGTTCAAAGTACTTTTACAAAGTTAAAACCAAACGACAACCTAACGATAGCCAGGTCAGTTCAATTAATTAAAAATAATTAAAATTGTGAAGGGCCTTATGCCTCCTGCTAGGACCATTCAGGCGGGAAAATGTGACACAAGTTATAAAAACTCACATCGTCTATGGTTCTTTTTAAGAATAAATTAGGGGAATGTAAGTGGCCAGCGATCCGTGTCCAATACCCTGCCAAGATGTTTCTGACGTGACTCGTAGGTATATAAGACGAAAATACAATGACGCTACGTCAAATTGTGTGGAAAAAAATAAAATTTTGTCGAAAAATTTCCAAAGAACGAACTTTTTACTTTCATAGACATTTAAGTTCTGTAGATAGAATTTAATTAGCCAAAGTTGCATGGACTATTTTCGATTGTTGTACCAAAAATTCGTAAGTGCGCTCCGTAGAACACGACAACAAGAACGTACAACGAAATAGGGAAGTTTATTTCGCATAGTAATCTATTTAATGCACAAATAATGCAGGAACAGTTAAGTCTCTAGCAAACCTTGGGAGCAGTAAGACTCAACCTTTTTATCCCTAAGTGCGCCTGGCTATCGTTAAAAACTGTTCTAAATATGTTAAAACACCATTAAAAAAATAACACGTCGCTCACTAAGGCTCATCATACATTCCTAGCAGCTAAAAACTTGCATAATAACGAAGTACCTGTATAGATATCTTCTTCGGGTCGATAGTTTGCCTTATTGTAAAACGTTTAGCCGTTGTAATATGCCCGTTTCCGCGAAATAATACTTATTCAACGGTATTATAGTGGTTTGCTGTACAAAAAGTGTGAAATTGTTGTTTAGATGGGTATGGCGGTTACAAGCCAATTTGTAGCCTATTAAACACAAACCCTTACAAAAAATATAGACTATGGTTTGATTTAAAAATAAAAAATTGATAATTACGTGAGCGTAAATGATATTGGCGTTAGGACCCTTTTTGTAAATTTAAAATTAGAAAGGAAACAGATCGATATTTAAACACAATCGATATTTAAAATCAGCCGTTATTTGGTTTTAGTTGAAGAGAGGTTCTATTAATGTAAATTGTAGTAACATTTAGGTTTAGCTTATTATGCTTTAGAAAAGAAAATTTATAAAATTGGTATTAAATAATCACTTAGTACCTACATTAAATAAACTTTATTTCAGGCAACACTGTATAAGGTGAATAATTGCTGGTTGCCCATGACCAGCCAGTAATAAGTTCTGCACTCGTTAAGACATATTAAGATGTTTTTCTACGAGAGTGAGAGCTGGGTGATAATAACTTACATTAATTTTTATTACTGTAAATAAAAGGACAGGCATCCGCCATCAATTAAATGGTACTTTAATCATTTTAATATATTACTATGAAACACAAACTAGCTAATTAAGGACGCAATTCCAACTGGTCTTATTAAACGGCACAAATTCTTCATCTGTAAAAAAAAACAGATATCACTCTCCTCACAGCGGCACTCCAGCTATTTATTAAGCAATTAACATTATCTATATAATTTAAATAACAGCTGACAAACTACTTTATCATTGTGATTGAACTTTGCCGAAAGATTGTTATTTAAGATATGAACAACATTTATTGCTATTAAAATTAGTTATGCAAGCTTGATCTCTATCGGTACGCTACTTAAGTTTAAGTCTTTATAATTCCTAATTATTACATTGGCAACACTGTTGGCGGTACAACGTGGATCTTGCTTCACTAAATGGCCATAGATAATCTTGAGCATTTCTCAAAAATTTATTCGTGTAGATAAGCTATGATTAAGAAATTAAACATTAATTTATGGTCGAATGACAGAACTGCTAGTTTTATGATGGTGGTTTATTAGTTTACTTGTGTAAACTTGATGCAAATAGGTATGCTTGCCTCGTTTTATAGAATTATTGTCTGTTAAAATAAGTTAGATTATGAATAAACTATAATTTTCCCGCCTTTTCTAATTTGACAGCAAAGTTTAACAGTTTAGTAATCTTTTTTATTTCTTGACATTAAGTGATGGCACGCATTATACAAAATACAGCTTTCTGCCAAACAGCTAAGGACGGGTTGTTGCAAACAGTCTGTTAACGTTACAAACGTACGTCAAAAAATAACGATTGCAGAGATGTATAACGCACGTAATATACGACGCGATGTTTCATGGTATAAATACGCCGGTTATCAACATTATTAGGGCTGCAAGTAGAAAACAAAATGCTTTTGTTATTAAGGCTGCTAGTGAAAAACAAAATTGGTATCGCCATTTTAGCATTTACATGTGCTTTAAGTGAAGCTGATGCAACCCCGCCAAGTTGATTTTTGGTATTTACTAAACAAACAATACATCATTGTGTAGATAAATTGCGAAACATCGATTCGATTTCCGATAGACAGCCAAGTATTTTAATTAATAAATGAAAACGAACAATTATAAGGTGTAATTGTGCAGGCGCACCGGTTATCTGTCCAAGTTATGTTACTATCGGCTAATTGAATGTCTGAACGCTAGATCGGGAGTACGCAATGCGTGCTTAGTGGTGTGACCAATCGATCGGAAAGATTAGAGGGGCTCCTATATTATATTTTAGTTGGTTTTATTTTATCGATAATAATTTTATGGTGAGTAGGTTCTACTCTTGATATTGCTTAGAAGTGCTAGTTTAAATGATGATGATGTAGGAGATCGTAAAATATATATTTTGTTTTAATTCAGGTTTCTAATTACTGTGATCGAAACTGTATTCTTCATGAGTAACTATCTATTGGAAAGAAATTCATTTATTTCGTTATTATATCTTTCTCAATATTTGATTTTTGAGTAGAGCATCGCCAATGTTTGTCTTATCTTGTCAATTGATCGAAAAAAGACTCGTGCGCAGTTAACCGCACTACCAACCTGCTGACTGGCAAATCTTTTTTTACAGTATGATGGTTAGTTTTTATTGTAGAGTGTATTTCGAGATTAACGAATAAGATTACTTGTCAGACTAAGTTTGACACATTGGCCGTCTGACATGCAGTATATGTGTATACCCCAGTTTTATTTCAACGTGGCACCTTTGTAAGACAATAAACATTATTATTGACCACCTCATTGGCGCAGTGGCTAAGCGATTGGACTGTTGCGCTTGGGGTGGCGGGTTCGATTCCCGCACAGGACAAAAATCTGTGTGACCTGCAGATGGTCTTCCCGAGTCTAGGTGTTTGTTTATCTAAATTTCATGTTTGTAGAAAGCACCTACGATAGATCAGAAAATCCTAGTGTGGGGCGAGGATTTTTAAATAAAATAAAAAAAAGTCCTAATAATAATAAAAAATCCTTCCCCGTTTATAGAGATGGTGTCCCTACTCTCAGATGACATACGACTATTTGAAGTTTACTAATAATCGGGCATCATTCTAACATGGCAGGGTAATGAGCACCTATTACAGATTTCATCTTCCTATTACATCATCGATGAACGAAACCAGATAGCACTAGCAAGTTGGCAAGACACGCTACTATTGGGCCCGGTAATGAATACTGTATATTTCTACATTGGCAGGGTAATTATTGGTGGTGATTAGCTATTATGGTTCGTGTGTATTGGAGCTAATGTTTGTGATGGTCGTTCATAGATTATTTAAGGGAACATAGTCATATCATAATGATTTTATTTCATATAGGCTACAAAAGAGCACTTAAAAAACGTCAAACTAGTTGCACGGTTCCAAAAAGTCGTTTCTATGGAGAAGAACCGGCAAGAAACTCCATAGTACTCTTATAAAAATATGTTGGAGGAATGTTTAACAATCATTTCAAGTATGAGAGAATAATGAGCTACACAATATACCTAAAATGAGAATACGAGTAGCATCAAAGTCAAATAAAAAATATTAATATAGATCGGTTATTCTCTCATTTACAATTTGGGTAAAATACATGACAGTGAAAAGGTTCAATATAATCAGTAAACAATATTAAATATCAAATTATGGTTGATTGGCAGTATGCCAGGGAGGCCACAAATGCAGGAAAAATCAGTGCCACACGTACACAAACGTCAAATATAGAACCAACTGAATGTTGGATAAGCTTGTTATTTTTTTACATGGTAGTCATTGATTACTGTGTTGGCTATTCGTAGCCACAGGCTTCTCTTTAAATGTACTGTTATTATACTTATGAGGACTTTAAAAAGAATACCTTTACGATAACTATAATACTTCATTATCATCATCAGCCGGAAGACGTCCACTGTTGAATAATGGCCTCCCTCTTAGATAAAGGGGTGTGGGGGGGGGGGGGGTGGCGTTGCCATAATCCTCACGCTATAATAATTTATTAACCAATGATTCGGACTTACTGTTGAATGAGATAAGTTAAATTTTTTAACAAAATATGACTAGATTTTTTTCTAATTTATTCGGTCTATAAATTTGAATTTTCTCTCCACTTATGCGTTTACAGATACAAGTCATTTTTCCATCTTTCCACAGCATAAAAAAGCTGCGTATACACGGAGGACTTGTCTGCAAAATTCTCTACTTGTATACTATTTAAAACCGATATAATCGCGTGTTGGTACCTCTATAAAGTTAATAAAGTAGTTTCAAGTCATTCACTCCGCTTTGGATTTCGTATTACCACTAATATTACCGGCACATTCCTATAGGCATATCGCAATAAAACTGTTTTAATACGCATAGTTTGCTCGTAATGAAACCGAAATTATTTTAATAAGTGTTTTTATCGAGTGAAATGTAAAATGGCTTCATTTTACAACTGGATAATCAACGGGTATACGTAATTGTGTTCTTGGTATAAAATCATATAATTTTCTTTGATTATTTCTCGCATTGTGTTGTAATTGTTGGAAATTCTGTTAGGTTGGATTGGAATTCTGTTTGCTGGTATTATTAAATAACATTAGAGTGGGACCCGAATAATTATACGTACGAAATTAATGACGGCACATAATATAAATATGATTGTGAATTAACTAGGTATATTGTTATATTTGGTACTTATTGACAATATTAGCTTTAAATAGATAAATGATACTGCAAAGCAGTGATAGCCGAGTGGTATGACCGTTGGACTGCCAAATCAAAGGTCGCAAGTTCAAACCTCGGCACACACCAATGTTTTTTCAAATTCTTGTCCGTATTATAAATTAGTTGTCAGTTGCTAAAACCGGTGAAGGAAAACCATCGTGAGGAAACCGGCACACCTGAGAGAATTTTCAACGGTGTGTAAAGCCATGTCAGAGGCATAGAGGTGGTTTAAACTCTGACACCAGAGGGCTTAGACAAGTGGCATGAACGCTAGTAGAATAGATTGTCAAATGTATGGGATTGACATAAGCTTTCGCTAAGAAATTTGATCTCTCGTAACGAACGTTCAACTAGTAGCCAAGTGGTAACACATTCTATTCGATGAAACGAAACGTCAGAAGTACAAAATCCATATTTTTTTCTATTGATCGAATCGACTGAGCGTTCGCCAACTGATTTAACACTTGGCTACCAATTATCTATCGCTTTCGACTAAGCGTATACGTTTCACGAAATAGAAACGATACCGAGCGGTTGACACTTGTCTAAGCCCTCAGGTTGTTAATCAACCATACGATAAGAAGCAGAAGATTGATAAATTAATAAATTTATGAAAAGAAGAAACCTTTCTTTGAAATGAAAAGGTTACTAAAAATCAAAAGATTTTATTTCATAATATACACACACGATTGTTTTTATACTACCTTCTATACTATACTAAAAATTATATTTATTCTTAGAAAGAAATTCATTTCACTGACCAACACCAACATTCTTTCATTCGAGTCATTTTCTGGGACGCCTCGAGCTTCATTGACTCAATGGTTGTTAATGGTTATCATTGTAGATCCTGGCTTACTTAGCACGAGTGGTGGGCTTGTCCTCAAACTGACCATATCCGCGAACCGCGAACGATCGTAACGAGATTCAGAATGGACTAAATACCAATACAGATAATAATAAAGGCCAATAGTTCACATAGTGACAAGTTGTAAGCTTACCGCCATCGAGAATTATAATCCTTTCGCCTTAGTTAGCTCGAACCTCGTATATTTAGACTGTCTTTTGTATGCTTATATAGATCTTAAACTGAGAGATACTTAGCTATATTAACCTGCTGTATTGAGAGTTAAGTAATAAAGAGGGATTCTCGTATTTTATTCCGTTGTCTAAGTTTCAGCGACCATAAAAAAATCTTAAAATATTCCTCTCTTTTTTCCGACTGCGCAAGGCAAAGAAGGTTTTGTGTTTTCTAAATTAAATTATTCTTGCTGTTGCATCAATAATATCATCATCGAAAAATAATCAAATAAGTAAACTTACAGTTCATAATAATAAACAACAAAAGTAAAGCTTAACATTCGATTTCAACTTGACATTAGACAGTTCTAAATTCAAAAAAGTATCAAAAAGTATGTAAACAATTTTCTTTCACGCCAATTTAAACTATAACCTTTGCTTTTAAAGTTCAAATTTCTTTAAACAATGACAAATATCCACAGACTACATTGTCTTCTAGAGATTTTAATCTCTGGTCCGCTATGGCTGATGGAATCCGCTCACATCCCACTTGACAGGCTAATAAAGGCACTTCGCTGACCACTCTGTATATTCTGTCTGTATTTTAGATAATCTGTGGAAACTATGCAAATATATTTATATGCAACTCTGTTGCTTTGTTTCTATGTAACATTGGCCTGGTAAAAATAAAGCTTATATTTCTTTATGTTGGTCAATGTCAGCCTCGTTTCTTATTTTGTACTACCCACATTTAAGTTTCTAAACTGTAATCTATACTATATATTAATAATATTATGAAGTTGAAGAGTTTGTTTGTTTGCTTGAACGCGCTAATTTTAGGAAATACTGGTCCGATTTAAAAAAATCTTTCAGTGATAGATAGCCCATTTATCGAGGAAGGCTTATAGGCTATAAAACATTCGAAATCCACGCGGGCAAAGTCGCGGGTGGAAGCTAGTGCGTTATAAGATGTTTGAATATAATTAACTCACACATAGCCAGTCTGATAAAAAAAAATCATCACTTCTAATTAGCCAGAATATGTCATTCATAACTCAATTACAAAATCTCATTCAGTCTAATATCTCATCAATAAAAACTGCAGGTGTACTTATTATGTATTCAATTTGTCTATTTACTATTTACTATGTACCCAAACAATAGTTCCACAAAACAGGAGTCTGAAACATAATCCCGGCTACAACTCGTATTTGACGGATAAATTGAAATTACAACAACGTTGGGGAATAGAAATGCGTTTGCGCAGTTCAGCGGGGATTAATTTTATCCAATGCGCCGGCGCTTCGGACGGCACGCGATGACGCAAAATGGCGACCATTATTTGAGTGGACAGTATTATTTTGACAAAAGTAGTCAAAAAAGTTTTTATTGTTTTTCTTTATAACTGGATCCTCCATTGTTGCTAGAAGCCAGAAGGACAATTTCTCTTTATTTTTCTCTTTAGGATGCAATTAAGAAAAGGTTATTGTAATGCGTTTAAAAAATGTGATAATTTCAGCTATAATCCTTAAATCCATTCCAAACCAACTAGCTTTTTATTTAGTAATCTTAAACTTTGACGAATAATGATCTTCCATTCTCGACTATCGGACTCAAAGGTCTCCATCTGTATTCTTCTTTTTTAAATTATAATGCCCATAACTTGCTAGCGTAGTGCAATTTATCAATCCCTCTGTATAAGAGAAGTGATACTTGCCATGTTGTGAGACTGCTTTAAGCTGTTAATTGAATTATTGGCCATCACGGAATATGGTTTGAATTTTAAGACTTGTAAGTAGCTAATTAATCAACCATATTCAACGGAGCTTCAGGGTATGACATCAGCATCATATCAGAGAAGAGAGCATAGCAGAGAAGAGGCCACAGATCCACAGAAAGTGCTGATAAAACTGTAAAAAACTACTAAACGAGTGTCCCACTCTTTTCAAACTCATGGACAATGTAAAGCATCTCGCAGCAGGAGGCTTAGGCCACGAGGCTGCGCGCTGCCAACTACGTACAGTCCACAAAAGAGTAATTATTAGTCGTGGGCTCCACTATTGTATTTCCCAAAATGTTATAGAGACTCATTTTTATTATAAGAAATAGATGTTACTGTTCTTGTAATAGCAGTCAGTACCCAGTTTACTTTCTCAACGAATACGCGTATGTTTTATGTACTGGTATTTTAAATTTAAAGGAAGAAAGAAAATGCAAAGCAAAATGCGCACTTAGCATAATGCTATGCACGGAGGAACTTGAACATAGCGCTGGTTTTCAGCGAAACCCGGGATCACAATATGGTGCCTGACGGTGCGGCAAAAAAAGTGAATGACACATTCCAAAAAAAAATTTCTACGCAAGCTAGTATGTACTTTAGCCACAACAACAACGACACAATAAGACCTTATTGTACAAATTAACGTTTGCCATAAAACTCCATTTTTGTCACTTTTGTTAATGCAATCTTCTTCTTATCATATGGTTGATGAACAACCTGGTGTCAGAGTTTCAACCGCCTGTAGGCCTCTGACATGGCTTTACACACAGTTGAAAAATCTCTCGGGTGTGCTGTTTTCCTCACGATGTTTTCCTTCACCGTTTTTAGCAACTGATAACTAGTTTATAGTACGCACATGAATTCGAAAAGACATTGGTGCGTGCCGGGATTTGAACTTGCGACCTTTGTCTTGGCAGTCCAACGGTCATACCACTCGGCTATCAGTGCTTCAATTATGCAGTTAATGCAATTACAAGACTTCTTGCCCACAAATCACACTAATATTATAAAGGCGAAAATTTGTGAGTGTGTTTGTATGTTTGTTACCTCTTCACGCTCAAACGGCCGGACCGATTTTGCTAAAATTTGGCATGGAGGTAGCTGAATACTAGATTAACATATGAGCTACTTTTTATCCTGAAAAATGCAGCGGGGAACACCGCGGGGCGCAGCTAGTAATTTATAAACCAAGGGCCAAGATATACAGTAAACCTAACGTATTCTATACCAGTATATATGTACATATGTAAATAGACTGCCTCGTTGGTCTAGTGGTCGCTAAGCGTGACTGCTGAGCAAGAGGTCCTGGGTTCAAATGCCGGATCGGGCAAAGTGTTACTGAGTTGTCCCTTAGGTAATTCCCAGTAGCAGCACGGAGTATGGATTTGTGCCCGGTTGATGGCAATAGGCTCGCCCCCTATTACATTGGGACTTACAACATAACTGGCGAAATGTGGGTGTACTATATGTACACCTCTGCCTACCCCTTCGGGGAATACAGGCGTGATGTTATGTAAATAGCCAATCGTGACCAGCTCCCGAAGTAATTAGCCCAAGAAGTGCGGCTGCAGAGAGAAGCATCTGATGGATGAGCGGGAAATTGAATGTTTTATTTTAGTAATTAAAGTTACAAAAATAGATGAAAGTTGTTTCTTTAGAGTAATGGTTGCAGGTCATGGTGGCTAATAATATTGACCCTTTTAGATCGTGGCTCGCTGTAATTGATGCAGATAAGTGCAATTTGTTGTTGTTATTTAAAACGCGGCATCAAGGGGTGAATTCCTTAAAACGAGAGTGATTAAAATGTAACTAAGTAACAGTGTTATGGTTTAAACGTCAAAAATATGTACATTTGAGCAGTGTATCATCACAAGAGACTAAACTCGAACTGCATTAGAAGTTTAGATTACATAGAATAGCTACATACATTTCTAGAATTGTCATTTCTCGACTCAAAATACTGCCTTTACAAAATGTCAAAAAATATCACGTGATCAGTGCAATTTGTAAACTTTACAATCACTGTATACATAGAATACACTACTCAATGTTGTCGTAGTTATTATAGTCAAATAGCTTAATTCTCTTTAATAAACTAAATTAATATATAAAAGATGATTATACATTTTAGTTCTAAGCTCCTAATCTAAACCTATGAGTATGTTAATAGTCCGCTAGTGTTGACTCGTGACTCGGTCTAAAAGCTTGCCCTACACTTAATTAGCCTGAGTAATTAAATGTTAGACCGAGATTGTAGTAACTGCGATAAAGGTAATTATTTTGATTTTATAGTCTGATCCTTTATTATACTGTACGGTTGGTCTGAGATGGGTGGTATTTGCATAGAATGGTTGCATTTAAGTATGGTTAAATACGCTTAATTAAATGTTAAGTTTTATTGCTGTAATGGTACTCCAATTAATTAATACGAATCATAGTTATGAGGGTCAATGTAGGTATGTTTGCGCACGCTTTCTTGGTAATTGGTTGGTTTTAGCCGCTGTGCAAAATCCGATTAGGAGTACGATAAATAGCAATAACAACCAAACGTAACAGACAAATATAACTGTGTCTGTTACGCTTTCACAGCGAAACCGTAAATATTGGTACGGTGAAAGCTTCAGCGTCCAGAAAGGACATAAGCTACTTAAATAAAAAGGGGAAATAAAATTTTATATTATATTTTATGAATCTGGTTATAAGAATACTACAAAAGTTATCTAGTTTACGCCATATTTTATTAAATCTGAAGTTACAAAATTGTGCGTGCAAATCGAACTTCTGTGATAGCAAACTATCTATTGATCGGTACGGCGCCACCGGCGACTACAAAGGCGCCTGACTCACGATCCGATCGGCTTGTAAATCAAATCATTATAAATCTAAACGCCACAGATATTTGGCACAATTAGTCACTGGCGAAGCATTCGGATTACCGAAGTCCGTCGTGATTAGCGCTATAGATTGTTCGTGGTTTGCTTCCATAAATTAATATTAGGATTGCGTGGACTGTTTGTTGTGTGACTTAAAATTGTTGCCCTATTAATTGGACACACATTTCTCCTGTAAAGTTGTATTTTACAAAGAGATTTTTTTTTACTTGTTACTTGTTCTTTGTGTCACTCTTACATGTATCCATCTAAAGTCCTATACAGACAGCATATTAACAAATAATAAAAAATCCACCGTATTTCGTAAGAAGCAATTACAATTATAATAATGTGAACATTTAGCTCATTTAATAACGACTTAATTTCTGCGTTCATCTGGTTTCGTCGGAGAATGCGACAGCTGTCCTTCCGCGCTTATGGAAGCAATTTGACGGGGTTAGTTCGGTTCCTGTTGGTACCAAGAAGTGGTTATAACATTCCATAGCTTTGTATTATTGATTATATCATTTTGATACTCAATTTTCAAAGTCAAACATGGCCGTTTCTTCGCGATAAGTACGGCGACTGGGCATTTCTTTTCCACACACACCTTTCAGTGTGTGGTCAAAAAAGGAGGATTTATATTTCAGCGCGCGGCATTTAATGGGTATCTCTTTAATTAATTTTACCTTATTTTGGAAGCACAATATTGAACAAGGACACAATTAACTATACAACTTACTGAATTATGCACCTACAGCGTTAAAGGGTTTACCTAAGCAGTGATAAAAAAAACCGTAGATAAACCCGCAGCTGCTAGCGTACCAAGTATTATAAATAAATAAATATGCTATTTAAATGGTTTTGAATATTCTATGTAATTCCAGTGCTATATTCTGCCACTTATCTTGAATCTTAATTGAATATTAGAATTGTGTTTCTACTATTTGCATGCCCATGTGCCGGTAAAATATGGAGAACTTCATTATAAAAATACACCTATGTACTTTACCCATGTTTGCAATGAAATAAATGATTTGATTTGATTTGAATGAACAATAAATATTTTAAAATATACAGACGCCAGCATAGAGTATACTAGTTTGTTTGTACGAAACGAAGGATTGTAGTATTCGAGCAGAAACGCGAATGGTCAAGTTTTTTTTATTAGTAGAATTTAATTATATCTATTACATTGTTGGAAAACTGTATTCAATTGCGTTTCACCCTCATCCCATATCAGTTCTAGCTTGCATAAGCATCTAGGCTAAAGGTTAAGAAGTCCCGCTGAGTATACAATTCAATGGGCAATTAATTTTTTGTTTACCGCTATTTCATATTTGTATGTATCTTTTATATGTTACGATATTTTGGAGAAGTCGTGGGGCAGAGGGGTTTATTGTACGTTTCATTTGTTTAAGAATTCTGGTTCAAAATAATTAATTAATGTGATAATTTTAATGTTATGATGTTCTTTCTAAATCTTCATTTCAGCTTTCCGGCTATGCGCTCGCTGCGTGCTCTTAGACTAGACTTCTATTATAATCCTTTTTACTTATGTTTATGAAAACGCCTTACGAACATGATGTAATATAGTGATCATAGGTACATTTTATATAAAAATTAAAAATTCTACATACATGACTGTGTTCTTTCAATAGACTGCTTCGTTGGTCTAGTGGTCGCTAAGCATGACTGATGAGCTCGAGGTCCTGGGTTCGAAACCCGGGTCGGGTAAAGAGCTATTGGGGTTTTCTTTTTCTTTTTATTTTTCTTTATTTATCTCGTCGGATCGATTACGTCACGTCACCACTAAACGAGCTGTAATTAATTGTTTTTTATTGTATGCTGACGATTACTCAATACTATGAATAAACGAACGAAAAAACAACTCAACCCATTTACATTTACTTACCGTTTATGACATAATTATTAGAATAAAAACTTTATTATTTTAATTATATATGCGCGAATACCGTACACTGATTATTGGACTTTATATCTGAAGAATAAAGTTCAAAATTGTTTAACCGTTTATTGTCACAGTATTCACTAATAAAGTTATAGAATAACGATAAAATTACTACTAATTATATCATAATTTAGTACTTGTAAGTACATGATGTACAATTTTATTGATCAATAAAGCCACAAAGCTTCTGCATGTGTCTAAAAAGCTAGACCAATTACTGGCAAATTTATATCTGTTCCTGTCACACGTATTGGGTATCGATATGATAGATAGAGACAAAAACTGACAAGGTGTAGTAAGTGTGAAGTTTTTAGTCGATAATCGAGGGATATTATGATGGGTGCTCAAAGTTAAAGGATGAATTACGGTATGATGGTGTTCAATAATAAGTAATAATGTGTGAGTTATAGCTCTACAAGAAATAACATGTAAATGTGTCATAAATTCTACGTCTTCTTATCGTATGGTTGATGAACAACCTGGTGTCAGAGTTTAAACCACCTGTAGGCCTCTGACATGGTTTTACACACCGTTGAAGAATCTCTCAGGTGTGCCGGTTACCTAACGATGTCTTCCTTCACAGTTCTTAGCAACTGATAACTAATTTATAATACGAGTATGAATCCGAAAACACATTGGTACATAGGGTTTCAACTTGCGACCATTGACTTGGTAGTCTAATGGTCATACCACTCGGCTATCAATGTTTTTTGGCACTCCACGTATAATGTTGAGATACGAAGGGCTGTTGGGCTGGGGGTTGCAGGTGCAATTCCCGTTTAGGGCCCTTACCATGAACTCTTACAGCAGGACATTTCTCGTTGTGGAAGCGAGACGCCACTCCCCACTGTACGTAGCGGCGTCTCATGTACACAACCAAATATGTCCTGCTTTAAGAGTTCATGGTAGGGGCAGGTGCCTTACTATGAGCCTGCAATACAAGTTTATAGTAACCCCGCTGGACAATAAAGTGTGACACCTATATATTTCCACCAGTTAATTAACTCAACATAATATAACAGTTTACTGGAACAAATAGCTCACTCCTAGTCCGCGCCACAGTTTTGACTCAGATACTGCGATTTAATAGGACTGTAGAATGACAACTTACCGCCGCACTCAGAGACGTTAACAATTACTTAAACTGACACTAAGTATATATTTCACAAAGAAAACCTTTACTTAGTGACAGTTTAAGTAATCATTAAATGTCTCTGAGTTCGGCGGTTAGCTACGTAGATTCGTTAATATGACAATTCACACACGCTAATAAAATAAAGAACCTAACTATATAGGTTTATATTTTAAGTTTACACCTGTACAATATAGCTCAGGGCTTAAGCAGTAAACTTTATACTAAAAACGCCACAATTCCATCTACCCAAGATAATATACATGCATATCCCGCCATAAAATGATAATAGCCCACAGTTATCGGCACAATGAGCCTTACAATTGGCTTCCAAACAGGATTTAAGATCGATCGAGTCCATATCGAGCTGCAGATTGTAAGAATAACTAAATTAGGCAATATCGAAGGATCGATAAGTGCGGCGCCCGCGAGCTGTGCGCTGTGGTAGCCTACGTCCGAGGATGCCAGAGAGGTAGTTTACATGTTTAGTTGGAGGTGGTGCATAGCGGTTAACATGTGCTATAAAGTCTGGGGTCGATTTGCGGAGATTTTCTTACTAATAAACGATGGTAAAACTTCCTTTAGTTAAACAACATTTCAGTCTGTTGTCATATCTATTTTTTGACATAATATTGATAATTCAATGTTTCAATATTGATAACAGTTTCAATATATGATCTTTGATGCGTAGGCCAACAGCATTTTGTCAAAGTTTAGCATTCCTAGTTCGATTTTAAAATTTCCAGTTATAGATTTTGGTCATACTGTTTTTCAGTTTTGTTAATTTTTCATTATTTTGGGGCTTCAAAAGAGTCTCTACGATTTTATTGATTTGGTTTTATATCTTTTCGATAAGAACGACACTCAATTGATAATATTTCTTCCTTCTGTTCAATTTAATGTCTGCTAATCTTAAAAATATTTTTTGGCATCACACAATAAGAGTTAACGGATCTTAACCGCATACGTAATAAACGGTATAAATACCTATTTTCCCGACGTTTCGGCCGACTTGCAATGGCCGTGGTCACGTTTTTTGGCAGTATGTGCTTTTTTACAGTCCATATGAAAACAGTAGAATCAGTATTTTAGCTTATAGAATCAAAACTCATTCTCGCCATCAAAACATCGCCTCAACCGCGGATCCACGCACAACAAGTTACGTTTATCATGAGCCGCAATCAATCTGTAGCACTACAATCCTACCTCCACATAAACCAGCCTCTATTAGTGATATAATGGGCCTCAGATAAGGGCTTTAAACGCACAGTTTAAGAAGAAAGCTGTGTAATGCACCACAGAAGGAGCAAATGACAGATTTAGTGCTATTTAATTAAGCGATTGCCGATACAAGCCGCTTTAATGTGGTTTATCTGATTTTTGAAGTTATTTACTACTAGTTATCGGTGAAGTTTAGATGTTACGTTTTATGATAACAAAGCATTTAAGTCTAGATTTATGGTGGTCGGAGAGATGCAGTGTGTATTGTAGGGCTGTGTTGTGTGGGTTACGGAATCAAATGGATAAGGTTGTGAGGTCAAAGTAAAGCGAGGATTATGAGAGCTCGTAAGCCAAATGTTTTTAGGAAAACCTAGCATTTACAAATTCTGATGGTAGAACCCTGAAAATCTATTGTCAATATACGACGCTTTTACAGTATCGTATATATAGTTTTAGTACTTAGAACTGGTCGCGATAGAGTAGCCTTATTATCGGATTATAGAGGTAGATATTTTATTATAGTCAGTGTAATTAAGAGAGAATTTAGGTTATTTCTCAACTGTCTAATTACGGTAAGTTCACCTCGTGTGTGGTGGTTACAGAAATAAGTTAAAGTTAACTGCGAATTGAACGATACTATCTTAAATACTTAGTTAATTCACGTGGTATGAAGGGCAAGTGTGGAGCGCCGTTAACATTTAACTTAATCAAACATTTTGCGATTTATAAATTACGTCTGTAGTAATGACTTTATACCAAATAATGATGACCTGATTAGCGCAGTGGCTAAGCGATTGCACTGCTGCGCTAAGGATTCGATTCATGCACGAAACAAAGATTTGTGCGATCCACAGATATTTGTCCCGAGTCTAGGTGTTTGTGGATGTGATATTTTATGTTTGTGAAACGCACCCACGATACAGGCGAAAGTCCTAGTGTGGGGCGATGTTTTAGCGCAACCCTTAGCGCAGCAGTCCAATCGCATAGCCACTGCGCCAATCAGGTCCTCCGAATGCGACTACAATACTAATAGTATGATCTTTTTGAACTTACATCAAACTGTTCCCAAAACGCCCACTTTCCAATGCACCTAACAGCTATAGGTATAATATTAGAGCCCTAACACAAGCTAATTTAAAAACAATTAATAAATCTGGCACATAACAACAAAATACAGCAAAGCATGGCAAAAAATTTTGCCCCGTGCGGGAATCGAAACCTAGTCTAATCGCTTTGCCACTACGCCAATCAGGTCGTCGCGTATTGCAACAAAAAGTTCCTAGAAACCAAGGTACCTACTATATATTAACTGTACCTATGTCTGCTTAGGTATAACTGTAGGTGTCAGGTATATGCTGCCAACTTAGTATTTACAAATATTTAGGTATATTATCTAGGTATATGTTTGCAATGGTCAAAGAGCACTAAATTATATCCACAGGCGGGTATTTCTCGTTGTCCGATAAACAAAATTAATTACTTTACAGATAGTATTTTAGTTCGCGACGTATCTCGGAGCGCGTTCGTTCATCGGATTGATTTAGGAGTTACGTTTACAGCCGCGGTGTTTACCGACTTCAAAGTTTTAGGTATAAGTAGGGTTTGAGATAAGAAATATCAAATGGTAGAACTGTTGGTAGGAGAAACAAACTGGGAAAGGATACGTGAGTATACTAAACTAATACCCCTTTATTTGAAATAATGTCAATTTTAAACCATGGACTAAATTATACCTGTCGCTGTCGTTTGCATGTCAAAGGACAGAGATGACAGTAGACCTAATACGGGTTTAAGCTAATGCAGGTATTATGCTCGTGTAAGAATGAGATGGCTGATGTTACCTACTGGAAAGCCACTGCTAGAGGCAGGCAAAAAGCTTTAAGCGCCTTACACAATCGTGGTATTCCTTTCTGCTTACCAATCGCTAGCTAGTATGTATCGTATTCGTATAATCAAGCTTGCGGGGCTTTCTGGCAAGATCCAATGCCATAATTATGATCTTTTTAAGTGTTCCAAGATAGCACTGACTAATTTGTCCACGATCACAGGCAAATATATTACCTCTAGATGTTAGGTACATGAGACGACTATTGTTTGTCAACATGATGGTGTGCTCAACCTTGTTGACTCTTCGAAGAATACGGGCGTGAAAATAAGAATGGCGAAAACATTGTGAGGAATCCGGCACACCTGAGAGATTTTTCAACGGTGTTTAAAGCCATGTCAGAGGCCTACAGGTGGTTTAAACTCTGATACCAGGTTGTTCATCAACCAAACGATAAGAAGAAAACGATAAGAATTGCTGGGACATAGAATTCGTTCTTAAAAACATTGTGTTCCAGACGTCTGATGCGTGACAAATCTCATACAAACACCTAAACAAGCTCATTGGTCAAAACTCTTTGAAAGTCTTTCTACAATTACAGCGTTACTCCACAACTCACTAGTTAGTTAATCGTTAATTTCGTATAAACTTTAAATGCCAGGTATTGCGCTAACACAGAAAGGCCAGCGGACTACAATGGCCAGATATATCGTGACCTTTACACCAATTACTATTGAAAGTGCTCGGTTATAATTCACGCGAAGCTACTGGGTAGATGTGGCAATACGTAATAGGGAAACGCGGTGGTAAGCGAGGATGGGTGGGCATTTGGGCGGCTTACAGACTTTCCGCCACACTTAGAGAAGTTATTGATTACTAAAGTAAAGATTTCAAGAAGTAATTCTTTACTTACCGTCGCACTCAGAGACTTTAATGATTGCTTAAACTGTCACTAAGTAAGGATTTCAAGAAGAAAACCATTACCTAGTCATAGTTTAAGTAATCATCCTAAATGTATCTTAATAATAATAATGTTTAATTGGAGCAACAAGACTCATAGTGTTAGTAACAATATACTTACAAACTATATATATAGTTATATAATATAATCCCCACGCTTGGCAAGCGGCTTGGGTATCGCAGTATTGGTGGTGAAGTTACAGAAGACGCTGCTGCCCATCTTCTGAATTTTCCCTTAGTCGCCTCTTACGACACCCACGGGAGGAAAGGGGGTGGTCAATTCTAGGCCGGATACCACACGGCACACGGGATATACGTACAAAGATTAAAAATAAAGGTGAACACAGATAGGCGGCGGTTAGTGTACGTTTAAGTAATCTTTCAATGTACGGCAGTTAGAGTAACTTATGACGTCCTGTTTGGTAGTGGATAAGTTATTAAGTTGCTGCGTGAAGAGTTGCAAAATGATCCTTTTTGGAGATCAATATTTTCTGGTTATTTATTTATGTGACTTATGGTAGATATCTACACAGTTACCTGCAACGAGTTATATACTCACTCATCGTATAAACGTAACGTCGATCTAACAAGAAAAGTTCGCTCCAATAAGGAGCCCACCTAGGTATAATATTTGTATAAATAAACAAATTTCTTTGGACCCAACACAAGGTGACAACGTAACAAAAAATTATAATGAATACAGCAATATATTATACTAGCTTATGTTAAGTATGTCTGAACATTCTAAATTAAAAATATGAACAGCAAAACATGTATTTTAAATTCTGTTTTTCTATTACGAGATCCTATTCATTATACATATTCACCTGCAACTCGAAATACCTACAATGAATATCCCTTTAAAGCTAAAAGTGATGCGCAAACGCACATTCATCATAGTTAAAGCAAAGTTATTTCAAACAAAAACGAAGTATGCGCGGGCGCATAATAATCATAATGACATAACATTAAATTAATTTCTTATGACGTGTACCCCGAACAGGTGGGTTAGGCGTTCAGCGTTGACATTTATACATTATGTGCATGGATCATTTCGTCCCGTTGATAAGTGGAATCAATAAATACGCGTCCGGACTGTCATTTGTTATCATTGTTTTGTATTTGATTGCTCTGTGTTGGTGTCCAGAGGGAACATGATACAGTAGCCCGCAGCCGGCCTCTTCTGATAGCAATTGGGGTTTTATTGCTTCTGTTAATTTTATCTTAAACATATCATTAACTGTGGCGCTTTTATGCCCCAAAGGTTTTTGGTAGAAAACCTGCAAAGTGTACATATTTTACTGCATACCGGTGCAGTGATGGTCGCAATTCGTTATATGATGCAAATTGCAGACATAATAATATTGAAATCAGAAGGAAGCACTACTATCTAAAATGACAGCTTCCTGGAACTAGCATTTAAGTATATATACATATATTATAAACAAGCTGTGATAATTAAAAGCTTCTGGCTAGACTTCTGGACCGAGATGAAAAAATACATGGTTTTTTTACTCACAGGATTGGGAAGCACGAAATGCATTCACTTAAAAGGATGCAGATTCGTATGCAGATACAGTTTGATTTATTTTTAGTAATAATTACCAAAATTAAAGAAGACACAAGTACGTAGCTTGTGGAATCTGTGATCAATGACGGAAAGTAGCAGTCCTTTGTAAAGTAGGCGTGACTTTATGTAATGCTCATTATTCCATTAAAATAACCGGCCCTCCGTAAACCAGAAAACAAATATAAAAACGCTGGAACAGTAGCCTTAGCACGAATATTTTTGTCTATCGTATAGTTAACGTAATAGAATAGTTATCGTAAAAAATTGTATGGGAATTTTGACAGCGCTCGGGTGGGCGTTTTTGGAACTAAAAATCGGCAGCACGAATATTTTATGTCAACTTTCGAATAGTAATAGAATAGTAAATCGTAACGTTATCGAATAGTAAACACAAAATGTAGGAAAATCGGCAGCACGAATATTTTTTTGACATTTGGTATAGTTAACGGACTATAGTAAAATACTTTAACGTTGTCACCGACATTTTGTTGGTGAGAGGTCTATCGAGAAGTATTAGCTGAGAGATATTATATGTTTTAACAATAAATTTAATTAATAATGTATTGATTAAGATCATATAGACCGACATCCACGGTATTTTATTATTTTTCGTGGTGTTTGGCTAACGAGGCAAGAAGGGATAGACAAGAATTACGGCATAAAACATACACATACCTCTACGCGAGGAGTTAAATAATTATTTTCATTTCTTTCTAACGCACTTATTAGATAAATAGCTATATTAGATTGTAGGTACCTACTTATACAGGTAATGTTTAAGTGGTGCAACAATAAAGAAAAATCTCTCTACTTATATTATAGGTAGGTACCTATTTAATATAAAGATATTTATTATGTAGGTACATTAATCATGATTCAAGAGGTTTTACTTGACATGATTAATTTTATTTGGCAAACAGACATATACCTAGGTATAATGGAGAAACATTAAATTCATGAATCAGTTTGTTTGTGCTTCTTAATTTTGTACAATGGCCTCATAATTAAAAGTTAAGTCAGCATGATTAGTTGATTAGCAATTATCTTTAGGTTAAACCAGTGTAAGACAATAACTATGTAATGGAGGCCCTTGACTAATACCTAAGAACCTATTTTTACAATATTCCTTACTTCAAGAGCTTAGAAGAACACCTTCGAATAAAACAAAAGTTAATAAATAAATAAAACAACATTTTCAATATTTTTGTAACTATAGGTATTGTGATTGATGACATTGCTTATTTTTCAATTTTTTTCTACTTAGGTACATTAAAACATAGTACCTATAATAAACATGGTGTCATTATTATTATTAATTTATATTATTAAAACATTACAGGTAATGTATATATAGTAAATATACTGTATTAAAAAGTCTATCAATACACTCAGATGATCTCACTGTTTTAAACTACTTTAAATTACTATGCAATGTTTGATTATACTTGTATCCATTATAATAAATTGTAGACTATCCAACAAGTGTATCTTTAGTAGACTTTTATATATATATTCTTATTTGTTTCCCTTCTGATGTCCACAGGCAAGCTATTAGTTCATATGGTAGACTCATTTTCAGTGTCTGTCCTATCTCCATAATAACACAGCACAACAACAGCTTTAAAACTGTCCCACTGCAGGGCAAAGGCCTCTTCTCGTATAGAGAAGGATTGAGCACTGATCACCATGCTAGCTCACTGCGGGTTGGCTATCTCCATAGTAGTTACTAATCCTAGGCACCTACATCAAACAATGTTCAACTGTTAGGAATTGACCTTTTGTTATAATTATGTAAGTGTTCGAAGTGATAAGTTATGCTCCTGATTGTTAGCTGATTTACTAATAATAAATATTCATATTTTAGGCTAGCTGGGAGAATTTTACACATTTTAACTAATTGATTGTACTTAGGTCTCTTTACAACTGTTGTGATTTTTATTGTTTACTAATAATTTTGAGCCTAATTTGTATTGTTTTTATATTATAATATTTAATTACAATGGTAAAGTTATTACAAATGTTGTAAATATCTACATTTGCCTTAAAAAATATTATAAATTAGGTTATAACTTTATAAACACATTTAACACCTTTACTTACATAAACAATATTTAATGAGATCCTTACAATACCTGAGTAGATGTATCACTATACGCAGTACGCACTATATACGCTAAATAAAGAGTTTTGTTATGTTTTTTGCACAAAGCATATTTTTATTCTCATAAAATAGGTACATTATAAAGATAAACAACAAATTTTATGTACAGCATAGGTTATACACAGTTGGCAAATAGTAGTAATCTTCGTCTTCGTATAGACACGAGCTCATTATCTCATGGGAATAGTTCATGCAGTGGTGAGAAATTATCCAGTGAACAAGAATGGTAGCGAGGTTGACCGCCCAGGATCCACCAGCGTACATAGATATCAACACTTGTGGCGGTATTTTACTAACACCTCAAATGATATTAACTGTAGCATTTAATAATTATTATGAATGTGAAACTAAAAGAGTTTGTTTTTAACGACATAAGAGTAAACTACTACTACTACGCAAATTGTAAAATAATAAATAATAACAAACTCTGCGTGACGTAATAACGTCATGCGAATTATTGTCAAAGCTGCGTTCGGAAATCAAGAAGGATGAAATTATTTTTGAAGGATTTATAATTAATTATTAACTTCATGTTTTTGTGAAATTATTAAATAAATTTAATCAAGACAGTTTTATACATATGTTTCAATACTTATTATTTATTCTTACGCACAGTGAATGTCTGCACAAATACAAAAATATTAATTTTTAAACGAATCGTTCAATCACATTCGGTCATTTTTATCGTGTGTTCTAGGCCTTTATAAACTATAGTATCGTTAAGCTATCGAGTTCACGATAGTAAGACATAAAAATTCGTGCTGCCGATGGCTACAGCTATCGAATAGTTTACGTTAAAGAATAGTTTACTCGATACGATTACGTGACGAAAGTACGAAATATTCGTGCTAAGGCTACAGAATACCACACATTCAACCTCCTTTACGGTTTTTACGTCAAAAATTTACAAAACTACGCCATTTATGCCTACATCTGCCTCTAAAGATGCCATAAAAATATTTTCGGACTGTTTATTCTCTTTTATGGCTTCATACAACAACGGATTCGCATTCCTGAGGTTAATAGCGAATAGGCACTTCGTTTTATATCCGTACCATTCACGCTGTTACCCTAATTAATCTAAATAATTGCTGTAGTACAGTAGGTGGTAAACTTTAAAGCCAGGAACACATTTGTAGCGCCCCACATCGTTAAATAACTGCTGGAACTTTTTTCGTAGACGGGCAATTCATGGCGTTTTATAAATGTGTTCTCAACTTTAAACAAGTACAGAAGCTATAATTATTTTATGTCAGTAGTAAATGTAATGTTCTAGAATATTTGAAGAAGCAATTAGGGGTAGGTATTGTTGGAGGGTCTGGTTCATAATATCGAGAGTCACTACATCGACGGTCGCTGTATCGAAAACGTTCCATCGACGGGTTAATGAATCGACAGTACACCAAATCGATGGTACGCTACATCGACAGTACACCAAATCGATAGTACGTTATATCGACAGTACACTATACCGATGGTACTGTCGATGTAGCGTACCATCGATTTAGTGACTGTCGATATTATGAACCAGACCCATTTTTGGACACTTGATGGTTTAGGTTGATCATTTAAAAATCCCAAAACTGCGACCGCGATCTGGAAACACGTGGATAAGACGAAAATGATTCAGGATCGTAACAAATGGAATTATCCAGGCTTGATGTAGGTATGTAGAAATCTTAAATTTATGTTCTAAAACAGTTATTCGTACTAAAAACAAGAGCGTGAGAACTACTCCTCCGTTTTTATGTTCATGTTCAAATAAATTAAATAATAAATCATCTAGATAATTCCTAAGATGTTAGTGTAATTCGTTATTAAGTGTAGCGGAGATCTGCAAAGATTTGCATGAGCTATAGCTAAGCTTACCCGGCTATCTGCAGGATCGGTTACGTCAGCCCATCTGGAAAGAAAACGACATTTAAGTAATAAGAATCTTATTTTTTATAGTCAATTATTAAAAAAACATACTTTGGTTCTAATATAAATAAAAAAGGTAAGATATTAATAAAAATAGTCTTAGTAGGTGTATTGTAAAGACAAACTTTGGTCGTGTCTTTAAGTAAAGACGTAGACGTCTCATAGTTGTATTGTATTTCACAAACATTAATAACATTATTACTTGAAAAAACATCTGAACATCTTGACTGCGGATCACACAAATAGATGTCTCAAATAGGGATCGAACCGCAACCCTTAGTGCAGCAGTCCAATCATTTAGCAATTTAGCCAATCAAGTGCTCGGATGTCGTGGTAGACTTATGGTAGATGGTTTTAGGGCGTTCATTAAGAGCCTATTTACGATCCTTAATGGTAACCCTGAAGTTAATACAGTTTGCCAGATAGTTAACCAACCTTCACGCAATCATGAAGTGTTCTTAAAATGAATTTCACATGTCAGCTTTGTTTCGTTTTGCTGCCTTTTTACTCTTTTATTAATTCGTGGACAATGGTGTGGGTTGTACGTTTAAATATATACTACTTAATATTTCTACACTGTACTATTTTCAGCATAAGTCTGTTTATTGGCCTTAATAAATGACATAAAGAACCTTCTCCATGCTTCTTACCCAACAATACAGCGACAAATCCCAATAAATTGACAACCAACATTAACCCTAAACTATTACGGCCTTTGTAAATCGACTCCTGAAGTCTCGACTAACGTCAAAAAGTAATTCACCCAATAGCGAGCGTCAAAAATAATTTCGTCCAATCGATACTCTGGAATCATAAATCGATTAGTTCACAATCGTTTCGTACAGCTTCGGTCGACCATTAGGTGAGCCGTTTAGTCAGTGACTGTGAGTTAGTGGCACTATTTGCTATTAGCTGAGCACAGCGCTCTTTAGCATCCATTTACCCTTAAAAATATTGCAGCGAGTAAGCCACGTTATTTGCGACTAGCCTGGTGAACGTTTAACGAATTCATTTTATGGGCTGCGCTAAGTGTCAGTTAACTACGTATGTTAAGTATTGTGGTTAACTTTAGGTAGTTAACACAAAGTTACCTAAGTAACTATATTTTTACTGTTTTGTAGATAGTTGTGCGTTTAAGTTGGCGCTATTTGGATTTCGGTAAGACCAAATTCGTTACAGAGGTATGAAAAAATTGCATTTTACTTTAAGTAACTTGGTTTCTAGATCATTGTAATTTTACTTTGTTTGTGTTACCTATATTTCCATCTTCCTATTCATCAATAATCTATACATGACATCACTACACTATGCAACAAGGCCCGGGTAGGGCAGGATTCGGTCCGTGCATACATTTCAGTACACAGGAGAAATTTCTAGGAAAGAACCACGGAGAAATTTCTGAGAAAGAACCACGGAGAGATTTCTGGGAAAGAACCACTTTTCTATCACCTAGCTCTTCTGTATTACTACTACTATTATTAAAGCTATTTTCCCGCACAGTTGGCTAGTCTCACTTGTGAAAAGCCGTCATGATCGAAAAAAGGCAAGGAAGACATTATTCGAATGCATTTGAGACCCGATGGGAACCCATCCACTTCTACCAAATGCCCTAAAGCAAGAACAAACCAGTCTTAAGAGTACATACAGGGTTCGTCGAGAATAATAAAAAGAATGGTATGTGTTAGTTTTAATTGACGCAATGTGCAAAAATAATGTAAAGTAACTGCAATTTAGCTTAAAGAGCAGTAGTTAGTTAAGGGGGGGTTGCATCCCACCTGTACGGTTATCTAAGTTACTACCTGATATTTACATATGTAATAACTTATGCGGTTGATAAGTGGACGTTTTATTTTTTGAGATTACGAAACTTTTTTGGTATGTTTTGAAGTTGCTTAAAATGGAATTCAAAGAAAGGATTTTTTTTTAAATCAGTGTTAAGTTGTGTACTAGTTATCTTTTCATACCTAACTCTCTTATTAACCCTAAAATAAATTAAGAACAAACGAAAGACTTATCGAATATACTAGTTTTTGCAACAAGCTAACTTACAAAACCTTCAAAAGTGAATTACTTTTTAACTTTATGTTTCTAATATTTATTAATTCATTTATTTAAATAGGCATTAGAATCTTGCTATGTATGAGACTCACAAGTTTCTCGTAAAAAAAATTAAATACCTTAGAAATAACGGACTTGACAATTAAAACATAGGTTATATTTCCCGTACTGGTCAATCCACTAAAATATCTATCCACACACGAGTCTAATAGGTGAAGCAGATCACCCAGTAGATTGTACCATGGAGCCAACAATCTGCCATCCAGATCGGAACAGGAGTGGACTGCAATCATAAATTTGGCGAAGGTCCTTCGTGACAAAACCCCATTTGGACTAACGAGGTTCGGAACACCATCAAGTTATATATTTTATCTTTAAATGGTGTGTTAGATTGGTAACTCTGTTAGGGATTATGTACGAGTGCTTTGGTGATTATTTTTAATTTGGATCTGGGTTAATTGTGGCAGGATTAACGTGCGAAATGTAGGGTGTTTGTTAAATATATTTGTAGCTATTTATATAGGAGTTTTGGGCCGCTAAAATGTAACTTTGCCACTGACTCACTAAGAAGGAGAAGTTATATTATTTTATATGTTATTTCTTTTGATGAAAAACTTTAATTTTGATATTTGTACGCCTGAAAATAATATAATTAATAGTTACAAATGTTTGCTCCATTTCCCCAAACTGATGTAGGTTGATATTTAAACGATGGTACGAAAATATACCCTTTAATAGATAAGTGTGTGTAGGTCCGCGTCAAAGTCCCGCTTCACAGGCTGTATAATTATTAAATTATTGCCCTACCTACCAAATAGCAGACACCAAAAATGTATATGTAGAATTACAGCCAAGATAGTTACCAGGTCAGTAAATAAAAATTACAGATACAGATCTAATGATCGAAGGACCAAATTAGCGTACAGAAGGACCAGCACAAAAAGACCAGTACTAAGTAAATAATCCTTCCCGTTCGAATGACAGGTGAAATCGTAACCGGTTTCGTCGTGTATTTTGCCTTTTCATGTATTTTACGCTCAGATGTACGAATTTGGTGCATTTTCTATTTTATGTCCGCCGGTGGTCATGAGTTTTGATCAGATAGTTAATGGAAGCAAGATACATATTTAATTTATTTTAACTGTTACTGGTTACTAAGTGTGTACTAAATAACTCTTTAAATTTATCTTATCAACCTTTTTTTTACAGAAAAACCAAGGTATATGGTACTTCGGTTGCAGATACACATTCGGTAGACCAGAAATCATTCAGAAAAATCAGTAAGATACAGAAAAAAGATAGATAATGAAGAAGTCAACTCAGATCCAACTCAGAAATGAATTTATTAATAATTTTATTATGTACTTGCTTCTTAGTATAAGAATTCCTTCCAATACTGCTTGTATACGTCCGTCTGTCATAAAAAGTTTTGCTCGCAATCTACGCTTACATTGCTTTCAGTCGCATGACTGAGTTCCAAAGATGTCTAAACGCACGCAAATCTGTAAATAAAAAGATCTCACTTCATTTGCCGAGAAAATGTTTGTCTAAAGTAGGCGTGGATTCGTGCTACTGCTTTATATGTGAACAATATCACACGTTACGCCTACTTGCTTAGAACATGCACGATAGGTAAACCGCACGCTCGCAGAATTAATAATGCATCTTGATGTACCTACCATCAGGTTTTTAACTCCTGAAGAAGTAGACAAAGGTAGACAAAATCTTCTTCGTCTTTAGGAATCTATAGACTTTACTTATAACTTTACGGGTCATAATTCAAATGAGGTGACGGGTTGGACGCCATGCGTTTGACCTGACACCTGTCTTGAAGATGCATTTGCAAAGCATGGGTATACCTGGACTATTTGAGTGAAATCTAAGTGAGCAAACTTGACAAAAATACCCTTTTGTAGATTTTACAATATTTAATTGAAATCTAAAAATTTCCTTTCCATTGATTTACATTGGAAAAGTTGCATTTTCCAATGCCCTACAGCCTACAGGGTCCACCTTGTTAAATGGCGGTATGGCTCACTGATTAAAAGATAACTAGTGTAGATAACACCTAGTATGAATCTCTTAGTGGAATGCATAATAATTATATACGTAAATACTTAGCACTGAATGAATGTGTATATTAATATGATCAATTTCCAAATCAGAAAGCGATTAATATGCTTTCTTAAGACTTGAAATGTGTCTCGGCTCGGTGACGACACGCCAAAAGTAGACGAGCATTGATTCTTGATTTCTTTTTAATTTTTGATGCTCGATAGCGCGTTGAGAGTTTTTGCTGGCTGATTAGTTGATAGTTTCTTAATATTGAAATTCTTTAGTGTGGTATATCGCTTCACAAAAAAGAGAAAATCAATTAACTGATTGGTATTTTTTAATGCTTCAGCCACACGCTTGAATTGCCCCTTATAAAGAATGGGAAGAAAAGTAAGAAGGAAAATCATTTATTTGGTGCACGTAGAAGCATACAATATTATATTCATACAACACCCAAATACATTAACTACGTACAACAGTAGCGAGGGTTACATACAGCACGATTTCTCTCCCTTTCTCGATAAAGACGTTTTCTCTTTTATTATTACACATTTAAGCAAATACAAACCTTTTATTTACCTGCTCATAAAGAAATTTCCTAAACCATAAAACCAGCAGATAATTCTTATGACTCGCTTTTTTGGCAATGAAAGAAGCTACCAAGGATACAAGATGAATAATACTTTGAGACAAAGAGTAGGTAGACTTTTTAACGGTGTGTTAAGCCATGTCCGAGCTCTCCAGGCGGTTTAAACTCTGACACCAGGCTGTTCATCAACCATACGATAAGAAGAAGAAAGAGTAGGAGGCTAACGTAAGTAAGTACAAAACTAGATTTTCTGGTTACCCTTTGTTCATTTAGCCTTTCAGGAAACTAGTTAGTCCGATACAACCCAAAACTGATGAAAAAGGCAGCTCAACCAGCCACAAAGAAAACTAGCCAATCTATCAGCCACAAAGTACTTATTTTTAACTGAACACAAATATTTACAATCATCCAGTTGCGGTGTACAGTTAGTTCAATTTAGCTGGGCAGGCGTTCTTGTGCTGATATAAAGAGATCTCAATATGATCGGACAACAAATTGAGCGGCGCACGCGCAGGGTTCGCGCACGGTAGAGCCTTTTTACCTTTATTGTTTATGAGAGAAATAGATTAGGTCTCAGCGGTTGTAGCAAGGGCTTTGGAATTTGAAAATATTAAAAAAAATCATTATAAGAGAGACTTGTTTGCGATCAATTGTAAAATAACATACACGCTATAAGTATAATTTTATATTAAACGTGACAATTAATATATCATACAAATAATGGTACCTATTTTCTTTACAGTGAGACAAAGTGGAAGACAGACAAGTGTTTTATTCTAAATATTCTTATAGTTAGTTATAGTCTTTATTCAACAATTGCAATGGCTACCTAATGAGAGATATTCAGTTAACTAGACACTATTTTAAATAAAATCCAAATATTATAGGAAAAACAAGAAAATAATTAGCACTAATACTGTCTGTATAACAGTTACAACACAACATGCCATAAACTAACATGCGTTCGCGCAACCCTAGCGTGATACCGCGAAATGAAGATGGCGGATAGAGGCGAAATAATTTCATTTGGACCTCGCTTCGCAGCAAGCCTTAGTATCGTACCTCACGAACTAGCCTGTAACTTGTGCAGATTTTTACACCGACTATTAAAATACACGCTCTTGTAATTTGCTCGCTAATTGTACACACTTATTATAATAGAGCTGTGAAGATATTGGCTTTATGGCTTTAATGTTTTGAAATGTGGTTCGTTGATGAAGGAACTAAATATGCCATAAATTTCTCATAGATTTCATTCTAACCTCGACGTTTAGATATGTCTACTGCCGAATGGAAAAGAGATTGTTTTACAGTTTGTTTTGTTCATTATTTTTATGAATACTTCAATTTTTTTGGTCACGTATGAATTGGCTTAAATTTTGCAGAAGAATACGAGGTATCAAGTTCCAAAAATGTTCAGCTCTTGATTATCCTCACGATATCTTTTCGAACAACTAACAGAGTAGTCACAGTACTCAGTATCACAAGATTTGAGTAAATATTTCCAGAAGTAAGCAGGTATATTTTGCAGGCAATTTAAAAACGACAAATCTCCACAACGATCTAAGTGCGGCAACATTACGAAACTGCAAACAATTTCGCGGGCTCCCGATCGCGCGATTCAAAACAACTATTAATCTAGTGGCGGGAGCACAAAACTGGTATTTATTGCCCACTATTTACGTACAAAATAACCTATTAATATTGTAAATAGTTACGATTTAATACCGACCGTGGGGGATGCTCGCGAATGCCCGGTATTACAAATCGTTACAACCTTTACTCACCACTGGTATGAAGAAGATGTGGCCTTCCATATTTTTTCGTACATATTTTCAAGAATTATCTAATTAAATGCTCCCGTAATTAGGTGTTTTTGATAATTACTGTAGATTGATAGGAATTGGAAGCGACGAAGTTAAGCGCATGAAGACGTTGGTACGTTAATTTTATCATTTCATTTGTGGTTACTTAGGTGGTTATTTTTTAAATTAGGTAATGTGCGTTTTGTTAATTAGTTATATTAGTAGTGCGTTTTGCGATTCTAGATGAATATCTCTTTTTTACTCGGCTTTTGCGGGAATAAATAGGCTAGTACGTTAGGAACTTACAGCTGGTGTAAAATTTACTTGGTACCGATCGCATCTGTACCTAGATATACTTAGGTACCTACTTGAGTATTAGGAGTCCCACAAAAGTCGTAAAATATGATGTTTTATTTATTATTAGAACAATTTAGAGTGTAGTTGCCCACCTAGAATGCTCTTAAATGCCTAGAATAAATAATAGCAAAACGAATTGTATTTTATTGAACATTAGCAATACTTACAAGGTACCATTCGTAATAGCGATACGATAATCATCGAATGCTACCGTTAATATTTATCATATCTGACAGTAAACGTCAAAAGCATGCGCCTTCTAACAGACCGCTACATTAGGAGTCGTGACGGAATAATTAGCAATTCATAATATTAATCTATGTGTAAATTACAGTGTAACACACCGTGCATATGTCTGCCACAGAAATTGGCGTGAGGACAAAGCTATGTTTACCTATCTAACACTAAGATCCATGAGCTAATTTAATGAGCCACCTTGTAGTAAGATCCGTGGATAACTTGACAGGTGATATAAAGCAATATGGCGCCCAAACTTGCGTGTGACGAGATAGTCGTTGTAAATTAAATATTGATTTTAGACACCTTTGTAGTCAATAGTGCTAGACAAATGTCAAAATACTCATTACTATACAAGAAAATTATCAACCTAATGATCGGGGGCACTTGTTTTATTATTAGTGTCTAATTAATAGTTATTTAACTCGAAACATTTGTATCGGCTGCGTAAAAGAGCGTCCCTGCAGTACACTTATATGCGGCTCGATGGTTTCTTTAATCTGACAATCTAAGTTAATTATTGTATGGGGTGGAAATTAGTTTTAAAACACTCCAACTACCAGAACTATTAAGAGTTTCAGTTGGTATATTTAGTTTATAAATAAATTATTACAGCTAACGTAATTATAATATTGATTCTATACCTATAAGTAACCCACTTTTCTGCTAACTTTTGTATTGGTTCTCTATTTTCTCTATAATATAACTTAAAAGTAAGTACGAAATCCTGTCGATATGATAGTCGATAATCGCGGTAGTGTCTGAACTTTGTCCTTTAGCTAGAACTACCGGCTTAGCTCCGTGAGCTTCCACGCCCACTGCTCGACTTGACTCAATAAAATAGAAATGATCGAGTTAATGTGAGATGAAATTATGTTTTAAGTTAAATGTGTTTTCAAGGTGGTCTTTACCGTTTTAGCTTCTTTGCGATTATAAGGATGGATGCTCTACTTACTATTATTTGTTAAGGATAGTTGCAGTACCTTACAGATATTGGACAACTTCCAAAAAACATCACGATTCAAAAGACCAAAAATTAAAGCCAATTTAAATGTATTGAGAATTGATAAAGATTTTGCGACAGAGACGCAAAATGATCCTATAAGCTTAATTAAGCACCAAATTCATTAGCTAAAATGGTTTTAAAACCTGCCATTTAACTGGTTTGCAATTTAATCCTACAGTTTATGTGGTGTTCCTATCTACCTAGCCGTAAGCACTTACACTTGCTTATCTCATTACACTGCTTATATTGCGTTGATACGATAATCTCAGCAGTAGCTGAACTTTGGACCTTCGCCCGGACTACTGGCTCCGTGAGCTTGCACACCCACTGCCCGACCTTACGTCTTACACCGACGTTGATATTTAGATTAATGCAATCAATATTTTATATGAAACCTGTTACATGAATTATTTTTTATTATTGGTACGTCGTACGTTATAATACATTTCTTAATGTTTTCAGAATACTGACTAGATATTTCGCACTTTAAAACTAAAGCTTGAACTACAGTTTTTTTTTAAGTTAGCTAATAAAATCCATCGCTTTGTATAAAATTGTTTTCAGCTCTGTTAAAATTGGTCCTTTGAGCGGACTTCCAAAACAAAGTACCGAAAGACCAAGTTATTCAGTGTGTAAGAAATATTCATTGGTCTTATTCACCTTCGTACCATAGAAGCGTTTAATGATATCCACGTATTTTAATCGTCATAATTATCTAAGATGCTTATCGTTCCGAAGATATCATGTATTCCTAAAGCGTAACCTTTATGTCTAATAATATTAAGTCTTTGTATAATTCTAACCGACTATCAGCAATGTAGGGCCTTCATCAATTTAGTTAATGAACAGTTATTATAATTATTTAGTTTCAGTACGATTAGTCTTGAGTAAAGATTACACGATGTAGGTATAGCGATACCACTTGTGTTGTTTGATAATAAGGAGTCACAAGCATTTGTTTTTTTTCATCATCATCGTGTCAGGAGAATTTAAGGGCTAATCTATTGCCATTAATCGAGCAATCTAAATCTGTAAGCGATGGTCTTATCAGCCTGAATTTCAGGTTAGGTCAAATTGATGCAGTTCTAGGCAGACAATCTTTTAATTTCAATATTTTGACATTCCTCTAAATGGTCAATTTTATGTGCTATTATGGAACAACTTAGCAGGGCTTGCTGTATTGAATTTATTTCCTGCAAATATGATAAACATAACGTTAGGATTGTAAGTCACGATCTCTCGATCGCCATTGATCGGATTAGCCGTTGGGCTACTGTGGCTTTGGATTGGGCGTTACTCTGTTGTAGCCTACACACTTTTAGCCCATATAGGGTAAAGTCAAGCGATTTATTATCATTCCCACCTCACTACAACATTTTCATCTAATATTATGGATCATGGGACCACCATAATGTAAATTTTGAACTTTAACTGATATGGAAATTAACCTTTCCAAAATAACCTTGTTCGTAAGAGGACCTAGTAGGAACAAGAAAGGAAAAAGAAAGCCCAAGAGGTGATGACCGTAGTTTGCGGCTAATGATTGAGAATTGTCTGGCCAACAATTACTTGATAAGAGCCAAAATGTGGGTATAGTGTTTTGTACAAATTGTCCACTTAGTACTCGTTTTCTTTGCTATTATTTACTGGTTAAAATCAATGTTTAAGGATGCATAGGTACCTAGTTTTGCATACCTAGACCATATCATGTTGTTCATAACAACAGACAAGTACGCCCCACTTTTGAGGCCACAAAAAGTCTAGGTGTATTTTCGCCACCCATACCGATATTTGTATCGCATCACGCTTCGTCCCGAGTCGAATCGCATTCAAGATTAGCATGTATACCGAGGTTCGCATTAGCATAATTACTTGTGGCATGCATTAATGCTCTTGTGACATGCCATGTCTGTGGCAAATTGGCAAAGAAGTATTAAGATAACACCTCTAGTGAACTTGATTCTATGTTAACCGTTAATCCGTACCGTAGGACCAATGTCTGGCGTATCTTAGATTTAGTTTGCCTTAGGTACAGATAACGGGAAGATAGGATATGTGCGACTATCTAATGTAGGACGACATGACAACTGTAGTTATAAGGTTTATGTAAAGAGATTCATTTTTATATGCATATAGGTTTGGAAATAAAACAGAACCAGATATTATTTTAATTTTTTTAAATTGAGATATCCTGTATCTAATTAGATGCAGGAGAAATGTGATGTGGGGGGCAGGTTTTTTATAATGAAAACGTTAACTTGTCATGACATTTTTGAAGCGGGGACAAAAACTGCATTCCGGGAACCGAATTTAAACAAGACCTACAGTGAAGCACTCATCAAAATCAATGAATCGCCCCAACGAATAATTGCAGTAAAAACTGAATCAAAGGCTCAATTGACTTCCGCAAAGAACAAAAACCGCCAAAATACAACTTCCACGAACGCTTTATAAAAAACCTTTAAATGCGCTTGAGCATTCTCTAAATATATTCGCAAATCGTTCAGTAATGTCCATGGTGAACGAACTTAAGTTCTTGGAAAAGTAGAAGGCTACTAAAATTTTAAACTTTAACATCCGATAGTTAGAACGATAGAGTTTTTGTGTTAGGCACGAAAAACTTAATAAAATCTCGCTTTTTGTTTATAAACAGGAGTGTTGTTGAGTCGCCATTTGCTCTTTTTTAACCGACTTCAAAAAAAGGAGGAGGTTCTCAATTCGTCGGGACCTTTTTTTTTCGTATGAATACTTGATTACCTTAAAAAACAGAAATAAACTAAAATTCTTCTTAAGGGTTGTAGATGAAGATTAAATTATATTATAACATTATAATATAAGTTAAGTCTTTTCATAAACACGATCAATGCAACATACTGAAAGTCACCAGTTCATCAGCAGTAATAGCCCCAATTATTACCGATAAGCCATTGTCATGTTATAAAGTAAACGATATAAATTAACTCCGTTATTATCCATGAAGATTGTCTAAAAAACAACATTTATTTGCGTATACTTAATTGTCGGAAATCGTTATAGAATTTTTATACATAAACATAAACCGAAAGTACCTATATGTTATATTTACAGGTTACAATTAAATACGTTACTGTATCACTTTTCAAAGCCTGCGTAATCATGATCTTCATTTCGTACTTGACCTTCAAAGCGTTAATTCTTTTTAATTTTCGTTCATCCAATAAAAATAAACTAACAAATTGCGATTGCACGCCACTCCCTGTGCTGTTCATCCGTTTTTGTACGCTCGAGATGGTCGATACGTGCTGCATTAAATCTTATAATTAAATGCGGATAGGCGTATTATAAGGAGCTGGTTCGACACCACCCTGCCATTGTACTAGCTCTTGCTTCGGCGTTACTTGTAATAGCCTGCTTTAAACCCATGAAATTACTAAATATATAAAACTTTATAGTAGCTGAGTGTGGATGAGGTTCTAGTTTTTAATTTACTAGAGATGCAAAAAAGGAATTTATAACGTTAGGTGACAGTTATTTTTGTTGAAGGACCATTTTTTGTCGTGACTTCGTGAAACAAGGACATGTCCTTGTGATTTTAATAATATTAAATGAAGACACACGCTAAAACAAATATTATTGAATGGTGGCCTGAAATAAATAAATTTTATCGTATAATAGCTAACTGGCTGGCTATTTTTCCTAAGAATCGCCGGCTCCATTCAGGTCGGAAATTAGAAAAAAGAAATACTGACAGATTGACAGTTTATGTTTCATCTATAAAAACCTTCATCACGATTTAGGATTTAAAATTTTGTCATCATTATTATTACGGCCCGGTATCACCCACTGCTGGGTATAGGCCTTCCTTCTTCCCTGTCATCCTCCTGTGCTTTGAGCGTCTCTGATCCAGGTGTTCTTCATAGTTTTATAGATATAAAATTATGGGTAAAAAACCTGGTACTTACCAGATTGAATAAAAGTACGTTTTATAAAATATACGTGCTATCATACGGACAGACATAAAACACATTATTCCTAGTCACAGCCGCCGCATGATACTTTAAAGCGGGGAGGATCAAGAAGCTGGTTTGACACTGCTCGGAATATGTTCGAGTCTTAACGTGTGTAATCCTTAAGTGCTGGTGGCGCTTCATAAGAAACGATCACAGATTATATTTTACTCCTAACATCGATATTGCTGTCTCATTTTAAAGTTAACGAAGCTATGAGTGCGAGTGGGAGGTTATTTCCAATACTGAAAAGTCATAGGCGAGCAGGCAGGTCTTCGCCCTTTGCATATGCTCTGTAGATGTCATCTTCGTCTGTGCTTCGATTGACATTAGGTAAAGCACCCTTGAATTCGTTATTCAAACTCATTTTTCACTGAAATTCATTATTTTTTTTGCTGTCTTACGGCATTTATGGCCTGCCATCGTCATTAATGTTACCGTTAATATAAACCGTTTGAACATTTTGAGTGCTACTTAAATATTTTAACCGCTTGTCTTATCAAGTGCCCCCGAATATCGGTAGTCGGTATATAATTATGGTATCCCAAAGGTTTATCTGTGGTCATAAATTATATGGAGAAAGAAACAGGTTGCTAATCAGTAAGTATGCAAGTCAACTCAGTGTTTAATACAAAATTATATTAATTTTTCTGTACCAAATAATACTACAAATTCAGAAGTTACTTAGGTATTCCAGCTTAGTTTTAAGACTTAACCTTAGTAATATGTAATCTTACGTAAAAATGAGAAACAAATAACTTTTAAGTGATGTAGCAATAATGCAAAAAACTGGTCCTTCTCTTCTCAAATTCGTACCAAAACCCGTGACTTGCTTGGTTGAAAAGCACCTTTCGTTCGATATTATTCATACTGTATCAACTTCTATGCAAAAAACGAATGATTTATTTGTAACAGTAACTGGTCACGTTCAATTGCTAGCATTCATTCAACAATAAGGACCACTTTTTTCGACTAATGCATGAGATCAGACGGTCTGATCTCATTCCTTACGTACCCAGTAGAACTTCATCGTTTTTGTCTTCAAATGTATATCAGTTTGTTGATAAATATACATTATCATACTGTAATTATAAGACTAGAAGATATAATAAGGAATTAAGGCTCAAATGCTAGCAGTTTTCTGATAAAAATTGTCATCGTCAGGTAAGCATTTGGGTATGAATGTCAATGTGATTTTTAAATTATTTTATTGGTCTTTATTATTTAATTCATTTCACTATAATTATATACATACACATTTAAATTCTACCTACTTGAAATTATTTACAACTTAAATATAAAATTAAAATTTTAAAGATCTAGCAAAACGTTTAGTCGACGCTTCATGTGACCAGAGGGCTAGTTCATTTTTGGGTCAAAGAATCAGCATTGCCATTCAACGTGGCAATGGTGCCAGTCTTCTGAACACGTTACCTTTTGACAACGAGGAGGAAGAATACTTCAATGTGATTAATTTTGTTTTAAAAGAAGGGCCCATTTTTTAAAGCTCTCATGATTCAAATGTCAAAAAAAACTTAAGTTCCATAACTTGGTGTTTTAAGAACGATCACATTTCTAAGCACTGATACCAGCGAATGATATCGATCTCCGCGGTAGCTAGAGTTCTTCACAAAATTAGTCAGCATCATAATTAACATAATATTTTATACCTACAGCTGCGAAATGCCATTTTACTTTTGCGCCTTCTCATGTGAACTCTATGAAATTTTTATGGGCGTATCGACACGTATCCTTTGTAGCCAATTCTGTGTTCTCATTATTGGAAGCTGTTCATTTATTTAAATATTTAGTTTTATAGCATTTAATTACGTTACCTTAATTAAATAACAGGTTGCCTCTCTTTAGGAATTTCTCCTGTTTTGTAAGTGTCTCTTACACAAAATAAATAAAAATATAATAGACATGTACTTAAGCTAGACCATAATGAAACTATTGGGAAATATGTTTTGGCCCGTAAATGTGTCAAAGCTGCAAATCTTTTCACAAAAGAATACAATTGTTTAACCTTAATAAAATAAAGAACAAAGCAAAGGTTTTCTTTTTGAAAGCCTGTTACCTGTTAGATAGTAGATAAAAAAGTAAATACAATATAATAAACAAAACCGTTACAATGCCTGACAATGAAGAAACTAATAAACGAAAGAAGAAATCTATTCTGAGCTCTCTTATTAATTATCTCGTTTACTGAAAATACAAAGTAATGATCAAACAACTATATACGAGTTTCTTTTCAGATGTCTCTGGTTTGATCAAGCGTTGCAGCTGTAATTGGTATCAAACTGCGCCTACTAAATGGTCCGTTTCTCATTCCACCCTTAAAAAGAAAATAGCGTGACAATACACGAATAACAAGTGTTAAGCCACCGTTACACCTAGAAAATGGTTACTCAGTAAATCATAACACGAACAAACATTGGTAATCATTACACACAGCGGGACGACTTGGTTAAAATAATAATTAAAATTTATGTTCGTACAGTTAATTATTAGAGCGCCTGTGACCACATAGTCTCACTCAGGAATTCGCTCATGAATATACAGTGACCGGTACAGGTTTCTTTATAACACACGTCACGGAGATGTGACGACTTTCTAGCTTTTAACGCAGCTTACTTGACATTTTTGGTCAAAATTACGTGTATATTGTTTTTATGTGTGCTAATGATAAGGTTTTAAGCAGGAAAATATTGAAACGCAATTGTATGACACTATTGAACAGTGCTGCAAGCAAATCCTAAAAGCTTGTTACGTAGGTATACAGTTCTTTTACAACAACATTTTTATTTTACATAAGAAACATAGTTTCATATTAAGAGATACAACATCCCATCAATTACAACTTACAGAATTAAACAACCAATTACGACGACCGACAAATCTAATCCCACATCAAAATCATATCGCATCCGTCACGGAAGGTCTAAATGACGTTGCGAAATTGAGACGTCCTGACTCCGGGATTACGTCGAACGGTAATCGCTCTAATTAATATGGGGCCGCTTAGAACACACGATTAGAGAACGTTTTGGCCATTAAGATTTCGCAATCTAATTCTAGTGCTACTTAATTGTCTAATTATTAGTTCAATAGCAGTTACTTTATGTAATCTGTTTTGTTAGGAATGGGAATCTATTCGGAAAAGTTGGTCTAATTTGTGCCTAAAATTGTTTTGTGTGGAATTGGTCTATAGAAAACTTATAATATGTTCTTCTTATTCGTATATGAGCGAATATCCACATGGAATTAAGGTCATGCCATGGTGTAGAGATTGGGCAAGTCGATCAGCCCCCCTAGGCAAGTATGGGGATGACTTATTCATCATCATCATCGATACATTTATCATTCTATTCGATTTCTAATTGTCAAGCGATTTGCCACTTGTCTAGGGGGTCTGGTCAGTCAAGACTCAGTCAACAAGGATGTTAGCGAAGTTGACTGCCCAGGGTCCGCCGGAGGTACTTAAGTATCGTCCCTCGTGAAGGCTCTGTACTTGCATCCCAATTATTGTGATGGTTTGACAGGGTTGACAAATACTGTTAAAATATTGATAGTAATTCAAGTATTCTTTTAAATCCATGTGCATCGAAGAGTGAATTATTGTAACAGACTAATGCAGCACGTTGAAGACGTGTGACAAGTAGAGAAGAAATTGATTTAATATGTAAATTGATAAAGGAAATTTGAATAAAGATGGACACGAGCAGGACTTTTGAATTTGGGACCTTCGCCGTACCGTGGATCTACTCTAACCAACTGATTTAATATGATTAGATTTAAGACAAAGTCCAGAATACCATTTTGCGTGTACCTGGTTCTAAGAACCAATCTGTTACTGTCAATTCGTAAGGACCAATTCGTTGCAAAAAGTTTTCAAGTGGAGAAAAACAACATATTTAGCGTGTGGGGCAGGTGTTTAAATATTCACAGCCTTTCATACTTTATTACACATAAAAGTTACATACCGTAAAATCTAGTTACTCTAGACTTCAAACCAGAGTTGCCTAGACCGACAGGCGACTTAACCCTAATAAGTATAGGTACTTTTTATGATTCTTGATCACAGTAATTTCTCCATACTTTCACGAAGAAACCCGTCGTATTATAGTTATAGAACTAAATTAGACCCACTAAGGCCGTGTTGGACTTAATTAAACGAAATTACGTAGCTTGGGTGTATAGAAAATTGATCCCGCGCGTGCGCATGTACCGAGTTCAGGTTAAAAAGTGGTGTTATTATTATGGTATTATAATACTGGTGTACTTTGCCGTGTCTATTCTACTTTCGAATTTAGTTATTTTTTTAATGATGCTTCTCATGTAGGACGATTAAGTGGGGGGTTTCAATTGTTTCATTTGGCGAGATTTGTTTTGGGCTATTTAAGTTGCAAATAGATTTTGAATATTTATAATTTCTGCCTGCAACAGTGTAGTAAACAAATAAAACATCGAAAACCCAATTAACGGTATAATTGTACATTTTTTTAACATCTTCGCGGAGGATGAGATATTCTACGATTAGCTGATTTTAAAACATCAGATTTACAGCTCAGTTTCAGATAAATTGTTTTGGTCCAAATGGAAATTCCGGTAAAATGAGCAATTGTTGTTGACTTGCGTCCGGTTGATAGCAATAGGGTCGCCTCTTATAACAATGGATATACTATATCCTATGCTCTTGCTATTTACCCATATCTTCTCCAAAAAATTAATTCAATCATATTAGGTTCTAAGTAGCAAACTAAGTATTTGTCATTGCTGATCGCAATTAGCGAGAATTGCATCAGACAGCGACGAAACTGTATTCTACCTAAATAATGGTTACTTTAGTAATTCCGAATCAACAGAAGCCATTTCACAGAATTGTTCATCCGTAAAATCACACGTTTAAAAGTCAAACGCACGTTCGTTTCCACAAAGCTACCTGACTCTAAGACGGCAACATGCTATAAACTGATTACATTAGTGAGTTACGCCCAAGTTTAGATTTAAGGGGGGATCTACCGTCTACTTAATAAGTGGGAGGTGTCACAAATCGCTCTAATGGTGGGGAGTGCGTGAGCGCATATTTTCATGTGTGGCGTAAACGGAGGATGGGTGTGGTGCTCCGTGGTAGCGTAAAGATTTCCGACAGTAGCTTGGACCGCCTATTGTATAGTTTACCCACGTATTGTTACTTTGTTGCATACTTATGCAAAGGAGGTTGTAACAGTGGAAGTCATGGCGTTTCTTGACCATTATTCTCATACGTATTATGAAGAAGCATTTAAACTGAGGAGTTCAAGAAGTTTAATTTCGAAAAGTTATAAGTTGCTCAAAAAGGACCAAATTTTATGAACGGATTTGTTTAGGAACTGGTCCTAAGGTACGGTGCATTTTAACTGATATCGTAGGTAGTGTTCAGTTTTTTAACATTGTCATTATGTAGACCGTAATGAATGGTTAAGAATATTTTAGTCTTCTCTTACCTTCGACTGTTCATACAGCATTGTAGATCTGACATGATAGATTTAAACTATTTCACAAAAACCCTCGTTACATGCAGACTATACTCAAAGCACTAATTACACAAGAATCTCTATAATTACGTAACATCAATATTGACGCATGCGCATAATTTCCCCATAAGCTGTAAGTGCTGTCGCTTATCGCTTAGACCGCTTGTAATGAACACGGGTGTGTTAGGTACGTCGTTTATGGCTGAGATGTAATTTCCGATGCGATCCACTACCTTACAGCCAACTAACAAAATAATGGTATTAGATAACCTGTTTGTCTGGTTGTGCGTTTAGTGTAGAGTAAAGTTAATGTATAGTTGTCGCGGTCAGATTTTGGATGTGACCGTATTGTGTTAGCCTCTTAGCATTGGATAGATCGCTTACTTATCAATACAACAACTACAACATAAAGCTGGTCTTTGGTTTCATCGAAACTATAACATAGGAAACCATGTTTTTATCGTCCTACCGAACATGAAGTCTAAAATTTCATTAATAAATTACATTTAATAAAAAAATAGAATTTAAAAATAACAAACACGACTGCCATGACAATAAATGAACTAAAAAGTGAAAAATAAGTTCCATCGCAGTCGGGGGTCCGTTCTGTGGAACATTTATTTGTTTCATTTTTTATAGCCTATGTTACTTGCAATAGTGTAAGGATTCTAACGACACTCCATACATTAAAATCGGTTCAGGCATTCAGAAGTTATGGTGGAATAAAGAAACTCACATACATACATAAATCCTGAAAACATTACACTCCTTTTTTTGGGCAGTCGTGTAAAAAGTAAGGATCAATTGGTAATCCTCGTCATACCTGCAACTGAAATATTCATGGTTATTCTGTACATGCCTGAGCACATACGTACCACACCACAATATATCACGAATGTGGGTGGAGCCACGAAATGAGCGAGCAATCCTTATGTGAATTCTAAATTTGTTTGGTGCTACGTGTAACTTATAATAACCGTCATTCTAATTATGCGAGTCTCCATAGGTATTACCAGCATTTCCTTTTCCAAGTTAAAGTGACATTGTTCTGCTAATCTGGCCTGTTAGTATTCTATTTTATTAAGAATCGAAGATCTGATAAAACACTTCCGTAACGATGACAGCTTTAGTTTTAAATATGTATATTAATGATAGATCTAGGAGAGCCCCCGGCAGACCTCCTGCCAGATGGACTGACTAATTTGTTGATAGCGGGGAAATACCTGGATACAATAGACTAAAAACTGAACACAGTGGCGTTCAAGGGAGGAGGCCAACCGTGGGTAACTAAAAGCTGATGATAATATTCGTGTTTGAACAACCTGCCCCCGTAGCGGCCTACGAGCAGTATCAGTGCTTTAAGAGTTCATGGTAAGGGGGCTGGTGTCAGAGTTTAAACCGCCTGTTATAGGCCTCCGACATGGCTTTGCACACCGTTTAAAAATGTCTCAGGTATACCGGTTTCCTCACGATGTTTTTTTTTCACCGTTTTTAGCAACTGATAAATAATTTATAGTACACACATGAATTCGAAAACATATTGATGCGTGCTGAGGTTTGAACTTGCGTCCTTTGACTTGGCAAACGGTCATACCGCTCGACTATCGCTGCTTGAGTTGCAGCCGCGAAGTAATTGACCATGATCTATCCCCGTATTCCATGGCCCACATTTGGAAACATGTCTATCGGACGGGACGTATTTTATCGTAAAATAATATTTCTGTTATTAGACACCTCTAAATCTACGTATTGTCCCTATAAATTATGTGTGTACGAGAAATGAAGTGATAATATGCGGGACAATACCTCTATTGGTGTTAGGTTTTATCGGGAGGTGACATGACGTTAATGTTTTCATATCGATAAAATGTTAAACACAACATGAGAATTTATAAGGAATTTATCATGCATATCGATGTAGTTATTTAGGTACCATCTCAAATAAAAAAAAAATATCTACGAAATCCCCATTCAAGAATGATATCTGCAGAGCATCTGAGTGTTGATAAAGGTTATTATTATCTTCCCGTTGTAAAGATATTAAAACACAACGATGCGAATTTTGATCACGTCATTACATTTTGATTAAAAACCCTTCATAATGATGTACCAAATAATCAAATACTGTTTTTATTTCATAAACACCTACATTTTATCGATATCGATAAACCAGCAAGAGAATGACGCATGTCAGCAATTTACGACGCAATAATTCATAAGTGTTGTACGAGACGACAGTAACAGCTTTAGCGCGAGCCGTTAATGCATGTCGACCGACATCACATGATTGATATCAATCGGTCGATATTTATGATGGTTTACCAACTTTTTGGCAAATACAATTGGAAGTTAGTTTTATCGATAGTTTTTCTGTTGTGGTTTTTGGACGCACTTTTTTTACGCGTGCATGGTTTTATGTTTTAGCATTTCTCGAAATTTCCAAATATCGTTTTTATATTTTACCAATTTTTTTTGGTTTTCTTACCAAGTTATTACCCTAATGTTTTTTAAGACTTTCTGATTCTAGATTTAAGCCTGTGTATTTCAGATTCATTTAGCAAATACATACATAGAGGCGTATGTCCAGCAGTGGACTGAGATAGGCTGATGTTTGTCATAGTCATAGTCATAGTCATAATGTTTTTATTTCATATAGGCTACAAAAGAGCACTTACAAAACGTCAAACTAGTTGCACGTTTGTGATTAATTTCCAGATTTAAGCTAGTGTATTTCCGATTAATTTAGCAATAACATGCATCTACAAAATCGACTGCGTGATAGTATTTGATTAATTAGGAAAATAATGCATGGATATAATGTAAGCCCGTGCAAAGCGTGGCGTCATTACTTTTTCTCTAGCTTTAGAGACACGTGTTTTGGATTAGTATCTTGTTATCATCCATGCTAATTATATAAAATAATATCCGTAATTATATGAGCCAATTTAAAAACTTACAGTAATTGCTGCTTTGCTTCCGAACGGGCTTTTAATAACAGTGGTTATGATTGCCCCTGTTATTTTTATAAATATCTTCGGTCGGAGATACAGTCGTAACATTATCGGTGAGTAAACTAAGTGTGTCGATATAACTACTTGTTTTGAGTGGTCTTTATTAAGTAAGCCTAGTGGTTGACATACCGGATTTCTATGCACGAGGTTGCAGGTTCAAACCCAGGCAAGTATCAATGTGACTTTTTCAATGTCATAAATACTTTCTTAGATATTCTAAGACACCACTGACTGACGGTGACGGAAAACATCGTAAGGAAACCTGGATTTAATTATCTGAAATCGCCAACCCGCAGTGAGCTAGCATGGTGATCAGTGCTCAAGCCTTCTCTATACAAGAAGAGGCCTTTGCCCTGCAGTGGGACAGTTATAGGCTGTTATTATTATTTAATATATATTCTAGACTTCTCTATTTATATAGGTTTACCTCAGCGTTTGCGACCTGACCATAATTTAGCTTGTATCAATCTATCTATAGGGTTTTTATTACGACGTTCTTGGACATTTTGTGGGACTACCAATTGGTGGAAAACCAAAAGTTAACGGCAACGTTCCAATTCAGTATTGTTTCTATTTAGCCAGATAGCTCAGTGGCTATCGGCGATCTGTGTTCCGCATCTCGAATTCGACCCTATTTAATACAAAATGTATAAGTGTTAAAACGTTTAGAGGCTTATCTCACCGTACCCTAAAAAAAATACAGAAAAGGTAATATGATTAAAAATCCCGTCCCGGCGAACGTCGTCCCGGTATCTCACCATTTAATCCGTTCCTGGACTTAAACTTAAATACTTCAAAACCAAATTTAGCAATAACGGTCCAGCCGTTCTCAAGTTATGGTGTAACCAAGGGGAACGGGGATACATTTTTATATTTATATAGGTTATGTAATATAAATAGATCGGTACAGTAAACACAGTATTAGTAATTATGAACTTTTTATCCAAATCTTATTATCGTATGGTTTATGAAACAACCTGATGTCAGAGTTTAAACCGCCTGTAGGCCTCTGACATGGCTTTACACACCGTTGAATAATCTCTCCAGTGTGCCGGTTTCCTCACGATGTTTTCCTTCACCGTTATTAGCAACTGATAAATAATTTATAGTATGCACATAAATTTGAAAAGACATTGGTGTGTGCCGGGGTTTGAACTTGCAACCTTTAACTTGGCAATCCAACGGTCATACCACTCGGCTATCAGTGCTTTTTTATATCCAAATGTACTAGTGTAACTGTCTTTATTACTACTGACAGAATAACTGAATTCTTTATTATTGACGCAGCCATAGAATTTTACTTACTAGCTTCAGATAAATCAACAAAGGTAATTCTGTTGTAGGGCAATAACACACGCAGATTACAGTTCAAAGCTTGTTAGTATACGCTGTTATAACAACAAATAATAACTCATTTCCCTCAAACAGCTCTCACGGCATAGAGGATATCCCACGGGATGTGAGTGCAGTCTTTTTTGTCATAATGAGTAATGTAGAAAAAGAGTGCGATAAAGTTGAATATCTGTCTCTTTGCGAAGTTCACCAAAATAATCTGCTGATTGATGACAGTAATAGAGCAATAATATGTACATATTCAGCAGCTTCTTTTCCTTCATCAATAAGGCTTTTAACGTATATAAAAAGTGAATAGTAAGTATAATCATTAAGATGTTATGACCTACTAGCCACCTAAAATAAAATAACTTTCACCAAACATAGGTATTTTCGATCTTGTTGCTCCTCCATCTTTCGTACCAAAGGACCAATAATTTCGCCTCAAAGCTCCGAGTGACACAAATTGCAACTTCTCACATTTTTCCCTTACAATTTTCGCGTCACTCGGCCCCTGAGCCCGCAGCTACCGTTTCGTCTCAGTTACTAACGATAATAGTCGATAAATAACTTACCATGAGTTATGGTGACGCTACACAATAGTCGATAGACGATGCGACGTACACCACTATTATGCGGAGCATTTTAGGAATGTAATCTCTGCTTCATGTTTGTAATGAATGGTCATGGCTCTACTTAAATTATTTTAAAAATTACTGTCTCAAAAATAGTACTTAATATTAAATAGCTTTTAATTTTTGTTACAGGTCAAAGATTTTTTTTTCAATTTATTTGGTAGTGAAGGGCAAATGCTTTTCAGAGTAGTCGTGTTTATTGGAAATAGGTAGTGATTTAATTATTTTTGTTAGAAAACGTTTACTGCTTATTTTAAAGTAAATTAACTTGTGAAACTCAGAGCAATTGTAATCTTTTAAATGTTTATATGACTAGGATTTTATAACTTATTTTGTGCTAATTATGGAATTTATATTTTGTAAACGTGTAATATTATTATTCAATATTTTTAGGTGTATCAACTATTGAGTTCTTAAGTATAGACTAGCGCCTAATAGATTCCGTTTATAAAAAGCACTTGCTACACACAATGATGCTAAAATCCTAACTATTTTGATCCTTATTGCATATTTACAATCAAATTCTGATACCGCCTCATTATTATTTGCTTGTTGTCAAGAGCTCAATGTATTTGCTCTTCTATCGCAATAACTCATGTTATGCCTTTTATTAATGACGTTATAAGCAAATATTTTACTGGGCCTTAGATCAAAATTCTCTTAGTGACAAACGGTAGCTTTCTAACTATTAGCATTGTTACTGGACCGTTAGATGATAGAGTAGTATGATATGTGAGTATTTTATTACCAAAAGGAGCTTAAATAATAAGTATAACTCCATTAAATAATATTTGCACCAATAATAATAAATAGTGTTTTTATTACACTTCAGAACAAGAGCTTTAGAGGGCCTCGGTATTTTGGTCCTATGTCCCCATGTTGTTGGTAGCCAAATTAAATTATTCTAAGGATTCGTCACTTTGAAACTTCGTACTCCAATTTTGGAAGTAGGGCAAATTTTTGGAGCAAAAGGACCAGTTTTTAAAACATAGGGTCGTCTTTATCCCAAAGAGTGTAAATTAAATTGTAATTAGAGACCCGCGTCCTCAGATTCTATTTTATAAATATTTAAGCATACTTCACATTTCCCTCGGACATCTATTTTTGGTTCGCCACAATTTCGGTGTACTTTGCAACTAAGTACAGCGCGAGTCAGATAACAATCTCTATTGTACTGTGTCGTAATAACTCATCTTATGCCTTATTTATAGGTGCATTATCACGTCTTCTAGAGGAAATTTACGGTCAAATGTTTACGTAGATGTATAGTTCGGAATAGATTTCGCGTTAGTGTGTAATGGTATTGGGAAATGTATTAATTTTCAGATTTGTGGCGGTGCCGTTGAGTAATGAAAATGTATTGGGCTTGTTAGGTATGTTCACTTTGACTCTGGTAAAAGATTATATTTAGAATATTGTTATATTTAAGGTTGTATTGTTATATTTTAGGTCAATTATTGGAATACAATTTTCATTTCGAATACCTACATGAATAAAAACTTTTAGTATTTATACTTGATAACTTAAAGTCACGAACTTAAAGTAAGTGAAACTGAATACATCTGATCACTAGATTAGATAGTAGGTACTTAATGTGAGTCCAACCTCCACTATTAAAACGAGACACAAAACCTAGGTTACTTAAGAGTGTAATACACTGCAAACCATTGTAATAAAATACACTAAACATAACTTCAGTGTAAAAGCAGCTAACAGTAACACACAGCGGCTGCCAAACAATTCAGCAACATATTCACGTTAAATTGAGCCCCGACAACGTTATTATGTAGAACGGTGGCTGTTTCAACGCCGGGGAGTAACTTCTGACCTGGGACGGTTTATCATATGTTTCACCAGCTAGTACGGCACGAGTGTGCAATATTCATGTACTTCATAAATATAGTTGCAGGTAAACTAGGTTTACGGAGATCGGTATCTGGATTTTTGATTTGACATGCAATTTAAGGTAGGTATTTAAATGAGTTTGATTCAAATTCACCTTTTACGTGGATAAATGGTAAATGTTTTTAATAGTTTTAATTGGGTGTACCTACTCGTAACAGTGGGTTTATAAAGCAAAAAAAACACCTAATTGTGATTGTTTATCGGTGTGTAAAGCTATGTCTGAGGCCTACAGGCGGTTTAAACTCTGACACCAGGTTGTTCATCAACCATGCGATAAGAAGAACACCTAATTGAAATTGGTATTATTTATTTATTTATAAAAAGTATATAATATGTTGTACTCTTTTAAATTAAAATAATTATGGACCTAATAATGTTTTTATACCAAAATTACTACAACAATGTTGTTAACAACCACATATAACCTATGTTAAATCAATTTATATGTTATATCTAGAACTTAAGCTAATCTTATTATATTCCCTTACCAAAGTTTACCCAACATTATATAAATATATTAAATATACCGCTACATCACAGTGATGAGTTATACAGCCTCGGTATACAATAGCGATCGTTATCGCGGACGCGCGTGTGCAAGCCCACTTTCACTCAAGCATGTCGGATCCAAGGACCACCTAATTGTGGACTTTATAAATTTAGACTCTAAGGAATAGTGTTATATTATTTATCTAACAGCATTTCGACACGGTCTTCTAGCATAAATATTTACAATATTTAGCTACTCAGCTAACTACTAAGGTATTTGAGTAAAAGCTGCTTATTACAGGATGTTACAATAACCCTGTCGATGCTGACAATGTTTTGATAAATTTATACGCAAAAAAAGAAATTTATACTTTTATGGTGGTCCTAAGATCCGGCTTTCGAAGATTCAGCATGAGTAATCCTTGTACGAATAAAACGCTGTTTCGGTCTATTATTCCAGATATAGTGACAGAATTACAACTGTAGCGTCGGTGTGAAAAGAATACAGAACAACTTTTTACCAGTTTACCTAAATAAAGTTTTGTCGATGTAAAACCTCTACCAAACTTATTAATTATACTTTTCGGGAGTAATTAACGTGATGAATGCGTGACAAGTGCAGTTTGGTAAGTACGTAATTAAGCTGCCTACAGGCTTGCTACAGGTTTGAGAACATAAATTATTCATATTTGCTAATGGGTGTTTTTTTTTAAACTTTTATACATCAGGTTATAAAAAACAGAGGACTTCGGTATATCTTTGGTTATCTCTGAGAAGATATGCCAAAATAAACTCTGTTCCTTTACATTTAATTATTATCAATTCTATAAAACTACAACAAAATATATTTTAATCATAGATTTATATTACAACGTGATACTTATACAAAGTTGCACCATCACTAATCGTCTAACAAAAGGCAATCGCAAACAAAAAGTGCTACAATTTTAATCTCTCGTCACGAAGCAATAGAAAAATGGCAGTACCCAGAAATATGACAGGCACGTCTTACATACCATTAAACCTCTCAAGCCATAACCCTGGTATTTATCACCCATAACGACATCCGACAAAAATATTTGCAAACAAAAAACAAAATAAAATCATGTTTCATATCTCAGCATCAATATAACAGGTATCGAGATGGAATTTCATGAAAAACCAAAGCGAATACACGTCGACACTTCCTTGGTTATCGATTTTCTTTATAAAAAATGATATTGAGAGCAGGCGGTTCCTGGAGGCATCCATATGGATCACATCCTCAATTAACGTTCGATAGTATTTATTCCTGATTAACCGCGGTATGTGGACTGTTGGGAGTGGGCAGAGAGTCAACTGTGTTGTAATAATGATGTTGGTACTTTTGTTGGTTACAATGTTTGCGTATTATTAAGTACCTATGTACTTTACAAATTAATTTATGGAAAATCTGCACATCAAATCGTTTTTATAGTATTTTGTGTAGATTCTTTTTAAAGTACAATTATTTAAGGAAGAAAGCGGAAGGTTGAATATCGAGTTCAGTGGCGTGCTATAGGAGAGACCTATGTCCAGCAGTGGAAGGAGATAGACTGATGATGATGATAATTGAACTGTCGCGCTACATAGTGTTTTAATCCTAGCACGGGACATAACAAGACGTTTAGTTAAATCCTGACGCTTTTGTGTATGTGATATTTCATGAAGGTATGTGTTTAATATAGGACATCTTTTTTAATAACTAGTTTTTAATTAGAACATCATAATTTATGTCTACTGACATACACCTACTGAAGAAACATACAGATCTTTTGCTATTTAGAGTTATGGCAAACATACTAATTTCTCTATACTGACATGCTGACTCCGTACAATCTGAACATGTGACTTGATTCTAAGCCAGCAATGGTCTATTATCACAAACAATAAATCGTCACTGTCTACTAGTTCATTGCACCTAGATTTATCACCATACAGTAGCGCTTAACACAAAATCACACAATCTAGCATTACATTGAACGTATGTAATCTATGAACTTGATTTACTGCCTACTGTACTGTGGCCTGTCTGAGCTATTATTATAGTATAAGGCCGCTATCACGGAGCAGTTCTAATGGAGAAAGCAGAGAAAATAATAACAGCACACGACCCCGTAATTGAAACATCAATAAGCAAGAATTGTGGACGTCATGACGTCACTGAAGATGGCGATTTCAAAGAAGAGAAGCGAAGAAATCCAGAAGCGTTTTTTCGCATTTGTAAGCTGATGCTTGTACCATTTGTGTCGTTAGCAATATTATCGTATTAAAATGTTCTTCTGACCGAATTTCGGACACAGCCTTTCTCAGCTGAGACTACCCAACTACGCAGGAGATATTATAGTACACAAGTATGCGCGCAAACACAGGTGCACTCCCTATTCCTTCACTCTCATAGTCCGATGGGATGGTTGACCGACACGACCGGAGAGATCAGGCGCAGGACCATCTGCTTATGCGCCTTCCGAAGCACATATCGTATTAGTGTACGACGTAGATACGTAGAAGATTAGTGTGCACAATTTTTTTTTGGAACCCACTTTCACTCGTAATGGCTCACTACTTTTTGACCCCCGAAAACGCAAACCCTACCACCACCGCTTCCTAGTGCTATGACGGAACGGCCACCAGGCGACTGAACCCGCGGTACTTTTTCTCAAAGCACCCACAATTATACGTACCATTTTTTGTCTGCATTACTCGTCAGCGTAAAATTCAAATGTCATATGTAATTGCTCTCCAGTAAAATTGCTTAGATACTTGTCCTCTCATTAAATGTGTGAATAGTGAGGGAATTAATTGAATAGTGTTACTATTTTCGATGTGGCAGGTTCACGGATGTCGATATGGGTGTAAAAAGTTAATTCGCGTCACTAGTTGTGGTGTCGTTGTCGTAGAAATTGACGCGATTAGGGCGAATCGTAGGTCGCAGCATTATGTACGATTTGTTGAGATGTTCTTATAAGAAAGAGACATTATGGAAGGTTTCATAAGATAAGCTTTTTAGGAAGGAGTATGCTAAGATCAAATCTATAGTGTCAAATGAAAATCTATGGTTTCCGTGACCTCTTTGAGAAACAGGCGTGAAGTTCTATGTTTGCGAAATAAAGACGAAAACGTACATAACTCCCTAAACGGATAAAGCTAAGGTATTCTTCTTTATGAAGACCCCAAGCATCTGTTTTGCCGCTCATCTGAAGTCCGATTACCATTAATCTACCCGCACCGCAGTAGTTATCGAGTTAGTAGGACATCGAGTGATAGAGACATGACTCGATTTCCCGTTAAAGGCAATTAATTAGTATAGTACATTATTTTCATCATAATATTATGATTAATTAATAATGACGACCTGATTGGCGCAGTGGCTAAGCGATTGGACCGCTGCGCTAAGGGTTGCGGGTTCGATTCCCGCACGGGGCAAAAATTTGTGCGATCCGCAGATGTTTGTCCCGAGTCTGGGTGTTTGTGGATGTGATATTTCGTGTTTGTGAAACGCACCCACGACACAGGAGAAATTCCTAGTGTGGGGCAACGTTTAAAAAAAAAACAATAATGTTATACTATACAATTTTCCTCTCCATCATCTAGCCAATGGACATTTGAAATGATGTCCCTTAATAGAACCTTAAAGACTTAGGTAATATTATACTTATAAGTACGAAATTCCAATATTTTTCTTCAACATTTTCCCGTCACATTAAATCATAACTGCACTAACTGAATCGTTAATTACCAACCTGGGCGGTCTTACTGAGAAAGTTAACTAAAAACTCTAGCATATTTATTATTCATCTAAACTTCACCGTTCATACATTTTCATACATACATTCATGACAGTTATTAAACTCAAAAAGGAAATCAACCATACCTTCATTAGGCGTCATACAAAAACGCAGTTATCAATATTGAAAGGCTGGTACAAATATATATGAACGACACCGACACCATACATTTAAATAAAAAGTGCTCTAATTTTAATATGTATAAAAGGTACTTTTTATCTTACCTTTACCTTTTAACCGACTGCGGCAAAGCCAAACATGGTTATGGTTTTTATTATTATTGATGAATATATTCCTTTTACACATGTCTGTTTATGTGTTTAACAATATATTCACACATAAGTAGATTTGGATGCCACTAAAAGTCTAACGGAAAGCTTACTAGTTCTCGAGGCATAAATAATAATAATAACAGCCTATAACTGTCCCACTGCAGGGCAAAGGCCTCTTCTCGTATAGAGAAGGATTGAGCACTGATTACCACGCTAGCTCACTGCGGGTTGGCGATTTCAGATAATTAAATCCAGGTTTCCTTACGATGTTTTCCGTCACCGTCAGTCAGTGGTGTCTTAGAATATCTAAGAAAGTATTTATGACATTGAAAAAGTCACATTGATACTTGCCTGGGTTTGAACCTGCAACCTCGTGCATAGAAATCCGGTATGTCAACCACAAGGCCACCACGACTACCTTTCTAGGCATGTACTCGTATAATAAAAATTTAATCCAAGAAGTAATAAAGTATATCATAACATCACAACTTTATTTCCCGAATGGGTAGGCGGAGGAGTATAGGACACCTGCATTTCGCCAGTTAGGTATGTTATAGGTCCCAATGTAACAGAGGGCGAGCCTATTGCCATCAACCGGGCACAAATCCAGACTCCGTGCTGCTACTGAGAATTACCTAATGGAAAAACCCACTACTACTTTGCCCGACCAGGGCTTCGAATCCGGAACTAATTATTATCAGTTTAGGATCAACAACTGCTGAGTATTAGTATTAGTCTTTATTGAATCATATACAAATATTGGAGTTATAAACAAATGCCCTACAAATCGTTTGAACGGTTTGTCTGTAGGAACTAAAGTCACTAACTTAAATTATAAGAACAGTAAAATGCGGACAATAGTATCTTGCACTTGTAAAAATATATGTGTGCATACATACAAACATATCTTTGTATCTATACACACATATTTCGGTCACATCACTAGTATAAATATCACATAATTAAGCCTTATTCCTTTCTGCTTTACTAGTAATTTGTGTGCGGGCCCTATCATCATACATTTACACGTAGAAAGACAACGGAAATGACCCCCTCCTGGCGCAATAGGGTAAAAAACCTCAAACGCGGTAGTTTAGTTACAAACAAGGAACCTCACAATACAAGCTCTGGTTAATCGATTTAGGAAACCAACAAAAAGTACAATCGTTACGCCTTCGAAGGGTGACTAAAACGGACCACACTATATATGTAAGTAAACTACATTTTTTACATATTGTATAGTCAGGAATATATTAATTTATTCTACTTATATTATTAGAACAACGGCTCAATCTCTTTAATTACTTCTGTTAACGGCGTGGGTCCATAAAGGAATGATAATGTCATTTGTATTACGCTTCACTTCCATATCATTAGTCACGGGTACGTATAAGTTAATGGTGTCCTTTATACTTGCTAATAAAGCCGTCAAAGGACCCAGAAAAAGAACTAAGAAACAAGAGAACAATGTAATTAACAGCAGCTCTTTAAATAACGTAATTAACTAAGCAGTAATCAACATATAGGTTGAATAACCGGTAACCGATTTATAGAATAAAAAAAGTGTCTGTCTAATTCGCGCCAATACAACTGTCAGATTGACAGTAAATCAATTTGTTTTGGCGGGCATTAAAAATAATGATAATATTCATCAGTATTACATCTAGTTTGCTTATAATCTTAATCGCTACTGCCCGCAATTTTTCTCGCAACTTATTCCAAGTCGTCAGTTTCATGTGTGTCAAATTGCCATAGGTACTGTACAAGCGAATTAACCCACAAAATTATCTGCTGATATTATATGAAACTCGATGAAAATAACATTGAAATGCAGCGAGAAAAGATAGCTAATGCCCCATTATCATAATCAATGGAACAGATTCCGATATCTCATTAATGATATCGATTATATCGATATTGGTACTCGTATTTTTAGTAATCATCAGTCATTAAAGAAATCCTTAAACATACCTACTTCAGTAAGTTCACTTTAATATATGTACCTAAAGAGAACGTTACTTGTTTGGCTAATATATTATTTAATTTAAAAAGTACACCCATTAATTTATATCTTTTGTATTATCTTATCAGATAACAAAGATTTATATAACCATCTTCAAACTCATTCTTAGGTCTTATACAATACCAAGCCATCATAATACTTTACGTATGATGCATTCATGAGACTGATCCTACCCGACTTTTAAACATGCTCCTCCTGCAAACGATTTTAAATTAAACTTAAATTGTAGGTTCGGGCCTTCTGTCACCGTTTTATGTGAACCACTTAATGCTTGCTCCACTGAATATTATTAACTTTCGTAACTGTCACTTAAAAGCCAAAGGACAAATATCTTAGAACACGCCCATTTTAAACTCCGACAATAGGTAATATCCTCTTTTTCCTTCTCACCACAAACTATCCCACACGTAATTACTATAAACTGTATTGACTAAGGTCTCTATATAACTGACTTTTCGCATCGCAAACGTCCTGCAAATTATTCTCCTCAATTAAGACAATCGAGTGATAATATATACATGCGTCGATGCTTCTTTTAATTCCGTAAATGAATTATGATGCAACACCTAATTATTCAAATCGAATCCATAACATATGCCCGCAAAAAACACATGAATAGCATATTTCGTTTTACCCATTTCACACTATAGCTGCCAACGAACACCGCCCATTAAAGAAAAAAAAATCTGTCTCAAAAAAACAAGTACAGCCATTTTGTTTCCTATACAATTAAAACATATAATAATCGGCGATCTCTGTCTATTTTCAACGTGTGCGATAGGGATGGGCTGATTTTTAGGAATTAGTAATTGGTTGCTAACCCTATTTTCTCGAAAAGTCCACGGAAAAAACCGAGTGGATATCGACTAAATTCGTAGTATTGTTGTCCACGTAGGAGATCCTGGAAACATTATAATTTCTATGGTACAAGCACACGTTAAATGTTATGTGGAAACCGCGGTTTATCGGACCCGAGGTATTTTTTATATCTGTATCGACACTTGGAACGGGGACTAGGGATGTGCCGGTTTTGAAACTTTCCAAATTTATGTCACCAAAAATCATGATCATCTTGCTCGGTGTTACAGAAGTTGAGTAATTGAGAATTGACGTATTTTAAAAAATCCAGTTATCATCAAAAAATTTGCAATATAATGTGAGGAGCGAATTATAACAAAATTATTATTCTTAACGTATTCTCGAAATACTAAAATGCCGTAGTTTTGACGAGTTAGAGTTATTCAAACTCTAATGGTTATACTTACAGTTGACAGTTATCATAATTCTTATAAAAATTTATAAAATATGTAGATACCTATATTATAATTATAACCATTCATAAAACGCACTAATAAATCTAAAATAAAAACCAGTAGCAGTACTGACCTAATAAAACAATGGTTGATCGTCGCACGGGCCCTTTGATATGATCCCTCCCATCAAATCCTAAAAAAACTATCACAAAACACCGATACCGTACGACAATTCCTGTAAACAATTAAGTAATCAAATTAAGTAAGTATCACTAAATCAACGGAAATACTGCACTATTTCCAGTCCCGATTTCCTACGAACACATCGATGTATTCCACACGATCACAACCCTATGAAAATGCCTGTTGCATATTTCCAAATACTATTTATTCCTTGTTCCTAGATTCTAGTAGGGAGGGACCAATGCACCGTTTCTGCTAATTCCATAATGGGTTTTTATCATACGTTCTATGAGACTGACTAATGTCTTTATCTAATGCGTACTGGCTTTAAAAATGTGTGACATTTTGTAATTATTACGTACTGAGAGCATTTGTCAATGTTAAGTACATATTGCGGTTAAAATTTAACCGCTAGATAGTTGTGGTTGACTTACAAGATAATTCTTAAACGCGTTATATGTTTAAATGATATGTATTTATGTATGTATGATAAGTAAATATATTTGTTCATTTTCTAATGTTAAATTGTAATTCTTACTCTTTCACGGCTCGGAGTCATGTGCGAAAAGACGTGTTTGAATAGTAAACAAGAATGGTACGTTTGGTTTTGGTATTGAAACTGTTTTTTATTGTATGTAGGTTAGGTAGTAGGTAGGTATATACCTACATTATTTTTGTTGTTACTTGGAAACAAATGTCATACTCCAATGTCAATATTTGCATGCCTTTTATACAAGGCGGGACACAAGTACCTATACTTATATTATAAGACCTAAATATGTAAAAATTACTGTTCCTGCAAATAACTACATTTCATTTATAGTTGATGTGGTTTAATATTGCTCTTAACAAATGAAAGTTTAATACAAATAAGCATTTTAATTAATTTGTAATAAAATGCCTACGACTGCCTCGTTGGTCTAGTGGTCGCTAAGCGCGACTGCTGAGCAAGAGGTCCTGGGTTCAAATCCCGGGTCGGGCAAAGTGTTACTGAGTTTTCCATTAGGTAATTCTCAGTATCAGCACGGAGTCTGGAATTGTGCCCGGTTGATGGCAATAGGCTCGCCCCCTATTACATTGGGACTTACAACATAACTGGCGAAATGTGGGTGCACTACATATATGTTCACCTCTGCCTACCCCTTCGGGGAATACGGGCGTGATGTTATGTTTATGTTATGTAATAAAATGACGGTCACAAGTCAATACATTAAGAGCTGGCATGAAATGGAGGATCTACGGATAGTGACATAGATTTAACATTTATATGATTAGTGAGACAAATAAATTACATAGTAAAGCATAGGCTGTAAGTGACCTACAAATTGAAGTATTTTTTGCCACTTAATCAGCTGCTACATTAAATAAAATTACAGGAATATTTTTATTATTTTTAGAATACAAATTAAATACAAGATGGTAGCGTCTCTTCTTCACACCTTACACCTAACGTGATGCCTATAAAACAAAATTATATCATAGTAAAGTCATTGAACTGTGGCGAGTTCTTAAAGAAAGAATTTCCCTAAAGAACTAGAGTCACCGACATAGATCAAAGCATATGCAAGTTGCAGTGGCAATGGGCAAGCCATATCGCTCGAAAAACCGACCGCTGGGAAAGAAAGGTTCTCGATTGGCGACCACGAACTGAAAGATGCAGCGTTGGCAGGCCTCCCACCAGGTGGACTGACAATATCGTCAAAGATGCGGGAAACAGGTAGATACAAATGGCAACTTGTCGTTCATTGTGGGGTTCTAAGGGGGAGGCCTTTGTTCAACAGTGGACGTCTTCCGGCGTATGATGATGAGTTCTTGAAATTCTTTCATTTAAATTCTGACAAAAACAATCGCCCCTGGTCCCTGTCCGGGTATACCATACATTTGTCATTCGGGGAGTGGCTAAGCGATTGGGCTATTGCACTAAGGGGAGCAAGTTCTGCCCTTCTTCTATCCCACAATAATAAATTCCGTATAAATGAGTGCTCCCAACCTGCCTACCTTCTCGCCGTTTCCCGCAAACAATGCTGATTCTGTTTCCGCTGAGACTGAGGTTGTCGAGCTACCGATTATTTACCTGAAAAAGAGAATTGAAGTCAGTATAGTTAATAATATAATTTATACAAAAAACAAAGATAAATAATCCCTTCTACTTAATAAAACATATTTTAAAACAACTTATATTCCTAATGACGAAGTAATTTTCCTTCGTATATGGAATTTCAAACAACAATATTTAAAAAATGTCAAAAGTGTAATGCCAATGATTATTTTATGGGAGTGTGTATAAATATTTAAGTAAATGAGTCTGTGAAACCTGAAATCAATGATAAATTGCATAGCTCCTCTGCCTTCACCGTAATCCTATCTCCACAACAAACAGTTATCACAAGCCCAGCAGAATACCCGCCGCAAAGCCAATCCAATTATTTTCACAAGCGACTGTATAGTAAATATCATTTCTAATACATTTAGGTATTCTATCTGTTCTAACGAATGCACCCACCGCGGTATGCAGATCGCAGCAACTTTGATTTACATCCTACCTTGTTACTAGCGCAGATGGTAAAAAACCTCACTATAAGTACACCGCTTACGAAGTTACACGAACCACTTCGTCGAATTTCGCAGTGAATCGTGACTGTTTCTATATTTAAATACCCGCAAAATTTCGAGTTCGTTTCGTGAATGATTGACGGTCGAATTTCGGGTGTTCGTGTGGTTTGAAATTCGAATTGAGTCATAGTTTACACCTTTATGGGCATACACTTTAACGATTTTTTTAATGCTGTCATCAAATGTCAAAGTCAAAGTATTTATTAGTGTGATTTTTGGTGATACACGGGGTCTTACACTTATTTTACAGCAGGTACTAAAAATCTACCTATTCGGGCAAACAATATTTATCATTATACAAAGTTTAATATCAATCATCTCGAAATCATTTTTGTTTACATTTTTCACGTACACTGCAAGCGTTTACGAGTATTCAAGACCATGGAGAATATTTAATGGAGAAGAACGGGCAAAGAACCTATCAACTCTTTTTTAATTGAATTTAACTTTTGTAATCTTTCGCGGTTTCAAATAAAATCTTTTCGTAAATTCGGTAAACGGTTAAGCAACCACCTAAATGAACAGTGTATGCGGCTATTCTATTTTTACTAGGTGCGGTTAGTAGACCGCAACTAATAACGTGTAATCGCAACCTTACTAATAAACCCGGCACGATATTACTGAATGTTGTATGAAATTATATCAATAAATGGCTTTATGAGTAATTAATAGATTACCAATATAGAAGAAAGTAGTTAACAATTTTTAATTGAACTGTTAGTACGTATGTACGATTTAAATTTATCCTTTTTAAGACGCCACCTGCGAGAGTTCACAGTTAATTAGTAAAAATGTTTTCTATACGTTATTTTTCAAAAGTGGATTATTCAATTATAACAAGGTTTAATAAGCCTTCAAATTGAGTCTTACACTCAATTTAAAGGCTTATTAAACCTTCATCTGATCCACTTTCAGAAAAAAGTCTAAAAATAAGTTATCTGTATGTCAACATTGTCAACTCTATATAGTCACTATTCTAATTAACTAACTTTCGTACCACTTGCCTCACCCCTGAAGCTTTTAATGCGTGTATTGTAGGATAAAAAGTAGCCTATGTCTATCCCTAGGGTTTAGCCTACCTGCGTACAAAATTTCGTTGAAATTCAATCATGTAAAATTCTAAATCGGAGCCCTTATTCATGAGATACGCGGCGCGGTCGCACACCTGTCTGAAAAATACTAAATGGCAATTGTACAACTATCACAAAAATCCTAAATTGAAATTCGAACTCGCGCCCGAACATATCCGATGTGTCCCGAAGCTCCTTCGTGCTGTGTACGCGTACCTGGATCTTGGATAGAGTCATACATATCTTTTGTCGAGAGTTATGGGAACGAACCAGGATATTTATAGTTCAGCTAATAGATGGGGTTATGTTTGTTCGTTTTGTTCCAGACGGTGGCCATTTTTCGCTATTGACAATGGTATAAATCTTTTGTGTAACAAATTATCTATTGGAGAAGGTAGGAATGTGAGATCGATGGGCTAGTAACCGCTGTCTTACATCAATTTAATATGCAGTAGATATTTGCATTTGTTTTTATATTGATGTGCGTTTGTTAAGTTATTAAAAATATTATTTTGTAGTTAGATCATTTACATTATATCCATCGTATTTAGTGGGGTTAATCACATTACATTAATTTTTTGGCTCGTACAATGTAACTTTTTTTATTATTATATTTTATTTATTTTTCCGTGTTGTAGAGACAAAAATAAATAATTTCTTTCTATAATGTAACTCGTTGGACGCGACTAGGTCACCGGTGAGCCGCAAACAATAGTTTTTCTATTGTGTCTATTGCGGGGCAGTCAACGACTTAAAACCACCCAGATTCCAGATTCAATCAAAGTGAAATTACGGTTCATCTTTATGTTAAGCAATCCATTTCGTCATGATGTCCCAGTCATTAACAATGCATAAATCCATACTCTGTGTTACTGAGAATTACCAACTCCACACACCCAATTTCACTTATATCTAATCAGGAATCAAAATCAGCACGTCATGCTCAGTAGCAACGCTTGCAACCATTAGACATATCGAAGCAGTCGAAATTATAGGAATTCCTAATATTATTTCAGCTTATAATATTCTAAATAGCCCTTAAAACATTACAGCAGACACCTGCTACTTAACTAAGACATTGGAAAAAATATTAACTTTTAAACCAATATACATAATACCAGCTACTAATTGTTTGTCTTCGCCTTGTTTTACGTTTATACAGTGTTAAACACTTAACCTTTGGAATAGGATACGTTACGTTGTAATATTTTCTCTTATTTAGTGTGAGTTGCACAAACAACTTTGTCACATTGGTTAGCGTTAATATGGCCGCTTGTATGAGAATTACATCGGATCAGACAAGTACAACATTGTCAATTTTTATAAACAAGGGAATTATTTACAGCACAAATTTCTCGCTCCTTGTGACATGGGAATGACTTGACATGAACTTGAATGACACTGTATTTGATCAAATTGATTTGGTCTCTATTGGTAATTTTGTCCCGAATGACGTTTTGGTCCCGATTGGTTGTTATTCCCTAATGAAGATTGGTCACGATTTTGTCCCGAATGACGATTTTGCTAAGTTTTTGAACTGCTGTACGAAGCGGATTTAATCCCCGAACAGGGCTAATGCCTGTTTTTTTGTTCTGCAGATGACTGTGTCGGGCTTGTGTGTCTGTGCATGTGATAAAAGATAGATAGCTTTGTCTGTAATAAGCACTACAGAAAACTCTACAGGGTACTCAGTCCTTATTTAACTAGAATGACTAGAATGTTTATTAAAATGAAGCTATAAAATGTTATACTTCTTTTGTTGTAAGCACTAATTAGATACCTAATATTGTTTAGGTGTCTTATATACCTCTTATATATAATATACTTATTTGATTACCGGGTTAAATGCCATTTAGAAGAATTCCCCATAAAGATACGGAATCTTTATTGTTTATTACAAAGGCCGAGATAGAACTGTATTTCTGTGTCTACATCCACACGTCACAGATGAAGATCTCCTCTCATATGTAACAAGGACTAACCTTTTCACATTGATCGACTTTACAGATTATTCAATAGTAGACCAAAGCAAATACACAAAACCTGATTATTTCAAATAGTTGCCTTCATAATAAAATTCCCAGTTATAGATAAAGGTGAATAGTTGATTAAAAAATAACAAATACATTTTTCGTCCAAATCTCCCTAAGAGTTAAAAAAATCATCAAAATTGGTCAAGCTGTTTAGGAGAACAATTACAAAAATACAAACAAACGAATCGGAATTTCATATAAGATATTTTTGTATACGTAGCTACATAGATTGATACTAATGAAAGCTAATAAAGCTTAACTTAAATGCAGAAATGAAGGAACTGCATTATAAATGGCACTAAAGGGTTTATTTATTTATTAAAGAGTATAAGACTAAATGGCGGACGGTAGTCAGTGGAATGTTGAATTATATAACCATTTCACAATATTAATCGGTTACGGTATGTAAATTTGAGTGTCAAATAATAAGGAAGGAAGGAAGGTTCTATATTTTTAGGATTGAAGACCCGATCGACGCAGGAAGTAAGAGATTGGGCTACTGCGCTAAGGGTTGCGGGTCCGATACCTGTACGGGGCAAATATTTGGGTGTATCTAGGCGTATTTGCTTGTCTATCAAACGCACCCACGAAAAATAAGAATAATACAAGTGGAAAATATGGGGTAACCTTTTTTTTGGAACGGTGACTGTGTTTTGAGATCCGTCTGAGCCTTGGAAAGGTCATTAAGTTGGTATTGCGGTTAATCTCTCTTCAGTGATGTCGTTGCACTGCCTAACCCCTCACATTAATAGTCTGTAGGAAAGGCACAGCGAACCGACTGGAGGGAGATCAGGCACAAAACAAATGGGAAATAAATGCGAAAACCAACAAAATATACTTAAATAATTATAATCTAATAATACTAAAAATACATGGTTCCTATTATCAATCAATAGATCTATAGTTAGTATTCATTATAGGTACCTAAGAAAATTATTTTTATGTCCTTTAAATGAGTTATGTAACGTACAAGAATCATTGGCACTTATTAGTATTTCTGCTTAGTCTCCAAAGGTCATGAAGCGTGATGACTGTTAACGTGTCTTTTGACGTGTTTGTTTGACGTGTCACAACTAGTAGCTGTCAAGAGCTGTCAAATTAATGTCACTTGAGAATAAATAAGCCTTTCCGTAGATACAAAACATTGACAGCAAATTAAAAATAGAATACAAATGAATGAAAACGCGCATGCGTAGAGCTATTAGAATAAGTTTGTTTTCTGCGACATAAATTAAGACAAATAAGTTCCTTTTAACGAAACGTTTTAAACGTAACGTTTTTACAATAATTTTTTTATGGACTTTTAGTATCTGGACATGTGAACCCCATCATAAACTACAGGTATGGTAATTCCTTACCTAAGCTAAACGTTATCATATTTTTTATAAATTAAGACAGCTGCCTCTGAAAGGGGGTTCAGATAAGATTCGCCTGTATTCCACAAAGTGGTAGGCAGAGGTGCACAACTGCACATTCAGTACAACCACATTTCGCCAGTTATGTTTTAGGTCCCAATGTTATAGGGGTCGAGCCTAATGCCATCAACTGGGCACAAATCCAGACTCTGCGCTGCTACTATGGAAAAACCCAATATCATTTGCCCGACCCAGGATTCGAACCCAGGCCCTTATGCTCAGCAGTCGCGCTTAGCGACCACTGGACCAACGAGGTAGTCAGAAATCACAGAAGGTCCTTTGAAAAATACCTTATTTAAAAAGTATATTATTATTTATTTAAGAAATACACCAACAGTATATACATAGAGACATTTCGTTTAACAAAATATTTAGTACAAGTTCTTATATACATACAATTTAAAGGTGTACATGACATTCGATTTATTATTATATTTCAAGTCTTCGGCAGGACCTCTCCTCCAGCTCTGTGGTAGACTTATACAATGTTACCATGCTTTTCGTATAAAATAACTCTATATAAAAATAGAATAATAATTATGATGGCAATGGTTTGTAAAACTTATCTATAGCATAGTCTATAGTTAATGAAGTGTAAAAAAAGATATTTCAAGATTTTTTTTTTTCATTTCTCATCTTCACGACTATAGGCATTTTCGCCCTAATATATTCTAATACTGCCCATATGATATGGCGCCTAATACAATCTAGTAGGCACAACTTTTATTTAGAGAAATACGTCTTAGAAAAAAAATCGCTCACTTAATATTTAAATAGAAACATTAGTATCTGCCTATAGTGCCTATTATAGGTTGGAACACGCAACCGTATTCACAAATCCGGTCCCTAAACCTCAGAGCCACGCCGCCTTTTAATTTGATTAACGCACATATTTATTTAATTACAGAACTTAATCTTCCACGCTTTAATTAACTAAATTAAACTTTTATTAATAACAATCATTTACTTTGTTACATGTTTCATTAGCGTGCTTATATATTATATATTATTATTAACTAGCGGCCCGCTCCGGCTTTGCACGGGTATAAAATATATAATATATATTATAAGTACCTATTTCTCCACTATTTAATGGATGTTATACATATAAACCTTCCTCTTCAATCACTCTATCTATTAAAAAAACCGCATCAAAATCCGTTGCGTAGTTTTAAAGATTTAAGCATACATAGGGATATAGGGACAGAGAAAGCGACTTTGTTTTATACTATGTAGTGATGATGATAGTCATGGTTCATAAGGAACTGACGTTAAAATTATTTGCGCGGTAATTTCACAAAAGAGTTTGTAACGTGTGTCAACCGTTACAAAGTAATTTAATAAAGTTCGCAATCAAAGAACTAATGACAAACCTAAGTAATTTTTCATTTTAAATGTTGTTCACAGTTGCAACTGGATTTCAGATTTATTTACAGTTTATAGTTAAGATCTTTTTTTTGTACTATGTTAATCTTATGGGAGATGTGGAAAGAGAGTGTTTTTTCTGCTGGAAAACAGTTTGTACCAGCATACTTTATACGCAGACCGTGCTTGTAATAACATAAATAATTAAGATAATCAGTTCGGTAATTTAACATCATGTTGAGTGTTGACAAAGTATCCGTTAGCCCTTTACGAACAGAAGAGCATGACAAAGTGACCTATTCGTGTACAAGGATCGAATCCATTACACAATTGTCATTTCTGCGAATAACATTCAGTTTACGTTATTCAGGCGGCTTCCGACACAGAATATGGTTATCGGAATGTCACATTAAGTGTTGTCTCATGTCACGTCACAGAAAAACCACCGGCACAAACGAAACGACAAGTTTTTTTCTGAAAATAATAATTATAATTCATTTCTAATTGCAGCGAAAAAAAATGTCACGTAAATACGGAAAAGTCACAATAGATTGATATTAATTTAATAGATATTAAATGTCTAGACAATTAACACGAAGGTACTTTACTAAATAAGGCACGGTGTATCCAATTTGAAAACTAATTGAGCCGCATATTCTCGCATATTGTCGGCTTGTCAACAGATGAATAATTATACGATAATATCTTGTTGGCTAATGAATAATATCTTTGTGTTCGCCGACCTTTTTATTGTAATTACGGTGGGCCGGAGGAGTGGCGATTGTCACAATGAGTGAAAGTAAGAGCGACAAGCCTTACTTGGCATAAAACGTACTGTCAACATTAAATAAACAAATGGATTTCCGTTAAAGGCGCTTTTGTTAGAAAAGTAGATGCAATAAAGCCTATTTTTGGAGAAAATTTATTCACAACAGGCACTTTGTTTAATTAATGTTAAGTGGCATTAAACAAAATTAACAATTATGTTTATTTAAATAATTCGTTTTAAAATTATACGCATTTAGAATTGTATCAAATGCATACTAATTAGTGAAATTAATGTCGGGGTTTCATATTAGGAATCGAAAAGGACATTAAAGACCTAATCTTTCCTTGTCGATGGTATGGCTCTACATTTAAACATGAAACCATAAAATGTGTTTCGGTTCATAATTATTTTTAATACTATCCCTCGGTTGTTTATAAAGGCCAAATTTTGTAGAAAACCCAGGTTATAAATATAAATGAGACTGTAATAACTGCTTAATTTTTCACCATGTCAAAACACAATATTTTTTGCCTTAATTTGATAGAAGCGGGTCCTTTTAGACGTTCTTATGTAACTATTGTGCAACCCCTTTGACAGTTACCGTAATATTTACAAATAAAATACTAGTAGATTATTTATTAATGATGCATCTAATTTACATACAGAACGGGGATAAAAGAAAACCGCACCAGATGTGATAGGTAATTGACGGCAATTGTTTTTTTTTGTTCCCTTGTCTATGGGCGTTGGGCTGTCAACCTGTCAGTGTTTACTGTGTGTCGTTTTGACATTAAGTTAGCCGACTATCAACAAAGGTTTTAGTCGATTGTGACGATGCCGCGGTAGTTGCCGCTTTATCGGAAGTCCGAGGCATTTCCGTTGATAGCCTACAGGATAGGGAAAAGTCTTTACCGAGAACCACTTCTTAAGCCCTTTTTTGTCAGACATGAAAGACGTAACTGATAGTCGAACATTAAATGAACGTATAATATGTTAAATATTGGTTCGTAATAGATATTTATAAAAACAATTACTACGTATACACTTTGACAATTAGTTCGAGACAAACAACTTGACAGTTGACAAAAGTCAATAATTTCCTTTTTATTCCTTGACAGGTCAAAGATAATAGAGCAACTTATTCTTTTTTTCGAGTCCTAGAAACAGTTGCGGCGGTTCGCGTTTAAAGTCATAGGTTTGAAGAATTTATTGTCTCATGTTTCTTATCAGCCAGCTTTGTTTTTTTAGACCTTAATAACCCGCTTCAGGGTTTCGCAAACTGTGGGTTGCGACTTATCGGTGAAGTGAATCGAAAAATAATATAGTGTGGGCCCGAAAAAAATGTCGAAGAATTATTAGTTAGTACTATCTAGTAGCAATCAAAGGAAATAAAGTATTACGTAAATAGGAACACCAGCGGTTACAGCGCTGCCCCTTTTTAATGTCAAACAGATAAGAGGACCAAAAAAATCCTATAGGTACGGTTTGTTGTGTGTATTTTATAGAAATGACACTCCATGAACTGTATGTGAACTGTATGTAATGAATCACATCCTGAAACGTCCAGTTACGATAAAATATCTATAATGAAGATTATACCAAAACATGTCTTGAGACCCATAGCGCAGCAGTTCAGTTCCAAGTCATTCCGTCAATGCAACTAATGGTCGTTAAAATTAACTAGATCGAAAATATTTTCAAATTACTAGAACTAGTGGCCTAGTGGTTGACATACCGGATTTCTATGCACGAGGTTGCAGGTTCAAACCCAGGCATGTATCAATGTGACTTTTTCAATGTCATAAATACTTTCTTAGATATTCTAAGACACCACCGACTAACGGTGACGGAAAACATTGTAAGGAAACCTGGATTTAATTATCTGAAATCGCCAACCCGCAGTGAGCTAGCGTGGTGATCAGTGCTCAATCCTTCTCTATACGAGAAGAGGCCTTTGCCCTGCAGTGGGACAGTTATAGGCAGTTATTATTATTAGAACTAGGCTACAGATCAAAAAAAAAATATTGTCCAAAAATATTAGGAGGAGGTTATATAACATACATCGTTTTCGCATTTTCGAAATCTTCCTACACGTAAGTAGTGTGTATATTTAGAATATAAATGAATAGAGAAAGACATGCAAGTAGTCCACGAGTTACGATACTAAAGTACGGTACGTGATACATAATCTCTGTTGGCTAGCAATCTAGATACACAACGATGTGAATGTTCCTATGTGAGGTGCGCGCGCATGTGTGTGTGTGTGATTAGCTCATGCCGATACGTAGAAGAAGAATACTAACATATCATTACGTTTGTATTGTCCGCTGGGGTAAGCAAAAATATACAGTACGCCTACATTTCCCCATTTAGGTTAGGTTAAGTTAGGTTATAGGTCCCAAGAAATAGGGGGCGAGCCCATCGCCTAATACAGTCTATCCTATTGGATCAATAGATTTTTTTAGGTTCGTACAAACTCATTAAGTCCGACCGATTTCCCAGAGAGGAAGAGGCCATGGATTTCCTTGTTATAAACTTATTATTGTGAAAATTCATAAACACTGCCGGGCATCGATTCCGGGACGTTCAGCAATCGCACCAAACTATTAAGGCAGTCATTAGAATATTAATAATACTAAATATGTTTATAAGAGGACAATGTTTATCTAATTATTTCGTGACAAGAGGTAATAAGCAGTAACGTTTGCTTGTCTATGTACAGCGATAGAGTTATTAATTATTAATTAAAGTCCAATAATTACTTGCAATTGGACTTTTAAACAGCGTTTTAATTGCCCCTTTACGAATGTTATTTAATTATCCACTTACAATATTACTTTATTAGTGAAGCTGGCGGCGGACGACGCGGCGTTCGTTATAATTGATCGAAAATCTTTAAAACTTAATTAAAAATATTGTATGAGGCGCAAGCGCAGTCTTTAACAGAATATGACAACATCTGCATTATTCGAATAACGAATTTCGAGAAATCGAGAAAAATGCATTTTATCTTTTGTTGTGCTTATCATTAATAACGTCATCAAATCATTAATAATAATAGACAATAACGACAAATTAACAAATGAGTAACGGACAAAACGAATAACATTCACATATTTCCCAACTATATTAAATTAAAAAAACAATTTTATATCGATACTTACTTACGTTACATAGAATCAGTTAGGACTTGATACTTTTATGCCCCTTTTATTCTTGGCAAATCGATGCGGGCATCAAAATGCGTTCCCGACTAAACGGTCGGTGAAGGAATCGATTAAATGTGTTAAATGTCATACGACGGGTGCGACAAATTGTGGCGGCAACTGCGACAAAATGTCGTGAGACGCGGCAAATGTGACGCCTAGTTATTGGTACGTGTTAAGTACAGTCGCTACCGGAGTTGAAAGTCGGAACTCGTTTCAGTCGATACGTTTAGGTTTTATCTTGATCGATTTGTTTCTTTATAATTGTAAGAACGTTTTTCAGAAAAATGAGCATTTTGATCACTTACGTAATACGTTAATTATATCTATACAAGTTACAAAATCTAAAAAAAAGAACGACCATGCCATAAAAAATATACCTCTACTATTATTTTTGGTTACCACACGACCTGACAAACTTAAAATTATTTTTTGTAAATTAGATTTTTTATATGTTTTAAACTAAAGTACAAAGTTCTGAAAATGAATCGCTCTTAATGGCGTTGACTGTACATTAGTGACTTTTCAATAGTAGGTATTCCACCTGTACAGGTACGGGCATTTTTACTCATAAAAAGATATAGTTAAAATAGTTTAGTTAAACATATTCTATTTCAACACAAAACTAAGAACTCATTATTGTACAAAAACATTCAGTTTCAAAACTACACTAATTGAATTTTCAAAGAAATATTGTGTGCATTCACAAGTTTTTATTTTAATCTATCAAAATGTAAGGCCATGTAATTGTAATGTTTCTTTAAATACTTGAATATATTATTCAGTTCTAGAAGCCTATAAATACCATTTTACGATCAACGCTTCTAAGAAAACGGGCTGCAGACAAGTCAGGACGATATAGAGACATTTCCTGCAAGTACTAGAACATATCGAGTGCGTGCTTTTTAAATTCAAAACAACAGTTATCGAAAAGGTCACAATAAAAATGTCGTTTCCGATAAGCAGCATTAATTGTTGAATTTTGTGTGGATTAATGTCTCCACAATTTAAAATTTTCCCAACGGATACGCTCGCATGTTCCGGGTGACGTAGCCGGTGGGAACGTGTGCGCTCTTTGGATTTTGTTTGAAAAATTGGTCTGTCGGTGTGTAGGTTGTTTTCGAGTGAGTGGGAAATTTGTATTTATGAAGTGGCATTGAAGCGTTGGGCGGCCCATACCGCTTGTGTTCAAAATACTAGTTCCGTTCGTTGATATTTAATGTTTTAGATGATTTCTAATTAATCGCAGTTTGTATTGTTTTTATTCGTGTCATACAATACGTATCAACCCTAAAGCTTAAATTAATTATTATAATGTTTTATTTATAATTCTGGTTTTTATTGAATAATGTTGGAGACTAATTAATGTTTAAAATGTTTCCGAGTATATCGTCAAGTTGTTTATAAAATGAAGTAAGTTTCAACATAAACGTGCGGATAATTTGTCGCATGTTTCGTATCTTAAACGGACTCGTGTTATTGATAGACTTGTCAATAATGAATGTCACCTTTGACGGGTGGATCTAAGCGATGATTTGCCTTTACTTTTATGCAAACTGGGCGCGGCGACAGATGGCCGCAGCAGTCAGCCATTACTGTTCCATAGCATCTGCGGTCACGTGCACTGCAGATGCGAGCCTCTATAATAACACAGCATTTTCCGACAAAACTACTTATAATAGGAATGATAATTTTCACACTTTAAATAATAAGTCAATAATTGTACTGTTAAAACAACAGGTGATGCCTCTCAAAATTACTATATTCCTAAATGTTTGAGGATGCATGAGAATGTCTGCGACAGTAATTGTCGGGTATTAATTGCGGTGTTACTGTACGAACGTCGTTTTGCAATTAGCGGGACAATGGGTATCTCCACTTATATCAATCAATGTTAAGCAAAAAGTAAGTCTGTTGCAAAAAAGACTTATAAATGAATAAAATGACAATTATGAGCCAATCTGATAATTAATCTATGAATTATTTTAAGTCTTTAGCGTGAGCTTTAACGTGTTGAGTTATTAACTCTTCGAGCCCATTGAATTCTAATAACTGTCATAAGTTGAGATCTTGGCAATTCGCCAATGGTAAAAACTTGGTGACCTATTCTTCAACGTTTCTACCCTACAAAGCCATTTTAAAACTGAATGTCAAAAAAGCATTACATTTATTCAAAAATTGAAGTTATGCTTGTAACTTTCCTCATAATTAGGTATATTTTTTCTTCTTCTATAATTTCGAGTACACTTCACACTGCAAAAGGTTAATTACCCAAACTATAAAAAACGACCACCTGCCAATTAGCTTTCAATACTAGATGGCGTGTCACAGACACCACACGATGTTTCTTTGTGAAGCTAGAAATGGCATCCGAGCCGTTATGAGTGGAAACTAGTGTCACTACCTCACTTAAGACCTTTCAAAGCGAACGCTTAACCACTATAAAGGTTAATTAAAATTTTTGTTTTGTTGTATCAGTCTCATCATAGTATTTAGTTTTTTGCTGACAGTAAAAAGCGCAATAAATAATGAATAACTTTCACTAAACACTGAAGCACTAACTTGAAGTCTTAAGTTTTTTTAATTGAGGCACCGTTTTTAATATATTGTAGCTGTCACAAAAAATAAAACAGCCCAACATTGAGTTGTAACTCTTGACGTGTAATGTATTATCATAACATATTCCCCACGATAAACGCATGCATATTGGAGGCATTTTTTTTCAATTAATTATTAGTCTGGGTAATTAATTGCGAGGGTTCTAAGCGATTTATGTAACTGTACTTTGTGTTTCGTGTTTGTCAACATTTCTATAAAAGAAAACACGACAAATGTTGTGCTCTTTTTCATGTATTGTCCACAAAAGGATGTCACAATGTTTTAAATTGTTTTACATGATTGCTTTAGAATTTCTCTGCAATAAATAACAAATTGCAGCCAAACGTATATACAGCTGTACATTGATCGTTTGTGTACAGTAAAAGTGAGCTATTAAGTCATCTAGTCGTAGTTTATAATAGAGTCACGTAGGATACATTGTTTTCTATGAAAATTAGTTATGCACATTGACAAGCGTGTGTCGTAGTGAATGGGAAAAAACGTTTACACGATTAACTTACTGTTTACAACTAAAAGCTGCTGTTTTAATTCCAATAACATAGTGCAAACTCTACAGAATTGTATACTAGTGTCGTTCAATCATGTAATTAGGTTAACCGTCAAAAATAATGATTTGTATATTTTATACTTATCATTTGTAGGCTTTCTACCAAAAATATCTTGTTGAAACAAATAGAAAAAGTAAATGTTCAAAACGTCGCGCGTCGCCTCGTTTGTGTTTCCCATTTTACACTTATGATACAAATATTGGTCACCGCGGCGCGCGGCGTAGCGGCTGGGAAAAAATGTGAATACGGCCAGCACAAATGGGAATTCGACCTTCATTTAGCTGTAAATTAAAAGTATGCGACCGCGTCGTTGTTGGGAACTACGCTAAGATCAAGAATACATTCTTTATGAGAGGGAATGAGACAGAAATACACATATGAGCGAATGGGTGCCATTATGCTTGCACGCTATTACTTCTTTGCCAGTATATAGCGTTTTCTCACTTCTATTACACCTCAACACATGCAAAAAGCTGTTGGTAAACAAAGCCAGTAGAATATTTACTTTGTAGGTCTATTAGCTATTCAAAACCCACCATGTGGAAAGGTTGTACTACTCCAACTAAGAATTGGAACATTTGCATGCTAATTTGACATTAGGAACGTAAATATAATCAGCCATTTAAATTCGCAAGGCTTAGAAGAGAATGAAGTCTCAAAGATAAAAATACATTTTCATTATTTGCTTAGCGACTCAGTACAGAATATATTGCAGTTGCAATTATGTGAATGAGATGTTGTTTGCGATTCCCTCTTGTGAATAATTAATTGCATTGAACTCCAGTAATTAAAGTGTCTTAAATTTTAATTAAAAATATCAATCAGTTGTTTAATCGAATCACATGAGTTTTATGAGTCACACTTTGTGAGAAAAGACTTATTTATTTATCTTAATAAAGATTATGACAATGATCAAACTAGTTTCATAGACTTAACTCATTGATGTTAAAAAGCTGTCTGTACTGTTGTACACATTATTTTACGATCAAACATCAGACTGACTAAAAGCTTATTTTTTTAAACAAAAATATTAATAAAAAATGTACCTATTGCATTTTATATCTTAATTTATATTATAAGATATTATTATGCCATGAATATTTTTCAAAAACTGAAAGTATTCGTTTTATAAATGTGTTTATCGAATATCAAAAATATTCTTTCCCAGTGGGATTTGGGAATGTCCGGGAAAGGATAAACGTTTGGACAACATAATTTATGGCTTTAGTATGATCAGTTATCACATTTTTTTTATTTTTTGTCAAGTCTAGTTACCTTATTTGATTAGTTGTATCTGTAACTAGATCAAGATGGAAAATAATAACTATACTAGAACAAAATTAAAGTCTTGTAACGATTTTACTTGGTGGGTTTTTTTATAAGTAATTAAGTACAAAAAATACTAATTAAGAAGCTTCACTTGGAATTAAGAGATCAAACCATACATAAATTACGTGCCTATAATTAGGTTTTTTAACAATAGTATTTATAATTATCTTCAAACAAAATACACCTAGTAGGTAAACTTACTAGGTACACAGAGTAAGTATTAAATTCCTTTTTGCAGAAGACTATACAAAGAACGAGGTGGGTTCCCGTCATCAAAGCAGGCGGCCACTGCGGCAATAATGAACTACTAATAATTTTTCAAACTCTTTAGCGCCTAAGAATATTCCAGCATCAATCTATATGGTAGTTTGCAATTTTACCGATGTTTAAATAAATAAACATCTAAAATTGAAACCATATTTTGGTAATAAAATTAAATATTGGTAAAGGCTGAACAGATACCTTAATACGGCATATAAATACAGCTTGGGCCATCACAATTTTTCCATGAAAAAAAAATCATTTAAAATAAAAAAATATAAGACTTAGTCTTCGAATTGGCTTCCATGCAAATAAATGTTTTATAGTTAAAGTTTTTTTTCTATGATTTTTAAAATGTTAACTAATTCACGGCCCACACTACAATTTGCGATTACCACCTACCCTAAACGCCCAAGTGGAGCCAAGCATTCCACAGGGGTGGCCTATTCAACAACAGTATCCGTATCTTTTCCCAGAAGAGCGGACACTTGCCATTCTATTCGTTATTAAATACGTTATAATGTATCGGCCTTTCCTACTTACCCGTTTATTTACGACCATATTACCTATCTAAGTATAAGAATTTAAATGATACTCACAATAGTAATAATAAATTACCTTAAATGAAGTAGACAGACGACAAATACTCATTCAAGTGACAGTAAATATGTTTTTAGGTCCTTTTCTGTTTGGTACCGTTGGTAGAAAAGAAAGGGATAATTTTGTTATTGAACATTGAAGTTGTTCGCTGAAAACATTAATTCTAATTACATTTGTAGTGCGACTTCTCATCTCACGTTTTAATCATAATATTTGGTATTCAAAATAAGTACCTACATTACTATTTTTTATTTATGTAGCCTAGGACCCAAGACAAGGTAGAAAGAAGGAGAGATCGAGGACATGAAAGAGTGTCAGGGCCTAACTATGAGCTTACATAGCAGGTCATAGTATCCTCCAAAAATATTACCCCCTTACCATGAACTCTTAAAGCTCATTTACCGCTGTGAAAGCGAGAGCTACACTGCACGTCTCGCTTTCACAACGGAAAATAGCTGAATGCTTTTTTTCTCTACTTACCATTACAACTAAGCAAGCTGACGCTACACCACCACTATAATATGGTATTTATATCAAGAAAGAAAGAGAAAGACTTGAGACGCAGATAGGGTCTTGCAATTATGATTAAATTTTGACCATTCGAGGACTTTTTTTGGGAATCAACTTTTTCTACGCTTTGATCGCCTTAGCTTAATATTTTATAACCCCCATATTCTAGCGTGTGTAGGTGGAGTAGAATTTTAAGTACATACTGTGAAATAAGTCTAAGACCTTTTGCATCGCCAAAAATCACACTACTAGATACTTCGACTTTGACTCATAAGCTTTGCGTAATCTATATTAGTTTCATAATCTGTTAACACATTCATGAAATTGTTTTTAGATAAAGAATCCCGTACTCCGGTTTAAAGATTCACAAGATTTTTTACTCTGCTGTGTATAACAAATGTTTTATCAATCCCGTATTCTCGCAGAATCAATAAGGGAGGTTGATTTAGCTAATTGTACGTTTGTGGCATTTATCATCTCATTCACCTAAACTGTAACATATTCCGGAGCGAACTATAGAAACAGTTTAAATATTTAAAGAACTTTTAAGAAGCCATTTAAAAACAAGTGCTGGGCTAAAATGTAAAGTATTTTTATGAAGGAGTGAAAATGTTTCAGATAGTAAGTGTAAATGCAATCTATTTTAAAGGAATTTTATTAAACATTTACTAGTGGTACCGAGGTGGTTAATTTGTAAAGAATTCTAGCATAAAAGGTATGTTAAGGTGTAACCTCAGAATTTTTATTTCTATTGTTTTATACTTATTTGTCTCTAGCTTATAATGTGAAATTTAACATATGTGTGGACCTATATTATTACGTAATAGGAAGCGAGCCATTATCAAGTACAATAATTTTGAATTCGTAATTGATGCTCTAAAACCACACATTTTTATAGTTTTTAATCCAGCATTTCCAAAAATTTCAAATTTTCTTATTTCAAGAAAACAAAGTGTCAAAATCCGAAACATTCTTCTGATAACCGTACAACCGTATTTAATTTATTATCTTAATGACAAACGGACATTTTAAAAAACAAATTTCAAAATCCAATGACAACGTTCTTAAAGAAAAAGTTAAACGTGCTTAATTATTATTCTATGCCTGAATATCATGGCATTACATTTGTCAATGTAATTAATGATAAAAATAATTAAAAGTATTCCCTTTATGGTATTTTTTTTTACTTTAATGCGTACAGGGCTGGGACGGAATATTAAATTTTGGTTTAACCGGTCGCCGAGCATAAAAGTCACGTTATATAAGAATGTTATTACTAAACTAATGGAGCCATGTAGTGAATAAATTGAAAAGGACGATTAGGGCAAGATAGGATGAATGAAGACTAAGCAAAGATGAGGTGAGTTAATTTATTAATTGGTAGGGGAAGATCTCTGTGAACATATTTTAATCAGCCCTCTTAGACAAGTGGCAAAACGCTTGACGAATAGAAATAGAATATAATGACAAATGTATGGGGATGACATAATGTTTCGACTATCGATGACATATGTCAATCCCATACATTTATCATTCTATTCGATTTCTATTCGTCAAGCGTTTTGCCACCTGTCTAAGGGGTCAGATCGAAAATTTACAAATATACACTCAGATTTCGGCTCGCGACTCTGCCACGGCACCTGGTGGCGCAGCTGGTCCAGCTCATGAATAGGGGCTTCGTTTCAGTCCGAAACTAGTCGGGTATTTCCGAATATCCACGTGAGTAAAACCAGCTTATATAATAAATAATACAGCTCGAAAATTTTCTGGAGAACGACCAGATTGAGGATAAACAATGTGATGTAAGTGAATGAGGTGAAAAGCGTATGTGAGCTTCATAGTAAATCGAAATCATATGACTACCCAACGTGGTCGTTGCCTCCCCTCTAGGAAACAGACGTTGCCTAATTGCCTGTTATTTAATTATTAATTAAACAAATAACAATTTAAGTCTCCGTTTCATTGGATATTTGTTTCAATTCTTGTTATGCGCATAAAATCCTTGCTTGTTGCCCTTTCGTTCTAGAGAAAATTCCAGAGCAACGTTTGCAATTAATTTAAAATTCCTAAGCACTTAGCCCCTTGTCTGTGGACTAACCTTAAATCGGTTTGAGCCGTCAGACGCCGTGTCTGTGGGCATACCGGGAATCGGTTACAAAACACGGTGCACGTATTTCGCTTATATTCGCTTAAATCTTATTAGAAATGATATTCTAACACATTATTTATGTTTATGGATATATAAACTAGCATAATATGCCTACTTTTTGTTAAAATATACTAAATTACGTTAGTAAACAACTCGTAAACATTGACCTTGAATGACGTCATCGCCGGCGAGCATTGTTACGTAATATAAATGTTTATTTTGTGTTTATTTTATCATTTTGTGGTTGTAATAACATTTTTAAATAAGTATTGTTCAATATTTTATACTAATAACACAATATTGTTGCGTAGGTAGTTATAAAATTGATAAAATCGGTGTCGGTGTCGGGTTTCAAAGACGTCGTAAATATACCTACATTTTAACAATGTTGCAGTTATAAATAAAGGAAAATATTACTTATAACTCGTAACTATGTTATCTCTCGTCTTATTTGAATAATTAAAGTCCTATAAGACTTATTAGAATCGCAGATGTTCCAATTGGAATGAAAATTGGGCGGAAAATTTGGCGGAAAAATGGCCGCCGCGGGCTAGTGAAATATGACACTCACAGAAAACCCCTTAGGCCTACATTTTGAAAGCCCACAGTCAAAAGGCTAATGTCACTCCATCATAGCACACCATAATTATTAATAAATTCAATTTCATCGTCAAGAATTCCATGTACCAGCAAATATGGACAAAAATCTCATAATCAATGATTTCCCATGATGTTAAATCTGTGGCATGCGACAAAAAGTCTGTCGATCAGCTCGATAACACTATGACGTATTGGTATATTATGACGCGTCCGACAAAAAGTCGCAGTGTCGCAAGCGTTCGCACGGTCGCGTGTGGCGCCGCACTATGGGACCAAACAGTATTTTCCATCTCGAAAATGGTTGTGACGAAAGGCGTAAATCCATTGATTTCTTTATGGTTTTATACTCTCAAAGAATGGAACTTACGAATTAATTACAAAAAATATTGAATAACTTAGTTTTACGCTTATAAAATGAACCTCAAACATTGGTCATAAATATTTTCATGGCAATTAAATTACCGTTAAGGAAATTCATTACAAAATTATTCGGAAGTTTACCAAGGAAGCATATTAGTGTTATACATTCTTAGATAGCTTAGAATGTACACTTTACAACCAAATAGGTTTTTGTAAAAAAAAAATTATGTTTATTTTTTTAATAATTTTTTTAGTGAAGTAAAGAAAATTCCGTTTTTGTTTAATTCAATTGGAGTTTTCCTTGTTGCCGAAAGCTGCCGGTGTCAAGTAAATTACTCTATTAGAGACCTTACCTATTCAGTAATATATGGATAAAAAAAAAACTTGCGCCTTTTTTGCGCTAGTGGTGATTTAGAAGCAATAATGTCAATCGGGAGAAAATACAAAAATCCCCGAAAATTACGGTTCATTTGTTTTTTAAAATAATATATTATATTTTGATGTCTATCTTGTTTTTTTTTTTCATTTCTATGATAGAGAAGCATACAATAACAAATTAATATACTACTATTATATTCAAGGAATCTTCCCATGGTAATTTTGTTTGCGGTAATCACCTTAACCACAAGTATGATAAACTATATTGCTGCGGAAGTTCTAGTTATCTGTCGTGGTAATTAATTACAATCAGTACTGATTACACTATTTCGGTGAGAACTTCCATAATCAATTGTCCCATGGTTTTTGCACAAGGCACTAAAATATTGGTCCTATATATACTCGTGTTTTCAGCATACTATTCATCAAAGTGTTCACATACGTTTTTCAATAACAATTAACAGACAAAAAACATATAATTATCTAACAATGAGTGAATTTGTTTGTGTTCGACGTGATCTTTGTGATCAAATAATAAGAGGAAAAAGTACTTCAGACCTCAAAAAATATTTGGTGGACAACTTTCAACTATCGGAAACTGACGTTAATACTGTAATACAGAGTATCCAAAAAAATCTAACATCAAGTTGCAACCAGAAATGGACCAAAGCTCAAAGAAAGTCAGACAGGTTCGAGAGTCTATACTCAAATTGGTTAAATGGTGAGTTTAAAGTACCATTGAATTCTTGCAGTACTTCAACATCTCAAAATTCTGGCTTGGATACTTCTGGTGATCGTGGTAGACCAACAAAACCATATGACGAGTGTTCGGAAAGCACAAAGAAACGAAAAAATATGGAACTGGTCCAGGAGTATGGAATGGGACATGTCCGTAACGCTTATGTGCAAGGTTTACGATCCATGGGTGAAAATGACGAAGCGTCGATTGTGAGTATTATAAGAAGTAAGGAAAAAGAAGAGAAAAAAGTAATTTTACAAAACATACTCAATCCAGATAATGCACTTTCCTTTACAAAAGAGGAGGCCTTGAGTATGTGTATTGAAACAGATTTAACCAAAGCCCAATATGCGTACCTAAGAAAAAGGCTCGTTGATAAGAATTTAAGTTCTGTATTGCCTTCTTATCAAATACTAAATGAAGCAAAAAAGGCTTGCTATCCGCCTGCATCCAGCATAACGGTGACAAATATAAGCGCAAAAATAAATCTTCAAGATCTCTTAGACACTACAGTCTGCCGTATTATAAAGATAAAGTCTGAACCGACAAATTATAATCGTCTCAAGTTGTTTACTAAATGGGGATGTGATGGATCCTCCGGGCAAAGTGAGTATAAACAAACTCTACCGGAAGAAAACGAACAAATATCGGATGCTAATTTGTTTATAGTTTCCCTTGTACCACTGCGACTAGTAGACGAAGAAACTTCTGCAGTTATATGGCAGAACCCTGCTTGTTCATCTGTTAGATATTGTAGACCAATTTCATTAGAGTTTGCAAAAGAAACACCTGAAAAAACTACAGCGGTTGTCAGTGAAATTGAAGCCAAAATTAATCAATTAATACCAACTCTTGTGTCAATAGACGACAAAGTCATTGAAGTTAAACATGAACTGTTTATGACAATGATTGATGGGAAAGTTGCTCAAGTGTTAACGAACACATCATCCAGTGCTACCTGCACTGTTTGTGGAGCAACTCCCAGACAAATGAATGATCTTTTAAAAGTTACAACGAGAGTGGAAAATGAAGATGCGTTTAAATACGGTTTGTCGACACTACACGCATGGATAAGATTTATGGAAATGATCCTCCATATTTCTTACAATTTAGGTTTTGAGAAGTGGTCTGCAACAACTCCAGAAAACAAGCAACTAAAAGAAGACAAGAAAAAATATGTCCAAAAACGTTTTCGAGAAGTGCTTGGTTTGCACATTGATAAACCACGTCAAGGTTCCGGTAATAGCAACGACGGAAATACGGCAAGGAGATTTTTTCAAAATTACCAATGTTCTGCAGAGATAACCGGCATTGATGAAGAATTAATCAAGAGATTATATATAATTCTTCAAACTATGTCATCGGGATTCCCTATAAACGCAGAAAAATTCGGCCAGTATACATTGATTACTGCGCAATTGTATGTAAGCAAATATAACTGGTACTATATGCCATCTTCGGTCCATAAAGTACTTATACATGGTGCTAAAATAATAGAGCATTATGCAGTTTTGCCCTTAGGACAATTATCCGAAGATGCGCAGGAAGCCCGAAATAAAGATTACAAGAAATATAGGTTACATCACGCTAGGAAGTGTTCCAGATCAGCAACAAACGAAGACGTTCTGCATATTTTGTTATATACATCTGATCCTTATATATCTAGCTTAAATAAACCAAGTTTTCTAATATCCAAAGAATTGTTTGACGAAGCTAAAGAATTGTTGAAAATGGAAAGTGATGAATAGGATAAGCGCTAAAAATATATTTGTTATCATGTAAATGTTTGTTTAAAGTTAACAATTAGTTAGTTGTAGTTTAGTTTTAAACTTATTTCCATAAAAAGTGTAACTTTTATTAATGTAACTGTATAATTATATTTTTAATATAACTGCATAATTTTTTGTATAAAATTTCGTATAACTTTATCATTTTCATTTTTTTACGATAAATATATAATTTGTAAAATGATAGTGTTGGATTTCTTTTATTGCCTAGATATTCACAAATACGTAAAAAAAAAATCAAGGAGAAAAATCACAAAACTACAGAGTTATCGATTATTGAGATGGAAACTACCGTTTGGTCCCATAGTGCGCCGTCTAGCCTTGCCCTTACATGCTGAACCTAAGCCATGATATATCTTCATTGGAATTGTTTAAGTCATAAGATAAAATGGATACTTAACAACTTACTTGATACAAAACCTGTTAATGGCGGAAACTGCGTTTCTTGTACTTGTAATAACTGTCCCAATGTTGGCTTCTTTTCATATAAATAAATAAATGAGGAATTAGCACTGTCACCAAGGATTTTTATCAAGTACTGGCCTAAATTAAAGTATTTAGTTCAAGTTTCATCATAATAATTTCGGTAACCATTTAGGATTTTGGAAGAATCGTACAGGCATACGATAACAAGCAATCCTCGCAGCAATAGGTAGAAATGTCCTTTATCAAGACTCTACAAATATACACTCAGATTTCACCGCTTTAGATCAATACTCAGTAAACTCCGGCAATAAAGAGGTCAGAACTGCCTATCGTGTCTCTTTAAACCCTATAGTCGAATAGCCATGTACTTAAATCAATTCTTGCATCAACCCACACAACAAGAATTCAATTTGCAGTGGACTTGTGCTCCAAACAGGTGTCACGACACTTATGGTAATCTAAAGCGGTGTCCAATAGATCATCTATAGCCAGTAGTAAGATAAGTGACGACACAATGCGATATTAGAGGCAGATAACCATGTTGCGTAGAATTTGCTTACGAGTAAGATCACCATGATTCGCTTGGAGTCGTTTTAATCATAAAAAGGAGTTCTTGCTTTTAATGCAATTATGTTTGTGGTCTTGCCACCATCTCAATATTTTGAATTGTTGGTGCATAGAACATTGCACTCTATTCCGTCGGGCATTACAGTGGTGTTCTTGTTTTTTTAATATGATGAAGATAATTTAGAGAAACAATTTTACCTCAACATAATCTATTTAGCAACTGTTAATATTCTCCAAGATACTAGTATCTATTTTGATTGATATAATATTTAGACGATATCTTTCCGACAATTTCTTATTTGAAAAGTAATTTCTTAACAAAAAACCTCGATAGTTATCATCGTGCGCACCCTACCAGCCGTATCAGCTAAACTTATCTGAGGTAAGTAAACAACAGCCGTAACAGATGTTTCGACACCGCCTGCCTCGAGCGCGTTTAATTTGCGAATAAGTGATGTCACAATTATTTGGACACCGACTACGCTAAAGTATGCTTAAAGGAATATTTTAATACGACGATATTTTCTGTTATAGAAAATGAGGTTAAATTACTTAATTGATCAATTTTCGAGTTTAAATGTCGTTTATACCGATATTAATTTATTACGAGACACGACAAATGTGCAGAGTTAGTTCCAGTGTAGCAGTACCTTCAGGGCAGCAGTTACCGGCAACGCGACAGGTTTAGAAGAAAATGATCAATGAACTAAACTTCACCCAAATGGATGCACCCCACCAAAATAATACCCGAGAAGTTTTTAAAGAGGAACGGCATGCCTTAGATCTACAACTATAAGCTACTATACATCATTTAGCAATTTCTTTGGCAAAAAGACCTAAACGCAAGATAAGCCACTTTTAACAAAACGCTGGCAAACTAACAAGTACGATATTGAAAATGCTAAAAGCTCATTTAAATACAACAAAGTATTAGCAATATGTGTAACAAATAAACGAAACACGAATAGCCCACAAATAGCCTCATTTGTGGGCCATTGCTTCATAATGTGGGCGTCTACACATCTGTTCGGAGATGGCGTAGTAACCAAGGTATTGCGATGTTGATAAGGATATTATCCATTTCATGGACCAAAGACCATAAGGAGGAAAAAGTAGTGCATACCATACATAAAAAGTTGTTTTCTTTAATTCAATACACTAGAGTCTGCCCATAACTTTGTTTGGGTGGAATTTTTTTTTCGTGTCTATTCGTCTTCTTACCTAATATTTCCACATTGTATGCCTATTCTAAATATTGGTGAAAGAATTTTGATAATAGGATGGATAGTTTCGAAGATTACCCATAAAATATAAACATATTTTATCTCTTAAATACATATTAGCATAATTTATATTGAAAGGAAGTTACTTATGTCGACTGTATGTTTCTTTTGGTATGTTCTTGTAGGTCCAGTATTGTCATTCGACTCAGATTATATTCTTTTATTTCAATAAAACTTTGAAAGTAATTAAAAGACTATCGTTCTGAGATGATCCTAATCAAATTTTCGTAGTGATCTGATAAAGAACTTTGAAGACAGATAAGATAATGTGTAAAAACTCGTCCTAAAATGTAGGAATTAACTTTGAAAAAGAAATAGGTAAAATAGGTACTATACCTTCGTGTATAATACAATCAAATTAAGTTAACACGTCCGCTACAAATAAATGAATGTTAGAAATATCTAACAAATCGCCGAGTAGACTGCGTGGGCGCACCGGATTGCGATGAGGAAAGCTATATTATATTACACTCTTTAGAATAATAATGCCAATTTCTATAAGTTATGGTTCCAATAAATAAGGAAAAATATGATGTTAATGGAGATTTAGATGAAAACTATGTTAATGGTATTCTTGGTAAAGACGATTGACGTTACTTACTGTTAAACTATCGTTATGTTAACTTATCGTTGCATGATAATAATTCAACTACAACACGGGAATTAAACGCGAAACAAAAGTTTTTAATTTTGGCTTGACGTTACCTAAGAACCTGGCGGTTTACCTCGCTACCACTCTTATTCACTGGCTAATGAAGCTAATACAACAACAATACATACACAGGTAGATAACTTCACGCCTGTATTAAGTATGCAGGCATTTATAGTACACCCACATTTCGACAATTCTGTTATAGGTCCCAATGTCATAAGGGGCGAGCCCATTGCCATCCACTGGGCATAATTTTATACTCCGTGCTGCTATTGAGAATTTCCTAGTGGAAAAACCCAATAAAAGTTGCTTGACCCAGGATTCGAACCCATGACATCATACTTAGCAGTCACGCTTAGCGTTCACTAGAACTAAGGCAGTCTTCTTCTTCTTCTTATCGCATGGTTGATGAACAACCTGGTGTCAGAGTTTAACGGCAGTCAAAAATAAAACAAGCTTATACAGAATTAGCATCATTTATTTGTTATTGAAATTAAACGTTACAGTGTCAATGGCCACGTGTAGCAGTGTATCTACCCCCTAGACAAGTGGCAGGATGGCAAGGCACTCACAAACAAGCACCATTTTATTCTATTAGCCAAACGTTCGTGCCACTTGACTAGGGGAGCTTATCACATTATTACAATTACATCATTAGATCGAATCAGCTGTCGATTTTTCCCCTGTTTACTTCTTTGTTTGTTTTACTGCATTTTTATTACGTGGTTTAATTCTGATCCTCAGCTTAAACTACTCCTAGTCTCATGCATATCCCAATAAACTCCTTTAGACAACTCGCTCAGTGTTTCATGATTCATTTCGTTAAGCCACATACGGCAATTACGTCGATACAGTAATAACATATTTGCACAGAAAATTATGAAGTGGACTGTTACCATTAAATTACCATTAACCGGTAATGATTGGTAATCGATATAATTGCTCGCATTCGACTATTCATTCGATTATCGATGGTGTTTCATGATTGTAATAGTATAAAGATTTGGCTACACCATTCGATTTTATGATTTGAAATCGGCGGCCCGCAGTCAGTTAGCGTAGTTATCAATGCTTTTTGTTTCTCTATATGAGAAGAGGCATTTGCCCTGCAGTGAGATAGTTATAGGCTAGTCCTAGTATTATATTGTATTTGTTTTTAGGGCTCTTCGTGTAATGTTCTTACATAAAATGTTGTGTTAAGTCAGAAATTACTTGAACAAGATCTTTTATGGGCCTGATTGAGTTCTGTTGCAGATAAAACAATAAATTCAACTTTTAGTTCCATAATTAGGTGAACTCCAAACCCTAGCAGATACCTTTATCTACCTTAGCTTATAATTATCTCTGGCTGGAAGCTTTCATGTCTCGAAATCGGCATAAGCAAAACTAGCCGAAAAGATTTCAAAATTCAAGGAGAAAAATATTGGTGTAACTGTCAATCCATAAAAAATCATCGATCTACACAAGCCCTTAGATCTCGATAAAATATAGCTCCATGATTGATCGATGATTGGTCGATCAGGGCCAATCTTTATAATTATTTAATGAAATATGTTACTGTTAAATGATCCTGTTGGAATGGAATGAAGATGAAGTGTATGATACTTAATTGTAATAATCTGTGCGATAAATGGCCTGTTATGCTAGGGTAGACAGTCCAGACAGTTATTTAATAATGTTTGATGAGGGGTTAGTAATGTTTTCATTGCGGATTCAGACGGGTTTTCATGTCATCACGTTGTGTACTATTTAATGGTACCGCACTATGTTATTATAAAAGTTTGAGCTCTCGCACGTAGTTCAGTCATAATTTGTAATAATATTTATAAAATAGTAATCTCAGGCTTAGGGCTCTACGCCTTAGATTATTAAGTAACCAAATGATTTGTGATGTCATCGATTTATTTTGAGATTTCCCTTAACAACCCTACTTTTTACTTATTGACTTGTAACTCAACTATAACATCTATTTACTACGGATTTAAATTAAATAATTTTGATAGCAACCTTTTTGTTTTTTTTAGCAGTAGGTATTAAAGAGTACTTTGAAACGATTTTTTTTTCGATCGATCGATTTGTATTACAATATTTACTATTTAATAACATCAAATTTAACAAATACTGCGTCCCGGACGTTTCGATCTTCTTACAAGTTGTGTCCTAACATCTGTCTACTCTGCAAGGGGATAGCAACATGATAAATAACAGTCGGCCAGCGAGAGGTAGCCGCGGGCAAAATCATATGAAAAACATTACCTGTCTCATACTACATGTGTAGCGCTGTTTCACACTGCAACAGCTATCGACCAACGGCAACAGGGTAAAATTTGTTTGTTTGTATATAGGGGGTAATCTGAGAAACTTTTCAGCCGATTTGCAAAATTCTTTTACTAATATTTAGAATGGACCCTCAGGGTCGTCACAACAACCAATAGGTTACACTTAGTCTTTCTTATTTGACTTCTAATATCATCAGTAACTCCCTATTGAAAAAAACTATGTTCACGGATTTTATCGCGGTTTTAATTGGATCTTTGGTCCTGACGTTTCGAATCCTTTACAGCATCCATGGTCACGGGCATTGTCCCTTCTTTTTATTTTAGTTTTAAGAGATTCATTGCATTACCTATAGGTACATCATAGGTTTGATTTACGATTTCACTATGAACGTTGGGACTTAGATAAAACAGTTTTATTGCCAAATCTTGATCTACAACCAATATCGATAGTATCTCTTTTTTAGTAAGCCCTAAATGACATTTTAACGCCGACGACATTTATATTAATAAAAATCTTCCTGTTTCCATCTAAAATGTCGACAATTCACACTATACACAGCCCCTTACAACACAAATGGTAGACACCGCAAACGCTTATTTCAATGTCATTGCATCTCTGTAACTCATAGTAATTGAATTGTCTTCGATCCTCGATCCCCTGTATTTATGTACCTCGTAATTTATAACTGCGGCATATAATTCTGTATTTAGTCGTAGTTCAGCTTAAGACAGATGTCATGCATGGGTTTGATGTAAATTATTGTAATGTTCTGTTAGGAATGCGGTATCGTAAAGTATGAGGGAATCAAGATAGGCAGTATAAATGATTTTCTTAATATACAGTCGGTATTATTTTAACCTAAAAGGTTTGTTAGTTTAAAGTAAAGGTATAGCTGTTGGAGGGACAGAGTGAAAAAGCATTTCTTTTCTGCCGCGCGCCGCCGGGAAAGCTAATCGTAAGTGGACGAACCTAATTTAGGCCCTATAAAGTCATATATAATAGCGACGACCCTATCGGTGCAGCGGCTAAGCGATTGAACTGCTCCGCTAAAGGTTGCGGGTTCGATCACCACTCGGGACAAAAATTAGTGCGAACCGCAAACTATTGTACCGAGTCTGGATGTTTGTGTATGTGATATTACATGTTTGTGGAACGCACCCACGATACAGGAGAAATTCGTAGACAGGGGCGACATTTTCCTTACAAAAAAAAATCCATCTCGAATATAATAAGAAAAAAAACCTGACTCATGATGACGGAAAACATTCGTGGGGAAACATGGATTAAACAATCCGTAATCGCCAACCCGCAGTGAGCAAGCGTGGTGATTGTTGCTCGTTCCTTTTCTGCATGGAAAGAAGTCTTTGCAGTGGAATGGTTATACCGTATACGCTATTATTATTATAATTAAATAAATGTGCCTTGTTAGTCTAGTGGTCGCTAAGACTGCTGAGCATGCAGTCCTAAGTTAAAATCCCGGGCCGAGCAAAGTGTTACCGAGTTTTTCCATTCGGCGATTTTGGATATGTGACCGGTTGATGGCAATAGCGTCGCCGCCTATTACATTGGAACCTAAAACATAACTGGCGAAAGGGTTAACTACTCTGCCTACCTTCAGGGATAAAGGCATGCTGTTAATGTTAAATAAATAAGATATTTCCGATACTTACAGAACTTATTAAACAAGCTATAATTAGGCTATTCAATAAAACAATACTAGACATAACCACTACAGCAATGTTTATTAGCCATTAATGAACATCGTATTGACCTCCGCAAGTAAGTGCTTATTAAACAAATTGATTGAGCTAATCATTCCTAGATAACCAGCTAAGATGCTAATGTTGGATATTGAAACACATTTAGTATACGCTGCGTCATGCACGTCATTTTATGTTTGGTTTCGCTCAAGAATATACACGGAAAACTTCAAGTAAAAGGAACTGCAGGGAAAAAATTGTCTGTTATTTAATTAAGGTCCTAGTTATCATTGAGTAAACAAATAAAAAAAGAGTGTAAATATTTAAAAATATGTTGTAAAATATGTACGCGTCGAAGGAGCAACAGAAAGACGTGGTTTTTTGCATAGAACATAATTTATTGGCCAGCGAATGAGGCTACTTTTAATCCCTGAATATTCTTTTTTTCTTGTTTTATTTTTTATCGCCTCAGCCATAGGAGGATCCTTGTGACTTGTAATACAGATTTGTAAAGGATTGATAAATGGTTTTATTTCTGTAAATGGGTTTTACAAAAACACTTCAAAATGGCTACCGCTGAGAAGAAATACCGAAACAAACTCAGGGGTGAAGCTCCCTTTTGAAGTCCAGACAAGTTTCCAGACAAATCCAAAAAATTTATGTGAGAACAGAATAGGTGGTTGTGGTGGGGTTTCGAATTAGTTAAAAAAAACAGTTCCTGATAAAAGAGAGCAAAGGCGCGGGCAATACCTACCACAAGTTATATTATAACGAAATTGTGTTTATTTTGAAACAGTTTGCTGCCAATCTCTCTTTCGTTTTTATTACAGTCATCGAGATTGCGGTCAGTGGTTGAACAGAAAGTGAATGATCGACAATACGTAATCAAATTAAATCAATACAAATAAACATAAACATGAGAACCAGTTGACAAATGAGGTGCGAACTTATTTTTGGTTTGTATTGATACTTTTAACGACAACATCGCGCCTGTATTTCCTAAAAGGTAGGCAGAGGTCCACATTTAGTACTTCCATACTTGACTAGTAAAGTTGCATGTCCCAATATAATAGGGGGTGAGCCTATCGCTATCAACCGGGCACAAATCCGAACTCCGTGCTGGTGCTGGGAATTACCTAATGGAAAAACCCAGTAACACATTGCCCGACCCGGCATTCAAACCCAGGCCTTCGTGCTCAACAGTCGCACTTAGCGACCGCTAGACCAACGAGACAGTTTAACAGATAATTAATTATAAATGAACGCAAGTTATAAATGTCACAGTATTATTTACAGACCAGACTTAATTTTACAAGTCGCCTATACTTAAAAACCCAGGCTAGTGAATTCACTTCGACTTCAAATCATAAAATAATTATAATCATACCTACTATGTAACAAATAATAATATACAAGTGTGGGCCATAGCGTAGCGTACGCTAAGTATACACCTAATGGCGACTCATAAATCAACGCTTAACTACGTTGTGATAGCCACAAAAACTGCAAGCGTAAAACTAACATAGCACGCTATATAAACGAGGAGATTTACACATATATAATGATAGACTATGTAAAGTGATCATTACTGCCACACAATGCGTAACACAGAAGGAGTACTCCCAAACAAATTTTATATTTGATTATAAATGAATATAAAATTCTATTTTTTCGACATATTTTCTAATATGGTATGTTTTGGATATTGATAGAATCAGTAAAGCGAAAAAACAAGTAAAAAATGAGGAACAGCGCCATCTGTCGTGGTAACAGAGAAACTATAAACACTTATAAATTCGTTGAAGTGACAAAACGTGTGTTCCATGACATAAGACCACGAAAACTAGGTTTTATTACGATTATTTCCTAACTTAGACGTTATAATTATACGATTATGTCATAAAACAGCCTAAACCACCCTTCTTGTTCTGTCGGTCAAGATTAGCTGATGCGTGGAAATGCGTTGCACTGCTTTACGACACTGGTTCTTGCCTGGATTTTAATCTGTCCTTAAACCAATCGTGACGATTACCATGAATAAATACTAATTTCATTAGATTTTGGGAATTTTATTTTTAGTTCGCCGTATTTACTTTTATTGTGGGTGACAATTGTATGATTGTGAACCCTCTGCGTTATTTCATGTTACTTGGCCAGTTTTGTATAAAAACGTTGCGTGTAGGCTCCGCCTATTACGAAGACTTTGGAAATACTTATAAAAAAATGATTTTAATAATGAAAATGTAATATCTACCTAAGTAGCTATATACGTTCACGGTCGATTTTGTTTCACGAAAAAAGCTAAGAAATTATTATTTTGCACAGACTTCAGCTGACGTAGTGTTTGATAAGCGATTCTGATACTTATTGTTTTGGGAGGCTTGATTACTTTAAATAAGTAAAAAGTATTTTTTTAAGATGGTATTAATAAAAGTAACCGTAGAGTTTCTTGCCGGTTTTCTTTTAATAAAATGACAATTGGAACAAAGGAACTAAACTATTGTAAATTCCCTTTGTAGAATAAAAACTATTGAGTTAATGATACTGATCGAATAAAATGTACTTAGGTACCTACAATCTTCATACTTAACTTTTTACTATTCGCAAGAAAAAATACTCTTACAATTATGCCTACAAACCTCGAAGGGATAAGCAGAGGTATTATTTAGGTCTGTCTCTATACTCTCGTTAAAACAACATTAATTCGTTGCTCCTAATAAGACCCTTGTTGTCAAGCCTATTTAATTAAAATTCCAATTAGCTTAAGACTCTTTTATGAATCCCTAGACAAGGACGATAACGAAAAACTAACACAAAAGAAAACGAAAAATAATGAATAATAATTATATACTTAGTAATTATTGACATTTAAGTCATAGATTACAAAGTCGAAACATTATGTCATCCCTATACATTTATCATACTATTCGTCAAACGTTTTGTCACTTGCATTTTGAACTCGGTTTCCTAGCAACGCTAAATCTTGTAATTTTAACCTCAATTACACGAAAGATTATGTTTGTTATAAAAGTTAAATCATCATCATCAGCCGGATGACGTCCACTGCTGGACAAAGGCCTCCCCCTTAGAACGCCAAAATGAAAGACAACTTGCCGTAAGCATCCACCGGTTGCCCGAAAAGTTAAATAATATTTAATAAACCCTACAATGGTTCTTATAGTGTATAACAATTCAGTACAACTTCATCAGTCAACCTTCAATTTTTATACCGTCCATACAAAAGAATGAACCGAGTTAGAAATAAGTAAACTAAACTGTCTGTCTGTCAAGTGAGGCACAGTCTAAAAAACAATGACATAACTGCAAGATAGAATAAGTTTGAAAGCAGTCTAGCGGAAAATTAGAGTGCTGAGGTCACATGCGCTGTGGCAATTGGTTATTGGCCAGTATTATAGGGATACCTATGTGAGTTTTTGTGTATATTTATATCTAATAATTTATGTATGAGCTTCGCTATTTTATGGTTGAAAAAAAATATAGTTTCGACCATGTTGCGTTTGTGATAAAGACAAGACAAAAATGGAAATAGAACATAACTAAGTTACTACTATTTTCTAGTAGCATAATATAATTAACCGCTACCCTCCGCTAAATTCGTACCATAAACAAGAACTAATGTTCTTATTAAGTACTTACCTATATCAATTAGTTAGCCACAAATATATTATCTGCATACATGAATATAAATAGGTACATTTAATACAAGTATGTAATTAGTATCTATTTCACATATTTATGGAGTATAGTTTACATGCAAGGATATATTTTACATGTTTTTGTATCCAGCAAAAACTATAATAATACTATAAAAATATAACCTAATTAAGCAACCAACATTTATTACAAGTGGTTGTAAAGCCACGAGTTAAAAAAAAAAGTTCTAATTCCTTATTTGAACAATTAAAATAAAAGTTTCATCAATGTTATAAAAACTTTTTTATGAGTGGTAATTGTGAAAAAAGCAGTAGTTTGTCTATTCTCTTATGTAATGCATAGGATACAATGGGCAGGAGAGGGTTCTGACGCCTACTACTATGTCTTGGATGTTGCCAATGATGCGCAGGACACACGGGCGGGTAGGTCCGCCAACATGTTGAGCAACATGCTCAATGCCGAAATAGGGTAATGCGTAATCTGTTAGTCTTTTGTGTTATTTCTAAATACAGTTATCGCATCAGTAATAGAGGCAATTTTTAGCACCAATTATTTATATAGGTACATATTAACCACTTATGTTCACTAAAACTTGGTTTGAATTATTTCATAAACATTATAAAATAACTGTCACATTTAATAAAAAAAACATAAAAAAAAAACATCTTTATTTCCAGTGCTAAAACAAAGCTTAATTATTATTAAACTTATAATAAATAAGATATTACATAACCCACGATATTCCTGATATACTAAAATATTTATTAGTATTCATACAAAAACAATAAGTACATAATTCATTAATCTTGTTATGTAGATAATAAACACTCATTACTCTAACCGAACTTTCTTCCGCGTATTATTTGCTCGGCATCCAGCTGTCAACACTAATCAGCCGTGTGTATCGCTAACGGTCAAGAAGCGACAAGCAAGTAAATGCCCGATGCAGTAGCAAGAATCTTGATATAATAACTCGTGCTATGACTTTTTTGTATTATATTTAAAAAAAGTATGGCGTTAGACAACTTCTGTGTAACAACCTACGTTCGTTTTATGATCGAAGGCAGGATAAACGTGTTAGAAAAAAGTCCGTATAAAATAATTGGTGCTGTATATATTGTTTTAATCATATAAGACAGTTATCGTACTCTGATGATGTACGTATGAACCTAGGCTATAGAAAAACTAATCATCCGGGATGTGTTTGTTATCTTAGCACCGCTGCGGTACTGCCAGTTTTTTAAAAGCTTGTCGTGTTCCCCTTTATTATCGTCAGTTATTGGCTCAAAGATAGCAATTATATCGAGAAGAAAATTTCTGAACAAGCAGTATCCATTCAATATCCTGCAAAATTTGAAACTTCAACTTACTCAAGATCAACAATAAATTAATTAACTTACACCTTGTCTTTTGCATGTCAGAGAATAGAGATGGCATAAGATTTAAGAGGAGTTAAAGTTGAGACATTTTAGCATCGTTTATAAGTAATATTTGGAATATTATTATTATTAAAAGAAAACAAAGTACTTATGTATAATTTCTAATTTAGTTAGGAACTTTACAATCTTGCATCCTTTTCGTAGCCTAACAATTCTGATAATTCCAGGTACCGCTCAAACTGCATAACAATTCTGCCTTCTAAAAAGTTATATGCGGTAACAGTGGAACATATAAAGAATTAAACTATGAAGAAACAGCTCACAGTAACTAAACCCACCCTATCCTTTGTATTGTAGGTGAACCCCAATGGACCGCAAAACATGTAACAACTTATTATAATAAACACTACACAACACAGCGCATACCTATAATTATTCCCTGAAGAGGTAAGCATTGGTGTTCATTGAATACCCTCACTTTGCCGGGCCGTTATATCCCCCTGTAATAGAGGAAGAAAAACAACCGTACTATTGTAATATCATTCAATTCAAAGTACCAGCAAGTTGTCACTCCAACCGACACCCAATTTACTGAGAATAACAACTTGCGGTGCACAACGAATGACAATTTTTCTTCACACTTCTATTAAAGGCGAACCGAACACACTAAGAGAAGATGTAAAAAATAACCCTTATTAGAAGGTATTTTCAAAAAGACCACTGCTTCAATAGTAGGGCCCAATTAGATACAAAAAATCACAGTGTGCACGCTACTTTATGTCGCTTTTAACTCGACTTTATGAGCTCGGAAAACTGGAATGCACAGTTTACGCATCCATTGCGTAGTTTATTTGTAATGTACGGGTTATTTCTTGCGAGGAATGGTAATGGACGGCGTGCGGAAATGAAATCGTTTGGATGCCTTCGATGTTCGAGTTTATAGTGTGTTTTTATAATAATGAATTTGTGCTGTTATTTAATTTTAATGAGATGACATTACGGTGATATATTTAGAGGTGATTCAAATATATAACGGGTTTAATTGGATTGATTTGTTAACGGGAACCATTTAGTTATATTTTTAAAAATCAATTTAGGATTTATCTGCTTATTAGAGGTAGCGAACTCCATTCCCTTCTGTGATTCGCACTTATTAGATCCAAGTTTATGCCTTTTCCCAATACTCAAACATATGATAATAAAATTATGTAGATCTCAAATTTCCATCATAAACATATTCAAACCTTTTCTAAAATATTGGTACCCAATTAAAATATATCTATTACCTTTTTTGTTAAAGAATAGCTCACGTCCGTATGCGGAATAAAATTTCGCGTCTTCTCCAAAGAATTTCAGGTATTCCTTTATCAAATTTCATAACAGCATAATTTTTTTTAAACCTTCACCCCACGTTTATTTCTCCTATGTCGTAGGTGCGTTTGACATACAAACATAAACACCCAGGCTAGGAATTAGAATCTTCGGATTACTCAAATATTGGTCCCATGCGGCCCTTAGCGCAGCGGTCCAATCGCTTAGGATCTACGCCAATGGCTCGTAAAATAGAAGCAATTCTTTATGAGCTATCAAAAGTCCGTCGCGAGAGGCTGCACAGTACGTGGTGATAGATTGATAAGGGGTTAAAACAGAGAGAGATAAAGATAAATCATTTAATCAGATATGGTGTGTAAAGCCATGTCAGAGGTCTACAGGCGGTTTAAACACTGACACCAGGTGGTTCATCAACCATACGATAAGAAGAAGAAGATACATAAGACAGCCCCCAAAGATCCAAAGACCTTCACCGTTCTCTAGTGCTATAGCTGGAAAGAAGAAACGGCGCAACAGAATTCCCAGCGCATAGAATTTGTTTGACGTACCAGCGAGGTTTTAGAGAGCCGCCTAACGTCATTAACCCTTTTAATGTCCAGTGCATTGTACACGTCAATTTTTTAATTATTGTGTCTATTTGCCGAACAGGCAACGTGTTAAGTTTTCCTACTACTATAACTCAAAACTTAACCCTCCTAAATATGAGGACTTTAATGTCCAAAAAGTATTTAGCACACACACTAGATGGCGCCACAAACAAAGCTATCCACAGTTCCCGTGGGATACTTGAACCACCGTAATACTACAGAACTTCATTAATCCCTCGCATTGCTTGACCAATCCTGATGACGCGTATAAGGACAGAGACACATTGGAGAATGTAGAGCATGCCTTACGACATAATCAGATGTTAGACGACCTTATACGGAGATCGTTATAACGATTTAACGCCTTTTAATTATACTGTGATACTGTTGCTTGGAAGTTTCTGATTACTAATTGGATTGGTATTGAAGATTTGATTGTGTTTTGTTTTATGTTATTGAAATATGATTTCTTTTAAACGTACATTTCGTGTACATAGATACTTGTTGACTAAGTTTATATTAGTCAGGTAGGTACGGTAGGTACCTATAATACAAATGCATGGTTTCATGGCTTCTGTGGTAGGTATTAACGGTTGCCTACAGACGAATACATAATATGAAGAAGAACTGAATAACTCGTTACCCGAGCGTATTAGATTTGTTTTAAAATCCTGTTTCAATGAAATTCCACGTAAAATAACCACATATTAGAAATCTTACCTCATTATTTCATTGAAATAACATCCAAATTAAATTCCACAAACAGTATTGTGTATCAAAATTAATTTGCGCAAATTAATTGAATAAGAATACCCAATTTATTTAGCCATTATTTAAATTCAAAGGCGAATTTAAATCGATTGAATGAATTTTCCTTATAGTGAACCGTTACACTTTCAATTACCTACATTCTTTTGTAGTGAACGCAAATAGGACGTTGACATAGTTATGCTACGCTATGCCATGGTTTTTTTGTTGCGACAACGATAATAACAAAAATACCGCAGTACCGAATTTACATTTTCAATGTAACTTGTTTAATACAACTACTATTATTTTATATCTGGTTACTTTACGAGTATTTCTCTTTTTTTTCTTTAAAACTTCTTCCCAGGGTAGGAATTTCTCCTGTGTCGGGGGTGCGTTTTGCAAACATGAAAAATCACATATACAAACACCCAGACCCGGGACAAAGATTTGCGGATCACACAAATTTTTTGTCCCGTGCGGGAACCCAATTTGCAACCCTTAACGCAGCTGTCCAATCACTTAGCCATTGCGCCAAACAGGTCATCATTCAAATTTGCCCGGGAAATGGAAAAAGGCTCGCTGCCTTATTAATTTCATGAGACATAGTATGATGAGTGGCTAAATATAGATGCATAAACTCTTGATTTAAAACAAATCTTTTGCCTACTCCTTTACTATATTATGATATTATTAACAGGCTAATTTGCAATTGGCTTTGAATATATGGCAACAAACTTGCTTACTTTAGTTTTACCTGATACTTATCTGGCAAAATTAAGGTTTCAAGTAAATAATGAAATATGTGTTAAAATTAATATAAAAATACCTTTGTAAGGTTGCACCAGCGCTATTCATAAACGATCTTACTTCTCGACGATGCAAGTGGTACAGCGTAAGCTAAATATACGCCAACCTTTATCACGCCCTATTCAAATTACAAGTCATTGAAGTATTCGTCCAATCATATGCTCGTTTATTTTTGAGCTACAGCGGAGTGTTCTCAGAAGCAGCTCCAGGATCGATTGGAATGAGTTGTGAATGTTTAACTGAACCTTGCTGAGTGTGTGGTGGATGTTGGTTCCTGTTTTATGAGGGATACTTTGCGAGTGTGAATGAAATTGCTGTATACGTAGTGAAGTGTACAATAATGCTTTTGCTTTTCATACTGTATAGAATAAACTTATTATTTACAGTATGAGGTTATAAACTAGATGTTTGTATTCATATTCAAATTTTATATTTACCAATTACAGGCGCTTAATATCTAAGTGCCAAAAGAGTATTTTATAAATAAGCTAGTAGTTAAAAAGTGCATTTAAATACCAATTGCTGTAAAAGAAAACTAGGGATGAAGCTAATAGTTCTTCTTTTTCCCAAGTATAAACATGTACGCTTGGATAAGGTACTCCTCACTCTTCACTATAATAAAGAAAGCAGGGAAATTTATAAACCTTTAAATAAAAAATCACTTATACCCCTTCTAATGTACGTATGTAGGCGATCCTAATGCTTTGAATAAAGTGTCATAATCAGTTCATCTAACCACATAACACACGCTACAACAAGAATAACAACCAATGAAAAGATATCGTCCATAAAAGGTATTATCCCAGGATTAGCATCCGTTTACCCACTCTACAACCCGTACCAGCCGCAACAATGTATCGTACTATAATTGAAGCAATAAAAACCATTTTGACACATCGAAGTGGAAATTTATTCAGCTATTGCCTTCCGTTGAAACCGGTTGCACCGAAATTGGATCGATGTCGGTAATGTTACGGCGAATTTTGTAAGATTTTGCACTGACGTATAAACTTCTTTTTGCTTTTGAATTTGTTTATTTTGATAATGCAACTGCTTCGATGATCTATTGGTCAAACTGCGCGACTGCTAAGCGTGGGTTCCTGACTGCGATTCCTGGGTTGGGCATAGTGTTCTTGGGTTTTTCCATTGGGTGATTTTTAGTAGCAGCAAATCCAGCAAGTAGCTCTGTGTCTGGATTTGTGATACCAGCTAATGGAATAGGAAAGCGAATTAAGTCCAATTTAACTATGAGTATTCCAGAACCCTGCATTTTAATGGGTAAAGATTTAGCTGGAACTTTGCCTTCGACCAACTTTGTCGATAATATCAGACTAATTGCAGTAGGTACAATTATTACTTTTCGTGTTCATATTCCTCTCATACCTCATAATTAATGATAGACAATTAATTAAAAATAATTGAATTATCCTTTTCGAATGCCTAACATGTTCGAATCTAAAATTAAATAAATTGCGGTCAATTGCCAATTATTGGATACACTGTAATATAGAAGGTATTTCAGATATTGAAAAAATAAAACTGTTATCTACGAAAAGTATTTGAAATGTTACAAACTGCTAGGTACAAGTCAATTTAACGTGAATTATAATAATTGCTTTAAAGCCTCACTAATGAGAGAATAACGGGATTCGTTTATTTTGAAACTGTTTTTTAGACACCTGCAACCGATGGATCTGCTTAATCCCGGTGTCGTGCAAAACCTCACCTACCCGCCTCACCACCCAACCTAACGTGTATAAAGTGAGCAGCTCAAATGATAGCATCTGATAATTAAACTAGTCATCTTGTTGATAAAGGAAATTTGAAAAATTATGGATACGAGCAGGACTTTGTAGTATGGGCAACATGCAAAACTGACACCAAAAGTCATATAAATTTGGGTTGGTATTATCGTTTCAGTGATTTATAGCTGTAAAGGTATAACACTGAGTTGGTAATAGATTCCAACAGATAATACCTGTCGTCACTCTTAAGACGTTAATACTATAAGGCAACTTGAAATTCGATGGGTGCGAGCAGTGACACGATGGCTCAATTGGTCAGAGCAGCGCCACGGTACGGCGTAGGTCGCAGGTTCAAGTCCTACTCGTGTCCATCATTTTTCAAATTTTCTTTATCAATTTTGATTCAAGCTTAGCATGGGCATCATGCTAAAATGACACCAAAAGTCATATTGTATGTTGTATGTGTAGTCATCTTGTATTCAAAAAGTGGCATCCAGCATAGTTCTACAATTCCTGATAAGTTTTGACAATAGTTCTATCGATTTTAATACAAATAGGGATTTGAAAAAATAAGATGCTAACTTCGCAAGTCCATTTCAGCATCTCATCGAAAAGTACAACCACATTTCGCCAGTTATGGTATAAGTTCCAATGTCTAAGGGCCTATTGCCATCACCCGGGAACAAATCCAGACTCCGAGCTGCTACTGAGAATTACCTAATGAAGAATTTTATTAATGTTGTAACCAAATAAACCATCTTTCCAAGTAATATGCATTGAAAAGAATTCGTTAAAATAAATCAATTGGAATACCTCGATCTAATTGAGTTTTTTCCCGGCGTGCTTTGGTTGCGCAGGCGTCTTAAATAGGCATACACTAGTTGACGATACGACTTAATTAGTTAGTGAACTATGGTGTAAGAGTTTTATGGTTCTGTAAGGAAAGACCCTTATCATTAGAGTCATATTCGGGACAAATGCTGGACAGTTTGGAATTTAACTTGATTCTTTTTACATGTAATGTTCAGAAATATTGAGGTTTTCCTAAATCAAATTAGCTTTATTGTCTGAAATGTTAAATTTTCAGTCGGTTCTTTTTCTAATTTGCGAAACTCCTGATATAGGCACTACGTGTACCTATCCTTAATTACAAGAACTTTTGAGTTTAAGTTTATTACACGTCTAGTAGCGCCATCTGTGAAATGTTACGCGAACAAAAAAATGTAGGCCAAATATTGAGCTTATGTAATGATTACAGTTGAGTAACGTTCATCTTAGATTTAGATAAGATATTAATTGTATCTGCCACATCAGTCACTGTAAGCAATCCCTGCTTCTTCTTATCGTGTGGTTGATGAACAACCTGGTATCAGAGTTTAAACCGCCCGTAGGCCCCTGACATGGCTTTTCACACCGTTGAAAAATCTCATCAATCAGGTGTGCCGGTTTCCTCGCGATGTTTTCCTTTACTGTTTTTAGCAACTGATAACTAATTTATAGTACGCACATGAATTCAAAAAGACATTAGTGCGTGCCGGGTTTTGAACTTGCGACCTTTGACTTGGCAGTCCAACGGTCATACCACTCGGCTATCAGTGCTAATCCCTGTTAGTAATACAATCATACATTTTTAATTCCCTTACATTGTATTTAAATTATTGTTTTGTACACTTTTATTAAACACGGAAGAAGCTTAGTGATCAGTGTCTATGCCTGATTTATCACCTTGCTCAACACTCAGGGCCTAAAGTATTCTGTACCATAATCAATAAATATCTCTACTTATATATACCAACCATAAACAACATGCAGAACACACCATAAATTAAAACTCACACTTGGCGCCTTTTTTATTTTTGCAAGAGATACAGGCTATATAAAGCACGTGGCTTCCGTTGCATGGTAATGAAGTGTGCCTTATCTTAAGAAAAAAAACTCGTTATCTATGCTTCTAACATGGAACTTACGTAGTTAATTTACTGATTGGACTGATCATTTTTCAAATTTTTTTCGCTGTTATCTTAGCCATCTTGCGCCTATTTGGGATGAGCAGGCTTGAGTACGATATTAACATTTGATGTATCAGCATCGGTTGTAACGTGAAGAGCTTACAAATCACTAATTTATCAATATGGATGGCTTCCCTTTCGCTAATGAGCTCATAGCATTGTATCTTAGTGGTTAAGTATGTACACAGTGGCTAGCCGTGTACACGCTGGCCGATATAAGGCCATTCGTATTCGTGAAGTCTATCGAAATGACGGCCCAATGTTTAAGCGGCTGGTTTCTGCGTTAAGGGTCACGTGTCTGAACGAAGATAGTTTTGTAAGCCTATTCATTGGATTTATTTCATTTAGCTTCATATTGTTCGTGATGATGAAAATTTAATGGAAACCTTATTAAAGCAACGTGTACACCGATTATTGAATGTAGCAATAGTATCGCATTAAAAATATATAATATATATAAAAAAAAAAAAAAAAAAAAAAAAAAAAAAAATATAATCCCACTTTCCTGATAACGCTTATCAGGAAAGTTTTATTCGTATGAGGTAAGAATATTAGACAGTAACAGGGGTAATAATACTATTTATTTACAAATTACAATCCCCTCCGTTAAAATGGGACAAGGCGAAAGTATTTTTTAGGAATAGGAAGAAAAAAAAATCTTCTTACGACATTTCATCAATGACACCAGGAAATAACTTGAAAGATCCAAATCTACCAAAAAAAATTATAGTCTAACTATGAAATATCCTATTTTTTAAATGGTGCATAAAAGACAATTTACAAACAATATCAAGTAAAGAGGCTTCTGAGCTAATAAACATAAACCTGCCTCCTTGCCATGAACTCTTAAAGCAGGACATTTTCCGTTGAGTAAGCGAGATGCGATACTTCAATGCACGTAGCGGCGTCTCGCTTCCACAACGATAAATGTCCTGATTTCAGAGTTCATTGTCAGGGGCTGTAATCACCTCGCGCTTACTATCACCGTCTTCAATATTATATGAGGAAGTTTACGTACAGTGGGCGTTTACACGCTCGTATCATTCCTTGTGTCGAGGCGACATAGATTACAGATATTTACTAAGCAGCTGACACTGTTTTCAATATGCCGTGTAAAAATGTAACTTTATTGTCAACAGAGAAATGCGCCCGCCTTGTTGGTCTGACTGCTGAGCATGAGGTCCTGGATTCGAATCCCGTTTCGGGTAATTTGTTATCGGGTTTTTCCCAGTAGCAGCACGGAGTCTGTATTAATGGTAATAGGCTCGCCCTTCTTTTATATTGGGACCTACAACATAACTGGCGAAATGAGGACTAAACACCTCTGACAACAATTTATTTTATAGCGCTGTTAAATTGACTGTCTTGCAAAAAAAGAACAGGCAGTTTGGCACTGAATTAATTAAACGTCGCCCCACACTAGAAATTTCTCCAGTATCGTGGGTGCGTTTCAGAAACATGAAATATCACATACACAAACACCCAGACTCGGGACAAACATCTGCGGATCACACAATTTTTGTCCCGGGCGGGAATCGAAACCGCAACCCCTAGCGCAGCAGTCCAATCGGTTAGCTACTGCGCCAGTCAGGTCGTCAAAGTTTCAAAGTTTGACATGGATAGAGTTTGAACCATAGATTTTTACTACACGGTTTCTAGTTTGGACGCTATCCATGTCAAACTAAATTGATAAGTTCTATGTAGTTATTTATGTGCACATTATGATCACCCGGAAGACGTCCACTGTTGAACGAGGCCTTCCCCTTTTGGAAGGGGGGAGGTTGCCAATATCCCCACGCTTGGCAAGTGGTTTGGGGATCGCAGTGTTGGTGGTCAAGTTACAGAAGACGCTGCTGCATCTTCTGGATTTTCCCTTAGTCGCCTCTTACGACACCCACGGGAGGAAAGGGGGTGGTCAATTCTAGGCCGGATACCACACGTTATGTGCACAGCGAACGTCAAATATTTTTCTTGACAAAGTAACACTATATAGGAGATAGGTATGTATGTATTTAACTTCAAGTTAGTTGGTAAAGCCAAAGGCTGTATGAATAAAGATATTTTAATGTAAATACTTGAATCAGATACCAACATAATAATTATTCATTTAGTCTTAATTACCAGAGGTATGTTAATATAATCTTGTCGAAGATGCGCCTAGTGGAAGGCCAAGTTCCAGCACTCATAAGACACGAAATCACTACTTTTATTTTACTTAAGAATTGATATTTTTATAGGAATCAAATAATAATTTATTGACTTAAAGCCCCATCAGACATTTTCAGATCTAAAAATACGACAGGAGAAGAGGGTTTGAGCAATATGTGGATTCCGAAAACCGTAAGGATACTTTGTGTATTCGTACCTATAGTCCCACAATCACACTTGTTATCCACAGAGAAACAGACTTACGTATTCTTCTTTATCAGGAATCCATAGTCCATTCAAGTCCCATGATACCAGCGGAGTATGACTTATGATTGCTACCATTCAGTCGACACCTTGTTAGTCGTCCAATGAATTTTCCCACTCACGAATGAGAATTGTCTTTTTAACCCGACCCATTGCGTTGAATCTTCAGAACGTCGATCTTCAGGTATTGTAGAACTTATATATTCCAGATTCATTAGTATGTGCCTAAACAAACAAATAAATGAAAATAATCTACCGCAGTATTGTTCCCCGAACCCCGCCAAGCGCCTGCTCTACCGTGCTCCCGGCTACGTGCAGCGATTTTCGCGTGCATTTTAATTGCGTTTCATTATTCATGAGAATGACGACATCGGCTAATGATCGCAATACGTGTTAATTATTCCGACTATAGGACTGTTGCGTACGCGCAGGATTCGACCTAATCGCGTCCATCCATATTCGGCTGTAATAACATTCTAATTGAATTGTCCAGTAAACGTTTGCTAATTTATTTAGATTATTTTATGTGATTATGTTTGTTGGTGTATTAGTGTCATGGGGTGCCAAGTTTAATCTAGTGGTAATGTAAATGAGACATGAATGCAGTGGCGGGGTAACCTACAGGCAACCAAGCGCCGCATGCATTAGTTTTTAGTCGAAACAATTTTAGACAGGGGGGGGGAAAGTTTGCCAATGAGGTTTTTGCCAAGGACGACGTAAATCTTTTAAGCTGTCACCGCATGTATGATTTATACTATGGTTTAATTTTTTTTTATCATTTAATTTAATTATATCGCCCCATTTTCAGAAACCAAACAAATAAAGCCATTCATTTATAAAAAACAAATCAAGTTGGCAATAAATAAAACAGTTACAACACCGAAAGCCATTTAACCAAAAGAAAAAATACAAGAAAAGGCAAACAAGTTATTAACCCTAAAAAACGTGAACCTATAATAACTGTTCACTCGCTCATTTAATGCTTTATCCAATAAAAAGACGATAAAATCATGAGAATAAACCCTTTGATTTATAATAAGTGTTAAAATTCGCGAATCGTCCGTAACTGTTCCAGTTCTAAATTCAAAAAGGGTTAAAGTGACAGTTGTCAAAATAAATCCATTGTGCCAAAATCTGCAATTTCATTGGCTATTTAAACTTCACGGTAGTCGACCCCTGAAACTGTAGGTACCATTTATAATTGGCCGACGGACTACACGAATGCACGTGGATGAGATGAGATAATTTCGATCAAAGTAATTTTTGGCTCGTGTATGCCAACCGTGTATGCGACCCGGTTGGTAACGGTCTAGCTTTTTTACACGAAGTTAATGAAAACAGCGTGTAACGCGGTGAGCAAGCGTACTAATCAATGCTCTGCACTTCTTATAAAAAGAGGTCTTTGCTCTGTGACGTCGCTGGTCTAGCTTCGTTATGAATGTACTAAATTAATGCCACTTTCATTTCTGTCCTTAAAATTGGATGCGAAATGAATTTCTGGGTCGAATTAAGTCACATTTTCTTAAATGTCGTGAGAACGGCACTGAGGCTAAAATACTACTGTATTAAAGTGTATTTGAGGCTTTACACACATCACTTTTCCACGAGTGAGGTTTGGCGCTGCCAATTTATATTAGATCATTCCTTTAGGTTTATATCGCAAGATTTCTTCTGAGGTTATACGTGTTTAATACAGTATTCGGTCTTTTACACACATTAATGTTTACGCGGGTAAAATCAAATGATAACCTGGGAATAGAATGCGCAACCAGTAACCCTATTCATACATTCAACTTTTTTATTTACATTTTTATTGTCTTTGTAAGTTATGTCAAATAACATCATATTTTAAGTTTCAATAATAACAAAAATATACAAAACAACCTCATTATACACATTTTGAATGCAACTAAACGCAAAAAAAATCATTGACATCTTTGCTAATAAAATCAATATAAAATACAGACAAACTTGTAGATAAATATTTATAGAATTCTTATTGACACAATAAATATACACGTGATCAGCAGTACAGTGTGAAAGTAATTAAGTCTCACTTTTATAGTCATCTCTACCACAGTCTCTACCTTTAATGTTGTACTAAATTAAATATTGATAGGTATTTAATTGTGATAGAATTCATTAAAGTTGTGATAATATTTTTATATCTTAAAATGTTACTTACCAAAATATTAAAAAAATATCAGCATTATTATACCTGGCGGTGTATAATTTAATAAAAAATAATATTTATGTCGTAATCTTAAATATGGAACTTGTAATATTATTACTTTTAATTTGATCATAACATAACATCACGCCTGTATTCCCCGAAGGGGTAGGCAGAGGTGTACATATAGTACACCCACATTTCGCCTGTTATGTTGTAAGTCCCAATGTAATAGGGGGCGAGCCTATTGCCATCAACCGGGCACAAATCCAGACTCCGTGCTGCTACTGAGAATTACCTAATGGAAAACTCAGTAACACTTCGCCCGACCCGGGATTTGAACCCAGGACCTCTTGCTCAGCAGTCGCGCTTAGCGACCACTAGACCAACGAGGCTAATTTGATCATACCTTGTTATGCCAGTTAAGTAGTTAGCTTAATTAAATACACTATCTATTAAACCTATTTCATTATATATTATTATTTATACGATTATTTAATTATATTAAATATTCATGTCTTTATTAAAACTTATAATATATGACCGTCGTAAAAATATACTTTTCACTTAACACTTCTTGGAACATTTTATTGAGTGTATCGGTTTCATTATTAATATTAAAATTATCTTGTTATCGTGAGAAATAAGATGTTGTACGATAAACTTAATTATTTACATAATTATTAAATGTTAGAAACGTGTGAACAGTCTTTATCTTTAGAATCAAAACATCATGTGTTCAACAACACGTTGTATGCAGTTTTTGAGCGGTAAGAGGATGAATTCTATACCTCTCTCTGATTGGTAGGTAGCTAATTAAATACCACGATTTTACTTTGAATGTATCACAAGTACAATGCATAAGAGTAGCTCATAAGAACATAAACCCTAATGAGAACCGAAATAAAAAATAAAGGTGTCTTTCCGAAACACCGTCGAAAATTAAAAGATATCTGTCACAGTTTTTTGCTTAAAATTTCTTGCGTCGATTTTGTCATCGCAGGATCTCAAAACGCGAACGTAAGTCAATTAAAAAATATACGAATGTAAATACTAAAACTTATTTGCAATAGAACCTAAACAATCTAACATCCCATAACATTTATTTTAAAATGTACAATTAGAAATAACCTAGCCTAGCGTATTACAGGGATACATAAAAAAAAATATATTCTCATTATTCCTTTTACAAAGTACCTACCTACGCAATACATCATGCTACCCCTTAGTTAGACTATAAAAACATAAAAAAGGTTGCAAATACTATTTTAATTTTCTCTAACGTCATCGAACTGTCATCACATGGCCTGTGTAGATGGGCGATAGAAAGAAAATGTGGCAAAGAAATATCATTGCCAACCTAACGTCCAGATGATGCCATTTAAACTCACGTTAATTAATAAGGGGAGTTTTGGTGGGTAGTATTATAATTGTTATAACTAATAGAAATGAATATGCATGAACATTTTATAACAAATATAACACGTTATAGACCGGGGGGGTAATAGAGATGGGATAATTAATAAATAGTCTAGTATTTTTATTGTTTTATTATTCAGTTTTAAATTTACATAAAATATAATTATGTAGTTTAATAAGTTGTCTTAATTTTTTTTCTCTTTGTTACATTACAATTAAATCCGAATAAAATATCATCAACTAAGCAATTTTCATATATTTAAAATTTATATTCGTAATTGAATTTCATTTTTACATTAATGAACAGCCAATCAAGAACAGAATTCATAGATTTGACATTTGACACCGCCAATACCAAGCTGTGACGGGCTCCCGAAAATCTCTGATCACGACCGAACGATTCAAATATTGTCACTCACTTCGTGATCTGATCGAATGTCACGTCACGTCCAACGATGAAATTAAAATCAACCGGTTGGTAACTTGATTTCTTTTCGGCTAAAAAAATCCTGACGTTGCTAGAGTTTACAAACTACACTGTGTATAGTCTATATCTATCCAATTTGCAAAATATGTTAAGTAACAATTTTTTTGCGCTTCTACCTAAAACTGCTAAAAAAATAATTATATAATTACTCTACTTAGATACCAATTACCTTATATTTTTGTGTTGATTAATCATTAAAAAAAAAACTAAGTGTATTAAGTTAAATGATTTTATAGTTCAGTCATTAAAATATAGTTAACTAAAGTGCTAATCTTATTAAAACAGAGTAAAGGTACATTGGTACACTCTTCAACTACTGTGATAACTCGGGTCTTGTCAATACCCCATACAAGGTATATCTGGACCAATTAATGTTATTTTCCATAAATCTACTCGTTTTTAGACTCCGCAAGGGTGATGGAGATACGCCCCAATTTTATGAACTAAATGGCAATTCGAACTAATGACTACAATAAAGTTGGTGAATTGATTCAGTGTTTAGCCCGATTCAATTAACCAATAAGTTCCAATTAGGTACTTATATAATGCAATAAAATATAAAACGGGGCTTGCTTTATTAGTTGGCTATCCAGTCAAGTTTTTTAGTTATTTATTAAAGTGACTTTTAAAGTTATAAGTAGAAGACTTAAATTGCTATACGGTAATAAGTCTGTAGGTATTAACAATAATTATGGCACACCCCTGCCGACCACTTCTGCTAATAAAAGCGAGTTAGTAAAGACAGTTTAAATATGGAAAGTATTACTTCTGTTTCATGTTTATTCTTCTACTTTCATGATACACGATGGTATGACCGTTGGACTTTAAGTCAAAAGTCGCAAGTTCCAACCCCGGCACGCACTAATGTCATTTCGAATTCATGTGTGTACTATAAATCCGTTATCAGTTGCTAAAAACGGTGAAGGAAAATATAGTGCGGAAACCAGCGCACCAGAGAGATTTTTCAACGGTGTGTTAAGCCATGTCAAAGGCCTACAGGCGGTTTAAACTCCGACACCAGGTTGTTTATCAACCATACGTTAAGAAGACGATGATCTACCGATACTCGAGTCATATAACTAAGAAAGTACATTGATATTTGCCCGGGTTAAAAAACTACAGCAGTGCATATGAATCCGGTCTGTCAACCACTCGCCCGCATAACATTAAAGACGAAGGTGTAAAATTTATTTAATTTTCAATATTGATATTATCAAACAGAACTACACAAACTAACGTCAATTGCCGCCTTTTTTTCGTCACCATCGAACGGACATGCGCACTAGATATGGCGATAAGAGTGAACTGAAAAACTTGTATATAGTAATAGAATATTAACTTTTAACGATAGTTTTAAACTGCCTTTGTATTTTAAGATGGCCGCGATAAACATGCTAACATTGCAAGCAGTTAGATAGGCATGTGTTGAAAAATAAAATTACATTTATTTTCCTTAATTTCATACAATATTTTACAATTAAAATTACCTACTTATATCCTAGAAGAATGTTTAAAATTATCACAATAACATACATAGGTAATTAGGTATGCACATATTAATTATCTGTTATTCTTCTTCTATTATGTTATTATGGCGTTCTAAGGGGGAGGCCTTAGTCCAGCAGTGGACGTCTTCCGGCTGATGATGATGATGATGATGATTCTTCTTCTTATCGCATGGTTGATGAACAACCTGGTGTCAGAGTTTAAACCGCCTGTAGGCCTCTGACATGGCTTTACACACCGTTGAAAAATCTCTCAGGTGTGCCGGTTTTCTCACGATGTTTTCTCCTTCACCGTTATTAACAACTGGTAACTATTTACTAGGTACGCCCATGAATTCGAAAAGAAATCGGTGCGTAGCGATTACTAATATTATTATAACGTTTCCTTAATTACAAACCCTAATAAACGTGACAGTGCTGCCTCATTACCAGTTGACATCGATGGGGATAAACAATAAAATACTTTTTAAAAGTTCAATTTTATAAATAGTTGTAAAAAATATTACATTATATATACACTCGATTTTTTTTATACTACCTACATTAAAACTAATAATAATACAACCAAAAAACATCAAAAAAATTATGCATCGAAATATTCCTCCTCATCACTGTCGACTGGTAGGGTGCCCAAAAGGCTGGCGGCATTGCATTGTTGTACAGTATGTCCTATCTATAAATTATTTAAGTTTTAAGTGCCGTGTGGTATCCGGCCTAGAATTGACCACCCCCTTTCCTCCCGTGGGTGTCGTAAGAGGCGACTAAGGGAAAATCCAGAAGATGGGCAGCAGCGTCTTCTGTAACTTGACCACCAACACTGCGTTCCCCAAGCCGCTTGCCAAGCGTGGGGATTATGGCAACCTCCCCCCTTCCAAAAGGGGGAGGCCTCGTTCAACAGTAGACTTCTTCCGGCTGATGATGATAAAATATTTGCATAAAAAAGTTGAACTTTGCTACATAGCTACAATTTCATAGACAGTAGCAACCTAATTATATTTTTTGTTGCTAATCCACCAAGGGCTATTTGTAACGATTAAGCGTTGCACTTTACTCGTATTGAATAACTGAATATGTATTCGACGTATTACGAGTCGTTCCAAGAAACAATCCTTCAAGCCACACACTATTATGATTTTATCCTCTTTTGATTTAAAACTATGATAAATGCTTAGTTTTTGTTGGAGAAATTAAGCATCATTGCTCAAAAGAAATCGTTTGTACCGGTTGAGTAAATTGAAGTCTACATGCTAAGCACGCGCGTCTGACTGTCTAAGTGAGAGCATTCGTCAAAATTTCTCAATAAATTACAGCGTATTAACATACATATAAATGCCAGGATTCGTAGCTTTGGATAGGAAAATTGTTTTAAGAAAACGTCGGTTCTGTGTTTCTGGTGTGTATTGGCTTGTCGTTTGATAAGATTGTATACCTTCACGTATAGAAAGAAGAATGGGATTTAATTAAATTAAAAAGTAGATACGTTATATATACCAACGTAAGACCGATAATAATTATAATTATGGGTACTAAACATAATTGGGTGTATAGATTTTACCAAAAATGCTAAATTAAGTATGGTTTTTAGATACAGTACCTATGGCACAAACATTTCCAGTAAAGGAGTAATTAAGAGCAAAATAAAATTAATTAGCAGTTCCTAAAACCGTATGTTTTAAAACTTATACTGTCTGGTAAAATGCGGATATTAGCACATTTCTGCCTACCCTTGGCTAGGTTACCGGCATGACGATAACGCACCAAATACGCCTTGATGTCAAGCTACATAATGTTAAAAACCGTTCATTGTTTTCTTTCTCCTATTTTTATAATTAAAACATCGCCCCACTCTAAAAATTTCTCCTGTACCCTGGGTGCATATCAGAAACATGAAATATCATAAACACAAACACCTAGACTCGGGACAAACATCAGCATATCACAAAAATTTTTTTGAACCGCAACCTTTAGCTCGTTAAACGTTTTCGTAAAGTCGTTTTTAAGTCGGTTAATTTAAAGAAAGTTGCAACCTAATGAGTATCCGCTTGTCAATCACCTGAATACGTCAACACTTAGTCGCAGTCCAGTGAAGTGTTAACTGATGGACATGCGCATCGCATGACGTGCAACATGGCCGATGAAGCAGATACACGGCTTGCCAATAAATCCGTCAATCTACTGTATCGTCACTTAGAACAATATACAAGATAATGTAGAATACGGTAAGAACGGTATATAGAACCTTGATAATAATACTGTGTGTTTTAAAATCCATGTGCGTAATATAAATTAGATATCAGTTGCTAAAAACGGTGATGGAACACATTGTGAGGAAACTGGCACACCTGAGAGAGTTTTCAACGGTGTGTAAAGCCATGTCAGAAATCTACTGTTGGCTTAAACTCTGACACTAGGTTGTTTATGAACCATACGATAAGAATAAGAAAAAAAACAGGTACAGCTACAGGTATTGAAAATCCATATTAAGAATTAAATTCCTGCGCGTCACCAGTAAAGCTAGTCTAAAGAGGCGATGAACTCCAGTAGCAATAGAGTAGCCGCTAATGAAATGGGATTTATGATAAGCGGCATTGTGCGTGTAGAATTGTTTATTAACAAGAAAACCTCTGCCTACCCTTTTGGCTATTACAGGAGTGATTATAGGCAAGGTTCTCTACCTCAATTTTCATATGCAATAGTGTTAGGAATATTTAATTCACACCAAACTTAAACAAACATTCCGTCCGTCGGAACAGTTGTCGATGCAGTTTATAAAACTCAAATACTAGGTACGAAAATAAGTTATACAAACAGTGAGAGAACCAGTATTTCCCGAAGGGGTAGGCAGAGGTGAACATGTAGTACACCCACATTTCGCCAGTTATGTTGTAAGTCCCAACGTAATAGGGGGCGAGCGTTTTTTTAAAGAATTGTTAAAAAAAAACATATCTGCTATGATAAATTTCAAAAAGTATATATACGTCAAATGCTAAAAAAATGAACGAGAAAAGTGTTCCGAACTTGGAGTCCGAAATGCACTAGTCTTATGTCAAATCCGACAGCAATTGTACTACCCAAGACTACAATTCTACCCTTTTCTAGTCTTCAAAATGAGCGCGCTAGTAACATATCTCTACTTTTTTAAATATCATTGCATATCTGTTTAAAACGCAATAACTCAAGGCAGCCATATTCATTTTTATGGCGATTTCAGCGTCATACATAACTCGATCCCAACTTTTTGTGCCTGCTTAAGACCTCACATTTTAGCGGAAGCGCGCAATATAAATAATTAATACACACCATTTCAATACGGTAGGACACTAGGCCCCTCTACTCGTGAAAGCGTGTGGTAGGGAGTAGGTTCCGCCTGACTGCGTCTCTTTAATACCGCCCAATAAACGAATAGGTGTGTTTTTACACCCCACCTAACACGCGATTCATTGGGAATGTGTGGAAAGTGAAATGTTGGGGCAAAGAGGAAGTGAGAGCCAGAGTACCTATGTCTATGTACTGGAGGCCGTGTAATTGTATGCTGCCTTGTGTATATACTGTTGGTTATCGATGACAACGATGGCTATAGGTAGGGCGAAATATATGACTATTACCTATCTGTCTGTTACTTATAAATGAATTGCTGTTTGTTAGTCTCGCTAAATCTCGAGAACGGCTGGACCGACTTGGCTAATTTTGATTTTGAAATGTGTAGGAAAGTTTAAATGGTGTGAAGTCGGTACAAAGTTCACCGAGTCAGCTAGTTTGTTATAAATATGTGCAATCCATAAAAATATAAACCTATCTGAATGGTATGAGAACTTTACAAGACTTCTTTATTTAACATAACAGTTAGGATGCCGATGAATGATTTATTGTAAGTAGAAAGTAATGATTAACAAAACTAATCTATTTTACTATGTATTTTTATTATAGACTATTTTAAGATTACCAAAAGAACAGGTATAGGAAGTATTGTGTTATTAAAAAAGGCATCTAAGATTAAAATATGACTATAAGAAGTGAGCCCAATACTTGGTTATAAAAAGTAGAAAACGTTAACATTCGGTCAAGTTAATCTGTCGTCTATTGTATTGAGTTCCGTATCATTATCTACGTATTGATGATCGATTGGTTGTCATGACAACTATCAACAGAAAGATTATTCTCTTTATCATGAACTAGAAGGACCTCTATGTTAAATTGAAACTGCCTCGTTGGTCTAACGGTTGCTAAGCGCGACTACTGATCATGAAGTCCTGGGTTCAAATCCCGGGTCGGGCAAAATGTTATCGGGTTTTTCCATTTGGTAATGCTCAGAAGCTGCACGGATTCTAAATTTGTGCCCGGTTGATGGCAATAGTCTCGCCCCTTATTACAATGGGACCAACATAACTGGCGAAATTTACTACCATACACCTCTGCCTACCCCTTCGGTGAATACATGCGTGGTGTTATGTTCATCTATAAGATATTGCGTTATAAAGACGTTTCCAAAACTGTTAAATACAAAAACTGTCATTGTCATTCTTAACGTTGGAATTAAGGTAAAACCTTTGGCCCCAGAAGTTATAAAATGAATTGTAATAAACAGATATCCAACAACTACCGCGCAACTCCAAATAATGTGAAATGTGGACAAAAAACCCCGCTACGTCGTCACGCACGAATACACGGCGTCAGATCTAAGATGTCTTTGACATCGACGTGAAGTGATTCATCGTCCTTTGTGTTGCTGACGCGACGCGATGAGACGCGGAGAGTAAGGCTACGTGTTGGTAAGAAAAATAGATTTGCATGTGTGATGGTAGAGAAAGAATTTGACTTTAATTGAATAAAAGAGAGAAATTATAAAAATGCTATTTGTTTCTTAACAGCTGCTACTGTGTTTTTCGTCTCTATTAATTATTATTTCGTGTCGTACAACCTTAAACAGGTTATCATTATTCTCACTATGAACTAATGTTGATACTTGCCCCTTTACTTATAAAAATAGTCATTGTTGAACAATCGGTTAAATTATACCTGTCACCGTCGTTTGAATAACAAAAAATAGAGATGCCAATAGTCTTAACAAGTGGTTATCTTAAAACGCATGTTAGCATCGTTTATAAGTAAGAGGGTTGCTCGATGGTATTGATTTTTCTCATATTCATTGCTCTACAACCATTAATATTAACATAAATATTACTTATAAGTAAAACGACAAATAAAACCACTATTATTTTTACACTATATATTGCTACTACACTATTGAATTTTGAATTGAATAAAGTCAAACAAATCGATCGCTTTCAATTCTTTTGCCACCAATCAGTCCCAGACAATTAAAACAGAATACCATAGGAGAAAATACTAGTATAGGAAGGAGATGGAATGCACACAAACCACGACAATTGCACCAGGATTTCAGGGACAAAATACAAATCATATGTAACGTGAGCGTTCCCTGGCGATATATCAACTACCGTTGACATAAGCAATTGCCAACGCCCCCGTCGCAAGCGCATAATGCCCGACGAATTATATCTTCATCTGGCGGGCTCTGTGTTTCTTCCCACACGTCCGGGTATTTTTAAGTTTGATATAATCTGTTAACTTACGTTAAAGACGTAGACGATTGGTATATTTCTGACACATCCAATCCAATAAAATCTCCTTCTAAGATTTGTTTGTCGTATAAGTGAAGATTTTTTTTGCATCGAAGTAGGCACATTTAATACGCATAGACTTTTTTGCACACCTCTTTTTTGGCACAACATTTTATACTTTTTTTAAAGGCTCCCCTATTCCGAATTCCGACTATTTTAAGACTGAAAAATAACTGTTTATTTAATGTAAACGCAAATAATAACGAAAGATTCAGCGCAGTAAAAAGGTGCTTTGCAGTGCCAATCTTTAGTAAAAACCTTTTACCGCTGCACTCAGAGACGTTAATGATTACTTAAACTGACACTAAGTAAATATATCACATAGAAAACCTTTACTTAGTGACTAGTTTGTTTTGAAGCCTCAATAGCCAAAGCCTTATAGAATTAGAAGACGTAATCTAGTCGACAATATAATATCATGATAATAGTATTGGAAACTCATAACTAAATTGATACAAGTACTGTTACCGCCGCACTTAGAGACGTTAATGATTGCTTAAACTGACACTAAGTAAATATTTCACAAAGAAAAACCTTCACTTAGTGATAGTTTAAGTAATCATTAAATGTCTCTCAGTTTTGCGGTCAGTGACATTAACTTATTATCCTTTACACCTATTCGCATGTTTCAGATATAATAATAACATACCCAAGCCTTCTACTCAAAACACAATAATGTCTCACAGAATCCCAACACTACAAACTCCTACCGAGATTCCGTCAATATCTCAACCGCTTTATTTAGAGCACAACATGATTATAAGAAAAATAATAAAGTTATTGTTATAAGATTTTCCTTGTCGATATAGAAAGTGAAAGATAACCGGCGATGGTATCTGTTAGTTATTAGCTCAAGAACGTTGTAACAATCGATTGAGATACACTCGCGATGCTTTTTCAAAATAGAAGTTTGCCGAAGTAAGTTAGAGGGTTTTATGTAGATAATAACATACGTTATTGGGTAACGTCGCAGCACAGAGGCTGGATTTATGCCTGGTAGTGGCAATAGACCCCCTTTTACATTGGGACCTATAACATAACTGGCGAAATAAGAGTGTATTATAATACACCCTTGCCTTTTGCCTGCTCCTACGGGGAATACAGGCGATGTTGTTTATTGTTTGTATGCGTATGATAATGCCTTAATCTTTAAGAAGCCAGATGGCCACTCTTATCAAGACAGACTTGTTAACAAGACAGCTACATTTAATTCATTCTTAATGCGTCTCCTCAAGCAAAAAATGTCTTAATTCTGATTTAAGAGTAAAAACTTGCTATTCCATGTTACTTGGAGCTGTACGACCGAATTTTCTTTAAATCCGCTTCAGTTTGTTGATATTATTTTAATGTTAAGTGTATAAAGTCTCTGTCTTAGTCAGAAGAACTGTTTTAAATAATTATTTGGATCTTTAATTACTGAGATCAATAAGTTTAAGTTGTCTCTCTATCATCCAATTACGCTAAAATATCAAATACTTAGTGGATTTCATCGTTTCTCTATTTACTATCCGATGCGTAACCACGGATTATTAATAGGCAATGCACCTAGCAGCGCCATCTATCGCAAGCACAGTGCAACACATATCTACACTTAAGTATCAAAAAGCGGGTAACGGACAATTTTTCAACTCCCAGTTATTTTTTAACCACCATATAGCTTTTATCAGACAAAAGAATTTGACGTTTTGTCAGTTCACCGTAGTGAATTTTCCTATGGAGAAAAATGAATTTAAAACGAAGGTTTTCTTTGAAATTTCGTGTGGAATAAACTTCAGAGAAAATAGGACGTCCATTTTATTCATTTTTACCAGAAAAGTAGTAATTGTAAAAGCGTTGTAGATAACATAGACAAGAAAAGAAATAAATAACAAAATAATAAAAACTAATAAAATAATAAAAAACAAACCGACGACCAAATCTGATGTCCGTTAGTTTCTAGATGTATCAAGAAGTACCAAGCAGCCTATGTGTGTTAACAACGCCCAGAAAAAGATTTTGCGATTCGTCATTACTTAGAACTTTGTTGTACCAACAGACGTCTAAATTGAAAAAACACTAACAGTACTCAGTAATTAGCAGTGCACCCCTATACCTAGTGGAACTTAAACTTAGCTTCGGTTATTCATCATCATCATCAGCCGGAAGACGTCCACTGTTGAACAAAGGCCTCCCCCTTTTAGAAGGGGAATGGGTTGCCATAATTCCTATGCTTGGCAAGCGGCTTGAGGATCGCAGTGTTAGTGGTCAAGTTACAGAAGACGCTGCTGCCCATCTTCTGGATTTTCCCTTAGTCGCCTCTTACCACATCCACGGGAGGAAAGGGGGTGGTCAATTCTAGGTCGGATACTGCTGGCTTTGTATTGCATACTACATTTTAGTAAGTTCGTAAAAACAGTAACGCTGTTTTATTTTCATTTTGATTGTTGTTAATCCCATATCAATTTCTTTCTATTTCGTCCAGTACTGAACTATGTCTGTTTCTTTTTTTTGCTTTCGCTTGCTTTCTCGGCGAGTTTAATCAATTATATATTTATAAATCCGTCTAACCACGGTTCATAAATTATCCTAGTTGTGTTTATAGAAATGTTTAGATACCCATGGTCCTATCCAGCGTTAGTAAATAATATCTCATATCGACCGAATTATGTATGTATACAGTCCTCGTCCATCTCTTCTCAGTGCTCTGTAGAGCCGAGGGCATTACAAGTGATACCAAATTGAATTATAAATTATAACATATTTATACAAAAATGAATTACTGTTCGTTAGTCTCGCTAAAACTCGAGAACGGCTGGACCGATTTGGCTAATTCTGGTTTTGAAATATTCGTAGAAGTCCAGGGAAGATTTAAATGGTGGGAAGGCGCCAGGCGGTACGAAGTTCGCCAAATAAGCAAGTAAAATATAAAAATGAATCCCTGTTTCCCTTGGTCACGCCATAACCTGAGAACGGGTGGACCGATTTGGCTAATTCTGGTTTTGAAATATAAAGAAGTCCAGGGAATATTTAAATGGTCTCTTCATATTCGTCATAGGCAGTACGAAATTTGGCGAGTCACCAGTTTAATAACAAATCTTCATTTCGAGTATCCTGGACTCTTATGGATAATTATGGTGTTACTTACATAACCGTATTGATATAGTTGCCATGTCTTGTAGTCTTACGAACTTCTACCTACCATAGCTTCAAAATTTAATGATGTTTCTTACGTAATGACTGGAAATACACGATGTATTTGGATAGAGATGCATCTTAGAATTCCTATACAAATCTGAAGACAAATCTCTAACTAATTTAGACAGTGTTATTAAGTTGAGATTTTCTTTAAGCTGAAGAAGAAATTGTAAATTATTTGCGACAATAATAAAACCTTTACGAAAGAATCGCAGACTTTTAATAATTTGATTCTCCATAAATATTTTTTATACTAGGTAAATGTAAAGGCAATTTCAACACCACTCTTGCAATATCACTTATTTATTTCTCGTTCATCACGAAAAATTGACAAAAAATATTTTAATAATTTTGACAAACACTTCCTAAAAAGTATTATGAAAACTGCTTTAAATAAATTAAATACAGACTGTCTAAGGCATGTCACGGCTCTAGTCAGATGCCTTATTTAACTTCACTATCCCCAATAGTGAGGTAGTAGATCTCTTTGAGAGTTCTTCAGCTTCCTTAGTAATTTGTATAAGTCCCTCAACTTAGTTTTTTTACACAAAATATGTTGAAATCTCAGTTAACGAAGTGTAACGAATAAAATTATCTACAAGTTTCGCGAGTGCATTAAATTACACATTTTGCCACAAACGTATTTTATACAAAATTGGGAATTTGTACATTTTTATCATGATCAAATAGTTTGTGCGATTATGGCGATAGTGCGATCACTTACTCAGTGAGTGTAAGTTTGTACAAATTAGTTTTGTAAGCAGATAATTCAGACACAAAAATAAGTATTTATCAAGTTTGGAAATAAAATTAACCGATTATTTATCAAGTGAAACATTCAAAGAATCCTTTGTAATCTTAGATCATTTGGATAATCTTCTGAAGTTATAGTTTTCTCTGAGATTTATAGATTGTTCAACATGCGAAGAAGATTTATTTGAATTTAAGATTTCAATTAATGTCTAGAAAATAATAATATAATTAACAATGTTATGAGAATGATGATATAAAAATTTAAATTTCCTTTCTAACTAAATTTTCTCTTAACCTGTCATTTTAACCCCTTTTTCCCACATAAACAAAACGAAAACTGGAATATAAAGTCAAACGTTACCCTAGGGTATTAGATTAATCTAAACATCACGAACAATCGATAAAGGTTAGCATAGATAGGTTAGATATAGCCTGTACATTAAGAGGATTGCCTCAGGCTAAGAACCGATCTATTTTGACAGGCTAACCCGCAGGCAGCCGGGTAAAAAATGATGGTAAAGTTAACAGCGGCTATTATAGAAGGGATGTGCGTCCCGTCAAAGACGTTTTACTTTTGTCATTTAGTGTTAAGTGTGAAAGCCGTAGGATATGATTAGAACAATTTATAAGCTAGGTAACGATATATAATTAATTTTTAACAACTAAATTTAACTTGACTGTAGGTATAAATATTACTGCTTCGAATTCCGAAGCTGAAAAGATTATATTCTTGGAAAACAAGTCTGTCAAATCTGTATATAAAATCTTAAAAATAGAATCCTTCCTTGGCAGTCGGGTAAAAATTACGTAATATAACATAAATAATTATAAATATGATTAAGTAATTATCCAGAGAAAAGTCTTCACATCTCAATTGACGTTACAAGTATAACATCTTCACTTACCCCTAGCACTTAAATAATTAACGACGACCTTATATTAAGACATAAAAAATATCAAACTCATTTACTAAGTGTTAACAAATGAACAACGCGAACCGTCTATTAAAACATAATTTGCTATTACAACTTACCTTTTTAATATTTCTTGCACTTACATTAACACTGGCACATAACACTGCACAAAAAAACAATAGCCCACTGCACTGATTCGCTTTTTGAATCACATTCTAAATTTGAAACATTGACACATCAACTTTTTTATTTTGGCAATGGCGCGTCGGGATTTGGCCCGTCAGCTGTTCGCGCCATCCGCAAGGACGTTCGGTTTAAAAAATGACAGCAGTATGATATAACCGTAGGTCGTTGCACCCAAAAAGCTCACAGCCGGCGAACCGTGAATGAACTGGTATATCGTATTTTTGTTTTTTATTTTTTTTTACTATAGGCCGAACGCGCGCGCTCTGCCCGCGGTCTCCGCAACGAATGAGGAGCCGAAGAACTATTTCAAACATCTTTTCTCTAATCCTTTTCTGCTCGTGCGCAAGTGTGCTGTCTGTAACAAGTGCCGTGGTGTGCCTAACAACGGAAGTGGGGCTGTCGTGTTTAACACAAGATTTATATTTATTTAATTAATTCAGTAACTCCCAACACATTTGTGATGTTGCTGCCATCAATTTATGTCCAACACAATTAAATCAAAATGTTTATTAGTAATTTATTCACGGGCAGCAACGCTGTTTTTATTTTATTATAAATGTTGCTACTTACAATTAAGATAAGCGTGTTTTAGTATATCAAATTACATTAAACGAATATGATGATGAAGTTTTATTATTGTGATAATAGTTTAGAAGAATTTAATGTTAACGGTTATCCATTAATCCAAAAAGTTCTTTTGGATGTAAATATTGAATGTGCTGTCCACTTCGTTGATGTCTTTTGTATGGAGATTTTCATCATAAATGCTCTGTCGGAATTCTAGCACTTATTTTTCATATTACAGATTTGCATAGGTGCCTCATCTCATACTAAAGCTATTTATTTATATTCTTTTATTTTTGTATAAAAATATATTTATATCTAATCTAGAATTTACTGTGATCATTTAACTAACATGAATTTGCATGCAACCGAAAATAATTAGGTAGCAAATATATTTTTATTTATTCTTAAAAAAAAAAAAAATTAAGAAATTACATTTTTACTTAAAATCAGCAAAATAATGCATATTTTATTACTAAAAATATAAAAGATCGGGAACAGAGTCCTATTAGAATTATTTATTATTATTATTTTTGTTATATGGTAACTTTTATGTATGTAATGTTGTATATGACTAATATTAATTGTAATTGACTAGTCATGTTTGTTTATTGGAAAAACAAATCTAAGTAAATCAGTTCAGCTACCCGAAGTTTTTGGATTTAATCGACCCGCTTAGTATTTTATAACACTTGTTTGTTTTAGCTTTAACGAAACTATTATAAACTTACCGTAAAAGTGTTCATTAGTTGCCAATATTTAAGTCTCCAACTTTATCTTAATTTAATCGTTGAAACCGATTAGATTGCTAAGTATAATGTGTGGTTTGTAAAAATATAATTAATATTCTCTACATATATTATCAGTGTGCCCCATTTCACTAATTAAAAGTTAAAAATAAAAGATATAAAATAATTAATTTGATATAAACAAAATCTAAATAATCAGAAGAAATAACTAATTATAACTGTGTCTTCTATTTTAAGCATAGTAAATAACTAATCAGCCCCCTTACCATGAACTCTTAAAGCAGGACAGTTAACATTGTGGAAGCGAGACGCCGCATTACACTACAAGTAGCGGCGTCTCGCTTCCACATCGTAGCAGTATGTAAATATAATTATCGTACATTCATCGACTTTCAATATCCCGCATCATCATTATCATCATCATTCGGAAGACGTCCACTGTTGAATAAAGGCCTCCCCCTTAGAACGCCACTGTGAACGACAACTTGCCATTTGAGCATATCGTACATTTTCTCATTAACTAATTATTTAGTTGCGTTAGAAGTTCATGTCTGATATAATAGATGGCGCTAGGTGTTGTTACTATTGTTGTTAACCTAATGGGCGTATGACCGTTTTATTTAGTTTACGGAACATAATGTGCCACGGATCGGAAAGGTCGCGGGCTCGAATCCCGTTCAAGACCAACATTTTTAAAATTTTATTTCAAAAGAATTAATAATAATATCTAGGGACAACTCACACACGGTCATCTGATCCCAAACTGGGTAGATTATATATTTCTAAATTCATATATAATAGAGATAAATTACACTTAGACACAGAACGAATGATTATGCATATCACACAGAGATTTGTCCTGGGTGGGAATCGAACCCAATCAAATTGTAAATATCTAGTTGTAAAATATGTCAAGCAATGTTTAAAAATTATCATGAAACACTGGTTATAACTCAAAACTTACTCATCACTTACCCAATCAAGAAAAACAAGCATGATGTTTCAAACTTGACAAGGTGACGACCGTAGCAGAACCCGGGACATCGCTTCGATATAACTTAACAGGCTATCACCGATGTCACTTATCAATGAATATTCATTATTTGAGCAACGGGACTCACGCCACGGACGCGTCCAACTAAATCTTGATCAATCGCTAGATTGTGTTTCAAATTAATAATTACATGTAATAGCTTGAGTTACATTTAGTCTCAACTAGCTGAGCCCCTCGGTGTTACCCGCTAAATTTTTTCGGGATAAAAAGCAGCCTATGTGTTAATCCAGGATGTCAGCTACCTCTATACCAAATTTTATCAAAATTGGTCTAGTTGTTTGAGCGTGGACAAGTAACAAATATACAAACACATAAACTTTCGTCTTTATAATATTAGTGTGATTATATTCATCTCTTCAATTTACTAGGTTACTATTTTATAGTTAAACTAGCGGCCCGCTCCGGTTTCGCACGGGTATAAAATATATATTATAAGTATTTCTCCACTATTTAATGGATGTCATTATACATATAAACCTTCCTCTTCAATCACTCTCATTCTAACTAGTTTATAAAAAAATGACGTGTAAAAGTGTTTTTTTAAAACCTATTTGCTGAAATAAAAATCATTTATCATTCATCTATCTATAAAAAGAAACGCATTAAAATCCGTTGCGTAGTTTTAAAGATTTAAGCATACATAGGGATATAGGGACAGAAAAAGCGACTTTGTTTTATACTATGTACTGATTCATGCACAATTATATTTTTGTACGCCTTAATGGCAAAGTAAGTCGCACTCACTTTATATGTTACCAAAAAGCGTTCTGTTTTTGACAAAACAGCAACGAGTATACTCGATTCGACTCGACTTATTCATATAAAATGACAATCTTAAACCATAGACTAAATTATAACTGACTATACTTTGCATGACAGAGAATAGAGATGTCAATAGTCTAAAGAATGATTTAAGTTAAGCCAGGTATTATCATCTTTTATGAATAAGAGGACATGCATATTTATTTTTAATTTTTTAATTACCTACTTAATTTTGATTTTAATTTTAGTAGAATATTTTAAATGTCTAATGTACAGTTTACGGACAAGCCATCACTAGTGCCAATCAGTGTGACTCGATTGGAAGCCAGGATCTACAATGATAACCATCGAGGCAATGAAGCTCGAGGCGTCCCAGAGAAATGAATCGTTTATCTTGGAACCCGTAACGAAATTAATCATACAAGGATAGATAGAGGGAGTATAATGTACAAGTAGTTACAATTCATAATTAATTATGACATTAAAAGTAGCAAGACTTACAATGTCCCGCATAGTCATTATCATCCTCAGCCCGAAGACGTCCACTACTGGACAAAGGCCCCCCCTTAATACGCCACAATGAACGACAACTTGCCATTCGCTTCCACCGGTTGCAGCAACTCTGACGATATCGTCGGTCCAGCTTGGTGGGACGCCCGCCAACGCTGGGTCTTCCCGCATATTATCACGGAAAATTTATTAATTCATACTACTCTTAATAGATGGCGTTACATTGACATAGCTATACATATAACGGTTGTTTCAAACACGACACATCATCCTTGGCTGGAGGCTCTTGGGTCTCGCCAAAAAGTCCGGTAAAGCAGAGAAAGCCTCCCTCGAGGCAGACCATTTATATAAAAAAAAAAAAAAACGACATCGTCCTTGTATTAGGTCTCGCCAATCGTCCGGTTAAGCAGTAACAGCTCCCTCAGAGCTAACTGCGAGAGACAGATTCGAAAAAAAAAAAGAAAAATTTCTCTTCTAACTAGTTTAAAAATGACGCGTAAAGTGTTTTGTAAAACCTATTTGAAAAAATATTTGCAAATAAAGATATTATCATTAAAATTGTATTATTCATATATATATTTAAAAATGTAATTTATATGTAAGATGTTTTGAATAAATGAAATTAGAATTACGAAAAAACAATTTAATTATAAATAGTTTAGCATCACTTAACGCCAAGTCAGATGCTACGAGAATTGCTATAGGAAATAATGATGGCGTCAAATTGAAGGGTTTGTGTGAAGCCCCAACAGTAATGACGATAATGTTTATATGATTATAATTGTTCTTTGAATTAAAGAAAAATATAGCGTTCGGGTGCTATTCTGAACAGATCAAGGTTCGTTGGGAAGTTGTATACTCCGCCCCATATCGTTTTAATGCCGTAAATGAAAATACAACTTTCTTCAATAACAAACAAACATTCTATTGATTAAAACTTTTTGTCAGAAGTTCACCATTTCATAGTAAGTAAATTAAATATATAAGGGTCATTTCGAAAAAATATTTGATCAGATAAAATAATTTCTTGTACAGTCAAATGTATAATCAAACATCGGCCTTTTTTTAAATCGGTAACACTGATTGGTAACTTGGAACCGCGACAAATAAAAACTACCAAGAAATATTATATGCTTTAGTTCTTTAAAAAAACCACAGATGGCGCAACATGCTTATAAGCTAATGAATACGATGAGGTGTAGTAAGCTACCTATAGTGTATAGTCTTTGACCCTATCCATATATGTAATGTATCTTCTATTAATATATAACAATCTTGTACTCTTTTAGTCAGTAATTAAAGGTAATCGCTTGAGAACAGTTGTTTCAATAACACAACATCCCCACATGGCGACCCTTGCCATTTTTGGGGCGCGCGACACGTCTTATGCCTAGGCGTAGTGTTACGGCTCCAAAATAATGTAAATTAAATAAAAATTTCGTAATTTAATTAAACATCCCGAACGTTGTCATGTAAAACGAGTCAAATCAGGGAAAATGTGTCGGTCAAATGTGGAAAAAGAGACTGTCTTCGTGAACCAGAATTCTGCGGGTTCAAATAATGCTCACGTTGAAGAACTGAAAGCAAACATTTCGACGATCAGCATAATCCTCATAGTAATGTGCGTTCTACTGGGTCTTGGCTTTATATATTTTGCATGGAAGCAATACAAGAATTGTCATCACTCTTGGATCAGGGACCAGATTTTGCAAAACAGCCTGCGACGATCGTTCAACCGTTCCAGAGCTATTCGTGGAGAAGAGCAAGTCAATCTTCCAATGAAGTAGACGTCAGAAGGTTCATCGTACCAGTTTGCTGTGCGGTATAATTAGTTTAAAAGTGTTTGTGCGTGCCAAGTGCGTTGTGCGTATTTAGTGCGTAAAATAAATTGATTCGGTACGTCGCGTGTCATCTCATAATATATAATATAAAAGAGACAATAAGAAATAATAATAGACATTATGATTTATAATAATGAACTCTAAGTTACATGACTAGGTATAGTAGTTATAAAAGTAATTGGTGAATGAACGTATTATTGTTATGAAGTGATCGCATATCGATGTATCATCTTACGCGCTGTGTCCCCTACTACATTAACTCACCGTGAGAGTTTGGTATGTATCTCAATATTGTTAAATATGTTTGAATTATAAATTATTTTACATGAAGGAATGGAAGATGAATTATTACATTGTTTAAATGAACTTATATCAATAAGGAAATATTTAATTAAAAAAGGAAAATCTCGGTTTAGGGGTAATGTTATTAAAAATAAATTAAGCGAGGTTGAGATAATTTATGGAAAAAGTAAAGAATTAATTAAGTTATTATCTACAAAGCAAGGAGTGAAATCAGAATTATTAAAATCATTATCAGTTACAAAAAATGAAATAGAATCGTATTATTCACAAATTATTGTTTTGTGTACTGCAACTAATCCCGATAGTGGTAGTGACAGTGAAATTTCTGAAGCGAGTCTTAATTCAGAATTAATCATGGAGTTCGATTTAAAAACGGCGTGTAGTTTGATTCCTGTTATGACCAGTAACGAAAATAATATCAGAAGTATCATTGACTCTGTGGAAATGTACGCAGACATGTTATCGGAAACGGGAAAAAAGTTACTAATGAAATTTGTCTTAAAAAGTAGATTATCTGAAAATGCTAAATTGCGTATATCCAGTGATTACACATCTGTTAACGATTTTGTCAGAGATTTACGTGTTATACTTCTGCCCAAAAAATCGTTTACTGCAATACAATCTCGGTTGCAAAACGCAACGCAAGGCTGGCGTACAATCGACCAGTTTGGAACAGAATTAGAAAAGTTATTTACTAATCTGACAATATCGCAAGCAAATGGTAATTCTGAGAGTTATTCTGTACTTAAGCCGATAAACGAAAAATTGGCAATTAAGCGATTCGCAGATGGATTGAGGGATACGAGACTAAGTACTATTGTTGCTGCGCGTAATTACGATTGTTTAAAGGACGCTATCCAGGCAGCGAAAGATGAAGAGTTATCATCGGCATCGACTTCAGCGAACGAAAATGTCATGCAGTTTTCACATCGCGGTAGAGGTAAGTTTCATAGTAATAACAGTTACAGAAATGAGCGTGGTTCTTTTAATCAGCAGTCAAATCAACGCGGCCGAGGACATCATTATCATCATTCGAGAGGTAATTTTAACCATGTTACAAATAATTTCGGGAGACGTGATTTCAATAATTTACGTGGACGTTCATTTCATAATTATCGTGGTAACGGACGTGGACGAGGATATCAATCTTCGAACGATAATCGATCGAGAAATGAAACTCGTAGTAAAGGCCATACCAATAAAATATTTTATACCAGTAATGAATCTGATAAAAAAAACGAAAGTGTGAATGCAAATCCAAGCGAAATGCAGTTTTTTCGATCTTAAACATAACATTTTAGCATTGCAAGGCAAGGCAAAATTTTTAGTATTGTACATCGGAAATAAGAAATATTTTTGGTTAATAGACACTGGAGCATCTTTATCTGTTATTAAAAGTGATGCTTTACCAAACAATAGCAAAGTAATTAGAGATGAAACCATCATAAATGGTATTGGAGGTAAAATTAGTTCATCTGGGTTTGTTCAACTTAGTTTGACTCATCGTGATGACCAACACTTTGTTGACTTTAATATCAAGCTTCATGTTTTTGATAACATACCATTAAAGGCGGATGGAATATTAGGTTTAGACTTTCTGTGTCAATATTCTTCAAATATCAACTTAGAGACTTATGTCATTAGCCTATCTAAATATGGAAAGTATTATTCATTAGAACTTAGTGATATCATAGATTACTCAGCTGAGGTGTTACATATCCCAGCACGAAGTGAGTCGATACATTATTTACTATTAAATGTTGGAAATAAAGATGACTGCGTTATCCATAGTAAGCAATTAGCGGAAAATGTTTTTCTTGCGGGATGTATAGGACGAATAAAAAATAATAGATTACCGATAAAAAATTTAAACACAAACGAGCACGATATTTATTTACCAACTTTTCAACCAGACATATATTCAATTGAAGAGTTTCACTTATGTAATTTTAAACCAAATAATAACAGTTTAGAAAGAGCAAAGAGCTTATTAGACATTTTGAAATTAAATCATTTAAAATTGGACGAACGGAAATCTATTGAAGAATTATGTTCTAAATATTCGGATGTTTTCTTTTTACCCGGTGATAAACTAACGACTACAGATGTTTATGAACAGTCAATAACTATAAAACCAAATACAAGTCCGGTTTATACAAAGCAGTATCGATTGCCACGTCTTTAAAAGACGAAGTAAATAGGCAAATTCAAAAAATGATTGACAATGATATTATAGAGGAAGCAAAGAGTGAGTGGTCAAGTCCTATTTTATTGGTACCGAAAAAAAGTGGAAACGATAAGAAATGGCGACTAGTAGTCGATTATCGGAAACTTAATGACTGTATTGTAGATGATAAATTCCCTTTGCCAAGTATTACTGAAATTTTGGATTCACTCTCTGGTTCAGTCTACTTTTCTCATTTAGATTTAAATCAAGGATATTACCAAGTGGCTTTAGATAAAAACAGTAGAGAGTATACAGCGTTTACTACTAGTACTGGGCAATATCAGATGAAGAGGTTGCCTATGGGATTAAAAACAAGTCCAAGTGTTTTTAGTAGAGTAATGTCAGTTGCTATGTCTGGGTTAACGTACGATAAATGCTTTATATATTTGGATGATTTGGTCGTTTTTGGAAGAAATTTAGATATCCATAATAAAAACTTAACGGATGTTTTAGAAAGACTTAGGAAAATTAATTTGAAATTAAATCCAGAAAAATGTAATTTCTTAAAGAAAGAGATTCTTTATTTAGGGCATTTAGTATCAGGAAATGGAGTTTTACCTGACCCAGCTAAAGTAGAAGTATTAAAAAATTATCCTGTGCCAACTAATACAGATGAGGTGAAAAGATTCGTAGCCTTTTGTAACTACTATAGAAAATTTATTAAAAACTTTGCAGAAATAACGTGTCCATTAAATAGAATAACTAGGAAGCATATACCATTTATCTGGACTGATGAGTGTCAAAGTGCATTCGAAACAATGAAACACGCTTTGAGCACTCCACCTGTATTAGAATTTCCAGATTTTTCAACAAATAACGAGTTTGTCATTCAAACAGATGCCTCAGGGACGGCTGTTGGAGCAGTCTTATGTAATAAAAATATGAAACCTGTAGCTTATGCTAGCAGACCTCTTAATAAAGCTGAACTCAATTACCCAACTATTCAGAAAGAGTTAGTCGCAATTGTTTGGGCTGTAAAGTATTTTAGACCCTATGTATATGGTACATCATTTACAATTATGACAGACCATAAGCCTTTAATATATTTATTTTCAATGAAGGATCCATCAAGCAGACTACTTAAGTTCAGACTAGCATTAGAAGAATACGATTTTAAAATTTTATACGTAAAAGGAAAGGATAATAGCGTCGCGGATGCATTATCTAGGATAATTATAACATCGGAAACTTTAAAAGAAATGAATAACGAAATTTCGTTAGTTATGACAAGAGCTCAGAAGAAGCGTATAGATACGGGAAAACAATGGGATACACAAAATTTTAGTAAACCAAACGAAACGTGGCCTGATCAACCACAAGTAGTTGAGGTACTAAAAATTCCAAATAATTCTGTGGAAATGAGTTTTATAGGAAGTGATGAATTAAATAAATTAAAGAGACAAAATAATATAAATAATGTAAAGGAATGTTTTATTTATAATAATCAAAGGAAGATGTTGTATATTAATCTTAACTTTAGAGCACAATTTACGCGAGCCGAATTTGTGACTAAGTTAAGAGATTTTTGTAAGCAAATAGGTATTAATGAGCTATGCATAGTGAAGAATAAACAATATGAGAGTTTTATTCAAGATGTATTAAAAGAGATTAAAGATAATAAGGATTGGACCGGTCCACGTATTTATGTATTGAGAGGAGTCAGAAGAATTGATGATGAAGAAGAAAGAAAGTATATTTTACATGATTTTCATCTACTACCTACCGCAGGACATGCAGGGGTACGTAGGATGACTAATAATATTAAAAGAAAATTTTACTGGCCAGGTTTAGACAACGATGTAAGACAATTTGTTAGTAAATGCGTTAAATGTCAGAAAATGAAGCATTGTAGGTATGTCAAGGCGCCCATGGAGATAACTACAACGGCTTCTCATGCTTTTGAAAAGATCTATTTGGACATCGTAGGTCCATTAGAAAAAGACATTGAAGGAAATTCTTATATTATGACACTGCAGTGTGAACTTACTAAGTTCGTAGAGGCCTATCCTTTAAAAACGAAGGAAACCGTAAGTATAGCTAAAGCATTAGTTAATAATTTTATTTTAAGATATGGAATACCTAATATCATCGCGACTGATCGTGGAACCGAATTTGTATCTTCAGTAATGGAACAGGTATGTAAACTTTTAGGTATAAATAAATTAATGTCTACAGCGTATCACCATCAGTCCATCGGTGCGCTCGAAAATTCACATAAAAATTTAGGTGCTTTCTTAAGAATACAGTGTAATGGTCAAAAAGACACATGGAGTCATTGGCTACCATTTTGGTGTTACAGTTTTAATAATACTGTTCATACGGAGACAAAGTACACACCATTCGAACTGGTATTTGGTAGAGCTAGTATAATACCATCTAGAGTTAGTCAATATATAGAACCACTTTATAATTCAGAAAATTATCCTTTAGATCTTAAGTATAGGTTACAAGTAGCACATCAAGATGCTCGTAATAATTTACTTATAAGTAAGCAAAAACGTAAAAGTTGTTATGATAAATCAACAAATAATGTGACATATAATAAAGGACAATTAATTTTAATGAAAAATGAAATTGCTAATAAGTTAGATACTCAATGGGAAGGTCCATTTGTTATTTTAAATGATTTAGGTGTTAATGTAGAAATATTAAAAAATAACAAAACCTATTTAGTCCATAAAAATAGAACCAAACCATTTGTAACATAAACTACATACATAATTAAATTAACTTTAAGTAAAAAAAAAAAAAAAAAAATTGTATCAACATTTTTTTTTTCTATTTCACCCCCGAGGTGAGGTGTAGTAAGCTACCTATAGTGTAATGTCTTTGACCCTATCCATATATGTAATGTATCTTCTATTAATATATAACAATCTTGTACTCTTTTAGTCAGTAATTAAAGGTAATCGCTTGAGAACAGTTGTTTCAATAACATAACATCCCCACAACGAAGGTGTAGTAAGAAGTAGGAAAATAATAATTAAAATTGTTGATTAATGATCCCCATAATACGCCATTTAGTATTCACTATTTTGGCGCGTAAAGTGTCGTAAAAACCAACCTTTGGACCAGTTACCCTGCGCACAAGTGACTGGAGAGTAATCCACTGAGTCACAACACAACATTAAGGGCGGGTTGCTTCAGCCTCACTTGACGTACACGTAAATGTTAAAAATGGCGATACCAATTTTGTTTTCTTCTAGCAGTCTTAATAACGTTGAAAACCGGGGTATTTATGCCATAAACAACGCTTCATATTTTACGTACGTTAAACATCTTCTATCGTTATTTTTTGACGTACGTATGTAACAATAAAAGATTGTTTGAAGCAACCCGCCCTTAATGAGACAAATACACGACAAAAAATACGATAGCAGTATTTTATTAAACTCTTATGCACTTTAATCAAAAGATCTTTGACATGAATTTAAGAATCCTACATATTGTTTTTTCTGAACCTTGTCATTTATTCGTGCTTAACATAATATTGTAATAATTAAAGATAACTATTATACCTTCTGAATTCCTTAACAAATTTGTACGCTTTTAAGTGCAGAATAATGGTCATCATAATTATATTATTTTTATCACCTTTATAACACCAATATTCTCTCAAAGAAATAAATTAATTATTTTTAATAAAACCCCGTTTCCTTCCCCTCTGTACAGTTAAAGCGTTACGTTGCACAATACATTATGTTTTAAGTAAACTCCCATTGAAGTGATTAAATGGTCAGGCATTACTATAATCCTGCGTCTGCGCAGCCTGATTTACTTGTGTTGCGCACGCGACGAACTTAATCGTCTGTCCATACCAGGTCAATGCGTCAGCTTAACAATAAACATACCTCTTCAGTTTATCATAACTTTATCATGAAATCTTAATGCTTGATCTGGGTGTGGTAGGTAGAGGTAGCCATTCGCGATGTCAAGTTTAAGCAGAGATATACAGTTGGATTTGTATTTTATAATCATGTCTTGACCATACTTAAAAGTACGGTCAAAAAATGATCCTTGGTATTGATTTTGAACAAACTTTATTCCATCACCATCAGCCGGAAGATGTCCACTGTTGAACAAAGTCCTCCTCCTAAGCACGCCACAATGCACGACAACTTGCCATTTGCATCCACTGGTTGCCCTCAACTCTGACGATATCGTCGGTCCACCTGAAACATTATTTAGAAGGCCCTTATTTCAACTCATTGACCCATTAATAAAAAATCAAATGATACCAAAATTTTATATTCTTGTTGGAGATCCCAAATTAGTTTATGCCTGAAGCAACGGTTGCTTACTACTTTAGGTTAATCGCAGTGATCACAGATGGCGCTAAAACAGCGCATGTGTATCGTTAAGTTATATTTTATCAGTAAAATGGTGAAACTTCTTTCTGCCCTCCGTGCAAGTAAACAATAAATACATTGAATTGCAATGAATATGTACAATAATAGAGTGTTAACTTAGCACGTGCTTTGGTGACACATGCGAGCAATTAGTCCCTGAAAACGAAGAGCCAATGTCACGCTACACAGCGGCACTCACCAAACTGAATTATTAAATTAAATTGAACTCAAATTGTACAATTAAAAGTATTTATATTTATTTGTCGCCCCGTGAAAGTTGTTTCAATTTAATTGAACTCATAAAAGTAATTGTATTTATTTGTCTTTCACTGCAAGTCGTTTTGTTCTGACTTAATTTATTGTACCTATTTGGAAGATTTTAGTTATTTATTTTAAATGGTACCTGGATGTTAATAGACCCATTAATTGTAGGTAAGTAGTGCTTAAAGTTCTAAGTGTTAGTACTACTGATTAAGTCCAAATGAACGGGAATGAGAGCAGTTTAACGAACACTAATTCTGAGTTGGACCGTGTTACATTAATTACTAATCGTTCTTACCTCATGTTCAGTTTAATTAATACCGCTTCTGTGTGTGAATCTTAGATGAATAGGGTTAGGGTGCACGTAGACGGCGTAGCCTCCACGAGTGACGTCACTCAAGTAGGAACGTTCAGTGCACCCTGGACGGACAACCTCGCTACCATCTTACACCACGACCAGTCTTCTTGTGAGTGATAGACCAAGAATAATGTGTCATGCCGATACGAAAAAGAAGATGGATAGGCAGAAGATGTTTACTTCTTTTTAGAGTTCTATAAGAGGTTCTATAAGTGAGGCTCGTAGCTATGTGGCTACCCCGCAGATCAGTCAATCTGCGAGGTTAAGCCGTGCTCGCCGCGGTCAGTCTTATGATGGGTGACCGTTTTCACATGTCGATACCCCGCCGTGCTTCAGAAGGCACGTTAAACGGTTGGTCCTGCGCTTGATCTCTCTCCGGTCGTGTCGGTCTACCGTCCCATCGGATTATGAGAGTGAGGGAACAGGGAGTGCACCTGTGTCTGCGCGCATACTTTTGCACTGTAATATCTCCTGCGTAGTTGGCTAGTCTCAGCTGAGACAGGCCGCCGTGACCGAAATTCGGTCAGGAGGACATTATTATTACTGTCATAGAACACTTGGGTCCTTTGACAAAGTGCTAGATCAATAGAAAGTTAATTGAATTTAAAATATACGGGATTGACACGTCATAGATTACATGTTCGACACAGTATGTCATCCCCATACATTTATCATTATATTCGATTGGTATACGTCAAGCGTTTTGACACTTATCTAAGGGTCTGGTCCCGTGGCTGATGAAACTGGCCCTCTTATTCATAAACGAAGATAATAGGTACTCAAATTACCATAAGCCCGTCCTAAGTCTATTCACATCTCTATTCTTTGATATGCAAACGACAGTGACAGGTATAATTTAGTCCAGGTTTTAAAGTGACATCCTTTATGAATGAGAGGGTGATCGTTTATTCCTGAGGTCCAACGTACTTTTCTGCAATATTCATTATTTTTTATGAATGCTACCGAGTAAATACAAAACTCTCTCTCTCTCTCATTAAATATACGTGTGTTTGACCCCGATTAAAAGCAATTACAGGTTACAATGAGAAAAATATGGATGTAAAGGCTCTTAATAAACGGGACTAACTCTATTACCCTTTCAGGGATTACAAGCAAGATCTTAATACATGTCATATGGCCTACACCTTGAGGTTCACATGGCTCGCAATGACAAAATTCTTAACAATTTAATCAACAATTTTGAATAACAAGTAGCAATTTCTAGTCGTGTACTTCGTAACTTTATTTAATAACAGTTTTCGTTCAGAAACCGATGCCTGTCATTAAGAGGGCGGGAAGGCATGCCTCACACAGCTGGTACACACTCGAACAAGTCTAAACTCATAACTGTTACATAATCGTCGACTATTATGTCTTCGTGAATAAGAATTTGAATTATTAAGTCATACGTATCACGTCTGGGTTTTCCTATAAGGTAGGCAGGATGAAGTAGGTAGGTATGTTGCATATTTATATTTAATGTAATAAGGATCGAGCAAGTGATCAAAACTCATTTAGGTATTCTAAAACATCAACGACAGTCTATGGTGCCTTAGAAGTATTAAAAAACTATACGAAGAATTACTGTAAAAATCGTAATAGTATTACAGATATATATAGATATGAATATAAGATTCTAAATGTCTTTATTATTTATTTAATCTATTCTCTTAAAACTTTAGCTTGTCCTTTTACTACAAACAGCGCCATCTTGTACGTTACTATTGAACTACTTGACGTTTAACTTGCAAGTTATTAGCTATTCAATAAACAGGGAATTTTCTTGTTATTCTATTCATTTGACACATCCAGTACATATGTAGGTAAATTTAAAATTGAGAATCTTTTAAAAAACTACCAAGTATGTTGGTACAGTTAGGTACTTCAATATTGCATAGTCGCATACCTACGTGTACACTATACACGCCTGTTTAATCGTAGTACCTGTAGCCTTTAGGAAGTGATATACACTCCATATTTCACAAATAATCTATTTTTATTTAGGGAGCCATCATAGCCGTGGCGGACCTAGGGAGAGGACTATGTCGACCAGTGGACTGCAACGGGCTGATGATGATAGCCGTGGCAAGCTACAATAGAGAAGTAAACCCAAAACCTCAGGGCATGGGATTGACACATGAGAAATGTCACATTTTTAATTACCGGGGTTTGAACACCCGACACTTGAAACTAATGAAGATGAACTTCAGTTAATTTAATTTAATGAAAAATTATAAATTAATTATATTATAGGTACAGTCAGTATCATAAGTAGCTTAACTAAAATAATTGAAAGCAACAAACATCAATTCAAGTATTTTTTTCAAATTATAGAAACGTCCAAATCATGATCTGAGAATATTTAAGACATTTTACTATAAGAAGCCGTGTGGTATCCGACCTAGAATTGGCCACCCCCTTTCCTCCCGTGGGTGTCGTAAGAGGCGACTAAGGGAAAATCCAGAAGATGGGTAGCAAGGTTTTCTGTAACTTGACCACCAAAACTGCGATCCCCAAGCCGCTTGCCAAGCGTGGTTCATATGGCATCCCCTCCCCCCCCCTCTAAATGGGGGAGGCCCTTGTTCAACAGTGGACATCTATCGGCTGATGAGGATGACTATAAGAAGCTGTTCTTTAATTATTGGAATATTAAAAAAATTACATGTTCAGCTACTTATGGTGCTGACTGTACGTGCCTAGCGTGACATTTGATTGGTTTAAAGTTGGGGACTATAGAAACCTCTATATCAAGACGTGTCCTATTAATTAAGATAAGGTTTGTGTCAAATTTTGATGTGCACTGTAAAATAAGTGATATTTCACGCAACATTCGAAAAATCCATGACATACGAGCTTGTGTTGTCACGGCATTGCGCGTGACGTGCTCAGCTTAGCGAACTTAATATTTGTCAACGTGTGTATAAGGTTACAGTCAATTTAATTACAATTTGAAACTTTATTAAACTGTTAATCAACTCTTAAGTAAGTAACTCCATGCCCCGTTAGGTTACTCATTTTAAAAAGTTTTTAACTGTGTCTAAAAATAGGTATACATAAGTGCTAAAAAAAAACAGTTGTTACTCAATTGACTTGCGTTCGATTTACAAAAAAATCTAGCTAAAAACCTATTTAATTTGTGTAGATATCGAATCATGATAATTATGTACACGAATCAATACGATGTCCGCATTTGTATTTATTATTTATTTTTCTTCTTTTCGCCAATCAGCACCTCGTTTGCCTGCTCCTATATAGTTTCCTGACTTATAATAACAGCCTATAACTGTTCTACTACAGGTCAAAGGCCTCTTATATAGAGAAGGATTGAGCATTGATCACCACCCTAGCTCACTGCGTTACCACATAGGAATTAGTATTATGATGAGCGGTGAAATGTGGGTTATACAAACTTCTGATAAAGGAGAAAAATACTCCAAAAAAATAAAAAAAAACCCTCTAATCCGTGAGCATGCAAGAAAATACCAACATTCTAAACGCTCATTGTAATGTATTATGAGCTCCATATCATGCCCAAGACATTAACCAGTGAATATAATAGTGATATACCCACACTATCGATTTACCCACACGCAATCTGACAACGATTAATAATGTCCCTGAGTGACGGAAGAGGACAGAGATATATACGTTTATCAGTTATACCCAGTCAGAATCTGGTGTCGGTAACTGCTGATTTACTATTGGCTGGCACGCGACCTGCAGATATCAGCTTAATGGAGGATACGTATAGACTGGTGGCTTAGATCTTGACGTGTTCACCTACACAGTGGCTTAATCGCACTAATATTAGGAGTAGGTAGAGAGGTTTTTTTTTAAGCGGTAAACGATTTTACTGTCTCTAAGCGCGACTGCTGAAAATGAGGTCCTGGGTCCGAATCCCGGGTCGGGAAACGTGTTAATGGGTTTTTATATTAGGTTATTCTCAGTAGTAGCACGGGTCTGGATTTGTGGCCGGTTGATGGCAATAGGCTCGCCGTCTATTCCATTGAGACCTATAAACATAACTGGCGGAATGTGGGTGTACTATATGTATACCCCTGCCTGCACCTTCGGGGAATACAAGCATAATAATATTTATGTATGTAAGATTTTGGATTGTGAGTTTACCACTATTAAGTACGACTTTTACTTGTTCTTATAATAAGAGTAAAGTTACCCAGTAGTGGATAAAGTCGGGCTGTTGTTGTTGTACTAGCAACCAGTCAACCCACCTACCAATAGGCTAACCTTTATGCCTTAGTGTAAGCACTCCCAGTAATTCACGGTGACAGTGGTAACCTGTTTCTAGAGCTCCACAGCACACCTAACTTACCACCCAGTGCCAATGAAATGCAAAAACAAATGAAAAAATATGCCTACATAAATGTTAAATGACTAATAATACTCACACGTATACATCAAGTGTAAATCCCCTTATTTTTCATGTTGCCCATGAAGAACGTCATTTTAAATTTTTTAGCAGCTAGTGCTTATCATGAACCGGTAAAAAATTAACAGGTTTCAAGTTTGTTCGTCGTGTCAAAGGTTTTACAGACCGTTTTAGCAAGTCTGCAGATGTAGAACTGTATCTAGTGGATGTTACAACCTGTTACGACATGTTACTCTGTCGATGAGAGGTCGTTAATATAGTATGGTACGTCACAAAAATGACACGTCGATCGAAAATACCATGTAGGTAAGTTCGGGCGTTGTCAGCAAAACTGTTGATATGACAACCTGTATTTGGATAGAAGCGTGTGTAAACTTGTTCAGGTGACCTATTGTACTTTCAACATGTGGGTCTAACAAGATGTCCTGTCGCTCTCACGCCAGTTTAGTTTGTGACATGCCTTAGCTTACATTTTGGGGTAACATAAGTGAAGACAGGTTACAGGTTATGTTGGTTGAGGATTTTTTTTATTAAAATTGTTCTAGTATGTTATTTTTCTAGGGTTTGCGCAGGGTATACAGGATAAATTCCAAGCTCTGAGCTAATCGGTTCGTACTTACGTACATAATCATCATCAGCCGGAACTTTCGGCTGATGATGATGATGAGGTCTTCCGGCCCGGAAGACCTCCCCTTAGAACGCCACAATGAACGACAACTTGGCATTTGCATCCACCAGTTGCCCGCAACTCTGACAATATCATCGGTCCACCTGGTGGGAGATACGACCCCAAATTGCTTTTTTTTAACCTACCAAGTTCATATACCTATGATAAACAGATCGGAAAAAAGTCGGAGTAGTTACTTTTTCCCGATCCATTTATCCTGTGAAAAACATCTTATTTAATAGATTTAGATAACAAAAGATTAAATAGCAAAGAAGATGTCTTTCACATTTTAAGTAACACAACAAGTCTCACAAATACATGTTCAAAATCTTAATCATCTGCAAAACGCAACCTAACTAGTCGAAAGGTAACATTTACAATTACTAAATAAAACCTTTAACTTTCAATGTTCGTTTTTTCGATTTATAACTGCTCACGATTGCGTCTACAAATATTGGATGTTACCCAGTGTTGCATGCCACGTCAACTGGTAAAGGTTAATTAGAGATCAGTGAATTTGACCGAAAATCGTTTAACCCTTATTAAAACACAAGCGACTCAATTAATGCTTAACGTCTTACTTTCTGGAACTGCTATTAACTTTTTCGAGGATTTTTTATGTCCGTCTGATTAGGTCTTGAACTTGACAAAATAAAACAGTCCATTTTAATACTTGCTGGGTTCAAACCAAATATTTTAGCACTTAGATTAGTACTTAAAGTATTTGCCTTTCCAAGTCTGCCTCGTTGGTGTAGTGGTTGCTAAGCGCTAAGCTCAGGTACTGGGTTAGATTTCTGAGTCGGACAGTGCTATTTGGTTTTTCCATTAGGTAATTCTCAGTAGCAGCACGAAGTCTGGATGGAGGCAATAAACTCGCCCCCTATAACATTGGGATCTATAACATAACTGCAAAGGTTGATGGATGCTTGCCAGTTCTTATTCGAAGAACTGTCAAGCATCCATCTTATTGCATTACAGCATTAATCTGTAATTAAACTTTGGGTTGTTCGTTTCAGTCAATTAAAGATTACATTTTCGATTAGAAATTATGGTCTAACATCACCAGTACACTGAATTTGTGTGGCATGCAACCTTCTCAAGATAAGAAAAAGCTTTTGGTTTGCGCTGAGACAGTAAAAGACTTTATTTTTAATGCAAATGCACGGCAAAGGTGTTTCGTTTGACGTCCATCATGCCATAAGCCCGTAACAAACTCGCAGACAGACCCCACTTTTTCACAAAACGTCAAAATGATATTCTCTGTTAAGTAGAGCAGTAAATTAATTTGAAATCCTCTAGTTAATTAAGTCCACCTATATATTACGGTTATGTCAATTTTCTCCCATCAATCAAGGGTCTGAAAGGTTAATTGGCTTGTAAATTCTGTGCTTATTCGCTTATCCTGTCACAATCAATCATTTCAAGGTAGGATGTGTAACTGGCACCTGTTTTACTTAGCTCTAACTTGTGGGCTGTGGAAGTCACGGAGTACTTGTATTGTTAGGGGCTCGTAGCTTAATTGTAGATCTTTAATGTTAAGCTTCTTCTTCTTCTTATCGTATGGTTGATGAACAACCTGGCGTCAGAGTTTAAACCGCCTCTAGGCCTCTGACATGGTTTTACACACCGTTGAAAAATCGCTCAGGTGTGCCGGTTTCCTCACGATGTTTTCCTTCACCGTTTTTAGCAACTGATAACTAATGTATAGTACGCACATGAATTCGAAAAAACATTGGTGCGTGCCGGGGTTTGAACTGGCGACTTTTGACTTGGCAGTCCAACGGTCATACCACTCGGCTATCAGTGCTTACTGCGGTCAGTTTTCAGATGGGTAATCTATCCGTGCTGCGAGCACGTTAAGCTGTTAGTCCTACGCCTGGTCCCTTTTCGATCGTCTCGTATATGTATACCTAAAGCCACATTTCAAAGGGACCAAGGCATTTCTATCAATAAACGCAAGAAATTGTTTCCAAAGAATAAAGTAACAGAAATTACGTAACAAAATATTTAAATAACTAATAATAAATTGTCAAATAGTCCTCCTAGATCAAGTTCCGATTTTTAGGAGGACCCTAGATTCAACTTCAGATTTTTGTGTTTGTATGTGTGTACGTGTAAGACAAAAGCTTCACCTTGTCTGCTAGAGACAATTGATAATAAATTGTGGCTAACTTCACGCGGCTACTCGCACCGAAGAGCATTTAATTATACGGGTTGTCCAGTAAGATGCGGGGCGTCAAATACATCAGACGTATGCTACACATTCATTCACTTTAGGTACTGTGAACCACACGCTAATCCCCAATACATTAGGCTAGTATTTATGTGTAATGGGTGCCGAACTTTTCCTATTTAGTTTTGCATTAAGCTATATTTTAGCAGTCACATTTTTAGTTAATCGTGTCTTACAATAACTGCAAAACTGGATATAAAGATACCTAGCATTATCATATCTTTAAATTCCATAAAGACTTGTAAATGTACAAGCACTTCGGTAATCAAACCTACATCTTTAAGATTCTCACTACAAAGTCCATAGTTACTAGACGTCAATTTATTGTTTTGGCTGGCAAAGCAAAATAGTATTGAAAGCATTTCCGGCGAAAATATACTTATAGTTTTTAGATAAAATATTAAATAGGTAGGTCAAAGACGTTCCTTCAAATTGGAGTTTTGTTAATAGTTGTAAATGTCAGACATCTCGTAAAATGTCCATTCTTCAATGCTTCCGTTAGAAGAATACAGTGCAAACTGTCTAGCAATGCGTATCTGTTTGCAATAGATTATAGCCATAAATATGTAACAAGCATGCTTACATTTCGTACGAAGCGTAATCACCAATCTGATATTTGTTTAAAGGTATAAAGACATGCGTAGAAAGTTAATCTGTAAAATGCCATAACTAATCGTTTAGTAAACAAATATATATGAAGCAGTGTTCACGGTTAAATAAAATCTAACACAGACTTTTTGCAATTGCAACCTCCTTTATTTATCATGTTGCCACAATAAAAATATAGTGTCAGTATTGTAATTAAAAAACAAATTGAAATCATAAATTTATTTTTAGAATGCAATTATATTTACAAAAAATTCAATTGTTGTTCTTAGTTATTTTTTATTAAACCTGTGTTTGTAACATAACGAATAAATATGGCTAAATAAATAAATTGAGAGTGCAGTTATTTTTACTTTAATCAATTGAGGGTATCACAAAAATAATTTGATAGATTTAGCAGTTAATACAAACGATCTAATCTAATGATTGTCAAACAATAAGTTATGTGAAACAAAAGAATAAACTTAGTATTCTTAAGTGTTAAATACAATGAACAGATCAACATTTGGTAGGAAATCGGTGAGTTATAATTTTTCCTTGCAACAAAATACACAACTGCAATTGTTTTTCTGATTGGTCGGTCGTTTAAAAATACGTTGCATAATTTTGTGAATAATAAAGAATGTATAAACAAATGCTGTCTATGTAATTCATTTTTATTAGTATGAAAAACTATTTTATATAATAAAAAATACGTTGCATAATTTCGTGAATAATAAAGAATGCATAAACAAATACCGTCTAAATTTATCATTTATTCTTGTGTAGAAAACTATTTTGTCTCATAAATTTAATACGTTGCAGTTGTAACTTCTAACGTATTTTTAATAGTATAAAATACTATGCTTTGTGGCCGTTGAATTGGAAAGCATTGTCAGGTGTTAGAATAATAATTATGTATTCTTTGAATAGATAACACACATAGATGGGTAATACATGGACAATGTACAGTCGATATAATGTACTATCGATTTTTTGAACTGTCGATGTAGCGTACCATCGATTTTAGTGTACTATCGATATAATGTCCTCCTGACCGAATTTTCGGTCACGGCGGCCTGTCTCAGCTGAGACTAGCCATCTGCGCAGGAGATATTATAGTGCACAAGTATGCGTGCAGACACAGGTGCACTCCCTATTCCCTCACTCTCATAATCCGATGGGACGGTAGACCGACACGACCGGAGAGAGATCAGGCGCAGGACCAACGGCTTAACGTGCCTTCCGAAGCACGGTGGGGTCTCGACATGTGAAAACGGTCACCCATCACAAGACTGACCGCGGCGAGCACGGCTTAACTTCGCAGATCGACTGATCTGCCAGGTAGCCGCATAGGTACGAGCCCCACACTGTCGATATAGCGTACTATCGAATTGGTGTACTGTCGATGTAGCGTACCATCGATTTGGAGTACTGTCGATTCATTAACCCGTCGATGGAACGTTTTCGATACAGCGACCGACGATGTATTGACTGTCGATATTATGAACCAGACCCATACAGAATATATACCTAATACTTACTAATACATTTATATATTAGTTTTAATTGTGTTAGTTTAAGGTTCTAAATAGTTGTATAATACTCACTTGCCTTTCTTAGTTGACCGCCTCGGTGGTAAGCGCGACTGCTGAGCATGAGGTCCTGAGTTCGAATCTCGGGTCGGGCAAAGTGCTACTGGGTTTTTCCATTAGGTCCTAATTCAGTATCAGAGCCTGTATTATGGTAACCAGACAACTGATTAACATACATATATTTCTAAATACATACATAATAAAGATAAATGTTATGTTATATTCTGAATATTAATATTGTCTGGTAGGATAAAGATGTCCAACAATACCCCTGCCTACATCTTAGTCGAAAAAGTTTTTATTTACAGATATGTTATTGTTTAATCAATGTTTAAAAAAGAAGCTTTCTGGAATAATCGCATTCCTGATACGCTCCATAAAAATATCTTGCACATCTCTGAGTACGGATGAGCCACGAATTACAAAAACGCCCCCTCATCAGGTGCCGGTGGCAATTAACCCCGTAACGGACTTGTCGACACATTTTTACCCAACTAACAAAAGGAGGGTAATGTTTTTCGTTTTTTTTTATAAGGAGGGAACTTTATTTACTTATGTATAACATAACAAACAAATCATGACAATTGTGACTATTCCTTTTATACGGATTAACCTAAACCTATTCTAGTTGGAATTTATTATTTTAATAAGGCGTTGTTGACCGTCTAACATTTAGGAGAACAGGGTAACAATAACAACTGCTTAACTAAAACTGAATGTGTAATTTCAATCATATTTATAATCTATTTGAATTTAAACCACAAAATAATTATGTTTTGTAATTTCTGTGTTACGCCTGCCTGCTGCTTCGATACCGACGTTTCGATATTTTTATAATTTAGTATTGTTAAGCTAGGGCCTAATATTGTAATGCCTGCATTAGTCAACATACTGGGTCGACCGTCATGTTGGTGTCAAAACAAATTGGAATTGTACCTTAAAATAAAAGACGAATACGTCGAATATTGTCTCACAAAATGTGAGTGTCAAATGCACTAATAAGCGACGACTTGATTGGTGCAGTGGATAAGCGATTAGACTGCTGCGCTAAGGGTTGCGGGTTCGATTCCCGCACGGGACAAAAATTGTGCGATCCGCAGATGTTTGTCCCGAATCTGGGTGTTTTTGTGTGTGATATATCATGTTTGTGAAACGCACCCAAGATCAAGGAGAAATTCCTAGTGCGGGGCAACGTTTTAAAAAAAAAATACCTACCCCTTCGAAATACAGGCGTAACGGTATACGTATATATGATTATATTGTACATAAACAATGGGAGTCCCGCTGTGATCCTCGTGGCACAAGGCCTTGGGGTACCCCTTAGTATGTCCAATGAACAAAAACACATTAGAATAAATTACTAACAGCTTTTTATTAGCAACATGTATAACGGACACCCATGACGATCTTGAGCATGCCCGATCCAACTAACTACGTTTAGCCCCATAATTAATTAACTTTTAACCTTCAACCATTTTTGTCAGCAACACAAAGAAAAATGAAGAACCTTTTTACATAACTTAGTGCAATGAACTTGTAATAAATAATTCTTGCAGTATTTCGAAACCTTTTTTTTAGTTTTTTGCATTTTCACACTATCGTATTATGCCTGTATTATCTATTTTAACTATAAAACAAACATGGTCATATAGGATGAAAAAACACGTAATTGGTTCCTTCTGCTTGATTTAATCATCCCTATTAAGTATGAATGCGATTAAATGATTGGCATTACCATCAGTGAAAAAGCATTGAACATTTAACCTAGAGATCCTTGGGGTGTTTCCCCTTTTTAAATTTCTTTTATGTACACGATATTTTATATTTACTAACACACGGTTTTACATATATTAAATATACATTGCTGGCAAATACACAGGCATCATAGAACTTTTTAAGATGAACATGTCAATTACTTAAAAATTTATTAAATTTATGTATACTTGTTGAATTTGAGAGAATGTGCCGTGTGGTATCCGGCCTAGAATTGACCACCCCATTTCCCGTGGGTGTCGTGAGAGGCGACTAAGGGAAAATCCAGAAGATGGGCAGCAGCGTCTTGTGTAACTTAACTACCAATACTGCGATCCCCAAGCCGCTTGCCAAGCGTGGGGATCCCATTGTATAAGTCAAGTTAATGTGTAGCATTAATATAATTACAATGTGCATTTTATAGCTTAAACAAAAGTGTAGATGTTTGTAGTAGATGGATAGTCCAAACCTGAAACCACTAAATAGGAGGAAAACGCTTTGATCTTAAATAACTGGCTTGTTGGTCTAGTGGTTAGTAACCCTGACTGCAAAACCGGAGGTCTATCTATATTATGTATGTATTTAGAAATATATCTGTATGTTTATCAGTTGTCTAATTACCATACAGGCTCTGCCTAGCTTGGAATCAGATGACAGATGATGTGTGAGCTGTCCCAAAATATTATTAATATTAACTGGGAGAAGAGCAAGATAAGAAAGGGACTGTTTTAATTATAGTAGTGGTTTTAGAGACAATGCAGAGATTAGTTTTGTTCACATGAAGTGTTTTATTTATTTGATATCATGATCTAAAGAAGGCACTGCTGTCATGCTTGACTATACCTTTTAATAGGTACGTACTATATCTAATTTTCGTTTAATATTGTGAACTAATAAAGTTAGAATTGAGACTAAAGTTAACTATTCAAAACCTTCTTTGTTTTGAAACAAAAGGTTATGAATAGACTGTATAGAGTCATTTTAAATTTAATTCTAAAATAATTCACAAAATGTTTTAGATGAAATTTAAATGATCGTTTACATTTAAAAAAATGTATCTACATAATTCAGTCGAATCATGAAGCCATAAAAATGGTAACGATTTGACATTCAGAATTTTAATTATTCCTGTGATGGCACACTTATTTATTATACTTGTATAAAGCCGTATATATTGTATATTGCAGTAAATACATTAATAGCCTTCGCAGTCACGCAGTCTGGTAAAAACATAACTGTACAAGTCGCATTCTTTTATAAACTATATTATAGGTAGGTACATTTTTTTCGATCAGCACTAGTATTTAATGTTGTTTTAAAAGCTCTATGGAAAGAGATGATTGTATGTTATAAGAAGATAGTTGTAGCTAACTATGAACACCAAATGAATACTCTACATCTACCGAAAGAATACCTATTTAGTTTTCGATTATCAATGACTATTTATGATGATGAAATTGGTATCGCAGCAAAAGGCATAGATTAAGGGAGCCCTATACTGCCTTATACTGATGATGAATTATGCAGATAATTTTAAAAAGTAACTAATCATCGTTGTGGCTATGTTTAATTGTATACCCATATTAAATAGTTCCCCCCTGGCCCGGTTCGCCCCTCCTTAGTAGACCTGCATCCCCCAGACTCCTCCGGGGGATCCATATCAATACCGGGCTTAGTGTGGACGTCCAGTCAACATGGGCCACTCAGCACCAGGAACCCCGACCTCAAACCATCCTCCGTTCCCGACCTCCGAGTAGCCGGATTACGTGCCGTGTGGTATCCGGCCTAGAATTGACCACCCCCTTTCCTCCCGTGGGTGTCGTAAGAGGCGACTAAGGGAAAATTCAGAAGATGGGCAGCAGCGTCTTCTGTAACTCCACCACTAATACTGCGATCCCCAAGCCGCTTGCCAAGCGTGGGGATTATGGCAAACCCCCCCGCCTTAACGGGGAGGCCTATGTTCAACAGTGGACGTCTTTGGCTGATGATGATGATGATGATTAAATAGTTAGCACAGGATACTTGTCTTTGTACAGAGTATGGGCAGAATGAGTACCTAATCAAATGTATTAGAATACTGTTTTTATATTGTAATAAAATCTAAATGAGGAGATTAAGTTCGTTTGTCCGTTCGATCATTATTTTGTTTGATATCAATTTTATGTCACCAATATAGGCAAGTGAGTGTAGTGTTCCTACGGTAGGTATTACCTGTAATAGACAAATAATATTATGACACTCTCTATCTAGTGTTTTAGTCTAGAATTTTACACTTGGACTTATTACAAAATTAATAAATATTTGTTGATTAAATATTTGGACTGAAATTTTACTAGATAGGTCGTAAATACATAAATTATTCAAATAATAATACATATGCAAATTAGCCAAAAAATACCATCTTGAATAAAATACAATTTCAGCGTGCGCTAAGAAATGATTAATTTATCAAAGAATATGATTAATTTATTTTGTGTCAAAAACCAAAATAATGAAAATAATAATAATTGTCCAATAATTTTAACAAAATCTTCGGAACCACATTAAATATTGAACATCGCACTTGACCCAACCATTTACCAACAAAACACTGAAATTGATAAATAATAATGAAATAGCGTACCACGGGCAACATCGCTGCTCACTCCACTGACCATTTTCTGAGAAGCTCGCTTAGCCAGTGCACACCTTCCCAGAAAACGGGCGATCGTCCGCGGAAAATGCATTATCCATTCCATGTATGTTTTACTCCATTTCTGAGTATTTCGACTAACGTTACGTAGAAAACTAGTTATGTTTCGCAGTAGCGCTCTTGGATGGTAACAATAAAAAGATTATGTTTACAGTTGAATGGACAGCGACCCCGGGTAGATAGGTTCATAGCTCCAAGGGAGAACTTCCCGGAACTGTGCAGGAAGATGAGGTGGGCGGCTCAGGAGAAGGGCGCTGACGACGTGTGGGTGAGTAATGAGAACAGTACGGCCGACGTATCTTGGCGGTCCTGAAGTTAGCCGATTAGCTGTGCAATAGATATTTTTGGAACGGAATGGTCTATTGCGCAGCTAATCGGCTAACTTTAGGACAGCCAAGATACGTCGGCCGTGTTGTACCTCCTGTTAGTAAGTCATGAGGCAGTAGATCCTATGGCAGTCGCTCCGGGTAAGTACCAACTTATGTCTCTTGCAACACGACTGCTTTTGGCTGGAGGTTAATCTTGGCCCCATGATTCCCTGGTAAAGCAGTAAAAGTCCTCTGTTGAGAATAACTGTGGAAGATGGCTAATGAAAAAATCAGCTTCGGTGTCAGTTTAAGTTTTTGTTCAGCGCGACTAGAGGTACAATTAAAGCTGTGTTAATGGCGTTAATAGGCTCCCCCATTTTACATGGATCTATAAAATAACTGGCAAAATGTTCATGAACTATACTATACACGTTTTCGAAATGCAAGTTTGGCATTATTTTGTATCATAACTACCTTATCCGAGGCGAGACAGAAATCGAACGAACTATCGAACTGAACCTGCAACCCTTAGCACCGTTGGTAATCACTTTGTCATTCTTCATCATGTGCTTTTGCAACATCCATTGCCTTTCAAATTTTGAATAAGCTTTTTTTTAAATTCATACGTTCAAATAGTACTTAGATACTAATTTTGACAGTCAGGTGTCATCATTATAGTAGCCATTCATGGCATAAAACCAATGTAATAATATCTAGATGAATTTCGGACCAATAATAATAATGGACAACAACGGTTTAGCTAAAGAAAAGAAATTAAAAGATACAGTCACGAAATGGAAAATTGTATTTATTTTTTAAACTTTGAAGGTGTAGTCTTGACACATAAGCAATATTTTACGATACTAAGGACCATAGGCAGTCTTCAGCCATCTAGTGGGTAAATACAGTGCTTTATAATAAATGTAATAATAAGTGTGAAAACCAAAAAAGGGATGAAGAAAAACGCCAAGTAGACAGTGTTAACGGCCATATTGTTAAAATAGATGATTTATTTACCATAATTCCATTGTTATTGTAATAACTAGTCCACCACTGCAAATAAATGCATTGCAATATTTTTTGTGATTATAATATTTTACGTTTTCTAATAGAAATGATTAGCTATAGTTTTTTAAAAGCCGTTTTATAAATATCAATTAACTATTGGGTATTCTGTGTATGTATATATCTTTATTTTTTATTATTTTTATTATCGTCATCTGCGACATATATCTTTTGTGTCGTAGGTACGAGGAATATAATTACTGTTTGTTAACTGTTAAATATAGTTACTAAGGTATCATTTTTGAGTAGACTCCGTCTGCACCGCGTCACCAGCTCATGAATATTGGATCCGTGTGAGACTTTTACTAGTCAGATATTCTTAAATGGACATGTAAGTATAACTGGAGTTAAATGAATATGATGGACAGTACGAAAAACCGAGCCGAGTGTGACCGTTGGACTGCCAAGCCAAAGGTCGCAAGTTCAAACCCCGGCACGCACCAATGCCATTTCGAATTCATGTGCGTACTATACATTTGTTATCAGTTGCTAAAAACGGTGAAGGAAAACATCGTAAGGATACCGGCACACCTGAGAGATTTTTCAACGGTGTGTAAAGCCATATCAGAGGCCTACAGGCGGTTTAAACTGAAACCTAAAATCTGACACCAGGTTGTTCATCAACCGTACGATAGGAAGGAGGAAGTACGAAAAACCTACGAAAGCTTTAATAGTTTCAAAAAAAGAAGATACGCCCCGATTACTTCCTCTGCTTTTTTAGTTGATTTTAATTAAACTTCACTTATACTCAAGTAATTTCTTCTAATTAATTTAAGAGCTAGCTCTTGCCACTTGCGTATCATTAGTTTTTATTTGATTCCTTCATAAATGCAAGCAAAGATTCTTAGAAAATCAAATGGAATCAATCTAATTAAATTGAATATTTAAGCTTTATTACCATTTATCATTTGTACTTGTATAAACATTTATCGACAAATGATTTTCTGGTGTCTAGTAATATTATTCCCAGTTCATTAGTAAGTCAATTAGAAGTTGGCACCTTTTTGTGATTACACTTAACACCCTTTACTACGCATTTGCTGTAATAGCAAAAAATAACATACATGACGCTCGGAACATTTTTTGCTGGTTTTAAAACTCGTTGCTTTTAAATTGAGTCGATTAAACCTCTTTCAAATATATTTTATATATTCATAATACGATATATTAAATAAAATATTATCCAGTGATAAGAGAATGAATGGGGATGGAGTGAGCTTCGATGGTTTTGGCGTGCAGTACTAGTTACGTCGAATGTAACAAAAATAACAAAGCAAATAAACCATGGTGACTATGTCATGCGGGAAGAAAACATATTCTGACTTTCGAAAATGTTCTGAAGAAACTACAAGTAAAGGTACCTAACCTTAAAATGACAAGAATGTAATGTGTACAGTGGCTAAGCCGATTGGACTGCTGCGCTAAGGGTTCGATTCCCACACGGGACAATAATTTGTGCGATCCGCTGATATTTGTCCCGAGTCTGGGTGTTTGTGTATGTGATATTACATATTTGTGAAACGCACCCACTATACAGGAGAAATTCCTAGCGTGGGGCGACGTTTTATTAAAAAAAAAAGTAATCAGGAAAAAATGTAATGGGAATTATTATAAAATTCCGTGAATACATGTTTCTATTACTTTTGCTGTCACTTTAGCATGTTTCCCAAGCTACGCTTGAATCTAAATTGATAAAGGAAATTTGAAAAATGATGTATACGACTTAAACCTTATCTTCGCCTTTCTGTATCGCAGCTCTGCCATGTTATCGTGTCGCCAACTGAACTTGAAATTCGATGGGTGTGAGCAGCGACACCATAGCTCAGTTTGCAGAGCCGCCACGGAAATCATTTTTTTTTCCTTAATTTCAATACTTTCATTTCCTTTCCAGTATACAAAATACCTACAACAGAAAAGATACGCGAACTATTTAGACGAGGCCTTCGGTCTGGAGCCGATAAAGCTTGAAGCTTCCAGGCAGGATGAAGAGGATGCGGTGCAGCTATGGCCCTGCGTGCCGCGCCAGAGGAGCTACCTGTCCTCAGCTGACAGCATCCTGGATCTACCCACTTACAGCTATGCTTCTTGTATGGTTCATTTTATATACTGCTTATATTAAAGAGAAACCGTAGGACTTCACAAATGCAAATTATGATTTGAAATCTGCCGAAGACTCTCAAACAAATTAATCGGTTGTTCAAACTGCCTCGGAAACAATAGTCTTACATCAGTATTTTATTTCCGAAGACTTGCTATTTGCGGGAGTAGATTTATTTATTTCAATTTTTGGAAAAAAAAATGACTACCACAGTTACGCTTTTTAATGCAAACTTATGCAAGTCTTCGTGTAAATCAAGTAAAAAATATCTCATGCCTAGGCATCAAAGAGTAGGTGTCACAAAATCTTATTGAATTTTCCTTTACCATTGATAACATTAATAGGTACACACTACTGATAACATTAATAGCATAGCCGAGTGGTATGACCGTTCGACTGCCAAGTCAAAAATCGCAAGTTCAAACCACGGCACGCACCAATTTCTTTTCGAATTCATTTGCGTATTATAAATTAGTTATCAGTTGCTAAAAACGGTGAAGGAAAACATCGTGAGGAAACCGGCACACCTGAGAGATTTTTCAACGGTGTGTAAAGCCAGACAGAGGCCTATAGGCGTACTCTGACACCAGGTTGTTCATCAACCATACGATAAGAAGAAGAAGAATAATATAGGTACATATGGTACAGGTCTTCCTTGTAAGTGAATAGCATAGCTTAACTGCTTGACAATGATCCATTCATTCATGATGTATATCAACCGTTTTAATTTACACTTATCTTCCCTTCAGTTCCAGAGCTGCTAGACTGGTCGAACGACAACATACTGGTGGCAGCCCTGGGCAGGAACTACCACAAGTGGTCGTGGAGGTCGCAGAGCCTTATCAGCCAGGGGTTCACGGAATACGATATACACTCTTGCAAGTTCGATCCTATGGGGAAGCTGCTTATTGTTTGTATTTAATTATATTACTTACTTAACCTTGGCTTGTCATCTTTCAGCATTGCGTAGAACATTTAATAGGGTAGAATCAGTTTTTTTTTTAATCAGAACAGGATTTTTCTTATTTTAAATGTTTTTTATGTGTCACTGGGCTTGCATAACATCATCATCACTTCTGTATTCCCCGAAGGGATATGCAGAGGTGTATAGCACACCCACATTTCGCCAGTTATGTGTAGGTCCCAATGTAACAGCAGGCGAGCCTATTGCCACTAACCGGGGACAGATCCAGACTCCGTACTGCTACTGAGAATTGCCTAATGGAAATCCTAGTAACCCAGACCTCATGCTTAAAAGTCGCATTTAGTGAACACTAGACCAACGAGGTAGTCTTCCCCTGTAATTTTTCAAAAAGTGCCTTTATTGAGCAGTTCCGTTACACGACTTATCTAATGCCACTCCACAGGAATTATAGTTTAGAAACCTCGTAATTAATTTCAACCACATCCTATGTATTTCGTCATCATACGTTCCCAGCTGGGCACTGACTTCAAAATGGTGGAAGTGCACGACAACGCGCAGAGCAAGTGCATCGAGAAGAGTAGCTGCAGGTGCCAGAACGAGCAGCAGGAGTACTGCTCCATCACCGCTTTAGACTGGAGCCCCACTGGGAACTCGTTCATCACGTAAATATCAAAAAATACCTAGCTAAGAAAATTGCCCTTATTCCTTCCTCTTTTAACTTGATAAAAGAAAAGTATTGTTGATAACTATGGTTCACAAATTGCCCTACTGCAGGCCTTCTTTTATTAATTTCTTGTGATTATACTACTAACCAGTAAAACTATTATGATATGTACTGCATTAAGCTTGCAACATATTCAACATCAACTCTTTTATACATATACATACAATATATTGCTGTATTTTTGTATGAAACTTACAATTATCAATCATGCTATAAATAAAACCATTCTATGTCTATAAAGGTATATTAATTCAGTAACTAGAATTCGCTCTAACCTAGTACTGATGATAATTTGGGTCCCATAGTATGTTCAGAGATTAAAGTACGATAAAAAGAGTCAAGGTCTAACAGTCACTATTCTTTCTCCACCAGCGGTTGTTCCCGGGGCACATTATGTTCGTTCACCCGGAACGCCAGGACCATCAGTTGGTGCAGCGCCAACCGTAACGCGATCCTCATCGTCAGGGTGTCTCCGGACGCGCGTTACGTCACAGCGGCTGCGGTGAACGACGATGATGTCCTGGTGTTCTCCTGGCCGAGTCTCCAGCTGTTCTCCAGTCTGAAGTCGGACTGGACTATCAAGGTAAGTTTGGTAAAGAAGAATTTTAATGAAGATTTGTAATGACTGACGGTACGTTTAGATTTCTTTGAAGATGTGAAATTGCGCGTGGTTTCCAGAAATGTGACTCATAAATATTTTACTGCGCAATTCTTGTATGTAAATAGGACTATTTCCAGACAAAATCCTTTTTTGCAATCTGCACGTATCGCATCAAAATATTATTTATCTTCACTGAAAACATTGCCGATAACTATTATAGAAGACAGCAATATATAAGTTATTTCGTAATCAATTAATATTTGTGATATCGATAAAGATATTTTCCATGAGGAAGATGTACAGTACCTACCATCGAACCAAACATACAATTTCTCTAATGAAAAAATGGTTTTGTCGTCATCCACCACAGGCGCTAACTTGGCACCCGTGGCGCAGTGCCCTCCTTGGCATCGGAGCTGTGACGTCAAACCTCAACGCTCGTGTCGCGCTGTGGGACGCACCTACAGGAAAGGTGCGGAAACGAACACTTGGCAGGAACCACTACAGCCTGGACGCGATGCTGTTCAGCAAGAGAACTGGCGAGCTGGTGCTCAGCCTGTGGAATACAGGTCAGATTCAGACTCATTAATTCATTCACTCGTTGGCCAGGAGTGTTCACTGACAGAACTATTATAAAGCTCTTCATCTTCGAATCGGTATAAGATAATAGCCGCATGGAATAGGCCATGCCGTATTGTAGAGATGGATCAGTCAACAAGGTGTTTAGGGAGTTGTCCGTCCACGGTTCGCTGGACGTACTAAAGTATCGTCGCTCGTGGAGGCTCTCTACTTGCACCCCACTTCTAGAGAGCTAGGAAACTATGTTCAATATGGGATTATATAAGACGTGATATTTATAGCCTTTGATTCAGATTGTTTATACTCAAGATTTGCAATATGATGCAGTTTAATTGTTGTAGTGGTTGATGTTCAAACAAATAAATGAAGGTTTTACCCCCAAAACATTTTACCAAACGTCCTTAGCACACATAATACTGCTTTTATTTTTAACTAATCGTTGCGTACTGTCTTCAACTTTTTTTTTTTTTTCTGGACAATCCCACAACTCTCGCCCGTCATTGGAACTCCTGTAAGCCAGGATCTACAATGTTAACCATTAAGAACCATCGAGGCAATGAAGCTCGAGGCGTCCCAGAGAAATGACTCGACTGTCTTGGAACCCGCAACGAAATTAATCATAAAGTAATATATAGGAGTAGGAATATTACTGTCTTCAGCTTATCTATTCATCAGCATTCTGTTTTGTCAAACAGACAGGGAGTCAACGACCCCTAAGACTTGCTCTCAACTGGTGGTGATGAGTGACCCGGACACCGTGGTCGACCAGTGGGGCGAGGGCCGAACGGGGCTCGACCGCGTGCGCACCATGGTGTTCAGCCCGGACGGGACTAAACTTGGTAATATATATCTTCTATAAAAGGTTACAGAATGATATGTAGATAAATCTAATAGATTACCATGGGAATTGTCTGAGACTTATCTCGAGTAGATAAAAATAGTTTAAGTATAAATAATATTATATAATTATGTTACCTATACTAGTAACTACCTATCTTATAATAAAGGGCTAATGATATGTTGGTTTCTTAACTAATAACTTAAGAGTGTTAATTTCGCATAAACTATAATTACAAGTAATTATGAAAAGCCATCCAGCATCCTATGTAATTCAAAAATTGTACTTACAGCCGTGACGATTATATTCTATCAATTTAGTTATCATATACGGTTATCACCCTCCTTTCCACAGCAACAGCGACAGCAGACGAGGACCTGATCATCTGGAACTTCCTCCCAGAAGATAAAAGAAAAAGGAAAAAGTCGTGCAAGAAGTTCTCGGCGATACCCGTCTTTTTGGACCGGGCTAGTAGCGGCGTGTCCTTGCGGTAGTCGTGTTGTATCCTTATTTATTATTGCAGTGTTTTGTTATAAATTTGTTTATATGGTAATAAATTTTATTTAAATATAATATCTACAATTGATTCATTATCAACAGCCGGAAGACGTCCATTGTTGAACAAAGGCCTCCCTTTAAAGGGATTGCCATAATCCTCACGCTTGGCAATTGATATATCTACAGTTATTTTAGGAAAAAAAGGTTATAAGTTGAATTTAGTAAAAGTGGCTGATAAAGACGTTACTAAGCGTTGCGAATGCATTTCATGAAATATATTCCATATACACCAATTCTCTATTTCAGAACATGTATCTGCAGATCATACTAACATTTTTGCAGTCATTTAAACATTATCACACTGCGTCGTATGCCGTGTGGTATCCGGTCTAGAATTGACCACCCCTTTTCCTCCCGTGGGGGTGTCGTAAGAGGGGACTCAGGGAAAATCCAGAAGATGGGCAGCAGCGTCTTCTGTAACTTGACCACAAACACTGCGATCCCCAAGCCGCTTGCCAAGCATGAGGATTATGCCCCCCCCCCTTCTATAAGGGGGAGGCCTTTGTCCAACAGTGGCCGTCTTCCGGCTCATTATGATACTGCGTCGTAATCGGCCGTGAGCTATTGCAACATTATTGACGATTCTTCGAATATGGACCCTAAGTTTTGAATAGTCAAATGCTTAGATTATTTGCGGTATAAATGCTTTCATTGCACAATAACTTTTGCTTGGTTTATACAGTATTGGAGAGGTACAACTAATGCGAAACGTATATTGGTATCTTTAAAATAATTTAAACGTTCACCATGGGATAAATCAATGGACTAGAATTCGGAGTCATGACCCTTTACCGCCACTCAACGCCTTAGTTATTGGAATGCTGTCTATGAAATGTTAAGTTGAATGATAGAGGTTGATATTAAAGCGGTCTCTATCATAGTTTTCTTACAACATATATCTACCTACCTGGTATATTTTGTAAACTTCGTCATACCTACTATTCGTTCGTTATGCTATTATAATAATACCATCACATCACAGGACATTCCACGAAGTAGTATACCCACATGTCGCCAGTTATGTTATGGGTCCCAATGTTACAGGGGGCAAGCCTGTTGCATTGCATCAACCGAGCACAAATTCAGATCCCGTGCTGCTACTGAGAATAACAATATGGTAAAATCCAGCATCACTTTGCCTGACCCGCGACAGTCTTGGAACCCGCAACAAAAATAATCATAAAGGAGAAGTAGGAATACAAAGAAATAAATATCTTTTTTTTTTTAAACTTCTCTCCTCTTTTGGTATTTCTCCTGTATCATGGGTGCGTCTCACAAACATGAAATATCACATACACAAACACCAAGACTCGTTGATTGTTTTTTATTTGAATTGACCAAAATGAATCGTTAATGGCGAAGATATCGCTAACCATAGGTTACTTACTACCTACACACAAAACACATAATACCATGTTCTTCTTTTTTTTTTTAAGTCGGGTAAAAAGTAACTATAAAACCTAAAAACCAAGCTAATCTTAATTATTATGCGTGTGTGTGTAGTTTCTTCGTTTAATCATTACAACATCAAGAGTTTCCCCGTCGATATTCATGTGTTCTTGGTACAATCATTTCTATGTATCCGATGTAACTTCGCAGAATTTATGGAGCTATTTATACATTTGTTTGTATGTACTCACTCACGCGATTCTAGACTATACATCGTTTAAAAACTATTTTATACTTGAAAATACATAATTATGGTGGTTGTTTATCGATTTGATCATGCTTGTTTTCGATAGTTTTTTTTTTCTAAAAATTAATATTGGAGTTTTTGGTTATACATTGACAAGGAAACCACGATTTTTGTGAGGTGATCCGGTTTTCAGATGGTACGCATTTCAGGTCTCAAGTTTGAATACTAATAAGCCATTTTCAATGTCATAACTGTAGTCTTTCTCAATTAATCTAAGATCATCATCATCAGCTCGTTGCAGTCCACTGCTGGACATAGGTCTTGTATTTTTTTTGCTGGTATTCTAAGATATCACTGATTAACTGGGCGTACAACATGAGGAAACATCTGAGAGATTTTTCAACGGTGTGTAAAGCCATGTCAGAGGTCTACAGGCGGTTTAAACTCTGACACCAGGTTGTTCATCAACCATACGATAAGAAGAAGACTGGGTCAGCAACCCTAATATCCCTAGGAGAATATGGACATTATATTCATACATACCCAACATTTACACATAACTATAAGTGCTTTCTTGCTGACCTCCCCACATGAAACTATATAAACTGTCTGTAATAGTCGCAAAACTCAAAAATTATGTCTTGTTTAGGAGTCTCATATATTCAAAGTGGTTCTATGTAATGCCCTTATTTCGTCGCAACACAAAAAATCTATTCAATCAAGCCAATGGAGTCGTCCAGCTATCCCACGATATTAACATTTGTGAAAACTTCATGTCTCAGGATAAATAGAATAGGACCACATAAATAAATATTGACTTTTATTTAACAATAAACTACGGCGCTTAAGGTGCCACGCGCCTATTTTATGGTACTGCTGTTCATAAATTGTCCTAGAGCCACCTCACTAGCGGAGTAGCTTAATGACAAAGGATAATAAACTTTGACAACGAGCAATAAAGTCGGAAATTGATCGTAACTGTCACAAGATTAGATTGGCTGAACAAAAAACATGGACTCTCGCCCAAGTAGTGCGATCTTGGTCTCCAATTCACTTAATGATTGTTTGGTTGAGCTTTGACCGAAAATAAATAAACAATTAATCTAAAATGATAGGATGTCTTACCCTGGTTAACCCAAACGCCAAGACAAAAACGTAATTCCTTTGTCGTTTAAGGAAAATTAGGAGGGTAAAATTAGTGGAGTTCTCTTCCATTTGTCATCTTGTATATATTGAAAGATATAAAGATCAGAGTGACAATCGCGGGGGTTGATGTTGTGAGCCGAAATACAGTGTCGTAGCCAGTTAGTACAAGATCCCAAATCGATTGCCAAACTCTTGGCAATTCTTTCGTGGATCGCAGGCAAATTCTATACCTCCATGTTAGTAAATATATACTTATAAAATTCACGAAGATAAGTGTAGAACGAAAAGAAATACATTTTCTGCACTTTATCAGAATAATGATCGTTAGTATCTGTCCTCCTTCGAATATTAAGCTAGATACAAAAATATACATCCATTTTGCATGTTCACCCACTTGTATACTTTATTATGTATGTACATATTTATGTCGATCGTCGAGAAAGTACGAATGACAAGTATTACAACCATTGTCGTAAAATGGGACTATTCTCACCCTGGACAAGTTGCCAATCTACAATTCCGAACGAGAAACGTCAACCTGACTTATGACATTGACAGGAGCTGTCAAACGTGATACAATAACCTGAATTTTAGGTTTTTCGTGTTTTCGTTTCTTTGTTCTATTGATCTATTGTCGCTTTTATGGTGGAAGGTGGATGCTTGGCCTTCGAATAAATGTATTGTAGTTTGATGAGATTTAACCATAACCCTAACCTATTTATAATAAGTGCTCCAGGTGGCTCCAGAAAAGGGTTCCGTGTTTCTTTAAAGAATTAAACCATACATTTAATCACACCTGTAATCCTCGAAGAACCACACATCTATTTCAAGGCCCACGTATATCGTCCCATCCCAAGTGCTTTTTCCATTTACCATAACATAACATCACGCCTGTATTCCCCGAAGGGGTAGACAGAGGTGAACATATAGTACACCCACATTTCGCCAGTTATGTTGTAAGTCCCAATGTAATAGGGGGCGAGCCTATTGCCATCAACCGGGCACAAATCCAGACTCCGTGCTGCTACTGAGAATTACCTAATGGAAAACTCAATAACACATTGCCCGACCCGGGATTTGAACCCAGGACCCCTTGCTCAGCAGTCGCGCTTAGCGACCACTAGACCAACGAGGCAGTCCATCATCCATCCAATTTTCCATTTACCGTCCCACATTTTTGAAGAAATCTAATGAAATATTTGACTAAAACAATAAAAATGTTAATAAACAAACATAAACTACTTCCCGCTAGAACTATAAAACATAAAAACACTTAACACTTGATCGCTCACAATCGTTTAGCATACTTAATGTATTAATTACGAAGTGGGTCAAAACGGTAAAATTCATGCGCACTCCGTTCTGATTCCCATCGTATTCATTCACATTTTTTGGTATTATTGTTAGGGATTAGCAAGAATATAAGAAAACCATCATTTAAATTTGCATCTTTGGCCAACTGATAATAATAATAGCGGCCTATATCTGTCCCAATAGGTATCCCAAAGCAAATGTTTGAGAACAGACACAGAGGTGAAACAAGCTTTGCAAACTAGGCTAGTCTGGCGATTTTAGAACATTAGTGTGACTTTCTGGCACTAAAGTATTTTACATAACCCATTATAAGGGTAACACGTGTCGTGTTAAGAGCGAAATGTAGGTAAATGTAGGTATAGACTTCTGATAAACGTTTAAAAGTTTTGTCCTGGTTGGTCTGGTGGTCGCTAAGCGCGACTGCCGAGCATGAGGTCCTGGGTTTGAATCCCCACTTGCATTGTGTTATTTGGCTTTACCATTAAGTGATTCTCAGTAGCAGCACGGAGTCTGAATTTGTTCCCGGTTGATGGCAATAGGCTTGCCCTGCGAAATGTGAATGTACTGTTGGTACACCTCTGCCTTCCCGTGATATTATGTTTAATTGTCGAATTATCACATCTTTACTCAATACTCAATACTCAATACTTTATTAGCATTCCATAAGTCAAATACAGGTGTTACATATGAGATAGAATCATTATGGACCCGGTAGGGCACAGCTTAAAGTTGGAGAGAAATGCAGCTTAATACTAAAATTATAATTATTTCTAAAATACTTATAATTTTACGATCATCTTTGGCCTTTGCGTCTTCCAGATAATCTAAGCATCTATCAAATCTATGTATAATGTACGTGTCAGATTTATCTTAACTGCAAAAAATGTAGTCCATGACTCTGAATATACGGATACTCGAGTAGCGAACTTTCACATGGCAAAGTCTGTAGAAAGAGCTAGCACCCATAGAATGTAAACAAAGACATCTTTCAAACAAACCTATGTATAATATACGTATGTACAACAAACCTGATGAAGTTACAACTTACAACCGGCAAAATATTCGCAAATAACGGCCGCTGTCACACCGTACACTATACACACAATGGCACGCGTGCAACCCACTGATTTACTGTCCGATTGAATACTTATACGGTGTGAATGTGGCCCAACATAGCTGGATATTTATGAGGTTCGAATTCTTCAGTCTGTGTGTAAATCAAGTTTATTTGTATGTCCAGTGAGTATTCCAACCATCTGATTACTCTGTCTCCATTTTTTCTTTCAGACTTGTCGATCCGTTTTTTAAACGCCTTGTAGAAAATCGCCTTTAGAATCGATTAAGGAAAAGACTGTTTTTTCTTAAATTATTGGTGTGTTCAAATTGTAGCCATTTTGTCTACCATTTGTTAAGCAAAGCAAGGTAAAAATATTATAAAACTTCTATTAAGTGCAGGTGCCAAAGGTACGTGAGTGTGCAACCGCCTTTTGTAAATTATTTATGAAATGTCTGTAGGTATTCCCTTGGAGGGGACATAAAAAATTTGGACCAGCAAACTACCGGCATCATCCAGAATCTTTATCTGCAAGCTTTTCTGAGCTAAACGCAATTTCCAGAAAGTGGTCCTCATATTTTGCACCCTCAACTCTCTCAAAAGACTTCACATCTTCACTTGTATTCAGTATATTCATATCTTTTCAAATCATAAAACAATTTATTTGACTTCGCCAGCATCAATTTGAACCTTCCAGACAGTATTACTACGACAAGACAGTATGTTTAGAGCTAACAGTTACACTTAATCGTAACAGAACGAAGTCGAAGCAAACATGACACTTGCAGTTCTGTCTCAGTTTCATCTAACTTCCCTTAAACATGTGAATGCATATTTTCCGTTTAAAATCCCAAATAAAACGCAGAATTTACCTCCCTAAGCTGTTAATGCATATACGGTAAGTCAAACAATAAATTCTTGCCAAACCATTTCCCGGCCTTTCAAATCTAACGCATAGACAATTAAATGCATAAAATATATATTTACATTGACTTTACTATCACATGAATAAAGTTATCTTCAATTTACGAGAGTGCACTCCTCAGAGAGTATAGTGCGGCCCTGTGAAATGGCCTTTGGTACATTTATTTCTGATTTCTGACCATTGATTGCTTTACGTTTTTGAAGCTAATTATTTTTGAAGTTAAAAGCTTTGCCTTTTTGGCGATTAATGTAAAATAATTACCAACCCCTTTTGTATATGTAAGTTAACTGAGAACAGCTGTTGGGAATTTCCTTAAAAACCACCGAACTTGATTCACTTGAAAATCATCCCCTTAATTTAATATATATTAATTCTTCACTAAGCGGTATCATGCAGATGCATGTTCTTATCATTCCAAGGTTAGTGAGGTGTAGATGCAAGGAACTCGCAAAAAAAATTATACTCTTATGCCACTTCTCGCTGCTCGCAGTACAAAATACCTAGCCTCACCAACAGGTGACGTAGGTGGCAGACAATCGCGTACAAAGGGAAGTGTCCGTGGATTTATAGACGGCCCCCTGAACCCTGATTATGGTCCTTATTTAGCAGTCGACTGGACCTTATAGACAGTTTGACCTCCCGAGTGATGCAATAAATGTGAGTGTTATTTGCATAGATATCGGTGGTCCGAAGTGGCCAGTCACTGCGCTCCTTGACAGTTATAGCGAATCCAAGGTAGATCACCTTGGATTATGAAGCGGAATGATGCGTTGATTTAGTTTGCGTTCTTTTTTACTTTTGTAAGAGCTGTTAAATCTTATTTAAAACATTATATAACACCTGTATTCCGAAGGGGTGTGTGTTGTGTGCCGAGTGGTATCCGGCCTAGAAATCCGACTGAAAATTACCTAATGGAAAAAATCTAAATTTATTCGTGATTTATAATATTTATTGTATTGTTACTACTTCGTAAACACAAACACTTTTTAATCAAATATGGCCTAAACTCATAGTTTTAAATTTTCATTCTAGGTACAGCGATATTTCAAACATGACATAATATTTGAGACTATATCATATTATGGATCTTTGATAAAGTTATGATGGGTAGAGATCCTTAATTTATAAACTAATCCGATAAAGTCTATAAAATTTCAATTTAATCTGCAACCTGACGGCTTATTTTTTACGGTTTTAACAGCACCTTAAATTATGTTATAGATTACTTCAAAAAACTAAATAAACAAAGCCTTCCAACTGTGCGAAAATCCGATTTAGGGCCGCTATTTCTATTGCCAGATAAATTTAATCAGTAGAATTTTGATATTTCTTCCATACATAAACTGTCAGAATTTCAATTTTATCCTTTGAATATAATTTATGCCGGTTGTAAAATCGACCCTAAGTATATTAAACCAAGTAAATAGTGGTATTTCACTCGCAAACCACTAATCCAAGTTCCGTATATCATGGATACATTGAGTCGTCTCCGTCAGAGAGACATCGCAATAACCTGCTGGCTAATTTATTCGCTCATTGTGGTTCGCCATTCAAGTAAGCGCTTGCGCATGTTACATAGCTATATCTTTTATAAAGCTGAGTTTACAGGAATGATGAGAACCTTAAGCTTAATTTAGACGTGGTTATAGCATCTTATATTTTCGTTTATTAATATTTATTTTTAAGCAGTAACTTTGTACCTACTATAGCTATTAGACATTTGTTCTACGAGTATGAATAAAGTGTTCCGGGATTTTTGAAATGATCATGCAAAATTTTTTGACCTCCTTAATTTTTTTCCCATTATGCCGCTAAAATGTTCATTTTTACCCGACTACGGCAAAGACTAGAAGGGTTATGATAATTTTCTATTATTCTCAAATCTGAAGTAAATTACATGTAGTTTTATAAGCACCGTTTATAAGCAGTCTGTTTTCGTGCAAAATTGGAGCTAGAATCAAACGGCTACCTTTAAGATATGAGCTATTTAAAGCGGAGACCTCGTATGCCTATCTTTACAAGATATTAACTACAAAACCTGATGTGTGTGTATCAAGCCTTAGTCAGCCAGTCTGGTGGATTACACGCGGATATTTGAACTTAACATAGTTGAACCTATCGTTGTAAGGTGTAATTTATATATCAGATTCCTAATCCAGTACAGTTTAAGATTATAAAGCGATTAAAAGTGAAATGCGGCAACCTATTTATAATTAGCCTTTTTTAAACTGCCTATAAACTGGTAGATGATAGACCAGATTCATAAACAATACGATTGTTTGGCTGGTACTATCTAACATTTTTATTGTTATAATTGACCTATGTTGTCGAGACAAAAAAAACCAAACACCTGCCTTAAACAGTAGCTAGAGATGTGCCAACTTGCACACCCTTGATCCTCTAACGTTGGCCGCAATTCAGATTCAGTAACAGGAATGCGAAAGATATATCTATTGATCAATAATCTATCTATACTTATAATAAAACTGTAGAGAGGTCAATTCTGTACATTGAATATATATTCAAAATTATTATTGGAGGATAACTGGTGATCGATACTGATGCCAAAAATGCAATTAGTAAATTTTTTGTCGGTCTGTCTGTCTGTCTGTCTGTCTGTATGTGCACGCATGGGTCAAAAACTACTGAAGGGATTTTAACCAAACTTGGTACGATTGTAGTCCATACGCCTGGGCAGGTTATAGGCTATATAACATAACGCTAAAACACATAGGAGCTGAGCAGTAACGATAAATTTGAAGCAAGTCGGATGAAAATGCGCTTTCGAGCTCTTATCCTTGCATACGTCGATCATACACCAAAAGTATGTATTACAAAAATGATGGTCTCTAAAAGATCTACAAAAAAATCCTCAATAGTATATATTTATCTTTTATAAATTAGCCACAATAACGTGTTTAATCGTTAGGCACTTCCTCAAGTGTATTAATGAAATATATAAATATATCGTATTTCACATAGATATATCGTTATCAAACTCCAATATTCAAAAAGTACACTTAAATATCTATTTTATGAAAAAAAAAGAAATCGGTATTTAAGATATAGATAAAAACTAAAATAAAAACTAAATAAAAAAAACTAAATAAAACAAAACTAAAAAAAAAAAAATACAAACTTAAATAAAACTTCCAAATCTCGCCGCGCCAGTATGGGTACGGCGGCATAAATGGTTTTTCTTTTTAAAAATTGAATGTACAGACACGGGTCGTTTACGATTTTATTATATGTATAGATATAGATTTTTTCTCATTACGTCATAGACAATTGTAATTCTCGCAGCAAGTAACACATACGGTTCTCCGGAACTTATTTCTGTCAAAGTAATTTAACGACTTCTAGCTAAAAGGCATCCTTCATCATCATCATCATCCTCAGCCAAAGACGTCCACTGTTGAACATAGGCCTCCCCAAGCGTGAGGGATTTATCCCTCACGCTTGGTAAGCGGCTTGGGGATCGCAGTATTGGTGGTGAAGTTACAGAAGACGCTGCTGCCCATCTTCTGAATTTTCCCTTAATCGCCTCTTACGACACTCACGGGAGGAAAGGCTCGCTCAATCTTAGCTAAGGCTAATATATTAAAAACAATTTAAAAATACTTTTGCTGTTTCCGAATTTCCACGCGGACGGAGTCGCGGGCACATCTAGTCTAATAATATTATCTTGATAGATTGGAATCGTCAACTTGCAGTAAGCATTAAGCAAGTGTTGAATTCAAACGTTACTTATTGGCTTTAGAAGTGTTTAGGACAATGCAGGCTACCAAAATTTTACTGACGGAATTCACAATTTAAAACTGCGAAATTTAATATTATAAAAGCTTAAAAAAGTTTCATAATGTCATAACTTAGCTTTAAAACGCCTGACCTTAAGAAAAACTCAAACAATTTTTATGAAGTCAGCAAAAATGTCCGATGCCTTATAAAAATTTGATTACCGACACAATCGAGTCGATATCGATCTATCGATATAATTTTCTGCATTCTGCAAATATCTTCTTTGTCCTTACAGTCTAGTTGAAGCCTAACCTTGTGTTTTATGTTCACAAATTATTGGTTCCAGAATCTAAGGGCGGGTCTACAATCACTAGCGGCGATTATCCTCGATTTTGGGACTGGTGCCAAGTATAGACGAGCGGCGGATTCTGGGGAACTGAATGTGGGCATTTCAGGGCATTATACCACTTTGGGTCATATGAATGGCAATAACCTTGGTAGGTACCTTACAAGGGGTTTGATGTGCGGCAAAATGTGGGTGTACAGACTTGTGGTTAGTGAGACCACCTCTGTCAAACCCTGGGGCTAACAGGCGTGAATGTGTACTAAACATTTTGTGATATTTCTAAGCAGTGTGGAATTTTGCTTGTAGCCAATAGGGTTAATAAGATTATCAGTTTTAGAAATCATCAGCATTGATAGCCGAGAGGTATGACCGGTGGACTGCCAAGTCAAAGGTTGCAAGTTCAAACCCTTGCAATGCAATGCACCAATGTCTTTTCGAATTCATGTGCGTATTATAAATTAGTTATCAGTTGCTAAAAACGGTGAATGAAAACATCGTGAGGAAACCGGCACACCTGAGAGATTTTTCAACGGTGCGTGAAGCCATGTCAGACGCCTAGAGGCGGTTTAAACTCTGACACCAGGTTGTTCATCAACCAAAAGAAGAAGAAGTTTTAGAAATTGCTCTATGGGTATTTTTGAGCACTATAATATGAGTAACACAATTCAGACCACTAATATGCAAGTAGAGTTATACCTATTGGAAACCTCGTATTAAGGGAGTGGTGTACAGCTGTATAATGCACACCTTTTGCCAATAACGTTTGTGGAATGGAGCCAATCATTGTTATGATGTTTTGGGGTAACTTTTTAAAAAAAACGTCGCCCCAAACTAGGAATTTCTCCTGTATCGTGGGTGCGTTTCACAAACATGAAACATCACATACACAAACACCCAGACTCGGGAAAAACATCTGCGGATTACAAGAAGTTTTGCCCCGTGCGGGAATTGAACCCGCAACCCTTAGCGCAGCAGTCTAATCGCTTAGCCACTGCGCCAATCAGGTCGTCAAATCTTTCTATCAGCCGTACGTTTTATGAGTTGGCTACAAAGTCTAATGTTCTTTCATCCATATTAAAATAACCGCCAAACTCAGAGGCATTTACTTATAAAAATTGTCAATGTTGAACAATAGGTTAAATTAAACCTGACACTGTCGTTTGTCAAAAAATAGAGATGTGAATAGACTTGACAAGTGGTTATCTTAAAACACATGTTGGCATCGTTTATAGCTAGAGGGTTAATGATTACTTAAACTATCACTAAGTAAAGGTTTCCTTTGTAAAATCTTTACTTAGTGTTGGTTTAAATAATCATTAACGTCTCTGAGTGCGGCGGATAGTAATATAGCCTAATATCACCCATCTCTTAAGAATTAAGCCGTATCAATATTGCAGCTTTAATCTTAAATTACTATTTCGTCGTTTTGTGGCATTCAATATATAATATCGCTCCAAATAAACGAGTTTAGTCTGTTTGTCTAAAGTAATGTTAACTAAACAAACATATTAAATAATAGTACTTATTTAATTATAGTTATTGCGGTTAAATGTTAATAAAGTTTGTTTTGTCCGGTGTATTGAACTTTAATAGTAGAGAGATACTATATAGAGGTATTATAATATTTCTTTTTATTTCATCCGACTTTTATAATGTTAACTAAGCGTTTTTCAACGCAATCAATAAAAATGTAATGGTGACTCAAGTGCGTACACAACTGCACATACATAGCTATCGTGTCCATCAGTCCATTTGCGAGTTCAAGAAGAGTTTACTGAGGTCCGTGAAAAGATGGGTGACCATGCTGACGGATCGAGACCTCAGTGTCTCAGGGAATAGCCCATTTATGTCAATGAAGACAAAAATCTTTTATTAGATACATTAATTATTTTATAAAAAATCATGGATATAATTTTTCACATACCTTATTGGTATACTGACAGACGTTAAGTGATCCAGTTCGGATTTGTGTTTTATTTGAACCGTAAATCATAGTCACGTGACACCACAGATACAGCGAATATAATATATTGTTGGAGACTGCAGCCTTTTTCAAGACAATCCTCCTTGTTGTCATTCGGGAAGGTTATAAAAGGCGACGCGCGCAGGGCCTAGCTCCCTCTCCGGACGATTAGTTGGCGCAGCTAACACGTATTTTGGTATGGCGTTGACTGTCTAGTTTTTATTCTATTCCTTTGTGAGATTTATGATTTAGTCGTGAATAAATTTGTAAGATGTGTTAATGGAATTAATTTATCGCCCTATTGCCAAGAATATCAATTCCTTTTAACATTAACACAACATACTAACAAGACAGCTGTATTTACATCTGTCGAAAACCCACACTACATTCACTCTTAAAACGATTGTATTAAATGTTATTTTAGCATGAACGAAATGTAAGCCTCAGTATCATTCTACACATGTAATAGCAGTGCCATTTTGACGATTATTCCGACTTTAATTTTGTGTGAAGATACATTTAATGCTTGATAGCTTGTTTATGAATGTATACTTAATTTTACATGGATGTTAGAAACATTTGTGGATATGGTATTTTAGCTGACTTAGGGTTTGCCAGCCTTTCGTTCGATGAGGACGGAAATTGATTATTAATAAAACACGGCTGATGTGGCACAGTTTCAATCCCAGCTTAGGCCTTGAAACTGTGTGTTTTCATTCATAACAATATTGAAAAGTTACGTAGGTATTTTTCCTATCTCCTATAGATGACACAATAGCCCTTTTACTTATGAACAATGCTAAAACCTCTTAACTTAACCACTTCTTAAATAATAATAATCATCATTTATTTCTCTTTCATAGACATCTCTATTTTTTGACATGTAAACGACATTGACAATTATTTATTCAATTGTTCAACAGTGTTAATTATTATCAAGAAGGGGGTACACGTCCAGTCTCGGGTCAAGTACTGTAATATTTGTCCTTTACGGAGACCGAATCTATAATCCTCAAAATCCCTATTGCAACAATCAACCCATTCTAAAATTTTGCTAAATACCTTCTCCAAACCTCAACGATCCTAATCTGCTAACACAAATATAAGTAACTTCTACAGTAGCATTACATTAGGCAGCTATTATCATCAGGACAATTTCACTATCCTATCATTTATCCAAAGGACAACCTTTCAATAATGACACTTTTGATGTCGTAACGGAATAGTAATGTTATTTTACAGGCTAATGACAGAAGTCCTACTCTTTGTGGAACCTATACACCTATATTTTAATTAATACAAACCCGATAATTATATATGTAAAGTCATAATTTAAAAATATTGATAAAGCGCCAAGTTATTCACGGGCAAGCGCAGGAAAAGTAGAGTGATATTTGACGCGAGTTTGCAGGGACTTATAAATGACGGCTGAATACGTAAACGAATAGAAAAATACTACGCGTACTACTTTCTAGTAGCAATTGTGATTCATGTTGATTCATTTAATCGGCGCAATCAAGTAATGTCAAAATCATGTTTTTATTGTATGAATAAAATTTGCAGCCTGCCACAGAGTTGTATAAAACGAAATAGGAAAATCGTTACACCGTAATAATATATGCATGCTCCTGGCTCATAAATAACACATTTATGTCATAACATATGCCGCATATTCGCTAAATGAACTAAGCACATTATAATACTTAAAAAGTGTCATAATATTTGCTTACAAGGGGTCTTTTTCGCGCTAGCTTCTGGCTCGAATTTTTCCTAGTCTCAAGTAACGTAGGTCGTTGAAGGGCACACCACATAATATCAACCCGGAAAGAGAATCGTCACCGTATCAACTCAAGCCGTGCAATATTTATTTGTATGAAACTCCCTACTGCAACGCACACTAATCGGAATCGTAACGTAATCGCCTTGTCTCGGGACAAGCACGAACCGGCGGTGAGCCGTAAGCGCGGCGTCGCCTAGACGTAGCCGAGTCGACGTATCGGGGCAGCTGATCCGCTAAGTGCTTACGTAAGGTTGACGCCTGTTTCAGGGCGAGGCGAAAAGCGATCCGGTGGTCGGTGATGATCCCTTTACGATAGGATATGCACTATGCCCTTTATAGAGTAAACCTTTTGTATTACCTGTGTAGGTGTTTCAATTAGGTCTCAATTAAAGAAATATCGGATGGTAACATGTAGCCTGGGGGCGGTGCAGAGCTGTAATCAATGATTCAATGCTCATATATTTGTGTTATTTGTATTAATTTTAATTGTAGGATGAACGGTGCTCTTTGAATGTATACGGTTTAATAACTGAAGAGACGATACTAAGTACGTGTTTTGCACCTCTCGGACTTGTAATTTTTTCTCCTTATTTTTTGTTTAGTATTCTATTCTATAATAAACTGTAGGCAATGGAATTAACAAGAGAAACTGAATGACAAAAAAACATAACATAACATACATAAAAGCACGCCTGTATTCCCCGAAGGGGTAGGCAGAGGTGTACATATAGTACACCCACATTTCGCCAGTTATGTTGTAAGTCCCAATGTAATAGGGGGCGAGCCTATTGCCATCAACCGGGCACAAATCCAGACTCCGTGCTGCTACTGAGAATTACCTAATGGAAAACTCAGTAACAACAACTCAGTAAAATGACAAAAAAGATAAAATAAAATATTCAAAATAGACATATAGTATATTTTGACCGTCAAATTAAATTAAAACAGCCCCCAAAACTCTCGCCCGTTGACACTGCATTGAGATGGCACAAACAAAAAGAGGCGTTCTCCCAGTAGTGGATAGTGTTTATAATAGTGACTTAATCGCCAAAACTCATAAATTCAGATGAAAAAACTCTTTCGTATAGGGGTAAAAAGTATCAAATGTGTCACAAAAAAGAACGGTTCGGACTCCTTTGTGTGCGGGAAAAAAAAATCAAACATTTCACCAACTTGGAAAAGTAACGAATCATTCATCCGACAAAATATATTGCGTTGAAAATTCCTCCTATTCCGCCAAGTTCCATAACAACCACAAATTCCATAGTTCGCAGTTCGCTACACCCACGTTCAGCCAGATCAGTATCCTTTAGGCATTTAAGATATCCCACGTTAAAAGCAATCCTCAATTAGATGGAACACGAACCGAGCACAAACCATTGTTATTTGTTGTTGCACTACGGTAACAATAAAATTTTAAGGTTGCGAAGCCTCGGTCCTTATTGGCGGGATGATCACGTACTTTCGGCAACAAAAGCATCTTTTAAACAAAAATACTATATTAGTCATAGTCATAATGTTTTTATTTCATATAGGCTACAAAAGAGCACTTACAAAACGTCAAACTAGTTGCACGGTTCCAAAAAGTCGTTTCTATGGAGAAGAACCGGCAAGAATTCATAGTTGTTATTGCGAACTAGTTGTTGGAGGACGTGTGCTGGTCTTTACGCCAATCCGGGGCTAATAATTGCTTTCATTTCGCTTTTTGACTTTTTCGGTGCCTCTCTTACTATCTTGTGTTAAGTGCCATATACTACCTGCGCCATCTTGGGACTTGTAGCGCGGCGTCTCTCTCGCTCGGTGTGGTTTTGAAGAATTTTTAAACATTGAAAAAGTCGTGCACTCTGCGGGGCGCGAACCGGCGGTCGTGTTGTCAACGCTGGATCGAACCGACGGGTTGAGCCACTGAGTCAACTGAGCGTGAGATCTGCGAGGCGAATTTACCTACTGCTATCTACTACTGTGTGGTTCAGTGATAACTTGTACTCAAAACAAAGATTTTATTATTTAATTCTGCAACATGTTACGTTCGCCGGATAAGGTAATAAGCAAATCAAATCCAGACCTCTGCATGGGTAACGAACCGGGTGGCAATATTACCCAAAGAAAACGGAAGCAGCCAGAGTGCGAGCTAACACAAGCCATTGCCATGCTGTCTACCGAGTTGAAGAAATCCATTGGTGATCTGCGAGCTGAGATGAATAACCAATTTACTAATATTAACGCATGTATCAACAACCTTCGCGAAGAGTTCAATTCCCTGTCACTTACTTCGTCCCAAATTCAATCCGAAATCAAGGAATTACGTGCGGATTATTTTGGTATTAAAAAACAAATATCGGACTTGAATACCGAACACTCTGATGTATCACGGGTGGTCGCAGAGTTGACATCAACGGTTAATTTTAACTCTGAAAACTATGTTGACTGTGAAAAACGTTTGAAGGATTTGGAGTCAAATATGAGAAGCTCTGCGTCCGTGACTATCGGTATGTTGGATAGAAAAATTGACTCATTGGAACAACAAGCGAGGCAATGTAACATTGAAATTGGCAATATGCCAGAAAGACGTGGTGAGAATTTAGTCTCAATTTTAGAGTCAATTGGTTCAGTACTCAACATGTCGTTGTCATCTAAAGATATAATATCCATTCATCGTGTTCCGCATGCACAGACCCACAATAATCTGCCTAAAAATATCATAGTCAAGTTCACATCCCGGCTGCTACGCGATAATATCCTAACTGCTTATCGGCTGTCTAAGGGATTCACATCGGACCGTATCGGACTCTCAGGCACACCTAGTCGCATCTACATGAACGAACATTTAACCTTACGCAACAAAGAGTTGTTTCGTAAATGTCGTGCAGCCGCTAAGTCACACAAGTTTAAGTTCGTATGGGTCAGAAATGCCACTATCCTGGTCAAAGAATCTGAAGAGGCTCCTACTTACGCTATACGTTCAGAAGAAGACATATCTAGTAAGGTTAAGCCGTACCAGCCTACCCGACCCCAGCCCTCAACTGCCGCTACTGACTAGTCACATATTTTATGTTTCACCATCTGTTGCAGATAAGTTTTTTAAAGTGTATCCACATTCTTTTCCGTGTATGGATTTATATCGGTTCTTGACGGTTTACATCTCCTATGTTATATGTACATTGTTGTTTGTGCACAAATTGTTAACTATCCTTAGTTCTGTACGACATTACGTTCTTCTAAAGAAGGTTCTCTCAATCTCTGTAGCGAATATCGTTGACATGTTATACCTGGTTTATAAACATTTAGTATGTTTTTCGTTGGAATTCTCGGCAATTTTATTATTAACAACACATAAAATCCACACTATTTATTTTACTAATTCATACAATGGCTAATAATAATTTAACGATTTACTACCAAAACTGTCGAGGGATTAGGACAAAACTAAATACCCTATATATGAATATATTATCGCATGCATACGACATCATCATTTTAACCGAAACATGGTTGACGCCGGACATTTCGGACAACGAATTTATTGACTCTCGTTATTCAGTGTTCAGATGCGATCGTAATCGTATCATCTCGTCAAAAAAAGACGGTGGAGGCGTTCTTATAGCTATCCTGAAAGAATTTAGACCATCCAGACTCACACTATCACCCCCACTCAGTCTACCAGAGCACTCTATAATAAAGATTCCTACTTATGATCATAAGTTCCTACTCATCTGTGCCACTTATTTACCACCTAACACAGTGGAAGGTATTTATCAAAACTTCACCCATTCGCTGTCAAGATTAGCTGATGACCCCTGTATGGAGCAGATTATTCTTACCGGAGACTTTAACTTGCCAGAGCTCAGTTGGGTAAATGCAACTTCATATATGATATGTTCTCCGAATAGCAACTATTCAAATACTAGTCGACTTCTGCTTAACTTCTGCTCACAACTAAATATGCAACAATTCAACAATTTAACAAACTGTAACGGGCGCAGCTTAGACCTATTTTTTTGCAATACTTATGCAGTATCTCACAGTACTAGTACAAACCTTGTACCTATTGACACTCACCATCCACCTTTTTACGTCCTTGTACCATTTAAAAAACCCTCACAAATACCAAAACTTAAAAATGTAAATACTTTAAGTTATTACAAATCGAATTATACTGCAATAAATATTGAAATCGGATCTGTCGATTGGAACAACCTACTAAAAGACTTATCCCCTGAGCAGGCAGTTTCTATATTTTATGAAAAAATCTATGAAATTATTAAATTATATACCCCTACACACAAACCCAAAAACTGCAAATTCCCCTCCTGGTTCACAAAATCTCTTGTGCATATATTTAAAAATAAATCACGCGCCTGGACTAAGTGGAAAAAATATGGTAATACTAGTGACTATGAACTCTTCTCTATCTACAGAGCAAATTTCAAAAAACAGGCCGATTTATGTTTTAAAAAATATATCAATACAGTGGAAGACAGTGTGTCAACCAATGTAAAAGCATTTTGGTCGTACGTCTCTAGTCGTACGTCTAGCAATAGTGTCCCCGCCACAGTTTTCTATCGCCAGCAAACATCCTACGACCCATATACAACATGTAACCTGTTTTCCCAATTCTTTCACTCGGTGTACGAGTCTTCTTCTTTTGACCTTAATTCTTGGGTCCCACCACCCGCTAGTCCCAATAATGATATTAATCTCTCGAGTTTGCACTTTTCACAGCATAAAATACAGTCTGGACTGAAATTACTGGATGCCTCTAAAGGACCTGGACCGGATGGTATCCCCCCAATCTTTTTAAAAAATACATGTAAGACATTGAGCCTTCCTCTATACATAATTTATAACAATTGCCTTTCCCATGGTGTATTTCCTGACGTTTGGAAACGTGCGAACATTGTCCCGATACATAAATCTGGTCCTAAGAGTGATGTTACTACATACCGCCCTATTTCATTGTTGTCCACGCTATCAAAATTATTTGAAAAACTAGTACATAATGAGGTATACCCTGTTCTGCGCCGTGTTATATTAAATGAACAGCATGGGTTTGTCAGAAATAGGTCTTGTGTGAGTAATCTCCTTATTTTCACTTCACATCTCTTTGAAAGCATCGATAGTGGACAGCAAATCGATGTAGTCTATACTGACTTCCAAAAGGCATTCGACAAAGTAGATCACAAGTTGCTACTTAATAAAATAGCGTTTAACGGCATTAGAGGAGACTTGCTTCGTTGGTTCGTATCTTATATTACCAATAGGACGCAAAAAGTTGTTATCAATGGTTATGAATCCAACGCGATTAATGTTACTTCTGGCGTTCCACAAGGCTCAATTTTGGGTCCTCTGCTGTTTATTTTATTTATCAATGACGTTAAACACTGTTTTAAACATTCAAAATTTCTTCTTTACGCCGATGATTTAAAAATCTACAAAAATATTAACAACCACACGGACTGTACAGAATTTCAGAGTGACCTGGATCGCTTCTTAGATTACTGCTCCTCTAACAAACTTTACCTTAGTTACTCTAAATGTCACAGCATCACATTTACCAAAAAGAAACTTGTGACGAAATTCAATTATTCTCTTGGGAGTACTGCCCTGAGCAAAGTCACATCACTCCGCGACTTAGGCGTACAGTTGGACTCTAAGCTTCATCTGGATGTTCACGTAGACAACATAGTCAACAAGGCATACCAAATGTTTGGCTTTGTGATGAGAGCATCCAGAGAATTTCGCCGTCCCTCTACCTACTTACATTTATACAAATCTATAATTCGGCCGCAATTAGAATACGCAGTTCCCATCTGGAACCCTTACTACAAAAAATACTCTGAAATGATAGAGGTCGTCCAACGCAAATATCTGCGTGCTGTTCACTATAGATGCTTTCATAAAAAGTCATCCTCCAAGGTTTTATCTAAAAAGTACGATCTATTATCGCTACACTCCAGACGCATCCTTCTTGAAATGATGACTCTATTCGGTATTTGCCGCGACAAATTCGATTGTACTGACCTAGTGAACAGTTTGTGCTACCTGGTCCCTCGAACGGTGCATGGAAGACAAGTGCGTTCCAGACGCCTATTTGCCACCTCATCTTGCCGAACAAATGCAGGTGTCCGATCACCGCTACATAGATTGGTGGAAACTTATAATAAACAGTTTTGTTCATCCGACATTATGTTTCTCAGCAAAACCATGTTTAAAAAAGAGATCACTACAACATTAAAAAGCCTGAACCCCGATAATTAAATTTAATAGTTAAGCACTTTTAAGATTTTTCTTTAACAGCTAGTTCTTCTGTATTGTAATCTGTGGATAACGTTGTGAGTAGTGTATTTGTTAATTTTACTGATAAGCCGCTAACTATGTTACAAGATTTACTATACTACTGTTTGTTATCCCTATGTAAATAAATAAATAAATAAATAAAGAAACTCCATAGTTACTCTTTTAAAAATATGGTTTAACAATCATTTCAAGTATGAGAGAATAATGAGCTACACAATATACCTAAAATAAGAATACGAGTAGCATCAAAGTCAAACTGATAAAGGACAAACAAAATTGATAAAGGAAACTTGAAAAATGATGGACACGAGCGGGACTTGAACCCGCGACCTTCGCCGAACCGTGGCGCTGCTCTAACCAACTGAGCCACCCTGTCGCTGCTCGTATCGATCGAATTTAAAGTTCCCTTTTTTTTTTCAAATTTCTTTTATCAATTTAGATTCAAGCTTAGCATGGGCAACATGCTAAAATGGCACCAAAAGTCATAAAAATACTATAATTCGATTTTTCGGTACTCAATACTTCTGGACTAGTGGGAGTGTTTAATCTTTTCAGACAACCCATCACATTAAGGTTCCTGGAAATGTCATCATGGTCATCAGCGTATAGGAGTCCGCTGCTGGACAGAGGCCGCTCCATACACACGCCCTTTAACCCGCTCTTTGGCAACTCTCGTCAAGCCGCTCCCATTATATCCCATATAACTCGTATATTCTCTACGACCCAACCAAGACCTAACGAAACATAAGCAAATCAGTCACGAGCAAAGCAATCAATAAAACTTTAACACCCCTATTTTTAAATTAGTACCAAACCTTTGAGGGCTTATTGGGACAGGTAATGTATATATGTGAAATCATAATGGTTAAAAAATATTCATAAAAAACCAAGTTATTCACGGGAAAGCGCAGGGAAAGGAGCGGGGTTTGAGCTTCGATGCGAGTTTGCAGGGATTTAACAATGACGGCCGAAAACGTAAACGAATGGAAAAATATTATGCGTAATATTTTCAGAAGCAATTGTATTTAATGTATAGTCAGTTATGATTTTACTAATTATTACTCATTTTGGTAGACAAGTTTGGGATATCGATTTTTTTTTTCTTTCGACTGCTTACGTATGATCAGCAACGGGTACTGAGTTCCCCATTTTTTTTATTGTACTAATTAAAAAATAGCCGTGTATACACTGCACCCATGAAATTGGTTTTGAGACACGGTAAAAACCTACAGCTACAAAAACAATATTTTGTAATAGTCACACTACTGTTCTTATAATATTACCTATCAAGTCTTGTCCGACCGAAAATGTACCACGAAGTGTCGCACGTCTGCGTCCCACCTTATAAGGAATCATGTCAAACACGCAGTTTAACACAAAGTTGCGTCAATGTACCCGGATCGAACCATTTAGCTTATCAGTAACTATTAACGTGCAGTTAACGGCTTATCGTGCGGCTGACTTATTAAAATTGCAGAAAATTAGACGACCTTCTAGTTACCGATAAAATTATTTATTGCAGACGATACAGGGTAATTAAAGCTCCGAGAATCCTGATAAACTTTGAGAGATATATTTGCCCTTTTACATGAAACACTTTAAAACAAATATAGGTTATTTAGACGGATAAAAAATAGAGAAAAATATACTTAGCTCGCTAATATGCTATGATAGAGGGAAATTAGTGTATATTTACGTTATCTTTTTTAACAGTGGCCTCGTTTGTATGAGGTTACAAATGAATAGACAAAGCTACGCTTAATAACGCGCTTACGCTTATAATTAAGCTTAACAAGTTCAGTAAGAATGATTTCTACACTTGACGTTAAGAAATATAAAGCACCTTTTTCGTCGACAGTACCGTACATTTAAATAGTTACAAATGCTCGTCTGCTAATGGTATAATAACTTGTCTACATTGCCGCACAGACTTCACTGAGTCAGTTGTGACTTTATCATATTAGAATACTTAGTAAATAGCCAAGTATTTTTTTTCTGCTTGTCTTAGTTAGCCTGGATAGTATTACTGTGATTTATCAGAAAAAATATCGTTTCCTTCATTATCATTCAGCAGCTGGAAGACGTCCACTGCTGAACAAAGGCCTCCCTCTTTCAGAAGGGGGGGGGGGCACAATCCCCACGCTAGGCAAGCGGCTTGGGGATCGCAGTGTTAGTGGTCAGGTTACAGAAGACGCTGCTGCCCATCTTCTGGATTTTCCCTTAGTCGCCTCTTACGACACCCACGAGGTACCTGATTAGCGCAGTAGCTAAGAGATCGAACTGCTGCGCTTGCGGATTCAATTCCTGCACGGGACAAACATTTGTGTGATACGCTGATGTTTGTCCCGAGTCTGGGTGTGTGTGTACGTGGTATTTCATTATTGTGATCCACGTTACAGGATAAATTCCTAGTGTGGGGTCACGCCCCCAAACTAATAAGTGTGTAAGAAAAGTGGATGACGCAATAGGGGTAGGCCATGTTCTCTTGGACAACTTCAAACAGGCAAGACTTTATGTACGTCAGAACACATATTTACTTAGATAAACAAACACAATCTTGGCAATGTTATGGAAATTCTCAGGAGCAGTTCAGAGCATAGAATTGTAATTGAACCCACTAAATGTCATTAGGACCGCTCCACGCGGAACTAAACGCTGTCATCGGTGTTCCCCTGTGGGTGTACAATGTACGCCCCTGCCTACACACTCAGGAAAGTCAGGCGTGATGTTACAAATATCTATAATGAGCTAACGAGATCGAATATGATAAGGTAGCTATCGTTTTAATAAGAGGCATTCCGATGAGATTATATCTAAAATATTTCGATAATTTACAAAGCTTATACTCTACTTAATAAAATATTAGATAAATATCTTTATAAGCTAGATATAGGTTTTATTTTGAGTTTATATATTCGCAGTCTACAATATATTTTTGCTTCTTATATTTTTTTATATTAACACTAAACTACAGTTGTTTTTATAGACGCTTTATGTATTTCAGTCATAGTTATTTCAGTTGTTTTTCGTCTAGTGTTTCTTTAAATGGATTACAAAAACTTACAAGTTAAAAGACGTATATTAGGGTGCAAGTAGAGCCTAAGTACATTCGCTGTACCCTGGATAGTCAACCTTGCTAGTATCGTTGAAGACTGGCCAATCTCTATATCTAAACATAACCTGTTGCTTAACGAATTAGCACATGTCTGAATACGTTAGACGCGTGTGTATGTTTTGTAACGAACACATAACACATTACGTCTGTACGCGCAGGTGGGCAGTCTGACCTTTGAATCGTCTCGTTACTCTTACGTCAGAGATTGGGTTACATGTTGCTTCTGGTTTCAGAGATAAGAGTTTTTTTGTTTTTAATAATATAGGCCTTTGATTTTCTTATTCGCTCCATTTATCAATTATGCAATAATCAAACATAAACATTTACCCCGTACTTTTAAAAATTAACACCGTTGAACTATTGATTAAATTATACCTGACACTGTCGTTTGCTTGTGAAAGAATAGCTATGTCAATCTCGAACTACTAGGTATTTTTCATCTATAGCGTAAAAAGTGTTTAGCTTAAAACAATTTTAGCATTGTTTATATATGAGGGTTGGTTGATACTGTAACTGAAAGTTAGTTTAAGTAATTAAAGATACCAGCAGTTAACAGCGAAACTGTTTTTAAGCTCGTTTATGGTTGTGAAATGAAAAGTAAGGCAAAACATGGTAACATAGTCACCTGCGCAAATCATCTACGTATTGTCATAATATGAAGAGTATACTAATTTGGGATAATATAAGTTTCTAGATTTATATTTAGCTTTATTATACTGCAAGAAAAAGCAACCATACATCCTAAAACAGAACATAATATACTATAAACTAGAAAACAAATCCGCCGTCAAAGCCAACAAACGGAAAACAATAGCAACTTCATGATATTATTATGTCCATCAAAATTGTCCTGAAACGAATCCAATCGTCCGATACGTTACAAGAATTGGTTAGGACGAGCAGTACGAGCATTCCGCATAGGGCACGTTACATGCGCGCCGAGGACTCGACTCACGATCAGTCCTCGCTATAACTCCGGTAATTGACGTCAGCCACCCAGCCGGCGGGGGGCGGCGGCGAACGGGGATAACTCGGATATTGACGTTTTTGACACCAGCCGTGCTATTCTAAACTTCACTTACGAACTCACTTCAAATCCGCGGTGAGATTTGACACTAGCGCATAGCAAGGTGCCGTGCGAGATGACTTTGGAGATGATGTTAGTGTTTTAGAACAGCGCAGCCTTTGATTATATGTATATACATATGTGGGATTTTTAGCGCCAATTGTGTGGTCCTACAGCTTTTGGCGCCAATGGAGACGCTTGTTTTTCTATCATAAAATAACGTAATAAAAATGGCGTAATTAGCTATTAAAGTGTGTAGAAATTACAGAGGCCAATTTAATATTTATAAATATGTAGGTATCCTATAACCGGTATGTTAAATAAATTATCAATAGTTCCGGCAGAATGAATTATTGAAAATATTGGAAAATAAAAAAAGCTTGTGTAAGACGTACCTGTCACGCACACATGTCAAAACGGTTGGCACGTTGATTTTTGTTTCATATTAGAGCGAGACTCCATCTAGATCAGAGGTTCCCAAACTTATAAGTATCACGCCTCCCTACTGCTTAAAATGAACATGCTTACGCCTCCCTTCGGCCCAGGGCCCAGCAAGTAGTAGCAAGCGGGCTCGCCAAGCTATTGTAAAATAAAATAATAAAGACCAAAAATACATTTTCAGATGTTTTATTATAAAAATATGCTTTTACATACTTATTTTAAGAAGAATCAATGTGACGGATGAGGTTGCATGTTTTTGACAAGATTTCCAATTCTGGGTTCAATAGAAGAAAGTGCACAACGTAAATCACTAGCAATATCTAGTTTGCTTCTGTACTTTGTTTTTATTACTACAACTGCTGAAAACGCTTTTTCACACAAGTAAGTGCTTGAAAAGGGTAAAAACAATTTTAGTGCTTGCTCTGCTGTGCTGGGATAAACTTTGAGATATTTAACCCAAAATTGTGCCTTATCCATCTTCTCAAAATCATATTGGGCAGCAGAATCATTTTTGATTTCCAAAGCTTGCTCTTGTAATGCATCTGGCAGCATTTCTATGTCAACGTGAAAAGGATCGATCGCTAATCGATAAATAATATTATCGCACGAATCGGGAAAGTAGCGCTTCAATTCGTCCGTGAGTTGCTGCAAATGGTTTGATATTTTATTCTTGGTATCAATTTCATCCAAAATCTCCTTAAAGCACGCTTCTTCTGAGATCGCAAATAGTTTAGGAAAGCAGGAATAGTTGGAAGCTAAAATTTTGCGTCTCCACAGTTGCAGCTTCTCACTGTATGCCGTGATAGCATCCCGATGATAAATTATGTTCGAATCTCCGCCTTGTAATTTCAAGTTCAAAGTGTTCAATGAGTCAAAAATATCTGATAGATAAGCAAATATTACTTGGACCCATGGTTTTTTAAATTCCACAAACAATTCTGTTTGTTTTTGCATTTCTAAAAACTGGATAACTTCATCTCGCAGTTCAAACAATCTTGCCAACATATTTCCTTTTGAGAGCCAGCGCACCTCTGTATGAAATAACAATGTCTTGTGTTCTGTGCCCAAATCTTCACAGAGAGCCGTAAAAAGCCGCGTGTTTAATGCACTCTTCTTAACATAATTTACAATTTTAATGCATAATTTTAAGACGTCATTGAGTTCGTTTGAAAGTGTTTTAGCTGCCAAGGCTTGCCGGTGTATAAAACAGTGAATAGAATTTAAGTTGGGATTTTTTTCTTTGACCAACTGCACGAATCCTGAACGAGATCCAAGCATCGCCGGAGCGCCGTCTGTGCACACACCTATCAACTTTTTCCACGACAGTTCATGTTTATCAAAGAATCCAGAGATTGCTGTCATTATATCAATTGCTTTCGAAGTTGTCGTTAACTCTGTTGAAAACAGTAACTCGTCTTTGATTGTTTCGTTTTTTATGTATCGAACGAAAACTAGCAGTTGACAGCATTGCGCCACATCCGTACTCTCATCCAACTGTATTGCAAATGAACATGATTCTTTCACGGCCTCCACTACTTGATTTTTTATATCTTCAGCCATATCATCAATACGACGTTTCACAGTATTATCAGAAAGAGGTATTTGTGAAAAATTTTGTTTACTTTCTGTTCCAAGAACGATATCAGCTGCTTTCAATAAGCAGGGTTTAACGAGTGTTTCTCCGATAGTATGGCTTTTCTTGGCTTTTGCAATAAGTAGCGACAATTCATAGGAAGCTTCGACCACTTTCTCAGATGACTGAGCAAACGTTCCAGTACTATCCAATTTCATGCGCTTCAAACTTGCAGATTTTGAAGCGAAAAACTCCTTCGGCTTGTCTTTTAAATCGCTGTGTTTTGTTGACAAATGACGTTCCAAACGTGAAGGTCTCATAGCATCATTGCTCAGTACTTCATAACAAATAACACACTGCGGCTGGTCGATGCCACTTTTATTCATAGAAACAAAACCGTATTTAATATAATCATCATTATATTTGCGTTTTTTCGCAGAGCTCATGGCGAAATAAAAGAAATAATCGGTCACTGTCACTACTCTTACACACAAATAACAACAATAACACGACGCTTGTTTGTTTTTGCATCAAGTGCACACGTGTTCTCGCAAGTCGCGTACGGCGCGGGAATGCGCGGGCGTCTGGAGTAAAACCGCCGCCCGCGCCCGCGCCCCCCTCATCATGTCATCGCGCCTCCCTAGTGGGGCGCGCCCCCTAGTTTGGAAATCAATGATCTAGATAATCTAAGAGCGCAGCAGATTTGAGTTTGGACGAACGTTCAGATTCATATTTTCGTGATGAATTTCTTGCTTATTTTAGACTAGGCTAATGGAATTTCTTCGGGTTATTTTTTCAAGACAAAAAGTCGATTAAGACTTTTTAAAGAAATTAGTGTTTAATTAGTAACTACGTAGCAAGGAATTTTATCAAAATTATTTTTTTGCGTACGTTAGGATTTTATCTTTAAGAATTTAATGAAATTAAATGTTTCTTTAATTTTAAATGCCTAGAGTTAATTTTAGTAAATTGATGCAGTTGGTTAGAATTTTTCAGTATGTACATATGTCATTTCATACTAACTTTAAGATTTTTAAAATTCTTCTGTTCACCAGCGCCTTTATTATTAATAATATTTTCATCCTTTTACATCACACGCTTAGGCTTCCGTTCTACATTCAACATTTCCAATACCTCAGATGTCCCGTTTCGCTAGCCCGCTGTCGGCATCAACTCGTCCCTATAACTCTTGGGTCGCGTGCGGTGACTTCCCTATGATAATTTAATTGTTGTGCGTGCGCTACGAAATATATTTATAGCTGGCAAGCGGCGAGCTAGGGTTAGATAGAGACGAACTTCGGTTAATAACAGGTGGTATGTCGTGGAGGGTTAAGACTAGTATTTGATAGTCATCGAATAATTTAATACTTTGTTGCTAGTGTTGACATCGGGATAGCCGTAGTCAAGAACGTTTTACATAGGCTAGTTATTTACTAAATATCAACTCAACTGTACTAGATTGTGTCTTTCGTAAGTCATTGCATTTTAAACTTACTATCGCAAACGTTTGTTGTTTCTATGACTACGAGCATAAAGCCCTCTGAAATTAGCACGTTGACTGTCCGCTGAGTAGTCACAATAGTTATACAATCGTAGTACCATATGTGGTACACTGGACATAAACATATGAAATTAAATCTGTAACTATATATTATGCAGATTTGCAGAGAACGCGACTTTCTGACAGATTTCCGATAGAAATGCCACAGGCCCCGCATTTAGCCATTTTTCCTTAACGTGCACTGTAACCATGTGTACAAATGAAATGTAATCCTTACATGTATTTATTTAATTCCAACTGCAATTTTGCGCAGCGTGTAAAACGTTCCAATGATGCGCGCGATCTATTTGAACTAAATGTAAAATCGGCAACGGCTCCATTTTGGAATAGTTAGTGTGGCGTCAAAATTGTGCGCGGTTAACGGCTTCTGGTTTTTTCTGTATTCTGAGACAAATAGGTTTTGTCAATAATACTATCCGCTAACCTTACTTTTGTAACTCATTGTTGATAGATACACAGAGTATGTATTTGAAGACAATAACGACACAGTACATTTTGCTCTGTTAAGCACTAAACTTATCGCTATCGAATGATCTGATACTCAACTGTTTCCTACCACCACTATCACTCGAAGACTTTATTACTTTCCCACTGTTACCACTATAATTATTATGTTTATGACTTCATATTAAACCAATAATACAGTTCATTACAACATATGGTACAAAATGTTTCAAATATCGTGTTATATTCAGTTCGCAATCACCCTGAGAATTGCGATCTCTTTTGTATAACTTTTTCTTTTTATTTATATATAATACATGATGTTCCATTTCTTACGTGTAAGTAAACTGTCCTAGTCTTACATTCGCTTAAGTCTGTGGATCTACAAAACAAAGCTCGTCCCGTATCGTATGTACTAGAAATTAGGGTTGGCACTGCGTGAATTTAAAACAATAATGTTGAGATTATCAGTCCTTTGTTTCGTCCGTGTTGCGGATACTACTTTAGTTATACATTTGTATTGTGGTGTACTGTATTATCGTAATATTTTTAGACCGGGGCCTATAGAATCGGAGCTTAGGGCTTTCTAAGAGTCAATAGTTAACAGCAAAAGGGAAGTCAGAATTGAGCTTATAATGTTTTTTATTCATATTTATTTTTAAGTCCATAACAGAACCCTCCGTATGTGCGCACAGTCGGGTGAGAGCTAGTCCTAGACCACACGGCACCACAAAGCGTGTAGACCGCGAGCCCGCAATATCTCGTCCGTTGCTACCACGTTCATTTGTAATACTTCTGGTTCAAAACATACCGTTCGTGTGTGCACACAGTCGGGTGAAGGCCAGCCCTAGACCACGCGGCGCCACAAAGCGTGTAGACCGCGAGCCCGCAGTATCTCGTCCGTTGCTACCACGTTCTTCTGTAATACTTTTAGGTCATTACATAACCCTCCGTGCACACAGTCGGGTGAGGGGCCAACCCTAGACCACGCGGCACCACAAAGCGTGTAGACCGCGAGCCCGCAGTATCTCGTCCGTTGCTACTACGTTCATATTCTGTAATACTTTTAGGTCATTACATAATCCTCCGTGCACACAGTCGGGTGAGGGGCCAACCCTAGACCACGCGGCACCACAAAGCGTGTAGACCGCGAGCCCGCAATATCTCGTCCGTTGCCGTCCGTTGCTATCCGCGTTCGTCCTCGCATAACATAATATTATTTATTGTATTAGTGCCGTTGTACTAACACGACTAATGACGTTTGTGGGACATTCATTATACGGTGTAATTGTTGTTTATCGTGTACAATACATTCTCGATTAGGTGGTAAAGTATTATGTTTAGGCCGGTGTTGTAATGGTCGCGGGCAGGAATGTGATGTTGTGCTCGATGTATAAATTGTTTAGATACAATTGGTGTTAGGTATTGGTGCCTACCCCTCGTGGGAATAGGCGTAACTTTATGTATTTATGGATGGTGTAACGTGTGTTTTTGTGCAAGTACTCGTAGGTATATTGTGATAGATAGCATATTATGATAGATCATGTTCAAGAAATTAAAAATATAAGCTTTATTTTTGCCATCATATTGTCTCCAAGGTGAAATCGACAAAAAGACACCTTTAAACGGTTAAGTTGGTGATGCTAAATTTACAGTTAACTGAAACTTTTCTTATCGTGTACCTACTATAAGATGAACCCAATTCACCACCACAAATTTTATTACATATTAGATTACCCAGATAGAATAAAAACTTTAACAACGTCGGTCGAAAATGCCAAAAGTATAATCATAATAAAGTATAATCATATCAATATAAGCAGGCGAAATCTTCACTAAAAACCAAGCCAGACTCCTAATCTTCTTACATTAGACCTTCATAAGCCAAGCATTTACATGAAACAATAACGTAGTGCCCTGAGAACGGCCTCAACGCGTAAAATCGCTCTCCAGCCTCCAGGCGACCGATCCAAGATGCATTACTTCGGCCATAAATTATTTTGTTCTTCTCAAATGATATCGCTAATTCTATGTTAGTGATATTTTAATGTCTGGGAATAGGAAATAGGAAGGAAAGGTTTGTTGACACGAACGTTTCCATCACTTAGAAATTTTTATTTTATTACTTATTTTAATTTAACTCGTAAATTTAGAACCCAAATGATTGGCAGTCTAATATGTATTGACGAAATTCAGGGTTATTGAAATCGTACTCAACTACACCTATAACGTACAGTCCGCAACAGATACTTAAATCATATGTAGTGTGTAATCACTGTTATGAATTGTATCAGTACAAAACGTAGGTTCAGCTTATAAAACGTAGGAAATTGAGTATGACACCTAAAATTCACATTAGAACTTTAGTTCTTTGATACTGGTAGTTATGCTGTAAAATTTTAGTTCTTTCCGTTAAATCAGCGGCTACAACCAAACCACTGAAACAGTCGCTAAACCGGCTTATTATTGAGCCGAGTGCTACCACAATCATGCGCAAATGGTCACAAATAATCAGATGTGTGCTGACTGCTGACCAGTGCAGACATAATAGGCCGATGCATGTACACCGTGTGTACTGATGGGGTTAAGGTAAGGACACATTGGCAAGCGGAGCGGAGTCTAACTAACTACAAACTTTAACTCAGAAATCGTCAAGCTCCATTAAATTTTCAGTTACATTTGGAAAATCTTAGTTGCTTTTTAAATTTGGGAACTGTGCCTTACTACAGCCTGAGAATTAAAGAATAGTTAAATTCAGTTGTACTACAATAAACATAGATTTGACAATCCCTTGCTGCTTATATTTATAAAATAAACAAGACTTAAATTCTTCCATAAGCCTTTTTTTTCTAGCTACACATTTTGTACGATCAGAAAATCGGAGGAGAAAAACCGATGATGAAAGGATCAAGTAAGAAGAAGACTTAAAGTACAAACAAACCATATGGGTGTTTAATACTTGTTTAGAATGGTTCGCGTCTCGTCCCACCAAGATCTGACTGCTAACTAAGGTCGGGTGGTACAAGTACATGCAATAGGTAAACGCTGCAAATTGTAACATGTTTACATCGCGGCGGGGTTATGGGCAGATCGTTTTGTGGCGGGTTGCCTTTATTGTGCACTATTTGAGTACAGCTACGAGCGAGGTTTGATAGTGATCAAATTTAGGACCTTTCGGACATAAACTTCGGTGTCATTAAAGTGACTATCTGTAATTAGATTACGTAAAAACACATACTATAATAGTATAGTAGTAGTAGTAGAGTCCAAGAAAATCGTATAGTATACCTATAGAGGTATACTATACGATTTTCTTGGACTCGAATAAGAAGTAAATTATGTTTTAAAAACACTACATCAAATAAAAATTTGAGGATGCTTTACTCTTCACTGGGATATATACAGATATATACAGCCATTATAACAACAATACATTTTCTAAGAGATAGATACATTACATGTATGTAAGTAACATGCCGGAATGGTTATTTGGAAAAAAAAATCAATTGTTTTTAAAGGCTATAATAAGTCTTAAGGGATCTACCAAGAACTTATACCTATATCTTAGATAACATCATCAGCCGGAAGACGTCCACTGCTGGACAAAGGCCTCCCCCTTAGAACGCCACAATGAACAACAACTTTTTTTATTATAATGGCTGTATAATATCCCTATACATATATTCCGGTGAAGAGTTAAGCATCCTCAAGTTCTGTTTTAATTTAGTGTTTTTATAACATAATTTACTTCTTATTCAAGTAAAAGAAAATCTTATAACATTTTTACAGGTGCACTTTCCCTTAAAAAAGAAATTGCTACCTCTTATTATTTTTTCTTTCAAACTAATACCAACAATACCCCTACTACGAGACCACAATACTCCAGCGTGAATGAAGCCGAACGTTTATCACGTCAAACCTTTGTGTCCTTGAATTATGCAGACGTTATTACACGCCCGCATGAGTTACAACGTCTTCGGACAGACTTACGTTTCGTATCGACTCTAAATTGCTGTTAGTTTGGTGCGGCACAAGTGGTAGGGGGTCGCGAAGTCGAATTTATGGCAGCATAAAGTATATAAGTGAGAGATACAACCCTATGATAGATAACTAGACCTAATAGAGGTATGGGAGGAAACTGACAGTGATATGTTCACTTCAACTAACCACGTCAAAGAAAAAATAGATCCTCACTAGAGGGCCTACCATGAAAATATAATTCGTAGTCACTAATATACGTATTGTCCAAATGCCAATATGAAGACGACTTGATGTAGGTAATCTTTACATGTCAAGATTAAGTTCTCGTCTCATTATTGTGGCCAAGCTGTTCCTTTTGGCATACTAAACATTTTGTAAAATTTGGCAATTCTAGCCGAATTATATTTAAATCCAAAAAAAGAAAATGAGAGCAAGATGTGATGAAAATGATGATAAGATTCAGCCGTATATCCATCAGAATATATCCTTCCCTTCCTATAACAGTTAATAATAATGTTTCGGTCACGGCGGCCGATCTCTTCTGAGACTAGCCAACTACGCAGGAGATATTATAGTGCACAAGTATGCGCGCAAATACAGGTGCCCTCCCTATTACCTCTTTCTCATAGTCGGATGGGACGGATGACCGACACGACCGGAGAGAGATCAGGCGCAGGACCAACGGCTTAATGTGCTTTCCGAGCACGGAAGGGTCTCGACATGTTAAAACGGTCACCCATCACAAGACTGACCGCGGTGAGAACGGCTTAACCTCGCAAATCGACTGATCTGCGCGGTAGCCACGTAGCTACGAGCCCCTCACAATCCTAACAACCACAGGTAATGCATATGATTAACATAATCTTTAATAGTCCATACGTCCCATCTTGCAATTTATCGACACGCGTATTGTGCATTTATGTGTTTTGTGGGCACTCAGATGCGATAAATTAACTAGTATGCAGGCTTCTCAGACCAAGATGAAGACATTTTATTGTCATCGATTCTGTAGTTTTGACAATCTTCCTTCGAAACTTTTTTCAGTTTTAAATTTTAGTAGGGATTTTCTGGGAAGCTAATTAAACGCATTTTCTTTTTGACAGCATGATTAACATTATTTTCTCTATTTTAAATGTTCCACTAACATCAGGTGGATATAATATACCCATTCATAATTAATCTCCTCTTTTTATATTTTTTTTATATCTTATTTTTATTCCTAAGAAAAGGAATAAAGAATTTCTCCACATATACTCCATATGTAAAAATCTTTGAAGAAAGTGCTTTTAATTTAAACATCGCCCTTATTATAATCTTATCGGATTTTAAACATCTCATAACAATTTAAGCTCTCCTTCGACTTCTACCTGAAATAATATGCTTTATTTAAACAGCACGTGGAATAGTAAATAGATGTACCTGTCAGTAGACTTCGAATTTCGTAGACATTTAGAAAAGCATTCTCCAAAAGCGGTAAACAATAGACTAGTTAAGGGATGACAACATTTCTATTCAGGTATTCAACGAGCACGTAACCTTACCTTTATTCTGAAATTCTAAACATCATTAAGAACAAAAATCAAAATTCAAATCGCAACATCAAAATCATATATTACTGAACATACGAGCGAACGTGATCGCATTTGTTTGCTATTGTCATCGCTGCCGATACGGGCCGAATAAAGCCGAATACACCCGATACGCATCTCGGCCGCGCGGGCGCATGACACAGATAATCTAAGCATTCAGCCACCCGCCGAGTTACCAGCGATTTTATACAGCCAACTTAATAAATGCCCATTAAAATAAATTGTTTGGCATTGTCATAGCTTCCGATCCGCTTGCACGTTGCCTGATTCTCGTTTACATTAGCCATTCTGAGTTAATATATGGGCTGTAATTTATGCCTTTAACTATGTCCATAAAGAATAGTAATGGCCCAAGATTGCTTCTATTGGGAATGGATATTGAAGAGTTAATAAAGTTTTGCGTGATTGCGGATTGTACGTGCGGAGAATATAAAGTGTGCTAGAACAGGAATTGTTTGTATAACATTATTTATGTACTACAGTTCTCGTTATTATCTGATTATAGACCGCGTATTCAGATGCTTGGGATTTGTCGGTTTTGTATGTTTATCAGTTCCATTTTCGTGCTTGGAGACAACGATTTACACCTTTTTTTAGAGTAGCTCAATTCATTGCAAACAATAAAAAATGTGTCAGTTCTTGTAAATACTAATATTCAAAATACATGTCATACAAAAGTTTTAGTTACATTTTCCCATCTCTCGATTATTTTTTTATTATAATATACTTAGAACAAGTTACGGGTTATTTACGCAAGCTTTTCTTTTAGTGTTGAATATAAGATAAACATAGATTGAGAGACCACGCCTTACGAAATACCGAACAAACCAGCTCAAACTAGATTGAATACAGCCCCCTTACCATGAACTCTTAAAGCAGGACAGTTTACGATGTGGAAGCGAGACGCCGCTACGTGCAGTGTAATGCTGCGTCTCGCTTTCACAACGTAAACTGTCCTGCTTTAAGAGTTCATGGTAAGGGGGCAGGTCATCATTATAAAAACATATTGCTAGTTTTTGTTGATCATCTTATAGACAGTGTCAATAACCAAATAAAAACCAAACTATTGTTTTCTAGGGTTCTGTCTTACGTTGGTTTCCATACGATAGAAATATCGTCAATTTCGCCATAGTCGAAATCGACTAGGAGTATATTATTTATTTATTAATATCGTATTGATTAGTAATGTGCCTTATTTTACCCTTAATTTTAACAAGGTTTGGTACAATTCAGTGAAGTCATTAAATTAAAATTGAAATAAATGTTGCAGGTTGTAATATCACAGTTATAAAAGTTACTAGAGTTTGAAAATTAGTCTTAGTGTAGCAACATTGAAAAGGCCCACATTTTAATAATAAACTTAAGTACTAAGAAATATAGCCGTACTTGTATTTGAATAATGTTATTAGTCACTTACAATAAATAATAATAAAATAATAATAATATCTTGGGACAGCCCACACAATACAATATTAATAAATACAATATTTAATTACTTTAAAATCTCACTTTTATACGTTACTGGAATGAAAACTTTATTCTCCAGAGTATAGAACCTTCTCCATCACTCTTTTTTCTACCTAATAACTTATTTTAGCACAATACAGATTGTTATCGCGCGTGTCAGTGCAAGGAAATGGCGCGATGTCAATTTGACAGTTCGCCATCTTAATTTCATTTTAAATGACAGAAAAGGTATTATTTGCAAATCACCTAGATGTTTTACTTGTAACTTGTTTTCGTTGAAAACAACTTATTGATAGCAATTACCTATGTATTATCTATGAATGTCTGAAACATAAGGTACCTTACTTAATGTTTGATACTTTTGCCTTTACTATACTTTGCCCTTTTGGCTCGTAGCTATGCAGCTACCCGGCAGACCAGTCGATCTGCGAGGTTAAGCCGTGCTCGCCGCGGTCAGTCTTGTGATGGGTGACCGTTTTCACATGTCGAGACCCCACCGTGCTTCGGAAGGCACGTTAAGCCGTTGGTCCTGCGCCTGATCTCTCTCCGGTCGTGTCGGTCTGCCGTCCCATCGGACTATGAGAGTAAGGGAATAGGGAGTGCACCTGTGTCTGCGCGCATACTTGTGCACTATAATATCTCCTGCGCAGATGGCTAGTCTCAACTGAGACAGGCCGCCGTGACCGAAATTCGGTCAGGAGGACATTATTATTACTTTGCCCTTTTCAAGTGTTTAATAGTTGACAAACCCTTACATAATGTTTCTATTGTCATGAGGTTAACTGCATTATCTGACAGCCAGTCAGTACCTAAACTGTCGCTGTATTTATATAATTTCTTGTCGTATTTCAGTGACAAATTATTTTAATATCCTTCTACTAGCACTCAAAAGACGCGGGTAAGTATACTATTGTATCATAACGACGATATCCTTATCGTATCGTTTACCATTAAATACTTAAAGTAACCAGCTGATACTATACCTTCACCTGTAACTAACGTGCGTACTAATTGCGTAATATCTTTTACAAAGTCAGTACAACAAATAAAATTGAACTCTTGGCAATTTAATACATCAGTTTCGCGACAATACAAAGAAACAGATAAAAAAGATGATTGTAAACTTTTATCATCGACTTTTAAAATGGTGGATGACAGCCACCAGTGCACAGCCAGGCAACCTTTCTAAGCATACCAATTATAGGGTTTTTTATTGTTTGACAGCAGTCAACGTCAGTTATATCATTTGTTTTAGATAATGATCGTGACATACAGACGGACGGCACACACTTTCGATACTTGTTCAACAGGTGCTGATGGTATTTCTCGTTTAGAAGATAAGTATTATATTAGAATAGAATATATCCTCATTAACAAAATCTCTCAATTGCTAAACTAAATTTTGTGTTAAGCTCGCCTTTGTACATCTAATTTTGATGGTATCTTTATGTATTGTCTGCAATAAAGAATTATGAATATATTATTATTATTGTTTAAACAATTTTATTTTCATTACATATCATTTAAGGACCACAAACGATTTTGTACGTTTTTTCTGGACGTTTCTCTTCAATGCTTTAGTTTATACAGCAGTTATTCGGTTCATTAAAACAAGCCAATTATTCGGCACCACCCTTGCGATATAAAATACATCCCGAAACCTCAAAACCTTAAAATTCTGGTATGTCTTTGGTTCAGTCTTGTAAGTTAAATTCGCGTTTTTCCATTATTTCTATGTCAATTTTGGCATTAAAGTTATCAAGACGAGACCAAATCTGCTCGACACACGTACAAAATTACAAGCCGGCAGAACAGTGTACTGTGACATAAGGTAGATAAGGTAGAATGCATACGCATATATAGGTCTACAAATAGATCGAAGCTATCAGTTATAATTATAGGCTTTGAGGGTAGTTTTCCACCGTTCCCAGTAAGTCGTCGATCACTGAAGATAAGGGCGTACTGTTATGAGTGCGATTGTTATAAGCAAAGGCGCGTGTTAGGGGGCGCTCGTGTAAATGTTCTCGTGAAGTGCGCGGACCACCGGCGTGACTGCATTGAAGACTAGGGCTGCTACTGTTTTAAGTTGCCTAATGCCCGTATCTGGTTATTCTTCATTTATCGGTACCATACGAGGTGGTCATATAGTGGTCATACTCATCATCATCATCATCATCAGCCCGTTGCAGTCCACTGCTGGACATAGGCCTCTCCCAATGTACGCCACAAAGCCCGGTCTGCTGCTTTATGCATCCAGTCGTTGCCTGCCCTCTTATGAAAGTCATCCCGCCATCTGGCCAGAGGGCGACCCACGCTACGTTTACCAAGACGCGGTCTCCACTCCAGAACACGCTTACTCCAGCGGTTATCGGTTCTGCGACATATGTGGCCAGCCCATTGCCACTTCAACCTACTAACTTTCAGAGCTATGTCGGTCACTCTAGTTCTCTGACGGATCACTTCGTTACGAATTTTGTCCTTCAGAGAGACTCCGAGCATAGCTCTTTCCATAGCACGTTGAGCGACTTTGAGCTTATGGATTAGCCCCACAGTCAGTGTCCACGTCTCAGCTCCGTACGTCATTACAGGGAGGACGCACTGGTTAAACACTTTTGGCTTCATCATCATACTCATGCCCTGGTATATATCAGTCAGCAAAGTAGCAGCGGATTCACCATGGTACACCGTATTGTCAACTGAGATCTGTACTTGACTGGTCTTAAAGATATCATTCCTTTTTTTATACCTTAAGATCAGTGATTTATTTCGGCAATACGCTGTCCTTTAGTCGCTGCATTATTCTCTGTTCATTGTGTCTATTCATTGTACCTACTAATACTTTCCTCATATTTCGACCTCCCAGAGGCTCTTTTTACAGGGCGCCACGATGTAACCGCTGAATACATTTATCCTGTTTAAAAGTCAAATAACAATATTGAATATGATACTCTTCAAGTCAGTCGAGTACCAACCCTATTTAATAGTCTGTTTTACATGTAAATGGCTTGTAAGTTGCTTACATATGCAATACACTAAGATGTAATGTTTTGATAAACATGAAAACTGAAATAATGGCAGACATAATTAAACCCTATGGGATGAAATATAAAACTAAGGAATAGGATAGGAACAAGGATACATACATAAAATATTTTGGACCGTCACGTTTTATTCTACGCCGAATCAAAACAGAAATGGTTAAGCAGATACTAGTGATTTCCTTTTGCTACGATACTAGTTTCAAGTCATTCACTCTCAAAGCCAATTATCCAATAATAATAATAAGACAATTATATAATTATATTATTTTAAACTTCGCCCCACACTAGGAATTTCTCCTGTGTGCGTTTCACAACTTGAAATATCACATACTTACACAAACACCCAGACTCGGGGCAAATATCTGCGGTTCGCACAAATTTTTGCCCCGTGCGGGAATCGAACCCGCAATCCTTAGCGCAGCAGTCCAATTGCTTAGCAACTGCGCCGATCAGGTTGTCTTATATATTATATTTTGTTCTATTATAGAATGCAATAAAGTATAGAGTATTTATCAAAATATTCAGTGTAGAATGTACTGTGATACTACCAACCAGACCGAACCCACACTTGCTCGAGTGTCCCATGTGTCCCTTCACCTGCTTATTGAAAGACCTCAAGAAGCACTGATAGCCGAGTGGCATGACCGTGGGACTGCCCAATCAAAGGTCGCATGTTCAAACCCCGGCACGCACCAATATCTCTTTGAATTCATGTGCATACTATAAATAAGTTATCAGTTGCTAAAAGCAGTGAAGGATAACATCGTAAGGAAACCGGCACACCTGTGAGATTTTTCGACAGTGTGTAAAGCCATGTCAGAGGCCTACAGGCGGTTTAAACTCTGACACCAGGTTGTTCATTAACCATACGATAAGAAGAAGGCTAACGGCGTGGCTACTGGGCACTAAAAATATGACAGTACCGCTGACTTGAAAAGAAGAAGAAGAATCTAAAATGAAAAAGGAATCTAAACTCTTGACATAAGAAAAAAGCAGAGCGGAGGTCGTTGCTAGCCACGATCTGGATCATAATAAATATTAAACCATTAGAATTAATGTACTTAATAACCGTTAGGAATCTGCGGATACAGTTATGTAAGTAGAACATTGCCTCCTAGGGTATATAAAAAGCCGCAATAATATAATGATAGGAATCTACTAGAATCTGCAGTCTTTTCTATTGAATACCATTAAGTAATCAGGGTCTTAATGCTACTATTGACTTGAATTAGTACTCTGCTACAATTAAATGTAGAGGACATGAAACGAGTTTATTCAGTTCATCCAGCTTAAATAGGTACTTACGTAACGTGTGAAAGTTTATATGTCTGTCACTAAATCTCGCGTAAACGGCTGAATGGATTCTGATGAAATTTGCCGCATGTATAGTTTAGAAACCTAAAACACTATGCTACTTTTAATCCCAGAAAAGACGTAGAAATCCATAGAGGAGAAGTCGTGGGCGAAGAAGTAAAAACAACAAATTGGAACGGCTTAATTATTTTCATGAAGAAACCGAATAGGTCCTATAACCTATGATTAGATATCTGTATCCCATATTGTCTTAGAACCTCAGTTTAATAGACCTTGACTTGATAGACTCAGTTTGCTAAACCTATATTTATATTAACGCGCGCTACCTAATTTTGTTAAAGTTATGTCTTAAGATTACACACCGCGGTAGGTGTGAAATAGTAGGTTGGAGCAAGCTAAGTGATCAACTGATCGAATTTGATGGAATCCTGATTAAATATTGAAGGCGATGAAGTAAATAACAGCCTTTAAGAAAGTAAATGCAATTTGCTTTAATTCAACATGTCCATAATGGTTGAAGTATACTCGACAAACAGGGAACAGTTTTCTCTGCATTTAAGTATTATTTAAAGGTATTTTCATACTTATTTTGCATTGAGGATAACCCTAATTTCCTGTTAACATTTTTGTTAGAGTCATCAACATGTGTATTTGTGTGTTTAATTTACAGACGATCTTACCTTACCTTACATTCTATAATCTACAGATTTGCGACATTTAATCAAAGAGCAAATTATAAATCTATTAAAAAAGAAGCGTAACCATAATTTCCGAACCATTTCAGTTGAAAAAATGTAAATCGTTAACAATCGGAACTACAAATAATGCAACAAAACGAAAGCTTTGCTCAATTTAAAGGAATTTAAGGTAAGAAAGGTAAATTCAATTAAATTGATGTGTCATTAATTTTATACTAAAATCAGCAAATCAAATCAACCACACAATATATTTAAACGCTAAAATCGAGTCATGCTTTTAAATAGATAATTCCATTTATATCGATACCATAATTCATAGCACCAAGATTTATTATCCCTGAATACGGCTGCAACATCTCTAATGACGTTATCAGGACTTCATTTTATGATATCTGTGCGTTATTGATTGAGGACGATACTGATTACGGCGTCCAAGTTGAGAGATGAAGCGTATAAGAAGGAGTTTAAGTTAAGTCTTATTTTAAGTTCTTCGTCGTCAGTAATTAGCCCAACTTCACCAGCCACTGAAGCCTTAGCTGGCATTGACCTCTCTTCGTTTGAAGCTGTAACCACAATTCTGCACTAACACCATCCAGCCTCTTGCCACGATGGAAACAATGTCGTCAGAATATGTCTATTTAGCTGTATGTTTCATAGCTGTTTACTTTTTTAATAACATGTCAATATTAGGCAGCCACTCCAATTGAAAATTACGTGATCGTTCTAATTATCAAACGAAAACATCATCATAAGTAATTAAGAATCAGTATCAGATTTTGGAATTCTACTTTATAATTCGGCACCTTTTACCCTAAATATATGAGAACTTGGAATTATTATCATGACCTCCTAACACATCAACACAACTCTCTGACCACTCATTACCTGGCCCACGATCTTCATAAGCCCAATGCTCCCGCCTTACAATGATGGATCGTCAGTGTGACGCCCCCTTCAAGGGTTTGTCTTAGCAAATTAAGCGGTACTTAAAATACTGCCAGGCCACAGATTAAGCCTGCTGTAGATGGTGTCTGCTATAATTTCCTGTGTGTAGCTCTCGACTTTGAGAGATGAAATCGCAAGGTTAGAATTATTGGGGTCTAGAAAGGTCTTCGTTAATGAACGTTCGTTAATGTCCCAGCTTCAATGGGGTGCCATTTTTTATTTGCAACAGGACGTGAGATTTGTAATTACATTTCCTATGAATGATATTAATGGACTTCTTGCTTTTGATTCATCTTTATCAATGATTCTTTATTACGTCTGAAATAGGTGCAAAGCTTGATTATGATGATCAAAGAAAGACAAATTGATGTACGAAGGTGTGATTTTAACATTTGTTAACCAATAACGATTAACGAAACGACGAACAAAATCGTTGTACATAAAAAAGAAACCCATATTAGAAAATAAAATAAATAAAAATTATCTTTTCATCCTAAGTCAGCGAATAAAAAAACCGAAACGACTTTTGCATATTCTGCTAGAGAGCTGGTCATGATTTAGGGCCAACGCCTACACCTGCCTACTGTATTACAGCAGATACCGTAATTATAAACCGTACAATGCTTTGAACACAAAGCTTGAATGCGCCAGACAAGTAATAACTTACCAGTGAAGACATTCGCACATCAATCGCACAATGACCATTGTTACCTCTATCATTCAATGCTCATACCCTAGTGTGAAGCTTACAGGGTTTGCTTGCTGTTTATGTTAGTTTTTCAACGTTCTTTTCAAAAAGAGTTAACGTTATTTTTACTTTTACGAGATAAGTATCGTGGTTGTGGATATTTTGAACTTACAAATCTTCAAAGTTTTTAAATATTGTTCAAGACTTTTAAGTAATATATTTTTAATAAAATCTCGCCCCACACTAGGAATTTCTTCTGTATCGTGGGTGCATTTCACGAACATTAAATATCACTTATATGAATACTCAGACTCGGGACAAATATCTGCGGATCGCACAATTTTTGTCCCGTGCGGGAAACGAACCTTAGCGCAGCAGTCAATCGCTTAACCACTGCACCAATCAGTCGTCAAATTAAATACAACTGACAGTATTGACGCTACAACCTTACTCTATTTCCAAAATTCCAACCTGTTTGTGCAAAACAATCATGAATTAAAAAAGATATAGTCCTGTGACTTTTAGATTAGAAGTTTCTTTTTCAGTATCCCTCTCTCACTACAACAAATACGAACATTTTCATTCAATTATACACTGAAGAGCAGTTCCCATGCTCCACCCACATAATCCCCCCATTATATTAGCATTAATTCGTAGATAAACACACACGATTCCGCATTAGTAGATATCATATAACGTTCGGCTGATCGCGATAAGTTTTCTTTACAACCCAAGGAATACAATTAAACAATACTATTAAACCCAGAACAGGCTCGCTTGTTACGGACTACGGCGAGATCTTGTTAAGTATAGATAATAGGTACCTACACTGTTTATTTTTGAGAAAAGATACTAAAGAATCGAATAAAATAAATATTAAATGAATTGATAGTTAATAAACAGAAAAGATGGAGGGTGAAACAAAAAATGTTTTAATTATGTTTACCAGCAAAATTTTGCGATTTAGCTTTAAGTTTTCGTAAATGATTGACAAGAAGACAATTCAAATTGAAAAGTTAATTAAAAATCCTAAAACTACTAATTTAAATTCTACGACAATTTCCAAGATCAACTATTTTTCTGCACAAGTTTTTCTGAACTTAGGCGCCAGCAGGCATGTGTGGGTTTTAGTGGGTATACCCCTGTGTGCAAATGGCAAGTTGTCGTTCATTGTGGCGTTCTAAGGGGGAGGCCTTTTTCCATCAGTGGACGTCTTCCGGCTGATGATCATGATGATACCCCGGAGGAGAATGACAAATATGAGGAGAATAATAATCAACGACGGCGGAGAATGCGTAAGGCATTTCCACACGTTAAAAAAAGTCTCTATAAACGATCAGTATCAACTGTCTCAACTGACAATGCGACAAATGCAGTCGTACGTCACAATATCGTAGCTTCAATTGTCGATTAATTCTTGGCGCAAAAAATGCCATTTCATTACATTGTCGGCTCGACTTTTGTCGCGACGTATTTGTCTTAGCTCTAGTGATCTCCTTTAGATGTGACGTTTGCCATTTGATATTGTGACAGAGAAACGATTATTTATCAACCCATCGATACGACAAATAATCTTAAAACGTCTATGTTTGTCGCTTTTTACGTTTGTCGTATCGCAATTTGTCTCATGATAATAACACAATGCCAGCTGATCATATATCATTGAGTGACATTTAAAACTGGCAGTTAATAAGCCTCTGTTACCTTATTCTGTCTGTGAAAATGGATTACATGAATTAACAACAATATTAGAAACGAATAGCTTTTTTTATTGAAGCCTCTTGTTGATAGAACAATCGCCAGTGTTTTCTGTCTTCTTGCTCTGTTATTCCACCATTTATTACAGGGATCTTAATTTATCTAAACACGTTGACTGTTCCCTTAGTAGACACACAATAATTAAACAATCAATGTAGTGCACAGTGTGTTCTTTAGACCGTATTTTATAACTTTTTCTTAGTCTCGACGTTTCTAATCAATGGGCAATCATTATTACCCACCAAAATGTTCGTTACCTTCCATTAAAAATGAAATAGTTCCAAAAGCATACATTTATCCTTATTTAATACAAGCGGGGTCGGTATCAACTTTAATATCTTAGTCCTGTCAGTTACTCATCATCGTATCAAACATTGACGAAGTTCTTATAATAATATTTATTAAAACAATTAGTTATCTCCGAAGACTCACTCCGTGTCTAAACTGACACGGAACTGCGTGCGTGACTTGACCCGTGCAACCTCCAGTGTAGCAGGTTTATGCTATGGTAATACACTTGCGTGCAAAAATATCGACACCCTCGTCACGTTTGAATTTTAAACATGATATTTATAAAAGCAAGGTTTTAATGGTATCCAATCGCCAGTAAGTGTATCGTGTTATCCCATTTCCTAGTATGTAAGTGTATTTCATCAGCACGCTGCATATGAGGTGAATGTCTTTAAGGAGTTTTGATCCACTCACGTCACCGAAAATAAAATATTTCGAAGCCTTTGCCAAGCTGTGGGACAACATAGGCTGGTAATAATAATATAAGGAAGGAGGAATGAAATACTTAGTAGTCGGTACAATAAGCAAACGAAAAATAATAAAAAGTGTCTCCCACATCAAGAATAAAATGAAAATCTCAGTCTAAACCAGCAAACAATGTATATTTGGACCTTAAAACTCAAACAAACAACATTGTCCCACAGTGGTACAGACCAACACCAGCCTATTGTGAATAAAATTGGAGATTTCCCTGTAAACCCATGTATGGCCAAGTAATTGAGTATTCATAGCCCAAAGCTGGCTAATTGACAGAGCGAACGATGTGACGTTGTCGCGAGGTGTGAACTGTCGCAGGGCTGCCTACCAACGGTATTACTAGACCACATTTTTTAATGGTAACTGTGGAAGGAGGATACTAATTTTGGTCCCACCCTCCAATAGCTACGTTGCGCGTTGCCATGTTTAATAAAGAATAACTCTGAACGCACTTACATCGGAAACTAGCGTCATAGTAACTTTTGTTCAGCTCAAAAATACATATCCAACGATATATTACATGTGGCTTTTGGAGGGCGGGACAAAGTTTATACAAATCCTGGCATCTTCCAATAATATTCGCGTTTATCATAGTAAGTATAAATTTTTTTCAACTCCTCTCTTCCATCACAATACAAAGTTGGGGTTTGAAAGCTATCAATCAGTTTTAAATATTTTTCTTCAAAACTAGATTACTGTTATTGATTTTCTATTGCCTGAGTTCTTCTTTATTGTTCTTCAATTATAATTTACTTAATTAGGCATCAAGACAAGATGTAGTTGACATTACGAATCTCCTCCGAAAATTCTGGATATTTTGGTCTGTGGCCCTTTTTATAATTTAACATTGCTTTATACAAATAGAATCATGGCAATATAGCAGCCCTACAAAGATCCAGTGTGGATAATCCCATCGCTAACTCAATAAATGCAATACAGCATGTGCTTTGTAAATTAAAACCTCCGACAGAGGTTGTGTCGCGCGGAACATTCGCTTAATTATGCTTGTTAGAGTCTAGCACCAGACAATGACGGATCGAGAACATTTATACGTATTTAGCTCGGCCATTTGTTAAGCTTTTCTATGAATATACCATAATTATGGCTATTATTCGATAATAGAGATGTGATATGATCCATTTCAGACATGTACAAATTTAAGAGGCTGCTTAGGTGTCTGCAATAATTCTTACAAACTTCCTGCCTGCAAACCTACAGCCCGTCGACCAATTCTTTTACTTTAACATAAAAGAAATTACATAAAAGACGAAAAAATGACGTAAAAATATTTATATAGCTCACGAGACGCGACACTAAAATTACAGGGATCCACCTAGTGGTCCACCGGGGCTAGGTTGCTTTACTTTGGAACCATAATTAAAACAATCATTGTTTCAAATGATGACGTCACACGGAAATCCAGTGCCAATATGCTATACGTCTCCTTCTCTTTTCACAAGATGAACAGATAAATAGACAGAGGACAGTTGAAGACATTATTGTTATTCAATTTTCTTGTTGACATTCTGAAAATGTGAACCACTTGTTTTTCATATATTTCAATTAATATTCCAGTGAAACAGTCACTAATACCTCAACCCAAGGAAAAGCATAATAACAATAAAATAAAGACATATAATAGATACCTAGACTTACAACTAAATGCAATACTAGTGGACTTTAATTAAATAAGCAATTTATAGTCAAGCAGTTGGACAATTATAATTTAATTCTCATAAATATACCGTGTGTGCTCTCGCACTATTATACCTAATAGGTACTGTGAAAAGCTGCTAATGTGAGTTTTATAATTAACATAAGTGTATTGTTGCACACCTGTCGTTCTTGATATAGGGCTGTATTTATCATAGATTTTTTTGTAATCTGTAAACACATAGTAAGATATTTACGTCATTTACAGACGACAGTAGCTGTCATAATCTGATAGATTTTATTAAAAGTATGGCGTGACAAGTAAAGGGTATATCATAATTAGGTACTAATTAGTATAATAATATTATCTTGGGACAACTCACATACTGTCATCTGATCCAATAATAAATGAATATGAATATCCCATACTAGGCAGAGCCTGTATTATGGTGCTCACTCCCTATTCCCTCACTGTCATAGTCCGATGAGGCGGTAGACCGACACGACCGGAGAGAGATCAGGCGCAGGACCAACGGCTTAACGCTTGCAAAGCACGTAGGGGTCTCGACATGTGAAAACAGTCACCTACCACAAGACTGACCGAGGCGAGCACGGCTTTACCCTGCAGATCGACTGATCTGCGCAGTAGTCACATAGCTACGAGCCCCTCAAAACAGGGTACATTTAAAAAACATTTTTTCCAGTAGGTAACTAATACTATAAGTTCTACAAACACATTATGTATTACACACGAACGAAGTGTCCGCAGGCTCTACAGCATAATTAAAAACATAATAAGAACATCATTCTCAAAACAGTATGTAAAGTTAAACACATTCTAATTCCGCGCCTGCGCAGACGCCTATAATTAAGTCGTATACATTTTAATTTGTTTTGACAGTGTTAGATGAGTTCATATTATTAATATGAGCATCTATTATACTAAGCAGGTGCAGAAACAGTATTAGCTTCGCATTAAAGGTAAAAATAACAGTTATTTTAATACAAATTATAACGTTATAACTTGCTATTGTAATTGCGTTCGTTTCTGTATGTAACGAATGTAATATCATTATACGATTTTATGCACCGTAGGGATGGTTTTAAGACAAATAACAGTGCATAATATTTATTATTATAATAATGTCCTCCTGACCGAATTTCTTCACAGCTGCCTGTCTCAGCTGAGACTAGACAACTACGCAGAAGATATTATAGTGCACAAGTATGCGCGCAATCACAGGTGCGCTCCCTATTCCCTCACTTTCCTAGTCCGATGGGACGGCAGACCGGCAGGACCGGAGAGAGATCAGGTACAGGACCAACGGCTTAACGTGCCTTCTGAAGCACGGAAGGGTCGCGACATGTAAAAACGGTCACCCATCACAAGACGGACCGCGGGAAGCACTGCTTAACCTCGCAGATCGACTGATCTGCGGGGTAGCCACGTGGCTACGAGCATTTATTATAATTTATCCTTAAAGTAGTCGCTAAACAAGAAATAATGTGGATATAGATTCCTAAGTAATCACAGGCGTCAACCATCCATTCTTCATTCACTATCTCTCCCCTGATCTACTCATTTACACAGAGCGATACATTTTCCCAGCAATCAATTACCAACTCCATTAAATAAAAACCGAACACAACTCATATTCAAAGATTTACAAGCAAAACGAATAATTATAATAGATGTAAATCGACAACAGGTTGATTCTAATTCATAGCCCTTCCGATGATTAACCGGCCAAGGATGAATGGCCTCGTGTTCTCAATAAATTGCTTACAAGCCTCGTAAACCAAGGGAGGTGATGTCGACTGTTTATATTCGGTTGGGTTATGCTTAATTGGGCGTTCAGGCAAAGGGTGCTTTACAAGCAACAACAAAGATATGCATTTTTTGCGCTTGATTTTTGGCATGAAATGTCTTCAAAATTTAGGACACCGATTTTTTTTAAAGGTTGGCCTTCACTAGGAATTCCTCCTGTATCATGGGTGTGTTTGATAAACATAATATATCAAACACACAAACACCCAGACTCGAGACAAACATCTGCGGATCACATCAATTTTTGTGCCATGCGGATATCGAACCCAATAAGCACGTTAAAACTGCCTGAAAATTTTCTTTAAATCGGTCTTAGCAGGTATCTTTAAGATTTAATGAAGCCCTAATGTAATGAATTTAAACAAAAAAAGATTAATATTCTAATGACATAATTATTACCAATACAATAACATTAAACTTGAGTTATATTTACAATAAAATTGGATTAACAATCTTTTTTCTCGAATTAATTATTCCAAGCTGTTAGGACCTTAGCAGCAATAAAACCACTATCGCCGCATCTCACAATGTCAACGTCAATTTACGATGTCATTAAGATCTTAATTAGACAATGTGCAGAATTGTGCACTTAGCGCACTGTTTGTTGACCACTAGTGCTCTAGCTGTGCGGGATTGTGTTTTGCTAATGAATTTTAAATTTTATTGACTGATACATTTGTTAATAGATTCATGGTAGAGTGACGTAAAAGATTTGTAAGGTGCGTGGGAATGCAGATTAATACGATTCTATATGGTATTAAGTAGACTATTTCATAATGTTGACATGATAAGATTGCCTCGTTAGTCTAGTGGTCGCTAAGCGCGACTGCTGAGTATGAGATCCTGGGGTCGAATCCCGGTTTAAATATTTCAATTAGCTAATTCTCAATAGCAGCATCAAGTCTGGATTTTTGTGTCCGGTTAATGGCAATAGGCTCGCACCTGTTCTGACGTGATCTACAAAGGCATTTACATAATTCAAAACCAGTCAATAACTAATTTAAAACTTCAAAGCCTGAATTAATGCTGAACTTTCATGCAAAGTACTCAGACCCTTAAAACGTAACAATTAGACAAGAATCAGCATGTCAGCATCTCCTAGAATGAGCAGAACATACTTTTCTTTAGACTGGGGCTCGTTCGCTTGATAAACAAATGAGATACAGTATAAACAACAATTTGTATGCTAGATTAGCGGCATAACGACAGACGCGATTTTAACGCGAACCAAGAATTTTTCGCTGCTTCGAAAAATTACGCTATGGAGTCGCCGGTTGTTAATTTATGAATTAAATAAAACAATGGTCATATCACATTCATACATAAACCTACAAACACGCTAGTAATCCCTCAAGATGTAGTCAAAAAGAGCGTTTTTGTTCAATCAATATTTAAAGCAGGTATACATTTTTTCTGAATATTTATTTATTTTAGCATGGTCCTCCCGCTGCAGAGCTAAGGCCTCCCTTACCTCCCTCCATTCCTCCCGGTTGTGAGCTGCTGTAGTCCATGTGCCCTTATAGGAATCACGCACATCGCGCCATCTTCTTTTGAGCCTGCCACAGCGCCATTACATACTAATCTTTTTTTTTTTCAATTAAAATCATGTTTTCTACCGTACTTAATTTGTTTTGTGAAAGATTTTTATACCATATATCTTCTATAAGTTTAATAAATTGTGTTTAAATTTCAATATGTCCCATTTCGCTACATTTGCCGCCTGATTCCATCAATGTAAATAGTGTCCTATCAGAAAACAATGTTGGCCTCACTATTCCATTGATTTTTGTGTCGCGATGACATCTGTGGCGTGAAGCCAGTCCATTACCGACGTATCACGTTCGTTAGTACGACACATTCTAACCGCTCGTTACATTAAGGATCAATATCGTTTCCACACTCTGCCGTCTGCCTTCGAAACACCACAATACGGCACTTAATCTTTAAACGAATATAGACTTTATTGCTTCAGGAATTCTTCAATTGTTTGACATGTCGAATAGTCATTGTGGGCCAATATCTATTCGGTACACAAAGTTGAATTTACATTTACTTATGTATAAGTTTGTTGGAATTTTGGCCTTATACCCTGGGTACTAAGATTGGTATTTTATTTGTAGGTCTTCACAAGTTATTTGGTAGAATATGCCACCCGCATTTGGATTGCGTTTGATAAGAATTGCCAGTAATGGGATGCTGTGGTTAGAGGCTGGCGAAGACTCGGCTATTTCTATTATTTAGGTACAAAAATCTGGTATTGAATATCAAGTGAGAGGTATTTCATAGGAATAAATGTCTGGAGTTTCCAGGGAATTATTTAAGTGATAAATTGCTGCAATATACCTTACACAGCTTTCCCTTTTTCTTCTTTTCTGAACTTTCGCGGTTGCCAGACCATATGGATATAGACAGACCACAGACTGGGATATTTGTAAGCAGAAAAATTGACCCAAGTTGTAAGGTTTCCTCCTCCCCCCTCAATTTCTGGACAAGCTGCTGACAATCATCAGGTAAAATTTTGATTATATCAGCTCCAACTATCCTACTATGAGTAAATCCTCGTCTCGTATCATTATCATCATAATCAGCCTATAAAAAAAAGGAGAATCGATTTAGAATTTCACATGATTTTTTTCAAATCCTCTCCATAGAATCTAAACTGTAAGATAATTTCGTTTTAGAACCAATCTTTGAGAAAGTATTGTAAGTCAGCTACGACTATTCTGATTGGCTGACCAGAATCAAACAACCAATCACATTAGTTAACAGTACATTTGTCAATGGAATTATCAGCCAAACATAAACAGCTTTCTAGAAACCTGCATTTAGGCCTACCTTCGATAACAACAGGCGTATTATAAATAACACTACGGTGCGTAACTTCACCACAATTACCACATCAGCAACGCACGCGCGCTTATTGAAACACACATTTCGGATTATTCGTAAATAAGACATTATGGTAAAACATACGAGCATGCATTGCGAGCAGGAACGACACGTTAACTTACAAAAAAAAGGCGTGTAATAAAAGAGAGCGCATCGAAGAGGCTGCATTACATTCGAAATTCAAACGATTATATAACGTGCAACAATTGCTGGCGCTTAAACGATACTCTATTTACAAGAGTCCAAGGTAGTGTAAGCAACACTTAGGCTTCACGTGACGTATATTATTAAGATTTAATAGTTTTTAGTAGTTTAATAGATTTTTTAAGAAAAAAAAAATAAAAAAAATAGTTTAGTATAGTCCATGGTAAGATAGACTAATATAAAATTCTCTTTAGTCGCTTTTAAAGCGAGTCTTGAGACAACAAACTCAGAATTGACCATCTGATTGGCGCAGTGGCTAATCGATTGCTGCGCGAAGGGTTGCGGGTTCGATTCCCGCACGGGGCAAAAATTTGAGCGAACCGCAGATGTTTGTCCCGAGTCTGGGTGTTTGTGTAAGTGATATTTTATGTCTATGAAACGCACCCTTTGATAGACTCATCATTCGGCAAGCCCAAAACCAGGCTGCACCGCAGCAAACTGCCTTCGACCACAGCCGGAGTATCCTGGTCAAAACGTCAAGCCAATAAAGGTATGAGTTCGCGTTAATTCCCCCGTCGCAATTTTATTATAATCATGCAACGTGTTTATTTAAAAGTTAGATTCACCACTGTTAAAGCGTTTTTCTAACATATTTTTTTACAGTTGACCCTGACGATACTGTTGCAGTATCGTACCTAATAACAAGCTGTATGTCGCCTTTCAGTGCGTCGAGTGGTTGTTACAGATTGGTTCCATGACCCGGTTACCGCTGGAACCTCCTATGTTCACTGGAATACTCCTAGTTAATGGAAACTGAACAATGGAAATTATGCTTATCCTCTTGTTTTATACGAAAGATAATACAGAGGATTTAAAAACCACCGTTATTTTTATTTGTGACAGAGACATTATATTAACATTCCTGAGGAGTTCACTATAGAAACTTGCTGTAATTTATTAAAATCTTACTGACTCCAAAAGTTTTTAATCTTGCTGAGTTTGAAAGGCCTGTTAAATTCAGTAGGGTCGTTTCTTCTTCCTTTACTAAATACAAATTAATTAACGTTGCGTTATGCTAATTTCTTGTGGATCATGGGTAGATTCAGAGCCTATTAGCACTGTAAGCCCTCAGCAGTATAAGTATTTTAGCCAGAAGTCGTTCACTGTTGAACAAAAGCCTCCACCTAAGAATAATTTTAACTTAAGTTCATATATAAGTATACAACCAACAACCAGAAGTCATCCAAATGCATTTAAATAATTTGAGTTAATTGTCTCTTATTGTAAGTAACATACGATAGCATTGTAATATACATATCATATGATACATGATAAATAACATGTAGCATCCAGCATTACACCTCTATAAACCCATAAAAACAACCACAGAAATCGATAACGGATTTATTCTATTTTTGTATCGAGAATCGGTAGTAAGACAAGGGTAAATACCGATAAGCCAGACTTTAATCAGATACCAGCTGTTTACATTCAGCCTCTGGGATATTTAAATGTACCGATGTTGTCTCGGTTCAACCTGCTGGCTGACCCGAAGATTGCCGATTGTAGCCGACGATACCCGATAACAATGGATTGAGAGATTTGGATTTTATACAATGGTAACTGGATTGTGATGTGATGAGTATTTTTATTATAATTATTTATTTTATATTGCTTACATAGAACATACAGTAACTGTATTCCTCGACATTTTCTAGTGTCTAAAATCAGATTTCGTTGCTCAACATAAAATCCATACAATTGGTGACATTCATAGCCACATTTTATTTTTTAAACGTCGCCCCACATTAGAAATTTCTCCTGTATCGTGGGTGCGTTTCACAAACATGTAATATCACATACACAAACACCCAGACTCGGGACAAATATCTGCGGATCGGACAAATTTTTGTCCCATGCGGGAAGCGAGCCCGCAACCCTTAGCGCTGCAGTCCAATCGCTTCGCTACTGCGCCGATCGGGTCGTACTTCAAACTATTACAAGATATTTAGAGCAACACCATTTGCTTTAGCTTCTTATAAAATGGTGGTGGATGAAAGCTATAGGCCAATGTACTGCAATTAAGATGTCTCCAATCAGTCCTGACATCCAATCCAACAACAACTCAGACTCCAACATTACCCTGAGATCCGCATAACAGACAAACAAACAGAACAGGTACAGGAGCGAAGGTCACCTAGCTGCGGGGTTCCCCATACATCTTAACTACCATCTCTGACCGACACAAACACTGCTGTTTACAATCTTATCCGTCCAGATTACAAGAAATATGATCTCTGATAAGAAAGACTACTTGCTGGCGCAGTGGCGTAGTAAACGGCTTTTTTCTTCGTATCGGCATGATCCAATAGCCTCATGGAATAGGTCATGCCGTGGTGTGGAGATTGGTCAGTCAACAAGGATGGTACCATCCTTGACCTATTCTCTTCTATATATTCTCATGTCAATTTTAAGTGAATCGGACTTAAAATTGACATGAGAATAAGAAGATAACCCCCACATGGGTTTCTTGAGGGTCATGATTGATGAAACTAATAAAGAATCTGCGGATCACTTTGTCCCTTGCAATAATCAAACCACAGAAAGCCGTGGAATGGTGTTGCATGACAATAATAAATTAAGTAGATCCGGCGCACCCTGGACGGTCAACCCCGGAGGTCAAGGATGGTAGCATCCTTGTTGACTGACCAATCTCTACACCACGGCATGACCTACTCCATGAGGCTATTGGATCATGCCGATACGAAGAAAAAAGCCGTTTACTATATAAAAAATTTGAAGTGTTAAAACAAAGCTAGAACGAAATAAGTACAATTTTTATTTAACTTTCATTCAGTTTTTACCTATGATTATGTTATATTATTTACACTTATTCTGATATCCTCTATAAATGTAATACTACTACATGTAAAATTCGAACAGGTCAGTACAGCTTACAACCATACTGGTCTACTAAACCTGGTATACCTCTCTACAGCGTTAAAGATAAAAGATAAATAAAACACCACAGGTAGCGATCACGATGTTAAACTTTAGTCTCGCAATCAGTACTTGGGAGTGAGCTCCTAATATTAAAAGGAAGTAAAGTTAACTTATTACAGTTACATTAAGAGCTGGCTGGTTGCGTCAGGACACCCAGATGCTCGATATAATAGTTTGGGTTTGATTTAGAGAGCGGTGCAAGTGTGGAGACTTAGCGTTGTGGTCAGCTGAGAACTTAGACTATAAAATAGTCTAAGGCTGAGAAGTAGATAGTGATCAAGTGATGCTAGATTACCTATACCTCTGGATTCGATGTAATATGTTGGAAAATATAGCAGAAAATTGAAAAGATAGAACATTTATCGCATCTTTAAAAATGTAGTCAAATAAAATTATACTTTAAGTGTTCGACAATCGTATCCTAAATAAAATAAAAAAATCTCGTCGAAAAGTAATAAAAACCTATTGGCCAGTTAATAAGGCAGGTAGCGAGGTGCCTACCGATCACCCGCTGGAGTGAACGTTCTTATATCATCACTGGTAAAGGCTATTTTCCTGAGCTTATAGCCATTCTTTAGAGAATACTATACAAACTATAATACATGGAAAGAAGTTCTTCCTAGTCGTAAACTAAAAGTCGCTTCACATCCTAACTCGCACGGCAGCTCGCACGGCGCACAAACGTAAAATATATCGAGTGTTTACGCGCGTGCGCGCCATTTGTACACGACACGCCGCGGACGGCCCCCGATATTACTGCGTAGATCCAATGATAGATAAAATTATCTAAAATATATTTAATTTAGTTTCCTTGTTGGTCTTTTGGTCGAAAACGGGGAAAACGTAGGGTGCTAATCTTATAGGGATAGTTTTGTTTTAGAATAAATTACAAGAAACAACACTTACTTATGAAAGTCCGAATTGAGTTAAAAGTATGTAGTTTAGAATTTTTCTAACCATAGTTTGGAAAATTCGAATGGGTCAAAACTTATTGTAGCTAGCTAACTAGCTAACTTATAGTAAGATGAGCATCTCAAAAAAAGCAACGAATCTGTCTCTGAAATCTTCCAAAATTTAAATATTGTCCGGATGCCTATGATATCATAAATGTAAAAGATTTTTTATCTAAAATTCGCGTTTCGATTTTGGGAGACCTCCTGGTAAAGATTTTTGTTTGTAGTACTGTTAATTTATGAGTGAGTCGCGCTTCCTATGACTTGTGAAGCACCGATGTTGCCAATACTTTACGATGTAAGACCAGTATACAGTACGATTGTACACTTAGCTTGCAATAAACATTTTGACTTTGACAACTAAGAATTTGATACACGAGCAACTCCGAGGGCGTAAGTAATGCGAGCCGACGTCACAGGGGCCGCAAAGCAATAAAGCAAAGCAACAAAACAAATCGGTAAGTACAATCGTTTACGATTGAATCGGAGCGTAATACTAATTAATTTGGGCCCACTGTTCAATGCGCTGTATTTATTGTCCATAAACGCCACACAAAGAGGGCGTAATGTCGAGTAAACAATGCATTTGTACAACACGAACCGCTTTGCTGTGCCGAAAGGCAGGACTAAGAATTAAGAACATTGGTGATATGGAAGGTACTGGATCCTACAGTAGAAGACAGACTTCTTTTCCGTCTGGGTTTTGAAGTGGTTGAGGAAAGACATGTCATTGTTTAGTCTTTTATGTACAAGGGAATTCTTGGATTGGTTTTAGTGTTACTTCCCAGAAACCGGAATCATCTAAATGGAACTTTGATGGCTAGAGTGTAAATCACGGATTATTCAATTCTGTAAAATTTCCAGCAGGTCATATCAGGACGTAATGACTACCTTTGATATAATTCATCTTTTCTCTCCTGTTTGATTTACAATCAGTTTACAGGATAAGCTTTCCACAATCTTTAATATATTTTTAATGATCAAAAGGTTTTTGGCAAGATTCTTAGATATACCTAGTTACCTTGTTCTTGGATAAATATATCATAAATCGTAATCAATAACACGTACGGTGAGTACCTGTAACGTTTTAGTGTTAAGACGACGGTAGGGTATCTGATAAATCGAATCTACTGGCAAATTCTGTATCATCATCTTAATTTTTTTCTGGTTAGTCTTCTAGAGACTACATTAACTTCTCATTGGCTACTACCCTACCTGTAGAACTAATTACCAATGAAATTAAAGTACTCCTTACATGGTCTTGTTCAAACTTCTAACTGAATGTAGAACATAATGGATGTTGGTACTATTGGGTGATCAGGAAATCATTTTATAAAATTAATATTTTGCCCTTTATTGGCCATAAATCATGTTATTTATGAGCCCTGCTTTCGAGGACTTGGTTAGGGTACGGCGCTAGATCAATAAAGTATAATATTAAGTACGAAAATGGAGCCTTAAGGAAAAATAGGACTCGCAAATTCCGATTTTATCTTAAGTCTGCAATAACGAATTTTAATGCATTTTATCCATTTTTTATTGGCATGAATGAAATATTTTAATGTTGATATATTTTCCGAAGCTTTGACTCTGTTTTACGTAAACAATTTAAGACATAGCCTATCAGTATGCTAACATAACCGAGTACTATATTAATAATTCACACTTCACAATTAGTGAAGTCTGTATTCGGCAGAACCGCAGTACACGCAATAGAAAAAACAATTCCACGTTTAAATTTGAACTTCGTGCATCTCCGGCAATCTACGGCGCTCGTGCGCCTTGGATTGGTGGAAACAATGCTGTTATAAGATGGCTGCTAATGGCAACAATAGGCTAGATAACCGTCTAACTCCATTATTCTGCACGGATTCTGAATAATGTACTAGTTTTGAAAGCATTTAGATTGTTATTATTCAACTGGAGATTTATTATTAGTCTAGTTAGTTTTAGTATTGTGGAATCATGCCGCTTCGTTTGGTCGGTGTGGTACCTGACTATGATAAACCGTTAAATACGAATTATGGTTGTTACAAAATTGTAATGTTGTTATAATCTATTATTAGGTGCTGTTTCGCTTGTTTCTTCTGATTTACACAGCAACACTAAACATCAATTATTATACACTTCATAGATAATGGGAACTATTTTAATAGTGCTTAAAGCTCGAGCTTTTCAAAACAATATAAAGTTATGAAAAATATTTTAGACAAAATAGGTGTTGGCTCGAAATTTCTCATTTTACATAAGTATTACCTAATTATAATTATTTTAGTTAAAAATGAATTGACCTAGTGTTAAAGTTACCATTTATTTAGAAGATATTTATCTTGATTACCGTACTTTTACTTTTCGCAAAGACGTTCCATATCAAGGCAATCCTATAAGATATTTAATTTCCTAAGTATCATATAAGATATATAATAATTCTCATTAATTTTGAAGAACTATAAACCATGTTAATATACATAAAACGCGAATACCGTTTAACATAAAATTTAACTAAAGTTATCAACTTAATTGATAGACATTTAAATCAAACCGGATTTCGAGTAAATCATGATTACAACTATCTATCTGTGTGGTCGGCTGAATATAAAACATCATGCTTGCACCAATACCTGTTAACATGTCATAATTCACAGCAAGTGGGGTGGGTGCACCGATTACACGCCGTTACTCTCCAAGAAATACGTAACAGCCTGTTGATGTGCGGCGTAGAAAACGGACCAGATTTAATCACCAGTTTTGATGGATGGGCTTACTTTTCCAGGAGACGTTAATAGTTACTCTTACCCTTGTTGAAGCGAATCAATAGTTTTAGACACTACCTGAAGAAAGTACTATAAGTAAAATCTTCTAGTACTTGCTTCAGGTAGTCAACTCGCATATCTATATTTGGAGATGCCGAGAAAAATGTAACGTTTATAATGAGATGAATTATACTTCCATAATTACAAGTCACAATTTGTTTTTTTTTATAACTATGTATTTTTACGTCACCTCGTATCGGCACCATAAAAACTGTTACATACTATGTATTTGATTGTTATTATTTCATACTATGAAATACCAATAATCGTTATAACAAACTACCGATAACCAGTGTCCCCTCCCTAATATTATCCGCCAATAAAATCGTTTTATCGACTTGACCACCCCGCATAGATGTTACAATTACAAATTTAAGAATGCTGTCACCAAAAACCGTTATGAACCTTCAGAACTAGATTATAAGAACTACTTTGGATGTGGGGTTAATTTATCAGCTACAAAATAAAGATTGTCGATAATTCATATCAGGAACATGGTTAATGATTATCAGGGGTATAAATCCACCTGTTACAACCACATTCTGTCAGGCTGTCCATCATTACTCTGGGAGAGACACCCACTAGGATACCTGTATTGAAATTGGTTCACATAATTGCATACAGTGTCACCAACTATAACCATTACTGATAAACTAGTTTGTTTTATTCGTAGAAAATTAAATTTATACGAGTTTATCAGGGATTAGTCAGGGATCTACGAACCATTTTAAAAATTGATTACTATCAAGCTAATTTTCCGTGAGTAGTTTTATTTTGATGAGACGTCCAACAGGCGTAGAACCGGGATAACGCACCTGTGGCTGTTAAATTATATAAATATTAACTAAGGATCAGTAAAAAATCAGAAATAGATTTGATGACCTCTTATCGATACATGTTGGAACTTTGGAAGGATAATATAGATAGATAGTAATCAATTTTATAAATGGTCCGTTGAAATTTTTAAAGGGTAGTCAAAAATGTACCTACAATTTACATCTCCTCTTTTGACCATTTGAGTCTTTTCGCCTCATAATACCTATAAAGTGCCACGTTATTATCTTATTCTGGGGCTATGTTATTGGGTGCTATTCCTAAGACTTGACATGCTTCCTTCCTGACAGTTTAAGCTATCTCCATACACAATTGAAAATCAAAATCAGTTCAATGGTATTCGTGAAATCGTTACAAAGAAAGGGACTGACAGAAGTGACAAGCCGATTTAATTTCGAAGTTAGATTAGATCCTATACGCCTTAAATCTACACAAAAGAAAATGGCTTATACAATGATACATACCAAAACAGACAAATAATTTTCGTAATATCTCCTAACAGGTAAACAGTCGAATACCTCAACACATAATGGAGTGCCCGCGGACAATGGCTACAATCGGCTAATTATATTGTGGCCGGCGCCGCTGTATCGGCTACAGATAAACTTGATGCATTATTTTGTTAGACAATTAGTGCGTCTGTTACTGTACGCAATTCGGTGTGTTTCGATTTGTTTGTTTCGCGTTGATGGTGATACATTGCGTGTTGAATGGTAAAAGAAGAATATAGCTTGCAGAGCTTGTGCGAAAAGATGACTTTAACCCAAGGAGGTTGACTTGTTGCAGTTACAGGTAAATCGTAATCGTATATAATTATAAGTGATTAAGACCAAACTCGTGAATCCTCTTGAACGCAGAAGGTGAATCTATACTTCCATCAATGCCGTTGTTGCTTAACCACAGCCAGTAAGCCTGTGATGCAAGCCTGAGGCCTTTCTCCAAGAACACAGGAATTCTTCAAGCGCTTACAGTAACAATTTTGGATTATAATTAATACCAATCGTGAATTAAATACTGAACAATAGAACAGCATTGTAATGAAAAGTGTAACAACTGAAACAGTCGGGCAACGTCACGGGCACACAATATTACGGACGATGGACAGGCCCGATAGCGCGCGTGCCATATTATCCTTACTCGGAGTCAACATAAGGTTACGTCTCGTAGCCCGCAGACTGACGCGAGGTATAGACCGTTTCATTAATATATTTTAGGAAATAAAATATATTGTTATAATTCATTCAGATATCAGGCATTCACAGCGCATCTATACGCTGCTATATTTTTTATATTCGATGGTTCTTAATTAATTTAATCCGGTACATCATTTTTTTTTCAGGTTTTAGTAGCCATAATAAGAAATACAAAATGGAAGGCAATCAAAATGAGTTTTTAAAGTTTAGTTAGTAAACTTATTTTTTATAACTATAGCCTCCTAAAATTTTTAGGTTTAGTAAATAATGAAAATAATAGTTAACCAGCTTATTTGCGGATAAGATATGGACGAAAAAATATAGGGCTGGTGAATAACATTTATACGTAGATATACATTAGTTAGTTTTTATAGCTTTAAGTTAAAATATTTTTCCAGCACTTGATCAAATAATAAACAATTTATGGCTACAAAAAATTTGTTATTGGTCACAAAAAGAAATGTATTTTTGTGAAGCCCTGTCTACGAGAGCGTTAACTACACAGATTAGTTCAAGCGTCCTTAAATGGAGCCTAGATTACAGTGAAGCGTGAAATGCTGGTATATTTCGGTGCTATCAGCTGTCAAACACAGAAGGGGGGTCGATTAACTGCTGCGTTCTCCGCGCACGTTGTGTAAGCTACCTATTGTTAATTAATTGTCTCTGGTTTTACCTCTATGGTATGGTCGTTGTTTGCGGGACAGGCTGCGTTCGAATATTTGATTATGGAATGGCTCTATTTTATACAGAACTACCCAGAAATGTGTGGAGGTTAATGACACCTTTAATAAAAGTGGAAAGTACAATTAATTAAATAATTTAATCGTTAGAGCGTACAATCCTATTGTACTCACAAAATTACTCAACTCTTTAACTGTTATAGTAAATAACAGGATATTTCTGATTGAAAATCAATGTATGTATACTTCAAATCATTAGTGCTCAGAGCCGTGTTCAATAATGATTGGCCATTGACATAATTTATTATAGCCAATTCCAATATAATATATTCCAACTCTATCCCGCTCGTGACTTTGTCCTAATTTTACGCAGTATTTTACGAATAAAAAGTAGCCTATGTTCTTGTCCAGAAATCTAGCTATCTTAACACAAAATTTCATAAGTATTGGTTCAGTGGTTTCATCATGGTGAGGTAACAAACAAACATACAGAGTTACTATCACATTTATTAGTAAGGATTAATCATCCAATCGTAGTTGCCAATTTACAAGTCGTTAATATAAATTGGGCTATGAAACCTGCGCTTGATTGGTTATTCGGTACTCTATGCGCTGGAGTTCTTAGTTTGGTAAACTCTGAAGATGAAGAGACTCGCCTTGGCCACTGTGTTGGCGTGTTTAGCCAATCATGTTAGCGTATTGGAAGGCTACATTGTGGGGGCCGGGTGTAAGTATAGAAATAATGCAATTGACCCGATAAACGGATCATTTGAATTTGAACGGGTAATTCTTCCATTCGAAGTACCAGTTCGTATTTTGTTTGCCTTTATTACCGTGGAAATTTTTCAATGCTATTAGGAATTTCAGGACAATCTACAATACAGAACATATACATCGTATAGGTACCTACCACGTACATACGTACTACCACACTACATACAAATATTCTTTTCGGCACATAAGAACCCCTAATTAAAGTACTGTTGCTATTTTCACCATAATTCGGTTATCCAGTGAACGTCAGGTTCGGACAAATGCTGTACACGGACAGCAAGTACCAGGTGTTACGGGAGGAGATGGTGAAGTCCAACACGCGGAACCTGGTGTACCACTGCAGGGCCGACAAGAGTGACTGCGACGCGGCCCTCGCCAAGATGAGGTATAAGGCCAGCAAGCACTTCTACGCGCTGTCGAAGGCTGTGGTCGACTACGTCAAGAATAAGCGGCAAGCAAGACCCACTGGATACGTCGGTAAGGAAGATTTTATTCTTCTGTAGTCTTCTTGGATGTAGACATTCAGCATAGTGAGAAAAGTGCTGAAAATAATGAGCGCATCCATACCTAGTACGTAGCTACTAGGAATGAATGCGCTCATTATTTGTTTACATCATGCTGTTTTCGGCATCGGTATAATTGAGGCATTCATGTGCTAATTACCTTACAGTTTATTAGTTTAGTTTATTAAAATTTGACAATTCAATTCCCGCAACATTTCAAGTGCTAAACACGCCCATTTCACGTTTGGCTCCTATGACGAGGTCTGAACTGCTTCAGTCGCATAAAATAATCAATTCTTTAGCTCACTATCCAAAAAAATTACCTTCTAAATATTGACGCGAGTAAAACCGGCGTGTAATATATAGTAAACTAGTTGGACCCCGCGGTGTTACCCGCTGCATTTTGTCGGGATAAAAGTAGCCTATGTTATTCTAGGGTGTCAGCTACCTCCATAACAAATTTTAGCAAAATCGGTCTAGTTGTTTGAACGTGAAGAGGTAACAAATATACAAACACACAAACACGCTCTCAAACTTTTTTATTTATAATTAATATAAGTGTGATTATAAAGATAAGTCCATTTGTTTATATTATTACTAGATTTTTGTATTACACTTCTGTGCTATTGTATCCATCATTTAATCTGGTCCTTGTAAACAATGAAATAAATAAATTATTATTTATTCACTATTCCCCAGGCACCGCCACGTTCTGTCAAGACAACATCTGCGTGCCGGACACAGACCCCCCCATCGTGTTTGGAGGCTGCTTCACGCTGGTCTCTTGTGGAGGCAACCAGACCTGGCACTTGGACCCCATCGCTTACAAGAAGAAGAAGGGCCGATTCTTTTAGTTTTATGTTCAATAAATGTTATGCCGCTAACTTTACAATTTTCTTTTCAATTTACAATTGTACATTATACAGGTACTACGTTCGTGCCATACTATACTAAAGCGTATAGTAAATAAAGTCACTCCCTGTTGCTGGCTAGCCCATCTCTGGATGGAGGCTCATGAAGCGTTTCGTCCGGTGACACCCACTAAGACCCCTTTTGGGGTCGTTGGCAATAAGATATTCCGAAAAAGAAAATCCGGCTAGCCCAGTCAGCTGCCACGAAATCTAACTTCTCATTACTCTAAATCCATCAATTTTTGTTGTTCACTGCCCAACTTTGTTACGTAGGTTTTGACACCTTACATCACCATTAACCATTCCTCTCACTGAACTACACTTTTTGACACATTTTTGGATCACAAAGCGCTGATTTACTATCGCGGCCGCTATCACTAAGCTTGAGAGAACCGATGTACTAAAACACATTATAGGTATATATTCTTCTTAAATCATTCAAAAATTACACGGTATCAATGCACAGTTCTTCTCCAAACAGACACAGTAAAAACGTACGCATTTCCATCGAAGCCAAAAACAGGTAAAACTAAAAAATTCAACTGATATAATAACCTGTATTACCCATTAGCGTCTCTAAACCGCTGAAAATAAAAACAAAATGAGGATTCCAAATAAAAAGGTTCATTCACCACCTGTTGCATTGTGCAGCAACAATGCTAGTTCCATTCATTGTTGTATTATCAGTGTAAAAATAGGCTTTAAAAGACCTCCGCAGTAGTGGCCGCGATTGTTAAAATGCTGTAGTCGCTGGTGACCTACGAAATGGAGTTTCTGTGCCTAACAGTCCTGCTGCAAGTTTATTATGCAGCGGCTGAAATTAGATCCAGTTTGCTTGTAAACAAGTGAGTACGTCAACGTTTCTTGCCTAAAATAAAGTACAAATTGAGTGTTACGTTACGTCAATCTGACAAATTACGTTAATCTTTTAGTAAGAGGTTATTAAAGGGATGTCATTTATGTTAAATCTCACTTTATTAACAAACAAATAGACCTAAGTTGTGTAGCTCGAGCGCAAGTTAGACTGTTAAGCATCGTTTACAACAGAGAGCACTGAGAAAATCCATACCTAATTAATCCACCCTTGCGGAGTATAGGTACTTACTATACGTTACAACTACATTATGATTTTTACACGTTTTTGAAATTTATGATACAATAGGAAAAAAAAGTTTCAATGACAATGACAAGTACCCAGATTATAGGTCATACATTAATATAATATTCATACAAGGCAATTATGAAGATGACGTAACATTCTCAGTCATAACAGTGGCCATATTTTTCAGAGGGCTCATAAAATCCAACTGCCATCAAAACAAAATCTGAAGCCAGTATTGTGTTGACTCTTATCGCTTATTACATCATCCATGTTCATCTACATCTGCGACGGTAAAATAACAGTGCATTGTTCACGCTAACACTGAAATTACATACACCCCACTTTGACCAGAAATGTTTTCTCGAATTCACCAGATTATCAAAAGTAAGACCTGTGGGCGCCCACGTCGGGAAGAGCTTCGTACCCCTCACAGAGATACCCCCTCCACACGTGCCCCATTACATAGAACCTTCTAGAAGGCACTTAGAAGATGACTGTTCGAAGAAGCCCCCTGGCAAGGAGGTGTACGAAGGCGCAAGAGTCGACATCGTCGCAGATTACTACGACGATAAAGTCGGCAAGACTGTTGCTACGGTGATCTTCCCGGATCATATCGACCGTAAGTTAAATTATTATACAATTAATTACTCAAGGTAAGATAGATGCCTTAAAAAACCTCCAAAGAAAAGTAGTACTTGTTAGAATTTCATTCAAAAAGAAAGCAGCTAATCATCTCTTCGACACTGACCAAACACTGTAATTTTTTTTCTAACCGAACCTTTGTTCCAGATAAACATTTTCAAGTTACGACACAAATCCCTTACCTGACGGTCGGACCAATCGAAGCCATCGGTTATCACCCAAGCACTATGAAGAGCGAGCACCCAAGTGAGTGCGAGAAGATATACCAAGACCATCTAGACGATCAGTACTCTGAGGAATCGAAGGACTATTCAGAAGAATCGTTGGAGATGGCCAGAATGCCTCTGTTCGCGGCCGAAGTGCCTGCCTCAATAGAAGAGCAACTGCAGAAAATGTACGACGATATTGATGTTCCTTAGCATCCATCAATGTGGCTGTTTTTATATAATTTTTATATTTTTTAAACTCGAGATTAAATGTTTTTTGTTGATACATTTGTTTTACTTGTACTGATTTGATGACTTCAAAAATTATGATATTAAGTACATTAAAACAATACCGTTTTATAGTAAAATACCATGTAGGTAGGTTTCATGCAAGTAAAGCAAATAAATATCTGAGATAAAACTCCCTAAATAAAAAACGGCTAAGTTATTGTAAATACAAAACAGCACGTCGGATAAGCCGACTTATATGTTTATCCGTATAAACCCCATTAGGTCGTACTATATATCCGAACGCCTGTTCAACATAGCCAGGCAAAGTTGCCAGTTATTGAGAAAGAAGAGAATATTCCATCAGGAAATAAAGTAGGCGTATCTTATACAACTTTATTTAATACATCCTTAATGATTAGTTAATTCTAAATAGTGACGATGAGTTATACTGGTCCCGCTTGTAAATTATATTTGTTAGGCACTTTTACGTCTTTGTCCTTGTCATCGAAGATTTCTTCCGTGTCGTCATCATCGAAATCGTCCATATCCAATGGATTCCTGGAGGAATTTATTTAATTTAGAAAACAGTTTAACAACTGCTGGAGCTAGATAAAAAATGTTTCGTATCTTAAACGTTGCCCTAAACTAGGAATGTGTTTTATTTATTTATTTAATAAATAAGAGAAAAATAGAGGTAGATGCACAGTAGAGTAATTAGACTGGACATTACAGATATATAATTATATTTAAACAACTAAGAAGTTTTGTATCGTGGGTTTGCATACTGTCATGAATTTGATAAAATCTGAGACTTGAAACAAGTATGGTCCTCATATAGTATGAGGGCCATACAAATATTGTGGCCCAATTGCCTATGAAACCATATTTACCATTAACTACGTATTGTGCTCTTATTATTATCCTAACTTCAAAAGTAAGAGTGGCTGAAACGCTCATCTATTGTGAACCTTGCTACACATATTTTGTGAACTTCGTAAAAGTCGCTCGAGATTTTTAAAACTCATATAGTGAAACAAGTCAAGAATACGTACTCTTGACTTGTTTGACTAAAAGTGTTCAAGCAAGCAATTCCATATATACATTTCTAAGAAGCTGTGACTTTTACAAATGATATTTCTACTGCTAATTATACGATCTAATCAAATAATGAAATACTCACTTATTCCAATCGATTTTGTGCCGCTTCCTGAAAATAAGAATAGATTTAAATGAAAATTATGTCAAGCAACTTGCAAAGTGCGGTATTTTACTAATCATGGCCAATAAGGCATTATTTGTGAAATTCGTTTTACATTTTCCAGAAAACTTATATTTTTTTATTACGTTATATCAATTTTTGGAAACAATTTCGACCGCAAATAGTTATGCTATAAAATAATTCTAGTTGTTAATAAACGATTGGGCGAAACGATCAGCCTCCTTACCATGAACTCTTAAAGCAGGACAGTTTACAATGTGGAAGCGAGACGCCGCTACATGCAGTGTATTAAAGGGTCTCACTTCCACAGCGTTAACTGTCCTGCTTCAAGAGTTCATGGTAAGGAGGCAGGACACTTTCTGCTTATTACAAAACGAAACACCGCTATATGAATATAACTATGAGAATAAAAAGCTGACGTAACTGACTATAATGTAATTTACCTGTTGGTAGCTATGTAGTCTTGGTCCATGTATTCTTCAGACACTTCCACGGACAACGGCTGCCCCCGGTGGTCTTGAAGTATGCCGAAATACCGCGGTGCCCGTGTCACAGTAAATAATAGAGCTGCAACAAAAAATGACGTCACAATCAAACTGCGAGGACCTTTCCATAATCACGATAGCGGTTTTATGGTGCTATTGGACGCTTTAACACAGAATTCTCTTAAAATCACCATTGGTTTTGGAAGGGATTTTCGTTTCATTGGAAACAGACCAGGTGAGCCTAAGTAAATCATAAAATAAACATCAAAAGACTCCTGTATTCCCCGAAGAGGAAGGCAGAGGTGCACACTACACTTGCACTATCACATTTCGCCATTTATGTTATAGGTCCCGGCGAGCCTATTACCATCAACCGGGCATAAATTCAGACACTGCACCATTCTGATACTGACAATCACCTAATAGAAAAACCCAGTAACACTTAGCCCGACCCGGGATTCGAAGTACCAGTACCCAGTACCTCGTGGTCAGCAGTCTTGCTTAGTGACCACTAGACCAACGAGGCAGTTCCATCTAAATCATTCCTATACAATCTGCTACTATCATTGGCATATAAATTAAATCAAAATGATGAAAAAGGGAAATAGGAAGTGACAGAGGGTAACTCATGATTTCTTCGCGCAGTAACACAGCCTTTTTCTAACCAGCCATTTGGGAGGTTGCAAAACAAGAGTTGAAGTCCGTCTCCCTTTTTATTGAATTCGAAATCATGATCTTTTTTTAGGCTTTGCGATCTTGTTCCCTACTAGAAATCTAATCTACTAGGCACCCATGAATTCGTGAGACTACTCTGGCCAGCTCTTCGTGTCCCGCGCGGTAGCCTTAGCGCGACTTTGGCACTGGTCCATTTATTCCGATATGAAATCCTCTGCTTACACACTTTCACACTATCGTTCCAAACATGAAATTTCCTCTCTCAAAGCTCTATGTTTATCTTCTGCTTAAAAGTTTCACATTTATAGTTATTGACACTATTCCTCTGCGCATGTTGTAACTTAACAGTGCAGGTTTATCTCAGGTGCAGATGAGATAATTATGACAATACATGAGTAACATAAAAAGAAAAAGATAACAAATTTGCTTACAATCATCAACAGCTAAAAGCCCTTTGAAAGTTATACATAAAACTATTAAAACTACTTGTAACTTTAATTTTGTTTCACACATTTTGCTAATTTGTTAACTAAAGTCTTTTTGTTAAGGAACTATGGTATTACTGGCCACAAGTTAACTTTTATTAACACATATTAAAAAAAACTGGAATGTCGATCACTGCAAACAGGTTGTTCAGTAACAAGGTTTTGTTCTAATTTTAAATCGAGTTTAGGCTTTTGATTTCCGTTACCAAGAAAGTTTGGAAAACATGAAGAATGTTTATTAAATTGCTAAAAGTGTTTTAGCGGTTCTCTCATAGACATTACGAACAATGGGTTGCATAACGAGCGTAGATGCACGTGACTTTAAATTTATCCCGTGTGTAATGAAACGCTTGTAATAATCATTGACACCCTTTTTATTCATAGTCGTATAATCTCATAATTATTGTTTACACATTACTTACAAGTCTTGCAAGAGTGCTTAAATAGCTATAAAAAAAAGGAAACAAATACGATCAGACAACCAACCTTTTCGTTTTACTGCGGAACCTTAATATTTTCGCTACAATGTATTTATTATATTATTGTATGTACAGGGAAACAATGTGCAAAAGAATGGCGCAACACCTCTACCTAACGCTTCGGGAATTACAGGTGTGATGTTAATAGAACCACCTTCTTGCTCCAATAGTTTAACGCACTAAAAAGTAACTTTAATTTAGAATATTTCATGTATCTTTATCATTACGCCATTCCTCTGACGGTAAGCATTCCTTTATCGCCTTGGCGGACAGCACAAGGTTCATTCTAATTGGGAGAAATCCGGCGCAATCAGTTAATAATGAATTGGGTACAATGTTTTTGAGTCAGGTGGTCTATCAGAGGTTTCGTACTAACTTTGAAAATGTTGGTAGGTATGGTCTGAATTTGAATCCTTACCCATTTTCGTCATGTATCCGGCTCCTAGTAATCCCAGTATAATCACTAAGTCTCCATTTTTGGCATATAATGAATCTCTCATCAAGGAAAATGTGCCCAAAGAAAAGTGACCATAACAATTAATTACAGAATTCATCTTTCTGTCTGGCCAGAAGTCGTAGTGTAGCACTTAACTATTATATAATGCTAGCTTCTGCCCGCGGCTTCGCCCGCGTTGACCCGTGTTAAACCACTTAGGGGGTTGAATCTAAAAAAAGTATCCTGTGTCCTTTCTCGGGTCTTAAACTTTCTCCATGCCAAATTTCCTTAAAATCCGTCCGGCAGTTTAGTCGTAAAGGTGTAACAGACAGACAGAGTTACTTTCACATTTATCATATTATAGTATGGATTAATATTTTTTTAATCTTTGTGCGTCTTTTTCGTTACAAAAGCAGCCCATCTCTAGGATGAATTTAACTATCAAAAACTCAGGAATCAAAGTAGCCTATCTGCCTCACTTGGGATACTCAAGGTTTTTCTACATTTTGATTACCTATTAGGTATTGAAGTAATTACCAGTCAATGTCTTTTCGAATTCTTGTGCGTAAGTACTATTAATTAGTTATCAGTTGCTTAAAACGGTGTAGGAAAACATCGTGAGGAAACCGGCACACCTAAGAGATTTTTCAAGGGTGTGTAAAGCCATGTTAGAGGCCTACAGGCGGTTTAAACTTTGACACCAGATTGTTCATCAACCATACGATATACGATAAGAAGAAGTAGGTTAATACATACCACTATGTTGCCAAGGTCACGAAACCTCATAAAAATCTTAAACAGTTGGTTATCTTGCCATTAAACACAGATTACCCATTCAATTACTAATGATTGCTAACGGGCTTTTCTTGCGGATTTTACGAGTTGTTACAAGGTAGTATCATTATTGTGTTCCTTGGCAGTTCGCAGAACACAGCTAAAAGCTTCGGAACTTCCGATCGCTCATCCGGCTTTCAATTTACTTCGATCATGGGTTTCCCTCTTGCGTCTCAAAAAAATAATGTGGATGTGTAACAATCATCTTTTGCCTAAGGAAACATTATATTCGTGTCTTATTTGATTTATATAATTAGTTAATTAGTCATATTATCATTGATTTATTTGCATTTATTTTTATAGGAATGAATCTATTTTCCTTGGTTCAAGATAATAGTAATATTATTCGATACTGTCAATTGGAAAATTAATTGAAAAGTTTTATCAAACACCAAAGGATCAAGATTCACCACACTCCACTTCTATGTGGTGTTTATAGACCTACAAAGGTTCTATCAGGGAGTTACAACATTTCATTGCTCTCGGAAAAACAAAACCATATAGTTAGACCCAGGTTTTAAAGTTAGCTTTTATGCTCGTAATCTCGGTCCGTACAGTTTGGGGCCTATGTTGAACGACAGTATTTTAGATAAATAACAACACGAAACATATTAATAAGGACTTATTTAATATAGATACAATATAACTTATTTCCTATAGAACAGATTGCCCTCCCCGCCCCACAGTCTTCTCCCCCCATAGCCAATCAAGTCTTGTCGCAGTGAATTATACTTCTTGAAGAAAAGCTTCTTCAGGATGCGCTTGCGGCGCTTGTCTTCTTTCAAACACGACTCGAGCTTGTCCATGCACACGTCCTCCCTGAAAAAGATTAAATATTAATTTTGGAAAATACATTATCTTATGAACCTTTAAGAAACCTTTTGATCTGCATTTTGACTATTTGGGCAAACGCAAATAAAAATACACTTACATAAATAAGGGGTGAGAAATTACCAAAATACCGGGAATAAACGGCCCAATTTATGTACCAATTCTAGTAAACCAAGAATAAACTAAATTTTACTTTAGCTTCAAACAATGCCCTTCGAAAGTCACTTCAGTCATCTACATTGTATCTGTCAACGAAAATCAATCAAAAACTAAATGTGTATTAAGCTTACTTATAATTTTGATCTAGCAGTAGCTTTATGGGTTCTGTCTTCGTGAACTTGTCAGGCAGCCGGGAGCCGGGCGGCAGCTTTGCTAGCTCCTTCATGATACCCATTATAGTGTTCTCGAGTTGCGCTAATTTGGGCACCATTAACCTTTTTATTACCTGAAATTGAATTTTTTTATTCCCGTATACTAGCATATCTAATGGAATCGTCCTGATTGCCCACGATTGTCGTGAGATTTTGGATCCTGTGACTGTTAAAAAAACTGTTTGCAGGTGCATATCAATCAAATGTCTTCTGGTAAAATCACTAACATATAAAAATCCACACGATAGAAAGGAATTGAAAGCTTCGTTATGTTTCTCAATTGACAAGGGATCACTTATTCAAATTAAACATGTCGAAGTTACATTTTCCTTTGTGAATGCGAGACGCCTCATTACAATGCACATAACGGTATCTCGCTTCCATAACGGAAAATGTCCTGCTTTAAGAGTTCGTGTAGTGGAAGCGAGACGCCGCTACGTGCAGTGTAGAGTGGCATCTCGCTTACGCAACGGAAAACGTCGTTTTAAAAGAATTCATAGTAAGAGGGCAAGTCAATTAAATAAGTAAGCAACAAATTTTAGGTTGATATATCTAGTAATAGAAGGATAGATGATAAAAATATACCTTTCCACATCGATTACCAGTTTTGCATGGCGTCCGGAACTTTCTGCCGAGGTCCATGGTCGGCAGGTTTTGTATCTGCGTGATTACATTTGAAAATGTGCCAGTTGCCGTTTTTTGAGCTAAAATATATTAATTGTCAGTAATGATGTCAGAATAACTTACTGGTTACTTTAGTTACCATTAATCGTTTGTAACTTTTAAGGCTTGTTAATGTTTGTTTGAAAGATTTTTTATTGAGGATACGATAGTCCATTAACAAAATACGTTTTGGTTTTGATCCGTATTGGTCTAACTTCTTTTGCTGAGGTTTGACTAGACCCTATCTTTATGTAGGTTTGATGCCTTGTAATAAGTAAAAAGTAGTCGGAATATCTAACTATGTCTCACTAAAATAGCTTTTTAATATCCTGTACTTACCCATTTTAGCTTTTTTCGTTTTCCCTTGCCTTGCTATTTCCGGTTTGTTATTGCTACCGCTGTTATATTCATCTGAATTTTTTGCACCATGAACAAAAGTAACAAACAGAATTGTAAAAATAACTTTAACAAAAAAATATTTCTTTAAAATCATTCTAAGTTCTAAACGCGACCAGTTCCAACTACTGCTAATGTGGAGAGTAAAAACATATGATTTTTGACTGAGACGTGTTTACAAAACATTACTTCCACTGGGAAAATTTTACACTTTTATGCCTAAACGAAGCAACAATATAAATTGTTACATCAAGCCGTGTTTGTAAATTATAAAAAAACTTTTATTTCTAGCATAATACCATTGTATAGCTGGCATAATACCGTATTGCACGTTGTAATACTTACAATTACTAATATTACATATGGGGGCTTTTATGGATTTAACTTGGCTACCTCAGTTCCGTATACATTTTATTTGATAAATTGGTTTACAGCAAAAATCTGAAACTTTGAAAATTTACAGAGTTTTGTATAAGCACTTATCTAAATCTGTGCCGAGTGGTATCCGGGTGCCGAGTGGTATCCGGCCTAGAATTGACCACCCCCTTTCCTCCCGTGGGTGTCGTAAGAGGCGACTAAGGGAAAATTCAAAATTCAGAAGATGGGCAGCAGCGTCTTCTGTAACTCCACCACCAATACTGCGATCCCCAAGCCGCTTGCCAAGCGTGGGGATTATGGCAAACCCCCCCGCTTAAACGGGGAGGCCTATGTTCAACAGTGGACGTCTTTTGGCTGATGATGATGATGATGATGACTTATCTAAAACCTAAACTAAAATGCAGATAATTTTTTTCTTAAGGGCGTTTTGCGTCAAACCGAAATAGTACATAAATACAACGACTAATCAGACTTCGAGATTAAGAATGACTAAATTAAAGGGCCTTACACTGAAAGCCATCGTTGTTATACATTTTATAGTAATATTCAACTACTAACTTTAAGACTGACATCAAAATACCGTACATAATTCTACGAAGAAAGAAATAGAAGTGTAATACATCCAAAAATATAATAAAAACGAACCTTTTTACGTTCAGGTTTTGAACCTTGTTGGTTAGCTAGTAGAGTTCCGGCAACACCGGTTGCCAATCACCATTGCGCTATTGGTCGTGTTTGACAACTGTCAATGTCATTGAAGTTGAAATTATTTAACATTTTTTTGAATTTACCCCCGCTCGTGGTTTAAAGTAAACTATATTTACTTTTACTAGACAATGTTAATTTCATATCCTTACGTCAAAACAATAACTTAAATCTAAAATGGTTGGAAACGAAAAGGAAGAAAATTACAAAACCACTCGCATAACAAATGGATATACAAAAAATATTTTGCTAAATACTATAGATTACCTTGAAACTATTACCACCCTAGACTTAAGCAATAGAAATATATCAAGTATTAATGCTGAAGAATTCGATCGAATACCGAACATATCCCATCTGAATATATCTAACAATAAGTTGACTGAAGTGCCCGAAACTGTGATGAACTTGAAGAACTTGATAACTTTAGACATTTCCTATAACTCAATTGTATTTTTTGACGACATACCAAGTTTTTGCCATACCCTAGAACGACTGGATGTATCAAATAACAAACTCGAAGGACCTCCACTGTGGGTATGGGTTGAAAAACCAAAAAACTTGGTTTACTTAAATATAAGTAACAACAAATATTTATGTCGGTCTTTTAATGATGGTTACTTTAAAGAACTACTACAGTATACAACTCTAGTCAATGAAATTGATGTACATAATTGTCATTTGCATAAATATGTGAAATTTATGGCAACTTTCTGCAATTCATCAGTTATTAAGTTAGGTAATCAACACCATGACTTTCTTACTCTGAATTGTTTGGACCATGTCCCCTGTGAGGGGCTAGACAATTGCTTTCATGTAGAGCAACTAGACTTAACTAACACCCAGATATATGATATCAAATCAAACATAGATATTTACAAACATTTGAAAGAATTGAATTTGTCGCAAAACAACATAAACAGTTTACCAGATGAATTCAGCAACTTAGAAAGTCTACAAACTTGTATATTATCCTACAATAAACTTCTTTACTTACCTGAGAACATGTGCAAATTAACTAAGTTAGAGAAACTGTATCTAGATAACAATGAACTATGCATGCTACCAGAAACATTACATGAAATTCCTTGTTTGAAAACCCTGGATCTGTACAATAATCATTTATGTGAAGGTTTTAATCCTATACACAATTTGGAAGAGATAGATTTAGCTCAAAATTACTTCGAAGAGGTCAATGATGAAGAATATTTGATGAAGAAAGAAAAGTTAAGACTGTATTATGCAGATAGATTGGATGGCAGGTAAGATTTGGTGCAAATCAGATTCTATGACATATTATAAAATATAATTATTCATTTTTAATTTTTAAGTAATCAAGTATACCTCCTTGATCTGTTACACTTAAAGCTCTGTATGGCATAAATATCACTTTATAACAAAATGTTGCACCACACTAGGAATTTCTACTGTATCGTGGGTGCATTCCACAAACATGAAATATCACATACACAAACACCCAGACTCTAGACAATCATCTATGGATCATGGATCATAGTTTAGCTATGATTAATTATGATACAATCATCAACAATAGATTCTCTATATTCTGTATATACTATACTAGTGGCCCGCTCCGGCTTCGCACGGGTATAAAATATATATTATAAGTATTTCTCCACTATTTAATGGATGTTATTATTAAATATAAACCTTCCTCTTCAATCACTCTATCTATTTAAAAAAACCGCATCAAAATCCGTTGCATAGTTTTAAAGATTTAAGCATACATAGGGACAGAGAAAGCGACTTTGTTTTATACTATGTAGTGATATATCCTATAAATTGCTTTCAGAAAAATGGAAGCGGAGAGAGAAGAAAGTGAACACAGTAAAGATGTGACTGATGATGAAGAGCTGTATGCAGCATTAGTGGATGGGTGTGCTCATCAAGGTATGTTGGCATATTACAGGCTTAATTAATAAACTAGGCACGTGCCTAGAGACGCGGGCGGTAAATTTTAGTCGTATTTTACTTCTACTATAAACCTACTAGTTAATTACACATTTGAAGAAATTGTTTCTAAACTATTGCTTTGCAAAAGGGTGAACTGAGAAGTACCCCTAACCAACGAGCGTGTATGAGGAATGTGATGCGAGTGAATGAGGCAAAATAAGTATGCCAGGATCCTAGAAAATGGAAATCCGTGGTCTCTGCCCACTCCTCTGGGAAACAGGTGTGACTTAATGTATGTTTATCTATGTGTTTCTAGACAAAATAAAAGTGATGAAGATCTGTTCTCAACAGTCGAATTTCACTTGTTCTGGAATACATACTTAAAATATATCTACATAGTTTAACCATAGAAGGATGTTTATAGTATACTATTTAAATAGAGCCACTATGTCAATAGGCTTGCCATTCAAGTAATATGGTTCAAAAGATGAACAGCAAAGTGTGGGTATAGACTTCTATTATCTATGATTTCCCTTCAGAAATTACAGGAGTAATATAATTATTGTAGGCATCTTCATAATTTTTTAAATAAACTATTCCCTTTTTCTTTGGGTAAGACAGTTTGATGGCAAAAAAGATTAATTTGTGTCTTGTAGGGGTTGAAACTACCTACATATGAAAAGGTATAACTCATTTATTTCCAGGGCAACCAGAGAGTAGATCCAGTACCCCCGAAGACTGGGACTCCGACGATCACTGGATCCCACAGTACTACATAACGGTGACTCCGCTCCGCTCCCCGTGGCTGTTCTTCATCAAGAAGAAAATAGAAGAAGGCAACTTCTGCCCCATTGACGCGCATCCTGTATCAATAAGTGATAAAGTGAAATACGAGAAAATGTGTAATCCACAACCTGCGCATGAGTCTGACGGACAGTTTGATGATTATTCCGATGATGATAGCTGATTACCGAACACCTCGCCATTGTATCACCATGTGGCCATGTAAGAACTTAACACCATTATTCATAAAATTAAACAAATAAACATTTATTACCTAAAACTGTAAAATAATCCAAGCAGCCACTACCATTAGGAGTTGAAAATAATCGAAAATCTGGGATTTTTTTGTCAATAATTTAGCATTCATTCATATTATGGTTAGAAACATGTAACTTTTGCATTATTACGAATAAATAAGTTTTACAAAAATAATACGTACCATACCTACTGTGGTGTTACTATGAATGTAACTCTATTTGAGTAGGATTACATACATATTCAAGTGCATTGGAATTTTAAATTACATACCTAACAAGTTAGTAGTGTAAGTGGTGCTATAACTCATAACTCACCTTTTGTTTGATATATGATAAAATGTATTTAATTATGCCTATATTCTTTAATATATACGCCGGATTTACTCACGTGTGTATTCGGGAATTCCCGACTAGTTTCGAACTTAGACGGAACCCTTATTGATCAGCTGGTTACGCGGCAGAGTCGCGAGCCGAGGATTAGCTCGCGGCGGACATTCCCGAAAACACGTGAGTAAATCCGGCGTAAATAGTAAATAATATGGATAACAGTCACAAAAGTTATTATAGGTAGTAGGATGCCTTTATTTCCTAAAGACACAGGCAGATCATCCTATCGATTTTTTGTTTTGAATTCACCTGATTAATTTTATGATAATTATTATACAGGTATGATATTGATATCCTGTCCTATATGCATGTCCCTACTTTGTGGGATATTCTCTGCCTGACGCTGTCATAAAGCCAGATCTCATTACTATTTTATTCATTACATTATTTTCTACAATGGCAAATGGCTCCACACTATGCCGAATTTCACTGACTTCTATTATAATTATAAGAGGTAAGTGGGTAAACATGCTTGTTTCATACACTCTCCACAGTATCAACGGCTTACCTACTATCCATACAAATTAATTCCTATTATACATAATTAACTTCCAGCTTTACCTAGAAATAAAATCTATTTTTATTATAGTCATTTACTTGCTATGTCAGGAGATAATAAATATAATTGATAGTGCCATCTGTTGTTAATATTATATGGTGATGTTTCAATTAAATCATTTATTTAGGTAATGTTGTTTTGTATTATTATTACTCCTGCAGGTTTTCAATGAGTTTGCATTGCAGGTAATTTTCCACTATGGAAGCGAGACGCCGCCGCTGCGTGTAGCGTATACTGTAGCGCGGCGTCTCCCTTCAACAGCGGAAAATGACATGACAGATGAGCTATTGCCCTGTCATAAGACACAATATTATTATTGGTTGGTTAAATGTGTGGAAACTATACGAAATAACTATCAATAATGTCACAGCAATTACAGCCAACAAAGAAAACAATAAGAATTACATAAATATATTTGTATTTAGTTATTTACAGGGCAGCTTGTAAAGCATTTACATAAAGTTTAATGCTGTGTTCATTTCCTTCAGTATGTCATCATGAATGCTATTTCTGTTGTCTCTGGTTACCTGAAAATAAAGTAGTTGTTTTTGTAAGAATGTACCTTGGAAAATTATTGTGGGTAGACTTAAGTGCCTAAATTACGAAACTAAAGAGACGGGGTAATTTGGGTGTTCAATTATATTTAACACCTCTTATGTGATTTGTAGGTTGGTTGGATGATATAAGATTTTCAGTTAGTACTGGATAACAAAGGTTCACAAATTTTATTTTTAAACCATATAGGCAAAGGAAATAAGTATAACTTATCTCTCTATGAGACAAATTTTTAAGACTTGTGTGGTTAAATGTATAAACAAAAATACAGCCTTACCATCCAGACTTTTGCTTGGCTATGGTTTCTTATACTCTCAATCAGCTGATCACCCTTCCTGACAGGAATAGTAGCCAACACTGTGCAGTTAGATGTTGGACTAAATATTGTTCGGATTACACTCTTGAATGTATCACTGAAGAACTCCATTTTACCAATTTCATCTATTACTAATAATTGAGAATGTGTGGCATCATCAGGCTGAAAGTAACAAAAAAACACACATGAAGCATTCAATTTATTTCATCATTAATTAAAAAGAATAGGCAAGGAGCTTAGTAAGCATCATGTTTTCCCTAAGAAGGCCACAATGAAATTACCTTTTGCAAAGAAGGTAATGCAATGCTTTCAAACTCCTGTACTAATACGCCGTATTTACCGACTTTATATTTTATTGGGCCATTCAAAAGGCTCTGATCTCTCGCTAGACGGCCTCTTGCTCCATCCAAAGTTACTACATCAAATCCCTCACGAATCCTATTTTTCCTGACCTCTTCTGTATAAAAACCTGTAGTTTTTACACCATTGCCTGAGATTACTGTAGATAGCTTCTTGGTGAGCGTAGTTTTACCGACGCCTGAAATTAATTCCAACAGAAACAATGTAAATTATTAAATTTGTACATTACTGTAAGAAGAAGAAATATCAGGTACGAGTTTAATGATTTTAGTAGAAACTTTGGTAGACGATAGGAAATATCAATAGCAACTAATTATCGTGTAGATGAGAAGAATAGCAATCGGAATCTGTGTTCATAACTACTGTATCAATACCTAACCAGGATCGCCAGTAAGGATGAAAAACTTGTATTTGTTATTTGCCATTGTAAATCCTAGCCAAACAATAGACTATTAATTATTTATCTCAATTAGAAGATAGTAATAAATGCAGCAAATAAGTTATAACTTGTAGCAGCAAGATATTTTATGTGATTGTGATTGACTTTTGACAACAATTTTGACAGTTTCAAACGTTTTGTTTTATGTTTAAATTTCTTCCACTATTGAATAAATAGTTTTATATTTAATGCGCAATTTCATGTCTTCGATTACATATAAATGTATATATATTTTAGGGCTTAAAACATAAGTCAATAAATAATAAAATATACGAGAAGGATTACACAGTTTTATCTTATATGTGGTAGATAAATATCCTCATAACTAAACGAAAGTGACGTATGAAAACAAGTATACTGCGTCTGATTTTAGAAGTTTAGATTTTATTACGAAGTTTATTGTGGATTGTGTACTATACTAAATATCAACTTAATGTAGAAAACTATTTACTACCATTAAATTTCTCTTTCGCACTCATAGGATTACTATATATTGCTTTCATTCTAACTCATTTATTATTCTTATCAATTACTTATCATATGGTATCAAAGTTCATTCTTCCGCAGTTATTTTCGCCGGTGTTTTACATTTATCCACAGGCATTTCGTCCAGTATTGGTTTAGGAAGGCTACGTTGTAGTAGTTATTACAGAAAATGGCCTCTGTTGGTGTTGTTACCCGTGTTTTGCTAGGAAAGAATGTTGCTAATAAAGTAGCAGCCGCAAATACCGGTTTCCTTAAATTCTATAGCACTGGTAAGAATGACATTAATTGCTATTTAATAAATCCACATGTGCCCCTTGGGGCTTAGATTAAATGATGTAATAGATAACAAGAGTCACAACAGATCGCACAGTATCTAAAATAATAAGATGCTATTAAAAGTATTCAATTAAGGTTATTTCATAATATAAATTAAAATACGTAAAATTGTATGAACTTTGAGATTATTATTGTTAAATTATTTAACACTCTGTGAATTATTAACATGAAGATAACTTTATCAAAGTTTAAACCATGTTTCCTAACTCTTGATTTTGACATAAGTAAAAACAAAAGACGGTATTGTATTAAAAACATTACATAAAAAATCCGCTAACTACATACCTAATAACTTATTGGTTTAATTTGACATAATACAAAACACATGATGTTCTACTGATACACATTGATTAGGATATAACAGTAATATTTTTCTGAATAAAGGCATTAAAGTGGCTAATAATACCGACCGACATAATACCGATACAGATGGAATTATTCTCCTCCGGAGTCCATACAACATACCATATACATTCTCTATGGTTGTCCCATATGTAAAGTGACAAGCCAAATAATTTATTTACAGAAATATCTACCATGCCATTTGTATAATCAACATGTGTAGAAAAGAAAGATTTTTAACAGCAATTGAAACCATTCATTTATTTCAAAGTTTCAGTCAAGGCCATATCTTTGTTGCCATGCTAAGTATTCACTGGTACTGGTATCTTATCAGTTAATTATTGTTTTGGTGTGAAGCTCACCTATTTATTTGAGAGATCATCATTTTCACAAAGTATTTGGTTCAGGATATAACAAGCCTGCACCCTATTGCATTTCAAAGAAAAATGATGAGCCTACCTTTTTTCTTCTTGTTTTCTTTGCATACTTAACCATTTGAAGATTAGGAATTTATATTGTTACCTATTTAAAGTTTATGCCATACAAAATCTACAGAAGAATGTTTATTGTTAGCGAGATATTTATTTACAAGTCTTCTAGCCCAAGTCAGATAATTTAATGTCACAATGGCATGCAGAATTTAGTATTCGACAAGGACTTCTCTTTTTAACCTATTAATCTTAAAAGTTTATTTTTTAGTCATCTTTCTGGGCCACCAAGTTTGTTGACAGTGTATTCAATTTACATTTATTGAACAGCCCCAGCATATGAGAACATCAAGATTGATGTGGTTGGAGCCAAGAAGAATGTAGCCCTTATCCAGCTCAACAGGCCCAAGGCTTTGAACGCCCTGTGCGGCCCACTGTTCGTGGAGCTAGGTCAGGCCGTCAGGGACTTCGATGCTGACGAGAAGATCGCCGCCATCGTCATCACCGGTAAGATTTGATTGTCACGAAAATCGGAATTCTGTTAGCGACGTTACGGTTCTACCGTAAAAACAGTTCGGAATCGGTACTCCGGATTCGGATTCCGAATGTTTGTGGCAGATTAGTGTAGGTGCAACAATATTAAGCATTTTGTAAAAAAAAATCTTAGATAAAAATGAAAAAGGTGCTTAAACCGAAAAGAAAAAAAAATGGTTGCTCCTTTAAATTACCTTGATTAGAAATTAGGATTTTTTATGATCCATCCGGTATATGTACTTACTTACATATATTTATTTAAGCTTGCATTTAAGAGGAGCTAAGAACAAGACAGTTGCTATCTCCTCGAAGGACTTGAACTTGACCGTGGCTTATGATTACACGAACGATAAGCTAACCTATTTCGGCAAAACAACGTTTGTTCTAACACTATTTGTAAGCCTATAAGTGGGGATAAGTATATTAAGCTCGACATCACAATGTCGTATCTGTTTATCTTGCCGGTAGTAGTTTCGCTTTTATTTATGTAACCACCGCACCTAAACGAAAATTGATAAACAATAAATATCTGCAGATAATACTGATAAAAAGCATTCTGTGCTAAAAAATAGCATGATTTGAGGTTTATTCAGATTGCATTTGTAGGTATATTGTTTCAAGGCGTCTAAATAATGAACTTCATGAGAACTTTATTGGCTTTATTCTGCTTCCATAAAACTGCGAGGTCCTTCGGATATTACAACACGCATACCTGTAACACGCATAATAAATCCCATGTAATAGTAGCTAATGAGGCCATTATTAGGGCCCAAATCACACAACAAACAAAGTCACGCCTATTTCCAAACCATTTCTTAGAAAACCAGGATTAGGCAGGAAGCACATATCTTTGTTACATTCCTTACCCTGTTAAAAACGGATTAGGCAATAAGCACGGATATCCTTTGCTACAATTCTGGCCCTGTAAAAATGTAGCTTAGGCCAAATATTAACATACAAAACACTATACCTAACGTCCGAGTGTCTTCCTCGTAAAGGTAACGAGAAAGCCTTCGCTGCTGGAGCCGATATCAAGGAGATGCAGAACAACACATACAGTGAGAACCAGAAGAAAGGGTTCCTCAAAGACTGGGAAGACATTTCCAACTGTGGCAAACCTATTATCGCCGCTGTCAATGGATTCGCTGTAAGTTTGGCTATTGAGTAAAAAGTACAAAGTTTATATAAAGTTTAGGGATCAATTAGTTTTCTGGTTTTGACTGGAAAATATGAGTGTTCGGTCGTGGTCGCGAAGGGAAACTACTCTGCCTTTTCTCATTCCTGATTAAGCTTTAATTTCCCTATCTAAGCCACCTCGATTGATTGATTCCCGCAATGTCGAATATTTGTAAAATCCGCAGATTATTTCTCTTAAAAATTATAAGTAGCTAAAGCACAGTGAGCTTCCACTTTTACCTTAAAAACTAACTTAAGTATCACTTATTATGTTTCCATCGCAGCTCGGCGGTGGCTGCGAGCTAGCAATGCTCTGCGACATCATCTACGCCGGCGAGAAGGCGAAGTTCGGCCAACCGGAGATCAACATCGGCACCATCCCCGGCGCCGGCGGCACCCAGCGCCTGCCCCGCTACGTGGGCAAGTCCAAGGCCATGGAGATCGTGCTCACCGGCAACTTCATCGATGCTACCGAAGCTGAGAGGATGGGTGAGTTCAATCGTTTTGCTTATGTCAGGATAGTTATGTTGGGTGGATCTTGTGTGGTATTAGAACATTTTCAAGGAATTTAATTTTTTAACAAAGAAACTCTGATTTTTAAGGAGCTCTCCAAATGCCAAAATCCATATTATTTACTACCATTTGTTGTACTCTCGTGTGTTTTCAAACACACAACTTGTTTCGGAATCCAAGAGAGCCTTAATTTATTAAATGCTGACGCGGCAGGTTCGCACGTCTGAAATAAGTAGTAAATAATATTATGAACATCAGAAATACTCCTCTGAACTTCTGCTTCTGATTCCTTCGAAATCCTTCTATAATTCGTCTTCTTGAGTCTAGGTCTGGTCAGCCGCGTGTTCCCCGTCGACAAGCTCCTGGAGGAGACCATCAAGTTGGCTGAGAGGATCGGCACGCACTCCCCACTCATCGTGAAGATGGCGAAGGCAGCCGTCAACCAGGCTTACGAGACCACTCTGAAATCCGGACTCCTGTTCGAGAAGTCCTACTTCTACGGGACTTTCGCCACCGTGAGTATTAAAAGGATACGCCCTGAACAAATAGCGTCCTTTTTGAAGTCTGATACAAAATCAGCCTGTATCTGTCTGAGAACTAAAAAGAACGATAATATCGTTGTCTATCAGAAAACTACCAAAACTTTCCTTAAAGATTTTGGGCATTTTTTTGGATTGGATTGGATTGGATTTGTCTATTCCATGGGGTTTAATATAATATTTAACGACATATAACGACATAAATCATCTAGTGATACTAATAATCTTTATTTGCTTTACAGGCCGACCGCAAAGAGGGTATGTCTGCATTTGTTGAGAAGAGGCCACCGAACTTCAAGAATGAATAAATTTACGATCAATTTTTATACAATGTTTTATAATCATGTTTCAAGTTATCTGTAAGAGAAGGTGCAAATCAACAACGTAGTTCCATATATTGCCTGTTATCCAATTTGTATTGTTTATATACGAATATATTTTCTAAAATAAATTGTATTATTTTTACCTATTGGGCTAAGTATTGGGCCAATCCACACTGAAAATGTCTATGAAATGCATAGACTAGACATGAGAGGGACATGTATAATAAAAAAAATACACAAAAACGAAACATACAACATGACTCCGTCCTCTTGTCTCGGTTAATTATATTCTCAAGGATCCCTATGACTAAAACAATTACTATCATGCCAGTTACCAACATAGAGAATATAAGACACTACGTTAGTTACCTACTGATGACGATGGACAGTTTTCTCCTGCGTCCGCGCTTTGCTTCTGTGTGCATAGCTCCTTATATCCTGCTTCCCATCCTATGTGCCTTCCCAATTTCTCCAAGGTAAATACAAAGCAAACACCGGGGTCTGGATTTTAGCTATTGATAACAAATAAATCCATGAATGATGATGATGGGGTTTTGAATATCTACATCAGCAGTCTTAGGATGCATTTTTTTAAATGTATCCTTAACAACAGAATCCTGTAAAATAATAATCTAAAGTTTGATGGAAACTTTATATATACATTTTTTAAACGTTAAAAACGTCAATCATAAATATTTCTTATAAAATATTGTACGTGTATCCGAACCTCACAATTTAAAAAGTCACTGGTACAGTGTACAGTAGCGCTACAATGATCTGTCAATGTATAAATCGGAAAATTTCAATAGGTTCCCAATTGACGACAATAACACTGACTTTGACAAATAACCTGCGTTTTCAATTTAGTCATTCTAATAATTTAGTCCGAAACAGTTGGTTCTACGTAATACGCACCTAAGCTTTCTTGTGTTTAAATGAATTAATTTACATATATCCTACATAATAACAATGCATAAAAAACTCAAGTAGTCGTATGTGTAGTTCCGGTGTGTAAACAAGTGTTTCACGTTTATTTTTAAGGAATCTGTGTCCATGTTTTGGGATCATGTTTACCGTAATAGGCATATCATGCAGGAGTTTGAAGACATAGAGGTACACAAAACTAGTGTATCAGTGTTTGTGGCCCTATTTTATTTAGAAATGCTATATATTTTAATCATGACGTTGTCTATTTTGAATAGATTGAATCAAAACTTACCGTCGTAAACATGTATTTACATTAGCTGTAAGTACTTTTTTTATTAGCATTTGGAAGCTAACATCTGTTTATTCACCTTCAACTAATCCCTGGTTAGTTTGTACATATTAATTAACAAAACTAATACACAGAGGTATCACATTTGAATAGTGAATGCAATTCTGTTAAATATTATTTATTAGATCGAAACTACCCGCCCGCGTCTATCGAAACATCATTTTGGAACTGATATAGATTCATAATAAAATAAGACTTGACTTCAAGTGTTATTGAGAAGGGTTCAAGTGACCAGGTCATTAAAATTAAAATAAAATAACCATTTCATTCTTTTCACTCACAAGTAGAGAAATATAATATTATCCAGTATCTGTATATATAATCATAATTCAACATATAATACTGAAAAGTAACACATTGCATATGTTTGGCCAATTTCAGACAACAGTGTCACAACAATTTTTTTAAATTTTTAAACAATAATATATTGGGATTAAGAGCGAAGTTAAATCAACATTGGCTCACTCAGTTTTTCAACCTCCACACAACATCAAACTGTCCTATATCAAGAACAAGAAACAATGAAATAAAATTCATTAATTCTCTGCCCTCTCATTAAAACTTAATTAAAATAAACATAATCTAATAAGATTCTTGTAACAACTGTATGTTTCAATGTGTTCACTTTCCATTAATCTGAAATCATTGTTGTTGTTGATGACTATTCATACATATTAATTATGATAATGCCCTTGACACCAGAGAACACAGGTGTCAAGGGCCTTACACTTAACTACTTAAGAGTCTATTCATTGCATTACACAATTTCATTTTTAATTATAAGGCCTCCACTGCTATCACTGGTACTTACAATTTGAAGGAAAATCTTTATCTGACAAAGATATAATACATGCATATATAATATAAAAGGGTGTTTGAAAAGTTTGTAGCATAACTAAGTAAATAAAAAGATAACTTTTTATATTGTATAAATTTTTCTAGATACTAATTCTCTTCCAAGTTCTACTAACTTGTTTCATCGGCCATGCCATGCTAACAAAAATATCTGAAAATAAATTAGTATAGAAATGAGGGTAGTTTCATAAAACATGTTGAAGACTGGGCTACCCACATTCCAAATGACCCTCATATTTGAATATTATTTTAGTAAATATTTATCAGCCATTAACATTTCAAGCATGCTATATACTATTTAGTTCGCATGGTTTTTGAAATTTCAGTTTGCATGTCAGCTTGAGCAAATAATCATTTATAGACGAAAAAAATTTACTAAATTATCAACAAGATGATGCTTTCGGGATTTTTTGGTAGAAACTTTTTGTCTATTTTAATCATAATTGTGTTTTCATTGCTGTAGTGTTATAGCTCGCATAGTGTTAATTCATTCATCTGTTTCATTGTATCAATTTTATTATTTCAGCAGTGATCATCCCGCCAAAAACATAGGTCTCTGACACTTCTATACAAAAGGTTGTACTGACAATAATCCAATAAAACACACAGCTTGAAACTAAGTATTCATCTAGCCTAAGATACCTCAAAGACTGAAGTTTACAAAAATCCCAGTTTTATGTAAAAAAACATGTTGGTGAAATTCATCACACATCAGCCTATTGCAGTCCACTCCTGGACGTAGGCCTCTCCCGTTTTCGCCTCCAAGTCGCTACCAGTTACTTAGAACAGTAGGGCCGGGAATTGGGGGTCGTTTTCTTTGGCTACTCTTTATGTAGGGTTTTGCCCATAGTCACCACACTGGGCAGGCGGGTTTGCAACCGCAATATGGTGAACGATACCTACACAGGGGAACGCAGCTGCCGGTCCCCCCGGTAATATCCCTTAGTCGCCTGTTATGGTTACCAATGGGAGGAAAGAGGGGGGGGGGGGGGGGTAAACTAGGGCGGAAACCAAACTTGACATTGTAGACAGTTAACTTACTTGTACATAATATAATTACTCATGTAATTAAAATCTTATCTGAATCTACCACCCACAAGCCTTTTGCCATTCCAAGATCACCTCTTATGACTCACATTCTTATCACTCTGGCAAATTAAAATAAATTTTATTCTTCATCCATTACCCTAAATATGTGATTCTAATAAAGTAAATATCATTTGATTACAGCTACTTATTTAAGTGCACAAGATGATGAGACATTCAGCTGCCCAGGACAGGCTATACCTCTCCATGGGAGATGACAATATTTTTATTGACAATTGTAACATACCGCAGCACCATATAGAAGGAATCAGATTTATCTACAGGCAATTTAAAAGGGTAAGTTTATTATAAATAAATCCTCTAACATTAATAAATTAGGTGAACTGGACGATAGTTCAACCTGATTAGCGTTGCCGTGTCTTAGCGATTGGACTGCTGCGCTAGGGGTTGTGGGTTCGAATCCCGCACGGGACAAAAAACTAAACTAGACACTTTCCGCCGCTCATCATATGTCACTTGGGGGACGCCCATATAGCGAGCTGATTTTATCGGACCTCCACCGAGTTCCTCAACTCTTACGAGTCGCTTTCCTAGGAACGGAAAGGAATAAAGTTAAGCCGTTGGTCTACCGTCCCATGAGAATATAAAAGTGAGGGAATAGGGAGTGCACTTGTATTGCGCATACTTGTGAACTATAATGTGTAAACCTGCGTAGTCGTTGGCTAGCCTCAGATGAGACAGGCCGCCGTGACTGAAATTCGATCAGGAGAACATTAATCCCCCCCCCCCCCCCCCCACTAGTTCCAATGTATAATGTTTTTATAAATTATGTATAATTAATATTTTATGTTAAAGAAAAAAGAGGGGATTATAATAAACGACCCGTTCAGCTACGGCAGGAACATCCAGATCATATTGTTTCTGAAGGCGGTGCGCCGAATGCTGCACAAGCCCGTGCTCATCATCTGCCAGCCCGGCGACGAGCTGGACTGGGTGGAGCGCTTCGAGACGTGGACGGATTTGTACCATGGTACAAGCTAAATTAAGTTTTTAAAAGAAATTATGAGCGTGCAGAGACACGATGGCTCAGTTGGTTAGAGCAGCGCCACGGTACGGCGAAGGTCACAGGTTCAAGTCCTGCTCGTGTCCATCATTTTTCAAATTTCCTTTATCAATTTAGAAATAATTATTTATAAAAACATATACACGACCGCCATGTCTAGCGAACTAAAAAAAACAAGTTCTATCGCAATTGGGCTACTTCTTAGATAAGACAGTGATTCACATAACGGTCCCCCGACTGCTAGGACTTGATATTTTTACTTTTAGTTCGTTTTTGACATGGTAGTCGTGTTCTAGATTTTTTTTATATATTTATTTTATTATTATAGCTTCTGATCCTCGCGGTGATGCAAGGATTCTAATGACACTACATACATCAAAATCGGTTTAGGCATTCAGAAGTTATGGTGGAAAAAAGAAACTCATATACTACTCCTTTATTTTGGGCAGTTGGATAAAAAGACCATATTATTTAGTCAGTCAAAGAATGTAGGTAGTACTAGTAACCTACTAGAAGGGCCTTCGTGCTTGTGATAAACTTGTCAAGTTGATTTAACACTTATCTAATTGAAATAAGGTGTATATTTCAATGCTCCATGATGGAACTCGGAGCATGACAGTTTGCAAAGAGCGACGCGAGCATTGAAGTATATACCTTATTTCGATTGGATAAGTGTTAAATTCAATTGATAAATAGGAAGTCCTGTGCCGTCCCGTCCGCCAGATGGCGCTGGCCATCTAACAACCAACAGCCGTCGACTGCTGAACGTATGCCGTTCCTAAGAGCACTTATCCCTTCCTTGCCAATGTGCCACAGTGTGTGCACTATAACGTTTGCTTAAACTTACTCACATTCTAACATCAGTTCTTTGCTATAAACCGGGCACAAATCGAGACTCCGTGCTGCTACTGAGAATTGCCTAATGGAAAAACCCAGCATAACTTTGCCCGACCAGACCACAGAGAAGACATATCTTAAATCCTCCTTTATTCTATTACAGAAGTGGCCATAGAGATTCGTAACCCAGCCATCCGAAGCATGATAATAATCAACACTATGGCCAACCTGCCAGCGTTCTGTAACCGCGAGTGGGGCATACTGATCGTCGATGGCCAAAGAGATAAGGCTGTATACCAAATACTGAAGCTACCATTCAGAGCCGAATTCAAAATATGGAACACACCTGTTAATATGAAAGTAAGTAGGTACATAATATTATGTATTTAATCCGTGTAGTAAAAATAATTACGGAAATGGTAAATTTAGTTTTTATTGATAGACACTGTTTAATTAAACGGATCCTAATCATATAATTATGTTGACAAATAATAAAACCGACCAAGTGCGAGTCGGATTCGCACACGAATGGTTCCGTATTATCTATAAAAATGGCAATAAAAATCACGTAGTTGTATGGGAGCCCCCCTTAAATATTTATACCTATTTTACCTTTGACTTGGCAGTCTAACGGTCATATCACTCGGCTATCAGTGCTTTTTACAACAAAACAGTTGTGACGTGAATGTATTGTACTGGGATCCTATTAATGTTGCATAGTCACGTATCCCACGAAGGGGTAGGCTGTGTGCTATTTTAACGCGTTATCAAATTTTCACGTTCTCAGACCTGAGAACCTCTGAGAAGTCTGATAACGTATTATTTTCTTGAGTTCTGTAAGTCCTAATAGATTCTGTTTTTGATTACAGGAGAACCTAGACATATTTTCCGACATTTACAAATGGTTATATCCAAAAGAAATATTCGATAAATTTCATTTCATACCGAATGCCGAAAACGCAGTGGACGTCATCGAGAAGTCTATACTTTTGGACTCCTTCATGGACGATATTGTTATCAGGAGGGAGGATTTAAATTCGTCGTTTGAGGTTGGTACCTCCTGACATGACTTTAAGCGTTTTTAATCAATCCGCAGACAAAGTCCGGAATTCCAGATGTCATCTAGACTGAGCTATAGCGATTTTACCTCATCTTTAAAAAGAGTCTGTCCATCGTTCTTAATTTCACAATTGGGAAAACTTTTATCCATTTATATCCAATGATAGATCTCCTCTGTTAAAACACTCCATTGTAACTCGTTATTGTGGATTATCCATCCAGTTATCATAACTCAACTTCTTGCTTCACAGTATTCGGGTAATAACGTAACTGGTAAAGGCGTTTGTAAAACGAAAATATCTATCTATAATTTATCAGATTTAATCAATTTAACTTAATTTGATAATTTATATTGACCTTAATTGTAGTCAGTTTATATTTTTAATAATACAAAAAATATTTTTCAGAAATACCAAAGAGAATTCGTCATGCCTCCTCCGAAGGCGCCTGCTCCTCCAGTCATAACCAAGAAAAACAAGGACGCGACCGGGACCAAGATCAAGCGATCGAAAACCAGAACTGATGATGTTCCCAAACCAGAAGCTCAACAAGTTAACACCAACCTACCGCACACAGTCGTCGAACCCACTCCAGAAACCTCCAAGAGTTACGACACGTACGACGACACAGAAGACTACAGCATCGAAAACTATAAAAGAAAAAAAACAGATAATACCGACCTACTCAACGAAGAAATGGAATCACAATTCAAAATCATCGATATCGATGCCCCAGATAACAGTGGCAGACTCTACTACGAACCAGATTCGGTAACCGAACGCTTCAACGAAATTAACACTCGAGCATTCGGAAACTATTTATTCAACAGCCAAGAACAAAATGTTATCAAACCAAAGAGGGGTGCCAATATACCTTTTACACACATCCAAGGAAATCTCTCCGAATCTGATGACGACGTTTTTATTAACAAAATGAACTCTCAACAATATTCTTCGAGAGCAAGCGATTCTCACAGAAAATCTTTTGATCAACTATCTAGTGATAAAATGAAATTGGGAAAACCTAGTTTCACTGCAGTGAATTCAGATGGAATGAAAAAATCCAATGAATCGAGTTCAAAATATGTGAGACATAATGAATGGACGACTGAACTAAAGTGTGATAGTGCGATGAATCTCGATGTAGTACATAAAGATATGGAAGCGATTAGGATGGCGACAGGCAGTACAGCTACTATAACAAAGAAATTTAGTGATCAGCATAATACAGTCGTTTCTGGTACAGCAGGGAAGTATGTAAAACATGACAGTCAAGTAACAGATATAAGGCATTATAATAAAAGTGAACAAAGCTACAATCAGTTGAATCAAAACCAACCGAGAGGAAGTGGCTCCAGCTCTAAAGAGGAGATGTCTGAACAAGTCACAAACAACCTAAAACGCAACAATATCGATGATAAAATCAAAGAGTGTGAAGCGAAAGTCTCAAAGAAATTCAAGGGATCGTTTTTAGATAGTCTATTTTGAAAGAATAGCATAAGTTGTATTAGATCGTAAAAATAAATGTTTCTAAGAGCCTGTATCACACTTGTATTATTTCGTATGCTGTGGTCTGAGATTTCAAGGTCAAAATCATGTGATTGCCGAGTGGTATGACCGTTGGACTGCCATGTCAAACGCCGGGCCCGGCACGCTCCAATGTCTTTTCGAATTCATGTGCGTGCTTGTTATCAGTTGGTAAAAACGGTCAAGGAAAACATCGCGAGGAAACCGGCACACCTGAGAGTTTTTTTACGGTATGTTAAGCCACGTCAGTGGAGTACAGGCGGTTTAAACTCTATCACCGGGTTGTTTGTCAACGATACTATAAGAAGAAGGTAAATATTCGTAAGATATAGACATTTCAGTCTAGTAATCATTTGACACGACCAGAGATCAGACGCAGAACTCGGAGCCCGGACGTAATGCTTAGCAATCGCAGTACATCAATACCAACGAGGGGATAAGGTAAAATACAAGTTATAAAGAAAAATCCGATTCAGAACTCATGTTTATGCCGTATTATGAGTATAAGATAGTCAGAATATTACAGGAACTTTAGTTAAGTATTACTTGCGGGTATAAAATAAAACCACCGTGAAAACATCAACGTATTTATTTTTACCATGATTAGGAAGGTAATAGACATATAATTTTCAAAAACAATTGGCTAAGTAAGTGCATAATTTCATTGTTAATTTAATTTAGAACCTTAGATTATCTAGATGGAGTCTGGCGCTACATTGAAACAAAAAACAACGTGCCAATTGTTTTTTTTTTTTTTTGCATGATTGCGTGCGTAGTGATACCAGTTGATAAACATTACAACTAAAATGGGGTAAATTGCCCAACGTGGTACAGTCTATCTTTTAACTCGAAATAAAAATTATTTTTAAATAATAGGTACATAATTATTGTGTTTGGTACTAATTATATATTATGAAGACAATGTTTTTTTTTATTACAAGCAATTGGCTATGGCACTTTCTTTTTCTTACGGAGCTAAAATTTTTCACGTTGGTTCAGTTCCAAAGACAATACATTTTCATGATAAGCGTGACCGAATTGTAACCCAGGGTTGGCTCCAGACGAAGGAACTCCTCAATGGTTAACAGTACAGACTCAACATTTTGTACACACATTTAACCATGATAGCTCTTCCTAAAATTCACCATGATCTTAACACCACCCTCACGGTTGCCTCCAGACGAGGGAACTCATCAACGGTCAACAGTAGTGACTCAACATTTTATATGCACATTTAACTATAATATCCCGTTCTAAAGTTCACCATGTTTTAAACACTATCCCCATGGTTAACTTCAGACGAAGGAACTCCTCAAATTTCCTCGGCGCAGGCACGTAATTAAGTATACACATGCTGGCGCTCATGTCGAATTTTGCAAGAGTCAATAGGCCCGCCATCTCGAAATTCAAAATGGGTGGAATATTCGAAAAAAAAATCAAGCTTATTTCAATGTACTACAATACACTTCGATTCGTAGAAAACTGAAGATCCATTATCCACCATAACATTAATAATATCGCCCTACCAGCATACCGGTCTCATGTGTAAATGTGGGAAATTTGGTTTTCACAAACTTGCCACACTTGCAAAATGGCGAATTTTATTTTTTTATATTCCAATATTTTGCAATAATTCATTATTCAAAAACTAATGATAATTTATTTAACATACGGGTGATAGGATACATATTTATTAATATTCAATCGGCCTGTGTAATTTCTACACACCTTAATAGCCCATTTCGCCATTTTTATTACGTTATTTTATGATAGAAAAACAAGCGTCTCCATTGACAACACAATTGACACTGTTGGCTTTTGGCGCCAATTGTGAGGAATTGGCGCTATACAATACCGACGCTGTCAGGGTCTTGACACTCCATCTAGACATATATATAATCAAAGTTTAGAACTAACAATGAAAGATAAATAAAATTCCAAAAATAAATTATATTTAAAACAATACTTCATAAGATTTACCTGCATTGAATTAGGCTATACGCTTATAATTGGTTTTAATATCATTTACAAGTAACATAATAAGTACACCTATGTTTCCTACAATAAAACCTAAATCTTTATTTTGTGAAGTTTATCATTTGCACAACGCGTCAAATACAATTCAGATAATATATTACACCCCCTTTTAAATTTCAAGCTCGTGTATATTGAATTACACCTTTATACCAATCTCAATAAGAGTCACAAGACAAAACAGTAAAATAACAGCGTTTGTAAACAACAATTTTTATATAGATCAAGTTTTCTTTTTAAAAGTAACAGCTATTGTCGTTTTTGTGGGCATGTGACTATGCTATGTAATTTAAGTATTAGTATTAGTATAGTTATAAATACCTAGTATACGAAAAGTATATACTTTTTGAATGAGTATCTTACACATCAAAAATATTGATACATTTGTGTAAAGGAGTATGAAAACCTTTATAATAATGTCAACTACATCATTATATGTTTTACTACATATAATTTATACTGGTTTTTACTAACGTGTATATTCGGTAATGTGCTCGGCTCGCGACCGCGCCGCGTCACCAGCTAATGAATAGGGGCTCCGTTTGAGTCCGAAACTAGTCGGGCATTCCCGAATATTTACGTGAGTAAAAACTGCATATATAGTCAATAATATGGATAACATCCACGAAAGTTATTACAGTAAAATAATTAAATTTCAAAAATACCTATCTACTTTATCTTGTAGAGAAATATTTTTGAAGACCCTTTAAAACAATCTTATAAAGGCTGTTGTTAAATTGATAAAATAAAAAATACATATCATATACTTAAAAGGTATTTCTAAACGTCACCGACAATTTTGATAACCATAATTATGTATTTAGGCCAGCGGTAGACGCCCCACATTGTAAATAATGCATAAAAGGCTACAAAAGCAACAGTATGTGTTGTATAAAAAATATAATGCATAAACCATTTATCAACTGTGGAATATTAACATTTGTCCAACACAAATTAGCGAATTATATGAACAAGTCACTCGTAAAATTGATTTCTATTATTACTTACAGTTTAATACAATATGGACTTTACACACAAGCAATAAAGTCCAATATATAATATGCTTAGATTTATATATTTACAATACATTATAGTGAAATATGAAAATATGTTCCACTTCTGTGTAAATAATTATTATTACACAACCGTTTTAGGAACGCATCGATATTGATAATTAAGTTTTTAATACGTTTCTTAAATATCGCCAACCAGCCAAATATATACCTAGAATAAGAAAATAAGTATAATGGTATTTTGAATGATGCCCCGTAATAAGACTTCTTGCATCGTTGTTTCGTTTTTAGAAACAGACTTATAATACACGTGGGAGTCTGCATAATGCAAATATTTTTTATGTATTTGAATATAACCACTCGTTTATTTAGCTGCTGATGCGCGCTAAGTTTTTCTGGTCTGGACACGGTAACAATTTGTTAAAATCCTCTTAACAAACTGAAATATATATTTTGCATATTTTTATATATTTTTTTTACGTGAATACGTTTGTTAGAGAATTCTTAAATGTTATTTTCATAGTTAATAATCTACAAAGCGGAAGAATTTCTTAGCATGGGGCAAAATTAAAAAAAAAAACTAGGTACATAAAGAATTTATACACATATAATAATTGCCCTAAGTTGTGCCTGTTTAAGTTAGACTAGTAGATTGCACACATATAATCTCATACCTTTATAAAAAGACAAAACATTACATTGCAATAAATACTTTTTTAAGAAACTAGAGAAGGTATATAAATATTTCAAGTAAGGAGATCTTTAAATCGAGACTTCTGGCAACAAAGATCTTTATAAATGCAAGAAATGGAGTTTGTATTTTAAAATGTCCAATAAACATATATTCATTTAGGTACTCCTAGTATAAGGGCTTATTGGTTTTTTAACCCGGATATTATGTGTAAATCTGGATCCAGGAATATCAAAGATCCGGATCCCGTAATTACGGCTTTCCCCAAACCGTACCAGTTAAAAACATCCTCATCATTGGCCTATACGTCCTTACAGAACAGACAATCTATGGTAATGTCTGTGAGGCATATCTTCTGGTGGTTATAAGTTAAAAATAACATATGTATAAAATAATATTACCTACCTAAATAATATTTGTACGTAAATAAAATTCATAAATATAATTTAAATTCCTAGAAAATACGGAAATGTTGATTGTATTTGATACGGAATGTATTTATAATACAAAAGAAAATTGAGCTATTTAATCGGTAAAAAAACTGGTATCTAAGTATAATACCTACATCGTGATCGTCGATTAGGTAACCGCTCATTAGAATGGCCACCCACATTCGGAATTCGAATTACGATTTTCAAAATTACATCATCCGAATGCATCAACTCTACATAGACCATAGCAAAATCGAAAAAAAAAATGTAACATGATTTAACCTTCAGTATTTCAACAGTTTAGTATTTTTTAACCGACTCCGTAACTGTTTCCAATTATAAAATCAAAACTGGAACTTTAATTATCGACCGGAACAAAATAAAACACTGAAAGTTTACGTTGCTATAGAAAATATTAAATTATTTATGACCGTAACGGTTACATAGTTCACCAACATTTTGGTTCTCGACAAAGGAGTTTATAATCCTTTTGTACAAATATTCTCTTCCCCGAGTAGGGCTGTCAAAGGTGAGCCGTGGGCGCTTTGGGGCGTCAACATGGTTGCTTACGCCGGGATCATCCCTGGTCTTTGTTAAGCCGACTGATGTCAGCGGATTTGAAGAGTTGATTACTTGTAGTTTATTTGTACATTATTTATACTATTTGAAAAGGCGTAAATTGATAATCGGGCTACTTGGTAAGGAAAGGCGTAAAGCCTTGGCTGAGGCTTGCTTTATGAGAATATTTTCCTAACTCGATAGCGTTTTGGTATCGAAGACCGATCCCGATTCGATTTAAAATTGATTTCATTATTTCGTATTGTTTGACGTAGCTGCTTAAACTTCTTATCCTACAAAGTAATTTTGGTACAGTCAGCATCATAAGTAGCTTAACATGTAAAGAAACCTCATGTCAAATAATTGAAAGAAACAAACATAAATTCAATTTATATTGTTTTAAATTATAGAACCGTCCAAATGATGATCTGAGAATATTTAAGCCTTTTTACTATATAAGATGTTCTTTAATTAATGGTGTGTTCAAAAAAAATGTTTAGCTACTTATGATGCTTCACGCTGACGGTACATAGTGTAAAACTACGTACTTTGCTTGGTTCACTACTCACAGCTAGCGAGTAGGTACTGACCTTGCTATGAATGAATCTACGCCTGCGCAGTCTAAGTGCTTATAAGAAATTAGTTAATTAGGTACATGATTTATCTACTATCATAGCTTACACTCTGATCAGTCTGCTAAGGCTTGACGTGGAGGTACTCGGCGACGAACACTCGCAGTATTTTGTTCAAGTTCTCTATCGTATTGAAGTCTAGCGCCGACATGTTGTCGCCTGTCGTGTGCCATACGGCCGGGAATGGAGACGGGATCACGTGAAGTATGTCCACATCTGAAACAATTCAAATACAGTCATAAAAGTAAAAAAAATGTGAAATGAACAAAAGATTAGTTTAGAACCTCTATCATCTGATAATCTTATACCTATTTGGAGTTTGACTGATGTAAATAATTGAGTAGGTATTACCTATATGACTTGGTGTCATTTTAGCATGTTGCCCATGATAAGCTTGAATCTAAATTGATAAAGGAAATTTAAAAATGATGGGCACGAGCAGGACTTGAACCTGTGGCGGTATTACCTAATTACGCCTCAGCAGTTTGTCCGTAGATAAATGTGCATACACACTTAAGTAGTCCCGCTAGCTAGCATTTCATCATCATCATCAGCCGGAAGACGTCCACTACTGGACAAAGGCCTCCTCCTTAGAACGCCACAATAAACGACAACTTGCCATTAGCTAGCATTTAATTCATCTCAAACTCAAATCATTTATTTGCCACAAAAGTCTTGTAAACAGATACCCAACTCTTATATTTTAAGTCGATTTTCTTACTTTTCCTAGTAGACGTCATAATGTCGATATTATGCAGTTAAAACTTATCGATAGCAACGATTAAATTACAAATACCTACTTCCATGTATTCGAAACTTTGTTGATAGCAATGTGATGTTATTTTAAAAGGTTTTTATCAAGTTATGTAACGGCGTAATTAAAATACCAACAAACTAGCTATTATTAGGTGCAAGAAGACACCGTCAGTGAGTGAAAATTCCTAAGATCGATGCACCCTGGACGGTTATCCTTGCTACTATGGAGTTAAGGACTATCCTACTTGATTGAATATGGTACGCATGATCTGTTTCCTGTGACAAATAGCGCATGCCAATACAAAGAAGACCATTTAATGGGAAGAAGAAGAATTTGTTCGTGTCGGTATACCCTGGGTTTCTTCCCAAAATTAAAATTATAATTTCAAAATACAAAGGATTCGTCATCCGCATCTAAATTCAGATTGGAGGTTCGGGGCACATTAGGGTGGGGAAATTAAAAAAATTAAAAACACGACTGCCGTGACAAAAAACGAACTAAAAAGTGAAAAACAAGTTCCATCGCAGACCGGGTACCTCTTAGATAAGACAGTGTTCAACAGAACGGTTCCCCGCGATAGTGTAAGGATTCTAACGACACTCCATACATCAAAATCGGTTCAGGCATTCAGAAGTTATGGTGGAAAACATTACATTCCTTTTTTTTGGGCAGTCGTGTAAAAAGCTCATCGGGGTTTGAGTTTCTTTTAATTTAGATTACAATCAGACCGTAAGAAATATCGATTATCAGTTGGTATACTAGAGGGCCCCCATCAATCGCGGGACCACCCAGAGTGTACAGTGGGAAGCATGGCCTGTCTATATCTAGGTAATTATTTATTCTTTATGATAAATTTCGCGTCCATAATATTATACAGGTATACATTTGTCCTTAGGACATTAAGATTATAACCTTGCCATTGTTGTAACAGACAGCGACAGTAGATACTTTTACTATGCGCTGTAGTACAATACAACGTTGGCAAAAACAAGATTTTAGCACTCTATACAGCTAAAAAAAATTCAAGGTATTTACCAAACGAACATAAATTGAAATGTTTTCATACATTTCCATTAGAGTCATTACGCTACGTTCACACGGACATATGCCGTGATCCGTCCGGATCTGATTTTTGCAGGATTCGGTGGGTCACAATATAATTTTATTTTATTTAGTCAAATTATATTATAATAATAATATCTTGAGACAACTCACACACGGACATCTGATCCCAAACTAGGCAGAGCCTGTATTATGGTAACCAGACAACTGATAAACATACTTATATATTTCTAAATACATACATACATAATAAATATAAATTACACCCAGGACACATTACAAATGATTATGTTCATCACACAAAGATTTGTCTTGGGTGGGAATCGAACCCACGACCTCCGGTTTAGCAGTCAGGGTCACTAACCACTAGACTTGACTGAACCTTATCCTGCAAAAACCTGATCGGCATGTGTCCTTATGAATGTTGCGTTAGACTGTGTACCTACCACCATTTAAGATTAACAAGGAGTCATCCATCAAACTAATTGATTAGTTACATTATTAGCATGGTGCTAGGCCCTTCTTCCCAAGGCTATAAGTCGTCTTGTCTTTTTCAGGAGGAAAAATCTGGTGAAATCTTTTAAAAATGTGGGCGTAGTACCTACTTAAGCACCTCTGCCTACCTGTTCGACATACAGTCGCGATATTAAAATAAACAGGATATTGGAAAAATACCAAACATTGAAATTTTTACACGTATTTAATTTGAATAAAGACTATAGGTAACTACGACGATTAAAATGAAGAAGGAAGCATGCTGCAACTATTTTGTTAAACGGCCATGAGTCGATTGATTTGTGTGAGCTAATCACAATCATCGTTGGTGCATACTAATGTAGATCCTTGCTGTCAGAAGGTCGCGAGTTATACTCAGGACGTAATACTTGCAACTATTAAATAATACAGATGTACCTTTTTATGTTCATGAAAATCTAAGTTGTAAGTACAGTCAGCAACATAAGTACACATCAATTCAAGTTATTGTTGCAAATTATAGGAGCGCGAGCGTCCAAATGAAGATATGGGAATATTTAAGACTTTTTACTATGTAAGGAGTAGTTGTGTGTTTTTTATGTTTAAAAATGTAAATGTTCAGCTATTTATGTTGCTGACTGTACCTAACCCTTATTAATTTGATGTGTTAAACTATCACCTGCCTAATGGCTGGCCGCAGTAAAGGCTGCATAACCTCGCAAATCAATTGTTTTGTACTGTATAGCTATGAACACTACTCACTACTAGCTCATTTTATATCGATATCGAATCGACAATCGAGTGACTCGATTATTTTTACTCGATTGTTTCCATTCGAACACCTAAAACTCCTGTAGCTATTTGGCCCAATTTTGATCACAGCCGATACTAGTATTATACTTATGTATTGTAAATATTATAATACGTGTCAATAAACTTCCAGTTATACAAATTTGGAGGCACTTCTAGAATGACCAATTGTTTCTGATTACATTCCGTTATCACAGTCCGCGGTATCTTATCTGATAGGTACATTTACAGAAATGTATTGGGTATCAACTGTAAACATAGAAAATTTGACTGTATTATTTGATAAGGAAAAATCTGTAAAAACAACTCACATTAAACACACGAACAAGTACCGACCAGGAAGCGGCTAATTTCCCAAAGGATTTCAGATAATACAAATTGTTTTCATATATTAAATTACGCTATATACCTACCTACTACTTATGTACATAGTAGCATTTATGAAGATCCATAGGAGACGAAATTTAAATACAATTTCCTTTAGACGTGGTCCTGGGTTTAAATCCCGGGTCGGGCAGTGTTATTGGATTTTTCTATTAATTACCTAATAGTAGCAGTAGCAGCAAAGTCTGGATTTGTGCCTGGTTAATAGTTATAGGCTGGCCCCCTAATGTTGGTGTACTATAGGGTCTTTAGGTACACCTCTGCCTACCCCTTCGGGGGATACAGGCGAGAAAAAAGTATACCTGAGTATGAGTTAAGTAATAAAACGCTATAAAACTTGACTTCTAAAACTACTTGAGCGGTAATAACTGGCTTAATTAAAAATGCTCTTAAAGATTGTTTTTCTTATGGCATTGACATACACTTAAGCGCGATCACAATGTGAAAAAGGTTTGTTTCAGGTAAAAATAACGTATTCTACGCGATGCAAAGGTAGCCACGTGACTTCAGTCTCTCTTGCGTTTGCTGAGCGTCCTGAATGCTTCTACGCGCATCTTCAGCGCATAAAAAAGTGGTGTGCAAAGGCCCTAAAACTGTATTTGACCGTTAGTAGGCGCTAGGGTCATTGTCCTAAATTCTTCTACACTCGACCGCACTTATTAACAGTCGGTACAGTTAAACCTACAGTCTGGAAGTAAACTAAAGCTGCTATTCCGACTTTAATTGCATACTGAAGACTTTAGCGATAGTGACGGTACACTTTTTTTTCTTTTTTTTTTTTAAAAAAAACCTCGCCCTACACTAGGAATTTCTCCTGTATCGTGGGTGTCCAATCGCTTAGCCACTGCGCTAATCGGGTCGTCAAAAGCTCACCAGTAATATCTAGATACTGGATTTCACGTAAATATTTGTATAGAAATTTCGTTGGCTACAGGATCGCAGTTGAGGTTAACAGTCGACCTCCAAACAATCTTGTCCCTATCAATTTTACCTATAAATTACCTAATAGAAAAACAACAACACTTTGCCCAACCCGGAAATCGAGCCCAGGACTTTACGCTCAGTCACAACTAACAACAAAGCAGCCTAACTTATCATAAGTGCTTCTTACTATACATATATACCTATACGAACCAAAAAGTTTTTGTATTAATTTTACATGACTGAAATAGCTATAACGCTATAAATTTATATTACAACTATATTTTTAAACACAAGCTTTTAATTTGATTCGAATTGAAGAAGCCCAAACACGATGGAATTACGTCCTATCGTTACACTGTTCCTATGACCACCTTCTGACTCCATCATCAGACCAGCTCAAAAGTACCGTAATATTGTATTGTCACCGAACCATTATAAGTATGCACAATTTCATTTCAATCGGATGTCAAGACTGGTTTCAATTTTGATTCCAAGATTTGTCCTAAACAAACCAGCAAATTAAATAAAAGCTTGTAAAAATTACTCACTTTTCTTCATGAACGGTATATGGTCGTCTTCTATAAAGGAGCTGGAGCTTCTGAGCCTGAAGTAGGTCTGCTCCACCTTGCCCCGCGAGTACGCCTGGAACTGGTCGAGCTCGGCTAACCGCTGCTCGGCGACGGCGAGGCGCACGTACCACTTCTCAGTGGATTGAAAGTAGCTGTAGAATATCGGGTCTGGAGCTCCGAGCAGATCTAGGAGAACTAACACATCCTGTGGAACAGATGATCAGTTATTTTTATGCCTTCAAATATTTATTGCTTCTTATATACTAATGCCTAATCTTTTTCCATACGAGGAGAGGTCTTACCCTGCAGTGGTACAGTCTAATAATTGTATTTCTTCCTTCTTTATTTAGACTGTTTATTAATTTAATTTTTCTTCCATAGTTCCAATGTTAAATTATTATTCTATTATACATTACATACAGCCTCATTCTTCTGAAAAAGTACCTAGATATACATAGTAATAGTTTGGTATATATACCACCATCCATCTTAACAAAAAGATTAACATTTCATTATCGGAAACTGTCCACTTAGATGCAACATTACCGTTTTCCTTGTTCATTAGTCCCGGGGAAGTACGCGTGTTAAATATCAAGCTGTGAGGGTATTTATAAAGACGGCCTATTTCTAAGACTACACGGTAATTGGAAGAAACGCTACAAGATAACAAACTCTTTAGTTGTTCTATTCACGTCACAATTAAAGTTACATTCTGAAGATTCTTCATTCTGTTGCTCTAATAATAGGCTCGTTATATCTCAAATATCATTATAATCAGCTTAGTGTTTTAGTTATTATGTGTGAATAAACAAAAAGAGATAATAACTAAGGATTAATAGACCTACCACCACCTTTGAGCTAGCGTTTCCTATCAAAGCAATTCAATTTTGGTTCCTGCACTGAATCGCAAAAAAACACCTAAGTACACCTGTATTTGTGTACTGCAATTGTGACTCCGTTCAGGTCAGTGATTCATTTAAAAGAAATGATAGTAGACCCCAAGGAAGGAAGACGAAACTCACCATTCTCTGCAGATGATTAGCGCCGTCCTTGTAATCCGTATCGTGCCATTTCTGCGCCAAATGCCTAGCTCCATAGATCGAGTCTTTGGGCCCCCATTGCCTGAACGCTTCTTCTCCATCGAAGAATATGAACATGAGACTCAGTCGGTTATTCTTCAGTGATTCTAACTGAGACGACATTACTTTGGCTAAGTTTATCAACATGGCGCACGGAACTGCCGAATCTGTTGCACCTGTGAAATTGTTCCCGTTTAGATACGTGATTATGGGCGGTTGTGATAGCCTAAAATTACCCGGCCAGATTTAAAAAGCGGTTGCAGGTTCATATCTAGAAAGAACAGTATCTAATGTCACGTTTAGAAAAATACGGTTTTCAATTACTTTCTTACTTCAAACAAATAAGATGAAAATATATACAATGATATAGGTACATATATCTAGTATATCTGTAGTAATGTACACATACATATAGCACATATCTTGATCTTATATACGGGACGAACTCGACATAAACAAAGCGATAATATATTCCCTATTTAAAGGTTTTTTTATATAAAATATGTATATCACAAAATATTTGTCTCAGACGGAAATAAAAGCCGTAATCTTTGTACAAATTGCCGGTTACTTCTCTATTACGTCAATTAGGCTACTTCTTCGAATGGACAATATACTATTACTTTATTAACATAGTTGACTACCATGAGCCAATACCAATATATACACCGGTATTATATCAATGTCACGCATTGCATTTATGACAGAACAAAATGAAACAGCAGCTACCTAGTGTATCAACTAATAATATTACATACACGAACAGATTATTGATGAAAGTAGATGGGCGAATAGTCTAGTGAATAAGAGAATACCGTAATAATGAAACATCTTTATTATTTAATGATTGACGAAAAAAGGAATGACATATGTACGGTCGGCATCGCAAGTTGCTACCATAGCATTGTTAAAAACAAGAAAATTGAAAAGACTTTTGTTGGTACGCGTACGTATTAACCATTTCCCAGCCCGTTGCATCACTTAAGATACATGATTAGGTAACTATTGTGTTTACTTCACGCAGTGAAACGGTTAATACGTACGTTACTGCGGTAGTAGGTAACCATTAAACAGAGAGAGAAAGGAAACTAGACAGATTTAATTGGCTGATACTATACCCACCGAAATAGCTGTTTAGGCGCGTTCGTCTCTTGGTCACCGTGGTTCGCGTCTTAGTCGGATTATTTTTACTTTGTAAACAGTTAACTACCTATTTATAAATATTTCCCTAGGTTTGACGCAAAGACACGGAGTTACTTGGGGATTACGATTAAAGTGTTCTTGTGATTATCTGTTGATTGACAGAAATGAAAGAGATGAGGCATACATTATAATAAGCCGGCTAGCAGTTCAAAGAATAAGATTTTTTACCCGCATCTACCTATCTCTTTCATATCATTGTTCTGCTGATTATAAGAAGGGGATTTAACCTTTTACCTTATTTTAAGGATCATGACACGCGTAACCTTGTTGTAAGACTGTTTTGTCTGATTCATGCATATTATTGAAATTTACATTGCACTGTGTTGTGTAGTGGCCATGATAGTCGGTTTGCTTATACATTACTTCCGTCCGACGGATTCTGAATGCAGTATGGTAGGCTGTTTATTGTAATAAGAACCTAGTCTAGTATAAAAGGAAATATTTGTAGCCTAACAGGACTTGGCTGGAGGCTCAAGCAATCTCGCTTTTATCCGGTTCCCAATAAGTAAATAATTGTGGGCATAAAAGTAAGCCGAATTAAAAAAAAATAAAGCATAGGTTTCTGATCCAAAATTATACACTTAAGTCCAAATTAAACTTTTTTTGTCTATGATCTGTACAGGCGATAAGCTTAAAAAGAGCAATAATAAAAACAACCAGTCTCAAAAACAGCGCTGAAATTAAATATATAAGAAACGATTCTTCCGACATCTGTTAAGTATTTTAACTCTTATAGGAGAAAGTATGATATAGTTCCTTCGTACTTACCAACAAACACGTGTTCCCTCATATACTTGCTGTCATAGTGGCACGCGAGCACGAGGAACCTATCAGCATCGGGGTTCAGCTTCGCAATAATGTTCTTGAAATTCAAGGTCCCAAACACCGGCGTTTGGTCCGCGAACACGTTCTCAGTCACATCCCAGCCAAGATCCCTCAATTCCTTAGAGATGAATTTGGCGACTTTCTCATGGTTCGGAGTTCCCACTACTCTAGGGACTAGAATCTCGTTGAGGACTGACTTGAAGTGGTCCATGTCGGACAATGCTGCTAAGTCTTTCACATTGTTGTCTGTGAGTTCTTCAGCCTCGTGGAATTTCTGTGGAGGAATTCTTGTTATAATACAGCTGTTGAGTAGTAGTAGCGTTATTCTTTAAAGGTTTTGTATGGAATTATGGATCTTTCGTGTGAATTCAATTGTTTTGTGTTGATAGATAAGGTTGGCTGTGGTTATGTGCCTCGGAAAGCACATTACGCCGTTTTCTTGGCTGTCATATTAGTATAAGCAGATTATTGAAGAAACGGTGACATATGGTCATGGCGGGAAGTTTGAAAACCAGTATTTTTAAAGGGTGTGTACCTATTATATTACACACTATCTGGGCTGTGGAGGTCAGATAAACGGATCTGTCGATTCATGTAGATTACCGACTGAAAACCCACCCTAACATCGTTGGGATAATCTTAGGCAAATAATAGATCCTATGAAAAGGCTTATCTGTTTTCATATCTTTTTATTAACATAAATGACATGTGTAAATATTCTAATATCTGTAACTATGTGTTAATAGTCGAGGGCGTATAATTAAACGTGATTTATATAAAAATAACATTGCCCCACATTAGGAGGGCTCTTGCGTCATAGACGTGAGTTTTCAGACGTGATTAGGGTTAACATGAAGACACAGCAAAAAAAAATATTCTTTTTTAAATGGACAAGTACGTAGCCATGGAGGTCGACCGCGGCGAAGGAGGTGTGATTATCTAGCCAAATTTGGGGGACGCACGTGGCCAGAAACTGCGAAGGATAGTGTTATGGAAGAAGAAAGGGGAGGTCTTTGCCCAGCAGTGGAAAATAAACTAGGCTAACAAAAACAAACCAATTCTCAAATTTAAATAGCCTACATTTCTATATATTTATTTTTGTTTATAAAATTGATGCTTACATACCTTCTGTAAGCAAAAGACTCATAAAAAATATTAAAAAAAAGAATGAATTATTAAAAAAACATATTGTATACCGTGTTTAAAAAATTGAGACTACTCAAATAAAATGCTCAAAAACAATACAACATTAAAATAGGTACCTATGGCTGTGTTCACTTTGCATAATCCATATGTGGTGGTGAGTAGTTGTCCCATTTTTCACATACAAATTATAAACCCATGCACAATTAGTTATAAAAAGTTATTTATTTAGTTTAAAACCAGTAATCAGTACCAATGTCTGCACTTCTGCAGGCCAATAATACTAATATTTATAATTATGGAATTCACAAGAAAAACTGCTTACCTATAAAGACTGCAAGTGTGATATAACAATGCAGTAAAAACAACATCAAAAGTGATTTTTAATTTATATTTAACAATCAGTATTTCATTAGCTTAAGACCCAATATGATACAATATTTATAGGTCAGTCAGACTTGATGTTTTAAACATTAGATGGTACCAAAGACACTCTAAAATCCTTGGGGTATAGGAGCTATATCATAAAACAACGAAAATAAAGTATCTTAAATTTCTGTTGCTGTAAACATTTTTTAATAAAATACAAAATGATGCACTTTTCTTCTAGTTAGAGTTCTACAAGATTCATATGAGTCAAGCATAATTGATTGATGGATCAAGCTAAAAGTTATTTGTATACAATGAATAAGGAAAAATATACAAAAGTAGTAAGTATTAACAATAAAGAAATGCAATTATTATAAAATTGTCTAATAGCTACTAATAATTGTCTAGTAGTTACTAACCTCCTTGCATAATTCACATTATTTGAGAAAAATAAGGAAAGTTCAAGATAGATCACATTCTAGATAGATTAAAAAAATATAAAAATAAAACAGTCAAATACCTGTGTTGTTAAAATCTGTTAAATATAATTATATTATGAGAATAACAGACTACAACCCATTAAAGTCATTATATAAATTATATTTTTAACATTGATCAGACTGAGGAGTATATTTTTTAAATACTCCCGATAAATAGGGAGTAATTAAAAAAATGTAAACAAGATTAAACTTTTTTAAAGTTGTTGATACTAAGTATTCCTACTATTTAAACAAAAACTTCTTAGGTAGATAAATATGAAAGGAAACAATAATACCTAAAGATACCACTGACCTTTTCCTGGTAAAACTTGAGGCCTTTTTTTGAGTTTACGGATGCAAAACTAAGTATCGCGACGATGAAATATAAAAATGACTTGGCCATGTTGTATATTGGAAACTAACTAACAAAATAATGTATTGTTACTTTTGAAACATATGCACAATTTTACTGCCCGACTGTTACGCACGCACGGCGACTTTACAAAGTACTGATAAAATAATCTCGGTTTTACGAAACTTGTTCCTCCAACCTTTCACCTCTTCTCGACTCGACAGTCGACGAATTCACGAATCGTAGTTGACAGTCCGTGTCACTGTCACTGAGCGTGGTGTTACCACAGTACAATATAATCTCCCCGTCATGGCGGCATAACCAATACAAGACCAGGGAAAACCACATTCGACGAGGTAAACCTGTTTATGCTGGTTTATTTACGAATTATTGAATAATATGATTCCACATTATTTTTCTATTATAATATGAGAAATATTAAACTGCTAGCAATGTAAATTATAAAGTGCCCTAAAGCTACACAGCATAATAAAATAAAACATTATAAAAAAGATTCAATTTTATTTGTTGACGAAAACGCTGTCTGCAATGTTGGTCTATAAATTGTCTCAACTAACACGTCAATATCGGTCATATGATTTGTAAACAAACAATATATGTATATTTTAGTTTCCTAAGCCAAATACTGTGGGAAATATTCATTTATTTCATAAGAGTCAAGTAGCCTATGTGTTAGCTTCATTTAATGGAAATATTTTTGTCCCAGCATCCCTAAACGGCACAGACTATAAAATATTGTAGACTAGAAATTATGCAAAAAAGACATTAAATATATTTCAGTCTTAAAAACTATTGTTAGCATATTTTAAAGAGTTCTGTCATTCGATTCATTAACATTCACAAAAAAACAATAACATGACTCGAGATTTTTGTAAATAAATAAGGTGTCATTTTTTTGGTAACCTATATGTAAAAGAAATATTATTACACGAAAACCGAAATTGAATATATAACAAACCCTAATTTTCTTGAAGTATACATAGCCGAAACTTTAATCATGTGTCTCGTCTGTCTCCTTTCTTGTGTTTTCAATCTTTGACGATGTCCTAATGACGTCATATGAGAACTCTCTAGTGACGTCAGGGAGAATTTAATCAAAGGGACGTTCATTTGCTACTCTACCAACTCCACTCTATAAAATAGACACGGTATAATTATAAAAGTACCTACCTACTTAGCAAATAAATACATCTCAGAATACAGAAAAACATTAGGTCCTATTCCTATAGATTGAGAAGATCATATTTTTTCATGTATCAGAGCGGATTAGATTCATTTGATCATAATAACATAAGTAATAACAAATAATATTTTATTTTTTATACTTACAGCGGATGTTTAGTATACTAGTTGTTTTTAAAATATTATATTTAATTACTAGATGTGCCCGCGACTCCGTCCGCGTGGAAATTCGGAAACAGCAAAAGTATTTTTAAATTGTTTTTAATATATTAGCTAAGTTTGAGCGAATTCGATTTAGTAGTTTTTACGCCATGCCGTAATATTTTATTACATGTATAGCTGTTGCCCGCGACTTCGTCCGCGTGTATTTCGGATAAAAGACCAGTAGTAAATTGAACTTTTAACAGAAAAAAATACCTACCAGGCAGGCTTTTTTAAGTAGGTTAAAAATCTTTAAACCACTTATTTAACTAAGACTACTTTCCGGTATTTAAAAAAAAACCGCAAAAATTGAACGGTAATTACGAAAGTTACAGAAAGTCTATTGAAAATAATATATAACTGAAGAAGAGAACATAAATAAATCCGTTTTGTGCCTTTCTGAGTTTCTGTACATTGAAACTGCTGTAGAAAAAAGAAGTATGTCAGATGTTAAGTCAGATGTCGCAAGTTCAAATCCCGGCACACACTAATGTCTTTTCGAAGTCATGTGCTTACTATAATATTACATATAGCGGGTGCAACCAATGCTGCTTATAGAAATCTTGTCAAACTACCCTCCATGCACGCTCCGGGTTGTCGTGTGTTGAGACACTTTGAAGAAATGCCTGATTTGCCAAACTTCTTGACAGTATAATTATGGTTAGGCGTAAATGAGACAAAGTTGTAGTATAGTCTGGTTATAATTATCCAAAGGTGCATCTTATATACTAACGACTACGTGTTGATCACGGATAGTAGAAACATTTAGTAGATATTGAACGTGCGATAAAGATCGTAAGATTGCGATGTAGATTGTAGATACAGCACAAAGATATTGTACTGTAACAGTACACCCTCCTTTAAAAAAAAAAAAAAAATATTATTATGGTAATAGTGTTTACAATATAAATTTGACCTAGACCTTACTAGTTATTTGCTGATGTATATAAATAATAATGCTATTGTACGCGGTGGAATTTGATGACGCCTGTTGTGGTGTGATTTGCTGACGTATGTAATTTTGACTTAGCTGTTGCACGAGTGTTTATTATTTTTTTCCGTTAAACTCTTCATTCTTCTGTCCAGTGTTTTCATTATGCCGTAAAGTAGGATCACGCCGTTTGTTAAAATAATCTGTCCCATTGCAACATTTCTTGTCCACCGTAAGTCCTCCTGGATCAGGTTACGGAGTTTGTCCGCTTCGTTTTGATTGAGGCAACTGTCCGTATTGTATGTTATCTGGTCCTTAGAACTTTGATTTCCCATTTTAGATGTCTTGTTGTTACGAGTAGTTGTGAATTAATGGTATATGTTAAGATCTATGTTAATATATATACGAATGGCTTGCTTATATCAGCGATTTTTTATAGACGCACTACTGGCTTTACTTTACGTCCCGATCGTGTAGTGTACGTGTGTGAATGTCTGTATAAATCCTTTGAATCTGGCACGTAGTTTGATTCGTCATTGATCATGAATGCTGGTTTCAATCTATCAATTGATATCACTGTCTCTTTATCCCTAATTCTAATGCAAAATGTTTTATCTGTTTTACTAATTACTGGGTAGGGTCCTTCATACGGCGGTGTCAGGGCTTTCTTAATTCTATCACACCGAACAAATACGTGTGAGCATTCTTTGAGTTCGGGATGCACAAATATAGCTTGGTGGTGGTTTTTTCTTTTCGGAATTGATGTCATTTGTGTGATGTCCTTTTGAATTTGTTTTACAAACTCTTCGTACGTTGATAACTGTGCTGCTGATGACTCAAAAAATCCTCCAGGGAGTCGTATTGGCGCTCCATATGTCATCTCTGCTGAACTATAACCTGTGTCTTCTCGCAAGCTACTCCGCAACCCGAGTAAAACTGTTGGAATTTCTTTTAACCAATTTTCGTTGGATTCTCTTGTCATTAACGCCACCTTTAAAGTTCTATGAAATCTCTCTATCATTCCATTGGATTGCGGATGATAAGGTGTTGTCCTAATTTTATGTATTCCCAAAAATTGTGAGAGTGACTCAAATATTCTTGATTCAAACTGTCGGCCTTGATCCGTAGTAATGCGCAATGGACATCCAAAACGAGTAATCCATCCTTCGAAAAGTGTTTTGGCTACTGTTTCTGCCGTTATATCTTCTACCGGAAATATTTCGGGCCATGACGTACAACGATCTATGATTGTGATTAAATATCTCTTCCCTTGTGAAATCGGAAGTGGTCCGACGATGTCAATATGTAAATGTTCAAAACGTTGCGCTGTCATAAATGTACCAGGAGGTGATATCGTATGTCGTTGTATTTTTGATTTTTGGCAGGCTATACATGATCTACACCAATTATTGATATCTTTGTTCATATACGGCCATAAATACCTTTGGGTTATCATTTTTCTCGTAGTTCTTTTTCCTGGATGGCTCATACCATGAATGGTATCGAAAATTTGTTTGCGAAATTGCTTTGGTAAGTAGGGGCGGCTTTTTCCAGTAGACGTGTCGCAGGTGATGTTTATTGTGGAACCCGGAAGCGTAATGTTTCTGAATTTTAATCTTTTATTGTCACGTAATTTACTTAGTTCATTATCTGTTGATTGACATTTTTCCAATTCAGCGTAATCGATAGGTGATGGCACGTATATTTCCTCTATTCGAGATAAGGCATCGGCGGTAATATTGTCACGTCCGCTTATGTGTTGAATGTTGGTACTGTATTGTGAAATGAAATCTAACTGCCGGGCCCGTCGCGGTGTATCGTTTGATGATGGTTTTTGGGAGAATGCGTATGTCAAAGGTCGGTGATCCGTAAATATTGTAAATTCTCTTCCCTCGATTAATCTGTGAAAGTGTTTGACGGCCATGTATATTCCTAACAGCTCTCTGTCAAACGTAGAATATTTTTGTTGAGTTTCGCTCAATTTTTGTGAAAAAAAACCTAATGGTTCCCAATTGCGTCCGGATTTTTGTTGTAAAACTCCACCAACGCAAGTAGCACTAGCGTCGGTCATGAGCGCTAGTGATGCGTTGCGGGAAGGATGCGCTGTTAACACTGCGTTTTTCATGCTTTCCTTGCATTTTTCGTAAGCTTTGTCTGCTTCCGTTGTCCAAGGAACAGGTGAATTATCGTTCTTTTTTGAACCATGTAGATATTCGTTTAAAATTCCTTGATTTTCCGCTGCGCGTGGAATATTACTTCTGTAGAAATTGACCATGCCCAAAAATCGTCTTAATTCTTGAATTGTTTTCGGTTTGGGAAATTCCATGATTGCTTTGTAATTTTCTTCGGTAGGTTGTATTCCTTGGCTCGTTATATGATAACCTAAGAAATCTATTTCCCTTCTGAGAAATTCGCATTTTTCGAGATTAATGGTTATTCCATTCTCGTGTAAACGTTTGAAAACCGTTTCTAAATGCTGATAATGCAAATCTTCGTTGTCCGATGCTATGAGACAGTCGTCTACAAATATAAATACGAAGTTTAAATCTCTAAATAAGGAATCCATGAATCGTTGAAATGTTTGTGCCGCATTGCGTAATCCGAAAGGCATTCTTAAGTACTCAAAAAGTCCGAAAGGTGTGATGATGGCTGTTTTTTCTATATCTTTAACAGGAATACAGTGGTATGCTTTGCGTATATCTATCTTGCTTAGTATCTTCTTATTTTCTAATATGTATGTAAAGTCAGTTAATCTTGGTAGTGGGTATTTGTCCGGTACTGTCGTGCTATTGAGCATTCGATAGTCTCCGCACGGTCTCCATTCGCCATTTTTCTTTTTTACCATATGTAATGGGCTTGCCCATGGGCTATCTGACGGTCGGCAAATTCCGAGCTCTATCATATTTTGAAATTCCTTTTTGGCTATGTCGTATTTTTCTGGAGGTAATGGTCTTGCCCGAGCTGCGACGGGTGGCCCTGTAGTGATAATGTGGTGTTCAATCTTATGTTTGGGCGCATTGCGTAGAGAGGACTCTTTCGTGATGTCTTCGTATTTGTTTAAAAGTTGCGTAATACGTGAATTCGTTCCCACTGCGATAGTACGAATTGTTTGTTGTGTCGCTTTTTCTGAAGTTACATGCGTTGTCAGCTCTGTAACTTTGTCGATGAGTTTGCGACCTGCTATGTCGACTAATAGTTTATAGTGCTCTAGAAAATCTGCTCCAATTATTGGTTGTGTAACATCGGCGATTATAAAATTCCATTTATAACATCGTTGTAGTCCTAAATTCAAGGTAAGCGTCTTCTCGCCGTAAGTCCTAATTTTAGTCCCATTTGCAGCGTATAGTGTGTATTGTTCATTTTGTAAAATTGAATATCTCTGTTGCTTGCTAATGACTGAAATATTTGCGCCCGTGTCAATTAAAAACTTCATACCACTTTTTCGGTCGGTAATGGTGAGGCGATTGGATGGGTGGATTGCACAGAGTTTCGCCGTTGTCTGTGCTCTTATTCGTTTCCCTGGTTCCGTACGTAAGCCATTGGTTTCCAACCGCATGGTTTAATGCAGTTCCTTGCATGTTTTCCGAATCTTTCGTGGTAGTAACAAAATCGATTTGCTCCTCTATAGTTTGTTCTCGGCCTCATAATCGGGAATTGTTGACGTTTCTTGAAATGATTGTGCGTGCTGGGTCGATAGCCATATTGACCTTGCTGAATTGCGTCAATATCTATCTGTAATTTTGCTAGCTGGGCTAAAATGCATGCTGTATTGTTGTCGTTTGAAGTGTCGTTGCTAACAGCTGATATTTCGGTTACTTTTGAATTCATTATTATTTTGTCTGCAATTTGGCTCAGTTTGTCAATTTCCATGTCTTCCGTAACTGCTAGAACCGTAGTAACTGATGTTGGTAAAAGCCTGAACCATAGTAGTTTAATTGTTTCGTCACTGATTTTTCCTCTCCCGAGGACTCGCATTTGACGTAATAACTGCGAAGGTTTTTGATCACCGAGTTCTGTCTCTGATATTAATTTTTGAAACTGTCGCTGTTCTGTTTCTTCGTAACAATCAATTAAACGTTCCTTGATGTTTTTATATTTATCTGTAGTCGGTGGTGAAGTGATTAGGTCACTAACTTGTAGTATTTCTTCCTTGGATAATTTTGCTATTACTGTACAGTATTTGTGTTCGTCTCCTTGCTTCTGTGGTGCTAATATGGCTTCTAGTTGCGTGAACCATAATCTTGGTTGGTCTTTCCAAAATTCCGGAATGCGAGATAAAACCGAGGTGCCAGCGGCTACTTCAAGTGTTCCTTGCTGATTTATGTTCGCCTTGCATGGTGATTGTGCCATGTTTCTTGCTGCGTATTCGTTCGTCGGGGTCACCAATTTGCCAAACTTCTTGACAGTATATGGTTAGGCGTAAATGAGACAAAGTTGTAGTATAGTCTGGTTATAATTATCCAAAGGTGCATCTTATATACTAACGACTACGTGTTGATCACGGATAGTAGAAACATTTAGTAGATATTGAACGTGCGATAAAGATCGTAAGATTGCGATGTAGATTGTAGATACAGCACAAAGATATTGTACTGTAACACCTGACGATCAAACACGTTATTGTGGCTAATTTATAAAAGATAGATATATACTATTGAAGACTTTTTTGTAGATCTTTTGGAGACCATCATCTTTGTAATACATACTTTTGGTGTATGATCAACGAATGCGAGGATTAGAGCTCGAAAGCGCATTTTCATCCAACTTGCTTCAAATTTATCATTACTGCTCAGCTCCTATGTGTTTTAGCGTTATGTTATATAGCCTATAACCTGCCCAGGAGTATGGACTACAATCGTACCAAGTTTGGTTAAAATCCCTTCAGTAGTTTTTGACCCATGCGTGCACATACAGACAGACAGACAGACAGACAGACAGACGGACAGACAGACAGACAGACAAAAAATTTACTGATTGCATTTTTGGCATCAGTATCGATCACCAGTCATCCTCCAATATTAATTTTGAATATATATTCAATGTACAGAATTGACCTCTCTACAGTTTTATTATAAGTATAGATAGAAGAAGATAATACTAGCGCTGTTTTCGTGTTTTGTTTACTTAACGGAACGTTTACACACACAAGGAATTTCTTCTATAGTGTTGGCGTATACTTAACAGGCATGAAATATCACATGAGAAACGCGAAGGCCCGAAATAACCCCACAAATACGTGTCCCATGTTTACTGGGAGCGCCACAACCCGTAGCACAGCAGAATTCCTATCTAAGTGCCTATTCACTTAGCCACTGCATCATCGGTCCATTAAGATGATGCAAGGCACTTGCTTTATTTTAAGCACGTAGTATAACTAGACGAAACACTAGTCCCACAGTCCTGTAGTTCGTCACACTTGGTGGGACGAATTGAAATTCAATAAAATATTTTAATATTCCCAATCGTCCCAACAATAATTTAAATGCGACGATCGGGAAAAATATTAAGCCTCTTCCCGTCCGTCCTACCAGTGGGTGGTGATTTTTAACGTTATACGTACTGACGTCCCGTGGAATCCACGCTCATGTATGATTTTATGATGCCGACAGCGATGGCCTTTCTTCACAACAGGAGTCAAGCGTGACCGTGGGCGGTAAATAACCTTTTTATTTCTCTACATCTTGTAACCGGGCGGGTGGGCTCCCCGAGGAAATTCCTCCATATTTCTCTATAAGATTTATGTTGTTTAATTTTCCGGTCCAATTGCAATTTCATATGTAATTACCCACAAACATGTGGGTAATTGCATCAATACTTATAAGAAGGCACGTACGTATGTTACCTTTATGCGGGTTAGTAGGTATCAAGCTAATGAAATTACTAGATATTGATGGGTTTGTTTCAATCATATTTTGCTGGCGGTACACACCTAACGCCTTCTGTTTTTTCTCTCGTGCCTTTAAGACAACAATTTCGTTCGAGTACCTACTTTAGTATGAGTTTGTATTATAGCATAACATAGGTTGAGCATGACTATGTCACCCATGCGAAATGTAAATGTGACATAAATTATAAAGGTCGGACGCTACTTCTAAATTAAGTGTGCGGTTAAAGAAAGAGGAGAATTTACCCCGTCTTGACACCTAACGATAAAAGCTTTTCTGTGGATAACAATACATATTTATACTTAAAATACATTGGGTAATGAGTTTAAGTAGGCACTACTTATATTACAAACACAGTACGTAAAATTATTTAAAAAATTAAGGTACTTTATTTAATACTTTCTAACTAAATACAAAAGCACTGTCACTCACAAAATACACAGTACAATGGTGCAAACAGTCCTTACACACAAACAAATACACTGAAACAGTCCCTAGAGACGCTACGTTCCAATTCCGAAATGTTTCTAGCACTTAAATAAGTGCGTCGAACCACGATTGTTATTTTTAAACTTTTATACCCAATAAAAAGTTCTCTAATGATATCTGTTTACCACGTGACTTTTCAATTGCTTTCGGAGTTTGTTGTCATAACCGACGCTGCGTCTGAGGCGATACTGGGTTACATGCAGCTGCGTATCTCCGGCGATTCTTATGCGCATCGACTTCCTCGGATAGATGCGGCTGGAGAACACAACCTCGCCCATACCACAAAACACTTCTATGGAACTGTAGTCGACGAAGATCCGCCAGTGTATGTGAGTGCTCGGCAGCCAGTCCGCGCGCCGAACGCCGTCCACTCCCCCGCGATCCACGCTGACGTACCCGCGCTCCGACGAGAACGCGATAGTGTACTGTCGCTCGCCGCTCCACTCCAGTACAATGGCCGCGTCGTACATCACCGTGCTCGAGTTAACGAGCATTTCGAACGCCCTGGAGCCAGCGTAAAACGCCTCCCCTGGACTGTACCACGCGTCTTCTAACACTTCAGCACGCAGCTCAGCAATTTCTCTCACCGGCACCATCAGCAGCCTGCCCTGATATGTAAGCCTCAGTTCCCTCACTAAGGTCAGCATGCTCGCCCAGCCGTCGTTAGATTCTTCGAATTCACTCTCCCACATTCCCAACCAAGCTATTAACAGTCTCCGTCCATCAAGGGCCTGCATCGTTTTAGCAGCGTAGAAGTCGTGCCCGTAGTCGAGTTCATTAAAAGTCGCTGTTGAAATCTCCAAATCTTCAAACTGTCCATTCAAATAGTTAAAATTTCCGACGACGTATCCCGTCTGATATAAATTTCTAAATCGATGGCCGTCACCTTGTATACCTTGAACTGACAATATCAGAACATTAAATCCATCAATTTCGAAGAAGTCTGGACTTTCCCACATGTGTCCCATGTCTCCGTATGACTTTGCAATGGTGCCGTTCAGCTTCCAATTAAACAAGTCGGGTGATGTATACAGCAATAAGTATGCTTCCTGCAACTTTGAAGTTCCGATAAGCATGAACCACGAGTTTCTAAATCTCCACACTTTAGGATTCCTGAAGTCCGAATTCCCAAAAGGTCCTTCGCGTATGATTGGATTATATAAATACTTTTGGAAGATGATACCGTCCGCGCTTATAGCAACGTTTTGAGTTTGATAAGTCTTGTTGTCCGATAACACGTGTCCGGTGTAGAACAGGGTTAAGTAACTGTTGTGAATGACGGCGGAGCCGGAGAGACAGCCGTGCTTGTCGTAGTGGTCCTTGGGCACCAACGCGGGCGGGTAGAAGGCCCAATCGACGAGGTTGTCGCTGATAACATGACCCCAGTGTATCGGGCCCCACGCGCCGTTGTATGGATGATACTGGTAGAATATGTGATACTGTCGTTTGAAGAATATAAATCCATTGGGATCGTTGAGCCAGCCCACTGGAGCTGATATGTGGTACATCGGCCGAAACTTTTTCTTGAGTAGATATCTCTTCTGTTGTATGAAGTCCTCGATGTGCGCCAAGTCCTGCGCGAGCTCGGCGGTGGCCACACACAGCCACGCTGCCAGTACGAACACTTCCATCTGTGCGGGAGGCCAGCCAAACACTAATTCACAGTGATAAAACTATCTGGCCGTGATGACTCAAAGATGATGTTCACAATAGAATATGTTTGTAAACGATTCGTCTATTACTGAGAGGATTACACAACCACTTGTTCTAGTAAGGGTGTGATTGTAAACAATTACGTTATTTAAATTTTAGATCATCTTTTTCAACATATAGCTGTACTTATTGATGTAAGACAGAGACGTGTTGATTTAAATATAGTTAGTTTAAGTATGGTCAACATAAAAATAACTTAGTACAATATTTTAATTGTACCTAGTTGACCGCTATTGTTTTGTACAGTTGGCGCTAAACAACGAATGGCACTTACATTATTTCCATTGAACTAATATTACTGGCCACATACCACATCTATTGTAAATGTGATACATAGGTAACCAAAGAACCTAATTGTTGGTTCGACATACCTCAGGCTATTACCGTGAGTCCCGTGAGACCTAAACGATGACGTATTGTGTACATATCCACTACTTTCATCGCGTACTATTGAAATGTTTGACAATAATTTTATGACATCAGAATTATGTAATAAGAAACTTTTGGAAAATCTTTAAAATAATGACGTCATACGATAATATTACCCAATTAAAAAATACTCACTATAAGCTATATATATATAACATATATATATAGAATATATAACATAACTGGCGGAATGTGGTTTTACTTTACAGTCACCTCTGTCTACCCATTCGGAGGATACAGGCGTGATACTATGTTTTTTCTTATTTTTTCTACATGTCTACTTTTGTATTTTTTATATTTCTATACATTTTCTACATCTTTAACAATAAAAAGTTGTCCAAAGGCAATCATCATTGACAACATCATTATCATCCGACTCTATACAGCTATCTAATTCTCTACAAGTTTAATTATACCTCTTCATACCCATCATTAATTAGCACTGTTCAAAATTAATTGGCAGCATTGAGCTGAAACACGCTTTAACTAAGTCTGATTACAAGCTTCGAGCATGTATTAAATACCAGTACCTTGTACAGAAATTCATCGCGTTGAAGCCCTACAATCACACTTAAACAATAGTAACACAATTTTATCGCCGGGATAGTGAAAAATAAGACTTGACGAATTCGCTGCTAATAGGTTTGCCATGTTGACCAGCTAAGTATTACATTAGAATATTCCGTGCTTTGGAAGGCACGTTAAGCCGTTGGTCCTGCGCCTGATCTCTCTCCGGTCGTGTCGGTCTGCCCTCCCATCGGACTATTAGAGTGAGGGAATAGGGAGTGCACCTGTGTTTGCGCGCCTACTTGTGCACTATAATATCTCCTGCGTAGTTGGCTTGTCTCAGACGAGATCGGCCGCTGTCACCGAAATTCGGTCTGGAGAACATTATCATTATTAACTACAATAGAATTATGATAAGAAGGGTGTACGAAATAGGGTGTATGACTCCTGAGAATGAAGAACACTTCTGCGGTTCTGCCTACCCCTTCAGGGAACACTATTGGGTGTTGAGGGAAGATTATAGGTATGTAAGGCCGTAATCTATTCGGCTGCAATTATAATAAATAATTAAGTTGGTAACTATAGACCAGGGATTTCCAAACTGGATCGTCGGACTAATATTGAATGAGCCCCGAAGGAAAATAAAGGAGTCTTGATAAATCTGGCCAAGTAACATAAGGAAGTCTACCTCGTTGGTCTAGTGGTTGCAAAGCGCGACACCTGAGCATGAGGTCCTGGGTTTGAAACCCGGGTCGGACAAAGTGTTACTAGGTTTTTCCTTTAAGAGATTCTCAGTGGCACGTAGCACGGAGTTTGGATTTCTGCCCGATAGATGGCAATAGACTCGCCCCGTATTACATTTGGATCTATAGTATAACTGGCGAAATGTGAGTGTACTATATTATATGTGCACCACTGCCTATCCCTTCGGAGAATACAGGCGTGACGTTATCACGTTATGGTATATATCATCATCATCAGCCGTAAGGCGTCCACTGCTGAACGAAGGCCTCCTTCTTTTAGAAGGGGGTTTTGCCATAATCCCCACGCTTGGCAAGCGGCTTGGGGATCGCAGTGTTGGTGGTCAAGTTACAGAAGACGCTGCTGCCCATCTTCTGGGTTTTCCCTTAGTCGCCTCTTACGACACCCACGGGAGGAAAGGGGGTGGTCAATTCTAGGCCGGATACCACACGGCTTGGCACTATAATATCTCCTGCGGCATGGTGGCATGGTATATATGGAAAAATTTAATTGTATACAAAGACTAGAACATGCTTGTATGGCGTCACAATTAGGAACAATGGATCTTAAGCGACTATTGTATATGGATAATGTGTATAACATTGCGGCAAATGTTGCGGGTTCGAACCCCACACGAGCAAAAATTTGCACGAACCGCCAGGCGTTTTGATTTGGATATTTATTTCAAATCCGTAGAGGTACAGAAGTGATTGTAATGGGGCGATGTTTCAAAACATTGTAAATATTGTCAAAACAGCGTCTTCATGAGAAAGGATTTATAGGTTGTATGGTCAAATAAAAATCAATGTAGTAAAATATTGTATATTCATAATAATAACAAATTAATATAGGTATTATGTAATAGATACAAGTTAACACAATAAAACAGTCTAACTTAATAAAAATGTTTTTGTACCATGTGTCAAGTATTGTTACCAAATAAGATATATCGTAATTATTATTACATCATTGGTAATAATTGGTATAAGAGAACAAATCTAAATAACATCGGGCACATCGATCTCCTGTCTTGATAAAAATTTGTAAACAAAATATTTATTTAAATTAGGCTAATTAAATTATTACTAGTACTTCTTGAACATCAAATTACGTCCAGACAGTAGCTACAACGCCCGCCCGTCACCGCTTCCTAGTGCTACAGATTAGCATGAGCTACTTTCATTGTTTTCAGGAAACCAGTCATGCCGTGGAATAGCTCTTCACTTGCACTCTTAGAAGAGTTATAGTGGAGGCTGTCCATCAGTACAGTAGGATACTTATATAGCTCGATTGCTTAGTACATTAAGTACTATTGTTTACTTTAAAATAACTCGAAATAAAAGCTAGCTACTCAACAGACCTATAAGATGATATATAACACGGATTAAGCAACAAATGGAACACGCATTTCAGTATGTAACTTTCTAGACCAACAAATAAAGCCATTTTTTGCCGACATTTTCCGTAGGTTGCGATGTCTTCTTAATCTGATCATTTCTTGGATGTTTTAGTGTACTTTAGAATGGGCACGTGGTGTTCCATTTGTTACCTATTCCGTAATCGGATAAAATATCACAGAAAGATAAAAAAAAATCTTATAATATACAGTATGTAAATATTCGAGTGTTAATAAACTTATATACCTATTATTCCTTTATATACAAATAGCTATACTTACACTATTTTTAAAACATTTATTATAATATTGATAATAGCAACACTTATGTAATTAAAATATCGTAATATTTGAGCTGGAAATTATTGAATGTATTAGTTTCGAGGTTACAGTCATAATAATATCTAGAATAAGTATAAATAATGGCTTCTAAAGCCCTTCAGTTACTTGTGTATTGACTAAGAAATCAAGTCCAACAAACAAGATCAGCTCAGCAGAAGCAAAAAGCTAATCAAAAAGGATAAGGATATTCCGGAACAACAAAACAGCTAAAAAAACAATTATTATCCAATTATTATGATCTATGGATTGGATCTGTCAGTCTTCTCCCTAAAATGGATTGAATAGTCAATTTTGTTCGGAATATAATAGATCACGATTGCTTAGTAATGTTGATGTTTTGTATTTTAAATAATTAATATCTGGAAGTCTTTATTTATATGTTTAACTACACATTACTGGGTACTACGTAAGCTAACCGTTGGTATAGTGTGAGTTCTGGTGCTACGCTTGTGTATCTGCGAGTGCGCGGTGCAGGTCCTCCCAGACCGCGGCGTGTTGCGCATGCGCACCGGCGCGTGCGGCGGCCAGCGCGGGCAGCGCCTGCAGTGCACGCACCACGTACGCGCGCGCCACGCAGCCCTCCTGCGCCAAGCGAGACAATCAACTGATGTAATATCATATTATAATATGGGGCGTACACCGTCCAAACTCACAATAAACACATATATATTCGATTGGACCGTGTACGGTAGGCATGAGGGTAGGTGAGTCAGGTATACTGCTTCCGATAATTTTTCATACCCTCAAGCTTGCTTACGACCTCAGGATAGGTACTAGTTAGAACAGACACAAAAGACCGATATTTTACGTAACATCCACGGCTCAAAATAGGCATATAACTAAAATGAATAACTTTATATAATCCGGAGCTCACCTGCAGCGCGGCCCGCAGCGCGTACCGGTGCCGGTCCCGCAGCGGGCGGGCCTGCGGCGCGTGCGGCGCGGCGGCGGCGGCGGCGGCGCGCTCGGCGTGCAGGCCGCGCGACAGGCGCGCGCACAGCTCGCGGTACGCGCCCGCCGCCGAGCCCGCCAGCGCCACCAGCCCTCCCGAGCCCTCTTCCTCTTCCTCGTCCGCCGGCTCCACCACGCTCGCCAACCTGCCATGCGAGTTATAGGCTTTTGAAAGTTCGTGGTAAAACTGCTAGATGACGTCATTTGTGGGAAAGTAGCTTAAGACACCCGGCAGTCAAACGAAAAGACTGACGTAATTTTGACGTCACAAACTGCCTTGTTTTGTTACCATGGCGAGAATCGAGATTAGGATTACAGCAAGACATAAGACATGCACAGAAGAATACACATGTAAAGGATTGCGCCACTTTGTTTGTGAATATATTATTATGAAAACCTCTCAACTTTGACAGCTCTTCTACAAGAAAATTTTAGTTCTACTTTTCACCGTTAAATATGGGGAATATTTTAACACGATTACATGATAGAAGAGCGGTCAAAGTTACACAGAGATAGCGATGAGGTGAGAATAGAAGTCGAAATAGGCGACGAACTCAGTATGAGCTCAATAAATGGAACATAGGACTTATGATTTGCGGCGAAACGTGGGAACGTACACTGTAGATAAAAAACGCAAATTTCATAATCATCTATCTGAATCGTCATGTAGTAATGTTACGTACTGCGCAGCCGCGGCGAGCGCGCGCTTGATGCTGGCCCAGCGCGGCGCGTCGAGCGTGGCGGGCGCGGCCAGCGCGCTCAGCGCCGCGCCCAGCTCGCGCATGTCCGCGCGCTCCGCACTGCTGCGGCTCTCCACTGGCGGACCAATCAGAAAATTAAATAGTGGATAAGTATATTATAATGATTATTTATGTGAGTTGAGGCTCAATTAATTTCTCGTGTATTAGAATATACTATACTACAGAGCCTCCAAAATTCCTCTAGGTAACTCCAAATCTAAGATTAAAAGTGCAACTTTGTACTTTAACGTACTGTGTATGTATTTTAATAGGGTTCTGATGGAGGCAATAAGTACGAAATATTTATTCTTTATTTATAGCTAAAATATATATATTTAATATATATAATAACCTTTTTCAAATATTTGCGTGAGTCTGTCGAGGCCGAGGTGCGCCAGTCTCAGCTGTTCCTGTTCACTTATGAACGCCGCTTGCATCTCCTCTATTGTTACTTCACTCTAAAACGTAACAAAACTATTATTAACAGCCAAGCCAGCAATATCGTGCTTGCAGTAAATATTTTATTTCTGTGTACCCGACAATTTAAAGGTTATTGTTTTACGATAGTATAGGTACAAACTATTTGTTAGTTTCTTACAGATCTCTAGGGAAATAAGGGAAAACACTTATACTTACAGAACATTAATCCTGTGATATGACAGCATGAAAAATAATTATACAAGTGAGTAGAAATTTAGTTCAATTTTACACCATTATGCTACATAAACACGGCTAAGCTATATCTATAAATACCATACTTTGAAGAAAAAAAAAGTTACTAGGAAATGTTACACAATCTATCTATATAAAGAACGGAACCAAGATTAACAATGAAAAATTTATTAAAAAATTCACTTACAGGGCTGTCTTCCTGCGTACCAGCAAGGACAAACTCATCATGCTTTGGTTTGTCTAGTCGTACGGTGCTTTCACAAAGGAAGACTCTTAGGTCAGCATCGTGGGCCAGCACTGGGTGTCGAGCTACCAGCGTTAGCCAGCGCTGCAGGGCGGCGCGCCGGCGTAGGAGAAACCGGGAGCTACCTCCACCGACCACCACCCGCTTAGGTGGCAACCGGCATATTGCCCTAAAAACACATAGCAGTCAGGAGTCAGCAGATGAGCTAATCTAATCATCAGAGCGAATCATGTTAAATCATACATTACATATGATTATACAATTAGGGCAGGAGACAAAAAAATAAGAGAGGAGTATGTGCTGTAGCTGTATCAGTTGATGGATAAAAGGTATTAAAACAAAAATATATATTTCAAAAGACAGTATTGTTACAAAACAAAATATGAGACTTACCGATAAGGGTATTTAACATATAACACATCATACAGCTGAACAAAATCGTTATATCTCCTTGTAACTGTGGTGCCATGTCTTCTTGAGCTTACGTAATATTCACAATGCTTCAATATGAGCCCTTTACGTTCTGGCACTAGTTCCACACTTATAACATCCGTAGCTTCCAAGTCTTCGAAACTAACTATCTCGGTAATACTTGACATCATACAATCTGAAATACAGGTTAGTATTCATTTTAATTTAAAAGTATTATCTTTATTGATTTTCAGAGTTTAATACTGTACAATGTAAAATATAATATTCTAAAGATACAAGAATAGATAAATGACGCATTACAACATCAGTCCGGTCCAATTGTTGGCTTATCACATGAGAATGAGGCATGGATAAAATAAAACATTTTATAATTTATGTAAATCAATATGTATAAAAACCAGAACCGTAACCGTAATGCTATTGAGATAAAGATTGCCCGTCCATGTTAAAGCATTAGGTAAAACAAATGTCGCTAATTAATCGGAAAGGAACTAATAAAGATAAATTACTACAACTTCGGTGCTTTAGTAAATAGTTTATTTTGGATTGCATAATCAAATTAAATAATTATGCCAAAGATTTGGTAAAGTCAGGATTCTAAATAACTTATATACTGCTACTAATCATAGTTCACATGTACCTAACAGGTTGCGAGCCTGCTGACATTTAACGGGCCCACACCGGGTTCGTCGCAACCGGAAGACGCTTTCACGGAGACGAAAGTTAATTGTATTCTCTTGCATCCCCCAAGGTTAAATTCTATTATGTTTACTGCAAATTATAAATTACCTTGCTTTTAACTCGGTTCGCACTCCGATTAAAGGCTCAAACTAAGTTAGCATTAAGTAATGTGTTTGCTAGATGAAGATCCTCCGGTGTATCCACTTCTAAACTTTCTATGGCACTAACTTCGAGCACAGTGCAACTGTAATATTGCAATTTTTCTATTAGTAAAACATAAAATTATTTCATAAGTAAAGTTTGTATGCAAATTGTAAATTGCCAGATTGACAATGTTTACAGATACTTGACACTGACAGGTGACACTTATCAACTGTGAGTGCCATTTTTTTTTTTTTGTATTTCAATAAAATGACAATTTCAGCTCTGTGACTCCCTCTTAGCTCAACTTATACAAGTATTATTGTTCATTTAATTCATACAATTCATTGGGATACGACTTCAGGTATTTTATTTAACGGTATTTTTAAAAGAAAATCGAGTCTGATAAAAGGTACATGACATCTATGATGACATGAAAGTTTCATATTTACTTGTCATTTTGAAATTTGCCCGATTCTAGAAGCCACCTTCTGCTTATATAAAATGCTCCTGTTTCTAGAAACTCTCCGACCCAGTCTTGTCTACGAAATCGATTACCAACTTCAAAGTTAGCAGGATAAAATTTATCATTCATGCGCCGCCAACGAAGTTTGTTACTCCTAAAATTTAAAATGCATTATCATTGTATCAGCCCGGTATCACCAACAGCTGGAAAAAAGCCTCTATTTTCTTATGCCATTCTTCCCAGTTCTAAGCGTCACTTATTAACGTATTATTCTTTGTATTGTTGAAGATTACTTTAACCAAAATGTATTTACTTACCTCGTCACGGAAAATACACAGTCAAATGGAACTGGATGAGCGATACTTTGCAAAGCCTTCCGTAAATCAGAAGATCGAGTAAATGGCGAAGTAGCTTGCATCAGTATTAGAATAGTGACGTCAGGTCTAGCCGACAAGAACTCAAGCACACCCCATATGGAAGGTGCCCAGTCTGATGCAGTTACAGAACTTCGGTGAAACACGGTCACATTGTCTAAAATATAGTAACTAAACTTAATAAAAAAAACTTACAACTTTAAAGGGTGAGTTGGTGTGCTGATGTTATTCTTTTCACTTCAAAGTACACACACAAATTAAATGCAAAAAAAAGGATTTTGATTTAAAACGGAGATAATAACAACAAATAAGAGTTTCACTATTTATATACGTGCATAGTGCATCGTAGCATATTTCTCAAAAGAAAGTAAGACCTTTGTAGGTTTGCAGCGCTATTAATGGATGATCCGTAGACACGGTGATATCGTGAAGTCCAGCAGCCTTGGCCGTGTGAATCGTACGGCTCAACAAACTTGAACCGCCCACATTTTGGAGGTTTTTGAGGCGGAGACCCTTTGAACCTCCTCTGGCAAGGATAAGGACTGCAATCTCGGCACTACAGTTGAATAATCTATAAAAATATTCTTGTTAAGTAACATCTTAACATAGCATATCCTCACTCCGTATTGCCCAAAGGGGTAGGTGTGTGACTGTTACAGTACACACACATTTTGCCAGTTACGTTATAGGTCCCAATGTAATAGGGGGCGAGCATATTGCCATCAATCGGGCATAAATAGAAAAACCCAATAACACTTTGTCGGATCCGGGAATAAAACGCAAGACTTCTGCTTAGCAGTCGCGAACACTAGACCAACGAGGCAGTTCATAATAGGTACATTTTTTTTTATTTGCGGATCTCAAATATGTTTTATCAAGTGCGGCGATCGTATGCGCGACCCTTTGCACCAAAGACCAAACATTAAGCCACTGCATCTTTCAAATAATTGCAAGGTAAAAAACTAAATGTCATTGATAAAACTCTTGTATGAATGGGACCATCAAACTAAAATCAACATGGTAGATGCCCAGCTGTATACAGCATTACATAACACTTTTAGTAGAGAATAAAAATTATAAATGACATACTTACATAGTTGTTATAATAAAAACTTTGACCCACATTGTTTACTCATAAAATTAACTACTTCTCATTATCACCCTCATTAGATAAGTAAAGAAGCGCAATACATTACTTATGCAATCAATTTTTTACTAAAGTTTGTTCACTTGTTTCAATATTGAACACTTTGTGCGCTTGCGGTCGCTTCGTCAATTGTAATAAGGAAAAGGAAGTCGGCAATAAAGTCTCCAAATAACATAAGCAGGTCAGATTAGATTGAACATCAGTCTCTAGTACACTATTTATTATAAATATGAGGATGAATTTTATTATTACTTATCACTGAATATATTATACTGACTGTCGGGAGTCTCTTTTTTATTAGTATATCTTCTACATAACATTTAAAATTCGCGACTATTCGAAAGTTAGCAAAGATGCAAAGAACAGCTTGACTTGCTTTGAAAATATACAGAGTGTTTTTATTTATTGAAATTGGAATGACTGACAGTGAGAGCTTGATCAAAATTAAAAGCATGATGTATAATGTTAATGAAAGATCTGTCAACTTGTCAAATGTTAAGTTAACGTCAGTCTCACAATCATAATCTCACCCCCAACAGAACCAGCTTAACTTTCGTTCCCTTTTATGTAACTTCTGTCCTTCTATTATTAAAACACTCTCTAAATTTATTAGACAAAATAATATTAAATTGTAGCTCTTTAGGTTTTAATAACGATTAAATAAAAATAGACCCACAAAAATGTCTAACTGCAAACGTTGCAGTCTTAACTCGAATCTGGCAGAATAGTTGGAAGTCCGACTCAATTGCCACAACAACAAAAAAAAAAAAAAAAAAAAAAACAGAACCAGCTGTTTTGGGGTCGTCAATACTAGTTTTATCAAACATGGGTTTTTGATACAAAATACACGTAGAATACTTAGGTTAATTACAAGTCTATTTAGCGAATGAAACCCAGAGTAACTTAAATGTATACCTACCTATTTCATAAGTGTAAAGTGGAATAAAGTGCCGAATAATACAAAACTTGCCGATTCAGTATCAAACCGAACATCGTTAACTATTTAAAGAGATAATATAGGAATTCTGAATGAGTACTAAAGAATCCAAGTATAAATACTTACCCCCATACTGTATTTGTACAGAGGACCTACTTGTTAGGTGTCGTAGTGTATCATGGGAACATTACAAGACTTCGAGCTTGAATTAAAACATGTTGACAAGGAAATATCGAAAGTAGACGCCCAAATATCCAAACTGAGAAATCAGCAACGCATACTACAAGAGAAAAAAGTTTCATTAAAAAATTCTATAAACAAACTGAAAACAGAGACTCTAGCTAGTGTTGATTGGGCAGGAACAACCTACGAGTGGTCGAAAGATGTAGTCAGCACGTTGAATAATGTGTTTAACATCAAATCCTTTAGGCCCAAACAACTGGGAGCAATTAATTCTACTCTATCTGGTCAACATGCCATAGTAGTTATGCCCACAGGTGCAGGGAAAAGTTTATGTTACCAACTACCAGCACTAGTGAAGCCTGGCCTTACTGTGGTGGTGTCTCCACTTGTCTCATTAATGGAGGATCAAGTCAGGTCACTGACTAAAAGGAACATAGCAGCTAAGTTGATCTCAAGCTCGAGCTCCAAAGCAGAAACCACTGAAGTGTTAAATGCATTGAAAGATAACAAAACACAAATAAAGTTAATGTATGTTACCCCAGAGAGGTTTGCTAAGAGTAAAAGATTTATGTCTAATTTGCAAAAATGTCATGCAGATGGTAGGTTGCAACGAATAGCAATTGATGAAGTGCACTGCTGTTCCCAGTGGGGACATGACTTTAGACCTGATTATAAATATTTAGGTATTTTGTCTAATATGTTTCCTAATGTACCTATACTAGGCCTGACTGCCACTGCTACAGCCAATGTGCTGGATGATGTACAGAAAATCCTTAATATTCCTGGATGTTTAGTAATTAAGTCAACTTTCAACAGACCTAATTTATTTTACAAAATACTTGAAAAACCTACATCACAAGATGAGTGTATCTTAATACTAGAGAAATTGTTAAAAAGAAGATATAAAGGAGAGAGTGGAATAATATACACAAACAGCTGACAAATTACGAAAGAAAGGATTGAAGGTTGGATGCTATCATGCTAATTTGGAATCCAACACTCGGTCAGAAGTCCATCTAAAATGGCATGAGAAACGCTACCAAGCTATTGTGGCTACTGTAGCCTTTGGCATGGGAATTGATAAACCTGATGTCAGGTTTGTTATACACCACACTATTAGTAAGTCTATGGAGAACTACTATCAGGAAAGTGGCAGGGCAGGTCGGGATGGCCTCAGAGCAGAATGTGTCACTCTTTACAGAATGCAAGATTTATTCAAAGTCAGCACTATGGTGTTTTCCTCTGTTGGCAGTCTTGACCACCTGTATGGGATGGTAAAGTACTGTTTGAATGGTACATTATGCAGGAGGCTACTTATAGCTGAGCACTTTGATGAGAACTGGGGAGATGCTGATTGTAATAAAATGTGTGATGTGTGCTTAAACCCTAATGCTAGCTCAAAAGAAATAAACCTGAAGCCACACTGTAAGACATTATCAGACATCATAGTGAATGCTGACAGACAAGATGTGAAACTGACAGCTCAGAAATTGTTAGATGCATGGTATTTGAAAGGGCCAGTTAACTTAAGGCACAAAGGCAAAGAGCCAAACATCTCGAGGCTAGTAGGTGAAGATGTTATTGCTTATTTGTTAGTTGGTAATTACTTGGTAGAAGATTTTCACTTCACAGCATATTCTACTATTAGTTATATCAAAATTGGTCCAAATATGGATGCAGTGAGTGATGATAGTTTTATACTGAACATGCCAGTTAGAAGGTATTCTAGTTTTGAGCTGGAGGCATTACCTCCCAATGATTATAATCCAGTCACATCAGTGGAAGAGCCTGTTGAAGAGAGTAAGTCTAAGAAACGCAAGTCCAGCAGTAGTAAGGAATCCAGTTCGAAAATGATCAAGACTGTGGTGTTGATTGATAGTGACTAGACTGGTGCTACATTACCTATACTAGAGGATACTCAATGTTTAAAATGTTCAGTTTGTAACTGTTACAAGTGTGCGGTGTTAAATAATTAACCATTTTTATTTTTATAAAGTTGTTTCAAGAACCTGTAGGTATCTTAAATACTGAACATGACTTTTTAAACCTCCAGTAAATCTACCTTTACGGTAAACCTAATTACTAATAAAATGCTGTTAAATTACATTATTTATGTTTATTAAGTAACTTCAATAAAGATACTCTACAGCCTTATTTTTTATCGTTAACATCTAAAACATAAAATGGAACATGTAAAATTTAAAACAGTAACAAAGAATTAAGCGTCTATTACTACAAAACAATTTTGGGACTATGTAAATTCTACATAATTAAATACCGAAACAAAGACATATCTAAAAAAACATTATTTCTTCGAATTATGCCATTTCCACTCTGGAGAGTTACAAGTCGACTTCCAGGCACAGTAGTAGATACTAAACGCGTCGTCTCGGTGAATACTGTAACGGCGACAACTGCGAATAGCTGGCAACATTTTCCTCCTTCTTCCGCTCCCTGCCTGAGCTTCGTGTACTCTGCTTCTTTTCACTTCTGCCCGATCTTTTTGACGGTACTGAAACTATTATTTGAACCTGTTTTAAATGAAACATAATCCAAAAAAAAATGTCTAAGTTCATGAATAAAAGGAGCATCTTCCAAACAAGAAATAAGAAGCCGGTATAGTTCCCGTCACGTTAAAAAAACGCAGAAAATTTGCAGATTATTAGTATTCGTCCCAATACGCGGGGAAAGAACCCCTAGCACGAAAATAATCTTATAAAAGGAAAGGAAGTAGAAACCTGCTGATTCAACGCGACATCCCGGCATTGCTTCTTTGCTTCTCTTAGTACTGAAACCAGATATTGTCGATTTCGGCGTAGAACACTCGCTGTCAATACCCAAAGCGTCTAGGGCCCGCATTCTCTCCGCTATTTGATCCTTTATAATATCCCGATGAGGTCCCGCTTGGCCCAAAAACTCCATTTCTGCAAGCCATTCAGTGCGCTCCCGAATTTGTGTTACCACTGTAATAAATTGTGCGTAAACAATTTTATTGTAAGTAACCTCATTTGATCTGAAAATGATGTACAAAAAGTAAGGGGAGATAAAAAAATCTTACAATCATTCCACATTTCTTTAGACGAAGGTAGCTTGGGTATTGGTTTTTTGACGGTAGGTATAGTAACTTGGGCGGTTTGTTCCTGGTTGTCACCATATGCCATGGTATTAGCTAGTCGGTCCTTCATTTTCTCCCTATCTTCGCCACGTTTTAAAGGCCGATACCTGTAAATAAATTAAGATTAACGAAACCGCAGAAGTGTAAAAATCTTTTCTTATGTTAATCTGAATATTATATTGTAGGTACGAAGCTTACCTATCCACGTCGTATATTCCCGATTCTCGGATAGCGGACAGGGATCGTCGGTGGGACGTCCGAGGCCGTACCATCGGCATCCGAACTTGCGGCTGATCCTCTGCCTTAGTTTCATGGGCACGAAGCTTTAACGCAGACTTTTGCCGCTGAGCAAGTGTAAGTTTTGATTCTTCTAACTGTACTAAAGATAATCATGTGAATAATTAAATAAACTATGTTTAGAAACATTGAGTTAATGCATTAAAGAGAGCGAACACCGAACAGGCTGAAAAAAAATGGACTAATCAGAGAAACAACTGACATGGCGTTACTTTTTTGGGTCCAATATTGTAGATGAACAAGTACGCCGTGGCATAAGAGACAATCCATAAAGGTACTTACTATGCATTCAATTCATATTTTACATCTTGGTTTTACATATACATAAAAATATTTACCTACGTCTTATGAACTTTCACACGCACACTACATAACATACTTCGAAGAGAGGCAATCCTTTTTGCGTACTTTTCGTCCTTTTTTCTTTTGGTTTATATACCTAGTTACCAATGAGCAATACCTTACAATGTACCTAAGTAAGTAGTTACTTACCTTTAAGTAAGCGCTGCTGAATGTCCGTTGGCTCTGCCACACGGGTATGAAATATACCGCCGTGTGGAATATTTTTGCTGGGCCAAGTGATGTTAACAAATCCGTTAGAGTCAGGATTCTGCATTGTAAGTGTTAAAAGCTGTTATGTTTATTTTAAGATATATCAATGTTGTTATTGTGACTAGCGTCACACCTAGTATAATATAGTAGTTGCGTCACACTAACAGTTGTTTGGTATCTCCCGGGTAACCAACCATTACATAAATTACCTACTATCATAGACTAATCAGAATAAGACTACCAACCTCTAACAATAGACTTTGCTCACTAGTTTCCCCAAACTGTGTAGGAAGACTAAGATGGCGTTACTGTGCGCGTACTTACAAGTAATAACAATAATTTCTTTACTAATTGGCTTATAAGAGTGGACAATAGATGGCGATGTCATAAATGTTGCAAAACTTAGTATACAAATTGACTTGTGCGTAATTGGAATAGATGGCGCTGTCGTAAATGTTACAAAACTAGATCATAAAGGACAATGCCAGATCCTGCCCTAGCCATTTACAGAATATATAAATCCACGAAAATAATTGTAACGACTACTGGACCTTTTCATAACAATTTGTTTTTCTTTAGAACTTGCGGATTTCAAATCAATGTTAAAAGGAATTCAACCCCGGAAATTCCCTTTTGCCATTTCCCCTATTCTATAACTATCTGCGTTTCTTGTTACGCATGAACATATCTAGGTAATAAAAATTAAATTACATAAAATAATTAATTATAGATTAAGTGAAAGCGAACGTATGCATTACGTTGTACGTAAAAATCATTAAAGATTATGCAAATAATTATGTATTAGAAAAATGTTGCATAACAATTAGTTTCGCATTCATGGATTTTGTATAACGAAACGTTATTGAAGCGCATGCGCGTATTAGTCTTATGTCAAAGTTAAAAGTATGACATTGACATTAATTCGCTCCAATACTATTTTTAAATATAACGTTATTGAAGCGCATGCGTGTATTAGTCTTATGTCAAAGTTAAAATTATGACATTGAAATTCATTCGCTCCAATACTATTTTTAAATATAAAGTACATACAAGTACATATAAAAAATACAAGATATACGTTCTTAAACAATAAACGCAATGTATGAACATCTATTTTACTTATATATTATATATCAATATAGACTTATGGTATATAACACTGACTGCAGATCATATGTCACTGAGATCAAATCACAACTACGACTTATATTTTTTGAATCTTTTTATGTTCATATTATAATATTATGTTGATGTGTGACACAATTTATAGTAGATATATTTTGGCCACGCACAACGTCAGCTCCTCGTATTTTACTTCAATTCAAACCAAAAAATAAGCAAATTTGTAACTTAAATAGTTCGTCTTCCGGCTGATAAAAATAATCAAATGTGTTAAATAGTGTAATCAATTTTAACAGTTGGCATACAATTCTAAAATACAAATTCACCGTGTCTTAACGTTTCTTAAACAATAAACGCAGGTTTGGAACATCTATTTTGCAGATAAAATTAATGGTAGAATAGTCTTGAAATACGTAACCCTGATCGCAGCTTACATGATGCCAAGATCAAATCACGGTAATTTGAACCACTTTTTGAATCTTTTTTCAAATTTCTAGAACATTCCACTGATACAAGAACCAAAAAATAAAACAACTACGTATGAACTGAATTATCTCATTCGAATCCACAAAATATTATTTTATGATACGCCTATTATCACGAAGTAATTATAAATATTATGATAATGGTGGATATATTTATGAAAAATGGTCGCCTAGCAGTAGGTATGTAGCCGTGTCGTATTATTTTAATTGAGTTTATTAACAGTTGTCATACGATTCTAAAATTCAAATTCACCGCGTCATAACGTTTCTTAAACAATAAAAGCAGGTTTGGAACATCTATTTTGAAAATTTGTTATGTGGTAGAATAGTCTAACAGTATGTAATCTGACTGTAATGTACATGGTACCGGGGTCAAATCATGATACATAAGTTCACTTTTTGAATCTTTTTATATTAAAATTTCTACAACATTCCACTGATACAAGAACCAAAAAGTAAAACAACTACGTATGAACTGAATTATCTCTTTCGAATCCACTAAATATTATTTTATCGTATTATTATTAATTAAATTGTAAAACCATATTAAGTCTTGCACTTATTACTATCAAATATTAACAAATCGCACGTTAACTGCTTCCAACAACATAATGTAAAATAAAAAGCTTTTATTTAACAGAAATAGTTTAAAAAATTGTAAAAAATAATGTCTACCACAAGGATTTGAACTTACGACTACTAAAATGAAAAGCAGAACCATAATCGACTGAACTACCATATCTTCTAACTTGGAATTGAATTTAAAGTTCCTTTTTCTTTTAAGTCGATTAGAAAAAATACATTCAAATACATTCCAGCAATGAATTTAAAAACTATTATAGATAAATAAAAAATTAGGTAAACTTACAAGTATTACTGGTAAAATAGCTCGCGGAACTTGTGCTATGAATGTGACCACTTTTTCATCTAAATCGGCCCTGAATCAACTTCAAATACCTTTTGACATGTCCTATATAGTTTTGGCCTTTGTTTTGGCTTTAACCATTCACCCACTAACTAATCATCAAAAAGCATTAAAATATTATAATTAATAATAATTATATTTTTGATGTAAATAAAATATTTAATTTCGTAATAATTATTACGAAGTAAGCGTATGTATGTTCTTTATGAGTGTTCATTTAATCACTATCTCATTTATTTCCGCGCCATCTATCTGTGTTATAATCAACAAGTTCATAAAGAGAAGGTTCAGTTTGTTGTTGTATCCGTAAACTAGTCTAAAAATACGCGATCGTGATTTTTGGAACTCCTAGTGACATCTCTGATGGCATGGGGAACTAATCGATCTTGGGTTGCTGTTTTGTTAAGACACCGCCCCTCTTCTATACTTATTTTCTCTATGCTACTATTAAAACTGCCATTCCGTTTCAGGTTGCAGGAACCGTAGTTTCTAACAGTTACCTTATTAATTATCATCCTGATAACGTCTCTTTAAAATAATCTTTATTATTATTGATATACTACTTATATGCTGACAAATAAAGTATTTCTTTCTTTCCATTAATTTCGTCACAATTGGATTAATGAATTACTGTCATAATTAATTTTTTAATTAGTTTTTACTGTTCTGCCTTAGCGTAAAACGAATCAATAGATAAAAAAAATTTAACTTTGTCATGAAGCCAAAACGGGTGAACGCAGAATTTCAATTTGAAAAATTTAGCGCCTTTATTTTAATTGGTAAACGCTCTACTCTAGTGCTATACTGTTTTAGAACAAAACCATGGATAATTCTGTTGGACAAACATTGGAAAAAATTAAGCAACAAGAGCAAAATAATGAGATAAAACTCCGAGAAAAACGTGAATGTGAGTTTTCTTCACATAATTAAATAAGCCTTCCGAGAGCCTTTCATTACAATTTACAGTGACTTCTTGTTCTGTATTCAGAGCTCTCTTCTATCGTATTTAATCGGTACTAAGAGCGTTAGACAAGCTTTTATAATCACATATACAACCGCTCTGATCGGAATTAATGCCTGCAGAGTACACTGATCATCCACTTCTTACATATCAGAAATGTTAATGTTTCATTTATATTCAACAGTAAATAATGCAATTATGACGTTAAATCGAGCAATACGCGAAACCTTGTCTCAGATAGGAAAACTGTCGAAAGAGTATCAAAATCTGATAGAAGTTACTGATAACATATCGAGCCAGTTAGAAGTAGAAAAAACGCGGCACAGGGCTCTCATCGAACAACTTACGAGTTGTTGCAAAGAATTGCAGGAGCTTCGTAATGCAACTGTAAGTTAAATCGTTGAAAGTTAAACCCTTAGGAGCCATTGTTCGTATCATGATTCATTCATGGTTCTTATGATCTATGGTATGATGGCTTAATTATTATAAGTAATGGTTAATGTGTACTGAATAATATAGTAACTATTATTAAATGTTACATATTAACTAACTTACTTACTAATAACTATTACTTTTGAAATGTTACTGAGTTTATAGAATGATGGAGTTTCTACCGTGTGGAATAAGAGGTCAAGATTATTGGAGACAACTCATGGCATAGCAGATAAATGCGACATTTGGGCATTACTTATTAAACCCACCTGCAATGAAGTAGTGCCGTGCGTAAAATGCGTCGAAGACAAAAATGAAGGAATTCGTAATGACGAAAAATTGAAAAATGCCATAGAAAAACGAAACAAAATACTCGCTGAACGTAATAATTTATTAACTGAACCTGAAATTGGAGAAGAGTTTATTAGGTAAGTATTTAACCATTTAAATGCGCACTTGACAAATCTAGTATCTTGACATGATACTATTATAACGAGACCTTATATTGACGAAATCAGTAAATGTCTTGCATTTTGCCCAACAGAATAAAAAACGCTCTTAAATATTCCATGGAATTCGCCGAGAAGAGCAAGTGAAGCCAGAAGCTTCCATTTCATAATTGAATAGAGTAAGAGAGTGAGAAGTTAAACAGTGAGGGAGATAAATAATCTTGAATCATTAAAATATGTAGTATCGACTCCGTATAAATATTACTTTCGTCTATGGTAAAACTCCTGTCCAGCGTCTTTTATCGGCAGCATTAACAAATGTCACTGTCATGTCAATTTTGTCAATGTCAATATTGTCAACTGCAAATTCTCACATCACCTCCAGAATATTTTCAGTAATTTCAGTGTTTTATAATGATAGAAACCTTTATCCGTAAAAATGAACAGACACCTTTATAACTTACTAAGGTAAAATTTAATTGCAATTCATACTCCTAATAACATTGTACAAACGCTTTAATTAACATAACATTATTTTATTTCAGAAGACCTACAACTATCTACAGAGGCAGTAGATTATTTAGTAGTGAAATAAAACCGAAAGAAAATGAACCAATCAAATTTTCCACGAGTCAAGCTGCACGAAGAACGACTAGACCCGTAATTAGGAAGGTCGATGTTGAAATGCCTTGGTATCAGCCTTACTCAGTGATTGCAAGTGTGGCAGTATTTTTAATATACTTCTGCGTTCTTCGAGAAGAGAACGATATAGACCTGGAGTTCAATAAAACATTATATCAAAGAATAAAAGGCCTAGAAAAGGAACAACTTCTTCAATCTTACAGATTTAACAAAGAGCATGGAAAAAGTGTTGAGGATATCGAACAGAGACTCAAAGAATTAGAAATGGAAGAAAACAAACTTGTTGCATAGATATTTAAGTGAATTATAGTCATGTACCTACACATTATTTAAATAGATAATTTAGTTTAAATTGCCTTTCATTATTCTATATTTTTTTAATCATACTGTTAGGCCCAGCGCTTACATACAACTTTTAATCAAACAACTATTTAATTGTATGACACAAGAGTTGGTAGCATGTGACTACATACATTCTCATAGACTTTTTGACATTCCACTAAATAGATGTTGATGAGAAGTTGTATGTATGCACTAGACCATAGTTGGACTAGAATCAATCTAGTCACTAACCAGGGCAGCCTTTCTAATGTTTATGTAGTTAGCTGTCATAACTATGTTAAAATTTACCTTAACTTTAATAACATTTCTTATGTTTGGAATATGCTGTGTAGTAATTGGAAATAAGAAATGGTACTAGCCTTCTTCTTATAGGCCAGTACTATTTATAAGATTATAAATTTATAACCACCCAGTGACAAACAATATGGAGCGTTGGTAGCTATTAACACTTGGGCCGGTTGATCATGTGTGTTGCAATGTTATTTAGACCATTATCTCATAACATATGCAGGTATTGCATTGTGGGCGTATGTGTAAGAAGGAAAATAACTTGAGTATCTATTTATTATTATACATACCTCATCACTATTTTTAATTTTCCTTTTATTTCATAAAATAATTTGAATGGATTAAGTTTAAAATGCCTGGATATGGAGTACCTATATCTTCCATAGCTGATCCTGCACTCTATTCTACATCTACGTGCATCTCCACGCTGCCGCCCGCGTCAATATAGGAAGAGTTATTTACCTATTATGTATACTTACCTACTAAGCAAATGACCAACTGCCTTTATAGAGTTGAGAAGTCTGTATTACTAAGTATTCCGAGGTCGGTTGGCGCGACTGCACGATCGAGCAGTGTTTTTGTTTTTTCTATTAGGTACGTATGTAGGTACCCAATTCTCAGTAGCAGCAATTTGGATTTGTGCCTTGTTGCAGGCAAAATAGGCTTGTCTCCTATTACATAACGGGGGTAATGAGGAATAGACGTGTTATGAATACTTACTTACCAGTAAAACAACTTGTTTTAAAGCAAACAGATTGATACCTAGCAATTTGTACCTAGTAGGTTTAATTAAGCTAGTAGCTCACCATTTAGTAGGTACTAATATATTAGTTTAGTTTCCTTATTTACAAGATCAACATTCAGCAATAATTATTAAGTCATTGTGTGACCTATTAATCAATAATGTGTAAGTGATGATGATAATGAAATGAACAGTAATGATAATGATGCATGGTTTACCTTAATATTATACTTACCTACCAATGAGTCAAGTGCAAGAATTTAAAGTAGTCTAGGGTTAGGACTCTGGGGTTCCTTTCAATAGCTACCTAGAAATACCTTCTGAGTCAAGCATACTAATTCAAGTTTTTTTTTACAAGTACAAAACAATTATTTGTACCTACATAACTAGGTACCATTTAGAATAATTTTTAAATAGGAAAATAAAAAACATTGTTTAGACCCTAATCATATTTATTAAACACCAATTTTCTCATTACACATCATTAGATGCAACTTAATTACGCCAAACACAGAATTCTTACACTGCACATGGTTGACAACATTACCTATTTAGACTACTTAAGATGTAAAATTACTAAAATATGGCTTTGCTTATGTATGTTACAGCAAAATATTGAATGAATATAATTCAATGGACATACATACACATCGCCAACTTATTAATTAAGAAAGTAATTAATAAAAAACTCAGTTCAGCTGCATCCTTATGAATATAATCTTAATGAATAATGATGTTAATAAAAAATAAATGTGACATTAAAAAAAATGTTATGAAATTTAGATCTATTGAATTACAAATAATTTATGATTAAAGTATACCTACTACAGAAAAATTTAAGCACGCTCGCCACGGATTCGTCGGGCAAGCTGGATATCCTTAGGCATGATAGTGACACGCTTGGCGTGGATAGCGCACAAGTTGGTGTCTTCAAACAGACCGACGAGATACGCCTCACTTGCTTCCTGTAAAGTAAATAGCACGATTAATTGCAATGTAATTACTTCAAGCATGGTGGGGTGTCACTATGGTAGAATTAGTAGGTAGGTCAATAATTGCTATGCTTACCTGCAAAGCGCCAATGGCAGCAGATTGGAATCGCAAATCAGTTTTGAAATCCTGAGCGATTTCTCTCACCAAACGTTGGAAGGGCAGCTTGCGGATCAACAGTTCAGTAGATTTCTGGTAACGACGGATTTCACGAAGAGCTACTGTACCAGGGCGGTAACGATGGGGTTTCTTGACTCCACCAGTACTCGGCGCTGATTTACGCGCTGCCTTGGTCGCCAATTGTTTGCGAGGAGCCTTTCCTCCAGTAGATTTACGGGCTGTCTGCTTGGTACGGGCCATTATGCTCTAAAAAAATCATGATAATCAGTAAGCAACGATTTCAACAGACTTACCGACCCAGAAACATTTAAGTATCTGGAACAAAATCGATCACTTTTAATTTAAGTTTGATAACTGTTATAAAATGAACCAATTTACGCACCTTTTAATGGTATTTTCAACAAATAAACCACAATTCTCTAGTAAAATAGGATCAGACGATCAACAACAAAGATCATATGCTAAAGATGGCGTCGAAAGAAGGAATGGCGGGTGAAACTGACGCCAATGTTTCTAACATTTGATTGGTCGAAAACAAAGTCGTTTGACCAATTTGATTGGTTGGGAATGTTGGCTTTGTTATTGGCTGAATCAATGGTGTTTTATAAATACAAATGTTATGGTTGGTCAATCTATATAAAATAATTGCCATAGAAAATAATACTTTTCTTTTTCATACTTTTTAAGGCCGTGACATACATATAACGGTACTAACCAAAGTTCAAATTTATAACTAAATCTTATGTATATTAATCGTGTATAATTAATGTGCTGTCAATCAGTAAGTTTTTCTGAAGAACATGAAAGAAATTAATATATTATATGTAGCATAGAACTTAATATACCAAAATATGTTAATGAGACCATCATTATATCTTCATATTGTGAATATGGAAAGTTGAAAGGACTTGGAGCATAAAATTAAACAGTATTTGGCTTGGCCACTTATTTGAAACACATGAACAATATGACCGGAACCTATGCCGGAACTGCAAAAATAAAGAGCATTTTTTTGTTTACCCCTATGGTTTACCCTGCCTCTCATTTCAGTTGATGTGCCGTGAATACTCTTTTATCCATGATTCCATGCCCATAATCATATTTTATTTTAAATTGTATTTCTTACTATTATAATTATGTTATTAGAAAACCCTTAAAAAACTTTCGAATACCTAAAAGTATAAAATAAAGCAAGTGTTGATGAATTAACTGAAAGGTAGAACCTTGACGAACTTACTACAAACAGATAGGAGATTATGCTCTAAAGAAAGTCTAGCTTAAGGCTAAGAGTGGATACTCTTACAGTCTTACTTTAAATCCTGTTGTCGTCTAGGCTAGGATTAGCCTAGACAACAACAGGATAGGTACATATGAATGGATGAAAGAGTAAGTATATACATATGGACATAAAAAAATGTGATGAGGAAAAAAAATGGCGAAAGGGTTATGCCAGTATAATATCCAATGGAAATTCATGGTTTCTACCTACCCCTACACCTGTGAAAATAGGCGTAACTATAGGCATGTATTTAATTTAGCTTAAAATCTCATCCATAGATGAACATAAAACTAAGTTGTTCAGGACTAAGGTTATCAATGACTCATAAGCTACTATCTGCTCAAAAAATTAAATTAAATGTGTTTTCAAATAAATAGGTACTACGATTTTACTATTCTCTCATAGAATGACAGGTTGAAAGTTAAGTTGTTTTTTCGTTTTGTTAACAATGGTAATGCTGTTGCTTTGATTCGTTGTGAATGCACAAGAATTCTTTGTCCTATTTTTTGTCTCGGTCATTCTAAGGGGAGTCGTCGTTGAGTAGAGCGAACCAAATAGAAAACATACAACTTGACAGTTCTGTCAATTGATTGCGTTCAATTTTTTTTGTTGCCGAAATTAAGTTCGTCTTATGAGATAACGCTTGTTTAAGTTCAAGGCCGTTTAAAATTAAATGGTTTTATTATTTTAGTAGTATTTTGATAATACAAGAACTCTATTTACATTTTTTACCTTTCTAAAATATTATGTATCACGTGATCGTATATTGAATTTTAATTGGTCGTCGGTGAGCGTGCCCTGCGCGACGCGAGAGGCGCAATAATAGTTTTCCAAAATGCCGTCGGAATCTAAACCTTTGTTAGCAGCTCAAACAGAAAAACCGAACCATTATAAGTAATTGCTTGTTCTTTAATCATATTATATGTGAAGTGTTAGTGTTTCGAGTGATGTACAATATAGTGTATTAGCTCTGAGTCTACGATTTTATGTTCCAGATATCTAAAGGAGTTTCGTGTAGAGCAGTGTCCTTCTTTCTTACAACATAAATGTACACAACACAGGCCTTTTACATGTTTTCATTGGCATTTTAATAACCAAAGGCGACGAAGACCAGTCAGAAAAAGAGATGGGACTTTCAATTATAGTGCTGATAACTACTGTACAAAATATAACGAGACTTCGGGGATCTGTGAGGATGGGGACGAGTGAGTGTCGTTGCTTTGTTTTCCTTTCTGTTTGACATTGATTATTCGCATATTATTGTTTATAACAACAAAATAAGTTGTCTAACGTTCGTGGAGCTCTTTATTAATGGCTATCAACGTTTATTTGAAACTAATTGGTTTCCATAACATTTTGTTTACTGCTATCTGAAGTGTAACCCGACCAATTTATGAATGTGCAGTTGCAATGCGTGTTTGGCATCGTATTCATGGCTTTGTGTTTTGGTAACGTAATATTGATGTCGCCCATTGTTCATATTTGTTTTGAAATTTGAGTCACAATATTGAAGATTTGATAATAGTGATATTTAGTAGTAATTAATATTTTAAATTAATCTCCTTTTATTTTAATAGGTATGTAATATGTATAGTTAAGGTCTAGTATTTTTGATGCTTTTGTAAGTATAGTAATAATCTTAATGTTTAGTTAAATCTGTTTAAAATATGTGTTTAGTCATAGTTATAATATTATATATTAAGTAAATTGTTTGTTCTCATGTAATACCTATTAACTTTATTTTAGTTTTTTTTTATTGGTAACTGTCCTAAAATTCAAATATAGGTAATACACATAATCAAAGCAAGGTACAAAGGTGATAAATAGTGTGAACAACTTTGTTTTGTTGTGAAAAGTATTAATTTTCTAACAAGCACATTATTAATATAGCCAGCCCCCTTACTATGAACTCTTAAAACAGGACAGTCTACTATGTGAAAGCGAGATGCCGCTATGTGCAGTGTAATGCGGCATCCCGCTTACACAACGTAAACTGTTAAAAGAGAGGTTTAATGCTTAGCCTAATTTGGTAGTTACCAACACTCTTGAGGTTTAGGCAAGTTATCTTTAGGCCAGGAGTCCTGCAACTTACAAAAGTGTATTAACAAGATGCAGGAGAGGAGACTGCACTGCTATGGTCACATGAAGAGAAGGCTATCTGACTATATTAGAAACTTGGTACTACAACATTTTCTTCCTGGTCTAAAGCCCGGATGCAGACTCAAAACAAGGTGGTAAGAAGAAGATAGAGAGACAAGGTCAGATCCCAGACAATAGTGGATGAGAAGAGTTATGCTGACCCTATAGGAATGGACTTAAAAGCTAGGAAGAGAGAGAATTTCTAGAATTGAGGATGATAGTAATGAAGCCTCCTTGGTTTTATATCAAGATATTATGCAAGGAGTTTCTTATGTTTCAATAACACATACTTTTTTGTAATTTTAATAATTTAATGTCTGATTTTGGTGTTAATTAAGGCTGTTTAATAAATTATAAAAATATAAGAAAAACATAATAATTTCTTCTGAATTAGAGTTAAGTTTGTTCTGTACATCAACTGTCATGTAATGATATCTGTATGTGTTTTATTATGTGCATTAAAAAGTTAAGAGTCCTGAATAAAAAAAGCATTATTTTAAAATGTAATTTAATGTAGTAAAGTATAAATACTGATCTGACTGACGAGAGCTTTAGTTTTCTTAAATATTTTTGTAAAGTAATGTAACCTTTGATATTGTAACCTAACTATGGATAATGAAGTATATTTACCTTATAGACTATATTACTTTATCAAAACACAGGACAGAAAATCAAATTGAAATTAAGATAATTTAAAAAGTGTAAAATTGACTAAAACTATATTCACTATTTAATAATTCCTAAATTAATTCATAGGTGTCCATACTTGCACCGGACGGCGGGCGACACGGAACGGCGCTACCACTTGCGGTATTACAAGACATGCATGTGCGTGCACGACACGGACGCGCGCGGGCTGTGCACGAAGAACGGCGCGCACTGTGCGTTCGCGCACGGCGCGCCCGACCTGCGCCCGCCCGTGCTGGACATGCGCGAGCTGCAGGCGCTCGACAACCCCGACGTGGCCGACGGGGACGCCGCCGCGCCCAACGCCTTAGATAGGGAACGGAATTTGCAGAATGAAGACCCCAAGTGGCAAGGTTCGTCTATATTCTTGTTCTTTCTACTAAAAATATATAATTATAGTAGTATTTTTTGTGCACAAAAATAATAACGATATAAAAGTAAACTACGTTTAATTTCAGATACGAATTATGTTTTATCATCATATAAGACGGAGCCGTGTAAACGGCCGCCTAGGTTATGTAGACAAGGATATGCTTGTCCTCAATATCACAATAGTAAAGTGAGTATATTTTAACGACATAAATCAGAACCCAATATTTAATCTGTGAGTTACCTTAATAATATTGTTATAACCTTTTAGGATAAACGTAGATCACCAAGAAAATATAAATATCGTAGCACGCCATGTCCAAATGTGAAGCACGGCGAGGAGTGGGGCGAGCCCAGCAATTGTGAATCGGGCGACGCGTGCGGCTACTGTCACACGCGCACCGAGCAGCAGTTCCACCCCGAGATCTACAAGTCCACCAAGTGCAACGACGTGCAGCAGGCAGGCTACTGCCCGCGCGGCCTCTTCTGTGCCTTCGCGCACGTCGAACGTAAGTACCTGCCGGCCGCGCCCGCCTGCCGAGCGCGGTCGGCCCGCCCTGCTCACAGTCTGTCCCGCAGCGGAGGAGCTGGGCGCGCGCGAGCTGGGCGGCCCGCTGGACTGCGGCACCAACCTAGCCGAGCTGCTGTCGTCCGCGCTGCCGCCCGACAAGAAGGCCGAGCTGCGCACCGCCTCGCCCGGCGCGCCGCACAGCAACGGCAGCGGCGACGGCTCCGAGTGCGCCTCCACGTCGTCCGGCGGCTCGGGCGGCCGCGCCGGCCCGCGGGACGAGCACAAGCCCGCGCCGCTGCAGCACCCCGTGTGGCCCGCGCGCGCCACCTTCGATGCCACCGTGCTGCAGGAGGTGGTGGGCAACGCGCTCGACGACCTGCACCTGGACGACCCGCTCAACCTGGTGGCCTCGCTCGACCGCGACCTGTCCGATGGCGAGGGCCTGCTGGGCGGCTCGGCGCCCGTCAACATTCCGCAAACCCGCGGCGGCCTGCGCGGCTTTAGCCCTCCGCCGGGGGGCTCCCCGCTGCCGCCCTTCTTGCGCTACGCTAACGACGCCGATCGAATGTTCAATGCGCATGCGATGAAAGCGGGCAGCTTCGGCGGCGGAGGCGGCGGCGGGGCCTTCGACTTCCCGTCGGTGTCGCCGTCCGCGCCGGCGGAGCTGTCGCGCCTGCGCGAGGAGGTGGTGGCCTCGCGCGCGGCCGTGGCCCGCTGGGACGAGCGCATCGCGCAGGCGCGCTCGGCCTGCGAGGCGTGGAAGCGCGAGGCGGACGAGGCGTCGCGCGCGGCGGCGCTGGCGGAGCGGCAGCGGGACGAGGCGCTGGCCCACGCGCTGTCGCTGCGGCGCGAGCTGGACGCGGCGCGGGCCACGCACGCCGCGCTGGGCCCGCGGCGCGAGCTGCGCGGCCTGCCGCTGCCCACGCTGAAGGCGATGCAGGCGCAGGCGCGCACGGAGCTGGAGGACATCGAGAAGGTGCTGTACCTGGAGACGGCCACGAAGTGCATGGGCTGCGAGGAGCAGCCGCGCAGCGTGACGCTGGCGCCCTGCAACCACTACGTGTTGTGCGACAAGTGCGCGGCCACGGCCGACGAGTGCCCCTACTGCCAGACGCCCGTGCAGCACCACCAGTAGCGGGTGCAGCACCACCAGTAGCGGGTGCAGCACCACCAGTAGCGGGTGCAGCACCACCAGTAGCGGGTGCAGCACCACCAGTAGCGGGCCGGGCCGCGGCTGCTTCTGACTACATTTTTCTAATTGGGAGAAGACGAGCGACGCAGCGTTGCGTTAGCGATAATCATAATATCGTAAGGCCTAGGGGTACCTTTTATATACCGTTGTGATACGCGCATTGCTATTTGCAGTGTGCGGTCCTCGAACTAAATCCATAATCACATACCTTGTATCAGAATCGATGTCCGCTGAAGACTAATAGGTTTCCTTGTTATTATCGCATCATGTTCACCTGCTCACCCAAGCGCAGACTATATTGTACAAATATATTACCTGTATCGGTATATATTATAATCAGATGGAATGATATTTATATGCGGCATATATACTAGAGACCTAATGTTATCTGTATGATGCTTTTGATGTTAACACTTTTGTTTTTAGCCTCTCGTGTTAGTGGACTGTTGCTTTTACTCGTAAAGAAACATACAAAATATATATTATAGGTATTTATGAGGTTTTATCTTGAAAGTTAAACTTTGTGGTTATGCTTTCACCAATGATCGTAGTTGTTAAGAAAGTTTTGTATCAATTTGGATATTCTCATTGTGACTCAATTTATATGTAAGTTATATATTATGTATTGATATTGATGGAAGCACGGCCATGAATATTAGTGATTATAAATATTGAAGAATATTAAAAGGTAGTATTTAGTTTTATACAGATATCTACAAATCATTTTACATATTCAGATTAGAATAATATTAAAATGGTGTACTGAGAGAGTAGCGCGGCTCTCGTCATGAGGGCGCTGCTTGTTTCGCCTTCTGCGTGTTTATTTTCACTAATGTTTAGCCACCTAAGGACCAAATTTTTGTATGAAAGTATCGATCTTGTGAGTGTAGTTGTTGATTGGTGCGCGGGCGCAAGTGCCGCAGCGCGTGCTCAGGCGCACCATGACTGGCTTGAAACGACTCCTACAACTCACTGGCTTGCATATTAAACTTGACGCCCGTATTGAAAAAAGCTGTATATATATTTTTGTAGACAGATCATTAAGTGCTTCATTGACCAGATTTCTATAAATCTTGACTATATAAGACTTGTATGGATTATTCGTAATCAATTTGTATCAAGCGTTTGCTCGCAACTTTGCGCGATAAAAATGAATATTATATCGTTTGTAACTTGGTTTATATTGTACTCGCTATCTCCAGCGACGTTGTCAACGAATTGTTGCACACAATAATGGGCAAAGGAGTATTTTTCGAAAGAAATTATAATATGAACACACGGTATTCTAGTTATTCTAAGTTTTATACGAGTATCAATTCAAACTGCAGTGCTTATCGGTGTGTAGTCGTGATGGGACGGACCGTAAAGCGATGCTGTTCCGGTGACATTTGATCACGATTACATTCGTATCGTGTCAGGATAGAGGAGTGCATGCTTGTGCGTCTTGTGGCGCGACAGAGACGGTAGGAGAGATCTTAGCACGGCTAGCATGACGCCGCACGGAAATAATAGACGCAGCCATGATTAGATGACGTGCTGGCATGCATGGCAAACGAAAAACATACTGGCAGTTAGTTTTATTATTTAAAATCATGACATTTGTCTGTCGTTTGTTGAGATTGTGTGTTTGAGTAGGTTTATACAAAGCGTAGCATTTTATGTTAACATTCCCAAATAATCACTAGATATTATATTTATATTAAAATGTCCCTATCACTAGCTTCCACACTAAAGATGACTATCGAATTCTTACAATTATAATTATTGTATGATGTTAAAACATAAAAGTATTTAGAAATAATATTTTTCTGATAAAAATGTTTAAGAACTTGTTTACAATTTCTACTAGGAAAGCACATTGAACGCATTTAAGTATCATTTATGAAGGCGTTATAGTTGTTAGTGGGTGTGTTTTTTAAAAATAACTTGTAAAATGGAGGTCGTATGTCAAAATAGCAAAGTTAATTCACAGGTATCCGAAAAATACATGATTGTCAAGTTACTACTTGTTATTATTGCTTAATAATGAAGTGGAATGTATGAGCAATGATAAAAACAAGTGTGGTAGTGAAACACATTTGAAATTAAATATCTTTACTCCAATTGCACACTCGTACTAATTACAGTTAATGTATGCGGTACTTGATGACACAATTACATCTTTGGACCTATAATATCTGTGGATTGAATCTGCAATTGTGACACTCAAAAAGTTTTGATTAACTTTTCCACCATGAATCGGCCTTGTTGGTAAGGAGTGTTAGCGTGATATCAATAAGACAAAGTATGGCTGATAAAGATTCTATAATAGGGTATAAGGTTATTTCTATTTAATATTAAAATTTAGTTAGCGTGCTTCGATAAATAACATTTGATAACTATCAAAGCAATAATTAATGAATTTAGTGATTCTATCATCTAAAGCTGTTTCATTGCGGAAAAGTATCATATTTAAATGACAATTTTACTATAATTTTATATATACATAATTATATAATTAATACACGCCTCTATGTGTTATGCCGTTTGCGTATTTAATATTATACAATATTACGCATAGGTTTGTGTGCAATGTTTACTTGCAAATCAAGATTAGCGTTTCAAGCTCGTCATTTTTAATCATGTCGGACTAAATACTTGCAAGATGACATTACATTCCTAAATCATGTACGTTGGAATCCAAACGCTTTGTTTGTATTAGGCACGCACACAGATATATGCTTTTTACTGTTACATAAAGTCTTATAATCTGAACAGTTTTATTCAGATGTTTGCCTTCGGGAAAATATTACAAATTGTTATATTTAAACATTCTACTGTAATTAAAACAAGTTTCCTATAACAACACGTTTTATAGATACAAGTTTTTATTTCAATTTTGCTAATTTAACACTTGCACCGCTTTGGACTAGTGTTCGGGATGTGAAGTGCCGCCCGGCGTGGCCGTGCAGATGGCGCCACTGTCTTCATTCACTGTCTAAACTAATCACAAGAGACTCGCACTAGGGCCTCTAAAGATGTATTATTTTTCTTGTAAATTAATTTGCAAGTATCCGATTCAGTTTACAGATTTTAGCTCATCAATTTGTGTTTATTTTACAAAAATGTTTATTCCACATTGATTTAATTGAATATCCCAATTAGAAATGACAATAATATTATCATAAAGCTTTATAACGCATTTAAATTTGTTTGCGGTACTGGTAGCATTTCGTGCTTCCATGGCGGTGAAAGAGCTAAATATATTTATACTATGAATCTTTTTAAGTTTTTTTTTGTATGGATATAATATTGTAATAGTAATAACAAATTTAACTTAGGTATGTAACTTAGATTTAAGTAGTGTTTTCAAATTGTAATGGACATTGTTTTAAGTGTGTAGAAGCGTCTTGTATCGTAAACAGAAGCAATATGACCACAGCCGCCTTTTATAATATTCAGATATATTCAATGTTGAAGGCGCGGCGCACAGCGGATGCGTTCGCCGTAATATTATTATGAAGATAAGCTTACATCTGTCACGCAGGAATACCGACTGAGCCATACCGGGGACAACTCGTGCATTTATTTTTGACTGAATATCATACTAAAGATGGACTACATTGGAACCGAGGTAAATTAAGGAGGATAAATTATGTCCAAAAATGATTTAGTACCTTTTCTATAATTGGAAAAATATAGCATAAGAATCCTGGAAGCATCAGTCGCGTAGTACTGTGTGGTTTAATTCCTATAAAACTGTTCATTTAGATATAAGTACCTAAGTAGCAGATTGCCTTATATAGCGCTTCCGCTGTGCTTCGCAGCCCTTGTACAAGTATGTCGACACGGTACATTTTGTATACGGTGGCTTGCTTTTGTGACTCATCATGAAATAAGATCTCTGTAATGGTTTGGAATTGGTATGAATGGTGTGATATTCAACGTGAGTTATAACCGGAGAATTATTTATAGCGTATTGAACATTGATTGGAAGAGCGGTATGTTGCGGCTATTGGGCTAGGAATTGTAGAACAGTTAAATATCATCTCTTGATAAATATGACTTAACCTTATCATACGTTATGTATTTAAAAAAAAACCTCATTAATATAGATAAAAAAAAACTATGTTTAAGCGAAAAGTGCCAAATGGCTTAAAATTAAATAATTAATTGGTTAAAGATAGCATACGAAAGCTTCCCTTCCTATATATGTAGATCTACATTGTGTGTACGCTGCAATATTATTGACTGACTAGGTTACGAACGCCTTATGTAACCTCTCTAAATAATAAATACCAGTTTTTCGGCCCATGCCATGTGCTCTCAGCTTGACCTTAATATTTAAGTAGGTATACTGCAGACAGCTTACGCCCGAAAGCATTCATACTCAATAGCCGCATCACATAAGCACGTTTTCAAAATTCATTTAAAATATCATCCCCTTGATAAATGAAATAATAAATGATAAGAAAGTTGTGATAAATTATGATTGGCGAGTGCTTCTAAACTCGATGTATATGAGAGAGGACTGGAGTCTCATTAATAAAATGATGTCGAGTTCAAAGTCGCTTAATTGCTTTTGGAGTTGTCTGATATTAAGTTGGAGTGGTCGCTCTCTAAAGTTAAGGTAACGTTAGTAGAGGTAAGAGATCGTCACAAATATCACGTGTAATGGAATGTAGTGTGAAACAAAATGTTCTGTGTGGCCATAGCGTGTTATAGTCTAGCTTGCTAATAATTTGAGATTTAGATGTGTATTAGAGTCGATATTTATTTTTATATAGAAATCTTTATCACATGGAGAGTGTAATTTTGTTGATGAAATTTTGTAGTTGCTATAGTTATCGCGTGGATCCTATCTGTACCTAGAGTGATTTAGTTTAGTCTACTGACTTGTGCATTTCTCTAACATCAATGGAAAGATTAGAAATATGCTGTATACATATTTGAATGTCGTTTGTATGTCGATACGTAACGAAATGTACAATGAGACGCTATCGACGGGCGAGCCGATCGCACAGATCACAGAGATCACGCCGATCACATCGGGGCACCGACAGGCGTGGTGTGGTTCTTGTTGTTGTGTTGTTTTATCCTCGTTTTAAGCAATTATTTTATTCAACATTTATAAACAATATAATTATACAGTTTGCATTTTGTTTTTAGTTTTTTTAAGGACCAATGTAATTTCTAACTTAAAAACTTTGATTGGTGGTTCTCCGCATGAGCATAATAACAACATTCGACTATTTTACTTAATATATATACATATTTTTAATTTTATTTAATTTTTAGGTAGGTAGGTCCAACAAATTCTTTCAAATTTTTATTGTTAAATTAGAAATAGAATGTTGTAGTAGATAACCAATTGAGACATGCGTTCACACTCACACACTGGAGATCAAATTGTTTTAATTATTTTATTTATTATAAAAATATGCATTATAGCTTTTAATATCATAGTAGATATTTTTTAACAAAATAATTTTCAAATCCATGTGATACAAATGTGTAACAGAGATGTGAAGATTATGAATATTACTAGATAGGTAGGTTTAATAAATTTTAAATTCCATTCAATAGCATACGTGTTTTATTTGTTGCCCCCCATGTATTACACACTGATATTTTGAGGGGCTCGTAGCAACGTGGCTAACGCGCAGATCGGTCGATTTGCGAGGTTAAGCCGTGCTCGCCGCGGTCAGTCTTGTGAAACTCCACCGCGCTTCGGAAGGCACGTTAAGCCGTTGGTCCTGCGCCTGATCTCTTTCCGGTCGTATCGGTCTACCGTCCCATCGGACTATGAGAGTGAGGGAATAGGGAGTGCACCTGTGTTTGCGCGCATACTTGCGCACAATAATATCTCCTGAGTAGTTGGCTAGTCTCAGATGAGATCGGCCGGCGTGACCGAAATTCGGTCAGGAGAAATTATTACACAATAATAAATAAAACAAGGAATGAGTTCTGGTTCTTTAATAAATAAGTTGACAATTTTGCATTGCTTTAAACTAAATGTTGATGAAAAAACACATTATTTAGTAACATACGTGCACGTAGCGTTTAATATTGTTAATCTCGTCTCGTAAAGTTCTTATTACAATTTATTTTGTTATATTTTTTGTCTTGGGCCGAAAATACCCCTTAAATCCAAATACATATTATTTTCTTAAAGTAAATATAATATAATCAAGAAACATTACGAGAAAAGTGCGTATCATAAAAGAAATATTTTCAGAATAAACGAAGGTACTTCATAAATTAAGATAAGGTTACGTTTGACGTCGAGCTATGCTGTGCCATCAACTAGACCGCACAATTAAAACTTCTTTCGTGGTACGCACTATTATAATATTATATTCCTCAACTACGGCAAGAGTCAAAGGTGCATCTCATTTTAAATAAAATGTATAAGAGGTCAATTAGGCACTTCTACTTGTCCGATAAAAACTATCTCATTTGTAACTATAATATCACGCGACTCATTGTTCCTATCGTTAAATTACAACAAGCTACTTTAGATGAGTGCCATAAATATTTGGCTTAATAGTTCTTACAATCGTCAACAAAAAAGTTAAGACCAATAATTTTTTTTGAAGGGCAATACATTGTGTACCTTGATTTTTACATACTTGCAATATTACATTTTGTATGAAGTTAATTAAAACAATATCAACCCTATTTTAAGGATGGTAAGTAAAAATTAATTAGTGTTAGAATTTGAACAGATTGAACAAAAATCGGATATTTTTTATACATAAAATGTTATCTAGCTTGCAGTACATTAGATATATAACACAACATCTATCATCTATGACACTAATTGTATACACACTGATTTATTGGTTGCTTTGTGGGTGCCATTACACAACTAAATAAATTAACATACAGATATATTGTGGATAAAAATTAAAAAGTAAAGCTGAAAAATGCATCAGACAATATTTCGGGGTAACACAATTAGTAAAGGAAACTTGAGTGTTACCTCGTTGATCAATACTGACGTATTAAATTTATGTTTAAAATACATACTTATGTGTCTATTTTTAGAGATTCCAATAAAGTCGGAGCGTTTTAATAAGAGATATATTATTTCGAACCTAAACAAATCTCACAAATACTGGCAAGTTGAATTTCATTGTAATAGTCATCATCATCATAAGACTTGACAGTTGTTACAAATTATCGAATCATTAAATTACTTAAAGATTACGAATGTATGTTTATGATAAATATTTGGAAATACATTCTTATTAAGACAAATCTGTTCTTGATGAATAAATATAGGTGAAGGGATATTGAGGGTTGTTGTTACTTTACTAATAAAGGACGGATATGATGTAAAGTCAAAAATAGCTGCCGAATACATAAGCGTTCTTAAATAAACTTACTTCATCAACCATTACATTAGAAACATCAATTACATGCGTGACCGTGTGTAATAATATAGAAATTGGTGAAAACAGTGTTAAGAAAATTAACGATTATATGAAGGAAGAATGGCATGGAAACTAATTTGTTGGCTCCAAACTGTTAAATAACAATTACAGTACTCACATCATATTCCTAATTTACAGACAGGATGTATCGTTTAAATAAAACCTATTACTTTGGAATAAGAGCAGGGGCGGCGCGGGCAGCCGACCCACGTGACATATTCAGAATTACGCGTCTATTATATCAGATTCCTATACAGATTTCGTTGTATTGTGCATCAGTATAACAAAAACGTGGTATATCCTAACAACTATGTAATATTTTAAACTTAGAATATGAGCAAATGCCGCTACGTTGACCGTACATCTGGCAACACTAATCTTACCCTACGTTAAACGATTTAGCAAATTATATTATATTTCAACACGGTGTATAATAGGCCCGATAGTATATTAAAATATTTTCTTTACGCAATTACACGTATTTATATATCTAATTGTTTTAGAATCTAGAAGAGAGCTTCAACCTACTTATAATAGATAACTATATTACAATACGTCTTTAAGAAAGTTACTCGGTAGCGAGCTGCAAACGATGCATTTTGAAGTAATGTCTTAATTATTAATTCTCAAGAAACTATTTATAAAACCACCTAGATATATGTGGTGTGTTTACAAAGTTTTGAGTTAAGATATTAGAATGTTTCTTTTTTCAAACCATTTGTACCACTGTTGCTTTAGAACATTGGCCAACTTCAAATTTTATGAAATATCTACAAATTATAAAAAGCGTCGCTGACAGCTTGCTACTGACTCAACGCTCATTGTAATTCAAAGGCATCAAGCAATATTTACATTTCAACTGACAACACCACGAAAAATGTTCTTTGGTAAAATCAGAGAGTAGAGTTCTGTGCATGTTGGTAACAATACATTCAACTTATAAAATAGCTTGTTCTATAAAAATAGGATTAAAAAGTATTTAACGTTTATAATGATAAAAGTATATACTGCGTGGATTATAATTACTATAGCTAAACATAATTTTTCTTGGTCTGTTTTTTTTAGAACTTAATTTTTATTTTGCCAAGACTTTCAAGTAGTCTGACGAAACGTTTTAAGTATCTTTAATACTTTATTTATTGATAATTTACGCAAAATCTTGTCTTGACTCATTCAGACATACCTGCGTCACTTGCTCTGCCCCAAACACATTTGTATTACAGTTGAATCGTGAAAAGAAGTGTTTATTCAGGCAGAAACACTTCTCTCGCTTAAAAACTTCATAATAATGCAACAAGATGTCATACGAATTTCATTTTTTTTAATTACTTAAGGTCTAATATATATTTACCGTATTGCAAGACTAAATGATAAAAAAAATTGTTACATAAATCCTAATATAAAGTTTAAGAATAATGATTGATTTTGCATTTCATTAGATGTGACTATCAAAGCTCCGTTAGCGAGCCACGTTAAACTAAACTCTAAATACGACCTAACCTAAATAAAGCTTAGGCCTCGTCCAATTTAGAAACTTTTATCAATTCACTCACGATACACGTATACCGAATTATCGACCCTAACTCAATGCATGAAGGTCGTAAATAGAATGAGGTAGGTGCGAAATATTACCTTTTACCTCGCGTTTTTCTTTATGATAAAAATGCTTGCGTGTCAATTGTTTCATCGTGGACGAGGCTTTACAGTCATAGTCTTAACGTAATACAAGTATTTAAACACTACGTATGGCTTGCGTAGACTGGCGGACAGGACGGCAGAGGTATTTAAAAATATCAAGTGAATTCAATACTTAGCCAATCGCAATAAGGTGTATATTTCAATGCTCCGCTTTAACCGCCGCATCTGCACTGCGATGCTTCGAGGTCGATCACCGAGCATTGAAATATATTCCTTATTTCGATCGGATAAGAATTAAATTCAATTGATAAATTTTAGATTTCTCTGCTGTCCAGTCCGCCAGTCTGCACAGGCCAGACGCTTGACGACCTGATTGGCGCAGTGGCTAAGCGATTAGACTGCTGCGCTAAGGGTTGCGGGTTCGATCCCGCGCGGGGCAAAAATTTGTGAGATCCACATTTGATTGTCCCGAGTCTGGATGTTTGTGTATGTGATATTTCATGTTTGTGAAACGCACCCACGATACAGGAGAAATTCCTAGTGTGGGGCGACGTTTTTCTTATAAAAAAAAAAATAAAAAAAATAAGGTTATGTTGGATGGGAATTTCGGTCATTCGGCACAGGAAAAAAGTCTCTTTAGCAATCAATAACTACATTATTACGCGTGTATTCCGTGTCAAACAATAAAAAGGAGATAAATACTTGATATAAGGTTAACGAAAACACCTGTATTACCAAGACATAATGTTAATTATTCATCATCTTAAGATCATTTAACAAGATAAGTGTAATTAAATAGGGATGAGGATTTTAGATGTGATCAATATTGAATCCAATACTGTTCGAAGAAGAATAGTTAATATATTATATTCTTTGGATAAAAACGAAGTTAACCTTAATTTCGATTTATCTAAACATAGTTGCAATCTGTTGTATCGACCAATGGCTCATTAAATATAAAAAGGAGGTTTCTATCTGTTTTTCTGAGCCACTACTCTTTCTGTAAGAAACGACAGTTGAAATAGTTTTCCGGCAGAAATTTTAAGATATTTTGTGCGCTCATTGGCTCAGTCTTTGACAAATGCACATAATTGACTCACTGCGTTCCCGGCCGATATTATTATTTCATTCCTCAACTGCCTTTACTAAAGTATTCTACGACACGTAAAAGGAAAACCTATTTCTATATTAGGAAAAGCTGTTTTCAATTTTTTCAAGTGCCGCGTCTATTGGCACTCCAGTAAACTGACTCGAATGCCGTGACGGCATGCCGTGATGCCCCCACTTTGCCGCCGCTCTTGACTCCTTTGTGTGTGCACGCGCGTTATTCACTTTGACGTTTCACATCTGCCGGGCGTCCCGTGACGGACAACTTTTTTAAAATATTAATCTTTGTATTGTTAGGGCTGTCAACCATCAAAGTAAAACTTTAAATTGTTATTTGTGACGCGATTTGTTCAATGTTTATAACATTTATGATTTATTTTACTGAAACGCTGTAATTGCATTATAAGTTATATATTATAATATATTTGCCGTATCCATTAATTTGTATTTACAATATATATTAGAATGCTAAGATTCGTACTACGATATCTATTCTAGGCACTATTAGTCGTATATTACAAATGCGTTGAATTAAAGAGCGGATTGTTTGCACAAACAGCGTTAGAGGATAGTTACATACCACAGGCGACACTTTTGTAGGTAATTCTCGTAAAATTTACACAAAATTTGAGTCTAATCCCAATATTGTATCGTTAAAAATGACATAATGTAAATGAGAAATGTGTATGATGTACGGAAATAAGGAGACTTGTTTGAAATTAAGGTTTAAAATTACGAGAATCACCCTACTGGTGTGATAAATTTATTTCTGAACTTAGTAGCTACATCAAAGGGCAGTAACACTTTGAATTTGTTTCACACCTACATTGCTATATGGCTTAGAATATCGCTGCCTCAGTGCATTGCGCATGCGCGAGTGAAGTCAGACCACTCAGAAAATTAAACACTTCAGTCGTCTATCGTGCCACGTTGCTCTAAGATCAGATCATTTGAAGAAACTAAAGTAAACGTTCGTCGTTACATTATTTAGTAAGCGATCATTCACCCGATTTCATTTATTTAATTTAACTTCGAAAAATTATTTTATCTATGACGCCAATAAACAAAACTAAAAAGATTAAGTTAGTAATCTCAAACAGCTTATAACCTCTATAGATTTAAATAAACGATTCTAAAAAGTTTGCGACTTAAGGTAGGTACTTATAGTATGAATAATGGACAACTATGATACTTCCACCTGGATTGAAGCTGGTTAAATATTGACCGTAAATAAAGGCAATGGGTCCACCCCCACAAGGTCAATGACCGGGTAAAGGTAGCAGGAATCCGCCCAAAATTAAGACCCCAGACTCGTTCGACGGCGTCTAGTGATGTCGACTCAACGGTACAGCCGCCTAATCAAGTGGCTAGGCGATTAGAATTGTGAATGAGGTTGTCATAATGTCCTCGGGGCTGGCCAGGTCGGCGCGCAGGCGCACGCCGCGCCCCGTCAGCGTCCAGCGTGTGTGTGTGTGTGTGTGGGGGGGGGGGGGGGGATGTTCAGACGGACATGCCGTGCGCGCGCTTGTTGTCGAGCGTGACGTCATCGGGGCTGGCCAGGTCGGCACGCAGGCGCACGCCGCGCCCCGTCAGCGTCCAGCGTGTGTGTGTGGGGGGGGGGGGGGGGATGTTCAGACGGACATGCCGTGCGCGCGCTTGTTGTCGAGCGTGACGTCCTCGGGGCTGGCCAGGTCGGCGCGCAGGCGCACGCCGCGCCCCGTCAGCGTCCAGCGTGTGTGTGTGGGGGGGGGGGGGGGGGTGTTCAGACGGACATGCCGTGCGCGCGCTTGTTGTCGAGCGTGACGTCCTCGGGGCTGGCCAGGTCGGCGCGCAGGCGCACGCCGCGCCCCGTCAGCGTCCAGCGTGTGTGTGTGGGGGGGGGGGGGGGGATGTTCAGACGGACATGCCGTGCGCGCGCTTGTTGTCGAGCGTGACGTCCTCGGGGCTGGCCAGGTCGGCGCGCAGGCGCACGCCGCGCCCCGTCAGCGTCCAGCGTGTGTGTGTGTGTGGGGGGGGGGGGGGGGGGGTGTTCAGACGGACATGCCGTGCGCGCGCTTGTTGTCGAGCGTGACGTCCTCGGGGCTGGCCAGGTCGGCGCGCAGGCGCACGCCGCGCCCCGTCAGCGTCCAGCGTGTGTGTGGGGGGGGGGGGGATGTTCAGACGGACGTGCCGTGCGCGCGCTCGGTGTCGAGCGTGACGTCCTCGGGGCTAGCCAGGTCGGCGCGCAGGCGCACGCCGCGCCCCGTCAGCGTCCAGCGACACGCCGCGCCGCCCGTCACCCTGACACATGGAACATTTATCTTGCTACATCTATGTGGCATCAGGCACGCCTATTGGGACCTATAACATCACTGGCGAAAAGTTGGTGTACTGCCCCCTAACTATGAACTCTTAAAACAGGGCAGTTTACGATGTGGAAGCGAGACGCCGCTATATCGGGGCATACAAGCATGCTATGTTTATGTATATTGTTTTATGTCGTAAGGCATTAGTGACCGTTTTACAGCCTAGGAGGTAACTTTCGGTAGCGGTGAAAGGAGATAGTCGAAGTGTGAACATACCTGCACAGCGAGTCTTCGGCCAGCGGCGCGGGGTGCGGGGGCAGGTCGGCGGGGGCGTCGTCGTCGTCGGGCGAGCCGTCGCTGGCCGAGCTCGAGCCGGCCGAGCTGCCGCCGCCGCGGTAGCGCTCCACTTCATCTAAAAATAGTAATAACAAACTAAATAATAACAGCCTATGACCGCTCCACTGCAGAGCAACAGCCTCTTCTCGTATGGAGAAGTATTGATTATTGATCATCATGCTAGCTCACTGCGGTTTGGTAATAATGTAATGACAAAATTATAAAGTAATATTTTCGTTAGGAGCCACCTGGAGTATGCGTCCCAAATTTGGAACCCCCGCTATCACAAATACATAGACCGTATCGAGAATGTCCAAAAGAGGTTCATAAGATATTTATGTTTTCACCAAAAAAATTCATACAGTTCAACAAACTACTATAGCCTATGTAAAAGGTTTCATTTACTACCCCTGGTTAACCGTCGGGATATCAGTGATTGCGTTCTTTTATTAAAGATTCTCAACAACGACATTGATAGCCCGGAGCTGTTATCTAAAATTCGTATTAACGTTCCACGACTGTCAGCCAGGTTTAATCCACCATTATGTATACCATTCGCTTCGTCTAATTATAGGCAAAATACGTACATTGTGCGCGCAATCAGACTATTTAACAAAGTGTGTAGACGGCGCGATATTGATCCCTCTATGACAAGTGTATCCTCCGTCAGAAGATACTTAAGTTCTACGTTTTTGTTTTGTGTCTTAACTATTACTTTTGTTTTTGTAGTCTCTAATGTATTTGTATACTTAGTTCACGGATATATATAGATATATACTGTTTATTATACGTGAAGACTTGTAATTGGCTGTCTGTTTACTATTTAGATAATTACTCTGTTTGCTTTAGCTGTTAGTCTTCCAAAGTTATAAATAAATAAATAAATATAACAATGGCGTCATTAAGTACACAACAGTTTCTCATTATAGGAGTGTTTATTACCGTCACCCCGTTTGTCGTCGCAGTCCGGGGCGTCCTCCAAGCTCCTGAGTATCTCCGCGCAGAGCTCCGAGTCAAGCGGAACCGGGTTGTCTGACTCCCTATAAATAATAAACAAACTGGTAATTTAAATCCTATTAGTTGGTGCTACGACCCCTGTATTTATAGTCTAGGCATCCATGATCTAATATGTTGTATGTCAGTTTCGCTTAAGTTCCAATTAAGAGAGTTTACCCAGTCGCGAGCTGATAGCGGCGCTTTTCAAAAATAAGTGATTGATATTTAAAAATTACGATCTGTAATTTTTACATATACATAATTTTTAACCGACTTAAAAAAATGAGTGTGTGGGTACCGGTTATGCAGCACGAGCGCGACGGCGGCGGGGTGCGGTACAGGCGGGTGTAGCGGCGCGCGCGGGCTGAATGCGCTCGCCTCCAGCGTCGGCGCCGACACGCGGGGCAGCGCGCTGCCGCCCCACTCGCACCATACACCCGACGCTGTTGTAACACAGGATAACATTATTATTACTAGCAAGCCCAGTAGCCCTGGTCCTGGCCTGAAAAAAATATCTGGGTCCTGATAGCAACACCATCTATAGCGTCCGAGTTTAAATCTAACCCATCCGGGGACACACTCCAATCTAGGGTTGGGCGAGGCGGTGTCTCGCCCACACCGCGCAGCCCACACACGCTCGGCGTCGCCCCGCTGTAGTGTGTGATACGTACGCGTGGCGGCGCCCCAGTCGTCGCGCTCGGCGAGCACGTCGGGCGGGGCGGTGTCTCGCCCACACCGCGCAGCCCACACACGCTCGGCGTCGCCCCGCTGTAGTGTGTGATACGTACGCGTGGCGGCGCCCCAGTCGTCGCGCTCGGCGAGCACGTCGGGCGGGGCGGTGTCTCGCCCACACCGCGCAGCCCACACACGCTCGGCGTCGCCCCGCTGTAGTGTGTGATACGTACGCGTGGCGGCGCCCCAGTCGTCGCGCTCGGCGAGCACGTCGGGCGGGGCGGTGTCTCGCCCACACCGCGCAGCCCACACACGCTCGGCGTCGCCCCGCTGTAGTGTGTGATACGTACGCGTGGCGGCGCCCCAGTCGTCGCGCTCGGCGAGCACGTCGGGCGGGGCGGTGTCTCGCCCACACCGCGCAGCCCACACACGCTCGGCGTCGCCCCGCTCTAGCGGCAGCCGCGCCTCGTCCGCTTCTAATGCGACCAACACCTCCGCGTCGAACACCTGACAAGTACAAAGTATAATTTTATTAAGAAGCAGATTCAGCACGCGGCTTTATCTACATGGATTTTTTTATATGACTTTTACGGGATTTAAGTAGCGTATATTCATTAGAGGTTGATTTTTTGTTGAAAATGCCAAACTTAATAAAACAAAGTGTATGCATACCTCGACAAGCGTGTTAGCGGCGAGCGCGTGCCAGTCGGGCGCGTCGAGCCCCCGCGCCGCCCACCAGTCGTCAGCCCGCGCCGCACCGCCGCACGCGCGCGCCAGCTCCTGCGCGCACGCCTGCACCGCGCGCTGCACGACCATGGAACATTACTCATTAGTAAAGGCCGATCAAAATAGACTTCTCTTATTACGTTAAAATACTGGTAGGTATATGAACTGCAACTTACCCTTAGATCGTGTGACGTCATGCGGACACGCGCGCGCGCCGCGTCACTGAGACCGAGAGCGAGCTCGCGCCGGCGCGTGCTCGCCTTTTCCCGCAGTGACGCCGTTAGAGAACTGCATTCCTTCTCCAACTGCTTATACGAGCCCGACTAAAAAATATAAAACAAATTGAGAACATCATAACATGAAATGACAAATTATAATAAAAAATATCGATATTATTATCGATATCTTGATTCGAATCGTTTTGTGCTTATACATCCAAATTTGTCTAACCTTAGATATTTGCACAGAGAAGGGTCCGAAGCAGGCCTGCACGAAGTGTTCGTAGTCCCTGAGCGGTCGCTCTATCGCGTGTTCAACCTCAGTGACCCACGTCGCGAGAGCATCAATTTCGGCGCGAGCGCATACCGCTGCTAACGCTTGACCACTCCTGGACGCAAAAAATCACATAACATGTCATGTTGAAATTGAACTATAAATTAAAATGTTTGTACAATTTTACCATTATAACTTTCGTGTTTCCTGTATTATTTAATAGTTTCATCTCAGAATAAGGGCTCTGTTCGCGTCCAGAACTATTCAGAGCAGAATAAACACGTGAATAAAAGCGTATAATAATAATAGTAGGTTGTAGTACAGACGTGATCTGGTAGTAGGTGCGCGTGTGCAGGCCGGGCCCGCGCACGCGGCGGCAGAAGGCGGAGTCGTGCGCGGGCACGCGCGCGCCCCGCGCCAGCACGCCGCGCCACGCCGCGCGCTCCCACGCGCCGCGCAGCGCCCACCACGCCGCGCCGCCTGACGTGCGGGACAATACTATTTAATCTTTGAGCGCCACGGCCATAGATAGAAAACAAAGGTTTCGTGCCCTCCACGCTACGATTATATTAAAAGACAATATCTAATCGTAACATTTATTACGATTATTGTTTTTTATAACATTACACAAGACTGATTGGCAAGATATTGACTAATAATACAGTTATGGCGTGAAGAGCACGGAAACGTTTGTCTTCTATACACGTCGTGGCGCCTAAAAGGTTAATACATCCAGTACTGAAAAAATTACTTATAGCCCCCATAACCTCACCCTGTCACTCATAAACGAGGATCATACCGGCTTTAACTAATCCTCGTATTAAGTCTATTGACATCGTAATTCTTTGATATGCAAACGACAGTGTAAGATACAATTTAATCCTTGGTATAAAATTGCACATTTGAATAAGGGGGTTAAAGCAGGACAGTTTACGTTGTGGAAGCGAGACGCCGCATTAAACTGGATGTAGCGGAATGTCGCTACTTCATAAACGAGATCTATTGACATTTCTATTCTTTCATATGCAAACGACAACGACAGGTATAATTTAATCCTTGGTTTAAAATTGTGACATTTTTTATGAATAAGGAGGATAATGTTGTGGGGTACTTTAACGGTGACATCCCCTAAATATACCTGGGCAATATCTTGACAGAAGCCATAAAACATAGAAAGGTAAATGGTGTCATTACCCACGAGCAGCAGCAGCGCGCCCAGCGGGCACAGCACGAGCGCCACCAGCAGCGCGGCCAGCGGCTGCAGCACGCCCAGCACGCCCAGCCGCCACACCACCACCTCCAGCAGCACGAACCATCTGCACACAAACACCTTCCATTACGAACAACTACGTAAAACGGGGTGGCTCGAAACTCAAGGGGGAATATAAATAAAACATTGGAACTGATTTTATAGTAAAAACAGCATAGATTGTAACCAGTAAGGACCCCATACTTTAAATCGTATTAAAGACAACAATCTAGCGTAATTTTTGACGGCTAATTGTATTAATTTAATGTCAAAATCAATTCCAAAAATTTGTTTCTGTTCACACTTACACACACACGTACGTATCGCCCACAACCTCAATAATTTTCCGGGATAAAAAACCTATGTATTAATTCAGGTAAAAAATTACGAACTTGGCGAACACGCTGCCGTATCTAGATCTGTGTGTGAAAATTCATCTAAATTCGTTCAGCCATTTTTCGTGGTTGAGTAACAAACATCCTTATCATTTTTCCTATAGTTTTTTTATATTAATTGGATTGCTAAAGAGAGCAACAGTTCTATCACCTGTTGAGCTTATCGGGGTCCGGGCAGTCGACGTCATACACCAAGGCGTTGGAGGCGTGCAGCGCGAGCGCGAGCGGCGGCAGCCACAGCGGCGCGGCCAACGCGAGCAGTGCGCACGCGCAGCACGCCGCCAGCGCCACCACGGGGAAGCCCAGCAGCAGGCCGGCAGAGCCCACGCCCCCCACAACGCCATAGTTCCACACGCGGTTCGCCTGGCGGCTCAGGCCTTTGCCCAGAAGCCCTATAGAGATATAAACTGTTGTTAGTACTTTTTAAACTTTCGCGCAATAAAATTATATTGAAAGTATATTTTAGGTCTTTACACGCAGAGAAAAATATCAAAATAATTATATTACTTAATTATGATGGCCCCGACGATTCGATTAAATTATATTGATCGTGAAAGGAGAAGTCCAGTCTCTTCGTGACCACGCTCAATACCAAACAACATGTTGTAAAGACAGTTGTGACGTCAGAGTCTACGTGTTATCCTAATCGTACGTCACCTGTGTCGGGCTCGGTCTCGAAGCGCGTCCTCTCCTTAGACACGTGCCGCCATAGAGTGAGCAGACGCGACCACATCGTCTGCGTCTCACTACTGCGCTTCGGAAATAGTGTGCCGTTCACCTGACACACAAAGAAGATGATTAACTTAGCTTTACCCACCAGTATATTAAAAAAAAACTTATTTTTTCTAATGTTACTGTAATATATTATTATTTAAGTCCTGTAAGTTACATGATGTACGTACCTGCGAAAGCTCGTAGTCAGGCACGAAGGGTTTGATGCACAGCAGGGTGCGCAGTGACACCACAGAACACCACGGAACCAGCACGCCCAGCACAAACATTATGTTCCAACACCAGCACCATGTCCTGTACGAACAAGGCTCCATAAATATAATGTATGTATATTTATATCTCAAGTTTTTAAATATTATAACATAATTATATGGACCACAGTGTAGTACAGTGTGGTCGAGTCTCTTATGGTCCGCAGTGTAGTACAGTGCGGAGGAGTCTCTTTTGGACCACAGTGTAGTTCAGTGTGGTGGAGTCACTAATGGATCACAGTGCAGTACAGTGTGGCGGCATCTCTTGTGGAACACAGTGTAGTACAGTGTGGTGGAGTCTCTTTTGGACCACAGTGTAGATCAGTGTGGTGGAGACACTTGTGGATCACAGTGTAGTACAGTGTGGTGGCGACTCTTGGGGATTATAGTTTCGTAGTACAGTGTGGTCGAGTCTCTTGTGGACCATAGTGTTGTGTACCTGTGCGCGAGATTGAGCAGCCGCCAGCCGGGCCAGCGCGTGGTGGTGACGCGCTGCGTGTCGCGGTGCACGAGGAACACGGGCTGCGACGGGTCGGAGCGCGGCGTGACGATGGAGGTGGCGCGCGCCGACAGCACGGTGGGCACGCGCTCGCGCCGCCCGCGGAAGTGCCGCACCACCACCCACTGCGCCGGCCGCCAGATGCGCGACGCCCACGTGAACGAGCGCGTCGGGGACACCGCGCTGCGCAGCTCCTGCGCAGCACACGCCGTTAGGCTACCGAAATGTGGTCTCCACCGCGACAGACGCGCGCGGCGAATGACTCAATATGCGTCGTACACTGCCACATGACATCGAGTGTCCCTGTCACGTGACTTTTGTCGCATCGGTCGCGCGTTAGTCGCGTATGACAGCGATCGCGACCACTACCCAAAAAATTTCACGTTTAAATCTCTCTCTTTGCTCTATATTACAGATTTTGGATGACAGATCCTTTGTATTTCGTCGTTTATAACAGAGAGAACTGAACTAAGTACCAAATACAGGTTTTTCTAAAATTAAAAGCTTACATTTACAACTTTACTATGTTATTACTTACTACTTATAAAATTATATACAATAATAGCTCCCCTACCTTCATAAGCAGCGGTTCTCTATCTCTAAGGAAGGCGAGGTCTCTAAGCAGGAAGTATCGGTGCTGGTGCAACTTGTGCGCTTGCATCGCTGCAGCCGCGTCCTCCATGGGCGTCCAGCGCAGCTCGTTCTGTAGCCGCAGCGATGCAGCCGCTAGCCTTTCCTTGCGCCACGCGTCAGCTCGTGATAATATGGGATGTGCCGCACATATACGTGCTTCCGCTGTCGCTAAACTAGCTTCTAGTTTTCGGCGGACACCTTCTTCAGCCCTGTGTAAAGGTATGATTGTAAAAGAAAGGCAAAGGAATGTCTTTGCCCTGCAGTTAAGCTGAAATTTTGAATTTCTGTTAAAATTCTGGCGTGGCAAGATTTGTGTCTAGTTTTTTTACTCGTATATTTTACGAGTCGAGCTTGAATTCAAAATAAGACTCTCGATTTCAAGTAAACTAAATCTCGCTGTAGATTAAGTATAATATCACAAACAATTCATCAAAATATACCTACAGATAAGAAACTAAAAATATTTTTTATAGTCATAACAACAATGTATTAGTAGTCAATGTCTAGGAGGACAGTATACCTGGTGACGATGGCGAAGGCCCTGAGCTGCGCGGCCAGCAGGCCCGGCACGTCGGGCCCCAGCGCCGCCAGCGGCTCGCTGGCCAGCACCGCCTGGCACACGCGCGACACGTACTCGCGCATCGCCGCCTCGCGCACCTCCTGGCACGGAGATATCCGTAGGGAAGAATAGTATAGTGCGGTCATGGTACAAGACAAGCATAACATAAAACTCATTTATTCAAATTAGACTGACTATTAGTGAAACTTTTTGAACGTCAGATAAGTTAGTAAAATTTTATTTGTTTAAACATGGTGTAGGTACATGGCACACACCGATGACTGTATTATGAATTAGTTATCAGATGCTAAAAACGGTGAAGGAAATCATCGTGAGGAAACCGGCACTCCTGAGAGATTTTTTAACGGTGTGTAAAGCCATATCTGAGGCCTACAAGCGGTTTAAACTCTGACACTAGGCTGTATCATCAACCATAAGATAACATGAAGAAGCGAGGAACCCTGGGTGACTCTGATGAATTAATTCATTTGAAATGAGCTGTTACTTTGAAAAGGTCTTGCTTATTTTTAAATTATTTTTTGCTCTTGTTATTAATCGTTTCTGACCTCCTCAATATCCTTCATGGGCATCTTCTGGCTGGCGAGCTGCGCGGCGCGGCGCTCCCTGAAGTGCAGGAACCAGCCGCGCGACTCCCGCTCCAGGAGGGCCTGCAGCGTGGCCGCCGCGCGCCGCACCAGCTCGCGCCGGTACAGGCGCAAGTCCACCTGCAGGACAAACATTATTGTTTAAATCATACTACCAGTATCAGGTGATTATGCGAGCCTGGTTCTATACCAAAATGTGATTACGTGTTCTTTGTCGCTTTGATTTCAAGTTCCCTTCCATCTTCCAGAAAATGGTGAACTATCAAAGAATTCAGTAAAAACTCATACATAAACGATAGTAACAAGACTAAAAGGTACAAAAGAAGGCAGGACTTACTAGGTAAGTCGTCAAAGAGATTTAAGGTCGCTTGTATGTCTCCTAATACAATTCTTTGAAAGTTTTTTTTTTGTGTTAATGACAAATTAAGAAACCTCTTGTTTTCAATATAATTTTATTCTGAATATTTTGTTAATAGTACTTATATTGTAGGAAGTCATGTACCTGCGTGCGCTGTGGTGTGGTGTAGAGACAGGGCACTGGGGGCGGCGGGCGTGGAGGCTCGCGCGCGTCCGTCTTCTCTGCGGCTGCGCGACGCATCGCCCGCGTCACCCACGCCGCTAGCGCCGCTATGTCCTCCTGGTGCTCTGGCTATAGTCAATGATACAAAAACATAATTTATAAACCCACTTGATTGATACTTTGTGCATAAAATTAAGAAAACTTAATTTGCCTTGGGCATTTTCTACCAGTCAACTTCTGTCGACCCACTGTTAGGCCTCGTCAGATTCTATGTTAAATGTGTTAATTGCATAATAAGATGACGTCATAAAAAGTCGTCATCTTATCTGGTAACCTATCAACGGATGGTTTGACACTATTTAAATATCCAGGCTTTCCTGCATTCTATGGAATTTCGAAACAAGCAATTTTAAAGAAACACACAAAGATGGATGGATTGGCATAAATTAACTTGAATTTGTTTTAGAAGAACTTGTTTCATACCTTGCATATCAGTTCAGCTACCAAGTAACGTGACCTTTCCTCCCTGATCTTCTTTTCAAGGTCTCGTGCTTCAAGAGATGGCATGCCAAACCCCAAATCCAGCAGCCTTCAAAATACAACAATTATTATGTAAATGAGGAAAGAATTACCTACTATCAATGACTCTCACAAAGACTGCAACTATAACCTTTTTTATTTGAATCTACAAATCTTTAAACTACACAGGCAAGAGAAAAGGAACTCCATATCGTTAGAACATCATGGGAAAATTTAAGTTCAAAGAACGTAAATTGTTCTGCACGAAAGATTAGATTTTGTAAGGCTTGAAAAGAGTCGCACAGTCAACACAAACAAGCATTATGACAATAATCTTACCTATGTAACCCTTGCAGCAAAGACTTAGCGCCAGCGATGACAGAGAAAGGCTCATCGCGAAGCAGTCTATCACGCGCCACGACGACGATGAGAGCAAGTGCGCGCGCAACATGACAGTACAACTCCTCCCGCGCACGCGCACGTCCTCGCTGCAACCAGCCAGCCACGCGCCACACATGCGTTTGACCAGGGAAGTGGCGAGATGGGACTTCGAACTCGCTGTGTAGATACATAACATTTGTTAGATATAGCACATTACTGGACTACAATAAGGGTTTATCTATACAAAATAATCTATCATTCTGTCAAATTACTAACAACTTGACGAGTATTAAATCGTACGTTACTGCTTGTGCAAAAATGACATTGCCTGAGAGGCGGTATTAGTAACAGGTTTGCCCAAAATGCCACAATTACTAAATTAAATATCTAATTTATACAAATTCTAGTCATCAACTTGATTTCAACCTAAGTTAGACCTATAAGAATACTGCAGGCACTGCAGGTTGAAACACCTCACATAATACAACACGCCAACAAACTCAGACCATTGTCATATTTGTAAGAAAATAATTTTATTCATGCGACGGAACCTTTTAACTAAGCGTGTGACGTCAGCGAATTGAATTCTGAGTAGACATATTGTTACCATTTCGTCGATCAGACAATAAAGGAATGTTTGAAAAAGTTCCCTCACATATTTTGTGTTTTTTATATTATGGAGTTGGCTGTATATTTAGAATAATTTATGTAGTCTATACTTATATCTCGTCTCGAAATAAAAATAGAGTAAGTATACAGGTAGATGCGGTACTTTAAATTACCTTAAGATATATACTAAGTAACATTAGGATAAAAAACGACACAAACATAATACAGTATACAATATAAATCATATTATCAAGAACACGCTTAGCTTTTTAAATAAATTCTATTTAACATCCTGTATAAAAAAAAATCTTTGTACCAACTGTCAAAATATATTTTTTAAGAGTAGGTTTAGGAAAATTCTAATTATAAAAACTATAAATAATAGGATCATGAACTACTAAAATGGTAAAATGCATAGAATGCACTAATTTAATAATGATAGTACTGCACAGATAAACGTAATGCATTTCTAATGGACATGCTATGTAGGGGACGATGGCATTGGCTCCAATGTATCATAGTTTTATGAATGTTGGCCCAAGTATTGGCTGAATAAGCTCATACCTACACCTAATAAGCGTGATGCGAACAGTTAATGCCCGTAGCACTTACGGGTTGATGATACCACAGCACAGATTAAAAATGTACTCGTTAAGCGCGGTGATACAGGAGCGTACTCGGAAACCTTTTTGATTGTTTATAATAAACCTAACTTTAAAATACAGATTACAGATAGATTTCTTGTTGCGCAGTTTAATTCTAGTATATAAAACAATAAATTATGGATTTTATAATATAATTTATAATAAAGGAAAACAAATATTGCATATAATACATATTATATGTATACCTAAAAATATAAATAGTGTCCAAGATACCTGTTTTTGTTTTGTATCAAAAGTAACACACTGTATAGTGAATTTTATAAAAACAAAATAAAATAAAACTGCACATTGGAGCCAACGTCAAAAAATAATAAGCCACGTAAATATAGTAACATACATATAATATATATACAGGGCGACATACCCCCATTCACGTATCGATTCCAATTGCTTAGCGCTTAACTTCCTCGGCTTAAAAACTTTGTCCTTGTGCAAGCTTTATGAGAAAAAAATCATCTATATTGACCATTACACATATTAAATGCGAATATGACACACTATTGCTAGTGATTCTAAAAGTCATCTACGTCATACTAGGAATGATAAGACATAGTTCTAGAAACTTCTATTGATCAGAAGCTTTTGTTTTCTAGGCGGCAAAATCCAGTAATTATATTAGTGTCAAAAAAAATCGTATTTAAAGCGCTAAATAAGAAACAGTTTTATTTTGCACAAATCTTGGAATAATGTTTGTAGTTGGGCCTGCTAATATACAAAAATAACTGATATTATCGAAGTAATGTTTGAATTGTTATCAAAAATTATCGGCCGTACAAAATGTTATTTCGGCACGTAAACACGCGCCACTGAACATTGTCTTTCAATAGACCGCTACAATAAAAACACGTTTAGAGAATCTATCACAATATCCACGTCAGTCAAACTGATTGGTAACCGCAGTAAATTGTTACTACCGCACATGAGGGTGACTGCAATCTTCACATAACTTTAAAATCACTTATAAAAACAGATGATGATACATTCCGTTACAAATATAACAGTAAAAGCATAGATAAGACGACTGATTGGCGCTGTGACTGAATGTTTTGATTTCTTCGCTAAGGATCGCGAGATTCCTGCACGGGGCAAATGTTTGAGTGATCCGCTAATATTTGTTCCGGATCTGGGTGTTTGTGTATGTGATATTTCATGACTAAATGGGGCCACAGACAGTTCAGGACAAAATGCGTAGTATGAATCCGGTTACCGGCAAAAAAGGCCCTTTCATACCATAGAGTTAAATCTGCCATTTATATGTATTTAGAGATCAAGGAATCATCTGTTTAAAGTATTAATCTGTAGCGGGGGTATTTTAAATATAAAATAAGGCGTCGCAAATCCATCACTGCATGTGTTCGAGCTAATTAGGCTGATGGTTTTCGTCTGGGCGCTTAGCAAAGTAAAATTATTATAGCTGTAAGCTACCGTGGACGCCTGGGCGCATAACGCAGTAAAATTTCTACAGCTGCTAGCTACTAAGGTCTCGCTAAATTGCCCAGTGAAGGCGAATATTCCCTCCCTTAAAACTAACTGCAGTGGACTTAAAAAGGTCGGACGTAATGTATATTAAGAGGCAAAGATATTTCTATACTAAAAACTTTTATATCTTTTATCAATGCCCTTTGACGGTTGTATCTTCCAAGGTTTATATTGTCGTCTTCTGAGGTTAAGATTATAAAGAAAGATAGCGAATTTGATGAATCCCGCTAAATGCACCTAGTTATTCAAATTCAGCATTTGAATGATTTTCAGATAAACCATAGGCTGTATTATCTATTAGATAGGGATTGAACCCAGGTCAAGCCGGGTCTGATCACTAGTATCTTATAAATGTCACAACCGTACACACTCATACACCTATCTACATAGTAAGCGTCAACATGATACTGTGGAGCGGCAGCCGGCAAGTCCACTTCGGATAGAGTTACATAGATATAATTAACTGTATTAATTGAATAGGCGTCCTGACAATGTGGAGGTGTTATGTGTCCAGTTCACTGTTTCATACGTAATACCTGCCTGTATTTACGTACGTGTGTACGTTTGCAGTTTCTAGAAATTGGTCTTTGTAGAGATTTGTAATTCTTTTTTTAGCGAATATATAAGCGGTTCCTATTGGCGGTTTGAGGTGCAAGTAGGTGATGTTACCTACTCAAGTGCTTGTGGCGCACCCTGGAAAGTCAACCTCGCTATCATCCTCTCCGACTGACAAATATCTACACTACGGCAGGACCCGTGTAATGACAATTAATTAGCACATTAGCCGATACCAAGAAGGAGCTGTTTTTTATATTCTGTTAAAAAGTTTAAACAGCACCTACTTTAACCATCTACGGGACGGGCTTGATCTGGTGTAGAAGCCATAGCTATTCATTCACCTTTGTTCTCATTATGTAATTTAAGCACATTGAGAAACCATTGTGTCTTTAATTTTGTAGTTCAGTTAATCAATTATTCTTTTTCGACCACAATTATCCCAATTTCTGTTAAAAAGTTAAAACATTACTCTAGCATTTGTTCCGTTTAATACGAAAAGAATTTGGTCTGTAAACAGACTACCAAGAAATAAGAATAAAGCTACCGTTATTTACTAAGATAATAGCATTGTCACATAAAGACATTGCAGAAATTCTAATATGAAACAGTTAAAATAGAACCGTCATACAATTTATCGATAAATTACTGTCTATGAATCACATCTGGACGCATCCGAACAATATATTAACATAATAACTAATAATAGCTTTGTTTTTTTCATCTTCGAGCACATGAGTTACATTTGGTTAAGCGCCGATGTTAAAACAAAAGAAAGTGCAATATAATGTCGTGGGACACAATTGTACACTTCGGGCCAAACACTGTATCGCTCTCATACGTTTGAGTGAAAACATTAATTGAGCTTGATGAATAAAGGGCAGAACAGAGATGCACGTCCCCCCTGCACGTTACTTGAAGCCCCAAAGTACAGGAAACCTATGTTAGGGCTGGCACTTTATTAGACAGCCATTATTGTATTTAGCAATTTGTTAAAAGCTACAAAAACAAATTGGTAAATTTTTAAGTATGTTTTCTCCTTATTTATTTATATAGCATTTAATAAACGAAGTGTTAGTATTATTGTAACAGAAATAGCTTCTTAAAACACTACTATTGCTAACATTAAAAAGTTTATGTGGCCCTACATTTTGTGTTCTGCTTTAATAAACATTAAACAAAAAACGACAGCCAACCCTAGTCGGTCACAATTGACTATTCAATTAGTTTACTTTTAAACGGTAATCAGGCTAGTCCGGTGACTCGCGGATACTAATGAACAATAGCATTTAATTACGGCTCTTTATGTGGCGCGGTTGTTTATTTGGCCCGAAGTGTACAAATTTCCTGCTGGACTTGGAATAAAAAGAGTATCAAGTATATGAACTGCTTTCAATTTCAATCATGCTGTCATTTTCAACTGGCATTGACTCATGATGTACTTGAGGTTGGTTAACAGACTACAATAAAATAATATCTCCCTCACTTAGCGTTAGCTATGTTTATTTGGATTTTAATAAATAAGGTCATTATACCCCGGAAGCATTGACGTGTTTTGTACAATCGACTCGTTTGCGATCGGGTCGAGTTCGAACCAAGATAAATATCTTTTTTCATCTGCAGATTCTTGTTCCGAATGTTAATAGTCGTATTCATTCGGCAATACTTTGAAGAAATAGAATGTAAAAATGATCGTGATAGCTGATCCAATCGCGGTCAGCCATTGAGCTCGTAATAGTTCACTACACATCGCGGACACATGTGCCTTGGCGAATACACTAAGCCACTGATTGTTACGGGCAGCCTGAAGCTCATGCAGTAGCAGTGCAGTGGTCGGAAGGCGTCTCCATATGATATACCTACTACTCAGTGCAATATGTGGGCGAATCTCGTTATAGCGACGAAGTTAGCTCATCCAAAGCATGACTGTTGAACGATATTTTCGAGTCACTGATAATAACTATGAGTCTACTAGCTTCTTAGAAAGCTGCAATTTCATACCATCGATCCATAGTTTTACTGGCCAAAATAATATTTTTTTGAACAGCAGTGATAGCTGTATGACATTTGGACTGCCAAGTCAAAGGTCGCAAGTACAAACCTCGGCACGCACCAATGTTTTTGAAATTTATGTGCGTATTATGAATTAGTTATCAGTTGCTAAAACGGTGAAGGCAAAACATCGTGAGTAAACCGGCACACCTGAGAGATTTTCCAACGGTGTATAAAGCCATGTCAGAGGCCTACAGGCGGTTTAAACTCTGACACCAGGTTGTTTATCAACCATAAGATAAGAAAACTGACCATCAAAATCATTAAAAAAACATTACATCTAAAATGAGTAAGTTGAATCGTACTTTACTGGTTACGTCGGGTCGCAGCTCATGAACAAGTTATTTGTTCTACCTTTGTTATGCATATTGCAAGTCGTGTTGACGTTACGTCTACCACAGTCATGAATAGAGCATATCACTTACTGGTGGATACGTCAAGACTAATTTAATGCTCATATTGTTACAGCCATAAATGAGTAAAAAGTTTGGTTAATTTATAGCTCTTTGCAACATTTTGTATGAAGTTATTAACGTCTATTAGTCTTATCTTGAAGGCCAACTAATCGGCCATACAGAAGAGCCATATTAACTTCAATAGACTCGAACAAAACTATAACTGCAGTGATTCAGCGTCGAAGTATCAGGATACTGTACTACTCGTAATGGGCCTCGTTTTAAGAATCAATTCAATGTGTTCGGAGTTAAGGATGCGCCTCGTCTTAGCATCGTATCACATCTCAACTCGTACACTTGGTAGAATGAAAGCTATTTATCCTCTATTTACGAATTGACATCTGCTATTATATGAATGTGTCATTATTCTGTTTTATAAACTCTTTAAAGTGAAACTGTCTGTTTGTTTGTCTTACTGACTTTAGTTACGACAAAATCGCGATTTAGATAAAATTTATAAAGAACAATTTATCCAAATAGAGCGGAAACTTTTAACATACAATTTATTAAAAGGGTTCTGGGTTTCCTTTTTGCTGGGGTAACTTCTGAATAGAGGTTTTTTTTAAATTTCATTTAATATCTATTATTACAAACAAATGATTTGTATAGCATTCATTGAAAAACAGTGTATGATTTGAGTTTTGATGTAACCAAATTACCTACGTTGTATTGGCTGTATGTAACAAACATAACATGCTTTAAACTTCACTTCGCCTATTATTCCCGCAGTGAACTATGAGATACAAAGCAAGCTAGACCAGAGCTGCTACTCCAACATTACTTACCCCTTTTCCCTGATAGCATGCAGTTGTTTCGCAGACAGAGGGTGGGGCTCCACCCCAGCGTCTAGGGCTGCGGCGTCTAGCTCGTCGCATGGTGGGGCTACTATGATGTCCGAGGGTCGGTTTCCATGGCCCGCGAACCGGGAAGGCGGTAGCACTGAGAATGGAAAGCGCCTTCAGTTAACTACGAAACTATTATAAGAATTATACCTATAACTGCTGAATTAAATGGGACTAAAATATATTATGTTTTAAGTCATAAAACATGTAAAAATATATCTGGCGATAACTAAGTACGTCCGGCGCGCGGCGCTCTCTGGGCGATCAACCTAGTTACCTTACTTATACACTGCAAATCTCTATATTCCAGCATGACCTGAGTCAATTCATACATTATAAATACAAAGAACACAAAGAAGATTAAACATGCAATATCTGAAATGGACTTAGCATAGACTATTTCTGATACAAACAATATAAGACATTGTATGTTCACAGTATTAATGAGTAAATAGTTTGAAAGAATGTTGCAGAAACAAAATTAGTTGCAATAAAATGTTGTACACTGTTGATTGAAACTATTATTTAATAATAAGCATGTTGATGCTATTCATGACATTGTTGATGTTTATATATTAGTACATTATCATTGTATTGATCATGTATGCTGTTTATCAATACAATTGAAATAATTATTTATAATATTTCATAATTTTGAAAACTCTATGTTATTAGAAAGACTCATAGTCATAATATTGAGTTTTGAACTAGATAACTATTACTTTTTGAAATCTTGCATTTTTGGCACACATTTGGTGTCATCTGATTTATCAAACTTAATCTATGATGGATACTAAACAGGTATTAGGTTTTTGTTCTTAAGCAATATCTCTAAAGTAAAACTAATAAGTCTGTGTACAAAATTATCTGTGTAACAATCATAATGTGTATGTAGTTTGTGCACAAGAAAACTGTACAGTAATGAGAAATTCCAACACAATAATTAACATTTTTGTAGTGAGGAGAAATTGCAAGTTTTAACAAGCAATATAATGGCATGTATGAGAAGTGAGAATACTTTCTTAACATAACAACAAACATTCTGTTTTAAACTAAGAATAGTCAGGCCATAGACTCAGCTTTTGTTTTTTATATGAAGCAAAGGAAGAAAGCTACATGTACTAAAAATTTTAATATTAAAGGTAGACAACAAAGAAGATGGTTGGTATTTTTTATGTCACATTACACAATGCTTGGAATGAGAAAGCAGACATAACTATCTGATTGGAATTAGAATGCTAATAGCAAAAGTAATAAAGAGAGTATAAAACCTTCAACATAATTATTTTATTCTGTATTGACACAAACTTTGAATTTAATACTTGTCCTGTTTTAATATTGCAACATAATAAAAAAAAATAGTTTTTAGTGTTATTAGAGAATAAGTTAATTTGATTTATTGCACATTATATTTATTTCTTTTCAAAATTTGTTTCATAATAAAAACTGATAATGTTGATCTGTGACATGTCCTATAAACATTGCATGATATTTAATTGAGGTATTAAGTGCATTTTATTCAAGGAGATTAATATAATCCTGTTAGGAACACTTAAAAATAATTGTCCTATTGGATATACATCTCTGCTAATTATCAATCTAGACCATAAATAATATCTTATTGATTTTTTAATAATATGAATATACAAAGCAAATACTATGTACGTAAACAACAACAAATATTAAAGATCATCACAATAACATGCTCACCAATAGGGAAAGTTTTCCAATGATACAGGAAGTCCTCAGCAACTTGCTTGATGTTGTTGACGAGCTGCTCGACTTCCGGCGGCGCGCCGACCAGCTGAACGTCGAAGTGCAGGGGCTCGCGCTCAGGGGGCGGCGCCTCCAGCACCAGCGAGTTGGGACGGGACGCCCGCTCGCCCTCCCCAGACATTCTCAGATATTTCTCGACATCAACTCAACACTTAATTCTCGTCTCTCTAATCGCATAATGATCGCAGTGGGCGGAGAAATCACTTAACATCTACCTCTTATTGTTTTATTATTTACATTTATTAAATAAATTTATAATAATACATGATTGACGGCGCTCACCACTTATAAAATACACCTAAAACTATTCGCTATGGAATCCGAGGCTATACTTATATTTTGTTTTGGTCACTTAAAAATAGGTTTCGTAGACTACATAAATTAAATTGCCAAGAAAGAAAACCAATCCCAGCCTACAAGACTGATTGACAATTCTAAACTCCTGTTACATTTTACGAAATGATGACAGCCTGACAACCAACGCTTGGAAAGAAACTCATTATAATGAAACATTTACGTTAAACGGAATGTAGACTGCGGCAATACAATTTTTACTAAAAATGCTCAAATATTATATTCTTAATTCAGATACAACTTTACAAAGAAATATACCGCAACGAGAATAGTTTTATTGTATGTACCATGATCTAATTTAAATAAATATTTAACATTTAAAAGTTCGTTTAGTGAGTAGGCTGAATGCTTCAATACCTATGACTAGTAACACGTTAATAAAAAAGATTCATTATTGTCAATGTGGTAATTTGTAGACTTGTTTGTTATTTACAATAAAATCGTAAAATACGGGTTTTAGTTACAAAAGTCATTTGCATTTACAGAAAATTTAATACATTCCAGCACAGTTTACCACGACGTCTGTAAGTGGCATATATACGCGCTAAAGCGACGTGGGTTTTCTTGGAGAGCTCAGAAGGCGGACGGATTAGGTATGTCCTACATAACACATAATTTACTGTAGAATTTATCACTTATCACTCGCGGTGTGTGTTCGGTACGTGTTTTTGCTCGTGAAAATATATATCTGATAGTATTTAGAGCGGTAAGTTTCGTTTTGTTGATGTATCATTTCGATTTCCTTTGTTTTGCTAATATCGCACAAACTCTTTCAGCGAGCGATGGAAGCAATGGACATTCAGGCCGTAGAGTCCAAGTTAAGTGACGTCACTGTAACGGCGATACCTATGAGTGGGAAGAACATTCACAAAGACCTGAACCACGGGAATAATAGCCAGGCGACTATATCGACTGTACCAGCGACTTCTCCTTCCTCTGGGGGGAAAGACAAAGACAATGGAATGTCCAAGTACGCTCAGTTGCTGGCCGTCATTGAGGAGATGGGTAAGGAAGTGCGACCTAGTTACTCTGGAAGCCGCAGCTCAGCTGAACGTCTCAAGCGTGGAATCATTCATGCCAGGATCCTTGTGAGAGAATGTCTCATTGAAACTGAGAGGTCAGCAAGGCAATAGCTTGCTACTGAACAAGTTGTCACAGTCAATTTTTAGAGTACCTCAAGTCATGGCTAAACATGATATGGAAATAAGAACAGGATTGTATAACTGCATGCATGTTTGTTATGGTACATTATTTTATGATAGAACTTGGTACCTGCACAGTAACTATATTTATAATGTAAGTAAAAACAAATAGTTCAAATATTGGTCAATAATGTCTTAAATGTTATGAAATTCTTTAAAGATAATGTCATTTTCAACTCAGTATATCACATACTTTATTCTATCATAAGACAATGCTACAATAAATTAAAAATGAATGCCATAAAGATGTCACATCAAATCAGTGTAACAATGCCCAATAGAGTGTTCTAAAATTAATATCTATGGACTCTGGAGATTCTTATTAAAACTTCTTGTTGTATACTTGCTAATATTTTGTCTTTGACAGCCAATGTCCTTGGAGTTCAAACTTGTTATAATAAAAAAATAAAGAGTCTTCTAAAGTATTTATATAAATATCAAGATATAATATTTTTGGATGTTTAAATCAAACAAACAGACTCAAAAGAGGTATGCCAACACACCAGTTACATGGTTATTGTATTATGACATTGGCTGCCAAGAGTTTAGATGGTATGCTTACATTTTCCCTTTACTTAAAAGCTGTAACTATAATTTTGATATTATTTTCACTCACAAAATGGCAATTTGATTGTTTAAGAATGTTTATAAGTAAAGGCTTTGTGATTGGTTATGTAAAAGGTTCAATGTTCTCTTGCAAGGATAGGCAAACAGCCCCCTTAGTCAAGTGGCAAAACGCTTCACGAATAGAAATAGAATGGAATGTATGGGAATGACATAATGATTCGATTATGTTATCGATGACATGTGTCATTCCCATACATTTTTCATCCTATTCCATTTTTATTCGTTGAGCGTTTTGCCACTTGTCTAAGGGGTCTGGTGAGCTTAACAACTTTTGGAGTATGTCATTGAATATTACTGAACATTATACGAGTCTTACTAAAGATTTTTAAAGAACTATTTTAAACAACATTTATAATAAATATAGTAACTAATTATATTTTCTACTTCATATTAATGACAAACAATGACAGAAAAAGTTTTAAGCTCAGCAGAATATTTAAAACATCTAATTTATTAGAAATAAATATAATTCAGGGTACTTAGAGATAAATTTAAGAGAATTTAGTTTAAAATTATGATCCCGTACAAATGTTGCAATACTTTTCAAAATTTTAAGTGTTTTAGAATGTGGGAGGTGGCCTTGTTATAAAATAGAAAATGGGCGGAGCCAACTGTGCCTCCTAAAAAGTATTGGTTGTTTGGTTTGGTGGAAAAGTATTTTGTCAATTGATATGTAGGTAAAAAGGTATTTTGCCTAAGCCATACTATAAAATACATCCAAAAGCTACTTAAACACTGCATTAGTGTTTATCCCTGTGATGAGACGATTAAAGTGCAGTGTTTAATAAGTTTTTGGGAAGCAACAATACCCAAAAATATATAACATTATTTTAATATTTAGCTTGACCAATCGTTTAATTAAAACAAATCAATTTACAATTGATTAACCGCCTCACTCAGACACATTTAATGATTACTTAAATTAACACTAAGTAAAAATTTCATCTTGAAATCTTTACTTAGGGCTTGTTTAAGAAATAATTAATGTCTCCGAGTGCAGCGGAATACATCAATGTAAACAAAATGGCCACTTCCTGAATCCAAAGAAAACAGTCTTATATATGGCGACAAGGCGCGACATGTCTGTCTAGTGCATGAACCATTATCTCATTAAATCCTATGAGCCTATATGTAAAACGCGGGAGCTAGCTCTTATTGGTTGGTTAACAAAATTACAGCTTAGAGTAGCTGACCATATTTATTAAACATTTGATTTGATAGTGGATAAGTGTTAAATGTAAGTTGGCAGTTGAGAATACAATATTGATGGAATGGTTATTGAAAGCAGTTGTGAATGTGATTTTATATTATTCTAGCTACGCGTCACGGTATTACCCGCTACATTTTTTCGGGTTCTAAAATAGTCTTATGTGTTAATAAGGTTTTAGCTACCTCCAAACCAATTCTTATCAAAATTGGTCCAGCCGTTTGAGCGTGAAAGGTAACAAAAATACAAACACACTCGCAAACCTTATCATTTATAATATTAGTGTGATTTGAGTAACACATAATATTTATGGTCAGATTTTCAATGCTTGTCTGTACAAGGCCTTAAACTTTCCATGAATGAGGTTGTATGTATCCAAATTATTCATGTAACTTCATGCAAGTATAATTGTATACATAAACATGAACGTCATTCATGAAAATCAGCTTCAGTTACATATAAATAATGGTAATAGTATGACAATGATTGTAAACACATTCACAACTGCCTCCGACACCATACAATCGCCGCACTTGTGTGTCAATACGGTATATGAACAGTTATTATGTCCTGAAAGAAAACAGGCTGTGATCGCAACATTTATTGTGAACATCTACCTCAAACAAAAACAAAATATTAATATTTTTAATGTTTAATGTCAATGTCGTATATTTAATCTGTGGCATAGCTTGATTACAAACTCTTTTGTGTAAATTAATTTAAAATACGTGTTGTTCAATTTTCCCGGTACGTGGCGCTATTGAGTTGTTTATTAGAACTCAGATTTATAGCAATACATACAGTTGTAGAATGTGAATTAATGGTATTTTATTGTTCTATTGTTATTGCTCAAGTAATTTATAACGTATGCAATTGATTTCTTAATGATTGTTAGTTAAAGTCTTCGCTGGAGCTCAGTAGCGCCACAATTATCTACATTTTTAGAAACAATATACCTAGTTGAACTAAAAATATTTTAAATAGAAAATATATGAAACTATTGTCCGTTAGTTTAAGCATTAAATAAATGTGAAAATACTAATCCTAATTTGATTAAAAGCTGCAATATAGACAAAGTATACAACTCGGTTGTCAGTGGACTGCAACGAGCTGATGATGATGATACAAATCATTGTCGTTAAATTACTTTATTTATATGTAAGATCATATAATTAAACATATAAATAATTACGACAAGTATTTTCACATTCAGTTCAATGCTATAAACCCCTTACTCATGAAGATCATATCTCAAATAGCTCTAAAATCTGTTTCCATCTCTTTTCTTTTATATGTAATTAACAAGGTATCGCGTGTAATATTTATTTTTATATAACAGGTTTTTATGAATAAGGGGCCGGACTGTAATGACTTCATTTTCCCACGATATTAAGTTGATATTATATAACGCGTGGCTTGGGTGTTTGTAGTCATATTTGTTAAATCCCAAAATCAAGCCTATATGACAGTGAATAGATTTGAACAGTAAATTAAGGTAGAACAACTGCGCCTGCGCCGACCTCTAACTGCGATCGCAGCGCCACGTGCGTATACGAGAGAGATTATGGAGTGAATGTACAGTTTAACTATATAAATAAGTTGGAACGGTGCAGTGGTTACGGTTTTGTAAAGCATGCATACGATTTAGTCTATAACCAGCGCGCGTGTAACCGTACTATTGGAAGGTTTAAGTTATACGCAGCTACTTCATTCTATTTTATACTTTAAGGCTTTGAGTTAAGGTTAAAAATTTAATTGGGCTATTTTCTCTAGGCCGCCAATCACCGTTGTAACTTATTTTTGCAGTAACTAGACCTGTTATAATACAAAACGAAATAATGTTTTTAAACATTATTGTATACAATTATACATACTTATACGTGTGGTAGCTTAGTTGGTGAGAGCTGCGCCACGGTAAGGCGAAGGTCGCAGGTTCGAATACCGCTCATATCCATCATTTACTTATTGTTATTATCTGTTCACTGTCCTTATATCGTGACCTCATGATAGATTACGTCATAGCTTGTAAGAAACGTGCTCATTGGTTTATGAACATTATCGTTTACTAGTTGTTAAGTTGTATATATTTTAGTTCTAGTGCCTACCACTCACAATAGTTCAATATATAAGTATAGACGAGTCGCTATTGTTGCCGAATTTCTGAACAAAACCTTTGGTCCTTTGAATGTTTATGTGATGACTGCTAAGCAGACTACTGACGCTGTTGCATATGCGTAGAGTAACTCGTGTAATTCCGTGGGTGTGTTTCAAAAACATGAAATATCACATACAAAAACACCCAGACTCGGGACAAACATCTGCGGATTGCACAATTTTTTTCTCTTCCGGGAATCAAACCCGCATCCTTAAGCGCAGCAGTCCAACCGCTTAACCACTGCGCCAATCGCCAATACAACTATATAACATTTGATACGTACGTACAGTCTCGCACAGCATTTAAAGAACACATCAAATACAATATACTCAATAATTACCACCGATTCTAGAGTTAAACCTATTCTGATCCTAAACCTTACTCGTCTATACTGATTCATGTTCAAATTAGAAATTTTGGTCCAACTGCCGTCAAGTATACTTCTTAGTGTAACTAGTTTTAAGAAGAATTTACGAAGTAGATTTTAAACTCTTTATATAAGTTACCATTAATGAATAAAGTACTTACGTAAATAAATGTTAATGTATATGTCACCCCTTGAAATTGACTTCAATTGATATTTTTGTATTTATATTTTCATTCATTAGGATTTTTATTATCTTCTATTTTAATGTGCTCTTTATTACTATGCTTAGTTTCTCGGTACAGTCATCAACATAATACTATAAAAATAATTAACCTCTTAATTTTAAACGATGATAAAATGTGTTTTAAGTTGACCACTTCTCAAGTCTATTGACATCTCTATTCTTTGATATGCAAAAGACAGTGACAGGTATAATTTAATCAATTGTTCAACGTTGACAATTTTATGGTAAGGGGGTTAATTTCTAACAAAATCAAAGAACATTATTGTGTAGCTGACTGTACTGTGAGCGTTCTAGAGTCAAGGTCAAGACGATTGTCTCTAGTGTAAGTTTGTCTATGGCTTACTTAAATACAGCGTTCGCGTTATAAAGACGAGCTAGAAACGCAAACGTGGTAGTTAAGTTAGCTATCAACAAAACGACGGCCCTTTTCTATAGTTTTCCGTGTAATTTCAGTTAAATTCTGTTGCCAATACAGAATTGTCTCTAAACCACTGTATTGTACAATTACGAAAAACATCTGCAGTTTTTGTAAAGAGTTCAGGCAATGTTGATTTTTAAGTTATTATTGCGAAGGTATATGAGTGTTATCTAGATTTTGCCACAGTTTGTCTGAGTCTAGATCAAGACACTGTTATATAGACATAACATCACGCCTGTATTCTCCAAAGGGGTAGACAGAGATTGACATATAGTACACCCTCATTTCGCCAGTTATGTTATAGGTCCCAATGTAATAAGGGGCGAGACTATTGCCATCACCGGGCACAAATCCAGCCTTAGATTTGTTTCCGGTTGACGACAAATAGGCTCGTCCCCTATTACATTTGGGTCTATAACATTGGTAACCAGCGAAATGTGGGTGTACTATCCATGTGTACACCTCTGCCTACCCCTTTGGGGGATACAGGCGTGATGGTATGTCATTTATTTGTCTAATATGCCAAAAACAGAAAAATGTTGGTTGTATTTGGATTTGCAATTAGTTTGTCAATCCTGATTACACACATGGCTATTCACAATTTTATATTTTAGCTAATAATATTTAAATTGTTTACCGCTTTATAGGGTTCATTAAGAACGTGTGGAAAATGAAACATTTTCAAATGATTATTGTGTTCTTGTAGCTGCAATGTGGATGGCAAACTTGAACATGCTATACCTATCTATTGACAAAAAAAGTTGTGTCAGTCGTAATAATATGTTGGGCCTTTCTACTATTAGACTTGGACTTCTTTCAACTTCCACACATTTTGAATTAACCCTGTAATTATCACTTGCTGCGCTGCCAGTATATCACTTCACGTAACTTAAGACGAACAGTGAAATAGCTGTATTCTGTCGATAAAAACGAACGAATATCACAAATATAAATAAGTTCGAAAATCGAAATTGGTTTTTACCAAAAGCTCATTGCTTGATAACGTCTTAACTTACGAGAATAAACCTACAGTGCGCATGCGCAGCAGAAAACGCTTCTGCTTGTACGTTTTTACAGTTATTGATATAAAATGGTTTATAAATTGATTTTACAAGTTAACATTGTTGCGTGACAAATAAGAATTAAACCTTACGACAATATAAAATGATAGTATACGATTGTAATTTACTGTATACTCTTGTAGTTAACATAAGCAGTCACTTTTAACTAACTCTGAATAGAGTTCTATTTTTGAATCACCAATGAAATCAGTCGTAGACAAATAGTTTTTACTTTGAGAGTATATTTACATATCTATGTATTCGACTGTACCATGTAAAAATATTGTCCTTTTGTTTCACAAAAACTATATAATTATAATTTTTCAACTGTTAATAATTATAACAAATTCCAAAAAGCATTGTTAAATATTAATATACATAAGGACTTCCTAAACCAGAATTATACGAAATAAACCGTGATAGAAATAATAGATCAGATGATATTTAGAATATTGTTATACGTTGCTAAGCATACCGATATAAGTAAACTAGAATTGTAACTTGAAGGATTCTTATGAATTTATCATACAGTTATAGAAGGTACGACGGCGCGTGACTTTGGCAAGATCTGTAAAAATCAAGGGCTCCCACACATAACTGCGATGCGTTGCGAATTCGCAGTTATGTGTGGGAGCCCTTAAAAAGATAATAATGAATAGTGACCTCTCAGTAAGTCCTAATATGTCCCGATAAGAGTGTGAGTTCTAAACCTAACCACTGATTTTAAAAAGCTCAATAGGAAATTGGGTATTTACTAAGTACCCTCGGAAATGTATATCTGCTCCCTTACCATGAACTCTTAAAAAAAGGACAGTTTACGACGCGGAAGCGAGACGCCACTACTTGACGTGTAATGCGGTTTCTCGCTTCCACAACGTAAACTGACCTGCTTTAAGAGTTCATGGTAAGGGGGCCGGTTCTTACCAGTCTCATTGAATGGGTAGAGGATACCTAGTATGTATTCTCATCATGATGAGGATCATGCCGACGCCAAACGCCGTGGTACTTCACCATGAGTCGTGATTCCGGGACAGTCCTGTATTTACGCTCCTTCGTGTCCCAAAGTAATATTATGTAAGTGGCGAACCACAACACAGTACAAATTTTTAGCAAATTATTAACTAAATTAAAGTAAATGTAACGAAGAGATACTTTAATCGTCTTGATAGCGTTAGTAATTATTCATGTATGGGCATATTTTTATTACAATAAATGGGTTTAAAATAGTATAATTTTATTTTATTTTTCTCCTACACAACATCAAATGTCAGATGCCAAAATGCTGTACCCAAAAGCTAAATACTTGCATTATATTATGAATATGAAACTTAAAGAAACCAAAAAATATAACACCCAAAATAATTTTTCTACTATACTTTTTTTTTAAATTAGCCTGTTCTATGTTCCACTGCTGGGCAAAAGCCTCCCCTTTATTTTTCCACAAATCTCTATTCAGTTCCATTTCCGGCCATGTCTTTTCCACAATTTCTGTCTTCTATACTCATTTAAAATGATTTACATTCCAAAATAAATTTAAAAGATATCCTCCAGTGTCAATCTTAACTGGGGGTACTTATCTACCATAAATTATTAACATAATGTTTGTAGCTCAATGGCGGTAACTTGGCATAACAAGCTGCGGTGGGACACGGGGTACAGTGCCGACTCGGTAGAGTGGTGTCCCGTTGAGCCCCACAGAGATGTACTCGTCTGCGGGACTTACCAGCTCGATAAGAACGCTGATCCAGGTAGGTCATCATTTATTATATTATGAAAAGTAAACATACCATCACGCCTGTATTCCCCGAAGAGATAGGCAGAGGTGCTTATGATTAGAACACTCACATTTCCGCAATTATGAAGTACATACCAATGTAATAGGGGGCGAGCCTATTGCCATCAACCGCACAAATCTAGACTCCGTGCCGCTACTGAGAATTAACTAATGGAAAAACCTACTAACACTGCCCGACCCAGGATTCCAACCCTAAACTCGCATCGAGTAAGCCTGGCATTAGATGTTCTAAAATCTAAGACATCTTACATAGTGTCAAACAAATTCCTACATGAAAAATCATACTCTCTAATGTTCGATATAGGGCCATTAGCCGATTGTCCAAACTACTACATGACGTTGTGTGTGCGAAATCACATATCTGCTTATCTCTTCGGGGGTTTATAGGCGTGAACCTATACAAAATTAACGGAATATTGTATTTTACAGAGAAGAAAGCTGATAAGCAAACGAGACTTGGCAGAATCTACTTATTTGTCACCGATCAGAATACCTCGGAATTGACTCCTGTTCATACTGTGGACATCTCAGGAATATTAGACCAGAAGTGGTGTTACCACGCCATCCAAGACTACCCAACCCTAGCCGTGGTCACATCAGTTGGTACCTTACAACTTTACCGATTGACCAATGAGAATGGGGCGTTGCAATTACAACATTGGTTAGAGCACGCGATTGGTGAAGATGTATTGGCGCTGTCTGTTGATTGGTCGACGAACAAAACAAATTCTGAAGAACATAGTTTGGTGGTCAGCGATTCTGCTGGCAGTATTCATCTATTGAAAGTAGCTGACGATGGTTTGAAGACTGTAGGTAGCTGGAAGAGCCATGGCTTTGAAGCGTGGATCACTGCGTTCAATTACTGGAATACAGACATATTTTACTCAGGTTTGTAATATTTAAAAATAACTGATAAACGTTTGATAAAAAACAACAAACAGGCATATGCACGCTGCTCTTATATAAGTCCGTGGGCCCGCAAATAGTTTTAATGTTGAAACGAAAAATCCTTGAAACCGATCGCAGCGCTACCTATTAGGTTTAATTGTGATTCTAAGCAATCCAGGGTAAACTCAAACACAAAAAATTTAATCAAAATCGGTCCAGCCGTTAAGAAGCATATAAGTGACATACACACTACTAAATAGGCTTTGTCATTTATAATTTTAGGGGGCGACGATTGCTTGTTCAAGTGCTATGACGCGCGAGTACCAGATGTAGCCACAACTGTGAACAAGCGGCACGAGGCTGGGGTCACCTCCATCAGGAGCCACGTAGACGAGGAACATCAGCTCTTGACTGGCAGGTAATGTACTATCGACTTCTGAAGCTGACTGAGAACCATGAAATTAAATGACAGTGATACACTATGAATGAAGCAATGATAACTTACGATTAAAGATGAAATATACAGGAGTAATTCGTAAAAAAAGAATACGACGATAACAAACTTAGGATCATAGCTAGTATAGTAATTAGCCTGAATTTCCTAAAAGATAAGGTAGAAGTGTCGTAGTCATACACCCTCAGTACTTCAATATGAATCCCGTATAAGTAATCGGCGGCCGAGTCTACCACCTATCTTGTAATATTATTACAATGGTGACTAATAACTAACAAACTACATATTTAAACACATTGGTACTTACCTGGCCTGGAAATAACAACCGTTGCATATAAATATGATATACACTGCAATATAATCACACTTCTTAGTAGAATCATTAATCAATCTTCGTCTTCATTTATTATTACAGCTACGACGAAAAGGTCCGTTTATGGGACACACGAAGCTTGAAAAACAGCGTTGAAGAAATCGACGTTGGCGGTGGTGTGTGGCGGCTAAAATGGCACCCTCACAAACCAAACATCGTCCTGGCAGCCTGTATGTACGGCGGATTCCGTATACTACGAGTCGAGAACCAAATGGAGATCCTTAGTGAATATATGGAGCATGAATCCATAGCTTATGGCGCTGACTGGAAGTTTAATTCGGACTCTTTGGTAGCAACCTGCTCATTTTATGATTGTAAAATGCATATCAGTGAAGTTGTCGTGTAAACTAATAATGTATGTATTGTAACTATATTAAAAAATGTTGATCAAGTTATTTAAACTATTTTTTTTAAGAATCCCCCAAAATCTTCGATGAGAGAAAAAAAAATTAGCTGTCTTAAAAAACTTAAAAATTGCATTTTACATGGGCATAAAAAATAATATGATTTAATAATAAATAATAGTCAAAAAACTCATTTTAAACATGTTGTATTTCAATTTGCTTATAATGTCATGATAAATATAATTTATAACAATTACATACTTAATAAAGTAATCATTTGCCGTAAGTGATAAAAAAATCTTACACCATTTACATTTCAAGGCTTTGGGATGTTGATACTTGTTCGTTCGAGTCCATACATTCATTGTCCGAATAAATTTTTAAAAACACTAAACTGGCCAGATTCTCTACTATAAATTTGTACCTTAACATTTTCTAAATAAAGTCTATTTTTTCTATTCATTGGAATTAAAGTACGTTACCAATCAATAACGTAGCACGTAGCACGAAGCCCGTGCTGGCTGCCTGGCGGAGGAGGCAGCTACTTATGGTACCCTCATACGTTCACACTTCAAACGTTTTCACATGTGCACTGACACAAACCACATGCTATAAAATCAGTGTAAAAAAAAGAATATTGTTTGTGAATTTGGCATTATTGTCAAAATATTTATTAATCACAACACTATTCATGTAAATAATAAAAGGTCAGTTATTGATATAATACGTTTATTAACAACAAGTTTGTTAACCGCAGCACTAAACATTTGAAGTGTCCCGTTAAATTATGTAAGCGTAAGTTTTTCGGTATAAATAACCATTAAGTATAAGAGCGCTACACATTCGTGTATCATTTATTAATCCACCGATAACAATGCAGTATTCACAAACATACATATTCCTTTACCAAGCTAAAAATGTAAATTTTTCAAAGACCCCAAACGATTTTTATATATTTTTTTATTTAAATCACAAGACACTATTTATTTAGACTAGTTTTTGATACTATAAATGGCAACTAAACAGTTGTTTATTTATTATTTATATTTTTTACATAAAAAATATACTTATTCCATCCAAGGTCCATTTATTACTTTAAATATCACTGCATTGTTACATGATCATGTAAACAATAGGGAATTGTGGTGTGCAACAATAGTTTGCGATGAGTGCATGTACACGGAATAAAACTATATAAAACATGCTAAATAGATAATTTTGAATGAATACATAAACAGTGAGATTATCGATTTAATATCAAATAAATACAGTGTAGTTGCCTCACCATAAACTCGTGTTGGTCAGACCTACCGGATTGACACATTTACAGTTTGGAGAGAGTGCCCGTCCGTACTGCGCCTGCGTCCTGCCTACCGTGGGGTGTGAGCGGCGGACGTACCGCGCGACCTACTTACAGCGAACGCACTCGCGTTCCATATTCTACGAAATACTGTCTCATTCGATTACAATGCCACATGATGTCGTATAGTATATTACGTCTTACAAAATGGTGTTCCGATGCATAAAACTTGTATTTACATTAACCACTATATTTACACATAACTAGTCTTCAGTCCCAGCGCAGCCTAGGGCGCGGCGAGGGGTGCGGGCGGTGCGGGCGGCGCGGGCGGCGCGGGCGCGTGTCGCGGGCACAGCGCGCAGAAGGTGTCGTCCCGCAGCTGCCAGCCGAGCGCGCAGGGCAGGTGCGCACGCGCGCGGCAGGCGCGGGCGGCGCAGGCCAGCTGCGCGCCGGGCTGTGCGCAGGCGGCGCAGCGGGCCAGGCGCGCGCCCCACACGGCGGCCGCCAGCCCCCACAGTCGCGCGCCGCTGGCCACCAGGCCGGGCGCCCACACGCCGCACGCCTCGTGGAACCACACCTCGTCGGCCGCGTCCTCCTCCGCCTCGTCGCCCGCCTTGCTGCAGTAGCGCCGCCGCGTCGCCTCGTCCATCGACCTGAGTACACAGGTTTACGGTAACTTTTATTCGTAGGTATACGTGATGAAGTCTTGCGGGACAATACCAATGATATTATGATTTACATATTTTTTTAGATACACATTAGAATAGCGCATCTATAATACTCAAGTTCGTCTAACTCATGTTAACAGTCAGCAACGGCTTTAAGTATGTACGTACCTGTACTCGTCGCAGTCGGTGCCGAGCGCGTAGGGCCCGAACAGGTCCCCGAGCGCGGCAGCGTGCGGGCCGCGCTGGCAGAAGGCGCACAGCCAGGAGGCGTCGGGCGTGCTGGCGTCGTAGCGCAGCCCCAGCGTGCTGGCGTGCAGGCCGCGCAGCCCGCGCACCCCCCGCACCCCGCGCAGCCCGCGGAACTCCTCGCCCGGCTTGCGGCGAGCGCCCGCCTCCTCCTCCTCGCCCGTCGACGTGTTCATCACGCTCACCGACAGCGGCGAGTCGCGGGGGCCGCGGATCTGGAAGTAGACACGTTGACATAAAGTTGCGCTCTAATCAGTTCTAGTAAGTCGTGATAAAGTATCGTCGAGTAGTTCAGATGGTCAATAAAGATATCCATTAATTATTCGGAAAAACAAGTCTTGTCAGACTCTCACCTGTATGTAGGGCCCCCGCGACTTGCTGGAGCTGGCGTTGCTGCCGGAGTCGTAGGCGTCCCTGGAGCTGGGGTCGCGCGGCCCCTTGCGCGGGCGGCGCGCGTCCACCTTCTTGCGCTGCGCCTTCTTGCGCGCGTGCAGGGCGGGCGGCGCGCGCCGGTCGGAGCGCGCGGGGGCGGAGCGGCGCCGCTTGCGGGCTGCGGCCGGCGCCGCCGCCGCCTCCCCCGGGCCCGGCGCGGGCGGGGAGCGCGGCTCCTCCTCCAGCCCGGCGAACATCTTCTCCAGCTGGTTCTCCACCTCCACGAAGCTGGCCGCGGCCGGCTCCGGCTCGGCCGGTTTGGCCTCGGAAGGAGACTCCACGGGAACGTTAGGCGCTTCCGGATTTGAGGTGCGCGCGCTTCGACGGCGCGGGGCGGCCGCAGGCGCGGGGGGCGGGGCCGCCGCCGCTTCGCACGCCGGGCCCGGCTCGGGCGCGGGCGCGGCGGGGGGGCGCGGCAGGGGCGGGGGGCGCGGCCGGTGCAGGCAGTGCGGGGGGCGCGGCCTCTGCGCGCGCGGCGTCGGGGCTGGCCAGCACACTGCGCAGCTTGTCCACGCTGACCGCGGGCGGCGCCGGGGGTAGCAACGGCGCGGCGGGGGGCGCGCTGTCCGTGTCGGCGATCATGGCGGCGATGTCGTCTATCGTCTCGGCGGAGCCGGAGCGTGTTTTTCTCCTCGCGTGAGGCTGGTCGGGGCGCGGGGAGGCGGGCCGCTGGTCTGGACCCTCGGTCTTCACGTCGTTGTGCACCGCGTCGCCATTCTCGCGCGGCGGCGGCGCGGGCGCAGGTGGCGGGGAGGGCGGCGGGGACACGCGGGGCGCGGCGGCGGGTGCAGGCGGGGCGGGGGCTGCGGGGGCGGGCGGCGCGGGAGGGGGAGGCGCGGCCGCTAAACGGACGGTGCGCTCCGGCTTACGTTTCCTCTTCGAACCCGGAGGAGCACCACATGAATCCGCTGAATCCTAGGAAAAGGAAAGCAAATTATTAAAACCAAATAGAAACTTAAGCCACAATTTGCTTTTTAACAATCACTATGATAATTAAGTACCTCATTGGAGGAGGGCGGCGAGGGCGTGGGCGCGGCGCGCGAGTGCACGATGACGGAGTGCGGCGACACGGGCGAGGGCACGAGGCGCTCGAGCAGCGCGTCCACGCGGGTGTGGGGGTGGCGGGGCTGCGCGCGCGCGATGAGGCTGTTGATGGTGGGCGCGTCGCGGATGGACAGCGCGGGCGGCGCAGAGGACTGCGCATGCGCGGGCGCGGGGGAGGTGGCCGCGCCGTTGGCCGCGCGCCCCCCGCCCAGGGACAAGTCCACGCCCACGCGCGCGTACGCCATTAGGTCGTCAGCGCGCAACTTGTCAGCTACAACACCCCGGTTGAGTTAGATTTGCACAAATATTTCACTTCAGCTCTATATAGCAACTAAAGTATATTAATGTATCCAGGTCAAAATAGAACAATGAAATTGTCGAATTATTAGAAGCTTGTTCGAACGTTACAATTATGTAAAGTAACTCACCACGAGACGGCGCCAGGTGTTGGTACAGGTCTACAGGAGGTAACGCTGCACTGGCCTTTATGTCTCCCGGAGATGGTGTATGTCTGGAACATACAACACATTACTTGCCACCATTCACAAGCTAAAAATTAGAGTCAATTAAATATTAGATAGCACGAGATGCATGAATGACTCAAACTGCCACATCCACGTTTATTTATTTATTTCTAACTGGCTTCCGCCCGCGGTTTCGTTTCGAATGTTGTATAGCCTACAGCCTTGCTCGATAAATGGGCTATCTAACACTGAAATATTTTTTTAAAGCGGACCTTTAGTTCTTGAGATTAGCGCGTTTGTAAGCAAACTAACTCTTCAGCATTATAATATTAAGTATAGATAGGTACACCAACAGCATCTACAACAGTTTTTATTTATAACGATGTATCGTAACAAACTAATGTAAATATCTTCTTCGTGAAATCTTTACTTAGTTTTAGTTATAGTCATCATTAACGTCTGAATGTGGTAGTAAGATTGTAGTGAAAGTGAGTCATTTATCATCTGATCATGATCATAGATCAGTCTAGTCAAGTTGAGGTCACTTGTAGGTAGTAGCGGTGGGAAATAGTGTTAATTTTTTTTAGTCTGTTAATACAAAAAAAATTATATGCTAACGTGAAAAAAGAATAACATGATAAATAAAGTGTTATTTATTATAACATGTTAATTTTATGTGTGTTGAGATGAGTTAATGTGTTATAAGTCTTGTTATAATATTAGCATTAAGCTTGCAACTAACCATGATGTTAAAAATGAGATTTGTAACAAGTATCGGTTTTAGTGATTTTGTTTAAGTGATTGCACCTATAAATTAATGTCTGCAGCATAATTAGATTATTCAATGAAATTCCCTTCATACTTTTACAGGCTTAAGAGTTATAAATAACATGATGTTAAAATTAACATTTTAGCGTCATTTATTATAAGTGTTAATGTAATTTCTGTTTTAACATGTTAATTAAAATGATATAACTTTTAACACCCACCTCTAGGTAGTCAGGTTAAACTTATAAGTAACTTACCTCATAAGATGTTTGTCGGGCGGTGTGGGTGTGTGTCTGTAAAGTTCTGGCGGGGTCGCCGTATGTCTGAACACAGAGTTGCCGCCCGCCGTCTTCATCGCCTGCAATTGCAACAGACCCTACGATAGTGATCGGTAAGGCGAATTAATATACAAGAATCGTTAGTAAATCAACATGGTATTATATTGTGGGCATTACATCACGCCTGTATTCCCCGAAGGGGTAGGCAGAGGTGCACATATAGTACACCCACATTTAGCCAGCTATGTTTTCGGTCCCAAAGTAATAAGGGGCGAGACTTTCGTCATCAACAGGGCACAAATCCAGACTCCATTCTGTTACTAAGAAATAACCTAATGGAAAAATCGAGTAACACTTTGCCTGATCCGAGATTCGAACCCAGGACCTCAGGCTCAGCAGTCGCGCTTAGCAACCACTAGACCAACACCAATAGATTTTGAATGTCTTTAAGTATTCTTTTATAACATGTAACAGCATTTTCGACACATTTAACATAGAGACAATGAGAATAAAATAAAGTTTTTTTTGGTGGTTTAGAACTTTTTTAAATTAAAGGAAGTAAGTGGTTATATTTATTTTAATTATTTCTCTAACGATTAATGTAGGTAAGGGCCGTAGTTAAATACCTATTAATTAAAATTACACTTTTAAATAATGATTATAAGCATGATTAATTGCTAGAAGTACCTCCACAAAATAATTGAAGGATAATTATGAATTATGGGAATTAACGAACATGATTCATTGTAGCTACTTATCCCCACTTTACATCCTAAAAACATGCATTCTGATCAAGTCGCGGTAAGGACTTGAAACGTTTTTCAAAATTTCTTTTTTTTTTGTTTGTTTAACGTTATTTGGTATCTGGAACGTTAGAAAATAACGTTATCCGAACAAAATTTTTGAGTAACGCTTCAAGTCCTTAGTCGTGATCTTTACAGAATACCAAACAATAGCAGAAATTGCAGCCAATAGCGTTGATCGGTCCAGTTTGGGTGTTTACACAAGTGCTAGCATGTGCCATGAACAACCAATACTACTTTACCATCCGTATTTGCGTAATGAGGCATGCCACATTCCAGATTTTAAGTCGTCTGTAGAATGTCAAGAGCTATGTTGATGTACAGTACGGCCAACGCATCTTGGCGGTCTTGAAGCTAGCTGATTAGCTGCGCAATGGATCTTTTACGAACGAAATCGCCAACTGCGCAGCTACTCGGCTAACTTTAGGACTGCCAGGATACGTCCGCCGTACTGTATATCCTACCTTACTGTTGATTACCTACATGTGAATTCAAATACTAGTTGTCTACCTATGTGGTACGACTGAACGCCTAAACCGAATGTTATTCTAATATTATGCTGATAGGTTAGGTTGTACTTTCACGAAGGACATCGGCTGATTTTGTCAAGTATCTTGGTTGAAACAAACCTTATTGCGACTCGAAATTACTAATCACTGATTTCGTTTTCTTCTGAGATAACTAGGTAGTTATAAAAACCTCGAAGACGAAGACAGAAAATAAAACAAACGATTACGCAGTAGAAGTATTAGAAGAACTTATCGACCTTTTTTGAATCTACTTATAAATACGTTAAAACTTTATGATGCAAATATTGGTCCTCTGATAGGCTCAATCCTGGTGGTAAGCTTGCCATGCCTCTGTCATGAGTATTAAAAGCAACCACGACAAAGGAGAAAATTCCTAGTGTAAAGTATTTTTATTTTCTAAGAATATTCCAAATAATGACCCCGATATCCTGGGATATTTAGCGAAAGTTCGAATAGATACAGGTCGCATTCTGGGCACGAGTGTGAATCTTTATCTGAGTGATGATTAAATAATGATCACTGGCTATACTGGTATATCTATTCCTTAGCTTGAATCTTCAAGGATCCTAAAAGATGCTAAATTCGTGGTCCGTACCTGTAGTGGGTCCGGGGGTGACGGCGGCGGCACGTGGTAGAGGGGCGGCGGGGGCGTGGGCGTGTGCCACGTCACGCCGCGGTCCGAGGCCATGTGGGCCTGCGGCGCACGCGCCAGCAGGTTCGCCACCTGTAACTGAAGGCGGGCTGTTATAACATAGAGCCAGTCTTCTACAGTCTGCAAGTGTAAAGTCTCGGGAAGATGAAGGAATCAATGTAAAAACCTAACAATCTTGAGCTTTCTTCGCTTGTAGAATTGTTGCCAATTGAGTTAATAAATAATAATAATAGAAACATTTAGAAAAACAGCGGAGTTAACAGGCTTTTTTTTCGTAAGTAAGTATAGTAGCAGTATTACCGAAGCCAACCTTGCGCAGTGCAGGTAAAATACATCGAGGTGGTCTAAAAAACCTGACTGTTAAATGCTGTGTGAGATCCATCTATTGAATATATATTTTATCTGGTCTTAATGTCTTCAAAAAATTAAATATAATATTTCAGTGCTAGAGTACCTACACACACGACACACGAACCCAACCAAACAATATCTCTGAATCACTAGATGTAATCTATCTACCCTGAATTTCCTCTTGGATTGGCACACAAGCATATCTCAACGCGAAAAATAAAGAAAATTCACGCGAACTGCGGACACGGGTAGTCATAAATTGTATCTAGCTCACTCTTGTCGTTCTAATAGTATAAATTGGGAAATCTATTGTGGATTAATTGTCTTAGCCAACGGTTTCGCAAGATACTGCTGGCTTTATTTCAAGGAAGTTACGTTTCGTAGTTTCACAATGAGAATCTCTCAACTGCATCTAGCAAAGATTTACGATGGATTTCTTCTTTCGTAAATATACAAAATGTATTATTATCGCTTTTGGTATTTCGATGAATAAAGGTGGAAAGGGAGGCCTTTGCCCTACGAATGACACGATCATGGCTGAAAAATTAATATTAATAAAGGGGGAAACGTACACAAGGTTTTTTGGCTATTAGCTGTATTTATACAGAACGAAAATAGAACTAGTTGCATCATATATTAAAAACAACAATTGCATTTAGATTAGAAAAAAGATACGTAGTTAAATCTTGAAGGTTGGCTATTCCTGACTCTCGTAGTCTACTCCATCAAATTACATCAATGTAAAGAAAGGAACACGAAAATATGATAGATCATTTAAGACTTTGAAGGTTTTAGGAAGATAGAATAATCTAGTATTTTGTACAATAATGAACTATTTTGGATAATGAGCGATACTGACGTGAGTCAAGTAGGTTTACGAGTACCATTCCGATAGGACTATCGCAACCGCGATACGCTATGTCTTTCCGGTAATTTCCATGCGGGCAACCAATAGAGCAGAAATACCATGCTAGTCTACAGAAAACATGGGTTTTTTGTGACTAGGAAACTGATGAAAACCAAATTTATTTAGTACCTAACTAATCATATAGGATTTTCCAAACACATAGGTTCTGTGTGATACGTTAGGGGATAGATTTTCGGTACCAAATTTGAAAACTAGAGCTCTAGGGCGCAACAGGTGGGTTTAAGGCTAAGCCTATCCTGTATCGCGGCTACGACTCTGACCTACTTTGAGAACTAAGATAGCCAATGTCGACTCTGACCTACTTTGAGAACTAAGATAGCCAATGTCTAAAAGAACTCTTCTGTACCTTTAGTTAATCTTTTTAAGTTGAAAAACGCAGTAAAGGGATTATACAGGACGGAGTAGTCCGAATTACTTTTCTCTATACAGGACTAAAATTCATGTACCCTAGGACAAAGTTTAGGCTTTATTATCGCGGCGGGCAGTCTGGTAGGCGGTTTGTCCGCACAGTAAAGCTTTTTCTTCTACTTCCTAACTTTGTTGAAGTCAAAGGATGGAAGAGAAAGTAAATAAGAGATATTGTTAAAGTAATTGAGCTTTTTACACTGAACCGAAATGGACTTTTAGAGCAGTAGATTTAGCCTGTAACGTGGGGCTGGCTGCACGGCATCCATTCAAAATATAAAATTCAAAAATAAAAAAAAATATTTAAGTGATTTTTATTATGTCAACATAGAATATCGCAGGGTCTAAATCCATCGACCCTCGGCCTCGTCATTCCTAGTGAGACTGCTGAACCGAAATATTCGACTGATTTTATGTCCCCTACCAAAATGATTTACCTGAAAATTAGAGAGAAATTAGTGATTTTTGATATTGATAAATCCAAGCCAAGTTCAAGAAAGAAGTGCAAAACCACCATTAGGTATGATCAATAATAATTAAGCTGACCAGGCTTTGTGGCGTACATTGGGAGAGGCCTATGGCCAGTAGTCGACTGCAACGGGATGATGATGATGAATAATAATTTGCTAAAAAGAGAGACTTTAGAAGACATTATAGTTGCTATTATTATTTATTTCAAATCTTATTGCCTTACTACACTTATACCATAATAACATGACAGTTTTTCAGTAGAAAGTTACCTACTCATTAAATATTCATGGCTTGACTTTGAACAGTAGTACCAGGCTTTGTGATTAATTAAGTATTTGAATAAAATTATTCATAAGTAATGAATGATAATTAAAACGAATAAGTAAAAATGATATTCTTTGTTCCTACTGATATTGTGTCATCATTGTATTTTTATAGGCAGCTGTTTTTTCATCTTTTACAAGACCAATGCTCTAACCTCTGAGTTTTACTTTGTATAACCTAAATTTACTATTTATTGAATCAGGACTGGTATGGTCACCTCACAGCAATGCAGTGACTTAGGAAGATGGGTTAGCCTAAACAACAATATTGCCTAGTATGTCATTTCAGAGCAAAATTAGGGTAGCCAAGTCTTGTGGCTATTGTTCTTACTAATTATAACACACATTAACTGTCAATACTATGATATTTAAGTCACTGGTCTGGGAAAAGGGTAAACTGCCTTCTTTCTAAAGATGATTCCTATCTTTTATTAAAATTTTAAGTAAACTGGAAGTTCAGTTTTTATGTGTTGAGAATAGTTTTGAGCTAAGATTTTTGCTTCTAGATCTTAAAATAGAGGTTGTATGTAGTAAATTGCAATGATAGGTGATTTGAGATCAAAATCTGAATTATTAAGTATACACAATATAATTACAGTAGAAATTATTTAACCACTTCATTATGTAAAGATAAAGACAGATAGTAAAATAATACAGTTCACTAATAACACAATAAGAAGATAATTATTTTCTTATCTGTTCGTGGTTTTGCCCATTGACAGGCAATGTATGTAAATTAATTAATTATTTATTAGTGAGAAACAACTCAATCAAATATTACATTTTTAAAAAATATTCCACCAACGGGTGGAGACTTTGTCCTAAAAAAGTATGTATGACTAAACTGAAAGGAGAGAAAGACTATGTTAATTACCTATACTTTGTGTCTAAAGCATTAGTTTTGTTAGAATAACAAAGACTTGTAGAATTAATTATGTAATAATATTTATGACTGTTATTTAAGTCTGAAAAGTGGGAAACCCTGAGATTATTAAATGACTGGCCTAAAACTAATTAGTAGCCAGAGCTGGCCAAAGAAAAAAACAGCAACTCCTAGGAAAGGCATTTGCTCAGAAATGGGACACACAAATAACTAACAAATAAAAATAATTAAAAATAACAATGAAAAATATATTCAGCTGATATTAATTATCAAAAGATAAAGGCTCAACTACACAAGGTGTTAAACAACTTGTCAATGGGACAGGATATTATAATTAATGTGTTGTTTTTTGAAAATTAATGACTATATCAGTCTACACTAGTATATATTTTATGTAAAGTATTAAGTAACTTAATAACTCACTAATCATTAGTTGACAAAATTTTCCAAATGTAATTTAGGTGAAGAACAACATTTGTTTCTAAAAAGTTTCAAGTGCATAGGCCCTGGGTAGATAAAAAATAACAAACAGACTGCTATCTGTGGTATATAAATTTGATAGCAAAAATGCCATTATATGTGTCATCCAACCAAGTGTGTCAATGAAAACAGCTGATTGGTATGTGATTAACACACACTACCAACTCAGGGGCAAACTTACCTACACAAAGGATATTTCCTTTTTTTTAACTTTTAACATTATTTATCGTTAAGTGTTTTACCTGCTTACGTTTACATTAAATGTGAGGTTCGTGTGTATACTTTGTGCAAGTAGAACTTCCGACAGGATGTTACGAAATTCATATAGGTTAGTTAGTGAACAACAAAATGTGAATAATAAGCACCACCTGCAGGGGGCTCCACGCCGAGCCCAGCTGCGACTGTCGACCATTAGGGTTGTGCTGCGAGCCGCCCGACATCGTGTGCGCGACACTGTTTACAACACGTATTCAACACCAATCCGTCAACAAACACTCCTTCAGTCCACCATAATGATGCCGGCAAGTTTGAAGCCTTCGCCCGCGTAACTGCGCTCCCTTACGACGTGTACAGATACTTCTGAAACGTTTTCATCAGCGCACGTTAAATTTTCAACAATCCATAGCATGCCACATTTATTCCAGGGGTGAAACAACTCACTTCCACCAACAGAAAACACTTATTCCAAAGAAAACTAGGATTATTTAGTGCATGGTATGGTGTTCACGAATTTGATGCTCACTTCGCGTGACATTTTGAACGCATTTAGGTTTTGAATTTAAGCACTTCTAGCACATATTTAAGTTTGGATTCGGTTGCCAAAAGGTTTGACACTTTATCTTACCGAATAAAACTTTATATTTCGTCGGTAATTGTCACATAAAACGTAAAAATCCCCAAAGTATGCAATAGAATCGCCTTCACAATGGTGGCCGATTAGGTTTTTGAAAGCATATACAACGCCATCTTGCGGAAAACTACAAAAAGAAGTCGGTAAAACAGCAAAACGGAAGCATGTTCTCTTTTGTCTTTGGCGAACAAAAAAGACAGCAAACAAAAAAATGTTATTACAAAAATAAAGCAATTAAGAGAACATTGATTTAGTACTTCTTTTTATCCTCACATCTATCTTGTCTCATTATTTTGAAACTATGTATACAGTAAAAAAAACAATGGTTTTTAATGTCGTTAGTCGTAGTTATTTGTATACCTACGGTTACATTAGCTGATTAGAGGTAAAAGGTTAAGCTTTCCTTAGACCGTTTTACCATAGTCATGCTATATCTTTTTCACCTTAGGCCGTAGCCATGGATTCTTAGCACGATAAGCAGTTAGTAGATGGTTAGTAGTCACACTTCAACGCCATACCATTTATATATCATGGAACTATTTTTATTGACTTCATTTTCACAAAATCTATTTGAAAACAGTGATGTATAAACAACGATAATATTTTCAAGGACTCATATTTTTTTGGTTACTTAACGATTTATTATTTTCCTTTATCTTTTTTCTACAGTTTTATATTTTCATGGCATGCTAAGCTAGTAGTTTTTTATAATAGCAACATTTACCAATGACGTTGCTATAGCAACGATTGTTTTGTTTTCATCTTATTGACAACAGACGTCAGCATAAAGATTTTTGTATCGTCTGCAAGTTTTATTTAGAACCTCAATGAAAGATAGTGAAATAACTAAGTTTTTAGTATCTTTCACTGGTCAGATTGAATATGTGACATTTCCAGGAGGAGTATTTGATGATCAATTGTATGTGCAGTATGAAACTGTTTGGGGTCCAGATTGGGAACCGATGTCTGGTCTCACATCGGGGATGAGTCAAATGGCTCGTTCTGGAGCTAATCCGGAGCGAGTTATCTTCAATTTGCCTATTGAAATGGTATTTAGCAGCACTAATGTGTCTGGTTGTAAGTATAATCTATGTTGTACCAACTTACTTAAAAATATAAACAAGAAAAAGTTCATGTTATTGGTGTTATCTCTTTTTACGGCTCCAGACTTAAATTTAATATATAATTAGCATAATTTAAAACTAAACAAGCATTTTTGACACATCGATTTATTGACCCATATCCCAGAACCTTTTTTAAAGTTGTTGTAATCTATATGAAATGATTAGTTAGACAAAATAACTTTAAGTTTGATTTTTGCTAAGTAACAAGTAAGCTTGCTAAGTATTTACTAAAACTGTTGCATAGTGAAGAAAACATTAAAACAAGTGAAAGTGGTACCAACATTATGATATCATCATCATCCTATCTCTGTCCAATGCTGGACATAGGCCTCTCCTATAGTACACCACTAAGCTCGATCATCTGTCCTCAGCTTCCTACTGCTGTCAGCCATTTTGCATATATGCCACCTAGCTGGAGGGTATGCAATATACAAAAACCTGCTGGATGTTCTATTTCAGGGCCTCAACTAATAATAACATTGAGAGCCCAGAATACCATCATTGGTGATGTTTTAAGAGGCTACTCTTTGTTCCTAATGCCACCTACAACGGGCCCCAATCTGATGTCAGGGCCTCTCATCAGGCCTCAGGCTGCCACTCTGCTTGGTGAATGGCTGGCATGGATGACTGGCAGATACCCTGAGTTGGCAGACCCAAAAATGCTAGCAAGTGGCAGGGATAACTATTGTGAGTTTAATAATATTTATGTATATTTTTGATAGAAGCCAAATACTATATTTTATTTCAAACACAATAGATCATTTATGTAATTTAGTTAAATTCATGTGAGTATTTTTGCTTTAGAAGCTTACTAGAGTGTTAGGTATTTTCTTTAAAAAGTATTTTTCTTTTTTATTTAGCCTGATCGATGTCCCACTGCTGAGCAAAGCCTCCCCTATTTTTTTTTTTACTAGTAATAAATAAATTACTGCGTATTTTGCTTTGCCATATGCTTTTTATAAGAATTATGTAGAACTTAGCGTTAGTCAGCCATGTTTATACTATAGACAATTTTCTTTTTCAGTGCTCAAGACAGAATCTTATGGGTCAATGACAGTGTCCTTGTCTATGGTGTCAAAAGACCTTCGGAAACTTGGCTATGACAATCAGCCGCCCATGTATAAAACTGTTTCTGATTGTCCATGAATAATATTTTTTTATGGCCTTCTGTAATTTCTATCAACCTAGAACGACGAAAAGGTGTCATGATAGTGTAGGTACCTATTGTCTACTTAAATGTGATGTTTGTCTCCATATCTATAAGCTTGTATTTTTCACTGTACCTAAACTCTTAAGGGTTAGCGTACACCGAGAGGAATAATCCTCGTGCGGTCTCGGGCATGCTCGTGTACATCGTAAACTCGATAATTTTTTGAATCTCGGTATTTTAGCATTAGTCTTAAAGTTTATTTTCAAGTGTTTTAAAAAGTCTTCTCTTCACTGCGCTCATCTCGCTCTGCGCTGACTCTGGATTTTATTATATATAAGTAATTATTTTAAGAATCTCAGCCATTACCTATTAAGGAATCTGTGTGTGCCTAGAAATACGACACTATGAGTTAGTGTTAAGTGATAAAAGAAAATAAATGTAGCCTTTATTTCATTGTTCTTTTATTCTTTAAATAACCTGTCTCGATACAATCGTATTAGTAGATACTACGTGTCCCAGTTATGACGATATGAAGGCAATATGTCTTAATTAGAGAAACCTTGCCCGCATGTTTTAAGATACGCTTATAATTGCGAACATATTTTTAATTTCATTGTCATCTGTTTTATTATTATCGCTTGTTTTATTGAGTAATATATGTTTAACGAGTTTCTTGCGCTTACTAATTTTGGAGCATACGGTACGTTATCTTATTTGGTAGATACCTATTCACTGTAACCCGTTCAATTTTCTTTTACGTCATTATTATATTAAGTAGGTACCTACTTCCTTTAAGTAGGTGTAAGTATTTAAGTATTTCCTATACTCTGCGCAATTTAACTGCGCAGATGCATAATTGCAAACACTCAAATCACGTAACCCGCCGGAGTAAACAACTACTTACCAACACTAACCGTTAGGGACAAGCCCATTTGTTACTATTAGTCACTATTACACGTAATACATAAGTACAATTAGATATTCTATAGGTTTTTGTAATGACGTAAATTATTGTAGGTCAAAATATGTTACGCCTGTCTTTCTCCAGGGTAGGTAGAGGTGTTGTTTAGTATACACCCACGTTCTAACAACGTTATGGTATGGATCATTGGATTTGACCACTGATTAGCGTAGTGGCTAAGCGATTGGACTGCTGCAGCCCGAGCGGCCGCGAATTTCGACGGTGAATAGAAAATACATAAGAATGTAAATAGTTGTTAGGTTTTTTGAGGGAAGCGAGTTCGATTCCCGCACGGCACAAACATTTGTTTGTCCCGAGTCTGGGTGTTTGTGCATGTGATATTTCATGTTTGCGAAAGGCACCCCACGATACAGCAGATAGTCCCAAGGTGGGGCGTTAATAAAAAACAAAAGTAGGTAACTTATAAGCCGACTTAATTTCTGTGAGTTTTATAGACATGCAATATCACGTGCACAACTGCACATTAAATACTGAAAAAAACATCCATGGTTCACACTAATTGGGAAACGAACCGGGAACCCCTGGTAAGCAGTCTAATGAGTCAATCAAAGCTTATATTAGGGGAACTAAATAAGTAAATTGATATAAAGTATGCCAGTAAATAGTTTAATAATGAACGAGAAGCGGCTGTTTATCTAGGTACTGTTTTATCTAATATTGGAAATAATGTAGGTAATATTGAAAGTCAAGATGTTTTAATAAGGATGTTTCCGATCATGTCGTTACTGTCGTGAAAATGTAACATTTCTTTTGTTGAATGATTTTGTCTTCTACTTATTTAATCGCTACTATGTTAATCAACATGTAGGTAAACTATTTCGGGTTAATTATTAGGTATTCGAGACTTCGCTTATCACTGGTATATTTGAGTAATTTTGTACTAAAATGTCTAGAGAAGTATTATTTGACGCCTTCGATCACATTACTACCCACCGACCGGTATTCATGTATAATATTAGGTATTGCTATACAAGTTCCTACAAACAATAATTTTACGAATACGGGTATTAATCAAACGCAGATTTCGACGAAAAACATACCTATATATATCACATAAGTACTTTTTTTCGTCGAAATTCTCCTCCTCTCTCAAAATGATTCGGCTACTTGTGGGCGATGACACACGGGTAGTTAGGTGTGTACCTACGTCATCGTTCCAATTTTCCTCGTAGCGTAAGGAGTGCGACATGCGAGGCCTCACGCCCTCCCAGTATTGTTTTAATTCCATGCGTTAAAATTACTGGTTTTGCATACGAATTTATTGCAATTAAATCGGCATTCAATTTGGTTTTACTTAGAATAGTATGTAAGTAGATTAAAAGCCTTGGGAGAGGCCTATCTCCAGCACTGGACCGCGAGAGGTTGAGAGATGATGATGATGATGATATTAACAGCCCGAAAGTCTGACAAACAGTTTTACTATTACCCAATACTAGGTTGTGGAGGTCAGAGGTCATTCGCTGCTTCTGTTTAGATTGTAATCCGACGACAGCAATTCGGAAAAGGATGTTCGATTACTTTCTCGCTTATTTGTGTACAGCAATATACCACAATATATTTTTAAGGGCTTAAGGGCGAGCCTATTCCTATTTTGAAAACCGATACTTTCATTTGCTTGCTTACATAAAACCTCAAAAATGCTAAGTGATCTGTGAGACATTCTGAATCGCAAGACCATACTAATATAAACGAGAACCTCTTTCTTTTTCGAAGTTGGTTAAAAATCTACCATGGTCATAATAAAAATGTTGTTTTTATCGTGACCAAAGTAGACCATTTGGATGCTGTAGCATCCGCATAGATACAAGCTAGTAGTAGTAAGCAAGCAAGCAAGGCGTAGTTAGTTTTTTAACACTCGTAGTATCTTTAAGTTGTTATTTTTATATAACATCAAATATATACTATTACAAAACGATGTCAATTCCATGTACCGCGGTCTTCAAGAGAGAAAGGTATACAGAATCTTACTCAAATCTCTTTGTATCATTTCATCATAATCAACTCGAGATTGATTTTATTATTATTAGATTCTCATCGCCTATGATGGCAAGTTGTAAAACAATAGAGAACCTTATCGCCGCTGTGTTTCCCCGGACACAAACATTGTATTTGTATGCTATGCCGCAGCTATCCGGCAGTTTTCGTGGGTTTTTGTAGGTTCGCGTTTTCAGGAAAACAACAATTAAATATCATCATCAGCCGATTGACGTCCACTGTTGAACAAAGGTCTCCCCCTTTTAGAAGGGGGAGGGGGGTTGCCATAATCCCCACGCTAGGTAAGCGGCTTGGGGATCGCAGTGTTGGTGGTTTAAGTAACAGAAGACGCTGCTGCCCATCTTCTGGATTTTCCTTTAGTGGGCTCTCACGAAACCCACGGGAGGAGAGGGGGTGGTCAATTCTAGGCCGGATACCACACGGCACTTTTACCACACGGCACAATTAGATATATTATATCACTACTGACTACCATATATACTTTATTGTATACTACAACTCCTCACGCCCTCAATAGGATAGCATAGTTGCATTCGGGACTCACTACACTATATCAGTTCGACTTAGAGTTTGTGTAAAAAAACACAAATCCGTCCGTACAGCTTTCGGAAGCTGCATCATCTCCATACAAAACAACTGTTTTATGAACAGACGCCTGACTGCTTCAAGCCTAATGAGCCTTTAGAAGTGATGATACTGCCAGTATCATCTGACTCCTAACTTGAAGGTCTTGAACCTGCTGATTGGCTGATATATTTGTTTTTTTACGGCATAGCTGTAACTTATGTGGCATCCAATGAGTTTAATAACATCAAAGGCTATACTTTTAAAGGCCCCTAATATGGTTTTAAGACAATATTTTAGTAGCTACCTAGCAAGCATTAAAATCAAGTGATGCCAAAAACCAAATAGGAAGTGAAACTTGCTTTATAAAAAAAAACTATTAATGTGTCGTAAAATGAATTCTTCCAATAATTATCTACTCTACACTTAATTAATTGGTGTTTTCATTAACATTTACAATAATTATGAGCTGCTAATTACAGATCACGCTATCACAAACTCATCAATGGAATAGCTATAGGTCTTCTACAAGTCTACAACGCAACTGACGTGACTTGACTAGGTCTAGAGAGGTGTGGAGTGTGAACAGCGTTTTTCGATTTCTACCAGCTTACCATGAATTTTTAAAGTTCATGGCAAGAGCCTGCGCGAAAAAAACATTGTTATAGAATTCTGCGCGAGCACAAAACCTTTGTTTTAATGGGCTATCTTAAGTGTCAATGTTTTTGGCTATTATAGAAGGTGTGTTTTTTTCTTCTTGTGGCAATTGAGTCGGGCTTCCAACTATTCTACCAGATTCGAGTTAAGACTGCAACGTTTGCAGTTAAACATTTTTGTGGGTCTATTTTTATTTAATCGTTATTAAAACCTAAAGAGCTACAATTTAATATTATTTTGTCTGATAAATTTAGAGAGAGTTTTAATAATAGAAGGGTGTGTTTTTAAGTTGTTACGTGCCAGACCACATAGCGTCTCAGACAGTGATGTGTCATAAAGACACATCACTGGTTTCAGAGGTAATATTCTTCATTTCAGACAAAGCGTCTCTGAATTACAGCTGATTGTCACAAACGAAATTGTTATGCTAAATAAGTTGTATTGTGTCAATTCTCGTAACTTAAGACGTTATTGAGCTGTGCAATAACGATGTGGTTTCAACAAAAACCAGCGATTTCTGAATTGACGTATTATGAACATCGTTAGATTTTATCGAAAGCACATCGCTGCTGCACTTCTCGAGAACAGCTTTGCTATTCTGAAACACTAACATCATGTCGAAAGTCATTTCGTACGTCACCTTGCTATTATCATCATCATCAATTAAACATATCTACATGTAGAAGCTTGTAATTAGCAACTGTCGTCATCAAGTTTTTAATTTAGAAAATGCCTGTGTTTAAAATGAAAATTTGCCATTTGATTTTATGCTTTCTGTAAATCACACTAAATAAATTAAATAGGTACATATTTTGCGGCGTTAGTGTCGAATCTCAACGCAGATCTTAAAGTGAATTCGTAAGTGACGACTTTAGAATAGCACATCAGAATTGACCTACTTTAAACGTAAAGTAAAGAACTGTTATCAATGTTGAGGTATTTAGAAGAAAACAAATGAGGTGATAAATTAAAGTGTCTCTACAGAACCTCAAGTTATTAATTACAATCTTATCATAAATCATATCATTGACACTAATGTCCCAATTGTTAGGGTTTTGAGAACGTAACAATATTAATGTCGAGTTGTTTCGATTTGCTTATCGGTTCTAGAAGTAGACTGGTATCAGTTGCACACTCGTTCAACACCCAAATAGTGAGTCAGTCAGTTGCTTATTCGTCAGGCATATTTTACTCCCTGGGGGGCATTGAATATCTACGTACCTATACCATATGTGGGGCTCGTAGCTATGTGGCTACCCCGCAGATCAGTCGATCTGCGAGGTTAAGCCGTGCTCGCCGCGGTCAGTCTTGTGATGGGTGACCGTTTTCACATGTCGAGACCCCACCGTGCTTCGGAAGGCACGTTAAGCTGTTGGTCCTGCGCCTGATCTCTCTTCGTTCGTGTCGGTCTACCGTCCCATCGGAGTATGAGAGTGAGGGAATAGGGAGTGCACCTGTGTTTGCGCGTATACTTGTGCACTATAATATCTCCTGCGCAGATGGCTAGTCTCAGCTGAGACAGGCCGCCGTGACCGAAATTCGGTCAGGAGGACATTATTACCTATACCAATAAAGATTGCGAGACTTAGACACAAATTTTAATACACGCCCATCCCAATTCCCAACCATGCTTAGCCAAGTCGCCGGTCTAAAACCTTAGGATATTTTTTATAGGTATACTTAATCGAAAGAGGTGAGGATATACATAGAAAGAAGATAAAATAGACCAGTGTTCTGAGGAATCATTATCTTGAACAGCTAAGAAATTTCTAGCGCAGCTTACGGTTTGCCAAACCAGGTTGAGTAAACGTCAGCCGTTTGGGAAATTGCCACTTTTACATTAAACGTCATTAAAAATATGTTTGTTTGTTGGCCTGCCTGACGCACAGCACAAGCCCCCAAGCCCACCACTTACCTCTTTCAGACGTAATTATTCTTGGAATTACCTACATATATACGCAATGAGGAGGAAGAAAATATGCGTTTAGTTACAGAGCTTAAGGTAAATTACTGAACTGAATTTTGAAATATTTCATCATACTTATTCAGCTTAATTTATTTTATATTTGGAACTAAAATGGTACTTTTATTTAGGTGTAGGGATCGAATACTGCGCAGGCGACCCTTTCCATGGACTGAATTTTATTGGTTACATCTTTTGTCCTGCATTGCTTCCTCCGTAGCATATTCCATGTTTTTTTATTTGTGATTAATAGGATCTCATTGAGAGTCTATCTCTCAAATCAGGTCCTATTGGTCTCAACTTCATGTGGTGCAAAAATACCAAATGCAAAATCTCTCTAACTGCGAATTGCACAAATATTTGTTTCATGTGGGAAGGAAACTCGCGACTTGTGTGTAGAAGGCCAAATACTTAGCCACGGCGCGCATTGAGTCTTGTAGTTTTTTTTAATAATTTATTAATGTGACATCTTTTCCTTCTTGAGGTAAACCATGTATTTCTTTATTTTATTTTTAAATGAATATGAATGCAGGTGAGTTTTGTTTTTAAAACAGAAATGACAGAAAACTATACATAATTTATCACAAACAATAAGAAAAAAAATCGAACTGCTACAAATAAAACCTAAAAACAAGAAGGACAATGTTATTATTAATTTTAAAACCAATTTTTGACAAAAAGTCATTGTTTGTGATGTTCTTATCAATGGAGTATATAAGCGCACTCCCGCGCACCTTGCATCTATTCACGAGTGATCTCCAAGGCAATAACTGTCACTCGCTCAGTTGTGTCTGTGGCCGCGACTCGAACACTTGTAATCGTGATCGGACGAAATAGTATCGATACAGGTTTATCGATAACGATTGATATGATATAATAATTGTATCAGTGGACAATACTAATAGAGTTTTTATTGTACGGTTACAAATAATTTTGTTTGTGTTTATTTTGTTATCAATTAATTAGGCAGTAGTGCATTTTGTCCTGTAAAGCGAATGGTGTCCTTTTGTAAGGTAAGAATCATGATATTTTTTCATTATGAATTGTTTTGTCTGCTACATAACAATTTTTATCAATTTTCGACAGTGACAGACGAACGGTAGACGTTAGGATGGCCGTAACACATTGAACTTAAAAAAAATGAAATCAATACCTATAATATTATTATGTAATACGTAGGTACATAGTTACGATACTTTTATTTATATTTAAATATTAGTCTGTAGGGCCAGGTTCTCTTCTTCTTAAGTCTTCTTCAAAATGTTAAGGGAGTACCAAAAGTTTACGTGTTTTTTTATATTTTAATTAATTTATATTAGGCACACGAGCGACTGCACAATAAAAGGAGTGTATTGTTTTTTTGTTTCTAAGATTAACAATATCCTTTCAGTATAAATGCAGTAGGTACTTATATTCACAAAGTAATTAATAGTAATCGTTGTTTTGTCTGTTTATCTTAAACTGGAGAAAAGGTAAAATATATTTTTTTGCGCTGAATTTATTAATAAGGAGCAGGGCAGGTAATAGCTATTTAACTATAACTCCAGCGGGGCCCGCCGTCAAAGGTGGCTTCAGACTTATCGAGGGATGTGGTGCAACGTCTGCGAATCCCGCGTTCCTCGACCTTAGGTAGCTAGGAGGACACCCTGGGGTTTTAGCCGGTAAGGGCGGTAAGGGTTTCAGGTTTCAGCCGGTAACAGTCCAGCATACCCTTTCGTTCACCCCTGGACAGGGGAAGTCCATAAGGATTAAGTAAAAAAGATTAAAAAAAACTTCTAGTGATGTAATAGTTTAATTTATGATTTAATTCTTCATTGGTTTTACCCACAGACAATATTGGGCCATAAATTATTGTGTCTAAAATTAACTTTATTACATTATTCATAAATGGATCTCATAATAGATCCTTCCTTCTATTATTTAACTTAAATACCTACTAACGACGCGGCGGGTTAAATATTTAATCATCCCACTGAAATAGGAAAATAATATTTCCCATAAGATTATTGAAATATAATGACACTTATTGACTTTAACATTCGTATTATTATGTAAAAGGTTAACGACCCGATTGTCACAGTGGCTCAGATATTGGACTGCTTCGATACGTTACTGCTAAAGAGTGCTAAAGGGTTCGAATCCCGCACGAAACTAAGGGAATGTGGGGAAAAGGTTGAAGAAAGGTCATTCATATGGAGGTATTAAGTAATTTATTGGGCACTTAAGGTTTACTAAAACCTTTACTAAGAGTTTATATTTACGCCCTATAGACTACTGATAAAGGCTTTTCGGGATTACAGGCTACATTGCATGCATGAAACCATGCGAAAGACTTAGGGCTCTTTCAAATTTGCTTGCGAAAGTCGTGCGGCTGTCGTCCAAATATTAGATTTAGTCATTTGTATGACCCGTAAGACAGCCGCACGACTTTCGCAGGCTTTCAAAGAGCCCTTATCAATGATCTCTGTTATTTATCCTTCAAGACTATTGAAGAGGCGCTGAAGGACATTTGAAAATCTTTACGAACCTACCTACTTATTGAGGTGAACAGCACCATTAACATAAAAAAGGTTATAACTTTATTCGTTAAAACATAAAGCAAAAACACGCTCTTTTTTATAATGATACGTTTTTTTATTTAGTCATGATCGGTTACAGAGAAACGATAGATGTTAAGTTGGTCGTCAGACCTTGACTTTTTTTTATAAATTATGATACAAGAAATAAAAAGTAGGTATTTATAATAAAACCACTGTTATTTATTATGTTAATTATAGACAACTGTTTGCCAATCAATACACTTGAAAATAACATAAATACAAATATGGTACAAATAAAAAAATCTTCATTATACATAACATAACATAACATCACGCCTGTATTCCCCGAAGGGGTAGACAGAGGTGAACATATAGTACACCCACATTTCGCCAGTTATGTTGTAAGTCCCAATGTAATATGGGGCGAGCCTATTGCCATCAACCGGGCACAAATCTAGACTCCGTGCTGCTACTGAGAATTACCTAATGGAAAACTCAGTAACACTTTGCCCGACCCGGGATTTGAACCCAGGACCTCTCGCTCAGCAGTCGCGCTTAGAGACCACTAGACCAACGAGGCAGTCAAGTAATAAAACAATTTATTAGAGCACGTTATAACATAATATTATATAATAGCCACATCGGTTGTCTGTGTACACACGCTAATTAGCAGTTGTTTGTGGTCGCAGGTTTTCGCACTGTTATTAATCTCGGATATAATGATATCTCGTGTTGATGTGGGTACTGATTAGTGATGTAGCTTTCCCATATTTTTGTTAAAATTCGGCTTCGTGAAAGCCGAAAAATATATTAGGTTTTTATAACGTGGTAGCATAGTACGAGTAGTCGATTGGTTGGTAAATAATGTTTCTGGGATTTCAAACATCATTTTAATGTAATCTGAGAATGTGACAGTATGAAAACCGGCAACACCGGGTTGCCGGCTCATTTCTTCCCTGCATAAGTAGAGAGGCCTTTTATATTAAAAATAGCGTCGCCCACACTAGGAATTTCTCGTGTTTCGTGGGTGCGTTTCACAAACATGAAATATCACATACACAATCGACAAAGACTCGGGACAAGCATCTGCGGTTCACACAGATTTTTGCCCCGTGCGGGAATCAAACCCGCCACCCTTAGCATAGTCCAATCGCTTAGCCACTGCGCCAATCAGGTCGTCTTTGCCCTTCAGTGAGACGGTAAGCTAGTAATGTGTTCAGATCTCAGTGTCAGTTCAGAAATAATACCTAAGCGTCTGGAATATAATCAACTTAAAATCCATGATTGTCTTAATTGGCATTCTAAAAACAATAATGTTAAATTTGTCACGGATGTGATATTTTTACTTTAACAAATCTTATCGTAACATGTTTAGTTACGGTATATTTTTATAGTATGATTTTAAAATGAATACTTTTTTTTATTTTGATAAAATAAAGTCCTGTAAACATAAACACTTCTGCTATACGTTTCTTAATAAACACAGTCACCATTAAGACCTTAGTTTTTTAAATAATCATAGTAAATAAGGCCCAAAAAATTGAGATTTTTGCCTGCTTTCTGTGTTAAATGTAATAATATTTACTGGTGATTTCAAGTTTAATAATCTAATCTAAAGATGAATAAGAATATTTGCGTTCAGCTACTTGACCACTGTTATTTTTCTAAGGAAATAATGAGGAAGGAAGCAACGTATATTGGACATGTTTAATTTGGATTACTATGACGTCTGTCATGACGTATATTGAAGTCTCTAATACCGACAATAAAGTTCTACCAGCACGTACGCGATCATATAAGCACATCACTAATAGTTTTAATTTTAAGACCACAAATTGCTACCTTCTTATGTTATTATACTGTTATAAAATAATCATTCTTATAATTACTCGTGTAGGACAGGGTTAATTGAAAAATACTAATAAGAAAAACCTCTAGAGACTACGTTACAACGATGTTACCCGCGACGTTACTAAGTAGTTCCTTTCAACTTTATACGAAACATATTTCGTTTGCGTCTAATTGTCTGAAACAATGTTCTTCTGGCTCTACTAAAACCTAATTATAATACACATTGCCTCGCTTAGTTATAATCGATGATAAAACTAGATTGAACTTAAACAAAAACACTTGCTGTCTATTATCTTCCAAACGACAGTGACGGGTATAATATTGTCAATGGTTACGATATAACAGGCATACCTATCAACTACCAAGTAAGTGGGTGCGAGGCTAGGCAATTAATCCTAAAAGCTAACACTTAGCAAACCAACTACAATAAATAAACAATCGCGGTTTAGTCTACAAGTTTATAATACTTCAAACACTATAAAAGAGCACCTGTCATATAATTTGCATCACTGAGATAGATCCACGCCCTTGGCGCTGATACCACTATCAGTGTCATATATATCTTTTATCAGACAGAATTAAGAGCATTTCGTAAACAATTGTGAACATTGTGATATTCAAGTTGAGTTTAGTTATATTTTACTGAATACTGAAAAAAATATATGTTTTGTAAAATAATTAAAGTTAAGAAAGTTCTATATTTTTTTTATACTTTCAGAAAAAACTCATTCTTAATCCTGTCGTCGATAAATTAATTTAAAAATGATTATAACAAGTGAAAATAATCGGCTGTTTAAAAATGTAATTGCAAATCAATGTTTATAAAAAGTTGTCCAAGTAAAAACTAAGTAACTTTAAATAATAATAAAGGTCAACCGATAATAACTAGATTTGAATAAATAACAAAGTTTTTATCGTACAACTTATCGCTGGCAAAACCTGAACGAGGAAACTTATTAGTTTTATTATGATAGTTATAATATTTTATTTTTCTAGTTTCAATTAAAAGAGCGTATTTTTTCCTCCTATTCTTTTAATAGTAAATATCCGCAATTTAGTTCAATACTTTATTTAGTAGCTATGTAATTTTTAGTTGGTCAATCTGTAGTATCTAACCAGCGATATTTATGTGCGAATAAATGACGCGTTTTATCATTTTCGTAAAACATTTAAAGTACTTATATTTATGTACAAATATGTATATGCCTGTTTTTTTTCATTTTTATTAACTCTTTGTTAGGCACCCTAATTGAGCGAACAGTTTAGAAAGCTAACTTCAGTTCGCGCTTGTCAATAACAATCACTAGAGGTAGAGAGTTCAGCCCCCTTACCACGAACTCGTATAGCAGGACAGTTTAAGATGTGGAAGCGAGACGCCGCTACGTTAAGTGTAATGTGGCGTCTCGCTTCCACAACGGAAACTGCCCTGTTTTAAGAGTTTATGGTAAGTGGGCAGATGGGACGTTATTGCACCGACGACGCTTTGATTCCACAGTTAGATCTGTCTGGCCCAGTTTCTGTGTACTTTATGTGTGCTTAATAGTAATACATAAATATCTAGGTATACGCGTCTGGAAGCCTCGACAGGATAATCAGAGATGTTTCTTTTCCCAAAAGTGTCACACACTCACATTCTCAGAATACAGAACAAACCTCACAATTTTCGCAGCTGATCCGCGTTACCATGTTAGCTTTGATAAGCTTGTTGCTGGCACTGGGTACTTTGCTTGCTTTTTGCTTGATGGTCCTTTCCTGTATGAGATAATAATATAATTATGCATGACGATGATGATAACGATAATGCAGGTCGTGTTGGTAAATATGAGATTCTAATATTGTATTCTAGGCTTAGCCTTGTCGCAGTGTCACTTAGAAGTCAGGAAATAACCGCAATGCGATATCTAAATCTCAACTTAATATCTAGGCCTTGGATCTTAGAAAATAATCAATTATCCACGAAGAATATAATTATGTTAAGTATTAACACACCCAGTTCGTACCTAGCGTTAGCTTTCTTATATTTTCATTTAAAAAAATCTGTTATTCAATATATTACTTACAATCAACGATTTTATTTGTATGTAAATATTTTCTTCCTCGTCCGCGTAGGAAATTGCAGCGCGGTCTATTTTCCTCAATAAGGTATTTAGTTATACCCACACTAAGTTCCTTCAATTTGAGTACAGCAGTTCAGATGTAGAAACAAATAGACCGAGAGACCTTTACTAAGGAGATAATTAATTTCCTTAATCCTTCGAGGGGATTACGAAACGTTGCGTAACGTTTGAGGAAAAGAAATTCCGTTGCGTTTAACCCTTGCGAAGATTTTCTTTTATTTTTCTTATACAACTTATAACTATGAATGACAGGCTACTTTGAATCACAGATACGAAGAGGAAAATGTATTTTCCTCTTTGATTTGGTGCTTATTGGTTGACAATGACCAACCTGCGGTAATAATACGTGCCCGGTAAATTAGCCTTCCGGCTGTCATAAGAAACTAAGTCATTTTCGTTACCCGTTACCTTTCCTACATACTCTGCCATCTTGTACATGTATACGGAAGTATTATTGTGTATTTGGTAAAGCCCCCATGGAACAGTGATGTGATGAATACGTTCTGCTCCAGAGACAGACATGTTTTTAGTCGGTTGCCGCCTAAATCCTACCTATAAAATCTTCAGGATGTCCAGAAAAGTATGCATAATTAAGAGGTTCAGGTACACGCAAATAATGCACTTTACAATATGTTATATCTATGTCTATCATCATCATCATCAGCCAGAAGACGTCCACTGTTGGACAAAGGCCTCCCCCTTAGAACGTCACAATGAACGACAACTTGCCATATACTATGTTTATGACTTTACTAATGTTATAAAAAGGTATAAGTTTATTTGTTTGTATAGGTTCCTACGTCCTGAAAGTTGGTATTTTAATTAAAAGACATTGTTGCGTTTAACACTTGTTTGCAGGTGTGCTGTTGATAACAATACAAATAAATATGTACAAGTTCTAATAATAATAATATAATAATTTATATATTTAAATTGACTACATAGGTCCAATGACCCAAAGGCAACAAAAGATATCATACCGGGCCACTGATAAGACAATATTTTTATTTGTACAAGTAGTCGCATGTCTCAACAGCTGGGTTGTATACTGGTGATAAATAGGCTAACAGCTCAATAAAACTACAAGTATCAGAAGGCAGAACTAATTAGTTAATAAGGTGTTCATTTAAGATTATAATTACATATTTTGACGAAACGATTGGTGTCGTAGCTAAGCGAGACTGCTGCGCTAAGGGTTGCGGTTTCGATTCCCGCGTGGGACAACAATTTGTGAGATCCGCATGTGCGATGTTTTTCCCGAGTCTGGATGTATGTATGTGTGATACATGTTTGTGAAGCGCACATACAGAAGAAATTTTTAATATGGTTGGCGTGTTTTTCTAAATATTACAGAAAATAGAAATACGTATGCAATTGAGTGGAGGAAATGACTATTTATTGAATGAGAAATGATATTTCGATACGGACGAGACTTTAAAGTAAAATCTTTGACTGGCCTGTTGGTCTAGTGGTTAGTGACGCTGACTTCTAAACCGGAGGTCGTGGGTTCGATTCCCACCCAGGACAAATCTTTGTGTGATGAGCATAATGATTTGTTCTGTGTCTGGGTGTAAATTATCTATATTATGTATGTATTTAGAAATATTTAAGTATGTTTATCAGTTGTCTGGTTGCCATAATACAGGCTCTGCCTAGTTTGGGATCAGATGACCGTGTGTGGGCTGTCCCAAGATATTATTATTATTATTATTATCTAGTTGCAGCTATGATAACAGTGAAAATTGATTTCCTTTCGTAGTTTTTAACATATATATATATGTACATACATACCATCACACCTGTCACTCCTTGGAGGATAAGGACTTAGGAAACCACTTGGAAAACCTCGGTTACACTTTGCCCGTCTGAGAATCGAACCCAAGACGTCTATAATGGAATAACGCACATTCAGATGCAATGTTTAATACTTAAGGTAATTATTTAAATGACACAAAACCTTATTTTTGGCACACAGTCATATTAGTGAGTTTCCTTCCCGATATATTATTGATAACATTGTCTGTACATACGTCACAAAGCTAGGTTTTTCAATGATACATAGTATATGCTTATTCAATAAGCGATTAGTTAGAACAATGGGTAGTTACATATATATCGGGCATGAGACACCGTCATAACTGTATGGTGTCATTAAGAGAAGAAACCATCACTATTGTCCTCTAAATCTATCTAAGAATGATGATACGTACACTATTATAACCGCATCATTCATTGAAGATGTCAATTTAGATTGGCGCATTGAATGAATGACTTGATTCATGTTGATATGGCCATTGCAATAAGTGTCGATTCATCAGCTCTTAGCTGCTCGAAGCTCGAACAAAGTAATAGTAACAAATAAGACACATCTCGTATTATTCAATAACGTGTAAACCATCTATTGTCTGATAAAAAGCAAGGGCAAGGACACCGTTCTTGTTCAATAGGGAAATATTCAATGGGAGCGATTAAAAAAAGGTTATCTGGTGCTGCCCTTCAATAGGTAGGTACTTTAACATTACATAGATAAATTCCAGTCTAGAGTACGATGATACGGGGTTTGTTTACATATACGATGTAGGGGAAGAGGCCTTTGCCCTGCAGTGGGAGGGTTATAGGCTGGTATTATCATTACCGCCAATAGGAATTTGTTTTGTATCGGTAAGGTGCGTTAATAGTGGTGCCTTATATCTACAATGTAACGCAAAAACACTCAAATAATATCCGCAGATCACAAACACGGATATTCGTCTATTGCGGAAATCGGATCGGCGTTGGAAGGTCAAAACCCGTCGCAGCGCTCTTTGGGTTGTCAAATTAATATTGATTGACAAATTCTAATCAACACTAGTAAAAAAATTGTATTTAATTTGGATTTTAGTTCAATTCAATAATTAAGAATATAATGATTAGTGCCACTAACGCGAATATTAGACATTTAAATAAAACTATTTTTACGGATTTTATCGCGGCGTGACCATGAATGCTGTAAAGGATTCGAAACGTCGCGTCGTCGGGACCAAAATAACGAATTAAAACCGCGATAAAATCCGTAAAAATAGTTTTATTTCAATTAAGACTATGTTATAATGTGTCCATATCCAACGACCTTTTGAAGCGACCGTGGAACGTGTTACAAATTAGGTCATACATACTACAAGTTTCTGCCAAAATAATCCTTTCACCAATGTACAGATTGTACAGTCGCGCACATATGTACGTAACATGAAATCCTTTTTGAAATTCAAAAGTCCTTTCCTGCAAAATGTATGTAAAAATTGTGAAATATTCAACGAGGGGAGAATTTTGCCTGTATGTCTCTTGAAATAGGTGAATCTTATGCGATTGCTGGCATAAATTTACGGATAAGCAATACTTTAACTAAGTGCCAGATTTACATATGTCCTATTACCAAACTCTATATTATCTTCACCTAAGAGCAAGTTTAAGTTGCGATATTAAATAATAACAATATATTTATTTTTCCAAAAACGTACAATAGTTTAGTTACAAAAACTTTTAAGCTAGTGTTTCTAATAGTACGTAGCGTGAGAGCCTCTTTAGCCAAACTAGGAAGGATCCTGTATCTCGATATAAAAAAAATATAATTAAAGTGCGTTCTCAAACGTCTGAGGCCGGTTAAATCCTGCTACTAGTAACTCGTCAGGTATTTATGATTTAACCGGCTTCTAAATAACTTCCAAGACTTTTTACTTAGATCTATATTTAGCCGCGAACCGGTCTGAGTCATATCGATACTGTGATTTGTGTGTCAGCCATCCAATACAGTTTCTAAAACCGAGCTTTGGTACTGGACCAAAGCTCGGTTTTAGAAACTGTTAACGCATAGCTGTTAGATTCTTATTTATTTTAAAAACCGTTCCAATACCTAAATTAAAAAGGTAATGGAAGTGGTTCTATCTAAATTAAATTGATGGTTTTTTAGTGTCCACTTGACACATTGTTCAATGAAGTCTGTTGCAATAGTCCTCCTGACCGAATTTCGCTCACGGCGGCCTGTCTCCGCTGAGACTAGCCAACTACGCAGGAGATATTATAATGCACAAGGTTTGTTCTGTATTCTGAGTGCACAAGTATGCGCGCAGACACAGGTGCACTCTCTCTATTCCGTCACTCTCATAATCCGATGGGACGGTAGACCGAGACGACCGGAGAGAGGTCAGGCGCAGGACCAACGGCTTAACGTGCCTTCCGAAGCAGTAAACCAATTTTGATAGTAGGTACTTTTTTGTTTGAGTAAGTAATTCCGTGATGTACATTTTGTAATGGTATAATTTTTCGGTAAAAAACAATGAAATGCTGGTGACATTGCTCAAAAAGCGATTATACATGTTGTTTATTTAATGAAGCATGGGAGATAGGCTGTACCCCATCATGAAAACTAATTACCTAAAGGTAATGAGTTGATGGCTCGATTGGCTAAGTGGTTAAGTAATTACTTTGCCGTGCTTTACTAGATCGAAGCCTGCACGGGAGAGATACATGCGAGATCCACAGATGTGCTGAGCTTGGACGAAAATCCGGGTGATAATTTCATGTCTGAAAACTCAAATGCCGAAGAATCCGTGGGGAATCTTATTAAATTTCGTCACAAACTGAGCGTAAAAATTGCTATAATTACACCGCGGTGATAAATGGAGGCTCGATTCGCGATAGAGTAACTTTAGCATTGCTAATATTAAAAACTGATACGTATATACATATGCAATCCAATTATAAGCGGTGATAATAGTAATTTATGTAATCATGTTCATGTATTACTGTTTCAATATGTAACTGTATTCGTCATGCACGGATCACGCTGCGTTATGAATATTGATATAAGAAGGCTAAGCTGAAAGTTTTTCATGTACCTGAAGCCAAGACTACACTTATAAGTTTATAACGTTTTCAAGTAACGTGAAGGTAAGTTTTGTTGAGAGCAAACTAAACTACCATAGTCAGGGATCCACGGAACATTATTACCGTTGAATTACTATCAAGCTAATATTCCGTGAGTAGATTCATTTTGATGATACGTCCAACTTTTTCTCTTACAAAAATAGAAGATAGTAGTCAATTGTAAAAATGGTCCGTGGGTCCTGGACAACCACGCTTACGATCTTCTTTTGTTTGGTTTGCTTTCTTACCTACAGTTAGGCCAAGTATTGTAAGTAGGTTGTTTTACTATATTGCGGCTGCGCCGCATCACCAGCTCATGATTAGAGGCTGCGTTTGAGTTGGGACTAGTCGGGCATACCCGAATATCACGTGAGTAATAATATACCTAAATAGTAAAAAATATTTGTCCATAGTGCCTACTAGTTTGCGGGTTTTACTTTCAACCAAGCAATTAGCAATAATATTATCTGAGTAGTAGGATCTTGTATTTGACTATCTGACAGTGACAGCACCATCAACGCGATGGATCGTTCAAGATGCGCGTGTGTAGAAAACTATACTGTTATCAACTTGAACGTTAGTCACGAATGTAATAACAAAGTAGATATTACAACAATGACAGCGAAAAAAACAAACAATCCAGTTATTTATCAGCACGATTATTATAGCTTATCTAGCGCTTGCAATTTCCGTAATTTTTCGTAGTCAGAGGAAAATATACCGTATTATTTTAACGGTGTGTAAAGCCATGTCAGAGGCCTACAGGCGGTTCGAAGTCTGTCCCCAGGTTGTTAATACGATAAAAAGAAGAAGAAGGTTTGGTTCTGAAATAATAAGTGGTGTATAAGCAAACCCCGTGAGTGGCTTCAACGAGTGACTCCTCTTAATTAATCTTCTGGAGCACCGTGGTAGATAGCCATGCTATTAACCTGCGAAGGATCCTAGGTATTTTGTAAAAATAACATATTGTGGCACCATAGAAGGAAATGGCATTATCGTATGTTGACTGCCTCGTTGGTCTAGTGGTCGCTAAGCGCGACTGCTGAGCAAGAAGTCCTGAGTTCGAATCTCGGGTCGGGCAAAATGTTACTAGGTTTTTTCATTAGGTAATTCTCAGTAGCAGCACGGAGTCTGGATTTGTGTCCGGTTAATGGCAATAGGCTCGCCCCCTACATTGGGACCTAAAAACATAACTGGCGAAATGTGGGAGTACTATATGTGCGCCTCTGCCTACTCCTCCGGGGAATACAGGCGTGATGTTATGTTATGTATGTTGTTATTACTTTGGATAGTCACATCCGCGAAAGTGATTTGTTGTTATAGCACATTAGATCTTAGTTAGCGCCAAGACCTTTTCACTGCAGATGTAGGTGTACTTAAAGCCTGTATATATAACTTGTATGGTTCACTAGGTCACTACGCTAGACTAGACACAACATGACAAACTCGTCTCGTAAGGGCTGGTTTTCACCACTTTCATTTGTTTCACTCAGCAATGGGATCGTCTATTACCGGTTTCACATGATCCGGTGTTGCGTAATCAATAAATCATTGCATGAATGTGTTATAATGTCAGATGATGGAGATAAACTCAAAAAAATGTGGCGGCGCCTGTTCTTACCCTAGTTATTTATAATTATAACACTTAGAATTAATGAACTCCTGCCTGATGTTAGTTAAGAGACCCACATTTTTCAGTCTATTTTCTTAGGAGAGAGATTCGTCCCGGTTGGAAGATTTTTCTTCTTGCCAACGTCTGGTATATCAGTCGGAACTCTCTTTGAAGTTAGCTTTAAGAGACAATAAAACAGTGAGACCAAAAAGGGAACTTCCTTCCCTAATCACTTAACCCAACTAACAATAGAATTAATATTAAGTTAAAAACAATAGATATTGTATTACGATTTAACGAACATTCTAATTGACATTTCTAGACAATAAACGGGAAAACGGGCTTTTTGTTTATCTCCAATTATGACTTCAAAAATGAGGAGCTATTTTCGTCTGTACATATTTTATTTTCTGTGTTTTATTGAAAACAACTAATGATTCCTAATAGTGTTCGTGACAGTTAAAAATAAGCGGTACTTCCAATAATTCAATGACTTCAAATTACAATGCCTTTGCAAACAACAGGTATTTGTAACTCCTTATAAGCTACAGTAAAGACGAGACAAGTCACGTATGTTAAGGTGGTTAGTGATATTAAAATACATTTTTGCAAAACAATCGCTTGAATTACAAGACATTGAAATACACACGTTTCTGTTAACGTGTATGATACTACTTACCTATATTATTGTATGGTTTGTGGCTATCAACATTTGTATTAAATACTTATGAGGAAATCAACCATCAATGGTAATTGGCAATATTATAAGGTAGAAAAATATTAGTAAGTTGAAACTGTCGAATATCATCGCCACGTCAATTCATAACTTTATGGCAATATTCTAAGAAATGGTTTGTTATTTTTTTATATTTGTTAACAGTAACAATTTACATTATATATACACTAGATTTTTTTATACTACCTACATTAAAACTAATAATATATACAACCAAAAACATACATACATACTTAAAGTCACGCCTATTTCCACGAGGGGTAGGCAGAGACCACGGATTTCAATTTGCTACGATCCTGACATACTTCTTTCGCCTCATTCACTCGCATCACATTCCTCATACACGCTCGTCGGTTGAGGGTACTCCTCACTTGACCCTTTTGTAGAACATCTCCGATCTGGTCCAAGTATGTTCGCCGAGGTCTTCCCCTTCCCGATATTCCACTAACATTTGCCTCATATATTTGCTTTGTCACTCTTCTTTCATCCATCCTTTCTACATGCCCAAACCATCTAAGCATATTCATCTTAATTTTTGTAATAATTACATCCAGATTCACTCCGCATCTCTCCAAAAAACACCACAAATTATGCATCGAAATATTCCTCGTCATCACTGTTGACTGGTAGGGTGCCCAAAAGGCTAGCGGCATTGCCATGTTGAACGGCAATGTTAACATCATCACGTTCCTGTCCTTTGAGATCTTTGGGTTAACTATTTCTGTTGGTAGTTAAGGTCCACAGTACACAGAGGTTATTAAATCACGTTCACATTTACGGTGTAGTACGCCACGTTACGGTTGATTTAACGTAACCGTTTATACAACGCAATATAAAGTAAAACACATGTCAATACTCAATAGTTATATATTTTATTCGGAATAATTTTTTACATGTCGTTTTTATAGACATAGTATGATTTTACTATAATAAGAATTCTCTCTTCTTCTTCTGCCGCGTAACCAGCTCATGAATAAGGGCTCCGTTCGAGTTCGAAACTAGTCAGGCATTCCCGAATACACACGTGAGTATAACCGGGATACATAGTAAATAATACAGTATGATGCACAAACTTTTAAACTGCATACCGATAACTGTCATTTCCACAAATAATAATTATTGTCCCGTGTCCTGACTAACCCCAAATATAGCGAAACCCTGAACCCTGAAGACCCTAATAATTATCATTTACCAACAGCCTTGATTATTATGTCATTATTCATTTCCTGTGAAGTGCTGTGTGGTATCCGGCCTAGAATTGACCATCCCCTTTCCTCCCTTGGGTGTCGTAAGAGGTGACTAAGGGAAAATTCAGAAGATGGGCAGCAGCGTCTTCTGTAACTTGACCACCAATACAGCGATCCCTAAGCCGCTTGCCAAGCATGGGGATTATAGCAACCCCTCCTAAGGGGGAGGCCTTTGTTTAAAAGTGGACATCTTCCGGCTGTCGACGACGACGATGATTCATTTCCTAACCAAGAATGCTGGCAATATTGGTTATCATATCCAGCCTGTAAGCAGCCAGTCCTCCTAGCAATGAAGAATCCTTTACACTTTAAAATACTGATCGTTGGTACCTATTTAATTTTAATGCTTTACGCATGAAGTGTGAAGTTAATTATCGAATAAAACTGGTTTTCCATCCAGTCTTTATCCACGAATATTCTGTTTATAAAATTTAAACGTTTTAGTATAAAATAATTTACATCGAATGATCGAACTATGTCGTAATAACACTCATGTTAGCTTGAAGAAAGCTACCGATTACAGGGAATATATATTATTGGATGGTAAAATATTGATGATGAAACCCGGTCAAGGGTAAACCGTAATAGTGATAATGATTCTAATCACTGCCTGATTGAATGGCATCAGTTCATGGTCTCCTAGATTCGCAAATTGTCTACAAGCCAAATATTTACAAATCCAATTAAGTAAATAACGGAATAGGTATTATGATGAAACACGGAAAAGAGAACTCAATTCTGAGTTAAGCTGGCCTGTGTACATCGAATTTTGTATTGTATATATAACTGTATGTTTTGTGTGTCAAATAAAGAATTAATTAAACAAATACACAAAAAAGTGACCGTGTGCACATAGCTTTGTGAATTTTAGACAATAAAATAGTTTCGACAGTATTTATAGATATTATTTACATGCAATTTTAAATAAGTACCTACGTAAGCATCAGTTACCTAAAGAGTTCTTGTCAACGATCATAATAATAGGCACTATGAAAAAAAAACGTGAACATAACGCAAAAAGTTAAATGATGTTATTATGACTAGCGACAAGTTGCTAAGTAATTTACTGAATGAATAGTTCGATAATTTGTGATAATGACAGACTTCGCGGTTGAAAACGTCTCGGATAAGAATCTAGTTCCACATGACGAGTTACATGATCGTATTATTGCGTTATATAAGGCTGAATAGTTTAAAAAACAAACAGTCATAATAAAAAAAACATACATACCATTTTATTTAGAAAAATTTGTAAGAAAATTTGGAACGTAGAAAACAAGTAACACTACATTTTCGCAATAACAAAGATAATTAACAAAAGACAATGGAGGCCACACCTATAATAAAATTAAGTATAATTTAACTGCCGGTTTTTAAATCGCCAGATAATGAAATGACGAATAAATTTGACGTTAAAACCTAACCAAGAAAGCCTGTCAACATGTCCTAATAAAAATATTTTACCGAATTAAAAACTATGATATTATTATTTACAATGTGCAAGGCACACCAAACCACTCCACAATGACAATATGCATTAATGAATATGCATCATTGGTTTCAGATGAGGCATCTCCTGATTGTCCTGGCCACAGCCTGGTTGGCCGGCGCCGTAGACCTCCCTCCGAGCTGCAACAGACCGGTCTACTGCAACAGTACCCTCCTCCATCATGTCCAAATGGCTCGAATCTTCCCCGACTCCAAAACCTTCGTCGACCGCGTGATGAATTACGATGAGACCAAAACATTAAGCGACTTCGATAGACTGCTTAACGAAACCAACCAGAATCCATCAAAAGAACAGCTCATAGAGTTTGTTAATCAATACTTCTCTGAGCAAGGTGAACTTGAGGAATGGCAGCCTTCAGATTTCAGCGACAACCCTATCTTTCTTAACACTGTTAAAGACGAAGCTTTAAGAAACTTTGGGAAAGGTATTAACGACATTTGGCCGCTTCTCTCTAGAAAAGTCAGGCCAGAAGTTCGCGAAAAACCTGAGCAATTCAGTTTGGTTCCCGTTACACACGGATTCATCATACCTGGAGGACGGTTCAAGGAGATTTATTATTGGGATACCTACTGGATTGTCGAGGGTCTGCTTATAAGTGGAATGCGAGAAACTGCCAAAGGAATGATCGAGAATCTTATAGAACTGCTGACTAAATTTGGCCACATCCCCAATGGAAGCAGATGGTATTATCAGGAGCGCAGTCAGCCACCTATGTTGACGGCCATGGTGGCTCTTTACTATAAATATACCCAAGATCTTGAATTTCTTAGAGCCAACATTGCATCTTTGGAAAATGAAATTTCCTACTGGCTAGACACTCAAGCCATAACATTTCAAAAAGGTAATGAATTTTATACCCTCCTAAGATACTACTCTCCTAGTGCAGGGCCACGACCAGAATCATATTACGAAGACTACAATATAACCCTCGGCTTAAGTGAACAAGATCGTACCGATTTTTACATCGATACTAAAAGTGCAGCTGAGAGCGGGTGGGACTTCTCCTCGCGTTGGTTCATCACCAGTGACGGAAGTAACAACGGAACCTTAGCTAACCTTCATACGAGGTTCATTATTCCTGTCGACTTAAACGCTATCTTTGCTGGTGCCCTTAAAAATGTGGCATACTTCCATTCATTATTAAAGAACGTTCGTAAAGCTGCCGAATACGGAGAATCAGCCAAAAACTGGATGACCACCATCCAAGAGGTCCTGTGGGATGATGAAGCCGGAATCTGGTATGACTTTGACTTCAGGGACAATGTTCATCGTAAATACTTCTACACTTCGAATTTTGCACCTCTGTGGCAGGGGGTAGTCGCCTTGGATTTAGTTAAGATAAACGGGCCAAGAGTTCTGAACTACCTCAAGCAGTCGACTAGTCTGAATCACGCGGGAGGTTTACCCACTTCCCTAATCAATAGTGGAGAACAGTGGGATTTCCCTAACGTGTGGCCACCAGAAGTAAGCATCGTTGTAAATGCATTGGAAAACATTAAGACAAATGAGGCCAGAGAATTAGCAGTTAATGTGGCACAAACATTCGTCAGATCGTGTCACTTGGGCTTCCAAGAGTACAAACAAATGTTTGAGAAGTACGATGCGGTGAGACCAGGACAGTTCGGAGGTGGCGGCGAATACAACGTGCAGTTCGGTTTCGGCTGGAGCAACGGAGCAGTACTGGAGTTCCTAAACAAATATGGAAGTATCCTAACCGCTGACGACTCCTCAGATTTAGGGAATAACATAACAGAACCAACAAATAGCGCAGCATGACTAGACGTGGACCACAAAAACTATTTCCTTATTTTCCTATCGATTCTAAAAGTCTTTGTTTAAAGTAAGGATATCAGATAAAAACGGTTGTGAACTTAGTTTGTAAATACCATTAAGTGAGAACTACAAATAAATGGTGCCATAAAGACATATAATGTCGCGGAGACAAATTATTGTAACTAGTTTGATCTCAACAGGAAAATAGAGGTGTACAAATGTAACACTACCTATACGGTACCAGGCACTAGGCTTCCTTATGTAATGGTACATGATATTCCTCATAGTTCAGGTCAGTTCCATATTTCGTCTGATTGACACTTCTTTTAGAACGTCGACGTATATTTCCTTTCTATGTTACGTATTCTACCAGCATTCCTATGTGAATCAGGAAAACCAATTTCGTAATAAAGAATTGAATTACAGCATCAAAAAGAATCAATAATGTCTAACGTCAAAAATGACATTTAAATCTGCAGCAAACATGTCAAAATGTGACATTATCGAGACTAGACCGAAACCGTATTTAAACAATTAACGACGAGAATTCGCGGCATGATTCAATTCGGTGTTGTAAAGTTACTTACTTATATATGTACTTAAATTCAAAGTATGAGCGCATGTACTTCAGTGCCAGTAATAGGCATTTATAGATTAAAATTTACTTTACTTGTACCACAGTATATAAAAGATAAACGTACTTATGTTAAGCATAAGTACGTTTATCTATTATATACTATATACAATGTATGTATGATTAAGAAATAAGTAGCTTAATTATGTTTTGTTTTAAATATTTATTTATTGACTTACTTAGTTATCTTAGTTCAAACCTATCTACCTATAATTAAGTACAATTACCTACTTAAGTTAGAGTAAGTTACTTTGAAAGAAAAACTTATACAAATATTTATTCATATTAACACAAAGAGACCATATTTTCAGTTATTTTTACATTTATTAAAGAATGATGTTGACGTTACTACTACAATTTATTGCAATAATAACTTATTTATTAAAGCTAAGTTAATCTGTAGATATTTTTGATGAAATGATGTTAAAAATAAATATGTAACTTAATTATGTTTATATAATTTATAGAATCAAACATTTAGAATGAATTTCAGTCGTGCAGGCTGTATTAAATATCTTATCCAGAACTTTGTCGTATATTGGACGGTCATTTCAACATTTTATATCGGCACCGAAAAGTTTTTCAACTACTGAATTTAAAACGTTAGAGAACTTTAAATTAAATAAATAATATAAAAGACGATTTGAGTCATTTTAAAACAATAACTGTCAATCCGCCAACCTTATTGGTCTGAAAAAGTTACCTGCCTCTTAGAAAATCTAGGTTTTAATTTAATAGTAACTCTCATACCGGCTTTAAGTAAACCCCGTATTAAGTCTATTGACATCTCTATTCTTTGATATGCAAACGACAGTGACAGGTATAATAATTATAATCCTTGATGGAAAATTTTATTTTTTTATAAATAAGGGGGCTAGAGTATAATGTTTGTAATCTGCACTGTGCTGACGCAAGTTGTTGTGTAATCTATGAATTTAATTATCATTGTTACACTTTGTTATATTAAAAAAGCATAAAAAATGATGTGTTACATTGACGTAGTTATTATTATAGTACCTACTGTTAAGTTTATTAGTTAATTATAGTATCAATGTTAATTATAATAAAGGCTGTGTCTGTATTTGTTTGTTTTCTTTACAATATTTCATTTTGATCTTAGTTATTAAAATATCTTTCCATAAATCAATCACCACTGATATGGCTGGATAGTTAATGAGGATACATAAAAACAATATATGGAACTTATGTATGTAAGGTCTGATAGTATGAATATATTATTTGATCTAATGATAGCATTTATTCAGAATATACCTTTATATATATATGTATATATATAACTTTTTGAACGTTAAATTACATCAAGACAGCCCCCAAAACGCCCGCCCGTCACCGCTTCCTAGTACTATTACTGCCCCCCTAGACAAGTGGCAAAACGCTAGACGAATAGAAATCGAATAGAATGATAAATGCATGGGGATGACACAATGTTTCGTTATCAATATATTTTTCATTTTATTCGATTTCTATTCGTCAAGCGTTTTGCCACTTGTTTAGGGGGGCTGGCTAGAAGAAACGGCGGCGCAACGAACTACCCAGCAGATGTAGGTAGATTATTAAGCCTAGTTTTAACATAGGTTTAACTTTCAGAGAGCGTATAGTACTGTATACTCCTGTCTACTAGCTACTATTGATTTATAATATAATAATCACTCTCATCACTTTCTGAATCCATGCTCTTCAGTTTTGGGTGCTCTTAACTGGCATTTCTCCAGAACATCTCTGTTCAGAATATGTTTGTCGAGATGTCCCTCTTCTAGTTTTTGAAGACAATTCATAGGAAGGTCAATTTTGCAAATAGCTGTAATTACAGTAGATAGTAGGAATATCTGAAACTATTATGATACTAAAATTAAGTAGATAATTACATAATACGACGCGCGACGGCTATTCCTATTGGCTTGCAAGGGAATAGGGTCGACCCTATAAAGACTGTGAGTGATGGCTCTTGCAGCAAAAATATTGTGCCAGTTGCCGGTAAATACTGCGCAAAATTATCTTTGAGGATAAAATTGATTAAAAAAAGGATGGAGTCAAGGAAGATAAGGAAAAAGCCAGGCGAATTGTCACCTTATTCATCACATTTCGAGGTCGAAAATTATTATAGTGTAAGATAGCCCATTTATCGAGGACAGGCTAAAACATTCAAAATCCACGCGGGCGAAGTCGCTGGCGGAATCTAGTATGCTATATATTCTAGATGTATACTTAGTACACAATATATAGCAACTATAGCACTGGGAAGCGGTGACAGGCGGACGTTTTTGGGGCTGTCTTGATGTAATTTGACGTTCAAAAAGTAGGCAGGCCTACTATTATTCTATAGCCTATTATTTTTGAAAACATGATATTTATCTTATCTTAGTATCCTTATAGCAAAAAGAGATTACATCTTCATGTTTAACTATTTCGTTAAATACATGCTATCTGAAAAGTAGGATTTTACCTACATTTACCTTAATTAAATATGAATACATTATTGATTTAAGTATCTTATTTGTAGAGTTGTCTGTTATTACGGGGGAAAACCTTTAAACTGTACATTACGCAAGCAAGAAATAATTTTACAGATTCGTATCCTCTTCACACCTGTTTGATGTTACTTTTTCCCGTGGTAGGCAGAGGTGTGTTGTTTATTGGGCGTTCTTATTTTGCCAGATATAGTAAGGAAATAAAATAAAATAGATTATAGTAAGTGGGTAGCCTATTGCCAGACCATCCCAAGCAAGGGGTTATTCTAGCCTAATGCCATTTTAGGGGGAACAAGAATACGTTTTCTCCCGTCGTCGCCGAAAAGCGACCCAATGCATGAAAATAGGCTTGCTACACATAAGGGTCCGCGCTAACCAAGAGGAGCGCAGAGGATAGGACTTTTTTAAGACACTCAAAAATAAACATACATGTTTGGATGTAGTTAGCTTTCAAAACCGTGGCCTGTTGGAGACACACTTGGGGTTGTAGAAGGTGCAGGATATAGGTACCTGCTTATACTATAGATAAAATACCAACAGAATAGACATCCGTTCTCGAAATACAGAACATTTAAAAGCATTCAATTTGTGCATTTGTATGCGCGTTAATACGTAGACGAAGTATTTTCCTAATTTTTAAATTATATTCAGTACATTAAAAATTACTAGTTACCTGTGAGCATGTACCGTATGATAACAAGTCACTGACTGATAAATACGTAATACTGGTAATACTCTGGAGGTTTAGCCCTGACCTATTAAAATATGCAAAGAAAGAACCTTTCTTTCATTCACCTGCAAAAAGCGCCATCTATCAACCACATTATAAACTATTTGATATAAATGGCGTATTGTGTCCCAACACCCGATATGAGATGGCGCCACCATTGCGTATATAAATATTATAAATTACATAAAAAAATACATTTTAATTTTACATTATATTAAAATTTAAGGTAGGTAAGGAAAAGGTACGACTTACCGCATCTTTCTATGAATCAACGAGCAGCTTTCTACTATATTAAATATTAAACATCCAATTTTTTTTTTATTATTATTTATTGTTGAAAAGCTACTGGACTATAATTAAATTATATGCAGTATAAGCTGTATAAGGTATTTATATCTGCAAGTGCATAACCTATGAGTCGGTACCTATAGGTACCACGTATTATTACAATCAATAAACAAAGCATTACATTTAATACGGTACTTACAATGCTCACTTTTATCATAACAGGAATACATACCTACATAGGTATTACATAACCCCTTTATTAAATTATAATAACCTCATCTGACCAAGTAGGAGTAGCCGATATACTTGTGACCTTGTTCGCTGCAATTTCTTCTGATAATAATAATAAAACAATTGCTTACACTTCTGAATATTTATAACACTTTTGCAAAAATATTTATTTATCGGTCAATCAAAAATATGGAGCAATGTTGTAAATGAAATCCATAGTTGTATAGATTAGGTACCTCTTACTTAAAATCAAACTCTCTACTTTTATAAAATTACGGGCAGTGATGAGTTTTTTTACTTACCATAAAATGCATTAATGTAATAGCATGTAAGTACATAGTTACATGATCATCACATATGATGTGCTGTACCTACATCGTTTATCGATGTTGCAGATATTTGCGAGTACCCTAAGATGTAATATAATTAATAATTGTATACGTACACAGTAGACAGACGTCAGTATGATTACCTTCTTACATCTTGTAGCTCTCAGAAATTCCGAAATACATAATTATTAATTACATCAAGTCGGGAGCGTAGGAGCATATAACTCACACATCTGATTGGACATTATACGCACATAGACAATTACAAGATAACAACTCGATTACAAGCATGAAAAGTCAATGTGACAGTTAGCGTTCTGACTTTGGGAGAAGAGCACGCGGTTAATATTTATGGTAATAAGATCTATCTTGTAAAAAAGATCGTGCGCATTTCCCTCCCGAAAATATAAACCGCGGCAGTGAAAGTTAGTGCAGTGTCAGCTGAGATGGGTCGGCGACCTGACGCACCGTAGCCGCATCGCACTCGCGACAAATGACCGTCAAGATGCACAAAATGTGTTTGATGCGAGTTGCATCGGATCGCGGCCACTCGCCCCGCGCCTGCCCGCGCGGCCGTACGCTCTGCGCTGAAACATTGCGGTTATCGCGCATTTCCCATCGCAATCCAGTTAACGTTAAGCGGAAATTGTGACAGTGAACATGTTTAAAATCCCGCGGTATATGCCGCTGTACCCGGTACTGGGTCTGCTGGGTGCGTACGCGCACGCGATCAACATAATCTCCGTCTGCAATTCTTCGATTTACTGCGGTGGTGAACTCCTGCGCACCGTTCAGCTCGCCAGAATATTCCCTGACTCGAAGACTTTCGTGGATTTAAGACTTGCGCGGACTGAAGATGAAACTATGACCAATTTTACAAATCTAATGCGAGAAACAAAAAATAATCCATCTCGCGAACAAATTAAGGCATTCGTTGACTATAATTTTATAGACGGAGACGAGCTTGACGACTGGAGCCCGCCGGATTTTGACCCAAATCCACCGATCCTAGACCAGATTACAGATCCCAAGCTAAAACAGTTCGCAAAAGATATTATTAATATTTGGCCAGGGCTTGGTCGGAAGGTCTCGTCCGATGTAGATCGCAACTCCGATCAATACAGTTTTCTTTATGTACCTAACGGCTTCATCGCTCCTGGAGGAAGATTTAAAGAGTTGTATTATTGGGACTCCTACTGGATAGTCCGTGGCCTCTTGATCAGTAACATGACACAAACAGCGAAAGGTATGATAGAAAATTTCTTACATCTCGTTAATAAATTAGGCTACGTTCCAAATGGAAGCAGGATTTATTACTTGGGAAGAAGTCAGCCGCCTCTCCTTACGTCTATGGTTAATGACTATTTCACTACAACAAGAGACGTAGCTTGGCTTGAAAAAAATATTGACATTGTTGAGCGGGAACTACAATACTGGCTAGCGAAAAAGAAGGTAACCGTACATGTAAATGGCAAGAACTACATTCTGTTACGATATAAATCTGACGAAGATGACAAGGGTCCCCGGCCTGAATCATATTATGAAGACTATACCAGCGGCAGAGTACTACCTGAGAATATGCGTGATAATTTCTATATGGAGATGAAGAGTGCAGCGGAAAGTGGCTGGGACTTCTCGTCGAGGTGGTTCGTGACCGCAGAGAATGTTACCGTGGGCAACTTAACCGATGTGCACACATCGTGCATCATACCTGTTGACCTGAATTCAATTTTCGCTGCAGCTCTCCAGGCTATGGGCGATCTTAGATACCAACTTAAGGATAGGCGTAGCGCACAGAAGTGGTGGAGCCTAGCGAAGTACTGGAGGGTAGCGATACACAACATTTTGTGGGACCAGGATGACGGGGTCTGGTACGACTACGATATTAAGGCAAATAAACAGCGCAGGCATTTCTACCCGAGCTGCGCGACTCCGCTGTGGGCGGGAGCGGTTGAGCCGACAACTGCTCCTGTCTACGGTTCACATTTCGTGAGGTACTTACTCTCAACCAGTGCTCTTAACTTTCCCGGCGGCATACCTACGTCTATGTGGCACACTGGCGAGCAATGGGACTTTCCGAACGCTTGGCCACCGCTCCAAAGTATCGTGATCGGAGGTTTGGAACAGAGCGGCTACGATGAAGCACATACACTAGCTATGGAGCAGGTCACGATTTGGATTCGTGCGAATTACATAGGGTATACCAAATGGCAGAAGATGTTTGAGAAGTATAGTTGTGTGCAACCGGGGGGGCACGGGGGCGGCGGGGAGTACTCCGTCCAGTCGGGCTTCGGGTGGACCAACGGCATTGTACTAGAGCTACTACAAAAATACGGTAAGGTTTTAGCGTTAGATGAGAAAGGTGATGATGGATTACCGTCCGTAAGAGTGGTATAGCGAATTAGTATAGATTTTGATTACACTTTTGTTACTTAATTATATTTTTTATTTATTTTACAGTTATTTTAGTGGTAGGCTTCATTCTAACGCTTAATAATATCTCCTCAATTGTAGCTACTTGTTATAAATTCCGAGCTAGGCAGTGAGGCGCGGTAACTTGAAACATGTTTCAGAAACGTGAAACTTATTTCTCTTGGACTTAGTACAGTCTGCTCATTGTTTTGTTATAATACTGTGTTTGTAATCAATGAGGTGGTCATCCAGAGGTTTAATTAATTACCCTTAAATGGTTTTTCTTGAATCTCGATCTCATTTTTATGATCATAACTAGTTATAGATTAATTCTTATTTTGTAAAGGTCTTTATACCAGTGAATACTTAGCTGATTTGGGAACTCAGTGATAACCCCAATGTCTGTGTGTCTGTTTTATAGTATTGTATTCGTAATAACAAAAAATGAGCTAAGCCGACTTCCTGGTTCAGAGTAGATACTATGAAACGGAAAATTTTCCCTTTAGCTTGTATGTATTTATAGAAATATTAATGTAAACAAATATGTACATAAATGAACTGAAGAGGATTAAATTATTATAAAATTATACTTGATGTGTTATTATATTTTCTAACTATCTTATCTTTTATGTGTTAAAACTTTATCTTTTTGTCATTGCAGATGCGAATGTTAATAATGGTAAGGTGGTATATTTGACACCATTCTAGTAACAGCTTCACCACATATTAGGTGTGTAAGATTAATTACTATTCTATTGGCCCTTTTGACCCGTTAAACAGACATGAAATATCAAATATTACACAAACGCCTAGACTGAATCTTTTACCTCGCGGGAATCGAACCCGCGGCACTATTTTTTTTTATACAACGTCGCGTCGCCCGACACTATGAATTTCTCCTGTATCGTGGGTGCGTTTCACAAACATAAAATATCACATACACACACCCAGACTCAGGACAATCATCTGTGGATCACACAGTTTTTTAACCCGTGCGGAAATCGAACCCGCAACCCCTAGAGCAGCAGTCCAATCGCTTGCCCACTGCGCCAGTCAGCCCCGTTTTCGAAGCGAGAAGCCGCCACGTGCAGTGGATTACACTGCACGTGGCGGCGCGCGGCGTCTCGCTTCCACATCGTAAACTGTCCTGCTTTAAGAGTTCATGGAAAGGGGGCACAGGTCGTCACTATGCATACAGTGATGGCATTATTCTACCTACTCCTTTAGGAACTACAAACGTGATAAACACATAAACCATGGGACGTTATTTTACCATTGTATATTAAAAATATAATTTTACTGCCACATGATCTTATGACCTAAGTACTTGAGTATTATAAGTAGCGTAAGTATTTAATGGGCACACGCTTGTGAATCAACAATCGCTTTTTTTACATTATGAATGATGTTGCACTTTATACATCAATTGTTTCGATCGATCACACTGTGCGACAAATTTTCATAAGGTTAATCATAATTACTTACCCGCCAACTGCAATCCCGGGAATGTTGTTTGAGTGTTAATACTTAAACATATAAATTCGTATATCTTGTATCTATATTTTATAGCTAGACTAGTCAAACAAACAGACGACGGAAGGTTTAATTAATAATTAAAATAATAGGGTAGTTTTAATAAAATTAATTAGTTTACTACGCGGATGCGCTACGCAAAAAATATTTTATCGTAGTGTAGCTTGTAATGTTTTTTTTTGACATACAAACTATCATTCCTTCTGTATCGACAAAGATGCAAAAAGTAAGAAATGTATGCGGATCATATTATATGTATATAGTATATTATTAATATTTGTCATGTGCAGAAATCAACCATAAGCGCACCCGTCCAATCACATCAGTCGCTGCTGGTTTGCAATTTTGCAGAAAAATTACAAAAGTTAGACGAAGGACTCTCAGCCACCCTATTCTGCCAAACGATATAGGAACAGACACATTTGCAGCTTCCTGTTATCTTAATTACTATCATCCAAAAGGTGTAGGTATTTTTAGGTTTTAATTTAATTCAGTTTAATGTAATAGATAAAACGAGCTGCAGTTTTGTCGCACAGTGCACACAAAACGCATCGTATGGGTATATTTTAATTGCAAAACAATTAAGTATTCCAGTAAAAGGTATCTATGGATACACTATACCTAATGCTGATCGTAGCACAACGATTCGCAAACATGACTTGGCAAAAAATACTTACTTTAAAACGAAGTATTTTTTATGACATAACATAACATAACATCACGCCTGTATTCCCCGAAGGGGTAGGCAGAGGTAAACATATAGTACACCCACATTTCGCCATTTATGTTGTAAGTCCCAATGTAATAGGGGGCGAGCCTATTGCCATCAACCGGGCACAAATCCAGACTCCGTGCTGCTACTGAGAATTACCTAATGGAAAACTCAGTAACACTTTGCCCGACTCGGGATTTGAACCCAGGACTCTCTCTTGCTCAGCAGTCGCGCTTAGCGACCACTAGACCAACGAGGCAGTTTCAGTGTTTTTTATGACAACAATGAAATTATTGCTAAATGATATTATCATAAATGATCAAGCTTTTTCTAATAATTATTATTACTCACGCTAAGCGATCGATCATATCTTGGATGAAACCATATTTAACCTTGAATGAAACCATAATTAACATAATTAAATTAGTTGGTATCAAACTAAAACACTAACTTACAGTGTCAAGTTTATCTACTGAGGCTCAGAATACAGAACAAACTACTGAGGGTACTGAGGTTTGGGGGCTTTAATAAAACATGACGTATTCCAAAAGGTGTATTGTACAAATAACATAATTTTTCCTAAAAATGTATTCTGCCGCCTTTATTAAAAAGGGCACAACTAACATTTTGTAAATATTGAGAAAAAAGAGTTGAAAATTACTTTTTGTTCGTGAAACAGTGCAGTTTTGCATTTATGCTATCTGTATTTATATTGTTACAAAAAATCAGGCAGATACGACAGATTCCTGATCCCGAATATGTGTAGAAATAAAGCTCAATTTCGAGAAACATGTTAGTTTGCCCTTATTAATTAAGAGTATTGTGGCCCGATTCCCGAATGGCCTAAACATTGTATTCGTACATTTTCTAATGCTCAGACACTCATTCATTCGGCCCGTTTGTCTTCGATATGAATAAATAATATTCTAACCGTGCTAACTGTTATTATAATACATACTTAATAAAAAATGCATGTTCTCCTATTAATTATTATCGAGCAATTATTGTAGGAACTGCGTTATTTCTTTACTCAAAAATCCCATCCATTAAGGCCCTAATTAGTTCAAAGATAAATTTGTACCATGGAGTGTGGACTCAATACTCATAATTCTTTATGGTTGCTCCGGCTGCGCGGCGGCGCGGCGGAGCGCGGCTTTGCTTTCCATAACAAGTAGGTAATTATAATTATCAAGGCAATGATTGTACCTAAAACCTAAGCCCATTTATTCGTAAACGAGGATAATAGGTACCAGTATTAACTTAAACCCGTCTTAAGTTTGACATCTCTATTCTCTGACATGCAAACGACATTGACAGGTATAATTTATTCCATGGTTTAAAATTGTCCTTTTTTATTAATGAGGGTTTATGTGTCAGTCTAGGGAGTCTAGTGTCTAGATTCAATGTTTGATGACAAAAATGTATTTTGTTCACGAGAAAAAAAATAGTTATTAATTAAGCGAATTACTCGAAATACCGAAGCTAGCTAGTTTCACTGAAATATGTATTTAAAGTTATTGTAGTAATCTATTTACTGGAAGAACCTAATTCAGTATACAAAATAGTATTGCTTACACCACCTTAGATAAAGAACAAACGATTAAAATTGCATGGACCACAAATCTGCCTTTCCTAAGCGCATCTAATTTTGAACAACGAAATAAAATTGGTTAAAACTTAGGTTGTAAATCTTCCTTCGTGTATATTTGCTTTAATAAAATCTAAGTGCTAAATCTAAAATGATTCGTGATATCAGACTTATTCAACTGCATCGAACCCGCAATCACTAGCCGGTGTGACGTAAGGGAGTTCCATTTGCGACCCAAATTCCGCTTCTAATAGAACCTGTTGGATTTTGAGTCGAGCTAGTGCGTTTTGTTTAGCGTTCAACCTTTTTAGTGTGGGAGCGCAACTGAGGAGGAATAGTTCGTCAGGATCCGTTCTTTTGCACTGACAAGGGTTCTCCTTCTCTTCTTCCACGGAGTTCTGTCGGGCTTTCTTTGGCGAGGGTTGAGAGTCCTCATCTTCTTCGTCGTCGTATTTCGTATCCTGGCTGAAGGAGATGTCTGGCAAGCATTGTATCGCTCGTTGCCGTATCTCTTCTTCACCGTCCGAATCTTCGGCGTCCTTTTTGGTCCTGAAGGTGAAGAGAATGGTAAGGTATAATTTATCGTTGAAACAATATTAGGATTCTACCGCCTTTTATTAGGGTGCAAAACAATAAGTGTGTAGAATATTTTGAGCAGAAATTATGCAAAGGGATTCTATACCGAAGTAAAGTACCTTTTCAATAGATAGTAGGGGTCGAAAATGGCCTGAACTGCTTCGAGAAAAGGATGGTACGGCCGTGCCGCTTTTTTGCTCGACTTGAGAGGGACTGCCGTGCTCCCAGATATATATAGTTCCCTTTCCTTTACACGTTGTATGTGTGTGGCGGTTTTAATAGTTATGCTTTGTCTTATCTTATAAATAAAAAAGTACCACTGCATCAATCAAGACTGTATTGTCTGCATTGTCAAGTCAGTGGGTAGGTATGTCAGTAAACCTTTTTTAACGTTAGTCCTACACAAAATACTAAAGTTGTAGCCAAAAGGACTTGTTCACATTTAATACGGGTAGATACGGGTACAGCTGTCGGCTGTACTTTTTATTTTTTTTTTTATTTTTTTTTTTATTTATTTATTTATGGGAAACAAACAGATTTTATAATTAATATTACTAACTAATGATGCTAAACAATATCCAGAAACAGTTTCCACAGATATACAAAACTTATAGGTAACAATGGAATACTTAATTACTTACTTATAGGTTGGCTAACAAAGGTTTAATATTTAATCTAAATTGAGGTAGAGAAAGGTGAAAGATATCTATGTAGTTATTAGAATCTGAAGTGATAATGTTATTATAGAATTTGCATGTTCTTTTGATGAAGCTGTTCTTACCATAATTAGTTCGAGTCATATAAATATGAAAAAGAAACTTCCTACGCGAGTTCGTACGTGGACATACAAATCTTATCTTGTTTAAAAGATAAGGTGAGTCCACTTGATTTCTAATGATTTTGAATAGAAAAATTAAATCACGTTCAGCACGCCGTTCTTCTAAAAGTTGAAGGTTAAATTTATAATCATTGTCCAAATTATACCGCCATATGATAGATCTTAAAAATTTTGATTGCGTTCTTTGAATTTGATCAATATAGACATTATACTGAGGATTCCACACTACGGAGGCATATTCAAGTATAGGTCTTACTAGAGTTTTATATAAAAGCAAAAGGGTAGATAATTGTTTGAAATCCCTGCCTGTTCTGAGTACAAACCCCAACATACGATATGCTTTATCAGTAATAGATGCTACATGCGTGTTAAATAATAACTTACTGTCAAGCTGGACTCCTAGATCTCTCACCTCGGATACTCTAGGAATAACATCATTGTTGATTTTGTAAGTATATAATATTGTATTTTTATTTCTTGTAAATGTTATGACATTGCATTTTTTAGAATTAATAAATAAGGAATTTTTTATGCAATAATTTGTTAAATTATTAAGATCATTTTGTAGTTGAAGGCAGTCATCTAGTTTAGTTATAATTTTATAAATTTTATTATCGTCAGCATATAGGATGAATTTTGTGTTTGGAAAGATCTTAGAAATGTCATTTATATATAAATTAAATAATAAGGGTCCGAGGTGGGATCCCTGAGGAACACCAGATGTTACCGGTAAGAAAGATGAGCAGAATCCCTTGACAGTCACAGCTTGATTTCGATCCCTCAAATAAGACGCGAACCATCGAAGCAAATCGCCATGTATACCCAAATACTCAAGCTTTTTAATTAACAATTTATGAGAAATTTTGTCAAAACATTTCGAATAGTCGGTATACACAACGTCCACCTGATGACCCGCATCCATGGCTTCAGTCAAGTAGTCAACATACTCACAGAGGTTCGTCTCTGTTGATTTTTTCTTTGTAAATCCGTGCTGTTCAGGTATAACAAGAGGTTTTAATAAAGGCGTAATTATATCGCAAACAATCCGTTCAAAAAGTTTTGGAATAACGCTTAATTTAGAGATTGGACGGTAATTTTTTATGTCATGTTTGTCACCGTTTTTAAATATAGGAACCACGTAGGACTGTTTCCATCTTATAGGCATAGTTCCAGACCGTAAAGATAAATTAAATAATAAATACAACGGGGTCGCTAAATTTTTATGACACCTTTGCAAAAACAATGGAGGAATGCCATCGGGGCCGTTTCCTTTTTTTATATCTAACAATTTAAGATATTTTGTGATAATATCTAATGATAAATATATACTGCTGAGATTTAAGTTATAATCTGTACCTTCAGGAGGCGACAATGATGAATTGGCAATGTCACCCAGTTCAAAAACAGATTGGAAATGAGTATTAAAAAGACTACTTATTTCTTTTCCATCAGATGACACAAGACTATCCAAATATAGGCTGTCTGGTAAATTATTAGATGCCTTTTTGGACTTAACATACGTCCAAAAGTATTTACTGTTCTTTCTTATACAAGACTCCGATCTGTCCACAAAAGAATCATAACATTCAATCATAACACGTTTTTCCCTATCTCTTAAAAATGCGAAACTACGGTAATCACTGTAATTATTGTATAACTTCCACTTTCTATGATATTTAGATTTTTCTTTTATTATTTTTATTAACGCTCGAGAGTACCACGGAGGATAACAGTGATTATCAACAATAGTTTTCGACGGCACATATTTACTAATTATTTCATTAATAATATTATAGAATTTTGAGACAGAATTATTGATATCTAAATCCGGAGTCATAATACTGTGCCAGTCTAATTGAGATAGGGAGAAATTAATCTGGTCGTAGTCAGCACGCCCAAATAAATAAAGAGTTCTAGGTGGTGAACGTAAAATTTGCGGGAAAAGGTTGACAATAGAAATATCCAGAGCAGGATGGTGGTCATCTTCCGGGACAAGAGGGGAATTTGGTTTACTAACCACGCAGTCACAGCTACTGATAATAAGGTCTAGCTGTCTATTATTTTTATTGGGAATGTGGTTAAACTGTTTAAAGTTGGTAAATGACAAAAAGTTTGACAAAGAATTCACTAAATCATCGCAATTGTTAGTTGTTAAAACGACCGGTAAGTTCAACCCCATTGGATTCCACTGGGCATTTCTAATATTAAAATCACCAATAAGTAATACCTGGTCATTTGGGTGCTCAATGATATATCGCGAGACTTGATCAAATAACTTAGTCATTTCACCACACTGCATACTACACTGCGGAAAGTAGCAACAATACAGCCTAAGTCGCGTTAGCTCATATCTGTTTTTAATACATATTGTAATAGATAGTATATCAGCGGACTGAATGTTATTAGAACTAGATGTGACAATGCTACTTACTTTAATTTCCTTCTTAATTGCAATAATTACCCCGCCTCCCATGACATCCGATCTTGAACTATAGTCTCGATCGCACCTATAAACACTATATCTACTGTCAAATAGTTCACTGTCAAAGATTCCAGGTAACAGCCATGTTTCGGTAAGACAAATAATATCAAAAGGCGACATAAGAACATTCCTATAAAATAAATTAGTTTTTGTTCGTAAACCACGCACGTTCTGATAGAACATACTTAAGTTAATAGAGCCCATTGTATAAAAAAATATCAATCCTGACACATCTATTTAAATCATTTGTCAACGAAATTATAAACACATCATAACATAAACAATCGCAACGCATCGAATGTGTGAACGGTTGACCCATCACGGTAAGAATAAAGCCCGCATAATAACATGAACAGCTGTATGAATTACTATGTAATAAAGATAAAAAACCAATAATTAAAGAATAATTATTGCAAACGAGACGCGTAAGAAGTTTCTCCCAAAGAAGAAAAAAATATATAAGTTTCATCTTTCTCAAAAAATGTGTAATACTATAATTTATCATAAACATGCAAAAAATCGCAACAAACGTAAAGTGAGGCATAATGAAATAATAAATGAGACTAACAATTATGAGCAGACATGAGGGTATATCTAAAATAATACAGATAATACTTAAACAATCTTTTTTAAATCCTCCACAGAACAGATGTTTATAACTGGACTAACGTCATTTTTACGCACTATGATATTGTGATTTTTTACCCAAACGTATTTATAAAGCTTGTCGCCCGCTATAGTTTTAGCTTTATTTAACAAAATTTTGTTAGATAAAGAGAGATGTTCGTTAAAATAAATGCGTGACGAACAGTCAGTGTACCCTACATCACACGCTTTTAAATCCTTTATTCCTCTCAGTCTAGCCAAAAAGTTGTCTTTCTTGTACCTTGCCAAAAATCGGACAATAACAGGTTTAGGTTTTTTATTATCTTTGCTTTTGTGCGCGACTCGGGTGACAAAGTCTATATCGGTCTGTGGATTAATAGGGCAGTTAGCGTGTTGTCCTAGTCGAGAAATTATTTCCAATAGGTTTTCTCCAGACTTTTCAGGCAACCCAACAATCTCCACATTTGAGCGACGGCCCCACTGCTCCTGTTTCTGGATATCCGTTTCTATGGCTTTAATCTGAGATTTAAGTACAGATATACTTGAGTCCAGCTCAGAAATAACTTTAGATTTAGTCTCAACATCATCGATCCGTTTAATAACAGTATCGTACTTATCACTGATGAATTTCACGGAATTTTGGAGATTGGAGAATTCTGATTTTAAGTCTGAGAGGGCATCAGTAATACCAGAAATAGCATCCTTGATTTCTTCTTTAATAATAACACGAATTTTTTCGGGGGTCAATATATCAGTATCTTCCTTTTTTGTCCTTTTACGTGAAACAGTAGTGCGAGTTTTAGATTGAGTTTTTGCAGGTGACGGTATTTGTTGGTCCGCGTCACACTTCGAGCATAGCCAAGATGAGATACATTCTTCACTAGGACTCCAGTCATTATCCTTGTCAGCAAAAATACAGTGGATATGGAAATTATTGCTGCATTTACAACAAATCAGCTCACTAATATTGTTATTATTCACTAATTTCTTGCAACAAACAAACTCCATGTTAATAGTAGTTTTTAGTAATATATTCTCTAATATTAAGTGGTTAAAGCTGATATTGCAATGACAAATTCTCGACTCAATCAGTTGGTTCAAGCGCTCAGTTGTTTTACCGTGCGACGTCACTGCCAAGGTAGTCGAGCGGCTGCGCACGCGACCGCTGCGATTAGTTGACGGCGTGTCGCGAGTTCAAATCCAAGATGGATGTTTACAAAAACACTGTTCACCAACTACGGTAACAGGGGTCCAAAATGTTCCTTCTCTGTCTCTCCATCTACTGTGTGGAGCAATCCGTAACACCTTCGTGAGAAGGACAAGGGGGCACCGATTAGAAGCAACCACCAATCACAGAGACAGTTAAACTTAAAACTGGTTAAATTTAAATAAAAAATAAGCAATGCGTCCGATGTCACCAAGAGTTCGCAACCGACTGTACTTAGTTGTTGTACCGACGACTGTGTTTAGTACACAAAAGTCACCTATGTGAAAAAGGTAAAGCCCTAGCTCTTTGTAAACATATTAATATGTAGGTACATAGATTCTAATCACACTAATATTATTTCATATAAATTGTATAAAAATAAGTACCCGGCATCCTTAGGCTCTATGTGAGGCAGTAGAAACCGCATCGCCTGGTGATACGGCCACCGCGTGCGACCTCCGTGGGTCCTCTGCAGCTTTATGAAGGAGTCACGGAGGGACCGCCAGCGCTTCTTGCATTCCGATTCTAAAAAATTAAAATAAAATTTAAGTTTGTTGATAAAGTTCTGTAAGGATTGTATTGCGGAATTCGCCAATAGCCGTGTTAGTAGGGATTACATTAATAAAAAAAGTGGTGGCAGGCCTCCCACCAGGTGAACCGACAATATCGTCAGAGTTTCAGGCAACCGGTGGATACAAATGGCAAGTTGTCGTTTATTGTGGCGATCTAAGGGGGAGGCCTTTGTTCACAGTGTACGTCATCCGGCTGATGATGATGATGAGATTGATAATCTTTTTCGCAACTTAGAGGTTTATTAAGACAATATCATTTCAATATACCGATACCTATAAGAAGTTCGGGTTTGATTGGCATACAGACGCCAATGCAATAGCAACAAATTGCCTAATAGGTATATTGTTATAGAAATTACAAATTACCTAATAGATATATGTTGCCTATTACTTCCTAAATTTCCAATAAGTTTTATTCACAAAACCCGATCTTAGTCACAAAGTGGATACTATCTAATAATAGGTAAATCTACTATCACTCGTATACGGCTGGCAAACATAGGCCTCCGCAAAGTCTCGCCACTTCGACCTTCCCCCGGGTTCTCGCGATATGTGCTGTGATATTTAATAGCTAACAAGACTGAAATCCGCTTACATCTTTCTTTTGTCCATTTGTCATTTAACAAAAGAAAAGCGCAGACCCGGTACTACGTTGGTTATCCACAAACCTGCAGATACAACTAAGTTATTTATAAGCACGTTGCATAGAAGATAATAAATAACACTTTCGTACGTTTATTTACATAAAAATTGCACTACTATCAGCAGTACCAACTCGATTTATCAATCGTCTCGATTATCGTCATCTACAGGTGATGTCTATGTAGTTATTAAGCTTTATTCTTTTATTTATGCTTGTGGGGCAAAGGTATTAAAGAGAATAAGTTGTTATCTAAGCACTTACCCGACACATGGAGCACTTCTTGCACATCTTTCCAAGCATCGTCCCTCAGCTTTGTCTTGTTGAACCCGCTAACAGACTTGTCGTATAGTATTGGCCGTTTTTCCACCTCCTTAATTAAATCTATTTCATTCATTTTTTTCAGTATTTTCTTCAGGCAGTATGTTATTTTACCTTGGCTTAAAAATACGCTAAATAAGGTAGATACCGCGAGTTACTATGTAGTTTTGATATAATTTAGCAGTGTCGATTTTATATTTAGCAATAGGTACTTCGATTTATCTAATTTGCTATAGGGCTTACTTTTGTTTTTATAGCTATTATTCGGACGTATTTTTGTGATATTTCTATACAAAACGCACTTAGTAGCTCTAAATCTATTATTTCGTTGCACTGTGGTCCACGGTAATGTGATTCTACAACTAATTACTTTAACACGTCGCTTTTAATTTTTTAATTCAATTTTTTTTGTTAACGAGCGGTGTACATTTTTTTGCTATATTGGTACACAATGTCAGACTGATGGTAACGTGGGGTGGCTGTAGGTTAGGCGACGCACGGTACGCGCGCGCCGCGCGTATCGAGCGGCGCGGCGGCGGCGGCGCGGCCGGTGCGGCGCGGGGCCCGCGGCCTCCGCTCCGACCCTAACCAACTCGAACTTTATTGATTTTGCTGATTAGGAAACAAGTCGAATGGGGATTACGTACTTACGTGTAATGTTACGTGTGGGGCAGTGTGACACGCTATTATAATTATGTGTATGCAAATGGAGAGTAAGTACAAGGCAATAAAATAATTAAAATTTTCAAAGATATCGAGCTTTATAAAAACATCTGAAAGAGAAGACTAAGTACCTACATTACTCTTAGTATGTGATAAGCGAGAGTCGAGACTAAGTAGAATCGTTTATGAAGCAAATTGTTGTTGATAAATAGCGAACAGATGTTGATTCATCTATAGCCATTGTAAATAACCTTAGGTACCTTATCTATACAGATATCCACTTAAGTATAAAAGTAGGTAATTCGAATTCTCATGTAGGTACGAGCTTTGGTTACCACGCTGCCCGCGTTTAATAACTAGACTTCAACACTTCTCGTAGTGAAGGAAACCTTATTAGGATGCATGGATGAGCTTCTCGGTTCGAATTCGGGCACTGTTACTGGGTTTTTCCATTAGGTAATTCTCAGTAGCAGCACGGAGTCTGGATTTGTGCCCGGTTGATGGCAATAGCCTCGCCCCCTATTACATTGGGACTTACAACATAACTGGCGAAATGTGGGTGTACTGCGCATCTCGGCCTACCTCTTCGCGGAATACAAGCGTGATATTATTATGTTAAGCACGAGTTATGAGACCACCCTGGTCTTCGTAATTTAATGTAGGTCTTGTCTTAATGAATTAATACAGAAACTAGTTTTTTAGATTTTTCAACGGTGTGTAAAGCTATGTCGGCGGCCTACAGGCGGTTTAAACTCTGATACCAGCCCCCTTACGGTACGGTTGGTTTGTTGTCCAACAACCATGCGATGAGAAGAGAGAATGCAAAAATGATTAGTTGTGACTTTTAACGAGTATAATTATTAAGAACTAGATGTGCCCGCGACTCCGTCCGCGTGGAAATTCGGACACAGCAAAAGTATTTTTAAATTGTTTTTAATATATTAGCTAAGTTTGAGCGAATTCGATTTAGTAGTTTTTACGCTATGCCGTACTGTTTTATTACATGTAGGTATAGCTGTTGCCCGCGACTTCGTCCGCGTGTATTTCGGATAAAACACCAGTAGTAAATTGAACTTTTAACAGAAAAAAATACTTACCAGGCAGGCTCTTTTAAGTAGGTTAAAAATCTTTAAACCACTTATTTAACTAAGAATACTTTCCGGTATTAAAAAAAAACGCAAAAATTGAACGGTAATTACGGAAGTTACAGAAAGTCTATTGAAAATAATATATAACTGAAGAAGAGAACATAAATAAACCCGTTTTGTGCGTTTCTGAGTTCCTGTACATTGAAACTACTGTAGAAAAAAAAATGCCAAGGATAAAAGACAACCGTGACGACCTGATTGGCGCAGTGGCTAAGCGATTGGTTGTGGGTTCGATTCCCGCAAAAAAAGTGTGATCTGTAGATGTTTGTCCCGAGTCTGGGTGTTTGTGTAAGTGAAATTTCAAGTTTGTGAAACGCACGCGTAGGCAGAGGTGCACATATTGTACCTACTCCCACAATTTCGCTAGGTTTGGTGTAGATCCCAATGTATCAGACAAAATTTATAGAGAACTCGTGACTTAAGAGTAAGCGTCGTACGATTGTGTACATGGCGATGCATAAGGCTGTACACTCAGCCGAAATCGTTATACACAGGATAGAAAATCTATCTTGCTGCTAGAATGTGCGCCTCAATGATGTTATAGCTGAAGGATGCCTTTGAGCTAGAAGTCGTTAAATTACTTTGACAGAAATAAGTTCCGGAGAACCGTATGTGTTACTTGCTGCGAGAATTACAATTGTCTATGAGGTAATGAGAAAAAATCTATATCTATACATATAATAAAATCGTAAACGACCCGTGTCTGTACATTCAATTTTAAAAAAGAAAAACAATTTATGCGCTCTGTATTTATGTCACCGACGCCTAGAATATAGTTTTTATATTTTTTGTCTGTTTGTCGGTTTGTCTGTGCGTTTGAACCCTAGTGCGATCTCAGAAACGACTGAACCGATTTGAATGCAGTTTTCATTGATGTATTGTGGCAGCTTCCCATAATATTTAGTATTTGTTTCATTTTAATCGGTTCATAAAAAAAAGTTACGTCAATCTTTACATACATGTAAATTGTCTTTACATACATGTCAATCTTTACATAGTAGTACGACTGTCAAGTCAGGTGTCGCAAGTTCAATTCCCGGCACGCACCAATGTCTTTGCACCGAATTCATGTGGGTACTATAAATTAGTTATCAGTTGCTAAAAACGGTGAAGGAAAACATCGTAAGGAAACCGGCACACCTGAGAGATGTTTCAACGGTGTGTAAAGCCATGTAAAGTCCTACAGGCGGTTTAAACTCTGACACCAGGTTATTCATCAACCATACGATAAGAAGAAGATTCCAAAGAGTCAATAAGAACCACGTCTGCATTAACAGTGAAATGTGAGCGAAGGTGGCGCGTTTTCTTTTTTTCGAAAATGTCTCTCACAGTTAGCTCTGAGGGAGCTGTTACTGCTTAACCGGACAATAAGGTGGCGCGTGAATGCCCCCGCCTTTTTATAAATGCAGCGGATGGCCGTGTCGCGCGTTAAACTAAAATCAACCGTATAGCCGTACCCATACTGGCGCGGCGAGATTTGGAAGTTTTATTTCATCTATATCTTATATACCGATTTTTTTTTTATAAAATAGATATTAAAGTGTACTTTGTGAATATTGGAGTTTGATAACGATATATCTGTGTGAAATACAATATATTTATATATTTTATTAATACACTTGAAGAAGTGCCTAACGATTAAACACGTTATTGTGACTAATTTATAAAAGATAGATATATACTATTAAAGACTTTTTTGTAGAGCTTTTAGAGACCATCATTTTTGTAATACATATTTTTGGTGTATGATCGACGTATGCGAGGATAAGAGCTCGAAAGCGCATTTTCATCCGACTTGCTTCAAATTTATCGTTACTGCTCAGCTCCTATGTGTTTTAGCGTTATGTTATATAGCCTATAACCTGCCCAGGCGTATGGACTACAATCGTGCCAAGTTTGGTTAAAATCCCTTCAGTAGTTTTTGACCCATGCGTGCACATACATACAGACAGACAGACAGACAGACCGACAGACAGACAGACCGACAAAAAATTTACTAATTGCATTTTTGGCATCAGTATCGATCACCAGTTATCCTCCAATAATAATTTTGAATATATATTCAATGTACAGAATTGACCTCTCTACAGTTTTATTATAAGTAGTATAGATTACTGAATAGAGCGCAGATGCTAAGTAATTTGACTGCTGTGTTAAGCGCCGCGGGTCGCGGGTTCGATTACCATACAATTTTTACCAGATTCTGTGTTTAGTTGTGTGTAGATGTGATAGGTATTATATGTCTGTTAAGTGCCCTCTCGGTACAGGGGAATTACTTCAAATAGGTCAACAATAATAATTAGGTTACCTGGGCTACACAACATAATAATGTTTGTAAGGTATATTGTGTCCGATCTGCATAAAAAAACAACATATTATTAACATTATGATGATCATTTAATTAAAAAAACATATATTTACTTAAGTATAGATTTTAATACTTAACAATTAACCCCCTTACGTATATAAATAATTGTCAATGCTTAACTATTGATGAAATTATACCTGTCACTGTCGTTTTCATGTCAAAGAATAGAGATGTGCAATATTCTTCAGAAGTGGTTAACTAAAAACACATTTTAGCGTCGTTTATAAGTAAGAGGGCTAGTTAGTAACATTGTAATTAAACTATGCTTAAAACTAATTCATATTTACTTATAATGATCAGTCGTTCTTATGAACTAGATAGGTACCTGAATTTCTTAAAAAACCTGTTTGAGTACATTTTTAGGTAGGTAATCTTTTTATCACAAGAGTATCTATCTACACGATTAATTAACAAAACTACCGGCACTATTCATAAAAAAAAACTAAATACCTACGTACCAAAACAGAGTTCGATAGTAGAAATAACACATACAGTTATTCATATTTTACCTAACAACCAACACTTTAACAAATTCAAAAAAATGTTCCAGTAATTACTTATTTACTAAACAATATAAAAACATCGAATAAATCAACTTAAATTAAGTGAAACATTTTTATAATACTAATGTTAATACATAAGTTATGTTAACATAATATATATCTATATAAGAATACAAAACAGTTTTATACTATTCATTATAATTGTAACAAAATTTGAGTCTGATTACCTCAGGTGGCCTACTCTCCAATTTAATGTCAATTCTAATACAAGGCCAATTCAAAATTAATATTGAATTAACGGAAACATGAGTCAGTTTAATTTTATTGAAAAAAAATACTACTACTATATAAAAAAAATACTAATATGTTCTGTTCGGACACAAAAAACAATAATATTGAATTAATTTGGCGCAAGTTGAGTCCGAAACTTTACAATTCCAATCCAATTTGGCCGGAATCAAATTGGAGAGTAAGCCCACTTATTAACATAACAATATATTATTTAAAAAATTGATAGATGTCTGATTAAAGCCTCAAAAATATGATTATATAAAGAAATGCTTAACATTAACGAGGTTATTAGTTTCCCATCAACATATTTACACAAGTAGTGAAAGTGACAGATTAGGCATATTATAGCATGTGGCATGAATTACACAATCAGATCGTGTTATAATATGCAGGGATCAATGGGAATGTAGTATTTATGACATCAAACGTCAGCTGTAGCCATACGATTCAGAGAAGTTAGTAGTTGGAAGTGAGTTGATACTTTGACCTTATTCTGGACTAATAGTCTTTTTAACTCAGAATGCTTTATAATTTGTATGACGTACTATGTGTCGAATCAGTGAATACTTGTACATATATACCATCCCACAATCATCACATTCGTACCTGTTCTTTTTACGAATATGTACTTCCAAGTGTTTATCTTTCAGCAACTTGCTATCGAATGTCTTGTCACATATTTCACAACTCTCACTCTCGTTCAGACGATGATTTATCGAATGTTTTTTGTCTGAACTCTTGTCACAACTCAGAACTGAATGGGCGATCCGATAGTGATGTGTCAAACTCAATTTACGACAGAACCGTTCTGAACATGTATAACATTCAAAGTTAACGTCCGCAACGTGTCTATTCAATTCAGCACTGCTAAAGAACAGTCTGTTGCAGTCCTTACACGCAAACTTTTTGACATTTTTATGAACTGCCAAAATATGTTGCTTAAGACTTTCCTTCGAAGATAACATTTTATTACACTTCTCGCATTTAACCTTCGGAGAACTAGAAGTATGCATCTTCTGAATATGTAAAGCCAAATTGCTTTTTTTACTGTAATAGTTCTTGCAATAATCACAACAATAATTTCGCTCATTATTGTGAGCTGCTATGTGTATCTTTCGATCGTGTAAAGTAAAAAATGTCTTTGCACATATGTTGCAGGAGTAGTCTTTCTTGTTCTCGTGTCTCAGTTTGTGTCTGATGAGGCCGCTGACGTCGGTGAACGCTTGAGGGCAGTAGGGGCAGCGGTACCGCTTGTCTTGCGTGTGAATGCGTCTGTGGCGAATCACGGCCGACGGGTCGTGGAACGCTTTCCCGCAGACGAGACACTCGTACTGCTTGGTCGGATTGTGTATTAGTTCATGACGCGCCTTACTTTCAGGAGTGTGAAAGGTTTTGGTGCAGTGACTGCAAACGTAGACTTTCTCAGTTAAATGAAATGTGTGTCTTCGTACATGTAATTTAAGTGTGCCTGATTGGGAGAACGACTTGTCACACAGGTGGCAGGAGTACGGCCGGTCTCCATTGTGTGTACGGTAGTGTATATATACGACGGCTCTGTGTGGAAATGTTTTGGGACATTCTGGACACTGATACCTATTATCTGGAGTCTTTATGATGACTATATTTGGATGGATTATAGTAGGTTGCGGTTCTTTAACTTTCAATTTCATCTTAATTTTTTTTCTGGCTGGCTTTTCCTTTTTTACTAAAACAGCTTTCAATGTTGGTCCTCTATTTGTTCTAGATTCAGGCGCAGGTGAAAGTTTTCTCTTTTGTGGAATGTCAGTAATTGTCTTTGGCTTTAAATTAGAGTCTAACTCAATACTATGCACCAACTTATTATGTAATATAAGGTCATTATATTTGTAATAACCAATACCGCAGTCACAGACATAGGGGAATGGCAAATGAATTGCAGAATGTTCATCAAGTGAGCTTTTAGCCACAAACTCATAGTCGCATTCTGGACATTTGTAAGGTTTCGAAATGTCAGATTTCCCAAGTTTATTTAATTTCCTTTCAAATCTCCTGAAATTAAAAAAAAAATAGTTATATATTTAAGTCAATAATTATATATTATATTTTTTTAATAGGATGAAATGCCTAGGTATGTTCATATTGGATTGGACCAACTAAGTACAAAAAGTACATGATTTGAATCTAATGAGCTATAATTGCTATTTGCCGCTAGCTCAAATGCTCACTGAGGACTTTGTTATCTGTCTTAGGTAATCATGGCTACCCACAGTATACATACATATTCCCGGATGTTACGCAGCGCAAGCCATCGTAAATGCCTACAAAGAGAAGCTACAGGTCGAACACATATATTTCCGAGTATCAAAAATAATGTTCAGTGTATTGTGTAACAGATTCCTATTTGTAACTCTAAACTTGATCGAGTAGGAATTTCGCCCTATCTCGCCGGCCCTTTGACCAGTAAGTGACAGTATCAAAAGTTGTCTTCAGAATATTGTAGCAGAACGTATTGTGAAAGCACTGTGAATAATAATAATTATGTCTTCCTGACCGAATTTCCGTCACGGCGGCTTCTAGCTACGACTAGCCAACTACGCAGGAGATGTGTTAGTGCACAAGTACGCGCAGGCAGGTGCCCTCTTACTCTTAGTGTCTAAACACACTATGCCGAGAATATGCCACCGATTCCGCGTCCGATTTTACGTTCCGACGTATTCGGCTAATATGACACACCCTATGCGCGGAAATTATATGTCAGAAATTAGGTTACGCTCGATTCCTGTTCGGTGGAACTTACGCACGACTGAAGTTCGGCTGCAGGCTCGCGTGTTTTCGGCATAGTGTGTTTAGACACTTACTCTTATAGTCCGATGGGATGGTAGACCGACATGACCGGGAAGATATCTGGCACAGAACCAACTGAATAACGTGCTTTCTGAAGCTCGGAGGGTTTTCGACATACGAAAACGGTCACCCATATTCACACTGACCGCGGCGAGTACTGCTTAGACTCGCAGATCGACTGATGATCCTATAGTAGTATTCAAAGCATTTACAAACAGCTTAATAATGGTAGCAATACTAAAAAAGTGGTTGTAGGGGTGAAATTGTGTGTTTTCACAGCAGGTACTTTTAAAACAAGACAGAACCAATGAGGTAGATATGAGAATTACATGGATGGAAAAAAAAGAAAGGAAATGTAATACTTACACATTATTCTGGATGTGTTCTATCTTATGAAACATAAATTCCCTTTTGCTATAGAAGCTTTCAGTGCAATCATCACATTTGAATACTTTGATTCTTTCTAGAGGCACATACGCACTGACGACCTAGAAATATTTTTTTTGTTTATTTATGTAGAATATAATTTATTAAATAATCAGTGTATTAAATTTTTTTTTTTAAACTTGAATTGTCTCATGCGCAAACACCCAGACTCAGGACAAAACTTAACTAATCATAATTTTTTGTCTCATGCAGTAATCGAACCCGCAACCACTGCACCACTCATGTCGTCGTATATCGTCATATTAGTGACGTAAATCGAATCTTGTGTTTATTTATGGACCAAAATGTATTAATATCCGGGCCTCAACATGTATGATTCTTCTAACCCTGTATTTTGCAAGTTCGAAGGTTCTGTAGTTATGATTTAAAACTTTCAGAATTGATAAAGGAAATTTGAAAAATAATGAACACAAGCGGGACTTGAACCTGTGACCTGTGCGATACTGTGGCGTGGCTCTAACCAACTTAGCCATCATATCGCTGATCACACCCATTCAATTTTAAGTTCCCTTTTGGTATTTACATCTAAAGGGTGATGTCAGGTATTATCTGTTGGAATCTATGATTACCAACTCAGTGTTATACCTTCAGGTCTTTCTGTTTATACAGCTCGTAGATTTTAATGAACAAGATTTATCAGTTACTTACATGTGTCAAAAACCATTCATCATGATATGACATGTGTTTCATCAAGGAACTTGGATCAGCAAAGACTTTTATGCATCTGTCACATTTGTACACCTGTAGTTTTGTCAACTTCACAACCAATTTTGGTTCCTGTGAAGAAAAAAATAAAGTAGTAATTTGAGTACCCTTTACCAAACAATTTGCTTGAAAACCTGATTTTATATTATTTACTATATATCCCGGTTATACTCACGTGTGTATTCGGGAATGCCCGACTAGTTTCGAACTCGAACGGAGCCCTTATTCATGAGCTGGTTACGCGGCGGAGTCGCGAGCCGAACGTTACCAGCGAGTCCGCCGCGTAACCAGCTCATGAATAAGGGCTCCGTTCGAGTTCGAAACTAGTCGGGCATTCCCGAATACACACGTGAGTATAACCGGGATATATAGTAAATAATATGGATAACACTCACGGAAGTTATTATAGTAAAAAACCTGATTTTAGTTTAGAAGATTAGTTACCTACATTGTAATTATAATACAATCCTAGATATTATCAAAAAGGTTACATTAGTAAGTTTTTATCATTTAGAGAAGTAAGTACACAACATTATTGGCTTTGAAATAAGTCATAGCTTCTGAGCATTTACCCATACATACCATAATTTCTGTTTTGGGGCTTTTGCACCAAAGTACAGTTTTATATTATAAACAAAATTTGCAGGTGTGCCAGATGTTGTTACCACATTATAACGTCGGCTATTACACCAAAAGTAAGCAATAAGGTACACATCAAAAATCTGTACTATCTACTGAGGCATATATGATGTTGATTGATATTAAAACCGACTGATTTACACCACGCCACACATTTTTATGTGTGTAAACTGTCGGTCTTTTATGTATCAGGATATTTATTTCATTGACCATACAAGAATGTAATTAGTAAAGTGTTAAGTAAATATTTATCATGAAATGATATTTTCTGTTTCTAAAAGTTTATGCTACAGAAATTGAATCGTCATTAAATATGTAATAATGCACTCACGCGTTTCATGTTTACTCGTTATGAGACACCATTAACATTCATTAAACTTATAACCTAAGTGAAATTTGATATAACGTTGTTGATTCTCGACTATGTACTGAAATACATCCTGCTACCCATGTTCGTAGATTTTTTTCTGAAATGAGAATAATACCAGAAAACTTTATTATTTTGTTTAAAATAATAATATAATCGTAACAGATATAAATCATGAGAAACATTAGTAGCCTGTCGTTTGTTATTAGTTTGTTCGTGATTGTATTCTCTATGAATTTGTTTACCCGGTAAATGTCATGTCACTGTTATTATATGATTGTGTTCTATCAACACCAACAGTTGAACATTGCGTTTTGTTCATGTTTCTTAGGGATTTAACAGGCTCCACTTTAACCCTTCACGTATGAAATTAAAAAAAACTATGTATGGCGGACGGTGGTAACAACTAACAACACAAACATCTTTTTTGTTATTCGACTTCTAAAAAGGTATTTATTTGAAAGTTTAAATTAAACAGCTGGTGGCCCAAAATACTAGGGGTCAGATATAATTTTAAATGTTAAGTTCATCAGCTATCTGTCAAATTAAAAAAAAACACCTTGCCGGTTTGTCTGAAACTGACTGAATAGCAAGTCAGCAACTCAGTATCTTTGCTCAGTATTTTTTAGGTTCGAAGTAACAAAAGTTTTGAAAGTTTAGTAGGTGCTGTTGAGTCCACTTACACTGTAAATACTATCGTTAAATACCTTGCTATATTCGTAACCGCCTTTATACGATTTCAGACTTAAAATTAAAACGTCAGATAGATAACATCAGTTCGACTGGTAAGTTATAAAAACAATAATATTACAGAAAAGTGGGTATGGCACACCTGAAACTGGGACTATTGGTCCCATAAATGTATGTTGTATATGTCCTTTAAAAAGGTAATTCAGTATCTGAGTTCACTATATAGAAAGTACAAAACTTAAATGTGGAAATGATATTTATTTTATTGCTTTTATCCTCTAAGCTCTATGTCTCCGTCCTAATTGAATATTATAGATACATGCTATTTTTTTAAAATAATTAATTTCAAATAGGTTTTATTATGATTTCATCGGATGAATAATTATAAATTTTGTAATTCTCAACCAGTTATACAAACATAACTATAAACATAATTACACTTGTTTGATCTGTTATTTAGTAATAAAGTAAGTACTATCTTATCTTACAGTGTACATTGTGTCTATGATAACAAGGTAGGTTTACACTAATATATATAGTACAAATTACTGTTTTTATGTCAAACTATAACCTTGATTAGAATAGACCTAGAATTGACCACCCCCTTTCCTTCCGTGAGTGTCGTAAGAGGCGACTAAGGGAAAATCCAGAAGATGGGCAGCAGCGTCTTCTGTAAATTGACCACCAACACTGCAATCCGACAGCTGCTTGCCAGGCGTGGGTATTATAGCAACCCCCCCCCTTCTAAGAAGGGGAGGCCTTTGTTCAACAGTGGACGTCTTCTGGCTGATGATGATAAACTTGATAAATATTCTGTACCTATCTATTTGCACCGAAAATACAATTATGTTTGTGAGAAATAATTAATTAGTATCAATAATCCTAGGTTCATATTATCTACATAATCACTGCCATTATAGTTAGTAATGGCTGGTAATCTAGAAACTATTTCTGAACTGACTTAAAAATGAAATATTAATTAAAATGCAAATGTTTTTGTTTGTGTTTTTAAATTTGTGCAATGGTCAAATAAATGTTTCTTTCTTTCTATAAGTTGTCATTTTAGACTTACTTAAAGTTTATACAGTGAAAATAGGCTTAAGTATGTACGATCACACCAGTTATCTTTTTATACCATCAATAGGAAAAGAAGAAGAAGAACCTGTAATTGCTAAAGGAGGAGACAGAGGTGTTCTCCTTTATCAGGAGTTTATTCACCTGCATTGTGAACAAACCCTGATGAAATTGCTTGTGAAACAATGTAATTTATGTAAGGATTCATGTATGTCACTGCTAATAAATATTTAATGTGTTTATGTTGCAGATAACACATTCAGTATACTGCGTACCCTGCATTGTAATGCTTAAAATGTCGTCACAGGTAAGTCATTTTGTTTTGAGTTAATATTTTCATGATACGGTTTAGTACAAAAGCCTGCCATTGACAAAATTTAAGTTTAAGTTACATACATCCTTATAAATTACTTTACTGTGTTGATTTGATGACTATCTCTAGCTAATGACTCTTCTTGTAAAGTAGTGGTAACTGGTAATGCTATTTATTAAAACACAACAAAAAGTTCCATAGCACTTTTCAAACTTAGCACCCTAATATTTCATTACTGTATTAATTGCAGCTAGATACAATAATAAGTGCATACAAGACCCTAGCAAAGATACCGTCAGTTGCTGGGGGGAAATTAAACAATGCAGCTAACAGGATCACCGCTAAGTGGTCTGTGCGTAACCTGGATAAGGGCAAGAACACGAAATACGCGTCGACGTACACACTGGACGACGCGCTCAATGTGGTCGATGAGAGTGACTTCGGAAATGATATAAGTAATGAGTAAGCAACAAAACCAACTACTCACTTCTCTTATTCCAAATTTAGCAATGCGTCGCTCTTCTTCTTACTTTTGGTGACACGCTAAAAAGAAAAGCAGCAAATGTGAAATTCTTCAAATATTTTAACAACCTTTTATATCTATGCTTTATAATATAATTATTTTGATATGAACAATGTTTCAATCTACTTGACTTGGTTTTTGGTCTCTCGTATTTATCATTAATATTTTAGTAATATATAAATGCATTTCCTTAAAATACCTCCGTATTGGTAGGTTGTTATCGGCGGTCTCTCCCCGCGAGACGTTTAAGGCATTGATCCGAGAGGAGAAGAACGGGAAGGATGTTAAGAAGCAGTATCTAGAGGTATGGAACAAGAAGACGCTGGCTCACTGCATAGACCTCACTGCTCTGGACATGCATGGCGATGTGTATGCTGACTGTAAGTATCATTGATCGAAGACTCGCAATGAATAACGAACAATTATTTATTGTGGGTTCATCATCATCATCAGCCGGAAGACGTCCACTGTTGAACAAAGGCCTCCTCCCCCTTAGAACACCACAATGAACCACAACTTGCCATTTGCATCCACCGGTTGCCCGCAACTCTGACGATATCGTCGGTCCACCTGGTGGGAGGGGTGGCTTCAGTAAATGGCAATTGGTGGTAGGTACCAAAAGCCAATTGCTGATCATATTATAATTATTTAGTACAATACTAAATAATTATAATATGATCTGCGGCAAAAGCCTCTATAAGAGCGAATGGCTCTTATTCTAAACAAAACCTCTTTAGTAAAAAGCTCATTTACTGGTCTATATTGTCACTAAATAGACTACACTCCGCATCAATAGACGATAGTGGACATCAGACTGAATGAACATGGAGAAAAGGCTTGTTCCTACTCTGTATGAGAAGTGGTCTTTACGTTTACTCTGGGAGCGCTACAGGCTGTTATTTTTATATCAATCCTTTTTGCAGCTGAATTCGGCAGTTTGGACTGGACGCATGATGAGACGGCGTTGGTGTACGTCGCTGAAAAGAAGCCGCCTAAGTCCGAACCTTACATCAAGAGGAAAGCAGAAGACAAACCGAAGGCTGATGGGAGTGGGGAAACGGCGCCGAGAAAGGTCATTGATTTTAAGCTCAACTATAAATATTTTTCTCATGTGTCAGCTTGGCTCAATTATATTTTTTTCTCATACCTACATGAGAAAAACAAATAGATTAAAAGATTAGCTCACTCTAACCATTTTTCTCCGCGAGTGCGTTTCCAAATTTTCTGAAAGTTGCGAAAAATCTTTTCAGTCTATCCTAACTAACCTAATGATATTTAAAAAAGGGCAGATATGTTACTAGCGCGTTCATTTTGAAGACTCGAAAAAGGGAACAATCATTGTAGTCTTGGGTAGTACAATTGTAGCTCCGATTTGACATACGACGATATTTCTTGTTCATTTTGTTAGCATAATTATGACGTATCTGTACTTTATGATATATCATTATTTCTATCGAAATTGTTTGCAGGGCGAAGAGTTTCTGTATAGACAGGACTGGGGCGAGCAGTTGGTAGGCAAGCACCTGTCAGTGATAGTGGTGTGTAAGCTGGCCACGGAGACACTCACCGTGCTGGACGGGCTGCCCGAGTCTTGGACACCGGGACAGGTACAGATTAAAAAAAACGATATGAATGAAGACCTCCCAGGGGGAAGGCATTTTGTTCAACAGTGGACGTCTTCCGGCTGATGATGATGATGATTAATGTTATTCTTATCGTGCCTCATTGGAATATGTAACAATTCAAAGTATTTACCAGCCAAATGTATTTTAGACGTGTTTATCGATACTATACAAAGCAGAAGAGATAGTTTGTTTGGTTGAACGCGCTAATCTCAGGGACTACTAGTTTAATTGAAAAATTATTTTTGTGTTGCATATTCCATTTATCGAGGAACGCTACAGGCTATAAAACTTTCGAAATCCACGCGGAAGGCGGAAGCTATATACCTATATTACCCGGCTCCCTAGGTCCGCTTCACCCCGGACGGGAGCGGCGTGGTGGGCGTGGCCTGGGAGACCGAGCCGCGCAGGTTGGGGCTCATCTTCTGCACCAACCGGCCCAGCTACATCTTCAGCCTCACGCTCGACGGCACCATGAGTGAGTGGACATACACTACAGTTCAGTGTCGTAAATAATTTGAAACTTATGAATTATCATATTCATCTTGACGACCAGATTGGCGCAGTGGCTAAGAGATTAGACTGCTGCAGTAAGGGTTGCGGGTAAGATTCCCGCACGGGACAAACATTTGTGTGATCCACAGATGTTTGTCTTGAGTCAGGGTGTTTGTGTATGTTATATTTCATGTTTGTGAATCACACTCACGATACGGGAGAAATTCATAGCGTGGGGTAACGTTTAACAAAAACAAAACAAATAGTAGATACGATTGACTCTCACTAATTAGAAGGTTGCGCCATAATTTGCAGTTTCATTCATCGTAAGAGACACATTTGTGATATCCGCAGATGTTTGATCAGAATTTTGAGTGTTTGTGCATATTTGGGTATTTTTAAATGGCTGTAGAACGCCAACTACTGCCTAGTCAAAGGTCGCAAGCTTTTAAATATGCAGAAAAAGTTGTCACTAATAGCCAAGTACTGCCAAGTCAAAGGTCGCGAGTTCAAACCCTGGTGCGCACCAATGACTTTTCGAATTCATGTGCGTACTATAAATTAGTTATCAGTTGCTAAAACGGTGAAGGAAAACATCGTGAGGAAACCGGCACACCTGAGAGATTTTGCAACGGTGTCGGTTTAAACTCTTACATTAGGTTTTTCAACAACCATAGTTAGTTAGTTTAGCTGGGCATTATCCGCACTTAGCCGCTTGAATGGGCCATTGTGCGTGATGGGTTTCTTTCTTCTACTCCAGCCATCCCAGCCCCAGAAAGCGAGCAGCCTTTTCAGCCTTCATCAACCGTACGATAAGAAGAAGAAGTGGAAAAATTGTTATCTTTCGGCCTACTGTCTGTGCGAACAGCGATAAAAAGAAAAATAGTCTTATTTCAGTATCATTGTTATCAGGGAAGTTAAGCGGCTCAGGTGTAGCGGCCCGCTCCCCCCGCTGGAGCCCCGCGGGCGGCCTGCTGTGGCTGCAGCGCCGGCCGGGCGGGCCGCACCACGCCTGTCAACAGCTGGTGGTGCTGAACAAAGACGCTGTGAGTGCTTATAAACAAATACCATTTGATGTAGAGTTCTAGTGGTCGCCTAGAGATTAGATGGTTATCGACGACCTGATTAACGTAGTGGCTAAGCGATTGGACTGCTGCGCTAGGGGTTGCGGGTTGAATTTCCGCACGGGACAAATATTTGTGTGATCTGCAGATGTTTGTCGCCAGTCTGGGTGTTTGTGTATGTGATATCTCATGTTTGTGAAACGCACCCACGATACAGGAGAAAGTACTAGTGTGTGGCGACGTTTTGTTTTTAAATAAAAGATTATAGTAAAACAGCTATTTTTCTATGATAGCGATCTAACTGCAATTCTTCCCCATAAATATTAAGTTTATAAGAAGAATAAGCGCACAAAGAAAAAAATCGAAACAAATTAAATAATTACCGTGAAATTGATCGAAACGGGCGATGCAACGTCTAGTAATGATCAGAAAGGAATTTTGGAATCAATCAATAAGCTTAAATGATGGGAAGGATTATTCAACTTTAATCCTTTTTCGTATTACATTGGGTCCTTACTCATTATAGACGGAAGTGACAACGATAACGGACATAGTAGACACGGAGGTGAAGACGGCCAACGGGGAGAGTTTCCACGGCATCTACAGCCAGGCGCTGCCCGGCAAGTGCTTCAGTGCCGACGGCAAGAGGGTACTGCTGTCCTCCCCGCAGAAGAACGAAGTCAGGTCCTATGTGATAGATATCGGTGAGTAGTAGTATTAACTTTTCCGTCTTCTAAACAATGTTGGACAAGTCTTCATGTTTTTATGTCAAAAAAGGCATGTTTTTGAAAATGGGTGGACGAAATATCAAATTGTAACAAAAGACTGAACCAAAGTTGTATTATAAATGTAACTAAATCTAATACACAAATTCTGAATTGATCCAAAATCATGCGCAGACGGCGGTAGAGTGACGGACATCTCCAACAAGAGCAGCCCGTGCTCCACCAGCGTGCTGGACGTGCGCGGCGACACCGTGCTCGCGACCTGCTCCAGCCTGACCTCACCGGGACAGGTATGACCTAGAGACCTCACTGAGAAAATTGTGACCTTGGTCCCACTGAGACAGGTGTGACCTTGACCCACTGAGAAAAGTGAAGTTAACACAACTGAGAAAAGTGTGATCTTGATCTCACTGAGACAGGTGTGGCCTTGACCCCACTGAGACAGATGTGACCTTGACCCCACTGAGAAATCTGTGACCTAGATTCTACTGAGACAGGTGCGACTTTGAGCTCGCTGGGAAAAGTGACCTTTGACCTCACCAAGCCATATCTGACCTTGACCCCACTGAGATAGATGCCACCTAGACCTCACCAAGTCATGTATACATAGCCCTGACCGAAGCTCGCCTGTCCCAGCTGTACGTGGCCCGGCTGCCCCCCCCGGGCAGCGAGGCGCGCGTGTCGTGGAAGAAGGTCAGCCCCGACAGTCTGCCGCCGCCCGCCCTCGCCTCCTCCACAGTGGAGTACATGGAGCTGGAACACAAAGACTCGCAGGATGCCGTCAGTGAGTGATCATGTCATGTTGAGTTAGTCCATAGGTAAGAAGTCGATGACCGGATTGGCGCAGTGGCTAAGCGATTGGACTGCTGTGCTAAGGGTTTCGGGTTCGATTCCCGCACGGGACAAAATGTGTGTGATCTGCAGATGTTTGCCCCGAGTCTGGGTGTTTTCTGGGGGCCAGCCTATTGCCATCAACCGGGCACAAAGCCAGACTCCGCGCTGTTATTGAGAATTATCTAATCGAAAAACTTAGTAACACTGCCCGACCCGGGATTTGAACCCAGGACCTCATGCAGCATGCTTAGCGTCCACTAGACCGACAAGGCGGTCTATGGGGACATTGGACTGATATGGTTCGATGTGAGTGTCCCTCGTCTGGAATCTCCTAGTCTATGGTATCTTCCAGAATCGTTCACGGCGCTATACTTCGCGCCCGCCGCGGACAACAAGCGTCTCCCGCTCATAGTGTGGCCGCACGGGGGACCGCATTCTAACTTCGTCAACGGATTCTCTATAGAAGCTGCCTTGTTCAGCATGCTGGGTGAGTCTTAGTTGTGTTAGTTATAACGTTAGTTGTTATAAGATTATTTAGTACTATAGGTAATTATAAGTACAGCCCCCTTACCGTGAACTCTTGAAACAGGACAGTTTACCATGTGGAAGCGAGACGCTGCATTACACAGCACGTAGCGGCGTCTCGCTTCCACATGGTAAACTGCCCTGCTTTAAGAGTTCATGGTAAGGGAGGCAGGTTAAGATAATTTATCTATATCAAGTAAATATGTAGATAACTTTTTAAGATGCCATTTGTGTGCGATTTTGTGAACCTTTGGAAGTCCACTAGTAAACGTTGTACCACTTTAGTTAACATTGTATATCTTGTTGTCTTCTTCTTTCGTATGAAAGATAAGTGAAGACAGAAAGAGACATCGTTGTGTAATTAATCAGCAACTATATATGCATTACTTACTTACAAATTACGTATTAGTAAGGCGTACATTATAATTGTTAGGGTGATATTAAAATATCGTGATTTTCGTTTTAAATTAGCTATCAAATTACCTATAACTAAAACTTATTAGGCTGATCTTATGAGCCGCACGGGAGCACTTACAAAACGTAAAATTGTTATCTCGTTATTCGTAAATCCCAAACCGAAAGAAACAGTCAGAAACAAAATCAATTGCAGGATTCGCGTGTTTACAAGTGAACTACCGCGGCTCAACCGGCGCCGGAGACGCCTCGGTGCGCTTCCTACCCAAACGGGTGGGCGACGCCGACGTCAAAGACTGTAAGCTAGCCACAGACGAGACACTCAACAGACACCCCATTGATAGCAACAAATTGTGCCTAATGGGTGGGTCGCACGGCGGGTTCTTAGTCACACATCTAAGTGGACAATACCCGGATGTGTACGCCGCCGTCGTCAGCAGAAATCCGGTTACGGATATAGCGAGCATGTTGAATTCCACGGATATTGCTGATTGGTGAGTTTGCATGATTTGATTGTTCGTTTGCTTTTGTGTTTGTTGAACTGCTTGCCTTGCATATAATCCAGCTGTTATGATATAGGTATTTCTACTCTTGCAAGCGTGGATTATGGCACCCCCCGCCCCAGGGTGAGGGCTTTGTTCAACAGTGGACGTCTCCCGGTTGATGATTGCTTCTAATCTATACAGCGTCATCTCCCTTCAATAATAATTCAAAGCTTGATTTATTTTCTTAATGTGTTTTGTATAATAGTGTTTTTTATATAAGCTAGTAAATAAACGTGCCACGTGTTTTTGCAAAATAAAAGGTACCTAGTCTATGTGTATCCCCAGTGTTCAAGCTATCTCCATATCGAATTCTATTCGTAATAATATTATAACTCAGACCGACGTGTTAGTAGTTACTTTCGCATTTATAATAGTAACTTAGTAAGCATAATAATGGATGCGACTGCATGCAAGTCCCGTGATCTTACATTACATACATAAAGTCACGCCTTTTTCCCAGAAAGGTAGGCAGAGACCACGGATTTCCATTTGGTACGATCCTGATACTTCTTTCGCCTCAGTCACTCGCATCACATTCCTCATACACGCTCGTCGGTTAAGGGTACTCCTCAGTTGACCCTTTTGTAGAACATCTCCGAAAATCAATTAAACATAACATAATGATTAGACGATTATACGACCTGATTAGCGTAGTAGCTAAGCGATTGGACTGCTGCGCTAAGGGTTGCGGGTTCGATTCCCGCACGGGGCAAATATTTGTGCAATCCACATTTGATTGTCCCGAAGCTGGGTGTTTGTGTATTTGATATTTCATGTTCGTGAAACACACCCACGATACAGGAGAAATTCCTAGTGTGGGGCGACGTTTCATAAAAAAAAAAAATATCAGGCCTCCATATAACATAGTGTAGAGCTTCGTGGGGTGCAAGAATAAGCCTCCACGAGATACTAAGGAACATTAGGCGCACCGTGTTCCCATACTTCTTCCTACTGTGTGACATGTAGGAGTACAAAAACTTGACATATGACAGCGCGACAATCAAACACGAATATTAACGGTAATTAAATTTTTTTTTTTCAATTACACCATATTTTTCCTGCCTCTGATTTTGTTTCTGTCCACTCTTAAATACACAGCAATAGTTCGTACCTAATAAACATTAATTTTCTTTGTCATGTTAGGTATATTATACCTACAGTTAAAAAATCTTCATAGATCATTATAAAGCCTTTCCATCACTAGGTTTTGCATCAACAAGAGTAAATTACCGAGGCTCAATCGGGCAAGGCGACGTGGGCGTCCGCTCTCTCCTATCCCACGTGGGCGAATACGACGTCCAAGACTGCTATCTCTCTCTAACCACGGCTCTAGAACGAGATGGAAGACTGTGTGATAAGAATGTGTTTCTTTATGGTGGAAGTTATGGAGGGCTGGTGGTTGCGCACCTCGCGGGGATGTTCCCGGACAGGTTTAAGGCTATGGTCATGAGGAATCCATTGATAGACTTGGCCACTAAAGGCCATTATGCTGATAACTCTGATGGGTAAGTTTGTGTGACTATTTCTATAAAAACCTTATTTTTTCTACGAAATTGGTATTGGGTTAAATAAATGCGAAAGTAGATAAATGATTCGTATTCACGGCTAAACGGTTGAACTGATTAAATAGAAATAGTAAGAAGATAGCTTGAACCCTGCAACTTTATAACCGGGGAAACCACAGACAACACAAAAATGTCGAAGCAGTCGCTGGCTAAAGCTAGTGAAATGCATCGACAATGACCGTCAATTGTTTTTCTGTAACCAATTCCTATTTTCTAACATTGTTGTGTAAGTAGGTATATAAATTATAAACTTACGAGTTACCGTCCTGCCTTCCTAGACAAATGGTAAAACGCTTGACGAATAGAAATCAAAATAATGATAAATGTATGGGCATGACATAATGTTTCGACTATGTTATCGATGACATATGTCAAACCAGTAAACAATACAATACTCTCTATTGCACATTTTATAGGAGGAATCAAAATAGAGTACAATGGGCGGTCTTATCGCTAATAGCGATATCTTCCAGATATATATTTTTTATTATATTCGTCAAGTGTTTTGACATTTGTCTAGGGGGGCAAGACAGGCTAAATGCAATACTAGTGTCCATAATCTGATCAGGTGTGCAGCAGAATCCGGCTACGAGTTCACAGAGAAGGGGCCTATTTCTGAAGAGCAGTTGGTCGCGATGCGGCGGTGCTCGCCCATCGCCCACGTGCACAAAGTGAAGGCGCCCACCGCCCTCATGCTCGGCAGCGGCGACAAGCGCGTGCCGCACTTCCAGGGGCTGGACTATGCTAGGAGGTTGAAGGCTAATGGAGTACCTACGAGGTAGGCTGGTTATTGTAGCAGGATTATTAGGTTATTTAAGTTTTGTGACATATCAATGCAAGATGTCATATGATTCGGATTAAACGCGAGGCCTCAGACACCCCAATTAGTTTATTAAATTGTAAGATCATCATCGTCAATTATTTAATGTAGTTAAACCAAATCTAGTCATTTTTCATAAAATAGATGTTGTTTATGTCTGTGTAGTAGGTAGAAAATGATAGCTATGACCGAACTACAAATTCGATTGTGCATTTAAGGTAGGCTTTATTCCTTTGAGTTAAGGCTTAAATTTCCCTAAAGTAAATTCAAAACGTTTATTTATTTGCAGAATATAAAGATTGTATTAACTTATTATGAAATGATGTTTTTACCTTGTAATTGAACCCATGTTCTCGCGCACGTCGGCTGTTTTCGATGTTGATGACGTACATATTTCGGAAATGGAACCACCTGATTGGCGCAGCGGCTAAGCGATTGGACTGCTGCGCTAAGAGTTGTGGATTCGAGTCGGACGGGACAACAATTTTTGTGATTCGCAGATGTTTGTCCCGAGTCTGGGTCTTTGTGTATGTGATATTTCATGTTTGTGAAATGCACCCACGATTCAGTAGACGAAAAAGAAATTATATGCTTTCAGGATATACATGTATGAGGACAACCATTCGCTGTCGTCAGCCCCGGCTGAGATGGACAACCTCATCAACGGCGCTCATTGGTTCATGGAGCATCTGCAGTTATAGTCCGCAGTACCTACTCTGCAGTTCATAATACGCGTTATGCTCTGAAACACTTGCGATGGTATATATCCTTATAAATATGAAAACTCTGTCTATGTATTTGTAAGTTTTTAAAATGTTTATAATTTTACCTAATTTTGTACGATTTTGAAGAATAAATCTGTATTTATATATTTTGTGTTTTATATATGCCACTAGTAGGTTCGAAGTTGAACTTATTAGACATTAACCCTCTTACTTATAAACGACGCTAAAATGTGTTTTAAGTTAACAATTTCTTTAGTCTATTGACACCTCTATTATTGACTTGCAAACGACAGTGACAGACAATTGTCAGTTTTTATTAGTAAGGATCCCCCTTTACTGATAAAAATTGTAAATATAGGTATAGGTGAATGTCAAAGTTAAGTCATAGGGAAGGTACATTGTTACACCCGAGTATAGTTTAAGACGAAAGTAAATGTTGAGTCATAACCATTAGATCTAATATCTAGCGCACTGATACCTAGCGCTTAGATACCTATAAATCATACCGATTCACCTGAATTTCAAATCGTGTTTAGCTTTAGGGTTTCATAGTTTTATAAGCGAGCGATAGATAGTTAGAGTCATTTTATAGAAATTTAAAATACTTTAAGCCTTGGGTATACAGTTACAAATAACTGGTAAAAAAATCTACTATAATACGATTTTTTTACCTACACATGCAATATTTTACCCATTAGGTAATTATGTACTCTATCATCTATAAAAACCTACTAATTTACCTGAGGACGTCACGCCTGTTGCCACGGTCCCAGAGGGGTACACAGAGACGGATTTCCAATTGCTACTATCTTAAAAAACGTTTTCGCCTCATCAAAATTATCATACAAGTTTTCCTCATAGAAAAATGCGCCCCAAAATTCTATAAACACGAAAAACATAAGGTTTATAAACAATACCTATCTAATAACTCGAGGCGACCGTGAGCTAATATTTTAGTAAAGGGTGAACAGTAAACTGGGGTGCGATAGCAAATGGTACCGTTAAAACAAAGTGCCAATAAAACACAAGTGAAATTACACAGCTAGGTACCTAATCGTCTGTATGAGTGACACATGTAAGTTAGAAACAGTAAAACAATATATTATAAAAATTATTTACTCAGGCATCCCCGAATATTCTCGGCTGTAAAACTGGCTTATATAGTAAATAATATGGACAACACTCACGAAAGTTATTATAGTAAAACCTGATTGTCGCAGTGGCTAGGCGATTAGACTGCTGCGCTAAGGGTTGCGGGTTCGATTCCCGCACGGGGCCAAACTTTGTGTGATCCGCAGATGTTTGTCCCGAGTCTGGGTGTTTGTGTATGTGGTGTTTCATGTTTGTGAAACGCACCCACGATACAGGAGAAATTCCTAGTGTCGGGCGACGTTATTTTAAAGAAAAAACAAACAAAAAAGAAATATGGAAAATTATTTAGTTAATTAAATTATAAGTTATTTCATGATAGTACAAAAGTTATACAGCCAGAAATCAAACGCACTAAGACAACATCGCAAAACCTGTGCGTGTTTTTCTTGAGGCGGACTTCCAAATTATTTAAGACACCACTATTTAACGGTGAGGGAAAAAGAAACCTGGATTGAATAGCCCTATATATTAGGTTTACAGCCCGCTGTGAGTGAGCGTGGTGTCTAACGCCCGTAAACTATAACATACATAGAACAATACACATGTTGCTTGATATTAAAGCGCTATATACAGGTCATACATTTAATCTTAATCCTAGTTTCTTTCTTTCTATATTTATTACAATTTCATCATTTATACAGACTTTCACTACTGTCGTTTCTGCACAGTGTCGCTGCCTCCCCTACCGTAACGAGACAGGTGTCCAGCATGTGTCGCAGCGCCATACGTCCACATGGTTAGAACTTGTGACGTCATTAATTAGTACCAAATGCACCCAAAGTGATACGCATACACTTATCGTTATTGAGACAGTTTAGATTGTCATGAGTCTGGAATATTATTATGGCAATTTTTATCAGGTTTTTTTCATGTATTTTAGGGTTTTATAGTCATGAAATATCATACAAACTATCAGACGCAAGTTGGTTCCAAGTCTAAGCGTATGTATACCTACCTAATCATATTTATCACATCAAAGAAGCGAATGTGTAACCCGTAGCACTATTGCCGTAGCATTGTTTATTTCATCGTAGAGCTTACGTAGCAATAGTAACTGTATCGTTATCTTTCATATAGCCACTGTAGGCAATTTATTTCAACCTAGGTAAATTAACAACAAGAGGTATAGTAGAGATGAGAACCAAAACTAATTCTTACTAGCCTTATACCGGCGCCATCATTTTTAAAAGTAAGAACCCCAGCGTCTACTGGTTAATTTTTTTCGTAGCATGTTGATAACAGTGTAGATATTATTAAGAAAAATATTGTGCTCGGAATCTAAACAACTTATTAAGCTCTTTGTTTAGAAACAGTGATAAGAATTAGTAACCATTTGCCATAAAGCCACAAACGCAATTTATTTTTATTCACCCTAATTATTTACTATCTCAAACGCTAATTATTTATCAAATCCGAGAAACAAGCGTGACAAGAGATATTATAGAAAAAATGATTTCCCGCGTTTTTACCCTAGCAGCGGCCATATTGTCAGGTGAAACCGCGGGCCGGAACGCAGCCGTGCCAGCCGCCAATCGCTCCCGAATGCATCCCTTATTCTAAAAAACTAATTGCAATAGGGTCTATTGTTTAATATAATATAACTCTTTTTGCGTGGTTTTAAAGTTGATTTTCAAGTGTTTATATTCGTGACTTTTTCTTAATTTTTACATGACTATTGAAAGCAGAGTTTGCAGTAGGCATGTCATGTATAATTTATCGTCAAATCCAGGTAAATATTCTCTGAGAATATCGCTTTATGTCCTACCTGAGAATTGAATCCAATACCTCATGCCAAACGGTCATGCTAACGGCCAAGAGACCAAATTACTAATCTAATTTAAATCTAATGAAGAGACATGGTAATCACAGACGATTGGTACTATTATTAAAATCCTCTGCAAACAGCATTTTGATGTAAAAGCACGTTCCATGCAAATGTGATTAACAAAAGACTTAGTTTGTATTTGTTAGGTTAGGTTAACGACCTTCCAACCTAACTCAGATCAGACTGGGATTATTGTAATAAGAAGTAGATATGTTGGCTCATCAACTATTTAGAAAGCAGAGAAGGCTCTGGGGTTCACAGATCGAAGTCATGTTAATAGGATCACAAGTAGTTTAGGACGATTCCAATGTCGATGTACTAATTGGATTGTGCCCAATAAAATCGGAATCGCTTTAATATCGGAAACTATAAGTTTCCTAGATCTAAGGCTTTGTATGCATATCTTTGGCTTATTCACTCTCATCACATTCTCCATACAAGCTCTTCGGTATAGGTAACCCCTAACCTGACCTTTTCCAAGACATCTAGTGATTTGTCTAACTGTGATTGTGGTAACGGCAAGAGCGGGTGTTAAATATTTAAGTATAGGTACCTATAATGTAGGTATCACAACTTTTCATATTATACAACAGAGTACATAGTCGTATATAATAAAGTTCTGAGTCATTATCGGTCGGTAAGTAAACAAGGGCAGTGAAGGGTGACAAGCAAGCACTTGCGTTAATTTTCTGTGTAGACCAGTAGTTCCCAAACTTATTTTTCTCGTGCACCACTTTCAAAATTAAACTGGTGTCGGTGGACCCCCTGCTGCTACATTCCTACCACATTGTTAAAGTCGACAAAAAATAAAAATTGTGTCGCTTCTGAGTTCCGTCCCTATATTCTGATAGGTTAAAATTTTAAATTTTAAATAAAAACGAAAAATGGTACATTTTATAACATTTTATTAATTAAAAGAAAAGAATTACAAAAAAATAATAATAAGGTAATACTTATAGGTTGTGGACATAATTTTAATTAATGGGAAGGATGTATTTGATGGAGTGTCAGCAAACGATCAATGTTTGGCTTTATTTTTGTGAGCAATAACCGCAAATCCCCCCGCTCTGTGATGTTTAGTTTGCTCCTTTTTTTTGTTAAGAGGTTTGTAACGGCACTAAAACTTCTTTCGACAAGGTATGATGAGGGAAAAGCTATCAAAAATTTCCTTGCGATTTCCCACAGTCCAGGATATTTTTCGTGTATTTCTGCTTGCAGCCAAAATGTTTGGTAGCCTTTTCTAAATTTCACCTTCAGCTCCTCATTGGTGCTTAGCTCAAGCAGCTCCTCTTGTAATAATACATTGGCCACTTCAGTTTCATCAAATGGATTTACGATCCATGGTGGTATATCCATCGTCAGCATATCTTCAAACCTGGTTTTGAAGTCATCATGCAGGGCACTTAAATGTTGACTGTAGGTATGGATATCCTCATCAATAGTTTCTACCTGCGACAAGTTTGGAAATTGAGATAATTCGCGCCGACTAATGTTTTGCTTCATAAATTTCAATTTCCCAAGAAAAGCCGAAATTATCCCCTTTGTTTTTATTAAATTCAGGCTGTCCCCTTGTAACTGCAAGTTAATATCATTAAATTTTTTAAACAAATCTGTCAAATACGCAATGTCTCCTTTGAATTTGATCAAGTTTTCTTTTAAATCTGGATCTCTACTTTCTAAGAACTCTAATACGGAATCGAAAACAGAGTAAAATCTCGTTAAGCATGCACCTTTCGACAACCAGCGTACTTCAGTATGTAAGAGCAGTCGTTGGAAGTCTTCGTCATTTTCGTCGCACAATTGAGCAAATAAACGCGTATTCAATGCATTGCTTCTAATTTTGTTGACAGCGTTTATTATAAAATGAAGAGATTGGTTCAACCTGTCACTTAAATGTTTCGCCACAAGATGTTGTCGGTGGATTACGCAATGAATAGCTGTAAGTCCTGGTATAATTCTTTTGAGATGACTTATAAACCCACGATATCGCCCTACCATTGCAGGAGCTCCGTCTGTTGCCACTGAAATAATGTTTGTAAATGGAATCGATTTTTCCGTAAAAAAATTACTCAGGACATTAAATATTGATTCGCCTTTAGTGTCAGTCTCCAAAGTTCTGGCAAATAGCAATTCTTCGTGAATTTCTTCCTCCATGATAAATCGGACATATGCTAATAATAATGCTTCATTACCGGGTAACGTTGACTCGTCCAGTTGTATAGAAAAATGACTTTTTTGCAGATGATTGCACAAAAAACTTTCGATGTCAGAGCTCATTTCATCAATGCGTCTTTGTACAGTATTGTTACTTAATGGAATTCTTTTTAGTACGTCAAATGGAGATTTGTGCAAAACAGTTTTTAAAACCTCTTCAACAGCGGGTAAAATTAATTGTTCTCCGATAGTGTGCGGTTTTCCAGATTTTGCTATTAGTAATGAGATATTGTAAGATGCCCGCAAGCCATCATCGTTACTTTGAGATGTTGAAGCGAACATGCTGTGCATGGTGGGTCTCTTTTCATATTTTTCCTTCAATGTTTGAAAATATTTTAAATCTTTACCCATTTTATCAGTATGACACCTTTTTAGATGATCTTCGAGCTTTGATGGTTTCATAGAGTCATTGCTTAAAACTTTATTGCATATTAGGCACATGGGCAAGTGTTTATCTGCCTCTGATGGAACAAAACCATATTTCAAATAATCGACACTGTATTGTCGACATTTTTTCTTTGCTGTAGCCATGTTTTGTATCAGTTACCTTCCCTGTAAAAAAAAATGTTATAGTAACCAAGTTTTTATTTGAATATAGGTAGCACAACGCAGCCTTTGTCAGCTTTATATTATTATGATTATCATTATATTGAAAAAGTATTACGGCTTGTAAAGGGACCAACTAATAAACCGCTAAGACAAGTACAGACTTTTTCACGAAGCGATATCAATGTTAAATACCTAATTTACCACAATTTTTTAATAGTAGAAATAAAAATTAGTTTACTCAGTATCGAATATTGATCATATTTGTGTAGGAAAAAATAAAAGTCGAAATCCCAAATTGACCAAAAAAGTGACCATAAAAACAATAACTAAAATTTCATTAAATCAATGAGTTCACGCGCTAGTTACTAGTAGTTTTATAAAACAGTAATTGCTCTGCAATATTGATTTTTCGGCCTTTTTAGAGAGGCAGTCCTCTCGTGAAAAAACAATTGAATAAAACGTGCTGTGTTTGTCTTCAAATCGAAAGAGGACAATTAAAATATCTGTAAGTTACTAAGTTAGCTATATACAATGTGTCCGAGCGATAAGACCGCCCGGCGTTTTTTGAATATTTGTACGAAATCATTAATAATTATATTTACATTTGTGACTTAGCGGCCTTAGTGATTTTATATAAGTAATTTTTTTACTACATTTTAGTTTTGTCTAATGATTTTAATTGATAAATTATGATGTCGGCTAGTCAGTAAACAAAAATAATGGAAAAAGATGAACAAACTTAGGAAATATCGTAAAAAAACTGCAGCACGTCACGCGTCTTTACTTAATTTAATTTTGTACAAATATTCTAAATACGCCGGGCGGTCACTTATCCCTAGGACACATTGTATACAAGCATTTGTTATCAACCGACCAGTACACGAAACAAAATACTTAAGAACTAGGTACAACAAAAAAAAGGTACGTACTTACTTTTCTCCGGCACTAGGAACACTAATATAAATTTTCTTACACCTTCTTTTTCGAAATTCCGGAAACAAATAAATGAGCATGCCTTTGGCATCGAGTATTTATAGTCTTGATCAAGATCATGTCTAAACAAGCACTAAGCATTGTCGGACGGATTGCGCTTTGCAAGTCTGTACACGAAATTGTAATATCGAATACGCAAGTTTGGACAAGTAAGAGTCGCTTGCCAGATTAAAATGTTATCTGCTTAGTTAGGTACTTAAAACAATATAGGTAGGCCCTTATAAAAACTATATGCAGATAAATTTTCGTGGACCCCTATTAACATCTTATGGACCCCCATTTTTTATTGACGCCTACGTAGACCCCCAGCAAGGCTCCCGTGGACCCCTGGGGGTCCACCTGGACCACTTTGGGAATCACTGGTGTAGACGGACCAAATATGTTGTAGTTTGACAAATACACGCCGAATTAATGTGAGTACGTACTTGAGTACTACTTCTAGGGGGAATGACATGGTAAATAGTATATAGGTACCCGCCTATAGCCCGTACCTCGTAATTTAGCCTTGACCAGATTTTTTCTATACTTTTGTTCAGTCGCCTTGTAAATCTCCTCAATAGTCTAGTCATCTAGTGATCACAAACGTTACAACGGAAAGTGAGGTTCGATTCCCAAGCCAGACGAAGCGATTTTACTCAGGAAATTCTAGGTACCATGCAGTCCGGAGTAAGGTTTTAGATGGAAAGTGAGTATCCGCATAACTTTTGACTGGACTCTGTTATAACTGCCATAGTGTCATGGCTTGCTTGGCTTCCAAGGCAAGGTGAAGCCATGGGTCATGAGCGGTCGCGAGGATTTTAATAACAATACTACAGATCGATAGCCAAACGTCGTAAATAGTAAATATGTGTGATATACCGGAAGTACCCGTATAAACTGACGCACAAGTCGTAACGATATGCCTCAGAAACCATTGATCAGGCCCGCACTTGGGGTGGCTAGACGTCCTATCTACAGCAACTTATAAATAGGTATAATGCTACCTATATATTTCATTAAATACCAGACATATTTTCCATCAATTAGTTTCGCTGGTATTTCAACTGTGCGACCTCGTCGGATTTTTACTGGCGCCAGTTCTGGTGGGTTTTGGTTGGAGCGCCTGCTTCTAGAGTTAGCTAGAGTCTCGGTCCGGTCCTGCGTCCGATAACCGTGGCTAATTGTCCGGAGCTATCAGCGATGCGGGCCGGCGTTGTCTTGCGGCGGAAAAATATCGATCGTCAGCACACACCTGTTCGGAGTCGTTCGACGCTGCACAATGGGGCGCGCACCTGCCCACTACCACGCGCGCCGCCGCTCCGCGCGCACACACGCACTCCACACAGCGCCGCGGCAGCATGCGCGCCACGGCCCCTCGCTGACCGCCGCGACGTCACGCCGGCCGCGCCGTCACCGATCGATTCACTCGGACATTTTGGACTACACCGTCCACCACCTTCTTTTACCTCAGGTAATGCTCTAAGTGACCAAGTAGACAGACAATGTCCGTGTTACATTATTCAACTTTCTTGGAAATCGACTTTTCCGATATTAGCTGATTCATTAATACGTGACTCATCAGTTCTGTGTCGCAATATTTTCAGGGCGAGCAATGTAGTTGGCCACGATGCATATAACGTCAGGCCTGTCTCCGGCGTCCGGGGAGATGCTGGACACGACGTCGCTCAATTTTTATGGAGATGCGGGCGACCAGTGCGGGACTACGTACTTCGCTGTGGACCACACGGTCCCGGAGTCATCTCACACCGTCGAGATAGAGTATGTGTACGAACAACCAGAAACCTACGTCATCAATCAGGAGGATATAGACAAGTATGGTGCTCAAAAAGAAACGGTTGTGGTCGCAGAAAAGGAAGATTACTCCAAAAAGATACGCAGCAAACACAAGCCTAGCAGTATGGTTGTGGATGAAGAACCGGAGGCTGACTTAACAAACTTGACATGGCTGCAGAATATAACAAACATAATGTCGGTGCCGCAGTTTCCACTGCCGCCGATGTCTCCGAACCCTGAAGTGAAGGCACAGCCGCAGAACACGAGGCTGCAGAAGTTCAACCAGACGATAGCGAAATGTCAGAAGGACTTTACGGAAAACAAGCACGAGTACCAGACGAACAGCGAGAAGAAGCCGCCGTACTCTTACAGCACGCTGATCTGTATGGCCATGAGATACAATAACGACAAGATGACCCTGTCAGCAATATACTCGTGGATCAGAGACAACTTCAAGTATTACAGGAATGCTGATCCCACATGGCAGGTGAGTGTTATCGCATCGGTAGGGAACCCTCTTATGATTTAATAAACGTGTGATTGGCAAACAATTAGATAAGATTAGGTCTAATTGAATTTATGAAGGGAGTCGAGTGTTGTTTGATGCGTTTATTGAATATAATATAAGTGATTGGTGTTTGTTTACGCGATAGCAAATTGAGGAAACCTTTTCTGGGTCGAATTTTTATGTTTAGATACGTAAATATTACAAAATATAAAGTATAAATTATGTGTCATTTTTACAGTGTATATAACAACAATATTTATTACAGAATTCGATTCGGCACAACCTCTCCCTAAACAAAGTATTCGTTAAAGTAGCTCGATCGAAACACGAGCCGGGGAAAGGAGGCTTCTGGAAACTAGACCTCGCACATTTAGAAGGCACCAAACGAATCTCAAATAGACCACATAAGAAGAAAAAGGCATCACAAAAAGAAAAAGCTACAGAGGAAAAAACTGCGGTTGCAAACATACCGCAGATTAACGCGGTCGAAGAAATTGCAGACGAAATAAACCAAGCTGTGACGTTGCACTTGCCAGATTTTAATCTTGGCAGCATTCAAAGTCTTCCTGATATCGACTTGGAGACTAATATAGGAGCGAATGTGATCGTCGAGCCAGCTATACCACCTCCATTGATCCCTGAAGATGATCTGTCCTCGCTCCTCTTAAATCCCACGGATTGGGACGATCTGCAACTAGACATGTTGGATAATTACCTGGATTCTTGTTTCAAGTAAGATTTTTTAATGTTAATTGGTGATTCGTTTCGATGTTAGGAAGTGTACAGTTTGGTTTTAGAAGTAGGCGATATTCGTTTTTTCGTAAGTTATCCGACGGTTGGCGTATTTCGTAGTTGTCATTTTTTCTATATGACTACGACATAAGGACTGAGTGATTTTATGTTGATGTGTTTTGTCAATTCTATATAATCAAACAAGTGAGGCATTTTAAAATATTAAAACATGACCATGTCCAAATAACAAACTTTTTTTTTAAATGTTTAAATCAAACACTTGTCTATTCGAGTAGGTATCTTGGCCATTTACATTTAGGAGAACAATCCCCTACCTATATTTATTTATTTAATATCACGATACTTAATATAATCTAGTCAGAAAAAGGCATATGCGAAAGAATAGGTACGTATAATATTAAAATGTTCAATTTGTTTCATTATTATTAATGTAGAAAAAAAAATATACGGACGACTAAGGACACTTTTCTAAAAATTACCGAAAATTTTAAATATACTGTATTACGACACCGCTGGACATAGACATCGTGGTTTGCGTTTCAGCTCCCACGACTAAAGGGAAAAATACCGGTCTTTAAGCTGTGAAGTACCAAATAGTGTCTACCAGTAAATATTTTTATTCGTGTATGATGAGTCAACTAACTACATTACAAATTTATAGCCTTTGCTCGCATTTATATTTTTAGTGGCATTTACAATAAGTTGTTTTCCTAGTATACTAGTCATAAAATAGTTTTTTTTTAAATAATCGATAAGTTCTGCACAATATGTTTGTATTGTAGAAATCCTGCGTTTAACGGAGTATAAAATACGCGTCAAAAACTAATTGTCTCAATGAAGTATAATGTTTTTGCTCAATAATGGCTCAGTCGATCTCCTAATAAATTGGGAGACCGTTATAAATTGTTTTATTCAAAGGAAGCAGTATTATTGTATTTAGTAAAGTTATGCACAATTAATTGTAGCAAATATTTTAGTCATTTAAATATTTATAATATGTAGAGAGCGTTACTTACAGAGGTTGGCAACTAACTATAAGACAAAATATATCTTCCGAAAAAATTGCCGTCCAAGATTCTAAAAAGTGTAATTTATCATTCCGGTATAATACCTACCCTGTAACACATAATTTAAGTATTTTGGTATGGTATCAGCGTCAAAGTTCAACAGCTTTAAAGTAGAGGTGTGGACTGTGAATCCACCTTATTACTTACGATTTCGGGCTTATTGCGAAAAATAAGGTTTACCGAGAAGGTCCTTTTTTAACCCGACTGCGCCAGAAGGAGAGTTATGTTTTTAAGATAGAAGATAGTTGCTAGCTTCGAGGCCCTCTACAAAGACGTATTTACCGCTCAGTATTATCGTGTACAAAGTATGAATAAATTGTTTGTATAATTAGTAAAAAGTGTGGCAATATTTTGTACATTTTAATTATAAATGTCTTTTGAAGCATTATCAGATGATCCGTCCAGTATCATATGAGCAGTTAACTGCTATTCGAGTGAGTTTTGCTCAGGAAGATAAAATAACTGTATTGTATTACTAAAAGTTTTTGCACGCCTTGTAAAATGTGTGTAGTTTTAGATTTTGGAGCAGTGTCTACTGAATACTTCTCTTTTAAAGTATACTTATTAGTTTGTTTAACTATTCAAAATATTTATTAGGACATATAATTAGGATGCCTTTAATATTATGTAAGTTCTTACTTAATTATAGCGCGCGTTTTTCTTCGGTTTAAATTCACGGGTTGAAAAACAAAAGAAAAACGCAAAATAGTTAAGTTAGCAATCCACAAACTTACATTAGAGGTTCAGAAGTCAATCGATATTAAATACGAAATTGTTTTATCAAGTTGTTTTACCATTTTGTCCATTAATAACTACGTCCATAACACACTATAGAATATGTATATTTTTCATGCACAAATGTAGAGTTACTGTGTTTAAAATAGTGTAAAGTTTAGATTTAAAATGTAGAATCTTCCGTCCGTGAGTGTCTTATATAATACGATTTCTAAGATATAATAGCCATCATAATATGTAACAGATTATGATGTGGCTATCAATATTTGCCTTTGTGAAAACTTATAATATGAAATAATATCTATGTGAATAAAAATGATTAATGTAAGTAACTGAAATCTTGTGAAAAGGGTTGCCTTTTTATGCCCTATGTTTTTGACATACTAATATTTATACTTACTGGGCTGAAATCATTACAGTTAAATATACTACAATTATTTCTGAAAAGAGAAATAAGTTCAAAAGTAAACTTGAATTTATTGGACGATTAATTTTTAATTTGTTATGCCCAATAAGTGGTAACAGGCTCGCCCTAATTCACTCGAATTTGATTTCCGTATTTCAGTAACTTTAAAGTTACTAAATTAATATAAAACACACATTGCCCTAACAGGTTAATTTTACCTAAATTACTTTTTTTGATGAATTTTGTAAGATGTGGATATATGCGTGATTATTTATGCATACAAACTTATTTCTTGACATGACGAGATATTACTGTAATAGTTATTTATCCAACATGTGAGGAAAGTTCGTTTTTCCTATGAGTTTTGATTTTAAGTCTTGAGCGAACGAAGGATTGAAAAATAGAATCACGAGCGCAGCGAGTAATTATAAATTTCAATCCTAAGTAAGCGAAAGACTCAACAAAACGAATAGCAAATGAACTTGGTCACATGTTGCATACAAAACTTTTCACCACTCCCAGCAAGAAAGTATTCAATCATCATAGGTAAATAAATTAAAGAGTCACAAAGCAAATCAAAATAATTCTTAAGCATAAAATTATTAATTTTTTAAAATATCTTTTAAACTTGACATAAAAAAATCAGGCAAGGTTAGTTTCTGAATGGGATCATTACTTTCCTCACTGTTCAAACAGTGAGGAAAAACCAACTTTCCTCACTGTTTTCTTAGAGGAAAGACACTTCTTTCGTGCGGGAGAGGTGAAAAATTATTTTTTATATGTATTAATTCGTCATAATAGACAACTAGTATGTAATTATGGTAAAACTTATATTTTGAACACGATGTGGTCAAGAGTATACCTTTTCTCACGTCGTTACTAAAAAGTATTAAACGTACTTGTAAAAAAATAAATATTAGTCTTTTCAAGAAACGACGCATAGCATTCAGTGCCTGCAACATAAACTAGTCACTAGACATAATTAATTGTGTATTAGAAATGAGAAGAATAGAACTGTGAGCCGATACGTCCAATGGTAGTTATTTTATAACCTTTATCGAATAAAGATTTTAAATAATTTTGTTTAAGGAAAGCGTAATGATAATACATGGCAACAATTTGTATAAATTTATTTTGTAATTTTCTATTCTTAAGTTATTAAATAGGTATTTATTTATCATTGTACAATAATTTAATTTTAAGTTTGGCACAAAACTATATATAAGTAAGTACATTTTAATATTATAAATTGATGTGTACTAATTAACTGTAATAGTATTTTACAGTACCTACCTAAGAATAATTTACATGAAATAAAAATAAATACATTATGCATTACTTTTGCTTACTTACTACTTACTTGCATTAATTACTCTATTATTATGTATAATATTTTCAAATGGTATGTATTCGTATTTTTCAACATAACGTTAGTTTAAAAATCAACTGTTATTCTATCTCGAAGGGTCTGTTTGTAGCAAAATAAATAAACGAATAACCCAGTTATGTTATTTTTGCTGACGGGATAAATTATATCATTAACCCTTTGGGCGGTCTCGTATAGAAGACAACGCTTCCGTACCCTCCACGCCATAACTCTACTATTAGCTAAAACTATTAACGTTATTAATTCAATTTTTCAATAGAACAATTTGCGGTTTAGGAGACAATATCAAATCGTAACATTCGTGTAATGTAATAACAAACAATAAATCGTAATAAATATTACAATTAGATATTGTCTTCTAATAAAATCGTGGCATGGAGGGCAGGAAAACGCTTGTCTTCCATACAAGACTGGCGCTCGAAAGGTTAAATTATATATTCACCTAAACATGTGTAAATGTATTTTGTTTATTCTATTAATTTTTATTTCATGTAAAACAATTTTCGAACTCCGATTATGGTTGTTTTGGAATTGCCGCTCAAACGTTCTACGCGATTTCATGTTTAGAAGTGTCCTTAATACATTCAATAAAGTGTTTAAATATATTTGTTGTTTTTATACACTATGTATCGATAACCTAATACTTATTAGTAAGTATTAAAGTGTTTTTTTATTTAATATCAACATATATATATATATATATCAATAACAACAAATTAACAATACTTATTCTGGGGTGTATATTTTCAGTCTTTTTATCATTTTTATTTATAATGTATGTACATTCAATATATTTATTTCATTCCATTCAGTACCCAGTGTAGTGTAAGTAGCGGAATATATTTATTCCTAACTAGGTACTAGGTAGGAATATATATATTTCGCTACTTACATGTTTTTTTCTTATCTACTGAAACACATCTGAAACAAGTAGTCATATAACATGTCTTGCTTATAACACAATGGCATGTTATTTTTTGGTTTAATATTTGTATCAAAGAACACGCTCGCCATCATTGCGATAGCCGCATTAATATTACCACTAGGCAATGTTGGCAGCACTGACGCATCAGCGACATACAGCCGTTCAACCCCTAAAACTTTAAAAGAAGTATCTACTACTGTATTTTTTGAGTCTATCAACCCCATAGAACAAGTCCCAACTGGATGATAACTGGTCAAAGTTAAGTATCCTATGTAGCAGTCAAAGTACGAATCTGAAAATATTTCAAAACTTTCACATCCAGGAAAATGATTTTGATTAATGAAGCCACCAATATCCCGAATAGCTTTGGTACTAACAAACTTCATAACTAATTTGAGTCCATTTATCAAAGTTTCTCTGTCTTCCTTACGTGACAAATACTTAGGGTCTATTAAAGGCGGCGTTTTTGGATCAGTACTATTTATGAAAACATGACCTCTGCTCTTAGGATGCAGTATTACGGGAAATATAGTGGTAACATAACTATCAAATGTTTTTGAAAAATATTTCTCCCAAACCTCATCTTTTATGTTAACATTTTTTCTTAATAAACTACCTCTGTCTGACGAAATTCCTACTGGCAACACCATGAACTGTAAATCGGGGATTTCCTGATTCTTTGTTGATAAAAACCCTACGACTTCACACCCTGGGGTTGTCCAGGGACCTTTTCCACTCCATAAGTATTGTATAACATGAAGTGGATTAATCATATCCTTAGCACTAATTGACATGGTTTTATTAAACAAAACAAAGTCTAACCCTGTTCCTACGTGGTCTTGGAGATTTCTACCAACTGGTAGACTTTTCACAACTGAAATACCTAATGATTTTAAAAGATTTTCAGGTCCAATACCTGATAGCTGCAAAAGTTTTGGTGTGTTTATTGCCCCAGCAGATAAAATGACACAACTTTTGGCAAACACTGTTTTTTTCCTACCTGATAGTAGAAAGCTAACACCTCGAGCTGTGTTGCCACTGAAGATTATCTTTTCAACCAAAGCATTTGTTACGACATGTTTTGATGAATCTAGGTTGTCTGACATGCACCATCTCTTCCCATTTCTCTGGCTAACAATCGTTTTCATAAATCCTGAACTAAAATTGTTGTCTAATGCTCTATATTTTAATTCCTTAGCAGCATTCAGTACAGCCTCAGCTAGTTCACTATGGTACTGCATATCATTAAGGTGTAAAACATTACTTTCTATAAACTCAAACTGCTGTTTTATGTATTCTTCTCTGTGTTTTCCATGGAACCATTTATGATAGTGAGAAATGTTACCTCTAATATGTATCATGTTGTTCAGTTTGGATGAGCCTCCTATGATCTTGCCTTGTGCTAATTTACATTTCTGAAAAAAGAAAACCTGTATTTAGCCTGTTTTCTTTATGTCTATGATAACAATGAATTACACTACAGTACATTATACAGTACACAGTACATTTTCCTAACCCTTTGACTGCCACAGTCATGTGTAGAAGACAAATGTTACCCTGCTCTCCACACCATAACTTTTAATGAAGATAATACCTAATCATAACATTTGTGTATTGTAATAACATACAACAACTTTAATAAATTTTATGTGTCTTCTAGTAAATTAAGGAGCAGAGAGCATGAAAACATTTGTTTTCTATATAAGTCTGCTGCTGTCAAAAGGTTAAAAAGAGCTCATAAAATTTCTAGTTGATCACATATGAAATATCCCTTATGTACGTACATTGTTTTTCATAGCCAAACAAGCATTCTCCTGTGGCACAGTCTCATACTGCCAATCAAATATAGATCCATGGAAGAATGGTCCTAGTACCGGTGCCTCAAGTAGAGCATTACTTTTACTTCCTGCTTCCAACACTATGAAGGTATAGTTTGTTTCTGTTGCTAGTCTATGAGCAATCACCGAGCCTGCAGTGCCAGATCCAACTGAAATTACAATATAGAATCAGTAGCTTGCTTTTGTAATGTTGATCAAAATACTGACCATAATTATGTATGTATCTAGTATTTATATGACTTAAATGTCTTACCAATGATATAGTCATACTCTGGTTCGATGTCTTGGTAATTTAAGGTAGTTATGACATCACTGTAGAATATTAAATATGTATACAACGTAAATATATGAACACAGGTACTAAACAAATAAAATTGAAAACAGTATAAAGCCCACATGCTGCTAGGTATATTAAATATTAGATAAATTTGTATAATAATTATCTTTTTATACTCATTTTAATTACTCTTTACAAAACACTTAAATTTTAGGTTAGGTGTTTGTTTACAACTTTTGACAATATTTTTTTTTGTATTTTAATGACCTGGTCACTTGCTGGACCTTTATGTCAAGACTTTTGACGATAGACTGACATCAATTTCAATTTTTATCCGTTCAGAAATTGAATACAGAGTGTAAATTTGTAAATCGACAAGACAAACTTATTGAAATCTACCTGTTTAATTAGTTGAAAATTTTGTACTTTATTTTTGTATAAATGTACCGTCTATTTGTTTACGCACTCCGTGAATTGTAACTATAAAAATGTTTTGTTTATTTCTCCTCGAAGTGATTGTAATCTTGAGAAATAAATGATTTAAACCGTAAATTTAAAATATATGTATTCAAACCGCGGATATCTAAAAACTTATATTTAGTAATATTCTCATTAGTCTATGGTAATACCTATGGTAATAGTAGTATCATGTTCTTTTTGGTCTATGGTATCATGGACAAAAAAAAGACTTTTTTTCTATGATAGTATCTTCATAGATATTACTATTTACTACGCACAGGATCGTGCTATAGTTTGCAGGATAAAATAAAGAAAACAAGAAGTTATTGAAATTATCACATTATATTTAATTTTTTTATTTTAGTTACCATAAATATTAAATTGCAAGTGTGGTAGATATAGAAAATGTTATGTTATGTCCTAATTTATTAACAGTTGAAGCCGTAACCATAACCAGTATTACCACTTTTGAAGATATCATAAAAGGGAGGGTAATTAGTTTAGGAACTTTCAATGCGTTTTCTTTGATTTCATTAACACTGTGTACTTGATTAATTGTATGTCGGTTTTAAAAATACAGGTACAATCATAGTACAATTTAAATGATCTTGCAGTTATATTAAATCGAAATTATTTTAGGCTTATAGTCCCGATTATTGAATCTCTGGTGTTTCGCTACTAAAATGCATCAACAACAGGTTTTAATTAAAACTTTGACATTAATAAATAAATTAAACTATGTTTAATATCTGTGGTTCAAGTTTCAGCCTATCTATCGTTTCCTGTGGCATGCAATAGGTAGGATTGACGGGTTTAATCTCAGTGTTGCCTAATAAAGACAGCCCCGCTAAGCCAAACAGTGTGTGGAACGGGTCGGGAATGTTGCCAGGTCGATCGCTAAATCCGCCCATTCTGTCTTGGCATTCCAGAATAAATTCTTCTAGTTTGCTTCTGTCCACCCAGTGGATTCTGTTGAGCATCGTTAGAGACGACATTACCCACCTAAAAGTAACTAAAATTAAATTAAATGTTACAATAGTAAAAATGTGGATTTTTAGGTAGTTTGTATAATTATTGTTTAGGCGTGAAACTATTAAGATGGCCATTGGGCCAGAAATTGTTGCCTTTATTTATTTTATACATTAGCTTTTGCAAATAAAACTATCACAGGCGGATTTTTCAAGGATAAGTACTGATTGCAGGAGAATAGACTAGATTATTCTCCTCAAATCAGTACTTCTTCTTACCATGAGTAGCACAGATCTGGTAACTTTTCAGGCCTGCCATTAAGTCCACCGCTGTGTACCTGTCTCTCACACAACCACCATGCAAGATCATCAGCTCTCAGTACATCCAGCTTCTTGCATATAGAGAGGGTACCAACACAACAGTAGATTAGACCTGAACATAGAAAAATATTATTAAATATTATTACAATCATGTAGTTGACTAATAAATAATGTACATGTGTATATAAATAATAATACATATATATATATTTTTTAAATAGCCTATATTGTTTCCCACTGCTGGGCAAAGGCCTCTCCCCTGATTTTCCAATTCCCCTATCCTTGGCCAGCCGCTTTAAAAGGCGTCCAAATCGTCCCGCCATCTCCGTCTGGGTCTTCCGCGTCTCCGGCTTCCGTCTTGTGGCAACCATTTGGTGGCGATGTTAGCCCACTTTTCGGGGTGCATACGACAGATGTGGCCGGCCCAGTTCCACTCCAGTTCTATTTAATATATAATAATGCAAAAATACTTGAACAATTTAGATGTTATTCGGAAACAAAAAAGCTAAGTAATATAAAATATCCTCCGTCGCACTGGCTTCCTAGCTACGAGTACTGAAATTACCAGATCAACTACTAGTGTCAATAACCTATTGGGTGCCTAAATTGCGTTAAAGTAGTATACATTATGTAATGGTCTTATTTTTAAAGGTACCCTTACCTGCATGACTTTCAGAGCCAGGTTTGGAGCCGAAGCCACCATCAAAGTTCATGCAGCTGACCACAAACTCTACTGCCTTGTCTACATTGATGGCATCAAGACGGTGAAGCAGCGAGAGGCACAACACAGCACAGAATGAAAATCTTGTGTCTCTTTCACCCCACTTGTCTCCTGTGTGATAGAGAGTACTAACTGTAATATTATAATTATTAGGTGTTAATTTGTCTACACAACTGAGTTAATATTGTTACTATGTAATGTGTATTGTACGACAGTTAAATTAATCTATACTAATATTATTAAGCCGAAGTTTGTTTGTTTGGGTGAACGCACTGATCTCAGGAACTACAGGTTCCAATTGAATAATTATTTTTGTGTTGCATAGTTCATTCATTGCGGAAGGCTATAAGACGTAATCAACGCAACGAAGTCATGGGTGGAAGCTAATAACTGATAAAAAGATTTCAGAATTTATGGGTGTCTATTATTACTTTGTCTTTAAGACAATTCACCCTACATACCACAAAAGCTGCCATCCTCCTGCTGCAGGGACGATACATATTTGACAACACCCTCCACATCAATGGCATCCAGCCTGTCATACATTGTGAGGACCTGCACAAAGTTTTTATTAGGTTATTATTAGTTACTATTAGGTATTGGGAACGCAAGTGAAAGAGCATGAGCTATTTAGCTTGACCCAATGGTGTGTATTTATAGCATTCATGCAGGTTTCATAGATTAACAGATTAAATATGAACTTTGACATTAGGCTGTATGTTGAATACCTACATCATTCCTAACAGTTACGAAGCAAAATCAAAAGCTTATTGCTCTGTGCCACTAAAATTGAATACAAGGTTCTTGTACCATGTTAAGCAATAAAGAAACTTGTTATAACTAGGGCTTCCAGTCTCGATGCATTACTGAGTCCTGGGAAAAAAATCGAGACTAGGTGTGGTCTCGAAATTCCCGGGAAAAACGAGACTTTTGAGACTATTTCAAAACTAGGTTTTTTACTTATAGACTTTGCAATTAGAAAGTCAAAACTAATTATTGTAATCAAGTACTTTATAATACAAACCCAAATAAAAATTAAAAGCAAACATTTACTATAGTTTTATTCATTTTTGTAGTGGACACGTAATAAGCAATGGGCCTTTAATGTCGTTTCAGACAGAGAGGACCTTATTTTGTTACAAAAGTAACCCGCGTTAGAAAAACGCTCTTACTGCTTCTATGCTAGTGGGGCGAATAGATAATAAATAATTGTAGCAATAATTAATGTATTTCCCTCTGCCCCCATTTTTAAAAAGGTCCTTTTCTACGTGCAAGTTTGTTTGCAAGTCATGGATAGACATGGAAGTTATATTCTGTCCTTTGTCTTTTTCGGGGTTTAACATATTGTTTAGCTCGCATTCCAGCTGTTCTCCTGTAGTTTGGATTCTAAATTTTATTTTTATTTTTTCCCGTGGAACCCTAATTATTTCAAAATTAAAAATAACCTAAGTTACCTACTTCTTTTAACATCAGCTATTTGTCGGTGTATATAATATCCCGTCAAAATTCGTTCAGCCGACGCGGAGAAGCTGTAACCCGCGAATTACACGCGTTTTTCAATTTTTCCAGCGAAACCATTAATATTTTTGAAATGCAAATATCCGTCAGTGAAAGTCCCATTAAAATCGGTCCAGCTCTTTCGGAATAGATTAGATTAGCCGGAACAAACAAACACAGAAAAATATTGAATTGCATTTTTTTTGTATTGTGTATACTATCATTGTATGCATTGAGCAAAAAGCAGTTATTTTGATGTTACAAACTCTTATTTTATTTATGTGTATTGATTGATTTAATAATTATTATTGTAATCAAATTGGAGACCCCCCCCTCTGACTTGAAAACTGGTTCGGCCCTTGGTTATTCTTGTTCAATCTCTCAGATTATTTAATACTGTTTTTATGAGAATCAAGTCTCAAGTCTTGTTATTCCCGTGACGGAAAATGTTAATCTCGAGTCTCGAAAATACCAAAAAATCGTCGAGACGCTCGAAACTTTCGAGGCCCGAGATTCCCGGGATGGAGGCCTTAGTTATAACCATACAAAAGTTAGGTAAATATGAACACTAAATTAGAATTGGTGAGAGATTTAAAATACTGATTAGTTATTATATGATCTAACACATGTATAATAAATACCTGCACTGCACTTAATGTGTACAACATGTGAGGGTCATGAGGAAAACTAGCCGAGATACCACCACTCTCCTTGTTTTGACATTTACTGATGAAGTTTATGATTTCTTCCTTTGGCAGCCTACAATGAAATATAAATAACTTAAGTAACTTTACGGGCATTACACACATACTTGGCTGTAATAGATATACTAGTATGCTTGGCTTGTAGTTTGGCAGTCCACTTTATGAAACAATAACCTGCAATGTTTTCATTCATGTCTATAGTTGGATCTTAAAACACAGGAGGATGATTATAGATACCTTTCAGACTCCCCCATAAGCTCCATAGCAGTTAAACTCCAGTATATCCCCGACATTCGAAGATATTCAGTCATACAATATTCATAATCATCCTTGTTCATTCCGTATTTAGATAGATAGTCCGCATGTTTCTTTAAAAGTAAAGTTGTTGGTCCATCGCGTTCCAAGTTTGAGTTTACAGTAGCACGAGCCATGATTGCTTATTTAATAATTAGTTAAATTGTTTCGGTATTTCATTAATTTGTGATGATTGCATGACAGATTCTACGCCAAACGTCAGACATGACAAATTTACAGCTCAACGACGTGGAACAATCGTAAAGCGGATTTAACTTATCTTTTACCACGGATTACTAGGTTTTATTTTCTCATTGAGTATTTTATATTGCAAATATGTAAGTGACTATTTTTTTGCCAATAAATAATGATGTATCTGAGAATTATAATATTATTTCACTCATGTTTCTTTAATCGATTATTGAGTAGAATGAAGCGTACTTTGTTACACTTCTTTGTACGCAATAAAGTTTTACAAATTTACAATGAAAATAAAATTATAGACACGCACTGGTCCCACGTACGCAAATTACGCCACGCATTATTATGAAAAGCTATGCAATAGAAACTTAGATACACACTTGTTCTATGCAACTTTGTATACGATAACTGCTTTTCATATAAATAATCAAGCGTCCAGATATTAGAATGCAAAGCGTACGTTGCGTACGTGGGACCAGTTTGTTTGTACCTTAGGTATGTTTTATCATAAATGGTAATAAGTATGCATATGTTCATTTAGTTTTTTTAAATGAATGAATTTGAACAAGTGCAGAACACACTGACGCACCTATAATACTCATCCAACTATAATATAGTAGACAAAGAAGTTATAAAATAGATGAAGTAAGTGTTAAAGTATTATAATGTTTGTAAGAAATATTTCATTCGCACATTTTTCCAAAAAATCCGGTAACATAAGCAGGTACATCGTCCTAAATAAACAGCTAGCACCGCCTATCAACCTAATTTAAATCGAGTATTTACTTACATAAGATCGAGTTGTTGTTAGGTTGGGACGGATTTTTCCATGAAAAAATAAAATACTTGAGTAGGTACTTATTATTTACGCCATGGTGGCCCGTGTAGCTCTATGATTTACGCGAAGTTATTTTGGGGTCTACTGCTCGTGTCTGAACTCTGAAACAAATTCTGAGTAACAATATTGTAAGGAGCTTATGCGTTTCAAACTAAATTAAGTTAATGAATATGTTACCAATTTGGGACGAAAATATATTGCATTTTTTATGTTATTTTTTTATAATGCTGTGATTATAAGACCCAATGACCCCATCTAATCTACAAAGCTTGTTTATACCTAAAAATTATACCAGCCTCTCTTTTGTTTATTTTATAATCTTTTGACTATAAATATAATTTATTGCAACCACATTTATCAAACAAGTAAACTTCGGTCGGTTTGTGCCTTCGAGCAACACAGGCTTCCAAACGTCGTTGGAACGTTCCCTGTGTTGCTCGAAGGTTTGTGCAGATGGAGAATATCATCTTGAGACGTTTTCAATACGTTTTTTTAAGAAGTGAGTATTCCACAATACTTCGCACTACCCGATACGACAACAGCTGACCAAAAGAGTCTATAAAAGCCAAATAGTTGGATGACGAAATACTAAAACACATCCACGCGTGCCAAAAGTGCACTTAATAGTGTATGTGAGAATTGAGTTATAAGCAAACAATATCTAACAGTGTTTAAAGTTGTATTTGTTTTACAGTGTGTCTGTGTATTTTAAAACATTGTATTCTCATGTAATTTATGATTTATATTCACAAAGTTAGGCATGCACGTGCCGAAATGATCAAATTCCTACTTAAGTAGTTAGGCACCTGTACGAAACCTAAGCTTGATAAGTTGTTGCTGAATAATTGTGCTTCATTAAGTGTGATATGCAATTTAAATATGAATTTTACTAGGTAACAATAACTATACCGTCTAACAACAAGGAGAGAAGGAACTCTTGCTTGTTTAGGCACTTGGTGGCATCTCTGAATTCGAGATCATTTCGAGGAACTTAATAAATGTAGAAGGGTGTTTTCACTTCGACGAACGATTGTTCAGCTGTTCGTTCAATGAAGAAGCTCTTAACAGAGACTGGAAAAAATAATTCCTTTTCCATTCAACTAGCTCTTAAGAGTTATTTGTCCTAGGCAGAAAATAATTAGCATAGAATATGGATATTTATTGTGGTATGCATTGCATAGGTCGCAGATCTTTCAAACTGTCGGAGTGGCTTACGCCCATCATTTTAGTATGTTCCAACCGTTAGTTACACAAACCGAACTTAAATCTAAATTATAATGATTTCTATCACTGACGCGATTAATAGCCATTGAAATAAAACTATTTTTACGGATTTTATCGCAGTTTTAATTAGTTTTTTGGTCCCGACATTTCGAATCCTTTACAGCATTCATGGTCACGGGCACACTGCACTGTTAAACGTCTGATTTGGACAATTAAATCTAGATTAAATACATAACTATAAAGTATAATATGAGCGGAAAGAATAATCAACATACCGGAGCAAAGCTTTTAAATTACACACGAGGACAAAGTTGCGGTCGTCAAAATGTCCCTGTAAATAGTTGCAGTGACTGGGTAACGCATTTGTTTAAACATGGTTCGACGCTAAATGCTTATTCAACCTTAAACTGTTCGGTAATCGACCCTTTGGGAATAGGTCCTGCTATCAAGTTCCTCGTGAAGTCATGGTGTGGCCATTACAAATGCGGAAGCTGTATTTGTTAGTATTTAGTAAACCGTTTTACGTTCTTCTTATCGTATGGTTGATGAACAACCTGGTGACAGAGTTTAAACCGCCTGGAGGCCTCTGACATGGATTTACACACCATTGAAAAATATCTCATACGTGCCGGTTTCCTCACGATGTTTACTTTCACCGTTTTTAGCAACTGATAACTAACTTATTTACTCAATACAGTCTTCATACATAGGTACTTGTCTGTCGTCGAGGGTAATCTTCATCTGACTATCCAATCTGACCCCTTTAACAAGTGGCAAAAGGCTTGACGAATAAAAATCGAATAGAATGTAGGATGACATAATGTTTTGACTATGCTATGGTATCATTGTTATTGATGATATAAGTCATCCCTATTGATCATTCTATTCCATTTCTATTCTTAAAGCGTTTTGCCACTTGTCTAGGAGGGCTGGTTGGTATCTGCTCGCTAAGGTATATCCCAACTTCAGCCAACACTTAAATCCACAAAAAAAATCATTTGTTTTCTTTTCTTCTTACGTTCGCTCAAAACTACATTGTGATCATTGAGAAGAGACAATTAAAAGGATTGGTATGCTGATTTAAACAAACGAAAGATTTTAACAAAGAGACATTTAAACAAACATTTCAATACGGTAATTGCTTTAAAACATTCTGTTTTACTTATTAGGTACTTAGTTTGATCATTTATCCAATTGTACGAAATTTACATCATAAGGTACTGTAGTACCTACTTAGGTACCTACCTACTATGAAGACCAAGTTACGAGTTTTCTAGTACCAATCAAATAATTACATCAAGTATATATTATATTATAATTATATAGCTCTTCTGAGAACATGATCCTTGTTATTTGCCCTTTCCGCTATTTCTTTGGCTTAAAACGTTTAGATTTGACCCCTTTTAACGGAATTGTTCACGAATGTGATTTGTCCTTTCGTAGCTCGTGGGCTTAGCTTCACACCCGATACGAATGTTGTATTAAAATAACTGGAAAAGGATGAGAGCTTTTTTAATTTTCAGTAATCTATGCAGTGTTTAAGAAGTTTTCCAGCTGAAATAAGAACCGTCTGTTTAGTATTCATGTGTTATTAACCTACTTTATTGTTCGTATGTTATGACATCAAAGTATGAATTTACATCTCGTTCCCAGAGGAGTGGGTAGGGCAGACGACACCGAGAGATCAGAAATGAGACTACTAATTTAAGCAATTAAGTAATGCTTACATATAACACATATTTAGGGTAGGGTAGTAGGTCTAGGTATATTGGGTAGTTTTTCCTTATATTTTTAAAATATATAATAGACACAAACTTTTAAATCAGCCAGGCTCAAAGTACTAGTGAAGACGAATTAAGTTAGCCCAAATACGATGGGATTGCGTCATTTCGTCACAAAGTTCTTGTGGCCACCTCCTAACTCCTTCATCAGAACAGCTCAAAAGTACCATAACACTGTATAGTCACCAAACCTAAGTATACAAAATTTCATTTCAATCGTATATCAAAAAGTGTTCTAACATTGGAAGTTAAATAAAACCTAGTAATAACCAAGGGAGCATAAGGTAGTCGAAGCGAGATTTACATGAATCAGTCCATATGCCGCAGTATAGTCGTAGGATGCGATGACATCATGCAAGTTGGGCGTACGAGCATAAATAGCGCTTCAGTGGTAATTAAATACGACTAGAAGACAACCTGATATTAGTGGTAAAGATTGTTCATCTAAGAATATTGATTGCTAAATTCTCAGAATCTCAGATTAGATGCTGTCTAGACAGATTTAATTTTTTTTTTGTGAATTATTCCTTTAGAAATAGAGAATTAATTGAGTCACTTTGACTCTCTATGACTGATATGCGATCTGCAGATATTTTATATGTACAGAGTTTCAAAGATTTACAATTCTCTGAAATACACCAACAATTCAGGAGACAGTCCAAGGGAATGTTTTAATAAAAACATTTAATGTGTTAATTTGTAGGTTTTGTTACTTTGGTTTTCCAAGGACGTGTAGAAAAAAGCGCACGAGGTTTTCAGAGTATGAGTAGAAGTCCTGAAAAAAGGACACAGTAGGTTTCTGTGCGATTAAAATCCTACTCCGGTAGGCATCTATTTCCGGGGTAAAGTGTATTTTGAGGGGTTCTCCTCAAAAAAATGTTTCGACTTTACTACTACTACTTACCACACGGTTTATTTTCGAAATCTGCTACATTACACCGGTTGGATTTTTCATATTTTTTGATCCGACTGCGGGGCAATACACACGTTGTTTGGCCTCGTTTTCACTTTCCATTTAATTTCGCTTTTTGCTCGTTTTATATTAAGTACGTAATTAAATTATACTCTTATCTTTACTTACTAATGAATTGAGTAAAAGAATTCCAAAAAAATGATGTAAAGCAATCTTTCGGTATATTCAATTAAATTAAGAAGATCTTTGAAAGCCACAATGAAAATGGTACTATAACTAAATATTAATCGGTCGCCCACGCTGGCGCTGCGAAGGATGCACTTCATCAATAACGCTTTGTTGAACAAAGCATTAATGTAAACGACCCCTGAAGGCTTCAGCATGTTCATTGAAGTCTGATTCGATTTGTTTGATAAGAGAAAATACAGTTTTTAATCGAAAGTTTGGCCGAAGGTATTCTAGGATCGTTTATAACTGAATTATAGGATGTCTGGTTCATTCGTAAGACCGTTCATTTGTTCATTTACTTTTTTATATTCTGGCTGCAGTTGATGTTTTAAAGTAAATTAGGGTTTTTAGTAAAAAGGCGACAAGGATCAATAAAAAATTTAAATGTTATATGATTGATTGTTACATTTTAGCATGTTGCTCATGCTGAGGTTAAATTCTAATTGATAATGGAATTTGTGAGTATTATATGTTTGCGCGATTTATATGTTATTGAATGAATAATAAAAATATTGCGTAACCTTTGTAATTTGTCTCTTTATTTTACACCGAATAAAAGTACAAGATTTTTCATCAAGAAATTTTAGTAGGAAAGGCGATGTTATCCTTATTAGCCATCTGTTTCGGGAAACCGAATGTCATGAAAAGAGAATATATATTTTTTAGGTATTTTAGCTTATCTATCGTACAATCATTATCTTTTCGTTAAATGTTTAGTGTATAAGTTACGTCAAAGATTTACAAGTATACAATACGGTTTACAACACGAGTTATCTCAGTAGTACTATCTGAATGAGGGGTCGTAAACAGTATATGAACAATTGATAATGATGCTCTAGTGGCCGGCACACACTGGCGGGTGATAACGAAAGCATTATTATATTCACTATACATTCTTAGCAATAAATACATCGCCAAGAAAATCAATTAACTACATGATGGGAGGTGTAAAAGGCAGCTTTAGAAGACTTATTAGGATAATATTATGAATCATATTGTTAAGTCTTATAAAAGTCAAATCACAATTAAGAAATAAGTATGATTTGTCTTTTAAAACATTTTTTTTTATTGTAGGAATTGCTCAACTTGACTTATTTAGACTTGCAGATTAAGTTTAGTATATTTCCGCCTACATAAGTTAAGGTTTTGCAGTATTTTGTACAGTTAGAAGATCTTCTCTTTAACGTCTTCGTTTTCTAAATGTATGCAAACTGTATTTATAATGGGAACTATGTGTAGCGTGACGATGTCTGGTGAATTATGTATGTATTGTTTCGCATCACCAAGCCAATACTTTAAATAATTTCTATGAAGTAACTCATAATATGCAAATATTATAGGTAGACACTTACTTACCTATTAACTTCATATTGTTCGCTTAGAGTCGAAACGCATTATATTAAGCTGAAAGATGAAAACTGATAGATTTATGTTATGCTGTGTTGTGTGTAAACGTTTGAAATACTTTAGTTAATTGACTACGCTTATTAAAATTATCACACCTGTATTCCCTGACGGTGTAAGCAGAAGTGTGATATGTGTGTACGTTAATAAATAAGGATGGTTCTTTTTCAGTGACCTTTAGGTACTCAAATTTTAATCCTTGAGATCCAGCTTATAATGAAATAACTTCATTTCGATATAAAAATGTTTGGGTTAACATGTATCATCACCTGTACCCACCTGTATCAATAATATCAAGCACGATAGCAACACCTGTTATACCGCTGTTCTGTCGTAATTTATCGAATCAAACCCACATTATGTACTCCTTTTGAATAACCTGTAATTTTGTCACATCGAAATTGGCAACTTATTGCAAACTTTCTAAAGTAATAAACAAACGAAGATCAATAAAATAACAATGGAATTCATCGATGGTAGGTACATTTGGTATGTTTAAGTTTACCTTCCTGGAGCTATATCCTGTAAAGTGTTTAAAAAAACCCATTCTAACTGGTACTAGTCATGTACCTAACGAGGTAATTTAATTTGCAGAATTTCGTTTCACATGTACGTATGTAGTTATATTATTTGAAGTATAGTGTAGCTAGTGTCTGGTACACCTTGTTATCTGTAATGAAATATAATACCTGGCTCACCTACGTTTCAGCAGGGTCACCTTCCGACTGAGGCAGCTGACTCAATCGAGACTATTTATAAGGTGTCCACTAACCCCACTCAGCCTACAGCCTACATTTGCGACGTATTGTCAATGTACCCACAATCCCACATACACCACAATAAGTTATTGTGAAATCTTTTAAGAGGGTAGTAGCTTTACATCTAGGTAGGTCGTATAGATGGTAAGATGAGAGGGTGTTGTGAACGTCGCGTAGGCCCAGCCGCCAAGCCAGTGTGTCGCACGATTTTCTCTCCTTACAGAAATTCCGTTTATTCATTATTAATCAACTTAGTAAGAGGTGTCTTAGCGGTCCAGTGGTCGCAAAGCGCTACTGCTGAGGTCTTGGGTTCGATTCTCATTAGCAGCACGTGATATAGATTTTTGGCCGGTTGATGGCAATAGGCTCGTCTCCTATTCTATTGGATACCTATTGGTATTAAATGTTGGTGTATTATACACGGGGGATTCAGGCGTGACATTAGGTTATGTATAAGCGGGTATTTGGAGGGTATGCAGAACACTTCTGCTTACCTCACCAGGTAAAGTGTCGCGTTATACATAATTATTATACAGTTATGCATACTACACATGCAAAAATCCCTTAGGAAACCGACGTATTTATCAATGCCAAGTAAATTAACATGACGCATCGGAATTGTAGCACAATTGATTCATATTTAGTCCTCAGCCTAACAATTAATAACATTTTTATTAAACGGTCGCTATCGGCCATTGAGTAGCGTGGACTGCGCAACTCCGTGCGGTCGTGTGTTGTGAATAAGGTATGTTGTGCTATAGTTTCGATAACATACGAGTTTATTATGGATATATATAACTGTTGTATAGTGTTGTTTAGGGCAGTGGAAGTTACGTTTTTACCTTACTCAATAATGTAGTAAATGAATAAGGGTTTGGCGGAGCAGTTATTACGGTTGTTTGGTCAAGTGTGGCTCGTGTTTAGTTTGTTAACGAGCTTGTATTTTGTTATAAACTTGTGGTTACAGGACGGGTTTTTGGTTATTCTGAATTAAGACACCACTCACTAACACTTTACATCCCACTGGGACAGACATGTGACATGACTGTTTGGTGAAATGAAAGCGTGCTTATAGCTGGCACATCTCTGTCTAACCCTTAGGGGAATGCACTAAATCCATGTTCATACATTTATTTTTTCAGTTGAAATATTTAGTTCTAATTATTTATTGACTTAGGTTGTCACCCTAAATGTAGTTTATTCAATTACGCCGAAATAAGCGCTATTATAAGCCAGTACCATTGAAGGACGATCCTACAGCTGTGGCATTGTCCGATGTAGGATAATGGAATTCCTTCCGTTCTTCCACTTTTCTTAGCTACGGAAATTTGGAGCCAATCAACTATTATTGACGTAAAACTTATTGTGCCTATGTATGTCCAGGTATATACTAGACACATGTACTTATTCTTTCTTATCGTATTGTTGATGAACAACCTGGTGTCAGAGTTTAAACCGCCTGTAGGTCTCTGACGTGGCTTTACACACCGTTGAAAAATCTCTCAGGTGTGCCGGTTTCCTCACGATGTTTTCCTTCACCGTTTTTAGCAACTGATAACTAATTTTTAGTACGCACATGAATTCGAAAAGACATTGGTGCGTGCCGGGTTTTGAACATGCGACCTTTGACTTGGCAGTCCAACGGTCATACCACTCGGCTATCAGTGCTATAATGTATATAATATATATATGTACTTAAAATGTATAATCACTTTTCCTTACATGTGTTTTTATATCGGCCGTAAAATTATGAATATTGATGTTTCCGATCACTTTGTGTAATATTATAACAGAAATGTTGTTATTTGTTACTCATTTCAGATTTATGATAACAATGTAAGTTCGTAGTTCGGTTTTGTGTCCGGTGTCCGCTTCTTATTACATAGGTTCTTTAATATACCTGGTGAAATGTTGATGTAAGTAGTGTGCATACACCTGTGCCTACCCTTTCGTGAAATGCAGGCGTAATGTTATGTTTTGTGTTACGACTTTGTACTTATTTGGAGAATACTGACAAGTAGTTACAAGTGTTGTTTTAATCTTAACAAGAACATTTTTAATCTTTTAATGTTTTCTTTTTTATACTCACAATTTAAGACACAATTGAAAATAGACTAGTTGTTAAAAAAACATCATAAAAAGAAAGAAAAAAGGTACCGAAGAGAGTTATATCACCAACACCTAGGTAGTGAGCAAGTATGGAGTTTAATAATATTCCGTTCTCATTACAAAGAAGCCTTTAGGTACAGAGACAGACTTGATTGGACATTGATTTGACTAGACGGGACATTTACAGGCTGGTATTATATTATTTTAATAGTCTACAAACATAGATTCATTTTTCAAACAAAAAACGTCGCCCCACTCTAGGAATTTTTCCTGTATCGTGGGTGCGTTTCACAAACATGAAATAACACATACACAAACACCCAGACTCGGTACCAACATCTGCGGATCACACAAACTTTTGTCCCGTGCGGGAATCGAAGCCGCAACCCTTAGCGCAGCAGTCCAATTGCTTAGCCACTGCGCCAACCAGGTCTCCATTCCTTATATAGTTAATTGTTTCATGCACAGTACTGAAGTTAATTACATGAATGAGTTAATAACGTCAAAGTGTACTTCTAGAGGGTTCTACTGCCCCCTTACCATGAACTCTTAAAGCAGGACAGTTTACATTGTGAAAGCGAGACGCCGCATTACACTGCACGTAGCGGCGTCTCGCTTCCACATCTTAAACTGTCCTGCTTTAAGAGTTCATGGTAGGGAGGCTGAACATTGTTTTAAAACCTCAACAAATGAAATGGCAAATATATTGGAGTGTTACACGAAGTTATTTAATGAACGAGTTACTTTATAAATGATTAATTAAGATGAACGAGTTACATGTTTTGTTATTCGTTCTTCACTAAGGGCAAATTCACACACTAGGTATAAGTAGTTACTTTATGAATCAATGATATCAGTTTTTACTAAATTCAAGCAGACGCAAATTTTATATGAAGAATAAAAAAAAAAATTATTATACACCAATATAAAAAATACATTAATTAAATGCACAACGGGTGTTCTTATCGCTAAGCGATCTCTTCCTTATGACATTTATTGTTAATTTCACTTAGTTAGATAACCAGTGTGAGATATATGAAGTACCGACCAGTTGATGCCCGCGACTTCGTCCGCTTGGATTTCGATTGATATATCAAAGTATAATAAACCTCCAGTATATTACAATTTTAATTCAAAGATTAAATATGTCAACAGGCTTAATTATGTTAAGAGAGGTGTTATAATATAGTTTATAGAAATAAATGGATATTATTATTATTATTTCCTTTATTTAAATTATTTTTCTTATAAATTACATTTTTAAATATCTATATAAAAATACAATATTTAAAAATATAAAAAATAGGGCCCAACCAGCAGCGGGAACAGGGTCCAAGCTACCGGTGGTTAGGGCTCCAGAGAGAGGAACCTCCTCACAATGCGTGCCGTGTCAAGGAGTACCGCTTTCTGCATCAAGCCCTTGACCCAACCGCCTAACGTGAGCCTCTTCAGGTGTTGGTCGAGACTCTTGGCCATGAGACCATTGGCCGAAACGACTATCGGTACAATGATTGCTGAGTCCACCTCCCACATGTCGACAACCTCGTGCGCCAGATCAAGATATTTAATTTGCTTATCTCTTTCGGCTTTCACGAGATTCTCGTCATGGGGGATCGTGATATCAACAATCATTGCGCGGCGTTCTAATCGATCTATCACCACTATATCAGGCTTATTGGCAACAATAGTCCTGTCAGTGATGATAGATCGATCCCAGTACAATGTGATATGATCATTTTCAAGAACTGGGTCGGGGACATACCTGTAGTATGGCATCTCAGAATCCACCAGTTTGTATTTCAAAGCAAGTTGCTGGTGGATAATCCTGGCTACTTGGTTATGTCTGTGTAAGTATTCGCCGTTAGCAAGACGAGAACAACCAGACATAATATGTCTTAAGGATTCACCCGGACGGTGACATGCCCGACATATGTCAACCGTGCCATCCTTTAAGATATATTTCCGGTAATTGTTCGTCATATATATAACTTCATCCATAATTGCACAGACAAACCCTTCGGTTTCTCCAAAGAGATCACCGAAGCGTAGCCAGGAGACGGACGATAGGAGGTCTACGTTGGGCCCATGAAGAGCCTTGTAGAATCGTCCGTGTAGCTCCTTGCTTTGCCATACATCCCTGCGGTCGTTAACACTCAATACCACAGGTTTGCACCAGTTCTCTTTAGCCAGGAAGAGCGGAGTGAGTCCCTTGTCTACTGCAACTACCTCTCGGTGCATTCCCACTTCGGCTCGGAGGAAATATTCCCTGAGGCTACACACCTCACGATTGTGGAGTGTCTTGGCGTTTAAAAATCCTCGACCACCACACTTTCGTGGGATGTATAGCCTCATTACCGACGAACGTGGGTGATGCATCCGATTTGAAGTTAGCAGCGTACGGACTCTCCTATCCAAGGCATCTAATTCGGTCTGAGTCCACTTGAGTATACCAAAGGAGTACATCAGGGTTGGCATAACCCAACCATTAAAGGCACGAACTTTGTTGCCACCTGACAAAAGACTTTTCAGTACTTTATTCAGGCGGCCAAAGAAACGTTCCTTCAATGATTGTTTCATGTCAACCACGTTGATGCCCAAAGCCTCTGACATACCCAAGTATTTGTAGGTTTCCGTTGCGGAGAGTGATCTAAGGTTTATAGAATCCGAGAGTTGAATTCCCTGGGATTCTATAATCCCTCCACGTTTCACATGCATGACGGCACATTTGTCAACACCAAATTCCATCCTGATAGAGTTACTAAAAGCTTCTGTAATCTTTAGTAGCTTTATCAGTTGGAATCTGCTGGGAGCAAACAATTTAAGGTCATCCATGTAAAGCAGGTGGGAGATTACCTGACTCCTTCTTCGCAACGAATAGCCTAACCCTGAATTCTCCAGTAATGTACTTAGAGGATTCAAGGCCAAACAGAACCACAAGGGGCTCAGACTATCGCCTTGGAATATTCCCCGCTCAATCCTAATTGGTTCACCGTCCTGTTGGATATCTCGACACCCTGGATAGTGAAGAACCGTTCTCCACTGCCTCATACATGACAATAAGAAAGTGCGTAGAGTTGTATCAATCTTGTACAACTCCAGCACCCTCATGAGCCATGTGTGAGGTACAGAGTCATAGGCCTTCTTATAATCTATCCAACATGTCGACAGATCTTTTTTTGAGCGGCGTACCTGTTGGCAGATGGTCATATCTATGAGGAGAAGCTCCTTCGTACCACGGGACCCGTTCTTACATCCATTTTGAGAAGCAGACATAATGTTGTTATCATCAATGTGTTTTGTGATCTTTGCCCTCAAAATGGATGTAAGGAGTTTATAGATGGTAGGTAAACAAGTTATGGGTCTAAAGTTTTTTGGGTCCGTGGTGCTACCAGTTTTGTGGAGCAGGTGGGTAGATCCTGTTGTTAGAAACTGGGGTAGCGATCCCACTTCTAGGGCTGATTGGAATTGAGACGCCAAGCAACCATGTGAACTACGTAGCCATTTAATCCAAAAGTTGTGCAGTCCGTCAGGTCCTGGTGATTTCCAATTGGACATTGGACGGACTGCACTAGCTACATCTTGGGGACTTATTTTAATCGTCCCCATTTCTGGTATGGATTCACATGACTGCTCGACGTCAAGCATCCAACTGCCTTCAGTGTGATTGACAGGCACCGACCAGATGCTGCGCCAAAATGCATTGGTAACACCATCATCGGGCAGGTGCCCATCACTCACACCTTGAGCTGATCGTTCCCAATTTCTATATACCCACCTTTGATCCTGATTAAAAATACGATTCTGGGAGAACCTATCCACCCGGCGCTTATACCTACGTATACGACTTGCCCATGCATAAACTTTTTGTTTATAAAAGTCGATGCGCTCTGTGGCACGAGTTGCATATTCACGGGGATTAATATCAACCCCCGCAAATGCCCGCCTCACAAAGCGCATCACTCTAGGTCGTATGTTTCCTTCTCTAAAGGCTGTAAGTTTGCCTATAAGTGTTCTGGCCTCCGTAATACGACTCTCAATCCTGCACTGCCAGGCTGGTACAGCAGGTTTCGGTCGTGTAGCTGTACTGCTATCAAAACACTTCACATTTACTACACGACATGCCGTAGCAGCCGCGCAATACAGAATCGAATGTGTATCACAGAGATCTTCGCTGCCTTCAAAGTAACTTGAAAGCAGCGAATCCAGAGCACTTATCATTGCCTTATTTTTATTATGCATAGGCAAGCGTGGTAGACGCGGTCTAAGTCCAGGGGGAGAGACCCTATATTCCCGAATCGTATCTTCAAGTGTACTCCTCAATATATCATTGTACTGTGTACTTACAGTAGTAGCCCTGTCGTCTGCTTCCATATCACAAGGCGGTGGGCCAATAGGCGGCACCACCACATGTACTGGCCTACAGGTGACAGGACTACTATGTACTTCAAAGCGAAGCCGATCAAGCGTAGCGTCATCCAACCTGTGGTTCCGTAGGATGACGCGCACCTGATCCGAAAGCCGTTGTGCCGAGACGTTGACTGCTGGTTCAAGATCCTGAAACAGAGCAAGCATCCTATCTCGGTACGCTGTGAGGTTAGTTCCTCCCTCTGTTGACCCATAATATGCGCGCATGACGTTCTCATTTATTTGCTGAGACCATTTCATGCGCTGCACACAACCACCGGAAGCGGGGACCCGGTTCGGAGCCAGTTGGCCCCTGAGTCCCAAACTCGTCGGTGGCCGGCCTCTCCTCTGCCGACGTACAGGTGTTGGCGACGTCGGCGGGGAGAAATACTCGTCGCTGGAGCTCGACGCAACTGCAGATGCCGGAGAATGCAGCGCTTGCTGGTCCGGCAGCTGCGAGGCGGAGCGCGGCGACGAGTCCGGGGATGTTGACTGTGCGATCTTTGCTCTGCTACGTGTGATCATTTTTCTCCTTTTTTATATTATTTTTAACTATTTTTCGTTGTGACATGTTGTTGACGGGCCGATGACATTAGCTTCTTAAATACCAAAGTATAAAAAAAACACATAACACCATTAAAACTGTACAAAATATATTTATAAATTAACTTTGAATCTGGATAGGTACTGATTATTATTATTATTTCCTTTATTTAAATTATTTTTCTTATATCTAAATTGATAAAGGAAATTTTGAAAAATGATGGACACGAGCGGGATTCGAACCCGCGACCTTCGCCGATCCGTGGCGCTGCTCTAACCAACTGAGCCACCGTGTCGAGCGACACGGTGGCTCAGTTGGTTAGAGCAGCGCCACGGATCGGCGAAGGTCGCGGGTTCGAATCCCGCTCGTGTCCATCATTTTTCAAAATTTCCTTTATCAATTTAGATTCAAGCTTAGCATGGGCAACATGCTAAAATGGCACCAAAAGTCATATATTTTTCTTATAAATTACATTTTTAAATATCTATATAAAAATACAATATTTAAAAATATAAAAAATAGGGCCCAACCAGCAGCGGGAACAGGGTCCAAGCTACCGGTGGTTAGGGCTCCAGAGAGAGGAACCTCCTCACAATGCGTGCCGTGTCAAGGAGTACCGCTTTCTGCATCAAGCCCTTGACCCAACCGCCTAACGTGAGCCTCTTCAGGTGTTGGTCGAGACTCTTGGCCATGAGACCATTGGCCGAAACGACTATCGGTACAATGATTGCTGAGTCCACCTCCCACATGTCGACAACCTCGTGCGCCAGATCAAGATATTTAATTTGCTTATCTCTTTCGGCTTTCACGAGATTCTCGTCATGGGGGATCGTGATATCAACAATCATTGCGCGGCGTTCTAATCGATCTATCACCACTATATCAGGCTTATTGGCAACAATAGTCCTGTCAGTGATGATAGATCGATCCCAGTACAATGTGATATGATCATTTTCAAGAACTGGGTCGGGGACATACCTGTAGTATGGCATCTCAGAATCCACCAGTTTGTATTTCAAAGCAAGTTGCTGGTGGATAATCCTGGCTACTTGGTTATGTCTGTGTAAGTATTCGCCGTTAGCAAGACGAGAACAACCAGACATAATATGTCTTAAGGATTCACCCGGACGGTGACATGCCCGACATATGTCAACCGTGCCATCCTTTAAGATATATTTCCGGTAATTGTTCGTCATATATATAACTTCATCCATAATTGCACAGACAAACCCTTCGGTTTCTCCAAAGAGATCACCGAAGCGTAGCCAGGAGACGGACGATAGGAGGTCTACGTTGGGCCCATGAAGAGCCTTGTAGAATCGTCCGTGTAGCTCCTTGCTTTGCCATACATCCCTGCGGTCGTTAACACTCAATACCACAGGTTTGCACCAGTTCTCTTTAGCCAGGAAGAGCGGAGTGAGTCCCTTGTCTACTGCAACTACCTCTCGGTGCATTCCCACTTCGGCTCGGAGGAAATATTCCCTGAGGCTACACACCTCACGATTGTGGAGTGTCTTGGCGTTTAAAAATCCTCGACCACCACACTTTCGTGGGATGTATAGCCTCATTACCGACGAACGTGGGTGATGCATCCGATTTGAAGTTAGCAGCGTACGGACTCTCCTATCCAAGGCATCTAATTCGGTCTGAGTCCACTTGAGTATACCAAAGGAGTACATCAGGGTTGGCATAACCCAACCATTAAAGGCACGAACTTTGTTGCCACCTGACAAAAGACTTTTCAGTACTTTATTCAGGCGGCCAAAGAAACGTTCCTTCAATGATTGTTTCATGTCAACCACGTTGATGCCCAAAGCCTCTGACATACCCAAGTATTTGTAGGTTTCCGTTGCGGAGAGTGATCTAAGGTTTATAGAATCCGAGAGTTGAATTCCCTGGGATTCTATAATCCCTCCACGTTTCACATGCATGACGGCACATTTGTCAACACCAAATTCCATCCTGATAGAGTTACTAAAAGCTTCTGTAATCTTTAGTAGCTTTATCAGTTGGAATCTGCTGGGAGCAAACAATTTAAGGTCATCCATGTAAAGCAGGTGGGAGATTACCTGACTCCTTCTTCGCAACGAATAGCCTAACCCTGAATTCTCCAGTAATGTACTTAGAGGATTCAAGGCCAAACAGAACCACAAGGGCTCAGACTATCGCCTTGGAATATTCCCCGCTCAATCCTAATTGGTTCACCGTCCTGTTGGATATCTCGACACCCTGGATAGTGAAGAACCGTTCTCCACTGCCTCATACATGACAATAAGAAAGTGCGTAGAGTTGTATCAATCTTGTACAACTCCAGCACCCTCATGAGCCATGTGTGAGGTACAGAGTCATAGGCCTTCTTATAATCTATCCAACATGTCGACAGATCTTTTTTTGAGCGGCGTACCTGTTGGCAGATGGTCATATCTATGAGGAGAAGCTCCTTCGTACCACGGGACCCGTTCTTACATCCATTTTGAGAAGCAGACATAATGTTGTTATCATCAATGTGTTTTGTGATCTTTGCCCTCAAAATGGATGTAAGGAGTTTATAGATGGTAGGTAAACAAGTTATGGGTCTAAAGTTTTTTGGGTCCGTGGTGCTACCAGTTTTGTGGAGCAGGTGGGTAGATCCTGTTGTTAGAAACTGGGGTAGCGATCCCACTTCTAGGGCTGATTGGAATTGAGACGCCAAGCAACCATGTGAACTACGTAGCCATTTAATCCAAAAGTTGTGCAGTCCGTCAGGTCCTGGTGATTTCCAATTGGACATTGGAAGGACTGCACTAGCTACATCTTGGGGACTTATTGTAATCGTCCCCATTTCTGGTATGGATTCACATGACTGCTCGACGTCAAGCATCCAACTGCCTTCAGTGTGACTGACAGGCACCGACCAGATGCTGCGCCAAAATGCATTGGTAACATCATCATCGGGCAGGTGCCCATCACTCACACCTTGAGCTGATCGTTCCCAATTTCTATATACCCACCTTTGATCCTGATTACAAGGCGGTGGGCCAATAGGCGGCACCACCACATGTACTGGCCTACAGGTGACAGGACTACTATGTACTTCAGAGCGAAGCCGATCAAGCGTAGCGTCATCCAACCTGTGGTTCCGTAGGATGACGCGCACCTGATCCGAAAGCCGTTGTGCCGAGACGTTGACTGCTGGTTCAAGATCCTGAAACAGAGCAAGCATCCTATCTCGGTACGCTGTGAGGTTAGTTCCTCCCTCTGTTGACCCATAATATGCGCGCATGACGTTCTCATTTATTTGCTGAGACCATTTCATGCGCTGCACACAACCACCGGAAGCGGGGACCCGGTTCGGAGCCAGTTGGCCCCTGAGTCCCAAACTCGTCGGTGGCCGGCCTCTCCTCTGCCGACGTACAGGTGTTGGCGACGTCGGCGGGGAGAAATACTCGTCGCTGGAGCTCGACGCAACTGCAGATGCCGGAGAATGCAGCGCTTGCTGGTCCGGCAGCTGCGAGGCGGAGCGCGGCGACGAGTCCGGGGATGTTGACTGTGCGATCTTTGCTCTGCTACGTGTGATCATTTTTCTCCTTTTTTATATTATTTTTAACTATTTTATTATTATTATTATTATTATAAGTTAGAAGGTAGGTATATGTATGATGTGGGGCTCGTAGCTATGCGGTTACCTGGCAGATCAGTTGATCTGCGAGGTTAAGCCGTGCTCGCCGCGGTCAGTCTTGTGATGGGTGACCGTTTTCACATGTCGAGACCCCACCGTGCTTCGGAAGGCACGTTAAGCCGTTGGTCCTGCGCCTGATCTCTCTCCGGTCGTGTCGGTCTACCGTCCCATCGGACTATGAGAGTGAGGGAATAGGGAGTGCACCTGTGTCTGCGCGCATACTTGTGCACTATAATATCTCCTGCGCAGATGGCTAGTCTCAGCTGAGACAGGCCGCCGTGACCGAAATTCGGTCAGGAGGACATTATTATTATTATTATATGTATGATATAAATATGATAAGTTACAAACATAATTCTTAGTTTAATAAACACGCACTATAATACTAATAATCTTGGCAGTTGCTCCTTAAATCAACAATAATCTTGTCAGCTGATGTATCAATGCGGCCAAACGGCTGCGTTGCGAGAGTTTTATACCGTAATCGTGTTGCCAAAAGCATCATTGATATGCACACGGTCGTAAAATCGTTAATACTCGTGACTAACGCATTGTGTGCGCGCCCTTAACTTCGTTCAGTCACTCTTATCATTGTGCACATAACCTTTTTAATCTGTTTGTGGACACAGTTTTAATTTTGGCACGGATAATGACGAAGGAGATTAACGTCTTACAGCATTTATGAGAGAGGCCAGGGTCGTGAACCTTTTTATGAATGAGAGAGTTTCGGTCACATTCTGATGCTGTAGTGTTAACTGTTAGTTTTGATTATATATCCTTATGTGGACTCGCAGACTACCTTGTTGGTCCAGTGGTCGCTAAGTGCGTCTGTCGAGCATGAGGTCCTCGGTTCGAATCTCGGGTCGGGCAGTTTTACTGGGTTTTTGATTAGGTAATTTACAGTAGCAGCACGGAGTCTGGATTTGTGCCCGGTTGATGGCAGTAGGCTTGCCTCCATTGCGACCTATAACGTTACCAGCGAAATGGTGATGTAATATAAATTCTCGGATTACACAACGTATTTTCTTTTTAATAAACAAAGATTTCACTTTCTTTCCATCAATTTTTTTTGTTGTTGTTTAAAATTCACTATAGGTCGGTGTATGATTGTACGTATACTTAAAAGTATGACATTTATCGAGCAAGCACTAATATAAGAAGCAGTTAAGCCTCGTCATAAATATAAACTGATAGTGATCCTTATCATACTGGGAAGTAATTCGTTTTGTAGAGTTTACACCTTATGTATTAACAATTTTTTATATAATATTTTTATTATTGCATAAATAACGTTATAAATAACATCAAGCGTATATTCCATGACCCTTGGGGTAGGCAAATGTTGTGGTCGCTAAGCGCGACCGGGTTCGAATCCGGGGTCGAGTAAAGTGTTACTGGGTTTTTCCATTAGGTATTTTTCAGTAGCAGCATGGGGCCTGGATTTGTGCCCGGTTGATGGCAAAAGGCTCGCCCCTTAACCCCTTATTACATTGGGATTAGGGAGCTGTAACATAACTGGCACAATTTGGGTGTACTATATGTGTACCTCTGCCTACCCCTTCGGGGAATACACGCGTATGTTTCAAGGTGTCATATGAAAGGCATGAGTCTTTTTCCATTAATCGATCACAAATCTTGCGTGCTGCTACTAACAATTACATAATGGATACACCCAATAACACTGTGCCCGTCCCGGGAATTGAACCAATCATATTATGACATCAAACGTATAAAAATAATAAATACGTCGATTCTTTCGAGGCCGAAAAGTTGTCAGTTCTGAGGTTCAAAGTCCAATTCTCAAGAATCTACCTAATCGAATTTCCCGAAAATCCTTTGGAGTGTTCAGGGTTTAGAATTCTGTTCTATACATTGGAGTACACTCGCAATCTATATTTACCTGTTTTTGTTAAAACTGGGTATGTAGTGTCGTTATGTAGGTGTTCTGCTTACATCATAGGAATTACATACTCTAAACGAGCAACTAGTAAATTTACGTTTCATAAATACCTGTAATTGGTTTACGTGGAATAAAAACGTTTTTAATTGAATTTTATCATAGGATGATACAAGTGGTGCAATAATAACTTTATTTCGTGTGGCAGAGACCCATAGAAACCTTAGGCGATGGCCACACACAAAAGTCGTAAGACGAGGGCGCGTCGCAGCATCCGCGCCCAGCCCCGTCCGCACCTCCGTTCTCGCCCGTGCCTCGTCCGGACGCGCCCGTGCACCGACGTTTCTGCCCTCCTACATAAGTGGCAAAACGCTTGACGAATAAAAATCGAATAAAATGATAAATGTATGGGCATGACTTAATGTTTCGACTATGTTATCAGTATGTTTTGCGACGCGACGTTTCTAACTTTCTATACATTTTTACACGACTGCCCAAAAAAAGGAGTGTAATGTTTGCAGGGTTCATGTATGTAAGTACGAGTATGTATGTATGTATGTGAGTTTCTTTATTCCACCATAACTTCTGAATGCCTGAACCGATTTTGATGTATGGAGTGTCGTTAGAATTCTTACACTATCGCGAGTAACATAGGCTATAAAAAAAATGAAACAAATAAAAAATATAATTAAAAAAATTAAAAAACACGACAGCCATTTTAAAAAACGAACAAAAAAGTGAAAAACAAGTTCCATCGCAGTCGGGGGACCGTTCTGTGGAACACTGTCTCATCTAAGTCTTTAAATTTAAAAAAAATATTTACTCACTATTAATGGAAAAATGTTATTATACTGTAGAAGATTTTTTGAATGATAATGATTTATAGGCGGTTAACACTTATAAATGTATAAAGACTGTTTAGAGATTTTTAAGACTGTTTCTTTTATGTTCTTTTTAATTATAAATTTTATAGTTCCTTTTCTCATGTAAGAGTTTATATTTGTTTTCTTCGTATGTTAGTAGTTTAATTGTTTTTTGTATGATTTTTGTTTTTTTTTTTTTTACAATATTTGTACGCCTTCACGGCAAAACATAGCGCACTAAACACACCCAAGATCTTTATGTAAATACCTATGTTTCACAAATAAACGATTCTGATTCTGATTCTGATTCTAAGAGGTACCCAGATTGCGATTAAACTTGTTTTTCACTTTTTAGTTCGTTTTTTAATGGAAGTCGTTTTTTTAAATTTTTAAAATTATATTTTTTCTATGAAAGTAAATCAAAGGGCAAACGTCTGCGCCCTGCCCGCGACGCGTCCTCGCCTTACGTCTTTTCTGTGTGGCCGTCGCCTTAACCTAGTACATTAAAAACCTTGACCTAGTACAATATTTATTTTATTTTCCATGACTCGCCTAGGGTGATTATATTATAGGTTACCCTACAATACTTAAAGTAAGGGACAAATATATTTACATAATTAGCAGTTATCGTTATCCAAAAATACAAACGGTATTTACATAATCGTTAACTTGCGATAACTCTGTGACCTAGTACTTATCTCTCTAGACCGCGAACTGTTTCAAGTTAGATTGAACTTCATCGGACGGTATTCGTCGAGTATTGAAGTTCAAAACTGAAACGTACTTGAAAATCTAATATAAAAGATTTTTTCGATTGTTCGAAATTGCGACTGAATTCAGTGGTTAAGCGATTGGACTGCTGCGCTAAGGGTTGCGGGTTCGATTCCCGCACGGGACAAAAATTTGTGTGATTCGCAGATGTTTGTCTCGAGTCTGGGTGTTTGTGTATGTGATATTTCATGTTTGTGAAAGGCACCAACGATACAGGAGAAATTCCTAGTGTGAGGCGACGTATTTTTTTAAAAGCATTTTAGTTTCCATAATTATTCGAGTTGAGGTTTTATATTTGAACAATTAAACTGTCCACGATGCAGACACAATAATTTTAACAATGACCTTGCATCCCATGTGTCTCACGGGGCAGTTTATTTGATTACGTTCACTCAATGACTATATAAGGTGTTTAAGAAATTTAAGGAAACCTAAAAAAAGTATTCGAGCAGTATCTTGCTTAAAGAATATAAAGTAAATTCATCACCTGTTGATTAGGTTTCTATAATAAATTACGATAAAATTATTGCAAAAACTGGTTAGCTATTATTAAGCATATTACGAAATTGCGACTAAATTCAGTTAAGGTCCTTCAAATTGATTGCAATAAGAAGGCTGTTGGTCCCAAAATACTAGTAAAGGCTGTTCGGTCAATACGTCGAATCAGTTTCGCGCCTGACATAATTGGTACGCGGGTATCGAACCCACAACCCCTAACGATAAGGGTAATGTACTCAGTAATTAGTCTCGTGGGAACTCACATATGGTCCATGTAATATAATCCGAAATGAACAAATCAGGGATTAAGCAGGGATTTAATTATTCGTTAAATTACTTTATTATGCCTATATAAATTATAAGTACTTTGTGTAAGGGTGAATGGTACAGTCTGCCTTATATAACCCTTGGTGATCTTCGTAATATATAGTTATCGCTCGTAACTATCCGGCTACCCGGCAGATCAGTCGATCTGCGAGGTTAAGCCGTGCTCGCCGCGGTCAGTCTTGTGATGGGTGACCGTTTTCACATGTCGAGACATGCTTCGGAAGGCACGTAAAGCTGTTGGTCCTGCGCCTGATCTCTCTCTGGTCGTGTCGGTCTACCGTCCCATCGGATTATGAGAGTGAGGGAATAGGGAGTGCACCTGTGTCTGCGCTCATACTTGTGCACTATAATATCTCCTGCGCAGATGGCTTGTCTCAGCTGAGACAGGCCGCCGTGACCGAAATTCGGTCAGGAGGACATTACTTATTAATATATAGTATATAGAACACTTGAATACCTGTTGAATTAGGAAATAATTCTTAGCTATACCTACTCCGCCTTATCCATAAAAAATGACAATTGTAACCCATGGACTAAATTTTACCAGTCACTGTCGTTTCCATATCAAATAATAGAGATGTCAATAGACTTAATACGGGGTTTAGTTAATGCTGGTATGATCCTCGTTTATGAATAAGAGGGTAAAGGTTTTCGCGCAATTGGAGCTTAGAAATTAATAAAGATAATTTTATTTGTTTTAATTTGAGTATACATATGCATGCAATAATAATAAAATAAAAATACAGTAATACTATCTAAACTTATACATTTATGTATGTAAAGATGTTCAACGAGTGATAATACCTTAGTTCGTCCGGCGCACCCTGGGCGGTCACCCTCGCTACCATCCTTGTTGACTGGCCCATCTCTACATTACAGTATGGGTATCGTACAGTATGAGGTTTTCAGACAGTTGGGCAACACGAAGCAGTAGAAAAAACTATAAAAGTTGTATTATTATTATTATTTTAGCCATGGACGTCCGACTGCAAAATATGTATAAAAAATCTCTTTTTTTAGATTTTCGTGATTGAAGCTATCTAGCTATATAAAGTGTTACATTTACATTCAGATGTCGAACGAAGCAGTACCAAAAGGGGAGCAGGAGCTTCTGCGACAGGCGCGCGACAGATTTGTCGCAGCGTTTAATCGCCAGCCTACAACAGCGGCGTGCGCCCCCGGCCGCGTCAACCTGATAGGAGAGCACATTGACTACTGCGAGGGATTCGTTTTACCCGTGGTATGTATAACCATGGATGAAAGAGGTATTACGTAACATTACGTCTGTATTTCCGAAGAGGTTTTACTATAATCCCCACGCTTGGCAAGTGGCCTTGGGATCGCAGTGTTGGTAGTCAAGTTACATAAGACGCTGCTGCCCATCTTCTGGATTCTCCCTTTGTCGCCTCTTACGACACCCACGGGAGGAAAGGGGGTTGTCAATTCTAGGCCAGATACCACACGGCAAAGGTTTTATTTAGTACAGCCGTGCTATTCTAAAGACATCACTTACGAACTCACTTCTAAATCCGCGGTGAGATTTGACACTAGCGCATAGCAAGGTGACGAGCGAGATGATGTTAGTGTTTCAGATTGGCATAGCTGGTTCATTTTACCAGTTAATAGTCTCGTGTGATAGGGGGCGAACCTATTGCCATTAACCGAGCAAATACAGACTCTGATGCTACTAAGAATTATCTTATGAGAACACCCAATCACACTTGGCCGACCTGTATATCGATCCCAAAACGTCACGCACAGCAGTTGCGAATTGCGACTTCAATGAATTAATTTAAAAAGGAGCCAGCAAATATACCACGTATATTTCTTCGTTAAGGAAAGAAGTGTAGAAAGCTAAAAATTGTATCATAATTACGGTCAAATTTTCGCCGCAGCATGACTTTTAGTTCCAATAACTGTCTTCCCTGGCGAGAAGCCTAGTGCCTTATAAATCTTATGCATATGATGTCGTCTAGCCTTTAGTCACATTATAAAGGCAGTGGTCCACTAGCAATGTAAACTGCGAGGTTTATTGTGGTACTGGGTGGATGCGGTGTTTCAATGCCCTAACCTAAACATAACGCTGACTATTTATGTGTCTCTTGACAGTATTCACAGCATGTTACAGCAGTGAACAAGGAGGCCGTATTAAGGGCTATAACGGCGTCAGATGTTAGGTACTTAAATAAATAATGTATATGGGGTTAAATGTGACAAAATTTCTAGGGGGCCAATCGGAAAATATACCATATCATATGATTTTTTTTTAAATCGGTTCATATATTACTGAGTTATGAGGGAACAAATGTACATAAAAAATGAATAAAATGATCCCAACGAATTGAGAACCTCCTCTTTTTTTGAGGTCGGTTAAAAAGTTTTCAACTTGACTGCCTCGTTGGTTTAGTCGTTGCTTAATGTTAATGTTCGTTGCTTAATCCTGGGTTCGAATCCCGGGTCGGGCAAAGTATTACTGCGTTTTTCCATAGGAAATTCTCGGTAGCAGCACGGATTCTGGATTTGTGCCCGGTTGATGGCAATAGGCTCGCCCGTCGGTCCTAAAACATTACTGGCGAAATGTGGGTGTACTATAGATACACCTCTTCCAACCTCTTCGGGGAATACAGGTAGGATGTTATATATGTTTAATCTCTTCAATCATGTTTTCTGGACCCAACAGAGATTATTAAAATATTCACACCAGATATTTTCATTCAATAAATAAGGCATTTATATGTCTCTACGGACAGTCGGACACATTATAATTATTTCTAATTAAATACATGTGTATTAACGTAATCAATATGCGTTACAAAAGCTATCAAATAAATAAACACAAAATTGTAGACGGGTTCGATCATAATCGTAAATCAATTATTAAAATTAATGAGAATCTAGCGTGATAATTGGGTTATTCTGATGAATTATTAAAACAACATCTATAACACTGCAGATGGCAGCGCTGTCGATTATGTTGTTGTTGACGCCACTTGTAATTACAATGTACTTTTAAAGTCTGGCAGGTTGAACAACGCTCACTTAACTGATTTCTTGTTAAAAGTGATCATAAAATCGTGGTTTAGGATTTATGTTAATATTTAATTTATGTTGATCCTTTGATTCCGACCTGAAATATATACAATGTAATATAAATTTCGAATAACAAAACCTCAATCAAACTTAATGTTAACAATGAAAATGATTACCATATTTGACTGAACGTCGTGTTTTCATTACGTAACGCCTCCATTCCCTGAAGAGGAATCTGAATACTTTTTGCCAAAGCCGAGTTTGTCCTTGGCTTTTGGTGAATGTATGGGGTATAATTGTACGACTCAAGGTCGCATACATTTTAACTCGGAAAGGGTTCGTTACCATATCGCCTTTCGCCTGGCCGTCAAACAGGCGTCAACCCGCGGCGAGGCGATTACGTTACGAATCCGAGTAGTGGGCGTTGCACTAGGGAGTTTCGTACAAAGAATACTGCACGAGTTGATATGGTGCCGATCTCTTTCCGGGTTGATATGTGTGATGTGGCCGATGTGGATATGGAATATAGGGCCCAGGTGTCATATAACTGCAGTCATAAATTAAACCACGGCTAAACTAACAGCAGTGCCACCAGACTCACAAATATTTATCACAATTTTAGTAAATGTCTAAGAAATTCTACGATGACGTAATTTTATCAATATTTTGTTGGTATAATGATGATAGATCGAGATGAAATGAGTGAAGTGGGCTCAGCTGTCGTATCCTTTACAAATACTTAAGACCCAGCTTGTCTACAGGAATGTATGAAAATAAGATTCCCTATTAAGAGATTGATTAACTTACTGGAATGAAATAGTAAATTAAAGCTACCTCATAATACTTCTGACATTTGAAAGAAAATAAGATGTTTGTTTTTTAACCTCCCATATGTTTCTTTAAAGGAGGAAAAAAATTGGTTGTGGTAACTTTTAAACATACTCGTTGTAAACAAAACGTCGATGTTTATGAAAGTAATTAGTTTCCTAATTACATTGACGCTTGTGCTGTCAGATATAAATATTAAATTATAACATGAACATAAAATTATTGTTTTTTGACACAATAATATAGCTTTTCAAAAATCCATTTTCCACATCGTTCCCAGTTTATGCTTGTAAAGCATTATATAACATTTATAATTATAGAACATTAATTAGACCAATGTATTTCCCCAGGCATTGCCCTTTGTGACTGTTGTGGTTGGGAGTCTGAACAACTCTGGAGAATGTCACGTGGTGTCGGTTCTGGGGTCTGGCGAGGAGGTGACGGCGAGCTTCCTGGCGCCAACAGCCTCCAACCCTCTGAAGCCAGGGTCACCAGCCTGGGCGAACTATGTGAAGGGAGTGGTGGCTAACTTCCCTGGTAAGTGTGCTTGCCTGGTTCGTCTAGTGGTCGGTAAGCGTAACTGCTAAACATTAGATTTTGGGGTCGAATTTCAGGTAGGATGAAGTGATCTGGGTTTTTTCATTCGATAGTTCTAGTAGCATGAATTAAGTCTGGGTTTGTGGCCGGTTGCTAGTGGTGCAACGCTAGGGTCTACTGTGTCTTGGATGCGTTTGACAGACATGGTAATTATATTAGCATATTATCACAGACACAGACACCCAGACTCGGGACAAATGTCTGCAGATTCCACACATAATATTTGTTCTGTTCGGGAATCGAGCCCATAACCTTTAGCGTGGCAGGCTTAGCACTTAATTTTTACACCAATCGTGTCGTCATAGTGTACATATATCTGTACTTTTTTAGTTGAGTATTAAGTAATGAGCCCAATACATGCAACTTACTTTAAAAATGTCTGCCCACCCGTAAGGGTATCGTCGTGATCTCAATCATAATAACTCAATGCTGATTTTCGAGCTTTCGCAAATTATGTCGTTTTAATATAACTGTTGCCAACGACTCATTTTATTTATTTCTACACAAAAGTCTCATTATTATCAGAAAGTAATTGAATGCCCAACCTTTTTACTGTTGTTCAACGACACTGAATATAAATTTATATTACATTATTGTATGATTTTATTATATCTCTTTGTGATGGTATATTTATATTTATGACAATACATAAACAATAATGGTTGCGTTTTAAATATGAAACTGTAATTTAAATATAATATTCTCTGTTTAATAGATTGTATACAATATATATTAATATTTTATATAATGCGTTAATTTTGATATTAAAATGTTATACACATATTATTATGTACTATGATCAAGACCATAATATATCATAGCCTCTATATAACACTGATAGCCGAGTGGTATGACCGTTGGACTGCAATCTAATTGGACTGAAGTCAAAGGTCGCAAGTTCAAAGCTCGGCACGCACCAATGTCTTTTCAAATTCATGTGCGTACTGTAAATAAGTTATCGTGCAAAAACGGTGAAGGAAAACATTGTGGGGAAACCGGCACACCTGAGAGATTTTTCAACGGTGTGTAAAGCCATGTCAGAGGTCTACAGTCGGTTTAAACTGTAACACCAAGCTGTTCACCAACCATACGATAAGAAAAATATAGCTTCTATGATCGAATGTAATGTATAATCAATATCTAATATCGTTATTTTTTATCTTCTGTTGTATTGCCTTTAATTCTTGATAGTTGATTAATGATTTAAGTCTCAAACACAAGGTCTTTAACAAGCAAATTCATTTATTAGTACCTAATACCACTAAGTAAATAAAAGGACCTAAATCTAGAATATTAATAACATTAGGTTCGTAGCCTTCATAAATTGTAAAACAGAATGTGGTCCCTTTCTAACAAACACATATTACAGGTGGAGTGAGCGGATTCGACGCAGTTATTGTGACAGATGTGCCGATGGGCTCTGGTCTCTCGAGCAGCGCGTCCATTGAAGTGGCTATCTTCACGCTGCTAGAAGGGCTCACCGGCAGGACTGTAGGGTGAGGACCAACTTCTTACGAACTTACTATTAAGTGAAGTATCATCATCATCATCAGCCAAAAGACGTCCACTATTGAACATAGGTCTCCCCGTTTAAGCGGGGGGGTTGCCATAATCCCCACGCTTGGCAAGCGGCTTGGGGATCGCAGTATTGGTGGTGAAGTTACAGAAGACGCTGCTGCCCATCTTCTGGATTTTCCCTTAGTCGCCTCTTACGACACCCACGGGAGGAAAGGGGGTGGTCGATTCTAGGCCGGATACCACACGGCAGTGAAGTATGGATATGGTATATTACAGTTGGGCTGATTTTTTACCTACTTGGCCCATAGAAGTATTAGGCAAAATGCTAGACAGGAAGAATCTACCTAATGGTCAATGTATGAGGTTAAAAGAATGTTACGACTATGACATAATGTATTCTATTTTTGGCTTTCTTAATAATGTCCAAAGTATTCTCAGAAAGTGAGAGTTGTCACTTTAAAAGAAATATTCAGCATCCAAGATCCTATCAAACTTACATGCAAGATCTATCGAAAAGGTTTCCTTGCGATTGAGAAACCAATTTTAAAGTTATTATAGGTACAACAAATTCAATTTATCAAACGTATTAAGTATAAAATACATATTAAAATGTTTTATTTGCCTTTATAGAGATGCAGTTAGACCAGCCATTCTCATTCCGAGGCAGTCGGTGACTCGCTAATTAGTTCGAAGGCACGTCCCAGTGATTCCAGTAATACGATCGGCACAGTACACATCGTCTCGCGACGGAATTTATTGACTCGCAACAAACATGCTCGTTCTCATTTATTAGGCTTTTACACGACTGGGTAGGGCATTGAACCATCTGTATCATCACCCGTGTAATCACCAAAGGGTTGACTGAATCACACGGATTGGTAGCCAACATAAATTGACAGCCAGCATAGCTTGACAGCCAACATGGATTGGCGGCCAACATTGATTGACGGCTAACATAGATTGGTCGTGAGTCAGAAATCGCCAACCCGCTGTGGCCAAGCGTGGTGATCAATGTTCGTTCCTTATCCCTATGAGAAGAGGCTTTCGCACAGCTGGAACAATTATTACATCATTCTAATACTTACATACCAGTATGTGGCTGTTACACTGCAGGTTAAGCTTCTTCTCATACAGGGAAGAAACGAGCATTCATCGCGTTAGCTTAATCCCGGTTGACGATTTCAGACCCACTACCTATTAAATCCAGGTTTCATCACGATGTTTTTCCTTTCCCGTTAGTCAGTGGTGTAGAATATCCAAGAAAGTAAATAGAGCAGTTGTGAGTTGGTATTATCTTTGGTTCTGTCTTACAGGTTGGTGGAGAAAGCGAAGTTATGCCAGAAAGCGGAGCACGAGTTCCCGGGCATGCCATGTGGTATCATGGACCAGTACATCGTCACCATGGGCAAGAAGGACCATGCGCTGCTCATTGACTGCAGGTCGGTGGACTTGGCGGTTTATTTGTATTTGGTCTATCCCAGCGATGTTGGAGTCGGCTTTTCGTCTTACCAGTTACTGGGTAATATATAATATAGGTACCATACATACATATAGGTACTGGTTGCCAAACTTTGTGGCATCTTCGACCCGTGATGTCAGTCAAAGATCTACTCTAGTACATCTTAATTCAACTGTCCGAAGTTACTCCGTGATAAGTTACGGTGAGTTACCATCACTTAGCAAAAGTCATGGAGCTAAATATAGGTGTAATGGTTATGGTGGGTTGTGAATTGTATGGAACCTTTTGTAGAACCCCTTTAAATACGTGAGGAAATTAATTACTTATGTAATTAGAAATTAATTAATTACTAAAAGCTTTATTGTTTTGTCGGAAAGGTAGGTAATTAATGAACCTTTTAAATGAACAATTGTTCATGAGGGTGAGCAGTTCTTGACAACCCTTAAAATACATTACACTCCTTTTTATTCTTTATTAACGTTATGTGTCAAGTCTTGGCGATGATTAATGTTGTTTTCATTTTCTTTACTTTTTAAGAAAGAAAGTCTGTCTAAAAGTCCGTGAGCTGATTACCACAGCCCACGGACTTTTAGACAGACTTTCTTGCGAATTTTATACGTTTTTGATAGATCACTCCCACTAACTATTCCGATTTTTATCCATTACATTCCATTCCATTTTGTCACACAGTCGGCACATAACATATTGCCTTACAAAAAAGGTAAAACGTACTTTTAGTATCCCTTATAAAAACTAAAACTAAGATGGTATTACTTTCACCAGGTCGTTAGAAGCCCAACAGATACCAATGGAGCTGGGGGACCTGTCCGTGCTGGTGACGAACTCCAACGTGAAGCATCAGCTGACGGGCAGCGAGTATCCCACGCGGCGCGCGCAGTGCCAGGAGGCTGCTGACAGACTCGGTCTCCCCTCGCTTAGGGGCGCCACCATCGAGGATTTGGAAAGTAAGTACTCCCTTGCCTTTTTGTTCATACGACTCCAGCCTATAGTTGTCTGTAAGAGATTGCTTAGTGCGATAAGACCGCCCATTGTACACATTATCCTATGATTGTATTCAGGTGCACAATAAAGAGAAATCTATCTATCTATCTACTCACCAACCTTAGGTACGCTTGCGAAAGTCAGTTTGTTTGTTTGTTACCATTATACGCCTAAACCACTGAATCGATTATCATAAAATTTTGCATATGCGTTATCAGGGTTACAGAAAAAGACATAGGGTACTTTTCATCTAGACATAATACTTTTTCTTAGGAAAATAAATATAACTTTCGATGGTCACTATTACTATAGAACGCAAGATGACGATATGTGTTTTGCACACGAAAAAATGTCCACGCAAAAAAGGTCGCGGACTGAATCTAGTACAGTGGTATGTATAATCTTCAAAGGATTAAAAGGGTTGCCACACTCAAGGAATTTTTAGTGCTTCAAGAGCGAGGTAATACAGGCGATATTGAAATTTTTGGAAGAGCGATGAATCTGATGCGGGCTTGATGAAAGACAATATAGTGTTGTCACTTGTAATAGAGTCCTCGAAAAGCGGTAAAAATATGTCATGTATGATGGAGAACACTCCAATATATCTCTCCGTGGATTGCGAGCGCGATTGTATATTTTATAATATGATTTTATTTAAGGAACTTATTTGTAGATTAAGGAACCATTTTTTAACAAACCCTCGTCATAGTATCAACGCCTCAGGTCATTTCTTCCGGTGGTATTAAACTGCTTTCTTTCCCTAATGGAGGTATGCAGTAATTTCCCAACCCTCATTTCTCTTACCATCACAAACGTGACTTTGACCTCTCTTGACCGCGTCTACCCTCTCAAATAAGTAATTTGGCCCGCAGCTGCGGAAACGATTCGCTAAGCACGACACTGACCTTAGCGTATGAAAAATACATACTCTTAGAAGATTACCTCAAGCCAGATTTTTTTTATATCGAGGTGGTCTATTTACGCCGAAAGAACTTACTATTATCTGATGTCATCAATATTTCAAATGAATATACAAAGTCGTTTATTTTCACAGGGAAAAACAAAAGTATTTTTTGTTTTTAAAGCCTTATATTCACATTCCGCAGCTCATCATGAGCCCCATATGAGGAGCCTATTGTCATTTATCATTATCATCAAATTTATTCCGGTTTCTCTCAGTCAAGAATTTGAAAGCGCTGATGTTTAAACTGCTGGATTAAAATTAGTTATAAGCGAAGATTAATTAATCATATATCTATCCATAAATAATTTAATAAAGCAAAAGCGAAACATATTATAAGTATTTACTAAAGTTTCCCCTTTTGTCTTGGCCTCATTCATACTAAAGTGAGCGTGCGAGGTTTGGTGAGCCCGAAAATCCTTACTTTTAAGTGTTCGCGCCGTTCCATTGACCTTTCTTTCACCAAATCTTTGCGTGAATGGATAAAAGTTTGTAACTTGATTAATTTAGTTACAAAAGATAAACTTATTACGTAGATTTATTAGAACTAAACGAGCCAGTAAGGAATGAACTTGATGAAGTAAGTAAATAAAGAAATTACAAAGTTAGCAGGTGGAGACGATGAAGTTGTTTACTAAAGGTTTTAGAGATATTGTTTTCAATTTTACAATTTGATAATCTACTTATTTTGATCGCATCTGAGAAATGATCTTTCATAATAGAGAGATGTCTTTTTTTTACTATGAACACAATGCACGCGATATTATATATCGTTAGGCCTGAAGAGGTGGTGTGTCAGAAATTTTAATTTTGCCAGTGACCTGACCCGACGTTTTTTTTTTTAACGTGAGGGAAATGCGTTACGCATTACCCGCCGCTGGGAGGCGACGGGGATATGTGGGACTCTCCCCCATGAACCCAATAAGATCCATGAGGTAGGCACCCACAAAAAACCTCACGAGTTGCCTGCATCGGCGCATAAGTGGCGGGGAGGCCGGATCGCTATAGCATTCTACCGCCAACCCCACCAGCGCTATCCGCCCTGTAAAGTGGGGCGGATTCTTCGCTCCCCCCTATGTAGAGGTAAGGAGGTACAGGACTTCGGTGCAGAGGCCAGTGCAATGCAGAGGTGGGTCTACCAACCCAGCCTCCGCGGGCCTCTGCTCAGTGAGGGAACGCCCAGTCCGCCCCCTCACTGACCCTTTTGGTGCTTGGGTGCGCAACACCAGACGGAGAGGTGGGCCACATCAGGCAGACATGGGTACCACCTCCCCACCCGTGGCAGCTGGAGCAGGGGTCGGCCGCAGGGTTGCGGCCTTCCCCTTACCCTTTTGGGGCACGCTGGCCCCACAGGGTTTGGTGCCGATGGGGTGGTCGGCCTTCTGACCCGCAGCAGCACAGGCTGTGCAGTGCGGATCCCTGGCGCACGACTTGGCCAGGTGGCCGATCTCGCCGCAGCGGTAACATTGCGTGCGGCGATCCTCCTCGCACGTGCAGAAGTGCTGCACGTGCCCGTTGAGTAGGCAACGGTAACATCGGGTGGGTGACCTGACCTGACCTCACCTATATCTTGCCTTCACTATAACACACTTCTAACTTGCGTTTGCGATCACATGAATCTCGACCCCACGGGCAGCTTTTATAATAAATTATGAGGATTTTAATGTGATTTTTGGATGTTAAGCTCGCATGAAACCCACAATTTCTTTTGTCTATTTAATCATGTTTTAAGTAGGAACTACAAACTGGAAAAGGCGGTAACTTTCCAGTTAGTAATTAAATCCCTAAAATCTAGGTATATAGCAAATTTAAAGTACTGATGCAGGTCATGACCTAGTTTCCTATAACAACGGATGGGACACCACAATAGATCTACGGAAGCCAGAAGTCCATGTGTAGCTAGCTCTAGCACAATGGTACCCGGATTAGTGGACACGAGGACACGTAACATGGACCGATAAATAATTAGAATAGTTATATTGAAGCGTTGCGTATTGATAGTGTTGAGTACGCAAGAAATTGATTGAGGAAGAATGTGATTTTTCCAAAACACTTCTTCTCTAAAAGATGCTTTATTTTAGCCCTAAAAACCGTATTCATTTTGACGTCACGTCACATGTTCCTATTGCCATACAAAATCTATTGAATAGTGTTTTGAAAGCTCTTAAAAGGTATGTCAATTGATTAGTGGTGTCAACTACCCAATTATCATTAGACGAGAGATCCATATACAATTGTCGTTGAAAGGACTTCAGACTCTCAGAAACTATCAAATTAGCGATAGTGAGGTGAAAAGCTAGGATGAGTAAGGCGAAAATAGAGTTTTGAACCTATGCTAAATGTTCCGAATTAAATTAATTAACATTTCCCTGTTATTCTCAGAGCTAAAGCAACAGAAATGCGACGAAATAGTATTGATGAGAGCTAAACACGTCATAGAAGAGATCTCCAGGACAGAAGAAGTGGGCAAAGTTATGAAACAAAAGGACTTCAAACGTGTAAGTGGTTTTAGACTAGGAATTTGTGAGCTTAATACTTTGAAATAGGTACTCCTGAATACTTAAGTATACACTTAGAAAGGTCGAATCTGATAATAAATGAGTAGCTTGAATTTTCACAGAAATTATAACTGCCTTTTACATGCTGCTGCTTTCCTAGACTTAAGTAATTAAAAACTTAATTCAAGAAAGTCGTATTCGAGAATCATCGCCATCATCTGTCTAGCTTTTTCCCTACTATGTTAGCGTTAGCTTTTAGTCTTATAGATGCTGCTGGATTCCTGTGTTTTTTTAAATTGCTATATAATACTCCATATATACATATACCCCATAATAAGACTGGTTTTCATAATTTCACGCTTTTGCCTACATGTAACGAAACATGTGTGTATTTTTGCATGTATACCAATTATGTACCCTAAAAACAGTCACCACCCAGATTATGAAGTACATATATATTACCAGTTCTGGTTATGGTTTTTTTTCTGAGCTCAAAACTGACGTTCCCTCCACCAGGTGGGTGAGCTGTTCTATCAGTCGCACGACTCTCTAAGCCAGCTGATGGAGGTGTCCTGCCCGGAGCTCGACCAGCTCGTAGACATCATGAGAGGAGCACCGGGAGTCTATGGGGCCAGGATGACGGGCGGCGGGTTCGGAGGCTGTGTCGTTACCCTGGTAAGCTTAGCACTGTAACTCTATCCTTAGTCTGATTGCAAGAAAAGGATGAAAATTATGGTTGTAATAAGAGTGTGTATAAGTTTATTTCTATGAAGCAGCCAAATTTTTCTGCAGCTTTCATATTAGATTTCAAGATTTAAGGATAGTAAATAACTTCGTATACAATAAATTGAAATACAACCTTGCTTTTATTTTCATAGGCCAAAACTTACGAAAGAGCAATATTATTAAAAAATAATACAAAAACTTTTTCATCATTTTGCCAATATCATGTGACCTAGATTCCCGAAATATTTGGTACGCGGTAGCCGATCCTGGGCCCCTTTGAGTGTAGAGTTCTCATTTTCAATGTCGAATTTGTTTCGCAAATGGAGATGACCAGATGAACTGAACTGCTTTATGAAGGTCTTGACAGAGAATTAAAATGGAATGTAAGTAGGGAGGCCTTTTCCTTGCAGTGGTACATTATAGGCTCATAATAATAATAATTTGTTTCGCAGGTAAAGACGAGTGAAGTAGAGAGCTTAAAGAGGCGTGTCCTATCCATGTTTAAGGGAACGCCCATTTTCTTTGTTTGTCAGCCAAGTGATGGAGCTAAGTTGTTAAAGTTGTAATAAATTATTGAGTTTTTGTACTTCGTTGTTTTATTGACGACAGGGCTGCATACTGCATACCACTTTTGCAGTTCAGGATCTGAACTGACTTTAGTAGGAATTTCGTACCACAACATGATGAAAGTTAACCAATATGTCTGGGTGTTTGTGCATGTGATATTTCATGTTTGTGAAACGCACCCACGATACAGGAGAAGGAGAAAATCCAAGTGTTGGGCAGCGTTTAAAAAATATATACATGGGTGGTTTGTGCTTCCATTATAATTTAGGCAGGTCTATCTGTGAATCAGCATGGCAATATTTTACAGCTGTAGCATGTGCTGGGACAGGGACCATTTTTTGTACCTACTCATATTTGGGTGACATACCGTGCCTTTTATTGTATTTTCAAGTATGACGCATAGTACACAATTTTTGTTTCATAAATTCATGGCTCAAGATCAGCAGTGATAGCCGAGTGGTTTGACCGTTGGAATGCCAATTCAAAGGTCACAAGTTCAAACACCGGCGCGCATCAATATCTTTTCGTATTCATGAGCATAGGTACTATAAATTAGTTATCAGATGCTAAATACGTAAGGAAACCGGCACATTTGAGAGTATCACCGGTGTGTAAAGCCTACAGGCGGTTAAAACTCTAACACCAGGTTGTTCATCAACCATACGATAAAAAGAAGAATAGTACAAGATATTTACTTTTGGTTAGTTGCAGCCTATCCCACTTATTAAATGGTCGTGAGGTCATACTTGGATGTATAAATTTAATGAATATTTTATCTGCAAAAAGCCATCAATAGTTCCATAAGTTCCGGGAAATCCAGTTTATTTTTTTCTACCAATAAACGCTTGAATACCTCGCAAATAGTTGCAGTTTAATCTTTATTTTAATGTATTTTATGGATGTGTTTAAACGGGAGAGCATTTGATAAAACTTGTAGTAAACAAATATTTCAAGTATTTTTTTATTTACTAGGAATATGTCCAGGATCATTGGTGAAATTCATAGAATAAAATATATGAAAATAACTTAACATAACAGAAAGGGGTATTCCCCGAAGGAGTAGGCAGAGGCGTATACATGTTGAAAATTTCGCCAGCTATGTTATAGGCCCCAAAATAAAGGGATGCGAGCCTATTGTCATCAACTGGGCACAAATCCAGACTGCGTCCTACTACTGAGAATTACCTAAAGGCAAAACTCAGTAACAGTTTGCCCGACCTGCATTTTTAGACCCAAGACAATGAGTAAAAAGATCCAAAAGAGCCAATCAGTAAAAAGAAGAAGATAATACATACGTGCTCCGAAAGTGGCACGTTCAAAGTACTCTAATTAGCTCACCTGAACTCAGTTACTCTCTTTTTCACTTCCGACGATCACGATATACCACCCATCCACGTGTCATGTGTGACGTCACAATATTGTGCTGGTTTTGAAGATCGAATGTCGCGTACGTAACATTTACATCTGTTTACTTTTTTATTATTATAGGTAATTGGATCTGGATTACTGAAAGCAAAGAAAACAGAGTAAAATCCTTTGACTCTTTACAAAGGCATTACGGAAATTAAAGACGTACAACGGAAAGTTGTTTTTGATGTCGTATTTAAGAAAATAAATATCTAAACCACCCGAGACAAGAATCCTAATGATGCGTCAATTTATATCTTTTGTATCTGTGGGCTGCCTCGTTCGTCTACTGGTCGCTAAGGGCGCCTGATGTTTAAGTAAGAAATTAAATATGATGCCAGGCTTAGAACTTTTGACCTTGCATTCGATCCATATGCCCCCTTTTTTAATCGGGACAAGCCCACCACCTGTGCTCATCACTGTAACTCCTGTAAGCCAGGATCTACAATGATAACACCTAACACCATTTAGGCAATGAAGCTCGAGGCGTCCCAGAGAAATGACTCGACTGTCTTGGAACCCGCAACGAAATTAATCATAAAAGAACATACAGGAGGAGTGGGAATATAAATTTAGTTCTCACTCCCTTCATAGCAAGTGGAAGACCGCGACCGAGACGCGGGAGTCCGAGACCGGGAAATTTATATTTCATATATCCCAGAGTCGTAACAATAATATTTTAGTTAGTAGGTAAGTATGGTGGAATTCTAAAGAAAACAACCCGATCTGTGAGTCAACGCAGGACCACACGCTGAGCACTTAGGTAGTTACTGTAAAGACAGTATTTTCGACTAAAAGACCAACTAGGCAATCAAGGAAAATATTATGTATTAAGAGATGCCTCCTTGGTTTACACAGCGCGACTGCTGAGCATGAGGTCCTGGGTTCGGATCCCGTGCAGTGTTATTGGGTTTTTCCATAAGGTTATTCTCAGTACCAGCACGGAGTTAGGATTTGTGCCCGGCTGATGGCAATACGCTCACCCCCTATTACATTGGGACCTTTAACTTAACTGGCGAAATGTGGGCGTATTATACACCTCTGCCTAGCCCTTTGGGAAATTCAGGCGTGACGTAATGATTTTTTTTATTCTTTGTTGTCCCACTGCTGGGCAACGTCCTCTCTTTCATTCTTCCACTTTATACGGTCGTGTTATGATATGAAAAGATAATAATTCTCCTAGAATGTATTATCTGTGGCAATTATCAAGATCAATTTCTGATCGCTCGAGCGTAATTATAACACCCGTCGTGAGGCCTGAGGGCTAGAATGAGAGCTAATTTATGAGTGTGTGCGAAACATTCATTTTACACCTAACTCATTCTAACGGTTGAGATTTATTTGCGTTGCGAAATATTACTTTTTGGATTTATTAATTTTCAAATAAATTCAGATTCTGTGTTTGTTATTGACAATATTATCCAAATTAAAATCTACCTACCATAAAACTATTTATAAGTAAAATATCTTAAAGTGAATCAGAATCTACATATATATAAAAAAAAAACAAATCGGTTCATAAATGACTGAGTTACGAGGACACATACATAAAAAAAAAGTCCTGAAGAATTGAGAACCTCCTCCTTTTTTTTGAAGTCGGTTAAAAACAAAATGGAATTAAAAAGCATCTTCCGTAACGTTGTTAAAAGGTAACGTGCCAAATGACTGGCAGTATTGCCACGTGGAACGTGTTTTAGATAAAGGTCATTTAATTGAAATTATTAGACTATTTAAATAGTACCTAACTACATTCTAAACGACATACATAAACAGCCTCCAAAAACGCCCACCCTTCCTTCCTACAGTTGGGAAGGAAAAACAACGCTACAATTTCTTCACCAGCACAATCTGTCTGTCGTAATTTGGATTAAGACGTTCTGTCACCCAAATCAATTAACAACATCTATTAATTTAAATCACACATTCCCTTTCATTAAAATCATTTGGGTCATAAATATAGGTCGAAATTAGCATGGCAGTCCTGTAAATACACATGCGTTTAAACGGAGTAAATCAACCAATGTTGAATATCTATTTTATTCATAAATAACACATATTTTATTTATAACATAATTCTAACACAAATTAAAAACAATATACACTCAGCATCATAGTATTCATCCCCATCAATGTCAGCCGGTAACGTGCCCAAAAGACTGGCAGCACTGCGACGTAGAACAGTAGTGATTATTCTTTGACAAAAAAATGAACAAGCCTTTTGATTATGTGTGGAGTCGACTAAGCGTTTCACTAAATCTCAAAACAAAGCGCGAGCGCTCGGACCCTATGCCTAAATTTTTCGACCCTAAACGGCTGAAACATACAATCTCATAAAAAACCTACTCAAATCAACCTTTGATAAACATCCCTAAAATGATATACACTACTCATAGACCGTTTTCCCCCGTAAAGCCGCCATCAGTCTCAACACGGATCGCAACAACGCACTACGGTTTCCAGGGGTCGGACGCTTTTCCGACACTTCAGTTCATCGCGGTTGCTCGTGGCGGATAGACGTATTTTAAGTGTTCGGCACTTTTAAAACAACACGAATCTCGTAATAAACTTATCTCATGAAAACTGTTGATTGTTTAGATGTGGTGACGTGTTTTATATATGAAACTGTGTTTAAATTGTGGTTGTTTAATTGGATTTTCTTGGACTCAACTATTTTGTGGTTTTACAAACTTTTTTGTAAGTATTTTATGGTTTTGAATATTTTAACTACATAGTTATCAGTTACTAAATTAAGGATTATTTCAATGTTTATTTTACTAGGTTATACAATTGGATATGTATAAATTCTAATAATTTATTTAGCAAATCAAAAGGATTAATATCTTTTTTGTATCACAAGTCCCAAGTGTTAATAGGACAGCTATTGGAAGCGAAACGACGCTGGTGGAATTGTTCTGTCCAAATTAAATACGTAAGAAGGGGGTGCCCTTAACGAATAAAACTTATGTGATGAGAGAAAATTAAATGAAAGCGTCTGTCATCTCGTAGCAAGAGGAAAACAACGTGACGTGACTATTGTGTATTAGTTATATATTATACAACATCTTAATATAAAAATCATTATGTAATGGAACTTTCTCACAATTATAATTTAGACCATCTAAGTAAAAAAAGTTTACAAAATATATCTCAAAATAATGACGTCTTTTTAATAAGTCACCAGCGAAAGTGCAGTTGAAATTATTCGCCTCGTAGGACTTGTGTTAATAATTCTTTACTATACTTAAATACATCTTTTTCGTATAGCATGGGATCGCAAGTAATTTGGAGCTGAATACAGACCTTTATTAGTTGGAGAGGCATTTTTAGAACAGAAATCGTCAATTGTTATGTAGCAGGAAATAGAAATAAAAGTTGTATACCATTATAGGGCTTTTTCTACCGTAATTAGGCAATCCTTAAGTAAGTACCTAAGTGTTGCGATTCGACGTACGTACGTCTCTTTAATGCGTATAAAGTTAAATGTATAGATTATATATATAGAAGATATATAGAAGATTTAGTTGAGTAAAATAGGCTGGTTTAGGTGCTTATATTTTTACATGAGTTTTTACATTAAATTCAATTTGGTAAAAGACAAAAAATGATCTCTTACCAACCAAGTTAACGTGTCGCTGATCGCAGCCATCGGTCTTATATGTTTACTTCGCGAATAACGTTAACTGCTTTAACGAAATATTAATATTGATACGGGGTGTGCTCTCGAGACTGAGAGGGAAAAATAATGGGCTTTTATGTGGTTATTTATGTTAAAGTCCATTAATTGTGGACCCCCGGGGAGCTACGCGCCATTCACTCCACAATGTATTAACAAAGTATCATAAAGAATAAAATAAACATGCTGTGTTATGACGTAGGCCTTAGTGCTACAGATATTTTAAAGTACCTAAATATCGTTACGAGTGTATTCTTTTATGCCGTAGACTGTACTACGATTACGTATGGGTGCGCAAATGACACCTATTTAATAGGTAAAAATATCTAATGGACTATCCTACCCCCCGATCTCCGATAGCGAGAGTGCGTAGGACTGTTTGCTTGCATAACAAATCTACAAGAACCTGAATAATGGCATCAGTGAAAAAATATGTGTAGGGTTATTTAACTTCCAATTTAAATAAATTGGAAGTAGTATTGCCAACTGCGTGGGTGCAAAAGCACACCTGTGCCTCATCTCTTGAGTAACGAGTGAGATAACAATAACCTAAACTAAGCAGTACTTTCTTATATCATACTCTTTATAGGATAAGTGGATATCAGATGTTATAGAGTCTGGAATAACATAACATCACGCCAGTACTCCTCAAAGGGGTAGGTAGAGGTGTACATAATATATGTACCTATAGACGACCTAATAGGCGCAACGGCTAAGCGATTGGACTGCTGCGCTAAGGGTTGTGGGTTCGATTCCCACACAATAACAATTTGCGCGATGCGGGATTCAAGGATTGTTACCCTTTCAATACGAGGCCTACAGGCGGTTTAAACTCTGACACCAGGTTGTTCATCAACCATACGATAAGAAGAAGATTACCATTTTCAGAAAATAGGCGTAAATGTAGGTACTAGGTACCTATTTATGTTCATTTTTCTTTTGATGCTATATATGTAGCTGACTGTAAAGTAATAAAATATGTCAGGAAACGATTTGTTATCAGTGAGATATGACGTCACCTCATTGACTATGTTGGTATTATTGCCATTAGATTATAGATATACTATTTATAGCCTACTTGTTTAGGAATTTTTGGTACGTTTGAATATATATTACTACCTATTACTGTTACTTACTATGTTAATATTATTGTGAATGTCTTGTGGCAAAGCACTCAGAAAATAACATTAATATTCATTGCGTGTTGGTTGGAGCTTAAAAACTATAAAATAGAGGTTTCATTTCGATGTTTTCCTTCGCCGTCAATTAAAATATTATCAAAACATAAAATCAATGGACTTTTTTATGTTTATGTTGCAGCCTATATAACCCACAGTCTCCATGTTTTTATTGCGTTTCGGATAAAAACACTGACATTACATATTTTTACCCACGACGGAACGAAGATGGTATATGTGTTTAGGGTGAGAGGTTGTTTGTTTGTGTATGCAAATTGATTGTTGCCAATTTTCTCCGAAACGGCTAGACCGATTTTAATGCGATTTTCGGTACCGGGTATATGGTTCATAAGAGATGGTTCTTAGCTATCATTCATGACAATTTGTTTAGCCATTTGAAGATCATCAGCTCTTTTCTGTGAAAACCAGTGCCAACATTTGTTGCCAATTTTCTCGAAAACGGGTTGACTGATTTTGATGCGGTTTTCGGTACGGGTATATGGTTTATATAGGTACTTAATACTTATACTTTGTACATAAATGTAAACATATCCCAATCTCTATCAGTACGTTAGAAAACAAATAAAATTTTAAAATAAAAAATCCCAACTGAAATAAAATTAAAAATAACAAAACAAGTGCCATAGTCTAAAATTTTTGAAGTAATAACATAGCGACTTTAATAGTCGGGGCCATAATGAGAAGATTTAAGCTGGTGGAGTGTTTAATAGTTTTAAAAGAATCTAATGCTGTGGTGACGTCACCGGTTCACTGTGACAGCTCTTTTATCTGCTATAAATATTGCTTGTAGTCTAAAATAGAGCCTATTTTTCAACCGGTCCACGCGGCACACGATGCACTTACGGCGCATACTTCACAATCCGGCCGTCAAAAGACCTGTAAAAATGTGTGCACATTTATCGGCATTGTTTTACTATATGAAGGGTTTGAGTTCGTTAGCGGTTGTAATATGCTGTCACTTTTATAGCGCAGCTCCCACGTGTATAATGTGAATTTCGATAGTAGTCGTAGGTGAAAGGTGAAGTCACAATTTGTTCATGCTTTTATCAATTTCGACTCTTCATTATCATGCCAGCCTAGTAACATACATACATAAAGGCTTGCGCAAATATGATCATGTTTCTGAATTTCGTTCCAAGCTCAAGTGGCTTCCAATACGCCTTCGACGGAATGCTCATATTCTTTCACTACTCTACAGTATTCTGTTCCATCCTTTTACTCCTTCTTACCTCAAAGAACGGTTTGAGTTCATCTGTGATACGCATTCATTGTCTCTTAGATCATCGGAAAACCTGAAGCTGAAAATACCAGTGCATTCCACTAGATTCTTTGACCACTCATTTACTGTTCAGGCTGCTCGCCTATGGAACGAACTGCCGCTGTCTGTCAAACGTGCACAGTCTCTGGCTACATTTAAAAAAATGGTAAAAGAGTTCTACTTGGCAACTACTTAGGCTTTGAGGGATTGCTATTTATTTTTATTTATTTTTTTTGCTAAGTATATTAAGTTCTTACGCTTGTAAATGTTATTTAATACGAATAATGTATATATATATTTATACTATATATTAAGGTTAAGTTTGATAAATATAGGTATAATATGTAATAGTTAATTTTATATAATATGTTAAGTTATGTATGATACCTAATGTACACCGTCATCTGCCCGCTATTCTTATTGTTTCTACATATCCATTAATGGTTGTCTGGAAGAAATTGCTTTAGTCATAGTCATAGTCATAATGTTTTTATTTCATATAGGCTACAAAAGAGCACTTACAAAACGTCAAACTAGTTGCACGGTTCCAAAAAGTCGTTTCTATGGAGAAGAACCGGCAAGAAACTCCATAGTTACTCTTTTAAAAATATGGTTTAACAATCATTTCAAGTATGAGAGAATAATGAGCTACACAATATACCTAAAATAAGAATACGAGCAGCATCAAAGTCAAATAAAAAATATTAATATAGATCGGTTATTCTCTCATTTACAATTTGGGTAAAATACATGACAGTGAAATGGCTCAATACAATCAGTAAACAATATTAAACATCAAAATTATGGTTGAATGGCGGGTATGCCAGGGAAGCCACAAATGCAGGAAAAATCAGTGCCACACGATTAAGCAATAAGACCGCCACTTGCACTGTCTTTAGTTTTAAGGCTTTTCTGTAAACTGTGTTTCTTGGTGTGCAATAAAGAGTATCTATCTATCTATCTAAAGTCACGCCTATTTCCTAGAGGGGTAGGCAGAGACCACGGATTACTATTTAGTACGATCCTGACATAGTTCTTTCGCATCATTCAATCGCATCACATTCCTCATACACGCTCGTCGGTTAAGGTACTCCTCACTTGACCCTTTTTTAGAACATTCCCGATCTGGTCCATGTATGTTCGCCGAGGTCTTTCCCTTCCCGATATTCCACTAACATTCGCCTCATACATTCGCTTTACTCAATACTTCATTGCTTTATTACTTTGTCAGTCTTCATAATAAATAATATTAGTAGAGTACAGTTTAGGCTCCATGAAGTCTACGGGAATTAAATATTGCATATATTACTTAGTCAAACACTTCACTACAATTCCTAACATAAGAATTTGCTACGGCGTAGCACGTCTACTCGTAGGCGTTGCTATTGCGTTCTGTAGAAAATATATGAACAATAGGTATGTATACCTCTCATTATGGCTTCCTATAATAGTTCCCTAAATACAGCAACCACATAATATACTGAAAAGGCATAGCGGTCAATGCTTTTCGCTTCTCTGTATGAAAAACCTTTGTCCAAAAAACAATAGGACGATTACAGGCTGGTATTGACTGCCTCGTTGGCCTAGTGGTAAGCGCGCCTGTTGAGCATGAGGTCTTGGGTTCGAATCCAGGGTCGGGCAAAGGGTACTATGTATTTTCATTTGACCGAGTCTGGATTTGTGCCCGGGTAATGGCAATAGGCTCGCCCCCTATTACATTGGGACTTAAAACATAACTGGCGAAATGTGGGTGTACTATGTGCACCTCTGCCTACTGCTTCGGGGAATACAGGCGTGATGTTATGTTTTATTAGGAAGACTATATCATTTTACGGCCTTAATAGGATTAATATTAGTCCTAGAGACTCAATTAAATTGCCAGGGTTGATCGTAACTGTAGTTTTCCGCCGATGTGTGACAATCAATCGCCCGTTAAAACAAACACACGGGGAGCAATGAGGCCGCCGGCTATTTTCAGGTTTAAAAAATAAAGCAATTTAATCTTGTAACTAAAGTTTTTTTACTACAATATTTATTTAAGGTTATGTATGTATGTATATAAGGTGTTATGTATTAGGCAAAAAGTCTACAAAAGTCTTACATAGATTCTGTCAAGCGAGTCGTGTCCACGACCATTTAGCTGATTTCTTATAATGTCAATTATATTATCTGTCAAACGATCCGTTCTAACCTCTGAGCGTTTCGGTTTTTGTTGATATTTTTTGGTTTTATAATGCGAAATACTATCACAATTAGTGTCAGGAGCATGTTTACAATGATTAATAAATCATAATATAATTAATACATTTTAGTATCAAATCAGTTATCAGCATCATTTAATAGTGTTGACACCTGTGAGATTTTTGTATTTGCCGCTTTTGAATTTGCTACTAAACATTGTCTCACAAACTGTTTTCCCGTTTGTTTGTGGTACAGATCCTTCTAGTAATTAATACATAGTTATGTAGTGCTGAAATCAGAGTTACTTATAATGTTTTGGATACTTGTTTTGTTATATAATGTTAAAAAGGAATTCTTTAAGTAATTTAGCAAACTTACCCTTTTTTAGTTTTTATTCTAATATCAAGAGTGGACGTCTTCCGGCTGATGACGATGAATATTCGTTTATTAACTGTTACATCTTCATAGTAGTTATGTATCTCTGACGGATCTGAGTGATCTGTCATTATTAGATCTTGTGTATACCTGACAACTGACTCAGTTCTACCCATTCGGGGAATATATTTTAATAACTGTGAAACATTAACTAAATGGAACAGGAAAACAAACTTTTTAAAATACTTTTGCATTTATAGCTAGCTGCGCCCCGCGGTGTTACCTGCTATATTTTCAGGATAAAAAGTAGCCTATGTATGAATCCTGAGTGTCAGCTACCTCCATACTACATTTTACCAAAATCGGTCCAGCCGTTTGAGCGTGAAGAGGTAACTAACATACAAACACACTCAGAAACTTTTTCCTTTATAATATTAGTGTGATTTAATTGGTTTATTGGATAGAAACGTTTCAATAATTTACTAGAGTATAATAATGGATGAAGTTATGCAAAAAATAACCAACCACAAAGAATGGTTTTTTAACAAAATCTAAACAAGCCTCCATATAAAAGATTTATTTTGTTTTTTAATACGTCGCCCTACACTAGTTGGTAATTTCTCCAGTATCGTGGGTGCGTTGCACAAGACAAGAAGACAGTTGGAAAGACTCGGGACAAACATCTGCAGATCTCATAAACTTTTGTCCAGTGCGGAAATCGAGCCCGCAACCCTTAGCGCAGCAGTCCAATCGCCTAGTCACTGCGCTAAACAGATCGTCAAAACGATACGATCGACACATATAGGTATTATTTTTAAAGCTTTTCCTCCATATTGCATGACATGCAAGCACCTTTTATGCGTCATTTAGCTCATACCGTTATGGAGAAGAAGAATTAACCTATCTTATAATCAAATTTACAGTTTGGTTCCCTTTCACATAACTATCTTCTAAAGATAACCGGCTTAACTTATCCTACAATAAAACCATCATCTTTGAAAGTGAGGTGTATCAAGTCAGGGGCATTATCGCATGACGTGTTAAATGTTTTACGGCATTGATAAAGATAGCTGGTGACCATAGATTACCCCCTCTATATCGGTGACATACCAGTACCTAATACAAACGTCACTACGATATTCTCTAAAATGCGTACCTACTCGAATTTCGTCGGATACCACGGATGTGGATATTTATTTAGCTTTTGCCCGCGGCTTCGCCTGCGTTAACCCCTATTTAAACGACTTAGAGGGTTGAATTTAATAAAAGATAGCCTATGTCCTTTCTCGGATCTAAAACTTTCTACAAGTCAAATTTCATCAAATTCTGTCCAGCGGTTTAGTAGTGAAGGTGTAACAGATGGACTGATACACAGACAGACAGACAGTCAGCGTTGCTTTCACATTTATAATATTAGTATGGATTTATTTATAGGATCTCCAATGGATGATTCACAATTACTTTTAAAAACATAACAAGAAAAGGTAATTTACAGATGTGCTCCTCCGATTAAAGGTAAAGCATTCACTGAAAGTCTAGGTAACCAACTACTTTGACAGTCACATAGAAATTTTACAAAATAAAACTAAAAATTAAAAAGAAAACAAAAAAATGTATAAGATAATCCGGTATTGTGGAGTTACTTTGATGTTATAATAACACTTTTCAGTTCTTGCTTATATATTTTTTTAAAATCGTCGCCCCACACTAGCAATTTCTCCTGTGTCGTGAGTGCGTTTCACAACAAGAAATATCACATACACAAACACCCAGACTCGGGACAATCATCTGCGGATCACACAAAGTTTTGTCCCGTGTGGGAATCGAACTCACAACCCATAGCGCAGCAGTCCAATCGCTTAGCCACTGCGCCAATCCGGTGGTCAATTTGATAGTGCACACGTGCTATCTATAAGCTAGTAAGTATACTATTCAATTTATTTACCAAAAACGGATTTTCATAGCGGAAGGTACTGTTTAAATATTATGAGACACCTTTTCTGCCCCCGATAGTTGAATAGACGCATCTAACAAAAAAGTAAAATGGAGAAAAAAATGTTTGACTTTGAGAATCGGGAATTTCTTTGCTGTCTCTAAAATAACATTAAAAAATAAAAATAAAATATACTGTATGATGGCCAAGGTATCCATCTTTAATTCCTATTAGTTAAAAATAATACTTCACATTTAATTTAATTACTTTTATTAAAAAAACCTTTTCATCTTAGCAAAAAAAAGCGACTAAATTGTTTTAAACTTAACTGAAAGGGCGCAAATAACCATTTGCGCCCTTTCAATTATTTTTTATTATTTATGTACTTTTAAATTTAAAATCAAGTTTATTTGCTACCTTCCACTTTTATGAAGATAAGGCGCATATGGCTATAGACGTCTTTTCTTCTAAGCATTCAAAATACTAATAGATTATCATTGTGAAGTTAAAAGGTATATAATTTATTTAACAAGCTTTACGAAATACGTTACAACCATATTACAACAATTATAAATATTTGCTAAAGCTAAGTAAATGTTCTCCTTCGTATCTGAAATAGGTAAGTTATTTTTTTTATAAAAACAAAACACTTTCATGACCAAAGACTAGTATGTACCAAATGCGTCCGATGAAAACTTAATGTACGAGGTTGAAAAGGCACTTGTGACAGATGATAACTTTTCTTCTTAGTGTGCATGATTTTTGTAACTATTACCCGAAGACGCATATGGTCAGTTGCGTCTAATCAATTTCCTTTCTGGAACATGTGCCTTTTCAACTTCTGAACTTTAAAGAATATTATAACTATAAATGGCGTTTCGATGTAAATGTGCCGTTTCAATTAAGTAGAAACGAAATCCGTCTTTTCGTCTTCTGACTATTAGAAAATAAATTGTAATAGCGCCCATTTTCGTAATGATAAATCTTTAACGGAACGAGATAGCAAAATATTAAAAATACCAGCAGATGCGCCTTTTTTTCCTGATTCTGGCAGTATACATAACTCAATTTCGGAAAAAATGTTAGATGCGTCTATTTAACTATCGGGGGCAGTTTTGGTAAACAAGGTTTTGGTAACACAATCATGGTGGTCTAGTGGTTGACATACCGGATTTCTATGCACGAGGTTGCAGGTTCAAACCCAGGCAAGTATCAATGTGACTTTTTCAATGTCATAAATACTTTCTTAGATATCCTAAGACACCACTGACTAACGGTGACGAAAAACATCATAGTCATAGTCATAATGTTTTTATTTCATATAGGCTACAAAAGAGCACTTACAAAACGTCAAACTAGTTGCACGGTTCCAAAAAGTCGTTTCTATGGAGAAGAACCGGCAAGAAACTCCATAGTTACTCTTTTAAAAATATGGTTTAACAATCATTTCAAGTATGAGAGAATAATGAGCTACACAATATACCTAAAATAAGAATATGAGTAGCATCAAAGTCAAATAAAAAATATTAATATAGATCGGTTATTCTCTCATTTACAATTTGGGTAAAGTACATGAGTACATGTATGTGTACATGAGTACATCGTAAGGAAACCTGGATTTAATTATCTGAAATCGCCAACCTGCAGTGAGCTAGCGTGGTGATCAATGCTCAATCCTTCTCTATACGAGAAGAGGCCTTTGCCCTGCAGTGGGACAGTTATAGGCTGTTATTATTTATTTTATTTATTTGGTAAACAAATAAACATTATTGTCGTGCCTAAAAGATCTCCCATTAATATAGTCGTACAACTAAATGCGAAACTGTTTGTTGGTTTCAGTTTGTCCTTCTTTCGTAGTTTGCTGCGGACAAACAAACTAGATCGGAAGCAATTAATGGAAGTGATTCTTTGCATAAGGATTATTTGACGGACGTGTATTGTACTACTTTACTACGAACTTAACGCCTCTGGGGAGACCTGGAACTTAACATTAGCCAAACGCTGGTACTAATAACCTCGATTAAGAACTTATTATTTCCTGGACAGAGGTTCATAAGTAAGGTTCCCATATTATAGGATATGTTCTGCTTTTTTAATATTTTTAGGCTCCTGTTAGGATTGCGGAAAGGATTTATGCATTTAGGAAATCTCAGGATCTTTTTATTTTTTAACCCGTATTGTTTTATATAATGCATCGCACATTAAATTTTTTATACTGTTCGATCGTGTTTGTGACCATACCTCAGAATTAAAAAAAAAAAATCAGGCTTTTTAATTTTCCATCTAGTAACCCTAAACAGAAGTCACTGGTAATCTCACTTAAAATACACAATTTCTATCAGTATCTATATCAGTTTAGGATACAAACAGAAATTAAAGAATGGAAATTTCTAAGCAATAATCATGAACAATAAAGATTATGTGTGGATATAAGTGAATGCACTTTGATACATCTATTGCACTGTATGTGTTATTAGTATTGGGGTATAAATTAATAAACATAAAGATTACATGTTTACATTCAGTGGTACGCTTTGCCAGTAGTATTAATCGTATTCTATGCCGTTTCTCTTTTGTTCTTTATAACAACCTATCTTCTATATTTATAAAATGAATTGTTGTTCGTTAGTCTTGCTAAAACTTGAGAACGGCTGGACCGATTTGGATATTTTTGGGTTTGAAACATTTGTGGAAGTCGAAGGTTTAAATAATGAGAAGGTGGTACAAAGTTCGCCGGGTCGGCTAGTTTATTATAATTCAATAACTATAACAACTTTCACGTGAGTAAGTCCGGCAATACATAGTAAACAAAATAGGCCAAAAATGCCTTTAGATAGGTATTAGTATTTTTAATTATATTATCTCCATCTGTAAACACCATTATTTCGAGCAAATAAATGATTATTATTCTTATTCTTATAATACTATAAAAAATTACAGCAATCGCAGCAATAGTTACCAGCAATCGTTACTATGTAGGTAAATTCAGGAAAAGTAATTAAACTTTATAAAAATAAAGAAGGATACTAACCTAAAATATAGCTAATCTATTCGTCAAAGAAGTGTAACATTTAAAAAGTTTAAAACAAGTTAAATGTTAGGAAACATTTCCTAATTCTAAGTAATCCTTCAATACTCCTCTTATAAAACTTATAATTATATTTTGCAAAGTACGACTAATTGCTGGTGTACACAAAACAGCTGCCAAGCTTATTGGAATCAAGTTGGTAACATTGCCGCGTCATCGATTAGCTACGAGCATGATCACAGAAACCTCGCAGTTGGGAGTTTGGGACCCAAGGCGTGACGAACTGATGCTTAACAAGAATTAAAGTCTGCCATCAAGTGGCAGTAGACAGGGACATAGATCTTTCACACACAGGATAAAAATAGACAAAACAACAATGGTTTTATCATCATCATCAGCCGGTAGACGCCCACTGTTGAACAAAGGCCTCCCGCTTTTAGAAGGGGGGGGGGGTATAATCCCCACGCTTGGCAACCGGCTTGGGGATCGCAGTGTTGGTGGTCAAGTTACAGAAGAAGCTGCTGCCCATCTTCTGGATTTTCTCTTAGTCGCTTCTTACGACACCCACTGGAGGAAAGGGGGTGGTCAATTCTAGGCCGGATACCACACGGCAACGCTTTTATACCAATATAATATATTTAAAAATAAATAAATGTAGCTGTAGAATGGCTAGCAATTATTTTCATTCGGCTAGGTTATCCCTAGTACGTAATTCTGATGTCAGAATAAAATAAATTAAATGTACTGAAAATTATGAAAAAGGTTTATTCACATTTGACCTATTTTAATTTCGTAACACATAAATTGTATTTTCCAAATAACTCCAATAACAGACGATATCGCAATACAATATTAAAATGATCGGAATGAACCTGGCTGCATCGAATTTATCGAAATTCAAAAGGAATTTCAACTTGGAATAGCAGGAAGCACGAATCTGTAAAATAGGTCAACAACTGAAAAATAATTTAACGTACAAATTATTTTGGTATTCATTAGTAGATCCAATATCAAAAATAATAATAATACAATACTAACTGATTGTACAACAAAATGGCTGGCAGCGCTTGAAAGCGGAAGGCCGAAGATCGAGCTCAGTGGCGTGCCATAGGAGAGGCCTATGTCCAGCAGGGGACTGAGATAGGCTGATGATGATGATGATACAGCAGTCCTACAATTTCAATTTGGAAAATATTCTTAATTTGAGGTATCTAATTGCTGAACTAGACGTGCTTTTTTGCATCAGCCATTAGTTTGGTAAGAGTTAAAACTACTAGACCATGTGTAAAAAAATCTATGAGTTAAACAGAATCTTTACAGGAGTCAGATATTAGCTAGTGCTACTAAGAATGAACTAATGGAAAAATCTATTACACTAGACAAACAAGGTAGTCAGCGGGCACCATATAATATTTTGATATTATATAATGCCTGCTGCTTGCTATATTTGAATTAATACAACAACAGGATGACTGCTCAGAATGCGCACGTCTACTTGGCGATGTCGCTCGGAGACTATACAGCCCCCTTACCATGAACTCTTAAAACAGGACAGTTTACTATGTGAAAGCGAGACGCCGCTATGTGCAGTGTAATGCGGCGTCCCGCTTTCACACCGTAAACTGCCCTGCTTTAAGAGTTCATGGTAAGGGGGCAGTATCCCTATCTACATACTTATACCCCCACTTCGTAAACGGTATCAGAGAACGGTTTAATGTAGCTGCATAATGCTACATCGTTGCAGACAAGCTCAGCTATTGCACTCCACAACATATGACTATAATTAATTACAGAACTTTACTAGAGCTAGTATCTTGATGGTAGGTGAGAACATACACTATTTGTCTCACAGGTTTATACGTACACTATGTTTAATCTTACTGGTTCGTCGGCAGTGAGTATGTAACGTGGAGGTAGATTGTACGGTGGTGAGATTTGCCAGTTCAGTGAGATCAACATCTTAGCGGGACTGACTGGCAGAAAGCGCCGGACATACAATTAGGTACTGTCGCTCTGAGAGGCTCTTTACTAGCACTTCTTAACTACATAAAATGTCCATTAGGGACTCGCGACACACAATGTAAACAGACAGACTTCGTGGACACACGTAAAGATAAATACTTGGTAAAAAAGTCAAAATAATATTGTGTGTGTATTTGAAAATACATAGGTGGATACATAGCATGCGTATTAAAAAAACTAAAATGTGGCCTTAGTATAGATGGTCATAATACGAGTCTAGAATAAACATATGTATAGACAAATAAGCATAGAGTGGGAAATTAATTTTTAAGAATTTTGTGGGCACGGAGTGTGAGATTTGGCATATTTAAAGTTTATATTATATGGAGAAGTGTAGAAAGCTATCATTAATGCAAAATTACGATAGAATGTCGACCTCTGAGCGAAAATTAATATAATTTTATTTTAGTGTGACATAAATATACGTGTGATATAAGACCTTTATATATTATACCAAGTTAGTATGCAAATAAAGTTCGATTTGATATTTTATATTTGTAAAACGATTTATGTGAGGACTATAAGCCATTAGATAGGTACTTACATACGTACATTATCATTGACTATTAAATTAACAAAAATCTGTGTAATATGTTCATAGTAAAACAAATTATAGAAGTATGAAATTCAACACAAGCCTAGTTAATGGCATCGTTAAATTTTCATGGAACGATATGTTATTAGTTTTTTTTATTATCACCCTTGAATTAACCTTGGCCTGTCAGCTAGTGTCCAGGTGAATGATGCAGGGACTAAAAAAGTAACAAGATTGTGAGTAAAATACTGTGACTTTTAAAAATGTCAACGAACCCCTGATAAGTATTTTACCAAACACAGTTTTTTTTTCTTTTTAAAAAAACGTCGCCCCACACTAGGAATTTCTCCTGTATCGTGGGTGCGTTTCACAAACATGTAATATCACATACACAAACACCCAGACTCCGGACAATTAATATCTGTGTATTGCACAAAATTTTTGTCCCGTGCGGGAGTCGAACCCGCAACCCTTAGCGCAGCAGTCCAATCGCTTAGCCATTGCGCTAATCGGGTCATCGTGATTGGGACAGTATCAAACATATTTCATTATTACTAACTTGCCTAATATCTATCACACTAATATTATAAAGGAGAAAGTTTGTAAGTGTTTGTATGTTTGTTACTTCCTTACACTCGAACGGCTGGATCGATTTTGCTAAAATTTGGTATGGAAGTAGCTGACACCCTGGAATAACACATAGGCTCTTATCCTGAAAAAATGTAACGGGTAACACCGCGGGGCGGAGCTCGAATACAATAAACCAATAATGCTCCTTCAAAACCTATTGTAAATTCGCAACTTATAACGAGTGGTGAAGAAATATGTTACACGTTGACAACTTCTTCTCAACAATTGGCAGTGAACTGTCAAGTAGGATACCTTGGAGATACCACTCATGCTTAGTTAACACATTGCTGTACAAACACGGACACAAACAAACAGTTAGACACAAACGGAATAACAAAAATTATTAGATAATAATACAGGCACCGAAATTTACGGAATTAATACGGACAGGTTGAAATGTATTAAAAATATTGAAATGCGACCTTTAATTTTATACCTTTATCATTCTCTTCAGGGAATACCGAAGTGGTCTTCCTATCGTATGATTAATGAACTGGTGGCAGAGTTTAAACCGCCTGTAGGCCTCTGACATGGCTTAACACACCTTTGAAATATCTCAGGTGTGCCGTCGTTATATTATGAAGCTTCAGACACAATATTTTTCGTGAGAACAAAGAGGTTTGAAAACATCACTTAGTAACGGAATTAAATAGAAAAACATTTACAAAGACGAGTCTCTGTTTTAAATGTTACGGAGTAAGCCGGTTAGGCAACGTGGAAACAATTTAATAAATGATAAGAAAATATATTTTGTTCATAAATAGGTCTGATGTTTTTAAGGATTTTACAGTTACTTGGTTTTATGTATTTTGTAGTATTTTGACGTGGGTAAGTTTTTATATCAAAGTATCTAGTAAGTGTCTGCCTCGTTCCGCGTCGCATAGTGCGAATGGTGAACTTGAGGTACTTAGTTCGATTTTCGAGTCGGGTAAAAAGTTATTTGAGTTTTTTCATTAGGTAATTTTCAGTAGCAGCACGGAATCTGAGTGTGTGCCCGGTTGTTGGCCATAGGCCCGACCCCTATAACGTGGCGCATATACCACGGTGTCATGTGGGTTTAGTGAATACACGCGTTTTAACTGATACAATTATTGACAGTGAATATGCACCTTCATAGTGTATATATTACGTTTGACTTTCTAAATAGATTGAACAGTGATTCGCGTGTGCCAGCACGAGGCAAACATGGTGATCCTATTTGTTATACACCAATATATATGAGGAAATAATTCTGTTTCTTAGAATTTACGGAGCTATAAATATATACGTTATTAAAGCGTATAGAATTAATCACGCATCAAAAATCACAAGATGTTTATTGAAAATAATGGTATTTTATAGTATCCAGGAAACTTGTATTTTTGTTCAATGAATAATATTGGTTCTTAAAGAAATAAGCAGGATTTTAGTTCATGATTCGGGAAAAACAATACAGACATCTGCTGTTCACGGATTGTTCTGTGCGGAGTTCGAACACGCTTCTTTAGTTTAGCAGTCTTTACCTAGTTACTGGGGATATATAGGTATCTGTAGATCATACAGACTGACGATCTGATTGGCGCAGTGGCTAAGCGATTGGACTGCTGCTGCAAGGGTTGCGGGTTCGATTCCCGCAGGAGACAATTTTTGCGGTTCGTAGATATTTGTCCCGAGTCTGGGTGTTCGTGTATGTGATATTTCATGTTTGTGAAACGCACCCACGATACAGGAGAAAATCCTAGTGTGGAGAGATGTTTGAAAAAAAAAAATTATACACTTTGCCCACGCCAACTCTACAATAGACATGAAAAATTACTAACACAAACGCCCAGACACGGGTTAAATATTTGCGTATTACTGCTATATTTCCCCATGCGGGAAACTGCAATTCTAAGCGCATCGATTAAATATCTAAGCCACTGCGCCAATCAAGTTACATGCCATAGAAGCCATTCTAATACCATGTTATTAGTGTTAAGTGCACCGCTAGTGGCAATGTCTCCACGTGGTACCATGTGGTACCATTTCGTTTAAAATGAACGGGTAACTGAGCACTACACGTGTCTACTGAAGGTACTACGACCTTACAATAAAGTAAAAGTTTTAAAGTTCCGTCGCGACGTCGGATTTAGAGGAATTCTTGTAGGGATCAGACGTACAAGTAAAGCTTTTTCTTAACCCTCTACTGCATGAATTATAAAGGAAATATTTGGAAGGAAATAAAATATTTGATGGTTATTTAGGCTTTATATAAGGATAAATTATACTACGAAAACGAAATAATAAAAAAACTCTTACAATATACGAAAAAAAAATTGGATCCATATATTACAATTCAACTTACGACAGACTTATATGGGTTCGTATGAAATAAAGAAAATATATAGTTTTTAGTTTTTAGTAATAAAATAAACAACTATATTGATTATTTTACTCATGAAATGCCGTTAAACTGATTTGTTTGTGATTTTAACATAAGTAAACTATATATTTTTAAACTTTGTGCACGATTTTTGATTGCCAAATTGTCAAGTGACGAGCCCGACTATTTGCCATTTAGGCATATAGTCGGTCTCGGCACGTCACGACGTTCTCGCGGAGTTGTAAGGCAGATCTTAATGCCGCTTTCCTTATTTTGTTGGGGAGAGTTGAAATTCCTGGATTGGATGGAGCAAGACTTCCTTGGCTGGTAAAACTTTCTGGTGTTCCATCTCTACTCTGTTTTACGGGACGCCGTCTTTTTCACGGTATTACGCTTTATCAGATTTAGTTAAGTGTTTTGAAAAGACTTGTTTGAAATTAATAAGAGATATATAAATGACTCAGCCAGGTATAGGATAAACATGAGCCATAAAACCGAGCAGGATTCATTCTGGAACTAAAGACGAACATTTTCATGTCTATCATATAAAAAGTTTTAAGCTCATACGAAACCATATCTGGTTTCTCAAGGTTTGGCTTAAATGCATGCGAAACCAGATATGGTTTCATAGAAAAAGCCCCCCAATATGGTAGAAATATGAAAAAGTGAAAAACAAATACGAGATACTTAAAATGGAACAATAATTACAGCACTATATTTTATTTTTTAATCAAGCGAAACTTATCTGTTTAATGTAGTAAAACTTTTTTGAAATTGGAATTCACAACCACTGTCGTAAAATTTACACCTGCGCTTATAAAAGTAAAGATATATCTCAATTGGCGTTAGACCATATACAAAAAAAAATATTTTCGTTTTACAACATAATAAATATACTGTAAACAATGCATTTAGTTATTGCTCATGCATAATTACGCGATTTTTTTTACTGAATCTGTTAAACCATATATGGGTCCGTATGCGGTAGTAATCACATAGGTTTCTGAGTTTTGTATACGTTTGCATATAAATGGCCTTTAGAAAAAAAAAGTCGCACTACACCAGGAATTACTCCTGTGTCGTGGGTGCGTTTCACAAACATGAAATATCACATACACAAACACCCAGACTCGGGACAGCCATCTGCGGATCACACAATTCTTTTTTCCCGTGCGGGAATTGAACCCGCAACCCTTAACGCAGGATTCCAATCGCTTAGCCACTGCGCAAATCAGGTAGTCTTTTATTATTAACTTTCTTTGTTACTCGGGCTATCCACCATGCGGCAGATACCCGATCTTTTAAAAGGCTTACGTAGGGACACAGGTCCAACACGCAGAGGCCCGTTGAGAACTTAAATCTTAAAGGGGATGAGACAACCACTTTTATTATTACGAAAACAATAACGCCTACAGTATCTGAGGGAGTAGACAGACGTGTCCATTATCACTGGTTAAAGATACTAACATTGTTATTGCTGTAATTTGAGACTTAAATGTATAAAACCCACGCCTTTACATGATACCTTTGTATGTTGTCTTCAAAATGAAAGCTTTGAAACACCTTGTTATAAATTATAGGTAATATACAGAATTCTTATGATGAAGGCTATCTTTCAGAATTATTTTTAAGTTGAGTGTTATGAATGCTACAAATGGAGGGATCCGAAATGTGTTATTAATAATAGAGGCTATATTAATAAATGCAATAAAGCATACCTATTCTATCTATCTATCTATGTAGGCCCAAACTGTAGTATTAATTTTTTTTTTTAAACGTCGCCCCACACTAGGAATTTCTCCTGTATCGTGGGTGCGTTTCACAAACATAGATATCACATACACAAACACCCAGACTCGGGACAAACTACCGCGGTTCGCACAAATTTTTGCCCCGTGCGGGAATCGAACCCGCAACCCTTAGCGCAGCAGTCCAATCGCTTAGCCACTGCGCTAATCAGGTCGTCTATCGTCATATAAATGCCTCTTGTTATGAAACAATAGAGAATTGGTTTCGTCTACTTTTTTTTTAATAGCATGTTCTGTGTCCCGGTGCTTGGCAAAGGCCTCCCCATTATTCTTCCACAACATACTGGTTTGTCAACTACTGGTTATAATTCGCCGGTTATTATAATATAGGTACCTACAAGTATACATAGTGGCATTTCTAGACGTTTGGAAATATGGCGGATTATTTCTAACTGATATCTGCTTGATATTTATTTAGTAGGAAAAGCAATAAACCACCAACTTTTTACAATTTTAAGACAGACGATATCGCCAGAGTTGCGGGCAACCGATGGATGCAAATGGCAAGTTGTCAAGGCTTTTGTTGCACAGTGGACAGTGATGATGATGCCAATTTTAGGGTGAATTATAACGTTGTTCTGTGAAGATGTATTTATGAACTGCTTTACTAAACACTGTTTTTTTTACAGAAACCAACTCCAATGATGGACCAAACATGAACTGAATCAACGAAAATGGCCTACATAACATACTTACTGTTTATCGTCCTCATCGAAATGGGACTATCTACTGAAGATGATCTACAAGAAACAGAAATAAAAAGCAGGATAGAACTGGACGACTATATGGAATACAATAAAACGTCCAACGATTTTTACGATTATAACACAACAGAAGTAGAGTCAAATAAACCAATAAATATAATAGCGAACGATAATCATAAGAAATGCGAAGTTATCAATGCAACTGCAGCCGACGATTCAGATTACATTCAAACGAAAACGCTGAATTCAATCTACTTGAATAACATTCATTCAAGCTTGACGTCCAATCTGATTGAACAGAAGTTGTCTTTGGACAGAATGGAGATAGAGGGAGTGAATCTGTTTGATGTGGTGAATAGTGACTGCGGTGGAGCTAAAGTTTGTCCGAGCGTGAGTGCCAACTGGACCAATGACAAGACCATCACCGTCGGGTTCCTTGGTGCCTATGGGAGAAGCCAGGTGAGTCTAAGTCAGGCAGAGAATTCTCTATAATTGTATACCCATCTTCTTATCGTATGGTTGATGAACAACCTGATGTCAAAGTGTAAACCGCCAGTAGGCCACTAAACTGGCTTTACACACCGTTGAAAAATCTCTCCAGTGTGCCGGTTTCCTCACGATGTCCTTTACCGTTTCTAAAAACTGATAACTAATTTATAATACGCGTATGAATTCGAAAATACATTGGTGCGTGCCAAGGTTTTGACTTGCGACCTTTGACTTGGCAGTCCGACGGTCATACCACTTGGCTATCATAGCTATAATGTAATTCTGATATCAATATTCCATACAGAAAAGTATTTTTGAACCCATGAAAAAATACTGGGAAGTTCGTGTGTATTAAAGTAACCGATAATTAAATAATTTAGACATAGTACTTAATGAAATTCCGAGGAAGTTGGTGACTCTAGAAGTCTACATAAATAACGTTTGGTTTGCTTTTCTCAACATTATCATGCAGTATTTTAAAACTGCATGTCTGTTGTCTTACACTTGAGATGTAAGTGATATCACGTCGTGCATGTAGGCGGTGTTTTGTCTTCAGTTTATTATTTATTTTAAGTTTTAAGTCTACGTAAACATCAAATAATGAAAGGTCTATACTGCACTCATGAAAGGGATCGGTTCTGTGGATAGCTATAAAGTTAACCGTTATAAAAATATGGCTTAATGTAATGTTTCGAGTGCTTCGAGGAAGCTCATATGGCAAAGTCTCGTTAACTTTACTAGATACTTGTTTATCGGTCGTGAAGGTTGTATTTGTAATAAAAAAACATAACATCACGCCTGTATTCCCAGAAGGGGTAGGCAGACATGTATTATACATATAGTACACCCACATTTCGCAAGTCATGTTATAATAGGTCCTAATGTAATAAGGGGCTAGCCTATTGTCATCAACCGAGTACAATACCAGACTCCGTGCTACTACTGAAAATTGCCTAACGGAAAAATCCAGTAAATCTTTGCGCGACCCGGTATTCGAACCCAGGACCTCGTGCTCAGTAGGCGCGCTTGGCGACCACTAGACCAACGAGTCAGTCATATACATAGGTAACTCGTACTCATGGGTAACATCGGTTTGTTCATGTTTTTCAATCATCGACACCCCATCGTGTTTTAGGAAGCACGTTAAGCTGTTGGTCCTCTGCCTGATCTCTCTCTGGTCGCTTTTTTTACTATGAGTGTCATGGAATAAAATGCGTAAATGCGTATGTGCACACACGTGCACTATAATATCACTAATAAAGGAATATCTGACTCAAAAACAAAAAGACACAAAAATTTAATCTAGTGTTTTGTTTTTTTATACTCCAAATGCAGCAAAAATCAAATTTATACCTATGTACGTGTCCAGTTGGTATAACATGGGCAGTGGGCACGTACTTCATATTTATTACGTTATTATACTTTGGCGATTTAAGCTCTGAACCGTAGGTTATTAGGTTCCGTTTCTGATGTAGAAATAACACTGTTATATCAACTTGGGTGCTTTTCGTCTAACTGATCCGCAAATCTGTACGGGATAGTGTGAGATTTATAGCCTACCGCAAGTAAATAGTAAAGCAGCTTCATTAGGATCTTGGTGGGAAACTAGGCCCCAAATGAAGAGTTTGACGGGTTTATTCGTAACTCAATTCTCTGTAAGGCAAGGTGGGGCTTTAGAAATTTGCACCATGAGAGACATACGCTCGTTCACTTTCGAAGGGTGTGTGGTTTCTGCAAGGCTAGCGTGTTGGTAGCACACTATGCATACGTACAACCAGTGAGTTCTGTGTCGTAGTAAGCCAAGAGGCTTGCAGTCTTTATTCAAATGCACAATTTTATATAGTCTAATAAAAATCATTTCACTGTTACATAATATTAAATTTAGAAACAAATCTAATTTCAAGTCTTGAATATTAATGAGCTTGTAAGTGGTCGACACAAATGAAAATCTTTTGTTATATAAAACCTTATTTCTTATACAAAATGATCGTGTTAAAATCTATTTTAACCTCAAAAAAAAGAAAACACAATACCCAATAGCTGGTATACTAATCACCATTTTAAGTACCTATTCCGTATTTTTAAACTATTTTCTCCCTATATCTATCATATTATTATGTACCTATTCCACATCCACTCTCCAGGAGTAGAGCGGAAGTACGTAAGTAAGTTTTATCGCCTCACTGATTTCTCGTTCTAACCAAAGATTACCTAACAGGAGTTCATTGCTCAGCAAGAGCGGTTGCCCTTGCCTTGTCCCAAAAACAAAATATATATTGGCTTATATTCAAATGATATACAGCAATATTAACTGTGAAAATATCCTGCAGTGTGATCTCTAAGGATCATACCGGCTTTATATCGTACCCAGCTTACTGACTTCTTATTTTTTCTTCTATAGTATATTTTTTCGGACATAATAAGGATTACATGTCAAATCACACTTCCTTTGTTGCTTGCGTAACCGTATTGTGTGGGCTATGTGATGGAAGATGACTGCAAGTGGTAATGTATAGAGAAAACTGCCTTTGAAAAAAAACTAAATGATTACATAAGCATAACATATTAGCACGCCTGTATTCCCTGAACGATAGGTAGACTTGTATTGGTCATATTTCGCCAGTTATGTTAAAGATCCCAATGTATTAGGGGGCGAGGCCTTAAAATGATTAAATGGGGGGCTTCCAGCCTGCGTAGGACTACTTCTTTACCCCGACAGCAGAACTAACGTGATATGCCTTAATTTAAAATCCCGTTAATGTGGAGTTGGTCATTAAGTATTTTACTATAAAAACATAATTAAATATACGTAATACTTTCTATATAAAGCCGGTAAATTAATTCTAAAAGAGAGCCTCATTATTTATTAAAAAATATATATATTGACTAGGTCTTCTGTCTACGACCTTGAACTATTTTTACAACGCAATATGATAGTAGCTGCAAAGGGTAAAGACAATGTATGGCTCAATAAAAAGGTAAGCAAATCCCTTATCCCTCTATGACAAGAGTCGAGATAAATCAATGAGGTAATGCTATAGGGACTCGGCGTAGCATTGTTTACTATTGTTTTTCTTTTTTGACGAGAGATTTAGGTAAGTTCTATGAGAAAAAAAAAATTATAATTAAATATTCAGGATTCTTATCGGGCATTACAAGATTTCGTTAGTTTTGTGCTGTTTTAAATTTTTGTTTTTTATTGCTCTATAAAGTAGAGTTTAGAGTCTGTGTCGTGAGGGTATTTACACAAATCATTACGATAGTTATCAAATTGATAGCTAGACATTGTTAAAAATGTAATAAAATTACAACGTTTTGACCAAGTCAAAGACACAATAATATTCACTGTACTTTGGTATCATACTGAACAAGTGACAGTTCTTATTTAAAAATATAACATTGAAGGCATAACCTTTTTTGATCTTTGTCATCTTAAAAAATAATATTTATTACCAAACGCCATACCTGGAATCGCTGACGTAAATATTTTTGTGATAGGATAGTCTTCATTCACTTTGAAAGATTAAAACCTTTTTACGTAGTTGGAGGCGCGGGCACTCTTCGCTGGTAAACAAATTTGGATACAAAAGGGATTGTATTAGAGGCTTATAAAAGGTATTTTGGGACTGGCATTGCTGTTGGCCTTCAGTTTTTATATTCCACGACCTACAAAGACCTGAAGTCAGTGGCGGGGCAAGAGCTAAATTTGATGTGGGCGAACTAAACTTCGCGAGGCCCCTTAGTGAAATTTTTTGGAGGTAAAAATAAAAAGGTAGGCCGAATTGTATAAAGTTAAATTCCACATTATTACTTTATGTAATTTTTACAGGTAGTTCATGTATGTGGGCCTATAATAGAGCTCCGCAAATTTTTCATAACTTAAAAAAAATTGGGCTGCTATGTGGGACACTTGGCAGAATATTTTTTTTGCGTTATATTCTTCAAGGCGCGAGGCTCTTCAGACTTCGAGACCGTGGGCGATGGCCAACGTCGCCCACGCCTTACGCCGCCTCTGCCTGTAGACTAACTCTTGAATACGCTATTCATAAGCTGACGCTTGTGATTCCCGAAAGAGGAGGAAGGGATGTTTTCCCTTGCCCGGAGTCTAAAAAATCATTACATAACATCACGCCTGTATTTTCCGAAGTGGTAGACAGAGGTGTACATATAGTACACCCACTTGCCATTTTTGTTATAGGTGCCAATGTATGGGGGCTATAATGTAAGCCTATTGCCATCAACCGGGCACTAATCCAGTTATGCTACTGAGAATTACCTGATGGTACCTTTGCTTGACCTGGGATTTGAACGCAGGACCTCATGCTCAGCAGTTTGCACTTAGCGACCACTAGACCAACGAGGCAGTCACAATCATAGGTCCCTTGTAAAATAGGAACCAGTTATCATCCATTAGATCCACACTGGATTTGTCGATATCTTACGACTCGTTTTCCCAACGTTGTGAATTGTATTTTCTATCCGTCCCCTTAAAACCCCTTAGACACATAAGTACTTATTTATGAACAAATAATAATATCTCCTATTTTTAACGAGCTTCATTATAAAGTAAAAAACAGAACTAAAAACCCAGATAAAACACAATTTAATTAACGTTACCATTAAATATTCAAAATGAAACTGGGATTTCATAAGTTTATTTCATTTGTATTTGAATAAAATCAAATAGATATTAAATAAAAAAAATCTTACCGTATCTGTTTTTAGCCCTATTTTCCAGTGATCTCAAAGTTTGAGACGAAGATGAAAGGTAAAGCTTAAAGCTGGTTGTTTATTTTAAGAGCGATTTAAGACGAACTCTCACATTGAATGATGTCTGTAGGTCACTAACATATTAAGTTAGAGTTAAAGTGTCGCCAGGCATATGTGAACGTACCGAATGTAACGCGAATTCGGTCATGTGAGTGACGCGTCCTAAAGTTTTTGGTCCTTTAGTTCCAAAAATGGAAAAAAGACAATTTGTAGGATTCCGTGGTCCTTATACCCAGTTTTTGTTTTATGACGTATTCGGTATGGTATTGTACATTATTGTCAATATTTTTGGTGAATTAGCTGTTTAAAATTGTGTATAAGTCAAAATAAACTCTTCTTCTGATTATGCCGCGAGGCTCGCGTAGTCTGTCCGGCACTTCACAATCGATACAGTAATCTGCCTGTTGATTACGCACTCGTAACAGAGCCCGTAGGGACACCGGCCGCAAAATGTCGATGGCCCACAATCTCGACTGATTATATATTAATTGGTTTAGCTTATGCGTATTTGTAAAAGCAATTTTCAGCGAATCGAATCACCCAGTTGTAGAATATTGCAAGTCCTCGGGATTGATATAATTATATCATACATTACGTAGTCAAAATATGTCATCACTAAACCTACATTAATATATCATTCAACTTTTATTCATCAGGCGTCTTGTCAAGTTGCCAGTAGTCTCCTGTTGTTTTTTTTATGGGGAAAAAAATGTCATGAACTATCCCACCGCCAAGGTGGGGATAGCCTACTTGTCCCCCTGCATTGTCATTATTTTCCGCTTTATCAATTTAATTACCGTGGCAATGAGTCTTTATTATTGTCGTTACCTTTTGAAGAGTTGACTTTTTAAATTGTATTAACGTCGCTTACCCTCTACCTAAGTTTGAATGACAATAATATTCTATTCAAGAGCCCCCTTTGAAGATCTTTCATACCCGTTGGTCGTCTAGACACAAAAAATATTTGCCGTGTAATGTTGACATGTTTGAATGCAGAATTTAGCCCACATATTTCACAATTTATAAAATAATGATCAATGGAATATTCAGAAAACGCTCTTTCTCTTTTCGAAGTCAGTTAGTTGGGCGTCGCTATTCTTGTTTTTGTAACATCAATAAAAGGTATTTATAGATCTCAGAAACTCCTCCTTCGTCGCGTAAATAATACATTCTTGTAGCTTTACTTTTTTATATTGTGTCGTATTGTATAAAATAAAAACAGCTCTTTATGCCGTAGTAAAATGCTTACCTAGCCACCAGGTGGGTAGTTGATTGCCCAGGGTGCACCGGACGATTTATTGAGTAACTTCATCGTAGACGGTGCATTAATACAATCCTGGAGCTTGGCTTAGAAGAAAATGTTTAAGACCTGCCCCGGTACTGAGCATATAATTGTCTTTTATGAAATGAAAGATTAGTATGCATGTTTAGTTTAGTTTCTTAATCATATGTTCACATATTTTATTATGTAGTTGGAGTCGAATATAAGTGAAAACATATAAAACCTCCGTACTGCCTTTAAAAGACTACCAATTAAACATTGCTTACGATATATTAGAACAACAGCACTGATAGCCGAGTGGTATGACCGTTGGACTGCCAAGTCAAAGGTCGCAAGTTCAAACCCCGGCACCCGGACTTCCAAACAATTTATTCATTTCTATAAGTTTAACGTACCTATACGTTTAGCTCTTTTGTTTGTAATTTCGATGAGAAGCGTTGCCGTCGTAAATTTTTGTAACAAAATGAGAAATTTTAGCACGTGTCAGTTAGACGTAAAATATGGAGGAGCCAGTTAAAAATTCAGAACAAATTGCTTCCTAGCGCTCTCATATTTCCCTTATTAAAAATCTTCTTTATTTGGATTTAAAACACACCAAGTAAGTTAAAAATTGCAGTATCAAAATACTTTGTTACTATAAGTTTGTCCGAGATACTTATTAGAAAAATAGGAAATGGTATTTTAGATTTTGAAACTCTAAAATATTTAAAATCACCTTTATTTGTGGGGTGAAGTTGTTAGGCACGTTAAATTGAAATACGTAGGTATGTAAGTAAGTTTTCACGGATGGGTCTTACCAAGCACCGACTGCGGTAAGCATGGCGTTATCGTTCAGATGTTGTTATATTACTAGCTACGAGATGTTTTATCCGTACAGATGTTACGAGAGATGCTAGCTACGAGATTTTTACGTTATAACACATAAAACCTCATAACAGTCTGAAGATATTCCTCGGCCTTTGAACGGCGTGCTGCAAGGTCAAAGCTAAGCTGCGGATACACGCGCGAATCTTGACATAAAAGGATGGCGTTCCCTCTGCGTTTCATTGTGTAACTGAAACTTTGATTATAGATCCTATTTGTAAACAAGTTTTCATGTTCATATTGTAACGCCTGTATTACTCAAAGAAATAGGCAGATGTGCTGTCACCGTCTCAGTGTGACGTCATGGTGGCTTAGTGAGTTACGTTCTAGCTTCGGATGCACAAGGTTTCAAGGACACTAAACAATAATTTGACTTCATCATCAGCTGGAAGACGTTCACTGTTGGATAAAGGCCTCCCCCTTAGAACGCCACAACCAGTTGCCCGCAACTCTGACGATATCGTCGGTCCACCTGCTGGGAAGCCTACCAACGCTGCGTCTTCTTTAATAATATTATAACTATATTATAATAATTTGACTTATTCTATGTCTATACCTTCTTAAAAAATTTAAAACACTACTGACTAATAAATATGACTAATAGCAGCGTCTCGCCGCGACGATATAAACTGCTTAGAGAGTTGTACTTATGCAACTCGACCCAAGCATACCTCCGCTTACCTGCCGAGGTACACAGGCGCCACAATAAACATACAACCGCATAAATGATGGACTTAAGAGACTCGTACCTAAGGAACATTGATTTCAACTCAGTCACTCGTCGGCAATATAGCAGAGATTCCATTTATCACTAACGACGGATGGGTGGCACCGACTCTACCAAGATTAACTGCTCAATCTGAAGGGCGTATTGTACCTACCTATAGACTCACCTACTACACAGACTGCCTCGTCGTATTGTTCGCTGAGCGCGACTACTGAGCAAGAGGTCCTGGGTTTAAATCCCGGGTCGGGCAAAGTGTTATTGAGTTTTTTCATTAGGTAATTCTCAGTAGCAGCACGGAGTCTGGGTTTGTGCCCGGTTGATGGTTGGGCTCGCCCCCTATTACATTGGGACCTACAACATAACTGGCGAAATGTGGGTGTACTATGAACACCTCTGCCTACCCCATCAGGGAATACAGGCGTGATGTTTTGTTGACTCACCTACTAAGCTTCAACCTACAAGCAAGAGACAGTTATAATCTATTCTAGGTATACTATATATATGGGTACTATATTTATATTATAAATTGAAGAGTTCGTTTGTTCTGTTGAACGCGCTATTTAAGGAACTATTGGTTCGAATTGAAAAATTCTTCTCGTTTTAGATAGGCCATTTATCGAGGAAGGTTATAAGGTATAAAACATTTGAAGTCTATGCGGACGAAGTCGCGGAACGAAGCTAGTGATACCATAACATAACATCACATTGTATCGACAGTACACCATATCGATGTTACGCTGCATTGACTGCCCGACCTGAGCCAGATTTAAATAAAAAGGCATAAGCATTTTTTAAAGTTTTTATCACAATTTGTTAAATTTATATGTTGCTTGTTGTTTATGTAACCCACATAGCATTTTTATTTTGAAATTACACAAAAAAAAACTTTAAAAGGCATATGTTTTCTATTTACATTTGGCTCGGGTCAGGCAGTCGATGCAGCGTACCATCGATATGGTGCACTGTCGATACAATGTATCTATAATCGATTTGATAAACTTTCGATACAGCATACTATCGATTTGGTGTACTGTCGATGTAGCGTACCATTGATTTAGTGTACTGTCGATGTAGCGTACCATCGATTTAGTGTCGATATAACGTACTATCGATTTGGTGTACTGTCGATTCATTAACCCGTCGATGGAACGTTTTCGATACAGCGACCGTCGATGTAGTGACTGTCGATATTATAAACCAGACCCTAGTATATAAGGGGTAGGTGGAGGTGTAAACTACCCCCACATTTCCCCAGTTATGTTATAGGTAGCTAAGTAATACGCGAGCTAATTGCCACGAACCGTGCAGAAATTCAGACTTCGTGCTGCTATTGAGAATTACCTATGAAGAAACCTAATAACATTTAGGCCGGGTATCAAACCTGGGTGTTATACAGGAGATGTTCCTAGTAGGGGCGGCGTTTCTTTTTACGATTTGCGATTACTTAATAAATACGTATCGAACTACAAGTAAACGCCGTAGTAAAGTACAAAAAATAAATAAAGATTTGTAATGTTTATTATGCTACCCACATAAAGAATGTAATCTTTGTAGATCCTTTATAAACCTTGAATCGTACGGAATAAAAAGCAATTTACTTCTTGTTTTATTTTTTAAAGTCGTGGTGGCCTAGTGGTTGACATACCGGATTTCTATGCACGAGGTTGCAGGTTCAAACCCAGGCAAGTATCAATGTGACTTTTCCAATGTCATAAATACTTTCTTAGATATTCTAAGACACCACTGACTGACGGTGACGGAAAACATCGTAAGGAAACCTGGATTTAATTATCTGAAATCGCCAACCCGCAGTGAGCTAGCGTGGTAATCAGTGCTCAATCCTTCTCTATACGAGAAGAGGCCTTTGCCCTGCAGTGGGACAGTTATAGGCTGTTATTATTATTTTTTTTACTCTATGTTGACATTTTGTTTCCTATTAATCTATGTTTACTCGTCTTCACTATTTCTAGTTATAACATATTGAAAATGTTGAATTCCTGACACAATTTTTCGTTTTCAAGTAAATAAAAAAAATCGATACAAAATGTTGTCAAAGCAAAATATTTACGTCGTGGGTGTATCAAAGAGTTTATAAATAAAAAAGAAATATACACTATTTATTCAAAAATAGAAGGTACCATCGCAGTGGTGTGGTACATTAAAAAATGTCCGCAACTCAAATATTTTCGTTTCAACCGAACTCGGAAAATGGAGTCCAGCATTATTTGAACATGGAACTATTAAAAGCGTTCTCAAACCTTTTTGCAGCACTTTCCTGTATATCTGGGGAGTCTTAATGTAAATTACATTCCAACCTGACCTACTTCAAATTGCGTAGATTTTATATACCAAGAAGGTTTCCTCAGTGTGTTTCTAAAACTTCAAATTAATAGATGATGTAGTACCTACCTTTTAATAAGAACTTGGGTTTTGTGCGAATATTTTAATCGACTCAAACGCTTTAGCGGAATCATACCCTTGTTTTTTAAAAGGTTTCGTTGCTCTGCCTACCTAAAGTCAATAAATAAATAATAATATCTTTGTTTATTCAATGTAAGTACTTTTTGTATCCTTTGCAATGGTGCAAGAGATTATAGAAATCCTGCGTTCTTAAAATGTTAATGATATATTTTTTTATTGTTTCGACAGCTGTGACAAACAATGTGAGCTTTCTAATAATAATAATTTTCACTGAGGAAATTGTTCGATTGTAAATCCTGTTTGAGCCCCAATTTGTAAACAAATGAAGGTTTACAGGATATTGTTATGCAAATACATAAAAAGGGATCAAAAACACATATTACTCTATCGTTGCGTGTCATATTTTTGCATATTTGTTTTTGAGGGGAAAGAGGGTTACTCTTTAAAAAAGGAAGGCAGATTACAGTAGGGCTGGTCGGAATAAATTGAAGAATAAAAGCCTTAGCTTTAATAAACTACGCTTTACGAAAACTCCAAGTAGATCGTTAATGTTTCTATGATAACAGTACAAGAAACTATTTTAAGTATCATTATAATCTTTTCAATCTAAACCTCCATAACGCCTGCCACTAGGGATTGCGGTTCCAATCACATTCCGACTAACTTTAATTATACGTTTCTGGAACCGCCATTTATCGTGCGATGTGGGACACACGTCAGGATAGATTGACGGTTCAGAATTAGGGCATTCTTATGTCCTTTGTCCTATAGGTGCTTAATGCTTATAGCTCACGATGAATAGGTATAATAAAACACTATTTGGCCTATCTAAAATAAAATAAAACCACGCTTTCGAATGGGCTAAGTAGAAATAGTTATCTTTATTTTGGATTGGCCAAATAGTGTTATTAACGTTAGTTAAAAATGGGGTTAGGTAGTGGTAGTACACGTCTATACGATTTTTTCTTTTGGGTAAAGGAATTTCCGGTAATTGTGGCGTTCTAAGGGGGAGGCCCTTGTTCAACAGTAGACGTCTTCTGACTGATAATGATGATGACAGAAATGTTCTGCTCTGAAATATAAGGCTGCCGGCACCCACTTCCGATAATGTAATCAGCAACCGATTTTTTGTAGGAGAAAAAGAGAACGTACTACTGCAATAGCGCAACGCAGCGGCCAACAAAAAGTCGGTCAGAAAAAATATAAAAAAAAAGTCGACCTGATAGTATCGGTTCTACGAAAAGTCGGAGGTTGGCGGGCAGCCTTGTATTGTTAGTTTACTCCACAGTCATTCCACTAACCGCCGCACTCAGAGATGTTAATGATTACTTTAAATGTCACTAATTAAAGATTACACAAAGGAAACCATTACTTAGTTGAAGTTTAAGTAATCATTAAATGTCTCTGAGTTCGGCGGTAAGTTACAAAAAATATTAATATACAATGTAAAAAAATAATTAAATACTTGTTTCTGCATGACAATAGTCTTTGTATAAACGGAAAAAATACATGAGGTTGTAACATAAGCTAGTAAAACAACAAAGAGTAACAATTTTCCACCGACAATATTCAACCGCAGAGAATTGCATTAGTACAACCTAATAAATCTAAATTCACAATCTTGATTAATAAACAGTAGAATTAACCGTTTATTTGCCACTACGTCTAGAACTAGCATATTAATTTAAAATGACCTTGCAATGCGAAAACACAATGTTACTATTGCAAATGTTTTGTTTTCATTTCGTTAAAGGCAATCATAATATTTTGGTACGCCAAAAGCTTTTAGTAATTTAATGTCATATTTAACCGACTTCAAAAAAGGAGCAGGTTTTGAATTCGTTTGTATGTTTTTTTTATAAAAGTTTCTTGTTTTTTCTGAAACAGCCTAATACACGTCAACACATTGTAAAAAGTGTACTATTCCGAGAATAAATTTATGCAGTAGTGGGGTCTTATTTTTTAGTGTACCTAATATTTATTTGCTATTCTCAAAAGGCGATTCAAACGATATTTACGCCGTATTCTTTCTTGTTAATGTTATTCGTAAATAAGAGCAACTGTTAATTTATTCACATTAAAATTCAATATAATTTAAGACGCTCGAGAGCAAACTCCAGTGGATCATATCCACTTGACCAATATTTAGTAGCCAAACTCGGCTGAGAGCTGACAATGCAGGATATTATAGGCCAAAATTACTCTGGTAAAACCGACAGACCGAAGTAAGATCAGTTGTTAATCGAGCTCTATGAGGCACGTAGAATTCACGACGTGTGAAGTACGATTCCCACTTAAACGCTGATCGCAGCAAACGGTTTTACCTTGAAACTTTTTACTGATCTGAGCCGTTGCCACGTATCTAAAAAGGATCAGTATTTGCAAACCCATACTCATATGGTTTAAACCACATTAATATTTAACTAACAAAGCTACAGCTGCTTGCTAGCAATTTCACCAGAATCCGTGTACATGAATGTAGTCTAAAAACCTCTAGGACATATGTTTAGACATTACATTACACGTATAAAATGATCTACTCAAAATACATAGATGGTTCGCGAAACTTGTCTTGTACTCGTAGGAATAGAACGTTAGTTATGTTGTAACAACGAGTCACGTAGTAACCTCTAAGATGACACTGACTCCCACTAGCTAATATTCTCACGACAATCTCTTTGTCTGAAAGGGTCCAGGGCTAAAATGGACACATCGAGAAATTCCTTATAAGACTGCGTCATTTCCCGAATCCCCAGAAATCCCTTTAATATTCATAAATAGTTGCATTTAAAATATGAATCATACTCAGTTCATTACTTACCAGAATCATAATTATATTTGGTGTTAACGGATCCCGCAATAGGAACGATCGAAGACGTCCATTTTTGAACAAAGGCCTCCCCCTTAGAACGCCACAATGAACGGCTACTTGCCATTGGCATCTAATTTAACCTATAACTTATATGGGTACATATCTGTTACTATAAGTTGGTTAAGAAATAAATAAATAAATACATTTTTATAAACTTACTTGTCCATTTGTACAGACGGTGCTGGGTGCAATGCCGCTGGCCGTGGCCGCTATCAACCGGGAACCGAGCCTGCTACCGGGGCTGCGCCTACGTTTCGTGGCCGCAGACATCGGCCGCTCGCGACCACACCTACCGATGGACAAAGATAGCCTCTCATTACGGTAAGTCTTATTAAATTTAATGTTATAACATTGAAATCGAAATTTAATTTTAAATAAAAACTTCTTGATATTATTTTTTTGTCCTTATTATATTATAATAAAAGGCAGTATTTTTTTCATGTCTTTTAGAATGAGAGGCAAAAGACTCGACGTTCTGTAAGAGTTTTTAGTACAAATATTTCGAATGAGACTGTCAGCGGACCCGCGTTTTTTAATTTGGCACGTTATTTCCTTTTGTAACTCATAACAGATGCCGTGTAATACCTCTTTATAGGCTAGTTTTAGTTGAGATCAGCCTCCTTAATCAATATTTAATCAGGAGAACAATACTATTATTTAAAGTGTAAACCAAAGAACAAAATTAAATTAGGAAAATATTTTACAGATATTTATCCATAGGTTCTAACATAATAATTTTATATAGCTTCCTATATATACGAAGTTATTAAAGCGAAAGATCTAATCAAGCAGCTTGACGGCAAACCAAGCACTTGCTCCTCTTAGCAGAGACAAATTAACGTATGACCTAAGCAAATAATCATATAGCATTGATTCTCCTACTAACCCCCGGTTTCCGAGAGGCTGGTAAATATAGATCAACAAACAGATACGTTGATGAGAAAGGATGATTAAAATTTCAAGTTAATTTTAAACAACCCAAAACAACGTAGGATATACAATTTTCTAGCAAAATATAACAGCTATGATAAATGATTTTGCAAATTGGTTAACAAGAAACACTTTTACACGTCATTCTTTTTTTTTAAACTAGATGGCGTCGGCATTTCCTAATTGACTACCTCTGAGAAGAAATGCCGTAACGAACTAAGGGGTCAAAGTCTCATAAAGTTCTGGCAAGTACAGTCAGCAACATAAGTAGCTGAACATGTTAAGAAGCCTTATATCAAATAATTAAAAGAAATAAACATCAATTCAAGTTATTGCTTCAAATTATAGGAGCCCGATATGATGATCTACGCATATTTAAGACTGACTATGTATGAAGTTGTTCTTCAATTAACGGTAGATAAGTTGAAAAAATGTAATGTTCAGCTACTTATGTTGCTGACTGTACAATAATTTATGTGAGAACCTGTGAGAACAGTGCAGGTGGTTTAAGAAGTCTCTTTTTAAAAATGAACCACAACGAGTTTGAATCAACCTGCCCCATTACTTTGAACTCTTTAAGCAGGGCAGTTTACGTTGTGGAAGCGGGACGCCGCATTACACTGCATATAGCGCGTAGCGGCGTCTCACTTTCACATAGTAAACTGTTCTGTTTTAAGAGATCATGGTAAGGGGGCTGTTCTGACAGACACCCCGTTTCGTACCATCTGAAAGTAACTGACAATACTGAACCAACGTAGTTGACGTTGCTTTTAGGGACTCTACTGCCACTATTATTATATGGTTGATGAACAGCCTGGTGTCAGAGTGTAACCCGCCTGTCGGCCTCTGACATGACTTTACACACCACATATCTACCACTATACTGATATTATAAAGAGGAAAAGGAAAACCAAATTCCGCGCAGACTTAATCACGGGCATATTCTAGTGAAACATAAATCCCTTCTAAGACATTTAAACAAAAAGTTACAAGTCTATTTTTTTGTCATCAGGGTGATGACACAGATGCGTGATTTGGGTGTGGTGGCATTCTTCGGGCCCGATGGCACCTGCCACACGGAGGCCAAGCTGGCTGCTGCGTGGAACCTGCCGCTCATCTCACACGTAAGTAACCAAATGTATAGTCCCCGTTTGATATTTAAAAAATAGTTAATTTTATAATTGTGTAAGTAACTGTTGTCTGTTTGTAAATTTATCACGACTAAGCCACAACCGTCCCGTGTGCCGTGTGGTATACGGCTTAGAATTGACCACCCCCTTTTCTCCCGTGGGTGTCGTAAGAGGTGACTTAGGGAAAATCCTGAAGATGGGCAGCAGCGTCTTCTGTAACTTGACCACCAATACTGCAATCCACAAGCCGCTTGATTATGGCAACCCCCCCTCCCCTGCTTAAACGAGAGGCCTTATTTAAGATACAGAGACAGCCTAAAAGGATATGGGTTACTTTGCGGCTACCACGCGACTCGCTAAAAATGTAAACGCGGACGAATTTTAATTGAGATAAATGAGTACATATTAATATGAATTCTAACAAATAACCTAATCCTGAAACCGTAAACATACAGTAATTAATAAATCAATCATTCTCTTTGTGGCTGAAGCTTGCATTACGGTGGAATTATTTATGTCATTAAGATGTCTTAATCGATATGTCATCTTCACCGAGAATAGCTGGATTATTATACGCTTTGTAACGAGTTTGTACGTCAATTGCAAGAGGCTAATAAAGCCTCAAAGCTATGTACCCGGTTAAATATTATGTATATGATGTGTGCATTGTGCGGTATATTACGAACCGTGTAGCTTCAGAGCTAACGCGCAGATTACTCGATCTGCGTGGTTAAACAGAGCTTGCCTCGATCAGTCTTTGATGGAGCGCCCGTTCTTTACATATTGAGATTCCACCGTGTATTAGAAGGCACGGAACGTTCTATCGAGTCAATTACTGCCTATGTATGTTTTGTTTAGGTAGCGTTACGGTTAGCCGTCCAAAAACATTTTGTCAATTTTTGAAACCTAAAAGTATATGTCCAAGTATAATTTAATAGCATTGATATGGACATTATTTTTGTCACGCTTTGCTTAGTTTATTTTTGAGGATATATTTTATGTAAGATGTAATTAATTACTCTGTGGAAATTTTATTATTCGTAGGTATAAATTATGTTATTCAATTGAAAAATAAAGGGTTGGTTTCAGACTAAGTAAGTATAACAATGGCCACCTGACGTGTGCCCTCTTATTCATAAACGAGGATCATTCCGGAATTTTCTAAACCCCGTATTATTTCTATAGTCATCTCTCTTCTTTATTATTACAAACGACAGTGACAGGTATAATTTAATCCTTGGTTTAAAATTGTAATTTTTATGAATAAAGGTAGTGTTTTGTAGGCTAAAAAGGGGTTCAATAATCATCGCATGTTTCAGTCGGGATGAGCTTACCCTTATTTGAAACACGGGGTAAAAGAATGGACAGGTGCGCCTGCATACGATACACCACATTAAACCAAGAACTTCTCAACAAAGACACAAATGAAAGAAAAGGTTATAAAGTAGATTAATGACTAGGAAAACTGAAGACTTGCCTACATACTTTCTGAAATTCGGTATTGTTTTGGAGAAAAGCCATGTTAGTAGTACTTTAAACATCGATGCTCCAAAATTTCTGCTAATCGAAGCATGTAAAAAATGGGATGAGATGACTCTGAGGCAAGGGGGACTATAGCAAATGGAAATATGATGCTTGTTTTAGGTAAAAGACGACACCTTATGTACTCCACATTTTAATGGTTTCCAACATGCTACTGCCCTTGTAAAGGTTGGTGATTCTGAAGCCAGCGTCTTGTATACCTACTTAACCAATACAATACAGATTCCAAACAAGTCATAAGCAATTTATTTAGTAAATATATTTTTGACTGACATGTGACTAGTTTCTTTTGCTTAAACGTAAGAAGCCTTCCAAATGAATACTTGGAATTATGTTCTTGTATATATGTAAGGTCTTGTGTTGATATTAGAATATTCAATTCTGTTGTAATTTTTTTTGCTCTATACCTACTATATGGATTATATATTTTTGTAAAATTATGGTTGAATTGCTGGATGTATCTTATAATAGAAATATTCAACCCCCTTGGAGTGAGGAAGTAAGACGCTGTTACGTGCAATGTAGACTGGCGTATCGCTTCCACATCGGAAAATGTCTTGTTTTAAGAGTTCTTGGTAAGGGGATCCTGTGCAAATTGTTTTGATAAGAACAAAAAAAGAATGATATAGTGGCCGGCTAACTTGCGAAATAAATTAACTTTCTGTTAGTAATTCTCTAAATAGTAGTTTAGTTTCAACCACACAGTTCCTGTCTGGTTGTAGGCACTACATGCGTGAATAAACATAGATAAAATTAACATTATTTAGGTGTCGTAGTTTATTACAAGAACCTATCTCGATAGTCATAATATACATATACTATACACTGGCTTATATAGAAGAACTTGAGTTAAATGAAGTGTAACATAAACTCTTTGTCAACAGAAATGCGCAGGCGCTCACGGTTCTCTAGAGAAGGGTTCAGGTCTCGGAGCCACCTTCGCACGGACTCTACCGCCAGCATACAAGGCCAGCAAGTCAGTCGTCGCCCTGCTCAAGGCATTCGGATGGTCGAAGTTTGCTATCGTCGCCGGAGACGAGCTTACTGCGGCGGCGCAGCAAATGGATGCTATAAAGGTGAGGTTGATAATCTATTTGTTGACTGATTGCCTCATTGGTCCAGTGGCCGCTAAGCGCCAAAGTGTGACTGAATTTTTCAATTAAGTAATTCTCAGTAGCAGCATGGAGGCTAGATGCCCGGTTGATGGCAATAGGCTCGCCGTGTGTTACATTAAGATCTATAAGTAACATAACTGGCGAAACGTGGGTGTAACACACACCTGTGCCTAGGTACCCCTTCAAATTATAAAGGTGCGATCGCTATGTGATGTGATAATCTGCTTATAATAGGAACTTAAGATGTGTATATCTTGATATAAGGGGACACTCTTTGCCTCCTCTTTTCTGGGATTAAAGGCATAATAATGTATAAAACGTTTTTTTTTTTAAAAAAAACGTCGCTCCACACTAGGAATTTCTCCTGTGTCGTGGGTGCGTTTCACAAACATGAAATATCACATACACAAACACCCAGACTCGGGTCAAACATCTGCGGTTCGCATAAATATTTGCCCCGTGCGGGAATCGAACCCGCAACCCTTAGCGCAGCAGTCCAATCGCCACTGCGCCAATAAGGTCGTCAAAAAACACTACTTACATAAGAAATCAGGATATTGCTGTTTTCATAATATAATGTACTCGTAAGATGTATCCTACGAGTACATTCACCATTTATTTTTATCTTTACTTACAATTTTAATGTTCAGAAACATAGCTGTATAACTGGAATACCTAGTTTCTCGTGACATTATCAGATTTTCGATTTCCGGAACGTACCTATCAAAGTACCTATATTTGTGCTACAAATATAGGTGCCTGATTTTTATTGTAATGCGGTATGGCTGGCTGACTTATCTAATTAACAATCACTCAAGCAAGCGACTCTCGATATAACTGTTATATAATATAATATAACAATTATAATATAACAACCCGATAGGCGTTGATTTGTTATTCATCCTATGAGTGTGATCGAATTCTGCCAGGCATTATGTGAATGCATACAACACTTGGAAAATGTGAAACAGCGCATATTCGTTAATGATATATAAAATTTCTGATTTTTTACACGACTGCCCAAAAATAGGAGTGTAATGTTTTCAGGGTTCATGTATGTATGTATGTGAGTTTATTTATTCCACCATAACTTCTGGATACCTGAACCGATTTTGATGTATGGAGTGTCGTTAGAATCCTTACACTATCGCGAGTATCATAGGTTATAAAAAAATCAAACAAATAAAAAAATATAATTTAAATAATTAAAAAACACGACAGCCACCACAAAAGACGAACTAAAAAGTGAAAAAAAAACAAGTTCCATCGCAGTCGGGGGACCGTTCTGTGGAACACTGTCTTATCTAAGAGGTACTCAGATTGCGATGGATTGTTGATGAGAAAAACTGAATAACACACGACCTTACACTCAGCTGCCTCGCTGTGGGTCTACTACAGCAACAAGTTAAAGATATCAAGAAATAACAACAATTGTCATTTACATGGCTAAAACAAATATTTTGATGAGCGCCGCACACTCGATTGTACTAAAGGCAATGCTCTCAATCGGTACGCTTGCGCAATGGGCTATTAAATAATGTTAACGTAATACACAATAAATCATTTTTAATTTATTGAAATTGGAACAAAGCCCGGGTAATCCACTAGACCCGGTTTTAATGTAATTAATATACCTAATAATGAACATAACTTTTACGTTAATTATGATGAGCAATTTTTTTATTTGCTTTTCTTTTGTTTTTATTACCTATTCAGTGGCTAGTGGCATATTTATTCTAGTGAGTAGAGTGTAACTATAACAAGCACGTAGAAAGGTATTTGCCTACATACTGACTGTTACCGTTTATAGTGCAAAGAATAGCGGAGAACGTAAAGAATATTAAAACTTGCGAACCACTTTACATTTAGTTGTGTGAAGTTTTAGATTGTTAACTTTTACTCGTCTACTTTCTTATATTGCGAATAATATGTTCTGAATACATACTATACATGTAGGTATACTAAATAATAAACTGTATTTCTTTCAATATTATCGCGAACCTTTTGGGTTCCAGTTTTTTTAAGACAAATTTTATCTAATATGCGGCGATCGTCTTTTTATATGAAAAAATGTAAAAAGGGCTTTGCAATTTACTTAAGCGTACATAACTTCACGCCTAAAGGGAGGTAGGCAGAGACACAGTATACCCACATTCCACCAGTTATATGTTATGTTCATCAACCAAACGATAAGAAGAAGACCGGCCCCTTACCATGAACTCTTAAAGCAGGACAGTTTAAGATGTGGAAACGAGACGCCGCTACGTGCAGTGTAATGCGGCGCCTCGCTCTCGTTATGTTTTTATTAAATGTCTTTCATTTTCACTTTATATTCCTATAACTTTTGCATTTGTTGTCAGGAGCTAGCGGTGTCCAACAGCATGGTGATCACGGCTGAGCACCGCTTCGCAGACTACATCCCCCGCCACATATCCGACATGGAGAGGATCGTCGACCAGACCTACGACAAAACCAGAGGTCAGTTAATATTTATTTACATTAATAACTATTGTAATATTTATGTTATAGTTATAGGTATAGTTTTAATGTGTACTTTGTATTTACATGCCGAAAAAAGTAGGCGAAATATGTAAAACTACTATTATAATATCTCCATCTGTAAACACCGTTATTTCGACCAAATAAATGATTCTTATTCTTCTTATTTTACACAAGTTACGTACCTAGGCACTGTTATTTCATTTAGAAAATTCTTCTAGTCGTCAAGCAGAGCGACAAAATAAAAAAAACACGTAGCTACGAGCCCCTCTACAACTAAAAATACAACCACACTGTGGGAATTACGATACGTTTTTATTTTATTTTGTAAAACAACATTTTGAAGGTATATTTTTAATTGCAGGAAAATACTTCTTTGGTCAAGTCGTGATCGCTAAGTCGTGAGGCTATTTTATAAAAACTTCTTCTTCTTATCGTATGGTATATAAATAACCTAGTGTCAGAGTTTAAACCGCCTGTAGGCCTCTGATATGGCTCTGAAATCTCTCAGGTGTGCCGGTTTCCTCACGATGTTTTCGTTCACCGTTTTTAGTAGCTGATAACTAATTTATAGTGCACACATGAATTCGAAAAGACATTGGTGCGTGGTTGGGTTTGAACTTGAGACCTTGAGTGAAGTCCAACGGTCATAATCGGCTATCAGTGCAGTAACAACTAGTGTCAACTAGTTCAGTAAGTCTATTGTTCGTATATTTCCAGGATTAATGTTACCATAAGTAAGGATATGACCAACTTGCTGACTTTAGGTCTTATATGACCAACTTCACCTAGTCAGTAGAGGCTGTGGCCAACTTCACACGCTCAACTTTGTTTGTCTTTGTAACTTAACGTAACTTAGTTACTAAAATAATATAACATAACTGGCGATATATGTACTTGTAAGTAAGTAGGTAATACACATCTCTGTCTACCCTTCCGGGAAGACATGCGTAATGTTATGATAATTCATAATAATAATATCCATTGTTTGTCTGTTACGCTCTTACGGACTTTTACCTTAATCCTTTTAACCGATTTTAGGCAAAAGTTAGTATATAATTGACAAAACACACATGTTTAGTTAATATAACATGACAACTATGTATAGGAATTTTGCAAGTTTCTTAGGTCTGTTTAAGCCAGTTTAATAAATGCAAAACTTGCTCTCTTGCGAAGATTCTTAGAATTATAATCTATGAGAGTCTACACTGACGAATTGCTGGCACGCACCAACATTTCAATAAGGTTATTAGATTGCTTTCATTTTTGTAATGTCTATTCATTAGACAACTTCAAATATTTTGATAGATCTATTATATCTTTCCTACTGTAGGTGTGCACACGTAAAATATTTTTTTGTGTACCTATGTTTAAATGTGATTTTATGATTCTACGAACTCAATACGTCGCAATCGCGCAATTTCAGAGAGAAAGGAAATGAGTAATGGAGAAGGGCTGTAATCGACTGTGCATTTTCCGCCAGTCTTAAAATATTTAACAAACTTAATGACGACCTGACTGGCTCAGTGGCCAAGCCATTGGTCTGCTGCGCTAAGGGTTGGGAGTTCGATGCCCGTCCGGGACAATAATTTGTGTAATCCACAGATGTTTGTTCCGAGCCTGGATGAAACGTGTATGTGATATTTCATGTTTGTGAAATGCGCCACGATACAGGAGACACATTGATACTTGCCTGGGTTTAAACCTGCAATCTTGCGTAAAAATCCGTTCGGTCAACCACTACACTTTTCACACACACGGACACAGACATTTCACCACATACCATACACATACCTGCTCTGTATGTGTGTAAAGGTACCTACGCGTTTTATTTACCTTAAGGTTAGATTTCCTATATTATTTGTTTACATTATGATTCTAAGGCGTAAAAAGCCCCAGAGATATTGTATTACTCATATTTACAATATAAAGCCGAACGAAAAATGAGGTTTATGAATAAATTGGATTAGTGACAAAAGTATGTTAATAGATGGTGTCCTTGCCCTCAGGACTTTATTTTGTTTTTTTTAGACACGCAATTTACGCTTTTCGTAAGCTTAGCGTAATAACATCTAAATTAAAATGGCAAATATGTTGTTATAAACATTAAAAACATAACATCACGCCTGTATTCCCCGAAGGGGTAGGCAGAGGTGTACATGTAGTACACCCACATTTCGCCAGTTATGTTGTAAGTCCCAATGTAATAGGGGGCGAGCCTATTGCCATCAACCAGGCACGGATCCAGACTCCGTGCTGCTACTGAGAATTACCTAATGAAAAACTCAGTAACACTTTGCCCGACCCGGGATTTGAACCCAGGACCTCTTGCTCAGCAGTCGCGCTTAGCGACCACTAGACCAACGAGGCAGTCTATAAACATTAATTTGCATGTTATTATCTTTATCTTTTGACGATCTGATTGGCGCAATGGCTCAGCGATTAGACTGCTGCGCTAAGGGTTGCGTGTTCGATTCCCGCACGGGACAAAAATTTGTGTGATCCGCAGATGTTTGTTTCGAGTCTGGGTGTTTTTGTATGTGGTATTTCATGTTTGTGGTACGCACCCACGATACAGGAGAAAATCCTAGTATGGGGCGACGTTTTAAAAAATAAAAAAATTAATACTACAGTTTGGGCCTACATAGATAGATAGATAGAATAGGCATGCTTTATTGTATTTATTAATATAGCCTCTATTATTAATAACACATTTCGAATCCCTACATTTGTAGCATTCAAAACGCTTAACTTAAAAATAATTCTGAAAGATAGCCTTCATTATATACCTACTATATGACTAAATAATTAATTAATTATTGATATCAACAAAACAAAAATCATTAAGCGAAAATTAAATAAAATGGCAAATATTAAAAATTCATTTATTCAGTTTTCCAATCGAAAACTGAGATCAAGAAGTCATTCAGTGTAAAGGTCAGTGAAATAAAATTAAATAAAACTGTCGAACGAATGATAAATGCTGTTTGGTTTGTAAATTGGAATAACTTATCGTACTTATTGAAGCAGGCGTAATATAAGGGTTAATTTTCAATAAGCTGCCACATCGCAGGAGAAATGCAGAAGGCTAGGACCATGGAACTCATTCTGTTCTGTTCGCAATGTCCGCTCTGTATAATAATAATAAATTAATTACTAATACAGATAGGGGCAGGCAGCTACACGGTAGCTCAGTTGAAAGAACAAGGAAGGAAGACGCGGGTTCGAATCCCGCTCATGTCCATCACTTTTCAAAGTTCCTTCATTTTTTTAACTTTAGCCATGTACTGTACGCCGTGTGGTATCCGGCCTAGAATTGACCATCCCCTTTCCTCCCGTGAGTGTCGTTAGAGGCGACTAAGGGGAAAAACCAGAAGATGGGCAGCAGCGTTTTCTGTAACTTGACCACCAACACCGCGATTCCCAAGCCGCTTGCCAAGAGTGGGGATTATGACATCCCCTTCTAAATGGGGGAGGCCTTTGTTCAACAGTGCACATCTATCGGCTGATGATGATGTACTGTCAATTAGTAGGTTAATGTTAGGAAGTTTTTAGATGACTCTAATCTACGTTTATTTTAATATACAGCGCTCGATCGACAACGCTGGTACAGTAAACACAAGTTAAATCTTATTCTAAGTACCGATGTTCAACGAAAACTGACTTCTTGTAATAAACAATGTAAAGTTATATAACAATTTATGTAATCTAAGAGGTGTTTTGTACAATATATGTATCGAAATAATTTGTTTCAATATTTTTTTATTTATCAGTAGCTGCGCCCTGCGGTGTTTCCCGCTACATTTTTTCGGGATAAAAAGTAGACTATGTGTTAATCCAGGGTGTCAGCTACCTCCACGCCAAATTTTATCAAAATTGGTCCTGCTGTTGGTTCGTGAAGAAGAAACAAACAACAACTCACAAACTTTGCTCCTTTATAATAATAACGTGATTAATATGAAATGAAGTTAACCTTCTTTGATCAACTTGTGTAATGGCGCAATAACTTCATGTAAGCAAGAGAAGCGCGTAGGTCGGACAGCCTCCGCATTACAGTCCAAGGGTACGCGAGCCACGCCGCAGTTGTATCTGTACGATACATAATTATTTGGTGGTAATTATCATTGATTTAGTATTGACTTGTAAGTATTGTGTATATTATTCGTGGTGACGACTCTATTTACTACAAAATACAAGTTTTTGTTGTTTCCATTATTTAAAGCCAATAGTAAAATTTATGTGACCTTGCATTGACTGCCTCTTTAGTCTAGTGGTTGCTAAGCGCGACTGCTGAGCATGAGGTCCTGCGTTCGAATCTCGGGTCAGTAAAAATGTTTATGGGTTCTCTCATTAGGTAATTCTTATTAGCAGCACGGAGTCTGGAATTCCGGTTGGTGGTAATAGGATACAGGCTAGGTAGGTTCTAACATCGTGTGGAAACCGGCACGCTTGAGAGATTTTTCAACGGTGTGTAAAGCCATGTCATATTCCTACAGGTGGTTTAAACTCTGACACCAGGTAGTTCATTAACCATACGATAAGAAGGAGATAAAGACGTGCATGTATGTACATATGTTTAGAAATAACGTCTGTCCTTTGCCCGCAGTGTACGTGTTCTTGGGCGAGCACATCGCGCTGGTGGACTTCGTGAAGGTGCTCCAGCGCCGCGGGCTGCTGACCGCCGGCGAGTACGCCGTGGTGGCGGTCGACGACGAGATCTACGACCCCAGTACTGCGGCCATCACACACGCTGGTGAGCTCCGACAAGGATAATAGCCTAAGGGTTGCTTCAAACAGTCCGTTAACGTTACATCATCATCATCCGCCGGAAGCCGGAAGACGTCCACTGTTAGACAAAGGCCTCCCCCTTAGAACGCCACAACGTTATGTTTTTAACGTCCTCCTGACCGAATTTCGGTCACGGCGGCCTGTCTCAGCTGAGACTAGCCATCTGCGCAGGAGATATTATAGTGCACAAGTATGCGCGCAGACACAGGTGCACTCCCTATTCCCTTACTCTCATAGTCCGATGGGACGGTAGACCGACACGACCGGAGAGAGATCAGGCGCAGGACCAACGGCTTAACGTGCCTTCCGAAGCACGGTGGGGTCTCGACATGTGAAAACGGTCACCCATCACAAGACTGACCGCGGCGAGCACAGCTTAACCTCGCAGATCGACTGATCTGCCGGGTAGCTGCATAGCTACGAGCCCCAGTTTTTAACGTACCGTAACGTCAAAAAGATTCCAGAAAATATGAAGCGCTGTTTCATGGCATAAATAACACGGTTATCTACGTTATTAGGGCTGCAAGTAGAAAATAGAACATATTCCTTATTAAGGCTGCTAGAAAAACAAAATTGGAATCGCCATTTTTATCATTTACCTGTGTCAAGCAATCCCGCCTATTCTTTTCCTTGTCTAGTGAATTACATACGATACATGGCCATTGTATACTATTGTGTCTACCGCCTGGACAGTCTATTGCCATTAGCCGGTCACATTAGCAGGTGACCGGCTAATTGCAACAGGCTTGCCTCCTATTAGGTGCATTGGATCCTATAACAGAACTGGCAAAATGTGGGCGTACCTACTACAGTCAGAGTGGTTTCAAGCCGCTTTAGCCCAAGCCGTGGTTTAAATAATTAAAAGTAAACATACTATTTTTACATCAAAAAGTTTTATGAAAAGGTCTTATTTAAAAAATGGTTTGTAGAACATTGGAATAGCATTTTATTTCTTAATCCCTCAATTTCATAAAGAAGTGAAGTCTTGTCGATGGTAGGAAGCTTAAACGGATAGATAGGCTTAGTTAATCCATTATCTTTAAGATTTATAAATATAACTGTTGACTAACCAAGCAAGATGAAAAAGATTGTTGTCAAAATATTTTTAGCTGTTTACCTCAAAGATAATTGAATTTATAATCCAATTGTCAACTTTTTATATTAGAAAGAAAGTACTAAAATGAATTCGACAATTTCCACGTTTATATCCGCATGCAAACAATACCTTAGCATAATTATTTATTACACTATTATATACCCGTGACTCCGTCTGCACGGACATCAGAATCGGATTTTATAAACATAATAAAATTGATAACGACAAGCCATATTTACCGGGATAAAATATATTCGTTGTGGGTTGATTTGATGTGTTCTAGCTTTTAAGCTATTTGCGTGCGTGTTCGAAATCCGTTAATCCATATTAGTGTGATTGAGTTACATCATCCAAACTTTGACATACAATTTAGAAACGATAATAATAATTAATTTCTGGAAGTCTTTTGTTCTGTCTTGGTCTATGTTCAATCATTCATTAATGAAGTATTGTATATCTTACCTTTTATTTTGTGGAGAAATAAACGATTTATTTTATTCAAGTAACAATAACCGGCACGTATATACATATTATCACACCTGTAATAAATCCTTAGGTAGTCTTTAGGGTCAGCACACACCAAGAGCAGAGCAGAGCAGAGCATTTTCTGAGATTATTGAAAAAAATATCTTATGATTATTATCATACTTCGCAAAATTGAATACACGCCCAAATTTGATGCTCGACCTTGTTCGAGCAAGCCGACTGCGTGTTCGAGTATGCATTCTACATGCGCGAGCGCGCTCGAGCAGCGGCGCACCGCCGCGCGCCGCTCGCGCCAGTCAGTCAGTGTTGCCGCAGCGAGAAAACCGTTCGGACGTATGACTATCAACCTACGGAACGGAACCCAGACCATATTTAACAGAGGTGGCTCGCGCATGGTCGAGCAGTAAAAATTTTGGTCGACCATGCGCCAGCATTTTGCTGTTCGGTCTGCGCTGACCCTTATACGTGACGTATGTGAGCTTATTATGACAAGAGTAATAATTTAACTGTTTGTCCGCAGAGCACTTGGGTCAGAACAGTAGCAACGATGTCTTGGCGTTCCGCGCAGTCCTCAAGCTAACGCCTTCCTTCCCCACCAATCCACACTACGAGTAAGTATACATGAATATTCGAGCCGAACTCGACTCACGACTCAGACGCGTCTCCTGCGTCGAGTAAAAAAAAATTTATATTTATAAAAATCAATTGACGTTTATTAGTCTCGCTACAACGCGAGAACGGCTTTAGCGATTCGGCTAATTTTGGTCTTGAATTTTTTGTGGAAGTCCAGGACAGGTTTGAGAAGGCGGTACAAAGCCGGGCCAGCTAGTGGTAAATAATATGGTTTACACTTAAAAAAGTTATGACAGTAAATTTTTAGTGATAGAATATGCTGCTGATCCACACTTACTTCTTACTTTTTTTTTTTTTAAAAAACGTCGCCCCCACAAGGAATTTCTCCTGTATCGTAGGTGCGTTTCACAAACATGAAATATCACATACACAAACACCCAGACTCGGGACAATCAAATGTGGATCGTACAAATTTTTGCCCCGTGCGGGAATCGAACCCGCAACCCTTAGCGCAGCAGTTTAATCGCTTAGCCACTGCGCCAATCAGGTCGTACTATAAACATTTGTTGCTTTCATATAGAAGTGAGCCTCGAGGATGATATTGAGCATTTACAGAAAATTCGTACACCACTCACCTAAAGGCAGATAGTTTCCCAAACAGCTCAATATCATTCGCCTGCCCCCTTACCATCAACATTTATAAAGCAAGATATTTTCTATTGTGGAAGCGAGACGGCAAGCAAGTGTTAGTGTACACTGCACGCAGCGGCATCTCGCTTTCACAACGGAAAAATTCCTGCTCTAAGAGTTCATGTTAAGGGAGCTGGAGGCCCCTAGCTTGTATATATGTTGACACGACATCGACAGCTAATAACCTCAGTAGGTATAAGAAAATGTCCTGAAAACCCTGGACGGTCAACCTTGCTACTTTTCTTTTTGACTGACTAATTTCTACACCTCAGCCTATTTCCTTGTGGTAATTGGCTTATGTGGATACGAAGAAGAAGAAGAATTAGACCAAAAAATACATTTAGTTTCTCCTGACCTGCTAATGTTCTTTCAGTTGTTGTTATATAGTTCCAATGGAAAAATACATTATCTGTTCTCATTTGCTAAAATGAAGCTTAAAGTAAGTTTGATGTATAATTTTCCGTCAGTTTTAATTATTGAACAGTAAAGACTGGAAAGAAAGGGTAACGTTTGTACGTACCATGTCGAGACATGACGCACAATGAAAAAAAAGTAAACAGAACACAAAAAAAGGATAAAGGGGTGAGGTAAATATGCATCTCATCTGCATAAAAATTATTGTTTTATTATCATACCATTTTTCTAATAATATTTAAAGACAAGTCTTAAAATCTTGTAATAAATTCATAGCTAAGATCAAACGATCATGGTATACCATAATTTATTCTCAATACATTGCTCCAACATGCTTTGAATCATCAAATAGACTCATAATTATATCAGCCATGATCGTCCCTTTACGGGGCAAAGGGTTCCCTTCCCTTCCTCCATATCTTAACAAACTCATCAAAATTGTCTATTCAACGATAACAATACTTATGAGAGACTCGTAACACGATTTAAATTTTCAAAATACCGATACGCCACAGAGATACGAGACAGATTTAAGTCCCATTAATGTTCCAAGAATAAAGGTGTTCCGTGAGAACTGGGTTAATAGGACCCATCAGTGCACTGTACACAGAAATGATTTGATCAAGTGATCCATTTTAGAACTTTATTTTTTAAAACGTGGCCCCTCACTAGGAATTTCTCCTGTATTGTGAATTTATTTCACAAACATGAAGCACCACTCGAGAAAAACATTTGCCGATCGCACAAATTTTTGTCCCGTGTGGAAATCGATACCGCAACAAACGCAGCAGTCCAATTTCTTGGCTAATGTGCCAATTAGATCGTCGGCAGGAAAATGCAGGATATTATCAATAATAATTACTTTATTAATAACTTTGATGGTTGACGGCGGGTGAATGAACTTATACCCCAGTTCTAGACTGGGAGAATCATTGCATTTCGTTTGTCTGTTTGCAGAGTCAAAGCTCCATTGGAAAGGGATTTGGATTAGTTCTGATGTTTTATTAGATTAGTTGCTTGTGTATGAGTCTTCGCCTAGGGGATTATTTGTTTTAGAAAATGTTTTATGGCTTAGTTGAGTGGAATTTTCTTTTGTTATTGTTGTCCGACACTCGCATAGTAGGTATTTATCACCGTCAGGGGCTTGTAGCTACGTGGCTACCACACAGATTAGTCAATCCGTGAGGTTAAGCCGTGCTTACCGTGGTCAGCCATGTGATAGGTGACCGTTTTCACATGTCGAGATCCCTCCATGCTTCGGAAGGGACGTTAAGCCGTTGTCCCTGCGCCTGATGTCTCTCCGGTCGTGTCGGTCTACCGTCCCATCGGACTATGAGAGAGTGAGAGAATAGGGAGTGCACCTGTGTTTGCGCGCATACTTGTGAACTTTAATATCTTCTGCGTAGTTGATTAGTCTCAGCTGAGACAGAGCGCCTTCAGAAAATAGTTTACAAAACATAACGTTATTATACTAGTATAGATATCCAAATATTATATTTCAAAGTTGAAGTAAAGTTTTATTTGTGTGACGTACGTTTCTTTCTTATTAATATTTATATATATATATATATATATATATATATAATTAATTGCATCATAACAAGCGTGCATACGTATCACATAACAAATCAAAGCGCTACGCTAGTCGCGTTCTCTCTTATTGAAATGTTACTTTGCTAAGCGACATGCTACGAATACGTAGCAGCCGTAGCATTCCTGAGCTACGGCGTAGCTGCATATTTTAATTACGAACCGTTTTGGTATTTTTGCAATCTTCTTCATTTCTAAGCCATTGATAGTTCATCCTTTGACTTGACTTCTAATTGGTAAAGTAAAGTCGTATTTAATTAATACCAAATGTGCGAGCTGAAGTTGTAGATGGAGGAATACTTCGATGCATAATTTTTTGATGTTTATTTTTTTTATTTGTATATAGGTATTATTAGTTTAGTTTAGCTAGTAGGTATAAGAGAATGTATAATATATAATTATATAAATTGATAACGTTTGTAGATAAATAAATTATTAGGTTGTAGATTCGGTTTCACCGCTACACTAATTATTTGTCCGACCAACTGATACATAACAAGTTTGTATACAAGAAGTTTGTGTTATCACGCGGTGTTTGCCTGTAACTGGTTATGCATTTAGCTTGTAAGTTGTACCATGATACTTCTTTTTCTTCGTACGCTAATGAGCTATGTCTATAGAAACAGATCATGCTCACGCCGTAGTGTAGAGATTGGTCAGTCAAAGATGGTAGCGAGATTGACCGCCCAGGGTGACGGACGTACTTAGGTATTATCACATTTTGAGACACTCTACTTGCACGTCACCATGTACCAGTTGTTTCTATAGTGCTAGGAAGTGTTTTACTTATATAATATTAAGTCTATATTATACTAACAAAACATGTTACTATATTTATATTTGTTAGTTTGTAAGGTATTTATCAATGGGCCATAGATGCCTGAAAATAAAGGTTTTATTATTATTATTATTTCATTGTTTTAACGTGGTAAACGTGGTTTAAGTAGATGTTACTTGTCAATGATGATCAATATAACAAAACTGATAGCCGAGTGGTATACCCGTAGGACTGCCAAGTCAAAGGTCGCAAGTTCAAATACCGGTACGCACCAATGTCTTCTCGAATTTATGGGCGTATTATAAATTATTTATCAGTAGTCAAGGAAAAAATTGTAAGGAAACCGGCACACCTGAGTTTAAACTCTGACACCAGGTTTTTCATCAACCATATGATAAGACAGAAAGAATGTAATAAATGGCTGCAATCCATAAATAAATAAAGAAGTAAGCGCACGCCCTATGTGTAATGTCTTGTATTAAAAGTCCCATTTTAAATTGTTATCAGTTGGGGTGCCTGATATTGTCATAGTAACAATGCTGATCATATTAGCTTATTAGTACTTTCTTATTTTAATACTAAATACAATATAAGAATGACAATATAATATTGACGACCGGTTGGACTGCTGCGCAAGGGCTGCGGGTTCGATTCCCCCACGGGGCAAAAATTGTGCGAACCGCAGATGGTTGCCCCGAGTCTGGGTGTTTGTGTATGTCATATTTCATGTTTGTGAAACGCACCCACGATACAAGAGAAATTCCTAGTGTGGGGCGAAGCTTTGTCTTCAATTGCTTTAATTAACTTATTTACAAAACATTCAAATTAAATTACCTTATTCTACCTCCTGTCAGCATTATATCCCAATATAGTTTGTCCAGTCTAGGAGATCACTCTTGTGATAACACCAGCTCGCACATTTGGTATTAATTAATAAATATTTATCTTAACAGGGTGCTGTGTCAAATGATAAGAGAGATGTCAGCCGCGCCGCCGTTCTGCGTGCCCAACTACCACAAGATCTTTGAAGATACATCGGTAAGTGGTTCTCACCTTTATAGGATACGCACCATTTTATATTTGACAAGTTCTGGCCGAGTGGAATGACCGTTGGACTGCCATGTCAAAGGTTGTTCGTCAACCATACGATAGGAAGATGTGAAGATAAAATACGAGTGGTCATGATTGTACAATTCGGCGGGTTTCACAGCTGTCCGGGAGACCCTTACACTGTACAGGCCGTCCATACACGAGAGATCCGTACGGGTACGCCCGGGGCGCAGTGGACGTAGCGTTGTATGGATTCGTACCCGGTTAATAGCAATGCCCTATATATGACCCATATTAACATTTACCATCAACTCACAGGTCATACGCTTTAACCCGGTATGACCTATTTGCGAGAGCTGTGACCTAGCAAACTAGATCTGCAGTACGTAATCAAATGAAACTTTAGAACTGCCTCGGAAATTTATATTTATTATGGTAGAGGCCAAAGGAAATACATGTATGTGTTCGGATTTTTATATTTTGAAATAAGTTTGAATATAAAATATGTTGAATTTAAATGGAACCTATTGAGATAATGTGTGACTTGAAAGATGTGAGTTAAGTAATACAGATGTGCATGAAACTGTACGAAACTTGAAATAAGAGCTTCTTGTTAAGACCCTCATCTGTTTTGAGTAATGCATAATTAAACATAACGTCACGCCTGTATTCCCCGGGATAGGGAAGGGATAGGCAGAGGTGTACCTATAATAAACCCACATTTCGCCAGTTATGTTTTAAGACCCAATGTTATAAGGGGCGAGCCTATTGCCATCAACCGGACACAAATCCAGTATCTGTGCTGCTACTGAGAATTACCAAATGGAATCTCCCAATAAAACATTGCCTGACCTGAGATTCGAACCCAGAACCTCGCGCTCAGCAGACACGCATAGCAACCACTAGACCAACGAGGCAGTAAATGGATGTGGATGATGGAGTCTTCATTAAAATGCTGAATTAGAGTAAAGTATCGAGGCTAATGCTCTAAGCAGTCGGTTGCGGTTTCAGAAGTTTCGACGACCTGTTAGTCGCAGTGGCTAAGCGATTGGACGTCTGCACTTGGTTGCGGGTTCGATTCCCGCGCGGGACTAAAATTTGTGCGATCCGCAAGTGTTTTTTTCGATTCTGGGTGTTTGTGTATGTGATATTTCTTGTTGTAAAACGCACTCACGATACAGGAGAAATCCATGGTGTAGGGAGATGAATAAATAATCAGTAACATGAGGTTCGAATAGGTATGGTGTAACGTATCATTCGTAACGTTCTCTTCTATGATATATATCCTACGCATTCTCGGACATAGGGTGTTGACTGCCGGCATCCCAACTATTGGACCGTCGTCAATCAACGTAATTGATTAGACGAAGATTGAAGATCAGTTGGCACCTTATCCGAACAAATCACTGAACGAATAAATACTAGAATTAAAGAAACTGCAAAGAAAGAGTTATATTAGTAGATCTTTGAAAATTTTATAAATCCGTTTGAAATCAAATGTTTCACTGGCCAGTACCTAGTCGGTGCTCTATTGTTTATTTAACTTTTTGAATTCAAATTCCGAACATTCTTTATTCGACTTTAAAAAAATCCAAACGTGTTTATTGTTTAAGTTTCTTTATTCTAAATTTATTTTAGGGATGTTATTGAGAATCAAATATATTTTCTCTCTTACTGTAACATAATACACTCGATACTCTCCGCTACAAATAACAAAATTTTAATTAACGAACGAATGTACACTTAAACATACATTCCTATATATTTGATACAGTAATTTAAATACTAATCTCTCATTCCTGAGCTTGTTTCAAATTAGATTGAAAGCAAACAATTAATATTATAAGTACCTATTATGTACGGTCATTGTGAAATATATAAAAATTTACAATATTTACAATGTACGTTATCAACAAGCTTAAATTTTTTCTTATTATCTGCCTATTTTCAATGTCATTACCAACCCCTTCTGGGACACGTCAGGTAACTTCTACAAGCTCGATCGTATAAAATATCTACCAAACAAATCAAAAATTCCAATCGTAGTTACCCGAATTTAGAACAGATATAAACGTACTGGTTTTCCAGGAATTATAATACTTCAGATAAGTCCGTAGTCCCATGTGTCCATCCCTGCCAATAAGGATTTATTACTGTGATTTAAGTTTGAGACTGGCAACCCCAGCCTGCATCTTTTACATTATCGGTTAAACAGGTTATCGGAAACTCTACGGGTTTCATTCCAGCGCAGAAATTCATCTGTGCTATTTATTAATAATATTGATTGAATCGAAATGCAAAGTTATAATATTAATTGTTTCACGGTCTCGTTGTTCGATAGGCGTGACTGGTGAGCATGAGGTACTGGGTTCGAATCCCGGGTTGGGCAAAGTGTTATTGGGGTTTTCGATTCGATAATTCTCAGTAGCAACACGGAGTCGGAATTTGGGCCTGGTTAATGGCGATAGGGTCGCCTCTGTTACGTTGGGACCTATAAAATACTTGGTGTAATGTGGGTGAACTGTACACCTCTGCCTACCCCTTCGAGGAATACTGGCGTGAAGTTATGTTATGACGTTCTAAGCGTAATAATAAAAATAATATCGGAATATTGTGTTGTTTCAATATTTTTTGTTGCAGTATACCTTGTTAGCGGCTCATTATCGGGTTTCAGTAAAATAATTAAAACAAAGCACTGCGCTATCTGAAATACTGATTCATTGCTGCGTCAATACGTTATCTGTGCGGTTTTTATCGCCGCCATACTTAGCCTGCAGCTTCGTTCGCGTTCATTTAGATTTGAATTTAGTTAGGATTTTTAAAAAGAAATTATTTAATGACACAATTAAAATCATGATTCAAAAGACATGTAGCGCAATCTAGGGTCCTACAGTAATTGTTATAGTCGAATGTTAATGTTATTTCTCTCGGCAACAGTCCTTTTTTATGGATAGAAGGTATATCCTTTTTTATACCCCTGACAGCATGCAAAATATCATTACGATCGGTTCAGTAGTTTAGACGTGAATAGGTAACAAACAAACTTACTTACGAATTTATTTTAAAAGTTCATCATCCACAGCCTTTAATATCCCACTACTGGTTATAAGCCTCCCTCAAAGAAAGCCATCTATAATGATTTTACCATTACATAATATTTATGTTTACGAACCCAAGGTTTATTGTAAAGCCTATAAAGTATATGACGTGTTGATACTGTATGACTGGCTTACTCTGAACATAATTTACAATTATACTAGTAATTTACGCTGGGTTAGGTTAGGTAATCTGTATGTCAGGCTTGCCGCAATTAACTTGGGACATAATCAGTGGCCTGTGTCCTTTGTACAGTGCCTATATGTAATAAGTTGATATTAGTAGACTTAAAAGTTCAATGATTTTCTTTGAATTTATGTAATAAGTTTTCATAAACTTGACTTCCCGTACAGAAAAATTGTGAGACCGCAGGAGTCTGGGTGTTTGTGTATGTGTATTACATTTTTGGAACGCACCCACGACACAGGGAGCTTCTTAGTGTATGACGACGTTTTATTTTAAACAAAACAAAAAGGTCACCCCAGTCTAAAAAAACGGTAGGCAACAAATGTGTGTAAAATTTGAAATTCGTTTGTTGAATATTTTGTCATAAATGACAAAATAGTGTCCGAACTTCGAATTTTCGTTTTGAGAAGCCTCCTGATTAAATGTTGGTTACGTGTTTAAAATACGCCTTTAGAGAAATATGTTTTACCTTTTTAACATTTATTTATTAATTGGCATAATTCCGGATACGAATATGGACACGCTTCCAAGAATTTTCGGCAACGTTTGTAGATGACGCTAGACTTAAATTCCTTTCATCTCACTAGCCTTTTGCAATCCACTGTTCGACGTTCGACACAAGGCCCGTTCTCCCGTTTTGCCACCCAGTCACTCCCAGTTACCTGAAATAGTAGTGCGGCCGGGAACTGGGGGCCGTTTTTTTAGCTACTCTTCATGGGGGGTTTTGCTCATAGTCACCATGCTGGGCAAGCGGGTTGGCAACCGCAATATGTTGAACGATACCAACACAGGGGAACGCTGCTGCAAATCCCCCCGGAAATATCCCTTATTCGCCTCTTACTACCCCCCCGGGAGGAAAGGGGCTGGTCTATTCTAGGCCGGAAACCACACGGCATCATCAATTCTTTATGTAAAATAATTTAATATCCACATTTCTAATTATTTGAATGGTTAGAAGTTACATACTGTCGTAACTTTATTTAATTACTTTGTATTTGCCAATTAATTAAAGTTACAATTTAATTACCACGTCAAAGGGATGTTCCCTTTTATGTAATTGAAACAATAGAAGCACGATAGATCGTACAGTTCATTGTTTATCGCCGTTACCATGACGTCCGATAATAATGTCAAAGACAGGGCCTGTTACCAGAAAATAGTCATATTTAACAGGCCCTGTTATTTCATTTGTAGACATTTCCACACTTCATACTTATAAATAGAAACAATGTCGGAAAACTGCAAGAATGGCAACGTCAGGTACCCTGTTTTATGACATACCAATCAATGTTCGACAGGCCTTTCTACAGATCCTGAGAACTAAAATTACGTATATAATGGTATCAATTTAAACCGACTCAGTAGAAGAGGATTGTCATAGTTTATAATGTATGCCTATCAAAACTCCAGTGAGATATATAGGACTAAATAACATAGCGGTAGAATATTACAATTAAATATTTAAAATTGTAATGTTAAATTGATAAAAATTATGTAAAAAGACAAAACAAATATCAAGATTTATTTACGAAAAAGGAATTGTGCTTAACATGGGTAAAATGCTACAGGAAACGTTATACTTCTAAAACAATGTACCTAATTGTATTGCTAGCAACCCTAACCACTTGACTGTCAAATTAGTGGTTTTCCGTTAATTCCCTAAATACGTTTTCTTCAACTTTAGTCAAAGTAATGGGAAACTGATGATATCTTTTACGAAAGCAATCGTTATCAGGTTCTCGGAAATTAGATTTCAAAATAAAAAAGTATTAACGATATATTTACCTAATGTTCGTTGGAAAATTTACCTAAATGTTTGTTGTGACTGGTGGCTGCTAACTCACACTACTAATTGGGATAAAACCTCAGGGAGTAGGAATGACTGAAAATCAGCTGTGACGGGTCATGCTTGTCCCGGAATAGCATTCGCTGAGCCATTTTCTTTTGTTACTGTATAATTTTTTCTTATTCTGTAAATCTGTATTTTAATTTTGTCTTACGTAGTAGCAATAAATGCCTTTATTATTATATAGTTATTATGAATTACCGTATATTAACTCCAGTTATTGCGATCTAGAGTTAAAATAATCGCATTTTAGTGTTACGTAGTAGCTGCGTACTAATACTTAAACGATAGAATATTTGTATTGCTTTGGAAGCTCTGTGAGTATGCTATGATTCGTGAACTTCTACGAAGACAGCTCTTAGTTCTCTTAGCTCTTAATTTCCTATTCCGTCTACTAGGTACCAAAAAAAGACAACCTATTATCTATTAACCTGAGAACAAAACACAACTTTACACAGTCTACACCCGGGTCTTGTAGACCAAAGTTTCCAAGCGAATGTCGGTAACATAGTACTAATAATAGAAATATCGAAGTATCATACCTATCTACAGTCGTGATCCTGGAATCGACTGAACTAGGACGCGTGAAGCAGGTCAGGCTTCAAGTGTACTTCAAGTGTGTGTTACGCGTAAGAACATCTATTGCGAATAACAAAGGTCTTTCCTTACGTAAGTTGATTGATATAGGATGTTCAACTGTTATTGAATGTTACGAATCCTTTAAGATATAGTTTAGGTACTGAGAAATTTAATTTTGTTTTTTAGTGCTATGTAATCTTGTTTAAAATTGGAACAAGCTAGGTAGATACCGTACCTATAAATTAAGCTTTAATTGTTTTATTAATTTTGAGAGTTTTCGTTATCACTTAGCGATAAAACCTTGAGTCAATGTTATTATATTTAAAGCATTCTTTCGTCTTATTTTTGCAGAATATTTAGTTAGAATTTTAACAGTAAAATATTTAATGAATCACGAATTAAAACCAGTACTTACCTAATACAATTTAATCAATTCTATGCTTTTAATTCGTATCAACAATTTTGAATCATTGGTTAAATAAAACACCTAGCTTTTATTTAGAAGACATTGTTTTAAATCTCGTCATTTTGCGATTTGGAAATCATAGTCATTATTAAATTTGATTAACATACAGGCGTTGAAATTCAACTTGCCCACCTACCACATCCCTTCTATTTGTTCCGTGAAATTACGTAAATTAAATTCCAAATAACCTCCATAAAAGCACATACCGACAAATTATTGATAGGTACTACATTGTACATGCGAATTACCACAAAACTTTCAATTCTAGATATACTCTACTGTAATTTCCCCAACGTATAAACTGTGGGAGTACAACTGGCCATATAAAATAACAAGTTAATAAGTGGGACAGTTGAGTATAACCCGGCCGCAGCCACGCTGGTAACAAGCTGGGAGATGGGTCAGTTACATATATAGTAACTGTTTGCCAGCCACTGGTCATACAGGTGTATCGCGAGGTTAATTTAATGAAATAGCAGTAGCTGATGTTTATGTAGTTAGAGCTGCAGTTTTGTTTGTAACTGTTTGTATACCGCTAGGCAAAATAGCAATGAAAATAGTAACGTTAGTAGGATTTTACGACTAAATTACCTACCTGCTCGAGTAGTGTGGGATCAGAAAGTTGTAACATGACTGTCGTTTCGCGGATTTTATAATTGCCTGACAAAGTAACTTTGTACCTTTGTCCTTTTATCCTTTTTGAACCATGTTTCTAGTAAGGAACTGATATTTATGGCATTTGGAATGCAAGTATTTTAAATCGTGGGAAAGGTTTAGACTAGTTATTAATCTGGAAAAACTGTGGAAAACCTTTTTCGTTCGTTTTTATTAATTGAACCATCTGTTAGAGTTAGATCTTTAAAGCACAATTAGGTACAGACTTTTCTCACAAAATAAGTCGAATTCGGTGCAACGGAGATAAGTCAAATTCGGTACTACACGGTAGCCACGTAACTACCGCGCAGATCAGTCGATCTGCGAGGCGGTCAGGCTTGTGAGAGGTGACCGTTTTCACACATCGAAACTCCGTGCTTCAGAAGGCACGTTAAGCCTATGGTCCTGCGCCTGATCTTCCTTGCATTTTTCCGTGCTAAGATTGAGCTTAAGATAAGTTTGAGTGCACTGCCTAGAATGAAATAATTATTTGTTTCACAGGTCCCCATAGAAGCGGCTCATCTTTACGACGCAGTGACGCTGTGGGCACGAGCAGCGACTGCAGCTATGCGCTCCGGCCTCCCGCCTACAGATGGCGCCACCCTCATGAAACTATTGCGTCCCACTACATACAGATCTGTTCAGGGATTTGATGTGAGTTCGTTTTGTTTGATAACTAATGTTTGTGGCTTTTCAGTGACACGTAGATGAGATAAAAATAGTGGGTAATGCGCTTTTTAATAAGGGTAAACAGTAACGCAGAGAATTAGATAACGTAAAAATAATAAGACCTTTCAGGGTTAAATAAAATACTAAGATTGTAGTCTACACGTGACTATGAATTCTGTAAAGGATTGGAAATCATATATAAACAGAGTTTATACAGAGTTAAATTCTAACAAAAAGTATTTTACTTCAAAAACTTATATAGTAGATGTAACGTTAAGCTATTTCCAACTTACTTGAGCTGAAAAACGATAGTGACGTAGGCCAATGTTTGAAACTTAAACCCGACTTATAAATTGGCTCTTAGAACGGCCATCTTGCCTTTCAGTTTCAGTATCGTTTTTCTTACAATTCTAAAAGAAAAACTTGTTATAAATGTTGTTGAGCAACTATACATGCAATAATGCGTAGCCTTTTCTACTTACATTTGTATTTACTTGTTTTATTTCACTTCAGTTCAGACTTAAGAAAACAATAGAATGTTTGCCTGAAGAAATTGGTATTTGGGAGGTATGAATCGTGTTTAACCTTTTGAGCGCCACGTCTTTCATAGAAGACAAACGTTTCCGTGCTCTCTGCACTATAACTTTATTATAAGACAATATTTAATCGTAACATTTGTGTAATGTAATAACAAAACACTAATCGTAATAAATGTTACGATTAGATGTTGTCATTTAATATAATCGTAGCGTGGTGGGCACGAAAACTTTGTTTTCTATCTATGGCCGTGGCGATCAATGCGTTTCGTTGATGTATAGTATAACTTACACGAACAAGTCAATATAACTATTATGAAAGTCGTATGTTTGATTGCGTGTTAAATTATGGCAAGCTCCCATGTGACGATTTTAGATGTGCTTTCTGTAATTTCATTATTATTCTAAGACAGTAAATCATTAATTAATTTTAAATGGATCATACACTGTTCACACACATGTGTGTGCAATACCACTCCTCCACCTCTATCTCGCACGAAATACATTTTCACAATTCAATGTCTGTGTAGTGTGTAGTCGATCCTGTCTGTGGATCGTGATCAGCATCAAGGTAACCATCTGGAGCTGATTTGCCTCCACTGGTTTCTCTGCAACGCGTCTTCTACGATGGTATAGAGCCACAATTTTAAAAGCAATTTCCGAGGGGTCTTTTATCAGAAAATCCTATATCATTCGTGTACACTCCAAAATTTAATTCAAAGCTCTCGTTTGAAAGTCGCATGTGTAATGACCTTTATATTGGTACCGAGAATACAACGGTAGTATATGTATACCAAATATTCAGAGCAGTATTTACAGCTTTTATACTTACGAATCTAAAAGAAAATATAGACGAGAAACTGAATAAGTATATTAAGTCTGTAAAGAGCTTAGAACTGAGATACCGAAAAAACGTGGAGTGCGCGTGTAACGTCTTATCAAATACTTTATCGTTAAGTATTTCAAGGTGATTTGTACATCGGTGCTCCAACCAACTGAGCATGACATGGCATGGCTGTAGACGGATAATGAATATTGGAAAGAACTACTCTGTAACCCCCTTTAAGGATACAGGTGTGATGTCTAGGTAGGTATAATTATGTATGTACGACCCGATCGGCGCAGTGGCTAAGCGATTGGATTGCTGTGCTAAGGGTAACGGGTTCCATTTCCGCACAGGACAAAAAGTTCTGCGATCTGCAGTTGTTAGTCCCGAGTCTGGGTGTTTGTGTATGTGATATTTTATGTTTGTGAAACGCGCCCACTATACAAGAGAAAGTCCTAGTATAGGGCGACGCTTTTTTTTTTGAAGAGAAAAAAAATATTTTATATTAGAGAAAAGAGAAAAAATATTTTTGATTTAGGAAAAACTGACATAAACATATGCATATATTGTATAAGGGTGTAAATGTACCATGAATTTTGACAACGGTAACGAAAAGCTTAGTGGCGGTTTAGAAGAGTTGATTGCCAGACTTTAAAGTCTTCATCTTTTGTAATGCGCTTTTAATTTAAGTCTTACTTTACGTAATTTAGATCTTACAAGAGTTTATTCCACATCGAAGGCTTAGTTACGCAATCCTGCAACAGGGACTCAGAGTTTAAGGCCATCTTAATATATTTCTCTCGAGCAGATGACTAATTATGAAATGAGCCTTTTATACCTATTTCATGAATAAAAACTTAATGCCGGTTTGTATAAAGCGTATATTTTTTACTTGTAAGTTGTGTAGGTACCTCCAGACTCCAAGTTATCTTTAGCTTATGCTCAAAGATAACTAAGGTTATAATTGCAAATTAAAAGTACCTAACAAAATTGAATGGTCGTAGTAGCCCCAAGGTATTTTTACCATTATGCCAAAAACGTTTGAAATATTAAAAAACTTGTTGAACCCAAAGTGATGCAGCATGTATTCCTTTGACATACCTACTTAAAAAACAAGGCCCTTGCCGTGAACTCACTTTCCGTTGTAAAAGCGAGACGCCGCTACGTGCAGTGTATTATGGCGTCCCGTTTTCTTAACTAAAAAGTTCTGCTATAAGAGTTCATGGTAAGGTTTTAAAGATTCAAACCTGGGAAAGGCTGCGGTAAAGATAATCTGATCTTAGAGTTTCACAGCAGCTAAATGTAACTTTGCGAACACTCTCTATGTGTCTCATCATTATTCGCCATACATCATCATTATCACCATTAGCCCTTTGCAGTCCACTGCTGGACATAGGCCTCTCCCAATGTACGCCACAGAGCCAGGTCTGCTGCTTTATGCATCCAGCTCTGTGTCTACTGCTTGGTAATTAATGCATTGATAGCCGAGTGGTATGACCGTTGGACTGCCAAGTCAAAGGTCGCAAGTTCAGAACCCGGCACGCACCAATGTCTTTTCGAATTCGTGTGCGTACTATAAATTAGTTATCAGTTGCTAAAAACGGTAAAGGAAAACATCGTGAGGAAACCGGCACACCTGAGATATTTTTCAACGGTGTGTAAAGCCATGTCAGAGGCCTACAGGCGGTTTAAACTCTGACACCAGGTTGTTAATCAACCATACGATAAGAAGAAGTAATTAATTAGTAATTAATGTGTTAAGAATCATATTCTTTCATCAGGTGAACATGGACAGCGCAGGAGACGCCGAGGGTAACTTTACGGTCATCGGTCTGGTGGCTGACTCCAGTGTGCCAGGAGGGTGGAGTGCGAAACCTGTGGCCACCTTCCGATATGTCAACTCCTCAGATTTAATGCCGGTAAGTCCCTTATACAATTCTACATCACTGGCCTCTGCTTCTATAACAGAATAAACGACCTGATTAGCGCAGTGGCTAAGCAGATTTAATCATCACCATTCATAGATATTATTTGCTTTGTATTATTTGTACCCTTTTATTACGAAAATTAATTACTGATTAAAAGGCGATCAAAATTTATTAGGAAAGTATATACCAATTATCTTCTTGAATACATAACCGTCATCTTGTTCAAATGATATAATAAAGATATCGCATGTCTTAAACTCAGATTATTGAGGATCCTCCGTGGTAATTGTTGGGTATTCCGATCGATTTCTAAATCACTTTAGCGAACTTCTGAAGTTATTTGAGTAATTAAGAAGTTTACCGATAGTATACTGAACAGAATACTGAAGTAACCCTACCTCTATTCGAGCCTTCTGCTAGTAAAGCTGTGAATGGGATTATAAAATTGTACCGAATGCGCTACTAAACTGGTAGCATAGCATTTATTTTTAACGCCTCGTAAATAAGGTTTCTAGTGTGCCTACTTAGATTAACAACTGAATCCGTTAACATTTTACATAGATACCTAAAGGGCGACCAATTTTATACTTTAGTTAAAAATGTATCATACAATTAATAGTATATTTTCTCATCAACTAGCTTTGTTACATTTCACTAATCATATACCTAGGTGCTTAGATATCGTCATCATCAGCCTCTCTTAGTCCACTGCTAGACATAGGCCTCTCCTATGGCACGCCACTGAGTTCGATATTCAAGTTTCAACCCCTGCCAGCCATTTTCCGTATATCGTCGAGCCACCTTGCTGGTGTTTAGATATGATAGTAATATATAAATTAAGGTGTATTGAAAACATTAAACTATTTTTCACAAAGTGTTAATATCAAATCAAATTTTTTATTTGCAAAACATTGGTAGGTACATAAAGGATCTTTAATTTATAAATAGGTCACTATAATAATATGGGTGGCTATTTCAGGATTCAATACTCCTCTACACTTCCGTGATACTACGGTTTTCATGGAAACCAATATGTGTTAATATTGGCAATACCTATTTTGAACTAAAGCGTGTCAGGAACACGGTTTAATTCCACATGACTGCGTTTTATGAGTTTTCCTCAATTCACTCGAGCGATATTTCATATTGACAGCAAATAACCTCCGTGGTCCAGTTCAGTTTATGCTTGTGTAATAATACGTCTTATGATGTTAAATTTTAAATAAGCTAAAGGAATAATTGATAAGGAAAACACGTTAAAACTACAACACGGGAATTAATTTGTGTGTAAAGTTAAATGTAAAGCTATGGATTTATACCTGAAATAAACTGATATTTCATTTTATTTATGTAACGCGAACACAATTTTTTTCAGACTTCACAAGAAGTCTGCTTGTGACAACGGTCGATGCAACTCGGTCGAAACGTCAAGCAAAAATTAAAAAAAATGTGTTCGCCTTAATTCCCGTGTTGTTGTTTGAATTATCATGCAACGCAATAGTTTAAAAATTGGTAAGGAAAACTCGTCTAATGTTGTAAGTAAAAGAGGCGGAGTAATCAGTACAGTTTTTCTTCAAACACAACAACACTCACAAACTTTGCTAATATTAGTGTGATAACAACTCATCAGCGTATTGCAGGCTACTGCTAGACATAATGCTAAATTAATGAATACTTACTAAGTAATTTTAAACCAATCTAGTTCCATAAAATCAATAATATTACTGAGAATAGAACATATTTGAAGCAAGAAGTACCCCTAGTTTTTGTAGCAAACAAAACTAGGGCAAGCATAACACTTCTTCATAAAATCCTGACTGGTACAAAATATATGTATCTACGTCAAAATATAGGTGTATATCGTCCTTGTCATTTAAATGTCAACTTAATTACAAGAAATACGGTCCTGACATTTGAGTAAATAGGTGTATAGACACGAACAAAGACCTCGGTGCTTTTATTTTATATGGTTATATTAATAATATTGTAAGACCTACAAAAAATTCAAGAGTTAGGTTAGACCAGGCCCGCTCAAAATTTTGACAATAAATCGACGAAAATGTTTTGAGCTCTAGTTACGATTTTTTAAATCATGAGTTTATTTTATTTTAATGAATTTTTTTTTCTTTACTTTGAACATTTGTCAATACACTAAATTTTTTTCTGGTTTGTAATATGTACTAGTGGTGCCGTGTGGTATCCGGCCTAGAATTGACCACCCCCTTTCCTCCCGTGGGTGTCGTAAGAGGCGACTAAGGGAAAATTCAGAAGATGGGCAGCAGCGTCTTCTGTGACTTCACCACCAATACTGCGATCCCCAAGCCGCTTGCCAAGCGTGGGGATTATGGCAACCCCCCCCCCCCCCCCGCTTAAACGGGGAGGCCTATGTTCAACAGTGGACGTCTTTGGCTGATGATGATGATGATGATGAATATGTACTAGTACGCCTAACTGTACGACAAACAATTAAGCGTTATACGCTGTCCTACGGACAGCCTACGGTTAGGTAGCGCCTTAAGCTAGTGTACATTTTATACTTCTTTTTCTCCTTAGGCCCTAGACAAGTGGCAAAACGCTTGACGAATTTAAATTGAATAGAATGAAAAATATATGGGATTAGCATATTTCATGTCATAGATTACATACCTGAAACATTATGTCATGCCCAGTGATGTGTCAAAAATACACATCACTGATCATGCCCGTATATTTATCATTCTATTCGATTTCTATTCGTCAAGCGTTTACTACTCACCCACTTTTTTCTTTTGCCTAATTCTGATCCTCGTAAGTATAAATGAACGTAAACAAAGGTTAAAATATTATTTCTCCCATGAATCGGTACAAGAATACTAAAATCGCACAAATGTATACCGATGATGTTATTCCTGGCACGTGAGCATGATTGATGTTGCTTATGCGGAAATCCTGCCACGATTCATGTAAAAACAAAATAATGAAAGCGAAACAGCTCCATAATGACCTTGGAAATATTCTGTCTTCATACTTTAGAATATTGAGAACAGTTTCGACTCTTCTTCTTATCGTACGATTGATAAACAACCTGGTGTCTGGCTGCCGGAGTTTGAACTTGCGACCTTTGACTTGACAGTCCAACGGTCATACCACGCGGCTATCAGTGCTTGTGACAGTTGTAAAAAAACTGTATTATTACTTGTCTATCATAGGAGCTGGTAGGGGCCGACATGATCGACTGGATTGGTGGAAGTCCGCCGATCGCAGAACCAGCGTGCGGCTTCGATGGAATCAAGTGCTCTCTCCCCCACGATCCTGGAGTACTATCAGCAGCAGCGGCAGTCGCTGCAGCCGCTATCCTGGCTGCAGCACTCCTAGTGCGCCACTACAGATACGAGCAGAAACTGGCGTCTGTGCTCTGGAGGATCGAAGCCAAAGACTTGACCTTTATATCGGCGTACAATGCACAGAGCACCGACAAGGTAGTGTGTGATGTGAGTTTGCTTGGTTTACCTAATAAAATAAGCGTTCTTTCATATTCGACAAAGCCTCTAAGATATTAACAAGTCTTCTTTGTAAGATTTAGCATTTTGTCGTGGTCAATCTGTACTTCATGCAGATGTTACTCGTACGTGCGGTAAGCAGAGTTTGCGTTTTGCTCTACAACTTTTTTGATGGTGTTTTGCTCTACCTTATATTGGGACATTTTTTTTTTTAATAAAATTACTGACCTTATTGGTTTTCACCAAAAATTTTACGTTCCACTTATAGTGGGTTTCGGTAGAAGGCGAAGTAAAATAAAACCTGTAGTAAATCACATTTAAATGAAAAAAATGGGTCAGGTTACAGGCCAGCCGATAAGCAGAATTGGTAAGCAATCAAAGAATGTTTATTACTGGAGAATTAATAAATGGTCTTTGATTTCTTAGAAGTTGGCTTCAAAATCGATATGAACTACCTAATTCATAAATCGTTTTCGCAATGTTATAGATGATCGTCTATTTGTAGCTGTCCTGTTATAAAGTCACGATATACATACATAAAAGAAACGAGACTTTATGTCTGCTGTTAATAAAATATTATCAAGACTAGGTTTCTTCACAATATTAATAAAGTAAAGTCATTCATTTGCTAGAAACATGGTAAGAAACATGTTACGATAATATACATTGATCATTACATTGTTATTTTTCAAACCTCATTCTTCTCTAGGCCTCTTTATAATGTCAAGGGATCGGGTGACCAATAACCGTGTTCACTCTAAATCTGTGTTGTCTGTGAATTTAGTATAATTTATTTTTGTTAGAACAATGTTATTGTTGTAAACATAATTTAAAGTTTGCACGGAACCCTCGATGCGCGAGTCCCACTCGCACTTGACCCGGTTTTTTGTTGGACAAAAAACCGGGTCAAGTGCGAGTGGGACATTGTTGTACATTAGGGAGTAAGGTTACATTTTGTAAAAATATCATTTATAGGCTTCAAATTAAGTACCAACAACCCGATTTTGTCGACCCGATTGGCGCAGTGGCTAAGCGATTGGACTGCTGCGCTAAAGGTTGCGGGTTCGATTCCCGCACGGGACAAAAAATTGTGCGATCCACAGATATTTGTCCCGAGTCTGGGTGTTTGTGTATTTGATATTACATGTTTGTGGAACGCACCCACGATACAGGAGAAATTCCTAGTGTGGGGAGACGTATTTTTATAAAAACAAAAAACAACTATTGAATTTTCTCGTTATTAAGTCTGACATTTTTGACTCTTAGATATTAGTGGGCACAAAAGCCTTTGTCAGTCTTTTTATATCTATTGAATCTTAGGTTGTCTGGAAGATATTCCTTTGATTGAGATAACTCCACAGCTCATTAACATAATATATTGGCAAAAATAGTAACCTTTAAGAGGCCTGTTTAAATAAAACTGTATTGCAAAGCTCCGGAATAATTCATTTGAACACTATATATAGATTTGATCAAAGGTCACCGTAGCTACGTATAAATGTGTGAAGGTCCGAACTACTGCATTCGTCACAAGGGACTAAATTAAAGGCAATGTAATCAGTTCGGCCATTTATAAAGCAGTGCTAACGGACTTATCGTAATTACACTTCAGTGCGACTGTCAACAGGGGGCTTACCATGAACTTTCAAAATAATTGCCAAGTTCCGGGCAGTTTAACTTTGAAGGATAGCCTGACAGGTTTTCTATTTGTACCATGATCATTTCTATCAGAGCTGCAATGCATCGATTTCACATCTGCTGTATTGTCTCTGATCAGCAAAGTCTAATATCTTCATAATATAAACAAACGTTCGGAAATACTTATCCGCGACGTTACCGGTTTTACGGTTTAAAAAAATCGTATTAAAGTATTTGAATAACATTATTTATTACGATGATAATAATTAAAACAATATGTTTTATTACTAAACATCGCATTAGACATGATTAAGATGCTAGAAACCTTTTCAACACTTAAAACAGATAATTTAGACACTTGATAAAACGATTACTATTTTCGAACGATGACAAGTACGTCAGTTGGTATTGTTTAAGAAATGGAACTACCACAAATTGAGGTGTTTAAATAAGAAACATTATGTTGATTTGTTTCTTAGAATCATAAGATAGCAATAAAAATCACCAATCCATCATCTCGTTTATAGCGATTGTCATATTATGGCTATTAAGGGTATAAAACCTGAATAGTACATACACTATTCAATAATATAGCTGATAGAAGTATACCATTTAATAAATAATAATATTCTGGTCGTGTGGGGTAAAAATAAACACGTAGCATAATGTCACTAGATTTATTTTCGTAATCAACATCTTAATATAACAAATACTAAAGTTTTATTTAATGCCTCAAGATATATGTTTTCTTGATACCAAGCCCAACATTATAAACCACACTACAGCCATCACTACCCATACACCAGCCGATAGTTCTTCTGCCGATCCTCTACAGTAATAGTCACAATAAACGATCTAGTTAGAGCACTGCTATCGTCCAAGAAAATGACGATAGGTTGTTTTCAACTCGTTTAATTTATTTGGTTCAGATCGGTAGCTGATACGACCGTAGGCATGTCATGTACAAATTTCGTAGAAATCTTACAGCACAATGGACACCATGGCTTAGTCGAGTACTTGCTAATAATTTTAAGCAAAATACCTTTGATTATATATATGTCTAGATGGAGTGTCAAGACCCTGACAGCGTCGGTATTTTATAGCGCCAATTCCTCACAATTGGCGCCAAAAGCCAACAGTGTCAATTGTGTTGTCAATGGAGACGCTTGTTTTTCTATCATAAAATAACGTAATAAAAATGGCGATATGGGCTATTAAGGTGTGTAGAAATTACAGAGGCCGATTGAATATTAATAAATATGTATCCTATCACCCGTATGTTAAATAAATTATCATTAGTTTTTGAATAATGAATTATTGCAAACAATTGGAATATAAAAAAATAAAATTCGCCATTTTGCAAGTGTGGCAAGTTTGTGAAAACCAAATTTCCCACATTTACACATGAGACCGGTATGCTGGTAGGGCGATATTATTAATGTTATGGTAGATAATGGATCTTCAGTTTTCTACGAATCGAAGTGTATTGTAATACATTGAAATAAGCTTGATTTTTTTTTCGAATATTCCACCCATTTTGAATTTGAAGATGGCGGGCCTATTGACTCTTGCAAAATTCGACATGAGCGCCAGCATGTGTATACTTAATTACGTGCCTGCGCCGAGGAAATTTGAGGAGTTCCTTCGTCTGAAGTTAACCATGGGGATAGTGTTTAAATCATGGTGAACTTTAGAACGGGATATTATAGTTAAATGTGCATATAAAATGTTGAGTCACTACTGTTGACCGTTGATGATTTCCCTCGTCTGGAGGCAACCGTGAGGGTGGTGTTAAGATCATGGTGAATTTTAGGAAGAGCTATCATGGTTAAATGTGTGTACAAAATGTTGAGTCTGAACTGTTAACCATTGAGGAGTTCCTTCGTCTGAACCAACCCTGGGTTACAATTCGGTCACGCTTATCATGAAAATGTATTGTCTTTGGAACTGAACCAACGTGAAAAATTTTAGCTCCGTAAGAAAAAGAAAGTGCCATAGCCAATTGCTTGTAATAAAAAAAAACATTGTCTTCATAATATATAATTAGTACCAAACACAATAATGATGTACCTATTATATAAAAATAATTTTTATTTCGAGTTAAAAGATAGACTGTACCACGTTGGGCAATTTACCCCATTTTAGTTGTAATGTTTATCAACTGGTATCATTACGCACGCATTCATGCAAAAAAAAAAAACAATTGGCACGTTGTTTTTTGTTTCAATGTAGCGCCAGACTCCATCTAGATAATCTAAGCAAAATACATTAAATATTATTTACAAATCCACAACTATTGTCAAAAAGATTGTCAGTTTCAAACTGACATTATTTTCTCATTCCGTTTTACAGTAATTATAACTATGAAGTATGAACTTATGTTCGTATAAGATAATTTTTATAATAGAAATAATTATATACATATACACATTTAAATTCTACCTCCTTTAAAAACTATTTACAACTTAAATATAAAATTAAAATTAAAAAGCATCGAAGTATTACTTATGTTTCATTCTTAGATAAAGGAGGTTTTATTAACATGAAGATCTTCAAAATAAACGTAATATTATGTAATTTCATCGTTACACTTTTGTATAATATGCTAGTAGTACATATACATGAAAAAACATGTATTTTATTTAAAATTTACCAAAACAGGTTAATAAAAGTTAGTTTTTCACACCGGTTTAATCTGACAGCAAAGTAGTTCAATTTTCGATGTTTGTATGTCAAAAATTACTTCATGGTACGGATATTTGCAGGCCAACTACTGTCACGTGATCGCTCGCCGGCTTAGATCACGTGACCGCTGGCTCGCCTGTTGTTTTAAGTGATCATGGTACAAAATAACAGGACAGTTCATTTTTCGTCGAAAACAGTCCTGCTATAAGGGTTCATGGTAAGGCCCCAGAGCCTTGGTGAAATGTAGTTCACGTCTTGTTGATGTTCCTTTAGTAGCTCCTTTTTATAGACGGGGTATGTTGTGATCGGTATACATGTGGTATGTATTACGTCCAATAGAAAATGGATATTAATTTTGATTATCAAAATGCCTGGCATAACATTTGATTGAAATCTTCCGCGAATTAATAAAATAACGTAATATCTACTTATACTTAAACGAGTTATATCTAATTATGATATGTTGGTATCTGCAGAACGTGACCAACGTTCTGTATAAAATCGAATCTCTCAATTCATTTTATCTATTATAGCAATAAGTACCTAAATAGAATAACAAGATACCAGCTGCACGTCTCGTAAAATTGTAGATTCAATTTAACGTATTTATTGGGTTTCGGAACATAAGCTTTCAGATACGGATATTAAAATGGTATTCCCAAAGTTTTCAATTACTGCAACGGATGTGGAATGCCTGACGATTTCAGCGCACGTTCTCGATTCAATAGGTTTAACATCACACAAGTTAAAGAGAGGATTCAAGTAGAGGTACTCGTAACTTATTCGACAAAATCTTTTAAGGTATACTTATATTTAATGTACCTAAAACCCTCGCCTATCATATTTAATGCAAGATCAGAATTGTAGATTTTTTATACTAGATTGTACCTTAATATTGATGCTACATATTACGCTCCCGACATTCTACCAAACAAATTCCAAATACTTGTTTAACCCTTTAACCACCTAGGTTTATATTCGCATTAAATAAAAACATACTAGTGAAATCCGGTAAGTGACATAAAGTAAATATGTACAATTTTCTTTTGGTCTCAGGCGGAATATACACGACAATATTTTTCGAATCAATTCGACTTGAGCGGTTAAAGGGTTAATTTATAGGTTTTTGTGGAACCGATGAATAGCGATAGACTGCCCATCTATAACTTAAAGTGATTGTATTTATGTAAAAAATAAGTATATGAATGAAGCTTTCGTACTTATGTCTTGTTCCTTCCCCTAGACCTCAATGCAACACGACATGGAGACCCGTCGTGCTCACACCACTATAGGGATGTACAGAGGGAACATAGTGGCCATCAAGCGTCTGCAGAAGAAGAGCATTGACGTCACCAGAGCGATCAAGAAGGAACTTAAACAGGTAAGTGGTTGAGGCGTCTTCTAATGTGATTTATGTGAGTGCTTCTTATCGCTACTAAAACTAGTTAAATTGACAATTTGGAACCTTTGAACTTAATGATGCTAATTAAGTTAGCAGACTGTTAATTAGGAGGTATCGGAACGACATAAATGTTCAGGACTTTGCATAGTAAGAGTAAATATATATTATGATTTTGTATGCTATTTTCAGTCAGCATATTACGCTGACACGTACATTTTATTAACTAGCAATAAGTAGTACATATCAAGCTTTGTACTCGATCGGTTGACCTAACAAGAGTGTCATTAGCCCGAAACTATATCATTTTTATATCATTTTAGTCTAAAATTACAGTTAAGTAAATTCAATAAATCGTTATAACAAGTTAACTTATCTATCATTTCATTTCTTGATGTAAACCCTTACATCAAATTGGTCCTTCGAGCCGGATTTGAACCAGCGACCAATGAATATCTCATGGTGAAATAAGAACGTTATAACCACCTCTAGTCTAGTCCATATAGGATCAACGAACTCATCATTAGGAACAACTTTTATTATTACCAAAACAAAATAAAAATCGCTATAAAAACTCTACTATTCCATAAATTTATATCTATATTGACAAAATGTATGGAACAATTATTTCTTTTTTGCGATTTCAGGATTATTTCCGTCGTAAACGTTTACCTTGTATACTAGTCTTTTATCACCTAGGATACAAGGATCCGGGTACTAAAATTAGGATTCCTAGGTAGCTACTTCTACAATATAATATTATGTACTACGTGTAGTTGTGTATATTCCACAAAAGACATCTCAATTCTATGAAGTATACAATTATTCATATGAAATGATAATTCTTATGGAATTGTATAACATATACACATTCAAAACCATTCACGATTCAAATATAAATCAAATTGAAATAGAATAAGACCATTCAGAAATGAAAGCGGCGAGAAAACGGGCTGCGAATTAAGGTCAATAAAATACTCTTGAAGATTGTCGAATCAAGTAAAATGCGTCAACTCAATATGAATACGGATTGCTTATAACTTATTCACTAAATTCAGTATTTATTTTCGTCCTTTATGCTATGGGTTTTAAACCATGCGACTCCACGATCACTAAAAATATACCTAACTAGCTACGCCCCGCGGTGTACCCCGCTACATTTTTACGAGATTAAAAGCCTGTGTGTTAATCCAGGGTGTTGGCTACCTCGATACAATATTTCTCGAAATTGGTCCAGCCGGTGTGATTTGAAAATTTGCCTGACATATTAGTAAGAAACTCGTCCCATAATAGATCATCTTCTTAGCGTTAACTGGTGCGAATGATACTACCTGTAATTCATAGCAGTACCTCATGGACGTGGTGTAAAGATTAAAAAGCCCGGCGAGACCGTATCGGTACAGTAATAAAATAGCACTATTACAAAGCATTGATACTGCCTAAGAAAGTAATGTGTACACCTCTAGATACTTTTTCGTTTTTCTTTCTTTTATAAAAAAACGTCGCCCCACACTAGGAATTTCTCCGGTATCGTGGGTGCGTTTCACAAACATGAAATATCACATACACAAACACCCAGACTCGGGACAAACATCTGCGGATCGCACAAATTATTGTCCCGTGCGGGAATCGAACCCGCAACCCTAAGCGCAGCAGTCCAATTGCTTAGGCACTGCGCCAATCGGGTCGTCACTTTCTACTTATCTTTTAGGTTTATATTGAAATAAAAGCGGTTTCCTCGACAAATTATATCGATATATCGTACTTTTATGCGGGCATCTAAAGTTGAGCTGCGGTTCTCATTAATCAAAACACAAAAACGTAGGTAAATATATTTGGGCGGGTTAAGTAATGAATCACCAAATTCCATTCAATATGTAGTCTGTTAACTTTTTGTTTTTATTATGTTATAAAATCAAATGAATTCGAATATAATTGTTTGATAGATACTAATCAATAATATTGTTGAAGACCCAGTGTTTTTATAGTTTATAGTAGTTTATTTGCACAAAACGGCACGGAGTATGCTTCGAGAGAAGACAAAACATCGAAGACGCCGCCGGGGTGCCATGTCCAACGTAGACACTACGGCTTGTCTTATTTTCGTTATTAAATACCAAAAATATAACCTTTCACCCAGATAATACATTAATTACTGGTCCTTATAGCCAGGGGTACCAGTGGCTGGTACAAAACATGCCCAATGAGGTTTTAAATGTACTATCTATGTTATTTTAAGCTTACTTACTGGTAAGAAAAATATTGTAAAGTAATTTAAAATTGCAAACACAAAGTGTGCAAGCATGTCATTTCTCGTTCCATTACAAGCATCATTATTTATTATTTAGCATGATATTCTAGCTTCTTCTAATTCTTCAAGTTCAGTGGATAAATGTTTTATGGCAACGCATTACTGTTATATTTTACGGTAGAGACAGTTTATGGCGGTAATAAAACGTTATGTGAAGTACATAGCTGTCTCATACTGTCATAGAAAAGAAAGTAGGCGCGATAGTGATACAATAGGTTTTTTAGGTACAACAGGGTAGAAAAAAGCGTGAGTAGGTACACATTTTAGTCAAAACAAAGACTAGTGTAGAGTAATTCAAATCGACAAGCATGTATAGAGTAAAATATGCTTTTAAAACGTTGAATTACTGAATTCAACGTTTTAAATTCATCTTTTACTCCATACATGCTTTTCCAAGATCGAAACGGAATATTGAATCCGTTCCGTTCTTGTTAAAGCGAATAACTTTATGTTATTTTGTTTTACTATTCCATTTCTTAAACAAAACATTATTCGAATATCCGATCTACAAATAAACAAACAATATTTACACTTATTTCTCAATAACTAAACTATGCACGAAGCATTGGCAGGCCGCCCACCAGGTGGACCAACGATATCGTCAGAGTTGCGGGTAACCGGTGGTTGCAAATGGCAAGTTGTCGTTTATTGTGGGACTCTAAGGGGGAGGCCTTTGTTCAACAGAGGACGTCTTCTAGATGATGCTGATGAAACTAAGCACATCTCGTAACGGTTTAATTAATAACAAGTCCTCCACAGATTCGGGAGCTTCGACACGAAAACCTGACAGCCTTAGTTGGCGTCTGCGTTGAAAGTGGATCAGCCTGTATCATCTCTGCATACTGCTCCCGGGGTTCCCTGGCCAGGGTCCTGGCCGACCGAGACCTGCATCTGGACGATATGTTCGTGGCCAGCCTAGTCGCGGACCTGCTCCGCGGACTGACGTACCTCCATGACTCGGCGTTGATCTCCCACGGGAACTTGACTTCGAGCAACTGTTTAGTGGACAGCCGTTGGGTGTTGCAGATTGCTGATTATGGTCTTCATAACTTGAAATGTAAGTGTTATAATTTCTTCACAGGATAATTTTGTTTAGTATTAAGATTATATTTACAAATGGTTGCCTATAATACCACCACGGCCACATTTCGTGCCGGTGAGTGTAGTTAGGTATGTAAATATCTTCCTAATTTTATAACATAAACAATTGTTGTCGTTAAGATTTGGGGTTCGAAGAATACGTTTCGTAACTTATTTACGTATAAATGATTTATTTCTGTAAATAAGTTTTCACAAACACTTTTACACGTCAGTTTTCAATCAACAAGTAACTAGATGGCGTCGGCATTTCCTAACTGACTACCTCTGAGAAGAAATGCCGAAAGAAACTCAGGGGTCAATGTCTCTTTTAAAGTTCAGACAAACGTAAGTGTGATTGAGAACAATGTAGGTCGTCCGAGATGGTTTTTTACTAAGAAAAAAATCAAAAGCAGGCTTCAATCTACCTGTCAACCTGTAGCTTCTGAAAGAATTTATAAATCACCGTTTATTCTATAAAAGAACTACTAAATACATTTTTTAATGTATCGTATACAGTACAGTACTTCATAACCTACTTATTAACCCATTTTAAACTTATAGACGTGACGTTACATTAATAGTTAAACTCCTAATCTGCATGCGACGCTTAATAATTTAATCGATATGCCTCAGAATATTAATTCAAAGATATCTTATTAATAACCTCCAACAGAAAGCGAGGTTTCAAACGCCGTATCATATTGTGTACGGTCTTAATGGACTAGAAGAAAATAAAACCTAACAAAATAGAAATGTCTTCGCGTTGAGTCAATGAAAAAATAACTACAATGGCTACGCGGTGTAGCTGCTTAGCAATTCTTCTGAATATAAATTAGTAAGTACAATAGTAAGTGAAAGACCGAGCTTCGTTCATCAATTAGGTAAACAGAAAAAAACACGGTTAAGAAAACTTGAATTACATTTCTACACGGTCATCCCCATGTTTACGGTTTAAGGTTAAAGGAGGCATCAATTGTTTACCATTATTATTCCGGCACAAGATTGATGAAGCTAGTTTGCAAACAATTTGCGATCCTTTGAATGTTTCAAGCAGATTGACACAAATAGGACAAACTATGTAGTTATCAGATTGCGGTACATTGGAAGGGTTAATCGTGTTGTCTTGAAGAATAATTAAACATTATTTAAACAGTTTATATTAGACGCACACATGAGGCCTTAACGACGATATTCAGATAATAATGTTTCGTATCAATATTACGCTACATAATTAGCGCTGAGACAAGATACAATTACAAGATCCCACCGTAGTGAACATTACGTTCATATGGTTTTTAATTCAGACTTCGTTTTAATACATAATTATCGATTGAGGAATATGATTCGGCAGGGTTGCCATTAAAAAATTGGCCGCAAGTATGAATAATTCAACTTTAAAAAAATGATTTTTGGGATGACATTTCGTTCATCTGTTTTTTTATTCAAAACTCATGTCTGAATAAAAAAAACAAGTGATCGAAGCAACCTTACGGTGGGATCTTGGGCTATAAATACTTCATCGATATTCAACATTCAAAAGAACGAAGTTGTCGTCGTAGCCGTTGTCGTCATTAAGGGTGGGTTGCACCAATCGTCGGTTATCGTTAAGACCGGACGTCAACATTAAGTTAGTAGGAAATTCTTATACAAGCGGCCATATTTAAGGCTAACCAATATGACAAAGTTGTTGGTGCAACTCACACTAACTGTAACTAAATGTGTTGTGAGTTAGATTTTAGCTTATTTCAAACTCAAGATTAAAGTAAACGGAATTTAGAAGTAAAGCACTGTAACACAGACTTTATTAATTATTAATTGTGTTTATATTTACTTACTTATATCTATTATGAGACATGACTAGAGAGTATGTCGCGTCTGGTGAGAATGTAAACATAGTCTAAATCGGTCCATACATTAGGTACACACTCATACATGGCCCGAATTTACATAAAACCAGTACCTGCGTAGTAAGAGACTTAATTGCGTGTGACGTAAGCTTGTATTGTCACACAGACATAATTATATAAACGATATAGCTTTTCTGAATACGAAAATACACAAGCAATTATTAAATTGTAAACAATACTAGGAAAATGTCAAATATTGCAATCTCGCTTCCTTTTTTTTTTGTTTGATGCCGTTTGACCTTAAGGTAACCTTACTTTACAATATTATATTAGATATCTACTTACAAGAGCAGCCTTGTATTAAACGCTATATGGCTACATTTTAATTTCAATCCCTAAAGAGGGTCGTGGACGTCAGACAAACGCATGCATCGTAGTCTGCAAGGTGACTCCAACATAATTTGGAAAAGGTTAAATATGCCAGCAATATTGATTTATTGAGTAACAACAAATGTAAATAATATTTTTTTTTTCTGACATAACTATGGTATAACGTGAAAAAGAAAAAGTTGAACTTTTACACCTTTTTCATCAGATGGTTGTTCAGACGCTGAAGACGCTTTACGAATGGAGCGCCGCATGTTATGGAGGGCACCTGAGCTGCTGAGGGACCCTAACCCTCCGCCTAGAGGGTCGCAGAAGGGAGACGTGTACTCCTTCGGCATCATATTGTACGAGATTCTTGGTAGAAACGGACCTTGGGGCGATACGAATCTTACTAATGCTGGTAAGTTAGAAAAATAATCGTACTTTATTATAACATCATGTATTCTTGCTCCTTTGTTTAATTTAATAAAAGCAGGATTTAAACCATCTTCAAAAAAATTGGAGGTTCTCAATTCGGCTGTATGTATTTTTAACCGACTTCTTATAGGTATAAAATACGTGACGTCATGATGAGTTTGACAGCTGCTTGGCTACTTTCCACTGCCTACACTACATGAAACATAACTGGCGTTTGGGTGTACTATACACCTCTGCCTATCCCTTCGGGGAATACAGGCACTAGCTGAAAAATAATTTGTACCTACATCCAACTAGAATAATTCAATACAATATGTTGTATACAGACGGATCGATAGCATTGATCCCAGTCAGAGTAATATATTCGATCTCTGAATGTCATTTTAAGGATAGTTATATTAAGTAAAAGAATGGATTCTGGCACGTGTTTTTATTTCACAAACTATACTTTAAAAAATCTCATATATTGTGGGCCATTATGATGAGCCATGGTACATACCTCTAGGAGAACGGGGAGGGCCCCTTTAAAAACAAAACACATTGGAACAATTTTAGTAGACCCTTTTTCCAAAGATAAATAACCTCAAAACAGTTTCAACTACATACCAAATCACTGACGTAACCTACATTAAATATTATCTATATTCTATAAATGTAATATAGAAGCAAAATAACTGATAAACCGATGTTTATTTTATACCTTTGTTTTGGTTGAATCTGTTTAAGTAAATAGTGTTAGGGTTGTTATTTATGTATTTTAGTATGTTTACGATGATACCAAAGATAAAAAGATTTTGGCAAACGTTGACGCGTGCGTGCGTATGGCCTTGTACCGATTAAAATGTATGTTCCTTTTGCATATATTTTATACGTAGGTATCAGCTTTTACTTGTTTGTACTAATAAAAGTAGCCTTCTTAATTAGTAGTTTTATTTTTGAGTTTTTGACATTTATTTTCTCAAAAGACTTACAATAATCATTAACTTGGAAAATACAAAAGTAACTTGTATTGTACAATTAATTTAGCCAACTTAGCGGATTAATGTTATGTACACAAATCGAATGATACAAACAAATCAGGGTAGTTCTAGAAAATTTTAAGTTCTTATACAAAAAAACGATTCATTAGCGGCATACGTAGGTAATATACTAAAGTAACTATCTCATTATTATATTCCATCAAAATCTGGTATATGGGTAAGCCGCGCAGTTCAGACGGTTTATTTGCATTTATAATATACATATGTATGTATGGACTACGTGTAATATTACGAAAGTTTAATTCATTTAAAAATAACAATTGTTTGACCACGTATTTTTGTTCTATAATAAGGGTTCTTGTTTCCATTTAAAACAAACTTTAATCCTTACTACGCTATTGGAGCATCACGAGTAGAATTGCAGGATTGTCGAATCCGTTAGTTCCGAATAATCTATTGAATACATTAGACTACATATTTATGGAGATTATGTCAGTACTAGAGGATTAGAAATTCATATGATTGTATTTAGAAATTTTTTAGTAGAAGTTAGGGCTTAATATTTGCAAAGCACTCATATTCCTTGATCTATATCAGCAAATTATCCACCGCATTATATTTTTACAATATTTTAACATAAAAAATTTAATCGTGTACGTTTATTTCACCCACATTACGCCGGATATGTTATGGGTCCTCATTTAATAGAGGGTCAACTTATTAACTTTAAACGGGCAAAAATAATTATCACACCTGTCCAATACAACTACCTAAAAGCTTATACATTTTATTATTTGACTCAGAAATCATTGGGCGCGTCAGGCAGCCTATTGGCGGGGTGTTGTTCCGGCCTCCACTAGCTGGCCTAGTGGCCCGGCCGGCTGTCCTAGCGGTCCTAAACGCCTGCTGGAGCGAGCGACCTGACCGCAGGCCGGACCTTAGACTCGTGCGGCTCAGACTTAAGGATATGCATGCGGGCATGTAAGTACCTTGCTAATTTTAGGACTATATGCGTAAACACATACTCTAGGTTTGTAATCTCTTAATTTTTTCGTGTTTTGGTTAAGTTTTTAGGTAAAAGTGACCCCGTAACACTGAATTTCACCTAACCTAAACTTTAAACACCTAGTTTTCTCATCAAGTGCCGGTTAATTTTAAGTTAATTATCGGTAATCGTTATGCGCGGTCTCGTCTAACTTGTAATCCGTCTAGACATGTTTATGTAACAAGTTTATAAAATAATTTTTTGATAACAATGAAGACTAAGTTTAACAACTCAATGACAACGAGAAAGAAAGAAAATTAATTAATTTAAAGTCTAAAAGTAAAGTTCTATGTAATTTAAAGATTTTTCAGTAAAACTAAAGTACCTACGGTTGGTCCTGATATTTTATGCCTCGTTTAACTGTGAGAAAAACAAAAGTATAAAAAAGATTTCAATTATACTTTTTTAAATGTTAAAGTGTTAATATAGCACATTGCAGACCCAGTCAATTTTGAAGAAAAGACGGTCACAAAAAAGTGTTGTACAATGTTCATCATAGAAATAACTGGCATTTTCTAGATACAATTTTCGATCTCAAAACTCACTGGCCTGTTGCCCTATTCTTATTGATTGAGTTGAGGCTCGTGAGTTGCATAGTCAGCAAACCTTCTTACATATTAATAACAACATATTTTACTTACAATTAACTCTATTCTTACAATCAAACAATGCAACTTCTTCTTCTTATCGTATTCATATCGCCTGGAGGCCTCGAACACACCGTTAAAAATCTGTCAGGTGTGCCGGTTTCCTTACGATGTTTTCCTTCACTGTTTTTACCTAATATATAGTACGCACATGAATTTTAAAAGGCATTTACACACATTGGTGCGTGCCGGGGTGGAACTTGCAACCTCTGACTTGTCATTCCAACGGTCATACCACTCGGCTATCACAACAATGCAACTCAATTTCCCAGATTCACATACTTCTAACTTCTTTAGTCCTAACCCACATTCGCACTTGTGTAGGAAAACCAACATATTTGACAACATGCTGGCAATGATGGAGAAGTACGCTTCGAACCTGGAGGCGATCGTGGCAGCCAGGACTGAACAACTCCTGCAGGAGAAGAGAAGGACTGATGACCTACTGAACAGGATGCTGCCTAGGTGAGATCTACCATCAGAATAACTATGGTATACGATACCTGTCCCGACCGAGTCATCAATATAGGTACTTTATTTAATTTAACATAAAGATAATTAAAAGGAGGATGACACTATGTACAATGAAGCACAAAATATTTTATTAATATTTATAATAATTTTCTCGAGGTCGTTTCAAAATATTAATACAATAATATTAATAATCGAATGGATAGATTCGGATATTACTACTCTTACATTCATTCAAAAATACCTCTTTGTAATACTACAGTTAAGATAACTAATGTGGTTTTTGTTACTAGAAATATTTACGCAATGACCGTGAAATATATACTAACGTCAAGAAACAGAGCGTATAAAGTTTCTAAAATATTTCATTGAAATATGAAATTCAAACGAATTTGTGTTATAAGCGTCTAAAATTCTCGGACTACAGCTAATAATTCTGTAATGTTGATCGATCCTTGCAACTATTCAGAATGTTTACCTGCCACGAAATAACTAAAGCCTTTTGTTAAACGTTTTTCAATATTGGAAATCTATTTTTATGATGATAAGAAGTTTACTCAATTTTATACATATTTTAATAAACCAAAATGTTATTACAGAATCAAATATGTGTATCTATAATCTATAAACGTTTTAGGTACATACTTTCCAGCTTGCATATAACACTATGCTAGATACTAGATGAACAGAGACGATTAGAAGGATATAACTTACAAAAATACGAAATATTATTTGGCTAAAACTCAACCCTTCGCATAGTACTTAGTCTGCTGATACTTACACTAATTGATTTAATCAGATGTGCAATTGTTTATAGGATAATAATTTGATAAATCTTCCCCTTTTTATCTTCATGTCCATATTCAATATAGAAAAGGGGCATGCGGTGGCGAATTTGAGTGCCCAGGGTACGCCAGACGAAATTAGATAGGCATTTATTTATATATTATCACTCGTGGAAACTCTCTACCATAAAACTAATATTGAAATCCCAAGTAGTCTTTCAAAACTTGAAGAACTGAGTCATTTTAAAAATGTGCCTATCTCAAAACCTAACTTTACACATTACATTAAATAGTTCGCGAACTTTCTTTGTTTAGGTACTTCACAGAGGGATCGTTTGCGCAATCATCTTAACTTTAAATAATATATGGAATGAAGAAGAATGAAAATATTATATTTTGACAGATTAAGGCGACGCATTATTCATGAACATTACTGATATCAATCATTATTAAGCCCACATCATTCAAGTATGTTATATAAACATATCGTCTCTACCATCATGAAAATAACAATTTAATCCTTTTATGTACCTACATTAATCAGATTATATAGTGTACACAATCATCTTATGAGCTATTAACTACGGCCAAGTTTCTGCCAAACACGGATTGAATTTTGTACATGCCAAGTATTTGATTTGGTCCCATTGATTGAGTTTTAGTGACTGTGAACATGGAGTTACATGTCTGGTTAACACAACCACGAAACAGTAGAAATGCTGAGAAAAGGGTGGTGTTTACAAACCTTTAAATGCAACATCTTTTAGTTTAAGTTGTTTTTACAAGGATTTTACCGTGAGGTTTCGACGTGACGTGATAGACAACGTCAAAAACCGATAGACCGAGTCACTATATTTTACAAGGATTTTACCGTGAGGTTTTGACGTGACGTGATAGACAACGTCAAAAACCGATGGATCGAGTCACCATATTTCACATAACACTGGTACTAGTAGACAGAAGTATACATGAGTAAGCTTTTGGGAATGCAAAATCAACAACAAGTAACCTATGTAAAGTATAGAGATAAAAACATGTTCTCCTGACCGAATTCCGGTCACGACGCGCGGCGGTCTGTCTCAGCTGAGACTAGCCAACTATGCCGGAGATATTATAGTGCGCAAACACAGGTGCACTCCTTCTCTCTCTCTCTTCTCTTGGCAGTCGGGTAATAATATAAATTATGCCAAGGGCAATACTCCAAACCCCCGTGGTGAACATAATGTCTAATAAATAAGGCAATGCGATCTTTGATACCAAGGGCCTAGAATAAATGATAAATATATAGCAATGAGAGATAGATAGCAATTTTTCTAGAATTTTTCATAAAAGTTAGTTGTAGTACTTCGCGCTGCTAAAAGTGATAAAAACGTCTAGTTGTGCAATCAACATTGTGAGACCTTACAAAAGGTCGCATTTATTTTTATTACACTTTTTCGTCTTTCTTCAACAAGATATGTATGTACATATCTCATATATGTACGTCTAAAATGAAAAATGAGTGTTTCAATTGGCATAAGCCAGACGTTATCAAATAAGTACGTTCAGTTTATTTCGTCGCAGCGCTTTATTTTGTTTATTCTCGTATTGTTCATGAAAAATATTAATTATTTAAAACTTATCCTTGAACAGGACCGTAGCAGAAGCATTAAAACGGGGAGAGAGGGTTCAAGCAGAGAGCTTCGACTGCGTCACAATATACTTCAGTGATATTGTCGGATTTACCAAAATGGCGGCTACTAATACTCCTATGCAGGTAAGAATATATATTTTATTTCCCTCTTAATACACAATCTTACTTATTAAGTAAAGCACGAAACTTGTGAATTGTGGTGTAAAAAATAATGTCTAGCTATCTTCCTAAATGTTCACGCTTAAAATATATTGTATTCTATTTTGAATAAATACCTTTTTAATGACTATCTTATGAAGATTTATGGCAGCGTACATATTTAATATAGTCGTGTGACTTTGAAGAACTTCTGAGAAGCTAGGCTAACAATATTTTTTCAAATCGATCTAGGTACGAGATATTTTTTTAAATAGCCTCTTTGGTGTCCCACTGTTTGGCATAGACCACCCCATTATTCCTTCACGAATCTCTATTCAATGCCTTTACACGCCATATCTTTTCCGTAAAAGTGTCCAAATAGTCCCGCCATCGCCTCGGTCTGCCTTTATGAGCATTACATCAACATAGTAACAAATATTCATAGGTAGATAGGAGGAAAGTGTTCTGGGTTTTTCCATTAGGTAATTCTTAGTAGCAGCATGGAATCTGGATTTGTGCCCAGTTGAAGGCAATAAGCTCGTCCCCTACATTAGCACCTAAAACTTAACTGGTTAAATGTGTGTGTACTATATGTTCCCTGCCTTCTCTTTCGGAAAATGCTGGCGTTATGTTATGTTTATGAATTTCAAACTCCTGAGGATAAACAGTCACTCTGGTGTAATGTAAATTTAAGCCAACGAGCGTAATCTGAGGGTTACATAGCGTAAAATTGGCCTAATCATTATACTCGTACGCGCGCACAACGGCACAAGTTAGAAATTACTTCGTACAGGTATGGTGTATGAATTTGTAAGAAAATGGAGAAGATTTTGGAATGTTTTACTAAGTCTGAAAAACTTGTGTAAGTACATACGTATTGATCTTTACTTTAAACTAGTGACAACGAGGTTGTCAGTCGGTTAAATGTAGACGATAAAACATAAGATACAGTAGGTATAAGGTTTTTCATTTTGATATGTTTGATAATTTAGTATCTACTTAATTAAACTTAGATAAAAATACACACTGTGAAAACCAATTACTTAGTCGTTTTCCTTATTTACTTGATATTTTGTCAATCGTTCTTTTTTTAAGGTATTATTACAAAGTTATAATCATGATTTGGATAGGTACCTCTATATTATATTAAAAATTAATGTCGGTAAAAACTCAAGCGTTATATAAAAGTAATTTTAATACTGTCGGAAAAAAAATTGTTGCTACGGTGAAAGCTAGATATTACTGAACTATATAACATTGTGTTTTAGTAGACATTCATCATTAATAAAACCCCCGCAATATTTATAAACTTGGCAAACGTGGTGTTGGACGCCCTCCGGCCAAATGGACCGATGACTTGAGGAGGGTGGCTGGTAGTGACTGGATGGCAAACATGGGAGAGCGGGCCTTGTGGTGTACCCTGGGGGAGGCCTACGTCCAGCAGTGGCCTGCAATAGGCTGATGTGATGTGAAATGTGAATAGGTATAGAAAATATCCATTTAAAATGGCAAAAACGACAACTTCTGTGTAATCATATTAAGTTTGTCGGTTTCTCTCGACACCAAGATGTAAAAAGCACTTTTAAAAGCAAACTGTTCTGATTCAGTTCCTAAGTATCTCTAAAACTGAGCATTAGGAAGCATTTTCATGGTTGCGCATAATGAAACCAAAAGTTGGGAAAAGGTCAAATATTGAACCTAGAATATTGCACTCAACTACTGTAAACATAAGAAATTTGTTCTGAAAATCACACACACATGGTTTACTATTCGCAAGATAGTGTCTCGGAATGAAAATGTCATGTACATAGGTACACCGCGACTGCCCGTTAACCGTCATTTCCTTCTGTCCTTTTGTTCATCCAAATGTTTTCTGTAAGAAATCGCCTCGTACGATAAGACCACCCATTGTACATAATCTTTTTTGTCTGTGTTGTGGATATTTTCCCTTGTAAATTGGTGTACAATAGAGTGTATGTCCCTATATCTATAGATAAATAAAAGACCTGTTTGGCGCAACGGCTAAGCGATTGGATTGCCGCGCTAGGGGTTGCGGGTTGGATCCCCACACGGGAAAAAAAATGGTGTGACCCACAGATGTTTGACCCGAGTCTAGTGTTTGTGCATGAGATATTTAACGTTTGTGAAACGCACCCACGCTCTAGGAAAAGTTCCAAGTGTAGGGCGACGTTATTTAAAATAAAAATAAATAAATGGATTATCGAACATCCACACTACATTTTCCGCGGTCGGGCTGAGGCGACCGCGGAAAACGTAGCATAACCTTGATCCGTCGTGCGGCAATTACTCACCCCCCGATAAATATAATAGGTACTTATGATCTTAACACGAAAGGTAAATAAGATACGTCTTAGGATTTACTGGCTGTCCAATCAATGACATGCTGTCTCATTAACAAATATTGATAAGACATGAGTGGAACGAAGTCAATATTGAATCAGGCGTTATATTGTGAAAATAGTTACTTACATATTATGTTTTTCATTAAATTAATCTCGCTCTTATATTTTTATGATATTTAACTCAATTTGTGTATATGTTATAATGAAAATTTATCACTTTTTAACGGAGATTCAAGCTCCCAGATAAATGTCGTCTAACTACTGCAAACGAATAAAACAAGTACATTTCTTGTAGCGGTTTTGTTATTAGCTACGGGTAGCGTAGCAAATTTCTCTGAAGCAGCTACGACGTAGCTACGAACTATTTTAACCGGTACTTTAAAAGCTTTAAATAGTTAATTTATAAAATTCATCCGACATTATTTGTTTTTAAGTCTCTATTAGAGCTTAGTGTTATTCAATGTTCAGGTTTTTATGTCACATAAAAGTGCTAATGTTTAGTTGGTTGGTAGATTTAATGGGTAGGGTAAAGCTATATTTTCATTTTATTCCTTGCTGTAGTAGGTAAATTAATTATGTTTACAGTTCTGTTTGTATGCAACACCGCTAATAATCTATAACAAAAGTCTAACGGCTGACTTCAAATCATTTTTGAACGCTTTACGAGGTTTCATACCTAAGGACCTATAAGTGTGTGTTAAGTGTGAATGTATTTTTTTTATGAGCAAAGCCTATTTAATGTGTTGAAAAGCACACACATAGAACCACGTCTGTAAGTATCAAAGGTGGGTGAGGTATTTGTCTCGTATAACAAGTCTACGTACATACACCGAGATTTCGCCGATCATTAAAAGTGTTCTGTTATAGGTAGCGACCCTATCGATGTCGATCCGTTCCGCCCACTCACTAATAAAATATCGTGTTTATTTGCTGTTTATTTTGACAGGTGGTGGAAATCCTGAACGACCTCTACACTTGCTGCGACGCTATTATATCGTATTATAATGTTTATAAGGTGAGATTGTTGTTGACAAACTTTGGAAACACAACGCTTAATGTAGTTGTTTTTATTGGTATACAATTTAGATTCAAACACTTCGAAGTTTCTGGATCAAACATGTGGCTTCTGTCAATAAGGCCACTTCCAATGGATGATAAAACCATAGATTTTTAATGTGTCTAGTTGTAAACGTTGTCTTAGGATAAAACAACCAATAGCAGATAGTCATACATTTAATTTATCTATGACTGCCCCGTTGGTCTAGTGGTAGCTAAGCGCGACTGCTGACCAAGAGGTCCTAGGTTTAAATCCCGGGTCGGGCAAAAGTGTTACTGAGTTTTCCATTAGGTGATTCTCAGTAGCAGCACGGAGTCTGGATTTGTGCCCGGTTGATGGCAATAGGCTCGCCACCTATTACATTGGGACTTACAACATAACCGGCGAAATGTGGGTGTACTAATGTACACCTCTGCCTACCCCTTCGGGGAATACAGGCGTGATGTTATGTACCCACAATGTAATTTGAAAAAGCTGTAGGTTGGTGACAATTTACGTAATTGGCCGCTTCCTATTCCAATAACGAATACATTTTAATAAAAAGTCATGTGACCGTAACTCTATACGGGATCAATAAATAAAAAGTGAATCGTTGTCACGAGAAGTTATTTTTGGCACAAATATAAATCGTTGTCATCTGCGAACACATGAATGATAGAGGGTTCAATGTAAGACAATTTCGCTTCGATTGACAAATGATATTCAATCTTTATACGAAACTTACGTAGTAATAGTACTTACCTTGCTCACTACAGAAGAAATGTCAAAAACAGATTGTCACTTGGAAACTATTTCGAAAGAATGAGAATGTTTGATTAAAAAGACATAGTACGTACGATGAAATTATGATGTAAGTAGCTTTAGTTGTAACTACTTAAATACATTTATAAATACTTATTAAAATATGTATTTATAGCATTTCACGAAAGCTTAATTTCGAACAGTGCTGAATAAGATATAAAATATACTATAATGGACACCATTTTATAACACTATTTACATCATTATTTAAGGGTACTTAATATCGGTCTTATTGCTAAAAACAATAAAAAGATTGGTTCTAATAAAAGTCTTCTTACAGGTGGAGACAATAGGAGACGCGTACATGGTCGTGGGTGGTCTCCCTGAGAGATGCTCACGTCACGCTGCAGAGGTGGCGTCGTTGGCACTGCATGTGCTCGACTCAGTGCCCAAGATCAGGTCACGACACATGCCGGCCGCTAGACTGAATATTAGAATAGGTAAGTCATTTTTCTAGGTCTGTTGTTGATGTGGCGCTACGATGGAAGTGAGTACATAACTAATGTTATAGTTGAGACCGAAAGAATTGACAGTTTTGTAAGATCGTGCCTTGTTTCTCATGTCAGTATAAGTATGCAAGGTATTTCGATAGTATTGAAAAAATATGTCACTTAATCTTTTTTCTAACATTTCGATTACTCTAATGATATAAGTATACACAAGTATCTACATAATTCAACATAAATGTTTTTAACAAAAACCTTTTATGATTTACGACTCCGTTTCGCAAATACGACGCTCCTTTACCACAGTCAGGCGAAACCACAGCTAACAAAATAGTGTTTTATGAGGGTGTTTAAATGTTTCTAACGCAAAACTTTCGCAATTAATTAACCTGCTGTGCGAAACGACGCGATTTTACTTGACTAGCTATCTGAGACCTCGTCTGATGAATACTTTATGTAGGTCTTGTTAAAACGTAATAAAATTATTTTATATTATATTGTGTTACACATTATATCTCCTCTACGATCCAACAATTTATTAACTAAGTATTTAACATTCGTATCAAACTGTTAAATTGTACAAATTAGTATGTATATCTTAAAGTTATCTGGTTGATGTTAGTTTATCAAGTTATAACATAACGTAAGTACCTAAAGAATGTTTGAGTGAGTAATAAGCTTCAAAAGGCGGATATCTTTGCGTATTCCTTCGGGGATAACAGGCATTTCGTTGAAGAAGCTTCCTGACTACCTATCAACAAGGGGTACCACTATAGAAGTAAAAACAGTATATAAACACCAAAATAATTTATGGCAAGGAATACACTTTTTACTTTTCTGGCTCAGTGTTTAAATCTAAAATATACGATAGGGAGTTCAGTTTTTTATAGTAGGATTAATTATTTCGTTCTACACATACCGCATGCATTAAATTAATTCAAATACCCTGAAACAGCAACCAGAACTCGAATTGAGCATGCGCTAAGAATGCTGCGGTCAGACACAACACGATTAACCACACGGTTTGCTATTCCTGATTATACTTAGGTGGTCCTAAATTATTAGTAATTATATTAGCTCTTAATCTGATAGAAGAGTTGTTAGTAGTTGTGTTACACTTTATCTTAATGACACAGAACACAGAATATGGTAATTACAGATTTTGTTTCGCGTATAGGTTACATAAAGGTTTTTCCTTCTTTGTCGTTTAAATATAAGGGAAAGAAACGTAATTATCAAGGAGCTTCTTTATGTAAATCAAAACATTATAAAAAGATAGAGTAGGTTTTCTGTAGATACGTACCCTATAGCCGTCCGACGTTGTAAAAATATAATATTATCCTCAAGAATAACTGGGAACTCTCTTTCTAGGAATACATAGTGGCCAGTGCGCCGCAGGGGTGGTTGGCGTCAAGATGCCAAGATACTGCCTCTTCGGAGACACCGTGAACACAGCAGCCAGGATGGAGTCCAGTGGAGAACCACAGAGGATCCATGTCAGCCATGACACGTACCTGCTGCTGAAGCAACATGGCGGCTACCATTTCAAGGAGAGAGGAATCGTTAATATCAAGGTAAGGATGCTTTACTACTTTAGGAATTTTCTAAGTTGTTTAGAACATAGACAGTAGAGAACAGAGAACTAAATGCTGGAATAGACGGTTAATTTTGTTTATGTGTATGATTATAATCCATTTTTTTATAGGGCAAAGGTGAAATGAGGACATGGTGGCTGGTGGGCGAAGACCATGAAAGGAGGAAAAACACAATGAGTAGATACCGTGAGTACCTATATACATATATACATAATTATGTTTCGAGAAAAAAGAACCATAATTATTACTGTTTCTAAAACGTATATCTTGAATGTCATGACTGCCTTCCTGCTGTGTTTTCACAAATTTAACATTTCTGCGATTGTCCAGAACCAGGTCTACTCAGAAACATGGAAGATAACGAAGACTCTCTATGGGGCTTGAACCGCTCCATCCTCAACATCCGTGACCGTGCACGTCTCTCCTGCGGGGGATTGGCAGGGCCGGGCTCAGCTCTTTCGTCCCCAGGTCCACCGGCCTGCGACTGCTTCATCCCCAACCGAGACCACCACTCCGCGCCAGTAGTCCTATTTTGCGATGAATGACGTTAACAGAGCTCTCTCCAAAATTTCTGGTTGAAGAACGATTGTGATTTGCCCAAGGATGTGAATGTAGACACTGAAGAAGAATGTGGGTATTTCGAAGATAATTTTAATGAGTATATGTTGCTGTACCAGAGTGGGAGAACCGAGTTGATGGATGATGTTGGTAGCAGAGCTAGGAAGCTAGCGGCTCTAAAAAGACTGTATTGTGTCGATTATGAGAGCGGTACTTGGTTGTAATGATAATAGTTTTCTGGATGTTAGGTTAGTGTAACTATGTGTGTTTTGGATATAATAAATACCTATTACTTAAAGCGCGTTTTGTAAAACTGCAGTGGTAATTGTAGCCTACAGATTTTATTGTTATATAGATTTTAACAGTTTTTGTTACAGCTTAATGTAAAATGTATTATTTGTATGAGTACTTAGGTATATTGCTATTTCAGGAGCACCCAAACGTTTTGTAAATGTCTTGAGTTATAATGACAAATTCATAAAGATAAATAGGCTCCGGATTCAAATTACCGACATTTACCCTTGTAATTTGATCCGCTTCAAGACTGTAGATAGATGAAGATGAAGTATTACGCAAATTGGAGCGACCGAACTCCTATTGGAACCTGAACAAAATATTGTAAAATAAGAATTGAACATAAAACACTTTTAGTAGAAAACGATAGCTACGTGTATTTTGACATGACCAAATACCCAATTTGTGACGAAAATACTCAAATAAATAGTGCCAAAGCAATTTGCCAAGGCTTTTTACAAAACGTTAAAAAAATTATTTCCAATTGAAGCATTTTTAAAAGCTTTCTATTTTTACTTCATTTTATAACGATAAAAAATATATTAATTAAAATTAAATATATTTGGAGTAACGTAAAAGTAAAGTAAAATTGGCTCTAGTTATAAGACATAATATTGAAACGAAGACTTTAGTAAAGAAAATATTGCAAAGTATCTATTTTGAGGTGATTGGAAAAGAAAACATTGTTATGATCACTAATTTTAACCCTTTCCCACTGCTGTGATTCACATGTTGGCATGGCGATTGTTTACTGCTTTACGCACAGTCTAAGTGTTATTTAGATACCAGTGATATTTACATGACACAATTGATAAATAATTCTGACTCAAGTTCCTACAAGCAAGTTTGGAACACGGGTAATAACAATTCGCTTCTAAAATAAAAGAAGTCAATTTTGTCTGACACAGAGATATTTCTTCAAAGAAGAAAGTTTAAGCTTGCACTAAATTTTACCTAGGATAATAAAATTGTAAAATACGAGCAACACAAAACCTGTGGTTGACTAACGTTTTTAATTATAAAAGTAACAAATCTGTCCGTCTTTTAGTCTAAATGAAAATGTGGTGAATTTATAGTACCAACTCCGAATATGTAGTACCTAATGATGGCAGTTTATACAGCTTTAACGATTTCTTATATTATTGCTATCACCTTGAATCTTTTGTGAACGCTTTCTATATTTCTGATATCAAAATAAAGAGCTTATAAATTGCAATTAATGCCAGAGTACAAGACGAAGGTAAACGTCTGCTGACATTACTAATTAATCAATTGCAGTACACCTGTACTTTCGTAAATCTTAAGCATTACCTATAGGTATGATTTAAAGATCGATTTTAAGTGGTCAATGGAATTACCTGTCTTTGAATAACGTCGGGCACTTTTAATATACTTAAAAGACTTATCCGTTAGCTCAAAGTATTGAAAATACGGATTATATTTGAGTAGGCAAACTGGTGGCTTGGTGGCTTTAAAAGCGAATTGATTTTTTTATGGACGGCTATTCAACTTGGATGTTTTGCAGCCCTAGAACGGTTTTGCCTGCTAATCCTAGAAATAAGTAAAGGCGCGCTTTAAAAAGCGGCTATAAGTTGCATGAGAAAAATTTATAAAGGACATAACTACTACATTAATCATGAAGAGTCGAAGACATTATATTTAACAGAAATAATGATTACAAGGATATTTTTACTATAGCCAATGCGCAAATAGGAATAAAAACTTGTATGAAGACGTTTTTTATCTAATCGGTTAATGTTAGTAACCCTATAAATTAACTAAATGTGATAGATACCTAGTGAACGTTAACATATACGAAATGGAGAATGACTGAATGGTATAAGGCATTAGGTATTGTATATTAATTTTAGTATTATATAATATTGTTTTTATATAGAAATATTCAAACAATTTTGTAACGGACCTAATATATGTACCTAAGACTATGTTGTGTAAGAGTTAGATATAAGTCAAAGATATTTGTGTCAATAAATGTTTATATGTTAGGTGTGTGAAATTGACTAAACCATGTCAAATAGGCAATAGCATAATGACTAAAATAATTATTATATCGCACCTTGTCTGTTGCACCATACCGTTAACCATTCCAGCTTAGGTAATTATAGCAATTACAGAGAATATTTTACATTCTATAGCTTGAAAAATATTGTGCAAGTTATCGAAATCGATAGATGGTTATGATGGGAGGATACTCAAAAGTCCTGCATTAAGGCGAAAGAAAAACAACGGAATTATCTTTTTTTTACAGATTACCTTCGATTCCTACTGTTGTAACTTGTAGTAAATATAGCTCTCATTAAAAAAAATGGAAATACGTGATTTACAGCGACGAAAATGTTATATCGGTTACCCATATCATAATTACCTAATTAATTATATACGGTTCCATATTTTCTTACACATAGGTATTACTCCACAAATCTGCAAAATATATTTAGATATAACCTGTAGTCCGTAAATTGAATATTAAATACCTAATCCAATTAATGCAGGATTAAACACTGCCCACACTACCAATTAAGATTTTCTGTCCGTCGTGAATACTTAAATGTCTATATAAACTAATTACCCAATAAATGTTAATGTTAGCTAAGAAATTACTAAGTATAGGTACTTTATATGTTAGATATGTAATAGTAAAATATACAAGTTAGTTAAAAGTTCTTGTGAACGAATTGTAATGACTAAAATCCTATTACTAATAATAATTTCAAAGAGCAAAAGTCTGCATTTATTTACCTACTGTAAAGATTTCGTGTCTTGTAAGTACTAAAACAGTGACGCCATTTTATTTTGATGATTTAAATAGACTTAAGGTAGGTACCTACCTAAGCAAAACGGGATACCTATAATAATTTGATGACGTGATTGGCGCAGTGGCTAAGCGATTAGACTGCTGCGCTAAGGGTTGCGGGTTCGATTCCCGCACGGGGCAAAAATTTGTGCGATCCACATTTGATTGTCCCGAGTCTGGGTGTTTGTGTATGTGATATTTAATGTTTGTGAAACGCACCCACGATACAGGAGAAATTCCTAGTGTGGGGCGACGTTTTTTCTAAAAAAAAAAATTACGAATGCAAAACGCCTGTGTTAATTTCGGGTCCCATTTAAGAATTAATATCTACCTACAAGATTTTTCGAATCTTTCCCTATTGGATCTTAGAATAGTTAAAGGTCTTATACAAAAAAAAACATTTAATACTTTCATAATTTTCTTTTACCTTGTTCCCGAATACTTAGTCCAGTTTGCTAACGACTTTGTAGCACTTACTCAAACACGCTATAGATGTCCTTCTATGGTGCTTGCTATTCCTGTCCAATACCTATAGTACGTAGTTGTAATACCTACAAAGGGAGATATTCTTTGGTCCAATCATAGATGTTGTGCCTATTGCCTAATGATTAAAATTTTAATGATGATACAATTTGAAGTCATTTAAAAGACCTCCCGTGCTAATAAGTACCAGACTTCAGTGGTACCTATCTACTAAGGCCTCGTAGAGAAGAAGAGGCTTGCCAGTTGAGAACGTTCAGTTCATAACGAAGGCCAAATTCAAAAATATTATAAGGTTTAGCTTCCAATTTTTATGATGTCTTTATTTATAATAGATATCAAAGAATGACGATGCTTATTAATGAAGTTTTGAAAGTCGTCCTAAGTAGGAGATCCTGCCCCCTTACCATGAACTCTTAAAGCAGGACAGTTTACGTTGGGGAAGCGAGACCTCGCATTACACTGCACGTAGCGGTGTCTCGCTCCTACATCTTAAACTGTCGTGCTTTAAGAGTTCATGGTAAGGGGGCTGGCCCGATTTTAAACCAAGCGATGCATAACAAATCGCTCCTACAATTTTATTAAAAGATAGGTACTTAGTTGCAATAGATACCTATTTATTTTTCTATTTAATTTTGTATCTATCGATTTCGATTAAGACAGTTTTGTTTAACGCAGTCAGAATTGTATACCTTCTATAAATATGAATTTATCTATACCTAGATACTATACCTACCTGTACATAATTGTTAGGTACCTATCTATATTTTACAGACTGCTTTTTATAAACTAATATGAACGTCAATGTATTTTCAAAGGTAATTGTGTTCTAGAATCATGCATGATAGACGTATTTTATTAATTAAGTATACCAAAGAATAATATTATCTAATAATTGATTGTGCTATAAAATCTACATGGACTTAATTTTAAATGTACTTACGTGAATATTGCTGTTGACTGTTAATAAATAAAGACTTTTTTAATAAAATAAAAATATGTCTTTTGTTCTTTTTTCCTTGTCTCAATATTGTTCTTGGAAATTTTTATTTAAGCCAACGAACAGTTTTATTAAAATGAAATTGATGGAACCATATTTTATATTATATAGACACCCAAATAATTACATTAGATGCCTACTTATATTTATTCTTTTTCTTCAAGTCACTTGCGTCTATGCTACTGGATGAGAACTTAATTAACCGCATTCACGTGATTTTGCTTATATAACTAGATTCTGAAACTAATGTCCTCCTGACCGAATTTCGGTCACGGCGGCCTGTCTCAGCTGAGACTAGCCATCTGCGCAGGAGATATTATAGTGCACAAGTATGCGCGCAGACACAGGTGCACTCCCTATTCCCTCACTCTCATAATCCGATGGGACGGTAGACCGACACGACCGGAGAGAGATCAGGCGCAGGACCAACGGCTTAACGTGCCTTCCGAAGCACGGTGGGGTCTCGACCTGTGAAAACGGTCACCCATCACAAGACTGACCGCGGCGAGCACGGCTTAACCTCGCAGATCGACTGATCTGCCGGGTAGCCGCATAGCTACGAGCCCCACATCTGAAACTAATGCTCATTGGTCCATATAAAAAAGTAGCGACATATTTGTCATTTTAACTGTAGGTTACCTATCTATTAGCTGTTTGATAAAAACCAGATCAGTTAAACAGATTAATAAGTAGTAAGCTCCTAGTTAGGTACCATTAGTTGCTCCGAAATCTCTCATTCTTAACATTACATCACGCCTGAGGCAAAGGTGTAGCAATAATACACCCACATTTCGCAAGTTATAGGTCCCAATGTAATAGAGGCGAGCCTATTGCCATTGCCGTCCACTGGGCTCAAATCCAGATCCCGTGCTGCTACTGAGAATTACCTATGTAATAGAAAAACCCAAAAACACTGCCCGACCCGGGATGCGAACCCAGGACCGACCTCATGCTCAGCAGTCGCGCTTAGCGACCACTAGACTAACGAGGCAGTCAGCCTCTTTTTCCCAACTAGAAATTATTTAGGTACCTTCTTATCTTTCTCCTCCACGTCGATCCGTCCAGGACATCTTCTTCGGAGACCAGATGATATATTGTTAGGTACCATACCATTATTGACCACATACTTTAAATTGTAAGTACTAAAGACAACAATCAATTAACAGTAATAAATTAATTGAATGTGTCTTTTTGAGTTTCGATAGAACCCGTGCTTGGTGCCAACAGATTAATGTGTAAATCGGCCAAAATAAAAATATGCTTCTGTACGCTGAGGTTTCAGCTATTCCTTTGGGGGCGCGACTACCTCTACTAAGATGTACCGTGTAATATATTATACGAAATTTAGTCAATTAAATAGATAAGTACTTACATACCAATTTTGAATGCACGTTTCCCCTGCAGTTTTGATGGATCCTGTCTTGAGATTCTTATTATTCCAACGCACAACAAATCTAAAAGTGCCGCATTCTGCCTTCTCATGACGCACAAACAGAACGTTTTAAATTATATTTAGTAAACTAGCGTGTTCTATGTGTGCTATAATTATTATTTCATTGCGAACCGAAAGTAAATTTTTAAAATATTTTAGAAGAAACAAAACACAATCCTAATGTTCAAGGCTGTTCAAGGCGCAATCATGGCAAATTAAAACCATGGGCGCAATTCAGTAATGTAATGACTATTATTTACTGCTGGTACTTTTGTACAATGTGGAACAAGAAAAAATTTTTTTTTTATTAATAATAATAAAGTTACAAGCAGTATTATGATTCTCTACCATAGATTTTGAAAGGAGGTTATAATTGACTAATTGCATTTGTTCTAGTCTAAGGAAAGTGACCGCTTCTTTAGTAGGTCGGTATTTTAGGAAGTAAATTCTTTATCTATTTCATTAGGATACAACTTACTTAGGCCCTCTGAAATAGGAATAATCAGTCTCGCGTATTAAAAAAAAATAATGTAGGTACTTGATAAAAAATACAATTTAATAAAATACGTGTATTTTTAAATCTTATAAGAAATATATTTTTGTTATTTGTTAGTTATTGATTGACTAGTCTTCTTAATAATCTGACAACAAAAATACATTAGTTGAATAACTATAATGTACAATTATAAAAATACTATTTGCTCATTCCCACTTATTCATAAACGAGGATAATACTTGTATTAACTTAAACCCTTCGTAAGTCTATTGACATCTCTGCCATGCAAATGACAGTGACAGCTACAATTTAAACCACAGTTTAAAATTGACAATTTTTTATGAATGAGGGTTTAAGTTTAAGAAACATGTAAAAGAACATACTAAAAGGTTTTAAATATTGATCGGAAAACTAAAGTTAGGTTTAAAATAAAGAAGCTACACTTACGGAATAATCATTTCTGAATTAGATTATTATTATATAAGTGTTAACATACACACTGTACATCTACACTGTCGGTGACATCATAATAATATAAAATAAATATAAAATCTTGCTCTAATTATTTACAAAAATTTTATCTTAAAAATAAAGAATTAGTTGCAATATTTACATCCTGATTAAATATTTGATATACCTACATACTGTAAAATTAAATTTATAATTTTTACATTTACTTTTCAAAGCTCTCTATTTTGACATAGTTTTTCTTGATCTCTCCCAATACTAGGAGACCGTGTTGGCTAACTATTAACAGGGCTAAATTAAATTATGGTTGACTCCATTATCTAATCATTTCTTTAGACCTCGTAACCTAAGCTCCATTTCAAGATAAGCTTTCATAGATGGGTCTTCAACCAACTTGAGCATCTTTTCTCCAATCTCAGGCCCAGCATCTTGCATTTTCTTTGATAAGGCTTCTGCCCACACTATGAATACGCAGTTAGAGCAACCAGACTGACAGCAGGATGTTGGTGGTTCATCTATTGAGGCCTGTAATTAGAAAATAGTAATTTGACTGTATATGATTTTTTATTAATACAACAATATAATACAAAAGTCTAACATTCAAATATCACTATTTGAATGTTAGACTTTTTGTATCAGTCCATGCAGCCCAATAAAAAATAGAGACTTGTGGTTTGACAAAGGATAACACAAGAATTGTTATAGATATTTAGAGCATGGTTATTATTTGGGCATAAAGAAAGCCTTTTTGCATGTCTAACTAACTTCTAATTCTTTTCTTTAGAGAATTCAACAGAAAAATATTAGTAATGCCAATGATTGCATTGAAGTAACACAAGGCAATGTTTTTCTTTTTTAGGTTATTATTACATCATGTAAAGTTATTAATATCACTTTTACACATATATGCGTGATCATCACACATTGGTAGGATATGCAAGCTTTGACCAATATTACTTAAGTGCAGGAAACAATAAGGTTGAAACATGAAGGTTTGTACCTAAAAGTGAGGATACAGGCTGAATAGATGATTGATAGATGGCGGTATGTTGCTGTTCTGGATTTTTATTGATTCCTTGGTCCACCTCATAACACATCATTCTTCATCTTTATGACCTAGCCGGCCTTGGAAATCCTGTCAAGGTTTTTTTTTAATTTATAAAGAGGTTTTAATTACAAATTTATATAAACCTCTCTGTTATAACATAATTAATTTTAATGAGGTAGGAATCAATAATATGCATAATATTTTAGTCTAGTACATCTTGATGGTCCAAGTATATTTCCAGATATTATGGCCTCCTTGTTCCCTAATATTAAGGTGGTCTAGGATTTTAATGCATTTTTATTAAAATGAAAGCAAGTAAAGATGAACTTTAAAAATAGCCATCTTAGCAAATTCATATCTTACGTCTTTGGCGATTCTTTCAAGTTCGCGCTCTTTTTCGTCTTGTGTAACTGTTGAGGGAGTAGTGCACCTTCTGATAAACTGACGATGACATTTTACTAAGGCCACTGGTAGCCTCATATCTAATTTCTGTAATTTAAAAAGATTTTAAATTGAATCACGATGATATTCAAATAAAGCGCAAAATTGCAAAGTCAAATGAAGGACTTAGATGCACAAATATTTTGATAAACAAATACTTACTATCATTTTATTTCTTAGAAAAGTTCGCTTATTTACATTAACAGATGATTTAGTAAAATATATGTAGGTTTACCCAAAGTCACAGTTTGTAATTTTTTTGCATTTGTCTGATTTGCTATACCTGTATAAGTGTAATACCGTAATGTATAAATTATGTTACATAAAGATAACCATTCTTTTAGGATTCCAACATCGACATAATAAATGGAAAATCCAGAATGTACATATTGCTTTTGTTTTATTAAACTAGTTTCGTATAAATGAAAAATATGTTATAAAACTAGAATGTTTATTTCATTCTCATTTTTTGGGAAATGACATTTTATTACATTGACAAATGAACAATCCTTGCTTGACATTTATGTTTCATTATAATTTATAATATTTTGAACTATAGGCTTATGAGTTTTTAGACTTATTATTTATGTATGTAAATAATAATAGCCTTAAACCACTGTAAAAGCACATCGATTAGATGAATTAAAGCCTCGCTGGGTAATTTATTTTCCCAGACGTGTACTTATATAACTATATTCAGACCAAAATATAATTATGGTTGTTGGTGTAATAAAGTCTTTTAGCTGATGATAAAATAATACACGGTACTATTGCAAATTCTGCGAATCATTATTATAACGAAATAGTGTTTTATCTCAATGTCACTATCGCGTATGAATTCGCCGCAAGAGACGCTAGTGTAGCGTGAGGTCTCTGAAATGTCAAATGCCACTGTTAATGGATGGGCTACGCAGGTTTAGTCATAGAAAAACTTTGTGAATTATTTTGCATGATAATGATATAGAGAATATTACTACTTCTCTTGAAAGGTTTACAAGACAATTTGGGAATGATTAAGTAGGCTGCAGTTCATAGGAAGGGCTGTAATGTGTTAATAAATGAATATTTAGTGGCACTAGTGACATGTGCACAAAATAATTTTCTTTGTAAAAAGGACAAGACATACACTCTGAAAACACGTAAGCATTATCATAATAATTAATTATAAATTCATCAGCTATATTTCAGGACCTTACTCAACAATGGCGCCAACTGTTGAGCAATAAAAACGGTAGCTCCCTCATTATGGTTGTGTTTAAAATCTCAAATATTTTTATTACTTCCTTTTTTCATAATGATTAGTTATTCTTTTTATTTACTTTACATATCATATTTTACAATTATTTCATCATCATCATCAGCGTTTATGTGACCAACTGCTGGGTATAAGCATAAGTATGGTATAAGCCTCCTCCAATTATTTACAACAATAAAATTAGGAAGGCCTTTGATATGGGATGCAAGGTGTGTCGATACCCAATGCTTCCAATCTTTTGTTTCTGGCTCGGCGATTTGTGCTGGCACTGCTGCTTTGACTTAAAGGTCCAAGTGACGAGGTCATTATAATACAAAAAAAAGCACTGCTGCTGCTGGCTGTGGCGAATACCACCAATCGACGGAAACAATAACCTGATTGTATAATGAATTTTTAAGCCGTTTGGGGTCGAAACATTTGGACCATTGGGTCAGAGCTCTCACGCGCGTTATAGAGATTTCGCGAAAATTCTACATGTCAACGGGCTGGTGCATTTTTCGGCCAAAGAATCGGCATTGCCATTCAACATAGCAATGCAGCTGCCAGCATTTTGGGCACGTTAGCAATTAACATTGACAGGGAAGAATATTATGATCTTTAAATTTTTATATTTGTGTGTAATGTTTTTATGTAGCTGAAAGTCCATAGATCATTAGCTAGTCTTAACCGGAAGTTTCATAGTTAAAAATCGTTATGGCAATACCACAAGTTAGAGATCTTGTCTAACAAGATAATGTTGTCTCTTTTTGTTGTATGTAAAACGATAAGGAGATCCTTCTGATGCGAGTGAGACAGAACTAACTTAGATGCTAGAGTTGCAAATGTCGTACGGCCATTTCGACGAATAAATTAATTTTGTGAGTTCGATGACCGCCCGGAATCGTTTTGTCCGTCATTTTTGATCTATAGATTTTACAAAACGCTAATTTTCGTAAGTTGTATATCTTTATTTGGTGCTTATTAGTGCTAAAAACAATTGTGTTATAACAAGTTATTGATTTAGTTTTTGTCGGCCGGCATTTCATATTAAAACGTAAGTTATATCCATGTTTAAAATAGTGTCGTGATAAGGCTGCTTGTGAAGCTTCTTTGAGTTGTAATGACATAGCCGCTAAATTCTGTTATTGTCGGCTGCAAGAAGTCATTACTTCTCGCAGCGCTGCGTATTTTTAAACGAATCTAATTTAACTTATCTATACTGTCAGAAAGTTTATGATATTATACTTTTTTGGGCGGTTCCAGGCGCGGGGGCTACCTACGTATTTCTTTTTACATCTTGATAGACGGGTTAGTAATATTGTATGTCTATGCGTATCGTATCGTGTAAATCTGTATGTGTACAAGTGACAAATTATTCAGACTTTTATTTGTATCGAATTGCAAGTACAATTCAATGTATGTAGAGGTTATAGGAGCTATGATTCATTTGATGTGCCCTGGGACGTGCGTCGATTCGTCGCATGTGACAAACCATTTTATACAGCTTCCTTATTCGAAGTGCAACATAAGATTATTTGCATAGATCATTGTATGCACTTGTTTCCTAAAATAATTGTTTATTGGCTAAATGAAGTGTAATCATACATTAGACCAGTGATAAGACAAGTCTAATTAGGTATCTATGAGTCTGTATTTATTACCTAATCAAATGTGACTGGATGCCACTTGATGCAGTGTCTCCAGATGTTTAAAGTGTTCCTTTTAATTTCTTTATTACTTACCTATAATAATATGAACTTAGACTATAATAAATAGTATAGTATAGGATTAAATTAAAGTATGACCAAATCTAATTACACTGATAACTGCACCATGGAATAATGTTTGCACCTTATATGTTCATAGCAAAATTATGCCTAAAATGTATACCACCTATTTGTTTAACATTTATCCTGTTTCATAGGTATGTTCTTAAAAATAAGAACACGTCTAAGCTTTTAAAGTGCTAGAATAACAGTTTCAGAAATTAAAATCACTTCAGTCTTTCCATTACAAGACATCACTCTTGTCAGTTATGGAGATCATAAATATTCAAATGAGTTATGACATTATATTTAGGCTTCATCACTATTTTGGTCGCATTGTGTTCCATAAATGTCTGGTTATACTGCTCATTCAAGCTTTATGAGTCCTGTAATCAGGGTTGATTAATTCTGAATGATTTATGCATTTTTTGTATGTTAGACTGGGTTGTTCATGCAAACTCCACTTTGCTAGTGGCACTACTGACTTTTAGTGACATTTTCTAACTTTTTATAGCTATAGGAAGTAATAGAAACACATCATTGCCAAATGTGTTCTTGTAAGTTAAGTTATTGTACCTAGTTGTTTCATCCTTAGATACTTTGTTTAAGTACATTAATAGACAACTCTGGCATACAAAATCTTTTAGTAATAAATATTGGAAATGTATAGTAAATAAACTTCTATTGTCATACTAAAGACCTTATAAAAAGAGACTAAAAAGTGTCATGTGTTGACAAAGATTGCATTTTTAAGTCCCACCTAAGACCATCATTTTTCAAATTTCCTTTGTAAGTTTAAAGGAACTAAAATGATGAATAAATTATTTGAAGATCAACCTTACAATATAAAATCATTGTATTCTTACTTTGTAGAAAACCAACCATGTCTGGAGAACCTGAAGTGACCCGCACCCCTGAGGAGGAAGAAGAAGAAGAAATCAAGTCCTCGTACAGGCCTCCCCCAGAGAAGACTATTGATGAGATCCTTGCTGCTGACCAGGAGGACGAGTCATTACGAAAGTACAAGGAGGCGTTGCTTGGAGAGGCCCAGGCTGGTGCTGTGATTGTTGGTGAGAAACTTTATTATCTTCTAAGAGTTACCATTCATCTTTTTATTGTATGGTTGATGAACAACCTGGTGTCAGAGTTTAAACTGTCTGTAGGCCTCTGATATGGTTTTACACAATATTAAAAAACCTCTCTGGTGTGCCTGTTTCCTCACAATGTTTTCCTTCGCCGTTTTAGTAACAGAATGTTTCCAAAGTAACTATACCACGCGGATGAAGTTGCGGGCAGAAGCTAGTATATAATAGTTGTTATTGAGGCTATAGTGTCTAATGTTGGCATTGTTTCCATGTCACATCTGAAGACTGCCTGACTAGACTAATAGTGTATTAATTAAAGCTGTAGTGTAGTCTTACTGTAGAGTGAAAGCCAAAAACGGAAGAGGAGAGAGAGTTATATTAAAACATTCTTCCTACAATGTAACAAATCCTTCCAGTACAGCTCATCCCTGTCTTAACCTTGGTCTGCTGCATATTTGTCGCGCATTTAGTGTCGCCAACTTCTTTATTTAATTTGTTCATGAACTGCCCATCAACATGTTTCGCATAAAAAACAGTATAAAAATAATAAAATGATCTCTTAACTAAATAATATCACATCCATATACAGGTTTCTTTAATACATATTATTTAAATCCAATATGAAAATAATAGGTATTTAAAAAAAATGTCCTGTTGAGGATTTAAATACGTAACACAACAGTAATAGTAAAAATATTTAGTCCTCCTAAATAGCCATGTTCAAAGCATTTGGGTTTAAAAGATTTTTAATTAAACATGTCGTGTTAACACATGAGATCTACTATCTATTATCAAACTTTCTCGAATTTGCTTTCAAGTGCTGCCTATCAGTTGATACCTGATAACCAACGTGCATGGAGTTAATCTTATCACCATATTATGATTACTTGATTGTTTGTTGAATGTGGAACAATCTTCACTTGTTTACTATATTTTTATTTTCTGTGACATCCTCCAGCCGGCCAGAGCGGTGCCTTGAAATTTTTAGGGCTTTTGCTACAAATCCATACTATGCCCTAAATAAGATTTTTCAGAAGTCAGAATTTTTAATTTATATGACCTACATAATTTAGTGTTTAGTCTTGGCAGTTTTGTTAATTATAATGTCGGTCGTCTAAAACTTTGATTGGAACGATACGAAAATGTTCTGTAGATCATAATGTCAGTGTGGATATCCCTTTTTTACTGTATGTGTGAGGCTAAAACAACCCTTTTCCTAATTGGCAAACCATTGTTATTAGGCACTAAAGTCTGTTTGGGGGTTTTCTCGTTCCATGTCACATTTTGACAATATGTAGGTACATGCAAATATGACCGAATTGTTTTAGGCGTACGAATAACCCTACTGATATGCTTCGGCCTTGATGGATCACTCCTGTTATCTTATAATGCGATTCTAGTATCGTAAATTCGCTTTTAAACCTACAGGTATAATAAACAGACGAAATATCTGCACAACAGTTTACATTTGGCATTTACATTTCTGTAACTTAAATATTTATCGAATAACAGATGTTATCGATCTCGATTAAATTCATTATACAAACATTTACTCTCGCGATAATTGCACACAACTGCCACTAATGCCATAGAAAACTAATACTAAAGTCAAGGTCTCTGCCACCTTTACACGTGACCTTGGTGCACGGGTCGAATCAACCTGCATTGCTCGGTATTGTACGCTAAACGGATAAGTAATCGATACTTATTACGAGTTCACTATCGATGTACTGCGTGCGTGACGGGAATCGAGTAAACTTTTTTGTACCGTATTTGCTTAATGATCGGTCCAATCTCTGACCGCTCTGTAGATGCGTCTTCATAACATCCTACCATAACATAAAAGACAAATGAATATACACGTAAACATACGCATCTTCCGTTGGATTTAGATCAAACAAATCAGGATATGCTACATTCACGTAGACTGACATCTTTGACTATATGCCGTGATGATAACTTATACCAATTGCATTAGATACAATGAACTAGTAACGATTATTAATCAAGACTAGCTTCTTATCGTGCTCCACAATTCCCTGAAGTGGATATCCGCTGCCGCTCTATGCATCCTGACTTATCTCGACGTGTTTTGTTTTGAAGTTCTATAAAATACAGTACGAACAGATGCGTTACTTCATGCCATTAAAAACAAATGCTGTTCCCAATCCCCGATAACTGAATGTACGATAGAAAGAAATTACATCAAAACCATACATATTAGTCTGGTTAGATTTGAGAAAATGAGGATACTAATTTAAGTGTAGGCTCAGCACTTGCACTTGGCAACTAGAAGTTCCAAAATAAAAGCTTGAGCATTTTTACCATGTGGCTCTATTAGCGATTATCTACTTTATGTAGGAACATATATATAGGTACATAACAGCATCACACATGAATGAAATAAATAGAGACATAATATCTTGTAGTACTTCTGCTAAGACCTAGTAAAATTAGACCCATTCTTAAACCTCGTGAGAATTAAAACTACTCTTTGGAACTGCGATAAATGATTTCTGTGTCTGAATATTTCAACACAATTCAATATATGCTTAAATCAAATTGAAGACGCAATCACCGTTCTGATTTGGTCGGCTTCATGTTGATTAGCCTTACATTGAAACTATAAAGAAACTGGAAGTTTTCGTCGAAGCCCTATAGAGGTCAAACAGTCTCATTATTTCCGTCAAACAAAAGACCCCAATTTGCCAACAAAATAAAGCTTAACGATGCTATTGCGTAACGGCTCAGCTTAGATTTCCACACGGGACAAATATTTTCTATGATCCGCTGATATTAAAAAAGTAATATGGAGTTTCTTGTCTGTTCTTATCCATTGAGATGACAGGTGGTATATGCACCTAGTGTCTGGGCTATACGTAAGCGCATAATAATGAAAATCTCTATATACTAATACGTGAAGCGAGACTTCGGACCCCTTTTTTATTGGGAAGCATTGTTGTAAGCGCATCGTGGAAAGTTCGCTGGTTCTCTTCGTACCACCATTTAAACCTTCCCTGGACTTTCAGAAATATTTTAAAACCAAAATTAGCCATATCGGTCCAGCCGCTCTCAAGTTATGGCGTGACCAAGGAAAACAGGGATTCCTCAAGGAGTGTGATATTTGGCATGGTAGTTAAAGTTTATATTGATAAGAAGTGCAGAAAGCAGAAACCTATAGGTACTTATTGCGCGGCTACTATTATAATCAAAAATCTTTTTGATTTTGATCTCGTTATTAAAAACGTAGATAGAATGCACAGTATGATGCAACGTTTTAATAAAGCTCCATTGTATAATTTGTTGTGATATGGATGGAGAAATATTTGTATCTCAGATGTTTGAAGTTTTACTTTTAACATCAACAGTTGGGACGTTTTCTCTCTTTATTACCAGCCAGGTAATTGTCGCTTACTCGCTATAGAATATCTATAGAATTTAAATCTTAGTTGTATTAATAAATTTTCCGTCAACAAGAAGCGTAGACTTATAGATAGCTGTGGGAAATGTCTTGAAATAAGAATTAATGTATTGAATCAATTTAGATATCGCTTTAAAAGTGCCAATGTTAATTAAGTTTTAGCTTATGTAGTGGCTAATTAATGTACCGTTGAAAATTATAGTGTTTGAATAATAATATTAATATTCAAGTTTTTACAACAGCGGATATATTAATAAATCGAGCTAGATATTTTTTCGGATTATCTGTAATGATTACCAAAATAACATGTATATCTGAATCTTTTTCAATGTAAATTATTTTCTAATCTGTCTCATTATTGTCGTTTAGACTCCTTATGTCTTATCCATCTTCATTTATTCGACAGACCCCAACGACCCACGTCGGGTGATCGTGAAGAAACTGGCGCTGTGTGTGACTGGACGCGATGACGTCGAACTGGACCTCTCCGGGGACCTAACCAACCTTAAAAAGCAGGTATGAATCTATAGACAAACTGATAACCTCTTTCGGTGTGCCATTCAGTTAACCCGTCGGTGGGGGGTAGGGGAAGGGTAAAAAAGATAATTCACGTTCGTTGCAAGGAAAGCGGGTTAAGAGGTGACGAATAGGCTTTCCACCTAATACTTGGGACTTTTAATGAGACACAAAATGTGGGTGTATACAGTTATACACTACCGATAGAGAACACCTGCCTACCTCTTCGGGGATAACAGGCGTGATTATATCTACTTGACATTCGTTCTTTTGCCACAGACTTTGCTGCTATTGTTCGTTTGTATTTATGCAATTAACAGTAGCCTGTCATCATGTCCCACAAACCGTCTTAAGAAAAAGGTTCTATTTATCAAATTAATTGTTTATCATGGGGGAACAACAGTGATTGAGCCGCTAATAACACGTAAAATATTTGACGTATGATACGTATGACGACGTAATTATAGTATGACGACCTGATTGGCGCAGTGGCTAAGCGATTAGACTGTTGCGCTAAGGGTTGTGGGTTCGATTCCCGCACGGGGCAAAAAATTGTGCGATCCACATTTGATTGTCCCGAGTCTGGGTGTTTGTGTATGTGATATTTCATGTTTGTGAAACGCACCTACGACACAGGAGAAATTCCTAGTGTGGGGCGACGTTTTTTTAAAAAACAAAAAAAAAATATAAAGAATTTCATTGTGTACAGTATGATGAACCAACTCAACGGAGTGGAATGTGCTCAATTGATAATTCATTGTTTTCCTCGATCCTCCAGGAAAACAATAGAAGTGTCTTATATTTCCTTGTTCCCATTTACTCAATGCCGGTGGTCGGTTATTGTGATAAGGAAATAAAGTTATATAAAGAATTAATTACAAACTGTATTACCTTTATAAGTTTAATTTAATACGAATGTAGTAGGTAGATAATGTAAGTTAGAGACGATCCACGGATTAAGTATTTTTATCTCCTAGATGCATGAGATGGGATGGGAAGTTAAAACAGTAGTCTTTTTTTTATTAACATGTTAGTTTTCTCCGTGCTTCGGAAGGCACGTTAAGCCGTTGGTCCTGCACCTAATCTCTCTCCGGTCGTGTCGGTCATCGTCCCATCAGACTATGAGAGTGAGGGAATAGGGAGTGCACCTGTGTCTGCGCGCATCAAGTATGCAGTATAATATCTCCTGCGTAGTTGGTTAATCTCAGATGTGACAGGCCGCTGTGACCGAACTTTGGTCAGGAGAACATTAGTTTTCTACGAAAGGCATTTCTTTATTTAAATATATAGGTGCCATAAAATAAATTATACCAGCCAGTTAGTGACTAACGCCTAGCATAGCAATTACCTATTTGTTCCTAATGACTGTTCTTTACATCCCTGTAATCAAGTTATTTTCGTCTGTAATCAAACATAATTACAGCTTGCCTTTGTCAAAGGTCGAGAACTGATCCAACGTATAATTAGAATTTTAAAGTTTTGTCTTAAGACCCTTGTCCCTGTTCATGAGAAATTCTAAAAAGATTTTTAAATTTATAATTCATTGCTAAGCATGTATGATACATTTTATAAGAGCGAAAGTAGCGAATACGGTCGGGATCATAACAAATAGAACTTCGTGTGACGCGGAGAGAGCAATAGGTAGTTTTTCGTTTTAAAACGTCGCCCCACACTAGGAATTTCTCCTGTATCGTGGGTGCGTTTCACAAACATGAAATATCAAATACACAAACACCCAGACTCGGGACAAACATCTGCTGTCACAATTTTTTTTTTCCCGTGCGGAAATCGGACCTGCGACCCATAGCGCAGCGGTCTAATCTCTTAGCCACTGCGCCAATCAGGTCGTCATTTTGGAATAATCCAAAATAAAAAGAGTTTTATTAAACATTGACCTATATGTGTAGATTAAGTAGGATAGTTTCAGTAGGCTAGTGTCTCCCAGTCGATTATAGGTCTTTACCCTGACACGATAACAAGTTTGCATTAGACATTCTATCGGCCGGACCCGTCCTCAATTACCCTGCGCCATGCTATCCAATAGAGCACGTTTTGCCTTCATATGCAGTATATGGCCCCATACTATTTATGACATGACATCTCTCATGTATACCCGAAGGGATAGAGGTGTATAGGTCATCCTGATTTCGCCAGTTATTTTATAGGTCCCAATAATATGGGACGCGTTTATAACCATTAATCGGCACGAATCTGGGCTCCGTGCTGCTAATGAGAATTATCTAATATAAATACAAACACTGTCCGACCCGGAAATTGAATCTAGGACCTCACGTTCAGCAATCTCGCGTTGCGTCCACTAGACCAACGATCATCCGTATTTCCGTATACTATGGAGTTTACACACGTTTTTCAATTTTTTTGTTTCATAGTGTTATTATCTATACAGATAAATATTGTGTAATATGCTGTATAGGATGTTATGATTGGTATCCGGAATTTTATAGTGCATGGCTTGTCATAGTCTAATATTAACACTGATCATTACTATGTACCTACTATAGTCTATAAATGAAACACTATAATTAATCTGCATACGTTTAGCTGTACCTATTGCTCTGGTCTTTTAAAATATAGTCTTAATATTGAAAGGATACTTTAATAAAATAAAAATGGGTGTAGTGGCACATAGATTTATAACCATAGAGGCTTCGTCTCTGAAAACTGAATAACTTCATCGTCATCACCTGGAAGACGTTAACTGTTGACCTACCAAAAGAACTAAAGGCCTACTCCTTAGAACGCCACAATGAACGACAACTTGCCATTTGCATCCATCGGTTTCCCGCAACTCTGACGATATCGTAGGTCCACCTGGTGAAAATATTCTAAACATTGTTAAAATATGATATAATATTCAAATATCCTAGATGATACATTAGTAACATCATCATCATCAGCCGGAAGACGTCCACTGCTGGACAAAGGCCTCCCCCTTAGAACGCCATAATGAACGACAACTTGCCGTTTGCATCCACCGGTTGCCCGCAACTCTGACGATATCGTCGGTCCACCTGGTGGGAGGCCTGCCAACGCTGCGTCTTCCGGTTCGTGGTCGCCACTCGAGAACCTTTCTTCCCCAGCGGTTATCAGTTCTTCGAGCGATATGGCCTGCCCATTGCCACTTCAACTTGCATATGCTTTGAGCTATGTCGGTGACCCTAGTTCTTTGGCGAATTTCCGTATTCCGGATCCTGTCGCGCAAAGAAACTCCGAGCATAGCTCTCTCCATAGCTCGTTGAGTGACTCTGAGCCTCTCAAAAGGCCAACCGTTAGCGACCACGTCTCAGAGCCATACGTCATCACTGGCAACACACACTGGTTGAAAACCTTCGTCTTCAGACACTGCGGAATTTTGGACGAGAAGATGTCGCGTAGTTTCCCGAACGCTGCCCATCCGAGTTGGATTCTTCGGGCGACCTCTTTGTCGAAGTTGGACCTGCCTAACTGAACAGTTTGTCCAAGGTAGACATAATGGTCAACAACCTCGAGAGTATCGTTCCCAACGATAACCGGTACGGGTGCGACATGGACATTTGACATGATCTTCGTCTTGTCCATGTTCATTTTAAGACCCACCTGTTGGGAAACGAGACTGAGGTCGCTGAGCATAGTATTGAGCTCCTCCAGCGATTCCGCCATGATAACTATATCATCGGCAAAACGAAGGTGAGTGATGTATTCGCCATTGATGTTGATGCCGGACCCGTTCCAGTCCAAGAGCTTGAAAACGTCCTCCAACGCATTTGTGAACAGTTTCGGAGAAATCACGTCTCCCTGTCTCACACCACGCTGCAGTTGGATTGGTTTCGTGCTCTCGTCCTGTAACCGGATCGACATGGTGGCGTTACTATACAAACACTTCAACACCTCGATATACCTATAGTCAATATGACATCGCTGAAGGGACTGCAACACAGCCCAGGTTTCGATTGAACATTAGTAACATACATCTTCTTAACGATTTAAACCTCATCTACGAACAAACATCTACACATTGTAACATTATCATCTAATTTATATTAGTAAGATCACTTTGCAGCTTGTTAGCTAAATGTGAAACAAATTCGCATAGACGCCACTGAATAACTCACTAAATGATTTACGATGCTACAACCCATATATCAGAGCTGTCTGTCCGTACAGTAGTAGCTACGTCGACGTCGGTGTGACGTCATATGCCATGTGACGAGCATGTTGGTAGTGCTGATAGATAGACAGCGTAGTTTTAAGCGTACGATACTTTATAGGTTAATCGGATTTTTATATGCCAAGAAAATAGGTTATAGTTATGGCAACTTACTTTCCCTTATTCATAAAAAAAACGCAATTTATTATAATATCATATCATCATAATTATATACTTACCTATAATTCGTTATTTGTTAATATGGTGTGCAATAAAGCATATTCTATCTATCTATCTATCTATACCTGTCACTCTCGTTTGCATTTCAGCGAATAGAGAATAAAGATGTCAATAGATTTAGGACGACTTTAGATATTACCGGTATTATGCTCGTTTATGAATATGAGGGACTATGTTTAATTTTAAGATTTTCATTTATCGTCGGCTGTTATTTTTTATGTATACCTAGGCTTGAATTTTATATAGTTATATTATGCTCATATGGCACCCAAAACCGACCATCTCATAACAAGAGTGTACTTGAACTAAATATTGCAGATGTGTTCTACTTTTACGCTTGAACGATATCCGCGCTTTCTGTAAGCTTTCATGAAATATTTTATTCCTGATCTGTTTTGCTGCATGACGTAAAATCCGCATTGAGACTCACTAAGCAGATGCGTTTACAGATGTTATCGTTTTCTATTTGTCGATATGAGCTGTAGAAAATCATAGCTCATGCCGTCGTAAAAATATTAGCCAGTAAACAGATTTGTCTATAAACAACCAGATAAAGTAGATATTAAAAATAAATAAATCGAAAAAATTGTGAAGGTAAATTAAAAAATAGGACTCCTAGCACGAAGAGTTCTACCTGATATGCTCTAAATAACGGGAAATCACCAAAAATTAGGTGTTACTTTTTGAATTTCTTACCAGTATGTATGTTAGAATTTTTAAATGGCGTTACCTTAAGATATAGCGTAGGACCAGATTATGGAAATTGTATGGAAGTTGATATATGTAAAACAAATGAAATTTAGGATTGAAATCAGCTGTCAGTCTTTGTTCTTTCAGTTTGATATCAATTTGATCGTTCTAGTTATTAAAACTAATTTTGGAACAGACTCGGAAATATATCTGGATTAAACTATTAAACTAAATCGAAACTGAACTTTGAATGATTCTAACAAGAATATCTATTGAGTGAATGTTTGTGTCCTGATCAAATTGATCTAATCTAACTTACTATACTCAGTAGCATAGAAACAGTTGGCATTTATGGCTTATGGCATGTTAACAAATATTACCAGAGGAACGGACCATTGCGATGATGCTTGATAAGTTTACCAAGATCCAATTCATATTATGAATTTTTACTTACTGATTCTAATCCATTTATACTGACTAAGAATCTTTAGTTCCTTTGTCAGTTTAAAATACAATCATTCATATTGGTAAAATATAATCTTAAATACAAAGATTAGCAAATAACTTGAAATTAAAGAATTGTTTACCGAAATACCATAAATATAGTTTTTGTTGCCAGATCTTTGAAACAGTGATAGAAGTAAGCTCATATCACTATACAAGCATAATAATTATGATACGTAAAGTAAGAATAACTAAAATTAAATATAAAAATAAATACCGAGCTTGAAATCATTAACACAGAATCTTTGTAATATGATTAGCCTTATGCTGTATGTATTCCATGTCTTCTGTTAGACTACTTGCTCTTTAATTGCCTTAAAACTTTTAACATCAAGACAATATTTTTTTAATAAAAAGGTTCCTTTAATATCAGTTATGAAAATATAATCAACAATCACGCTATCCCTTTCACTAATCATTCGTATGACAGGTGCAACATCAACGGTGCGCCATAACTCGTTCAGTCACAATTATCGCTGGACGCCCCACCTGGCCGCCTGCCAATACAGCTGCGTACAGGATGTTTGGATTGGATTCAACGGATACTTTCCTAGGATTTGTCGATTGAACTTTAATTAAATCGACGGTTTGGGCATATTAAATGGAAGGAAATGCTTTGTTTTTGAGACAATTAATACGAAGTAAGAATGTTAATTTATGATAAAAGCATAGCTACGAGATTAACTAAACTATATAACTACACAGTATAGACCTATTTTTTTGTCATTGCGTATTTTATACGAATATTGCAGCAGTCTTTAGCGGCACTAGCAAGGGAATCCCAATCTATCTGCTTGGTATTTTTCTAAGTTATAAGGTATTATTTTAAACAAATAGTATTTAAAATTGTTTTCATTCTCTATTATGAAAAGTGAGATGCAGCCTAAGCCTAATCTTTTGTTACTTTTAATCAGCCCTTAGAAATATGAATATTTATTTGCTAGTAGTATAATTATATAATAGTTAGTAGAAAATAATCTTGACTTTTCTTCACTTATGTACTTTTAATTAGTACGGCCTCTGTATCGAAACAATTCAGGAACTCGTTTATAATATCTGTGTATACATATATTAAAAAAATATTTTAGTCCTACTTACCCCATCATTTATCTGAAGATAAATCTGTCGTCCGTCCGTCACAGGCGTTTTTATCGGAATCAAAATGACGCAGCATTTGGCATAGGCGTTAGTTCAGCCCGTGGTGACGTGAGATATTTTAGATTAAATTGATGAAATATTTTTATTGATTTGTTTGGTAACGTTATATTAACTCAACATCACTCTGTATTCTTGCTCGTACTATGATTTATGCCAGCTACAAGTATAGTTCGGTTCCCGACTCAAAAAGTTTCTGTTAATAGCAACCACACGGATTAGACCGAGGAAAACAAATCGCTTGTCACTGGTGTAAATTGTGCAGATAATTTTCAGTATCGCGACATTTCACTAACTTTTTGTACGTTACATTGCTTGAACGTGCAATCTTGCTAAAATAAATTTTGAATAAATAAATACGTTGCCAGCCATGGATTTCCTCCTGTATCGTAGATGCGTTTCACAATGATGAAATGTCACATACACATTTAGGCTTGGTATAAACGCCAATCACAACGCCAGGGTCATCAATACCTGTGCTTACCGTTGCTTTTCCTTTTTCTGTAAAGGGGATCTAAGTCTAATGTATGGTGCTATAGTTAATGATTCAGAGAGTGACACAAGCTTCATTTAATTGTTTCTGTAAGACGTTCTTAACGTGAAGTGAAGACGCGGACGGAAGTTAGTATTGTATATTGTTTGTATCAACACTTTAAACTAATCTGTAATAATCCCGGAGCTCTAAATCCCAATTATCTTAATAAATTAAGATAGTAATTATGTATTTTTTGTTATTAGAGTATAGGCAATTAAGACATTAAAAAGTACGAAGTCCAATGTCCAATTTTTTACAAATTGTTTTCTTTTAAAGTAATAACACTAACAGCCTTATTACAAAAAGCGGTTTATCTAAAAACCAAGGTTTAAAACCTCTAAAAACCGCGGTTTATAGGAAAGTGTTATTACAAAAAGTGGTTTTGCGAAAAACCATTGTTCATTCTATGGTCTAACGCCAAACCTGGGCGGCCCCTAGTTTAAAGTAAAGAACTATGGTTTAAAATATCATATCTGTCAAATTTCATCTTTTAGGTTATCATATATTGTTGTTGTTTTTACCTGAACATGGATATTATAATGGTCAATTTAATTGATATTGAGGATATTGAAGCCGATATAACAGATATTATTTGCTTTTGTTGGTTCATCATACAAAATATAATAGAATACGATTCACAAGAGGAATTATTAGATCCTCTCGTCTGTGAGCCATACCGGCTCCCGGTATGACAATATATTCGCATATATTTCACTACAAATGCCGTTCTAACGCATTATTTATGTTTATCAATACATAAACTAGCATAAAATACATACTTTTGGTTTTAACATACTAAATTACGTCAACAAACATCTCATAAACAAATAAGTTCGAATTACGTCACGTTTCGTTACACGGATGTACTTAGTTGTATTACTAGCCAATACAACAAGCTTCATTCTAAACAAAACTACAGTTGACGATATAATTGATATTAAAATCTAAGCAAAATAATAATAGTCTCAATATTTTTAACACTTCTATAGAATATTTAATCATTAGTCTATTATTAAACTTTTTTCTTTTCTGGGCAAATGGAACGCTTTTGTAGAATGATAACATTATGAACGAACGATGTTTGTATTAATCTGTGGTTGATATACAAACAATGGTTCAAATGACAGTGCTAAGAAAACCACGGTTTTTATAACTTTTGTAATAAGGACAAATTTAGACCATGGTTCTTCAGATAAGCCTGGACTTGAAAGGCCAGGTTTAAACCGATGTTTATTTAGTTTTTTGTAATGAGACTGTAAGAGATTATTTTCCTTTAGTTCTTAATACTCACATTACGCCGCCTCTGATAACCCTGCTGTAATGTAGGGCGAGCTTATTGCCTTTCAACCGACCGACGTCTAGTTCATCGCCTCTTACGACTTGTTCTCCCGGCGATGGAAGGGAATCGTATTGTTGGATCATATCCGTTCTACGGATAGATATCCTGCGAACAGGATAAGGTGTTAATAACACAATAATCAAGGGAATTGATTCCTCAGTGACAGGAAAATAAAAATAAGACTGAAATTGCCCGACAATTAATAAAAATAAGAATAATGCTGACCTAACCTAATTTAACGAATGTTTAATTAGTTACGAAGAAAACTAAGAATCTACACGATCTAACCTTCATTTCTCTACTTTCCAGGTGTTCGTTATAAAGGAGGGCGTGCAATACAGGATAAGGATTGACTTTATCGTGCAACGCGAGATCGTGCACGGACTCAAATACGTGCAGAAGACTTACCGACTTGGAGTACCAGGTAAGAAAGTTACAAATATATATCATTATATATTTGAGAGACTACGGGGGAAACTTAGATGGCGGTAAAATTTTACGACCCGATTGGCGCAGTGGCTAAGCTATTGGACTGCTGCGCTAAGGGTTGCGGGTTCGATTACCGCACGGTACAAAAATTTGTGCGATCCGCAGATATTTGCCCCGAGTCTGGGTGTTTGTGTATATGATATTACATGTTTATGAAACGCACCCACATACAGGAGAAATTCCTAGTGTGGGGCGACGTATTTTTCTATTTTTAAAAAGGATGGGGGTAGAGAACAGTGGCGTTTGTTCCACCGAGATAACCTGACGTGTCTGTTCGGAATTTTCCGACTAGTTTCGAAATCAGACAGAGCCTTTATTCATGAGCTGGTGACGCAGCGAAGTCGCGGATTGAAGTTACATGGAAAATAGTTATAAACGTTATAATTACTGTAAAAAACAGGAGCTAGGGCTCTTTAATTATAGAAGATTTATTTAGTTATTTTTTATATCTTTTTAATTACTACTCTAATAATTGTGCGCTGCTATCGTGGGTTAGATTCCCAGATGTGAAATTTTTTGCAAGACATCTTTGTTTATTACTATATCAAAAGGCTCACTTTTAAATATTGTGGATTTAATAGGTTCTGTATGCTGTGAAACATCGTTGTACAACAGTGTATCTTTGCCTAGTATGCAGGATAAGCGTGTTGTTTAGATGACTATTATTATTATACTTCTATAATTCTCTATTATAATTCTCTGATTTTTATCTTGTATTTTTTCACGCACACCTCTCAGTGCCCGGTACGTATGCGTTTTTATTCAAAGTGCATTCTCATGACACCTAATGTATGCCTTCCATGTCGTAGCGTATTGTATTCAATATCGTGACTCAGCGGCCTGGAATTTTTATACTGTCTTGTTCCTCATTGATAGCAGTTTTAAGCTTTACGTATCTGAATGAATTGCATTTTATGTATTGCTTATGCTGGAATTGATAAGGCTTTCAATGTAATTTGTTGTTTGTAATTATGTTTTACCTAGAGTTGTCCCATTCGTAATAATATTTAAAGGAATGGTAATTTTACCTACAGATATAGAAATTGGGTATTTGTAACCACCAATCAATTGACATACTTTTTATGTCTGCAAAACGATATTCCTATAGATTTTGTATGAAAATAGGAAACTGTGACGTCACTAATTTACTAACTCAATTGACTTACTATTTATTGATTTCAAAGAAAATAAAAATCGAATTTTACAGTTAATTAAAATAAAGTAAAGGGTTTTTAGGGCTAAATTAAAGCTTTTTTTTTCAGAAGTGGTGTCTAGTTGGTTACTATTGTATCGTACTATTGATTAATGGTGTCAACTACCCTATTATCATTGATTAGGAGGAAGTATCCCATACTCCCTAATCAGTGAAAACTAACTTCGAAACAATCCTGTCTATTTGACGCTATACTACGTCTTTAAACTCGCTTCTAAGAGGCGATATTACACTAGGTGGTATTGATAATCCAATTCACAGACTACTCTACCGCCGCGTCGAATCTAAATATATGATAGGCTACGATCAATATTTCTACGGTTCGAGGTCAAACGTAACACAAGCGCAGAAAGATAAACTACTGTGTCAATCAGAGCGAGACATTCAATGAACACTTCAATGAATGAACAGCACATAATACTATTTGTATTTCCTTCTTTTTCTCCTTTTACTTCATTCGTGGTTTTTTATTTGATAAGAATTTACGTAATTAAGTGATACGACATGTAAATGTAGGTTAGAGTCACTTTGATGCCGCTCTTAAGCGCATCGGAGCTAGGCATATTTTCGCGCTAACATTAAATACTATTGATATGTCTTGCAGCTTAAATTGTGCTCTATGTGACACCAAGTAAGGTGCACATTTAAGTAACGCAAAAAAAGCAGACGCGAAGTCAGGAGTCGTAAAGTAAATCCGCTTTGTTTGTCAATATAAATGTACCCTCAGTATAACCAACTAATTCGCGCCTTTTCTAATTTCCAGTCGACAAAATGACCCACATGGTCGGCTCGTACCCGCCGAAGACTGAGATCCAGTCGTACACCACTCCTCCGGAAGACGCTCCATCAGGTATGGTGGCCCGAGGATCATACACCGTCAACAGCCTCTTCACTGACGACGACAAAAACGTACACTTGCAGTGGGAATGGTGCTTTGACATCAAAAAAGATTGGAAGGATTAAGCTTGGCTGTTTTATTTTATGAAAAGACCGACTGGGTTGGGCTGTTCGTGTAGGCTGCTCTGTGCCATACCTATTGGTTATAAATACGCTCTGTAAATGATTGGATGATAGATACAAATAATTTGTATTTACTAAATACACTGCAATGAAATAAAGTATCCATTTTTCATCATTACTAAATTTGTAAATTAACTCCAACATGGAGGATATTTCTGGCGGGTTACTAAAAGCTTGCAAAAATCGACTAAAAGATTCATTCAATTACATTTAAGAGCATAAAAAATGTCAGCAATCAATTAGATGTTATTACAAAACGCACAGAAATATTTTATTTAGTGGCCTTAGTGAGCCCAATCCAGTTGTACGTGTCGAAAATGGTGGCTGACTGAGAATACCTATTGACAAATTAGAGTAAACGCTTTGTCAAACGAAAGCTGGATGCGGTTAAGAAATAATAATTTAAAATTGTTCGTCTCGGTGTCGTTTGTAAAGTAATCATTCACACGCATAAACAAGATAAACTGCGAAACTATAACTATTAATATAAGTATATTTTTATACTAACTCAAAGTTTAATACATTTGTACAAATATCTCGCATTTTTATCGTGACTTGTGTGTGGATTGACGTATACAGTAACACAAACTTTCAAAATCATCTCGTCTTTGGCCATCAATAATGCTCAATCGGTACTTTCTTAACCGTAATCCGCCAACTATTTGACGAAGCCGAGTCATTAGTAATACCTACCTATACATAAAAAGATATGTAATTATGTGATTGTATAATCGTGATTTTTTTAATTATCCTATTGTATGTACTATTTCAGACCGATTTGTGCTAAAGTTATATTAATATTAAATGATAATGACATCCTTTTAAAAGACCCTCATTGATTTGTGTTCTACTGTTATAACATAACTTTCTGTTGGCAACACTGGTCCCTCTGTGAACAGTGCTGTCGAAATTCTAAATATATTCGTAGATTGTATAAAACATGCAATGTATTTTCATGAATTTTCATATATTACAAAAGATGTAGCAATATTATTATTTAGATTATAATTAGCTTATCATTAATTTAGTTGTGGTCAATGCAATTTCTCTACAAACTGACGATGACGATGGTAAACACTCAGTAAGTTGGTCAGTACACTGTTAACCTGATAGTCGGCACTGTATGCTTACACCGGCATTCCTGAGAGCATTTTGGGCCAAGCTAAGAATTTTGGGGTCACCTTTAGTTACAGTAGAGTTTTAAATACAATAACTATAGATATTAATACTCTATTCTGATTAAATTGAAATTTTTGCAGTATTATAAATCTATTTTCGAAACTTCCTACACCAGATTCGTGTAGATATTTGATTGTGGATATCTTCCTATTCGCAATATGATAAAACAATAATACTGCTCAGTGTTGCTATTAAATTGGTGTTTATTAAGTATGATTCCAAAATGTATTAATGTATACTTAATTTTTTATTTTAAATAAAATTAAAATTTGTCATCATTTTGCATTTTATTTGGTTACTACTGATTTTGCTGTTTATCCAATGTGGTATGTATTGCTTTTTATTGGCAACACTGTTTTATTTTCTAGTTTGAATCAGAATAGGGTTGCCAAACTTTATAATAGTTTTAAATACATATTGTCTCAATTTATCTTTTATATATTTCTTTTAGTAATACCTTTTTATTATAATAAAGGTCACAGATATATAGAAAACCATCATGTAAGTACCAAAATATAGTATTATAAAATATGTAAGGGTATAGGTGCACCAATTCAAAGAAAAATCTATTTTTAATATTTCACATATTGCTTCTATTGTTATGAGCTGTGCCAGTGAAATCGTGGCAATAATATATTAAAAGAAAAGTATTATGTACGTACGGAAGCTATTCCTTTTATAGAGTAAATTAGGACTTAAGTGGTTTGAAATAAAGTACATTTTTACCAATTTAATAACTGACAGTAATGGAATTGTTGTTTGCATTGAGTGAAGAAAACATTAAAAGGCAGCCTTTTCGTAGATTCTTTAGAACCTATGAAAGAAGTCAGGCATTAATATGCTCTTAATTGGAATATTGCTAAAAGCGAGTGGAGCGGTCTTGTTGAGAAGAAATTATACTGCCGTGTATCGATACTTGTAACAGTAATTAAAATTTCATCACAAGCGTTTCCCATTTACAAATATCGGTATGGCTTGTCGCATAAATGTGACGTCGGTGTATGTAGTGCGCGTCGGTTGAACCCGACGCTTAGAGATGGGCTGGAGAGCTGTAAACGGCATTTAAAATTGAACAAAATATTGCTTAAGCGTGAAAAGATAGTGGGTGCTTCAGTATTAGAACTGGGTGCTCGACTTATTAAAATAAGGCTTCCCTTTTATAAATTTTAGAATTAATTATCCCAATTTTTTAATATATCTTGCATTTTTATTGGTCAGTAGATAGACCCAATATTTGACATCATATTTCTATGTGAAATGTAAACTAGAAAGCATCAACTCATAGATTCACGTCATTATACTAAATGACGCATGCTACAAGTTTGCAATTTGAAACGGCAGATAGCCCCGCTAAAGGTATTCTCTTTTTGGTCCGTTTATTTTAACATGAGCTTGGAATATTGGTGGAAGTATTGGGTCCAATAATTGTCCTACAGTTAGTTTGTGCTAATTTTTCTTAAGAATATAATTTGTTACGTCAGTAATGATTTTATTTCAATAGAAGTGTAACGATTTACGCAATGTAATAGTTTGGCCAAAAATAAAGCTTATTTATTCAATTATTGTTTTATTTTGTAAATAATAGTTAACAATTATGTTAGATACTTACATAATCCGTTCCTTATATACCTATATGAGTATTTTGTGTCTTTAGTGTTAGTTGATATATTGGTTTTAAATAAATCAAATTATTTTGCACTTCTTCTCACAGCGTGATGATGTCATTAATAAGTGTTCGGCTATCAACGAATATACATATGCATAAAGCTCAAAGCTTATTTTTATTAAAATATTTAGTAAATTAATTAGTTAAATATTTTTGGGTTTAATTATTATGGCAGCCCTAACATCTATATCTTAGACAGTAACTCTCGTTAATAGGCAGCGCCGTTACAAATTTAAAACCCAGATAGTTATGATGGAGAGGCGCCCGAGTTCTGCTTGCCCTGCAAGTGAAAATAGGGCACGTATATAACAGTAAAAGGTTACTACATTAAGCTTAAGTCACCGTATGACAGAATTTAAATAAAATTTTCAAACAATATAACATTTTATTTAATCTGTATATTTCTTTCATGAACATAATTTATAATCTGTAACAATCCCGTGTGCAGTGTTGCAAATTTGCTCATGTGTTGCCCGGTAACCTTTTAAACGCCTGGGTTCATATTCAGTTGCCTTTAGGTTCCAGCGTCAAAAAGCCATACTAACGACGAATTGCGCTTATGGTATACCTACGTACAATTTTCTTGGTCTCAGGTGGAATTTACATGACAATATTCGTCGGGTTAATCCGTCCTGGGCGGTTAAAGGGTTTCTAAATGCGGCAAAAGGTTGAATCGATTGTCTCCTCGCTAGAGTCAAGCCAACGAAAACCCTCGAATGAAGGCGGCAATAGAAGAAATGTAGCTGTTCTCTGGTCATATCTGATAACGGAGGCAGTAGGTACTAATTTTATTATCCAAGAGAATGTATTTACTCAATATCAGGGCAGGGTTCCTCGGCCAGACTCCATTACACGTAATTTTAACTCAATATCTCATCTAAATTGACATCGTACACTCTACTGTTCGGCAACCGCGTCTGTGATTGAACCTCCCTCTTTAACGACATCACGACGTGTAGATCAGACTTCGTGGCTGGACAGAAAGCGGTGAGACGAGCAGGAACGTACACTGCGTTCAGGAGTTTTAGGGGCATTGCTAGTGCCATGCAGCCTTGTTCTGGAAAAAAAAAATAGTTAGATAAGATTAGTAAATTAGATATGGTACATTCGGAATTAGGTTAGAAGTTAAAACGTTAAGTATGGTCCTCTTGAGAGTAGTAGTACCTAAATTTATTTATATAGGTACTTACTTATAGACAAATTATACCTATTGACCAAATTTCAGATTTTTTTTGTATACGTCGCTCGACCCTAGGTATATTTCCTGTATCGTGGATGCGTTTCACAAACATGAGATATGACATGTACAAACGCCTAGACTTGGGACAAACATCTGCGGATCACATAGTTTTTTGTGTCGTGCGGGAATCGAACCCGCAAGCCCGAAACCCCAAGCTCAGCAGTCCAGTCGCTTAGCCACGGCGCCAATCAGGCCGATTAATTTGCTAACTACAGGGAGTCGGAACGATATGGCTCCTATTATTTTGTCGGTGAAAAATTAGCGTGTTGTAAACGGTATTTTTAGTAACAAAATTTTTCAGAGTTTCAAATCATTTATCTCTATTCCTTACCGGGCATCTTCCTCCTGAAGTGCACGTTCTCTATCATGTAAATGCCGCTTCTCCCGAGGACGTTGGAAACGGTCCTGCTGGCGAACTCTCTGGTCTGCTCCGACTCGAAGGTCGGGGTGTCTGTCGCAACACCAACCACGTGACTAAGGTTCGCCGCAATCCATTCTGCTAGCTCGTAGCTCAACCCTAAAGGTATAAAATTAATTAAAACGCGAAAATAATAATAATAATTTATCCACATTTCTATGTTATAAAAAAGCATGTTGGCGGGTAGCTTCCTAGAAACCAACGAAAATTTCAGCAAGGGGATTAGGTAAGTAGGTAGGTACATGTCTATCCGCAAGTGAATAATCAAATCGATTAAAAATTTCTGCCCACGGGATTCTATTTTGCGTCAAAGACTCAAAGCCGTCATAACCATATTTTACGACTTCAAAGAGTTAAAGAGAGTTCTTTTCTATGTAAAAAAATCCCTCATTTTTTTTATTTGCTTACCAGGTATCTTACAAACACATGTCCTCACGTTAATCTGGTTATTATCTTCGTCGGTCCACCCAAACTTGAAGAGCAGTAATGTGGGTTCTTTAGGATCGTGCTTTAGAGCTGCCCATTGTAACGCCACGTCCAAAGTTAGCACTACCGATGGGTTTAACGTCGTCAACGTGCTGACGTCTATTATTGATACTGAAAAGAGGAAATGCAATGTTTAGAAAAAAACCTGAAGAAAAAGTTAACTTTATAAAATACATTTTAACACATTTTGGGTTATCTTTGGATTAATAAACCTCAGCGTGTCCTTGAGATTATTTATTTATTATTACTTTCGAACGCGGAACCAGAAGCCGAAACCAAATTCATCACAAAAGAATAATCCAAGTATCTAATCGATAACTTATTAGCTTACATCGACTCAATAGATACTCGGAAGGTATGACGGCTGGATGCATAGACCCGGTTGTCCCCGCGTGCTCCAGGTGTATCCCAGTGCCCAGATCAGGTGCTCCACAGTTTATGCACATCTTCCTGGAAAAGTAACAAACTTTAGCTGACTCTTGAAATGATTAGACTGCCTTTTTTTTTGTTTAAAAACGTCGCTCCACACATGGATTTTTTCCTGTATCGTGGGTGTGTTTGACAAACATGAAATTTCACATACACAAACACCTAGGCTCAAGAAAAACATTAGCAGATCACACAACTGCGTTAATCAGGTTGTCGATGGTTGCTTTTAGCTAAAGATGAATATGTAATGATATAGGATCTATATACAATATTTCCGCCCGAGGAGTGCCGGGCTCGAATAGCACCTCCCTATCTCGTCCCGTTGGGTGTTGTAGGAGGCGACTAAGGGAAAATCCAGAAGATGGGCAGCAGCGTCTTCTGTAACTTTACCAATTCTACTGCGATCCCTAAGCCGCTTGCCAAGCGGGGGATTATGGCAGAGGCCTTTGTTCGACAGTGGACGTCTTCTGGCTAATGATGATACAATGAATGAATGAAATTTATTTATTTCTCTCAAAAAGTACATTATAGTAAGATATAAATTACTATAATGTACTTTTTACACAATATACAGTGCAATCATTTTCCGCGGCCCGACTTCACCCACTGCAGGGCAAAGGCCTCTTAATCTGTACCAGTATCCACGTCTCAGCCAGATTTGTAAAACCTACAGTGCTACTTACCAGTGTTTTTCCATGGCCCCATAGTACATGGATAAGTCTCGCCATGTCGTAGGTTTGGTCATATCCACGACATCTATGCGGTCTAGGTCTTCTCTACAGATGCAGTACCGTGACATTTGCAACAAAGATATTGCTATGAAAACAGCTATAATTTTGTTCATCATTGTTTTTGTGTGAATTAGATTTTTGGACGCGATGCACGGATTTAGCTGTCTTATCAGTCAAGAGCGATCATTTGTTTGTGTCAAGAACGCTGTGACAATTGGTTTGAAGACTTGAAGACGAATTTCGATGATTTTGGATGCGTGTTCGTAATTTTTACTTTCGTCTTTTGAATGCTGTCTTCACTGATATTAGATAAACGCACTGCTTTATTTTCTTGAGTAATAAACCTGATCACAAATATTAAATAAAAATTTAAACAATCCACTTTTTACAGTTATCCTAAATTTGGAGTAAGTGACCACTGTTGAACTCTGCGAGGAAATACCGCTGCGCTTTGCAGCCACTCCTATTTGTATGAGAGATTATTTGTTTCTATTGTTGCTTGTTTTTTGTTTTCAAATAGAACAAAGGGTTGACGAATTGTAACAGTTTTTGTTAGGTAAGCTATACTGTCATTGGGAAGTGGTGTGTAGGCCAAGAATGTGAGATGACATCAATAGTCTAACGCGCGGTCGTCTAGCCGCTATTTGTTTTAGTAAATTTTTTAAATAGGTTAGTTGATTGTGCGATATGTGGGTGTTTGACAGCATATTTTCGGTCCTCTGCACCTATAAGGAATATAATATGTGAGATGAAGTATTTAAGGTCCCAGGATCTACATTGTCATAGATCAACAAATACAAGTCAGATAATACAACTGAACTCGCTTTTTAATGCCTAGGGGATGCAATCATCCAAATCCTAATTATAATCATGCATACATTGTTTGTTGTGGAATTAGGTAGGTATTTGGCAAGATATGTGATTAATAGGTATGTAAAAAGTGGAACATAACGTGGGAGCATCCGTAGCCAAACTAGCAACGATCCTGTATCTTGGCGTACAGTGCCATATCCCTCCATTTAAGCAAATACAAACCTTAACTTTAGAGGACAGCCTCCTTAGCATGAACTCTTAAAGCGGGACTGTATCCGATGTAGAAGCTACACGCCAAACTACACTGCACGTAACGACGTCTTGCTTTTACAACCGAAAATGTCCTGCTTTAATTGTTCATGGTAAGGAGGCAGTAATCTAAAGTTATGGTTATAATGTTTGTACTTGCTTCATTGGAGAGATATGACACTGTACGCCGAGATACAGCATCCGTCCTAGATTGGCAGATGCTCTCACGTTATATACCACTTATGAGGGCAGTAGCGTTTTGTTTGAGAATGATTGTAGCTATGTTAGTTTTCGCTTTTCGCCCACTAAAGCCCCCAGCGATGCCAATACATTAATACCGTGAACTATTTTAATCGCATAATCCCACCGTCTTCAAACTAATTTATGGGCGTCATGATCCTACTAATCGTGGCAAATTTTCTCGGTTGTTCTACGCAGCCGGTGGAAATTTTATGATAGTTTCGTATCAAAATTTATTACAGTTTATCTGTTATATGATAGGAAAATTGTCCCTAATGCTTTTATTATTGACAATCATTCTGATTTTGATGTCCATGTACAAGTTAAAATAAACGACTATCGTAGAAGCGTCACTCGTGTGTTATTGCATCCTATGGCAACTAAATCATTTACTGTACAGGGATAGAAAGTATTTTATAGTCTAATCTATGATGTAGGTAATGCAAATTACATACCTACCTAAAGATCTGTTTACCTACTTTGTTCTAGCTGCTCTTGAGATACAGGACATCATAGCTATGTGTATATAATGAATATGTTTTTTTCCTTATTCTATTTCAATGGGGTGCGCGTTGACCCTCCACGAAAGACAATGCTGAATTATCTCCAGCGCACTTTGAGCGTCTTTATTGACTGTCCAATCTCTACATGGCACGACGTGTTTCTATTAGGCCACATCGTTACAAAGAATACCATGAATTCATTTGCTAGTTCCTACCGATACTAATTAGATTTATCTCAAGCTCTATTCCTTCAGCTAGATGAACTAGTGCCCTCTCACTAACCTAATAACCGTATGAACGACCCACTTATATCTTCAGCCGCAAATCCTACATGCAACCTTATCACTTATCGACAAAGCACTTAAAATGCAAAAAAATACAGTGATAAGCAATACAATTTTCGACTTGTAGGTACTTTCCTTAATATCTAATCAAAATAATACGAAGTTAATGATGAAGTCGGTAAGTAAACAATTGACGGTCATATAACTTTACAACTGTATTTGCAGAAGAAAACAAAAGCGGGGTATGATAAATTTGGAATAATCTCAACTATAAAATGTTTTTAACAGTACTTCCTTGTGAACTAGATAAAATGTATAAGTCATAAGGAATTGATTTCTGGTTCAATGAATTCTAGGTAAGTATTTAATGTATGTCGTTGTCGTCCTTATCACGCCTGGTAATCCTGGTATACCCTGAAAGGATAGACAACTGTTTCCTTACATTTCAACAGACATTTCACTCAAATAGAAAAAGGTTCGAAACTTGCTTAAAATTCATAATTTAAATACAGCTTCAACTTTATCTTTGTGGGAGCTGGAGTTTGCACTAGGTTCTAGAACTGTATGAAGGATCTCCAGGCTTCCTTCCTCTTTTAACGTATTTAAGTACATATAGTTAGTTATTTTATCAAGTATAATTTTCTTATTGGCCGGTCGTATCTTATAAAGTTAAGTTAGAAATCGAAACAGTCTTTTTCCGAACGTCGCCGTCATTGCAAATGAGCAATCTTATGTTGTTGTTGTAGTAATTACATACTTAGCTGTATGAACGAGAAGAAGTAAATATTGTCGGATATTAATAGATCGTGAGTCGTGGTGGCCTAGTGGTTGACATACCATCAATGTGACTTTTTCAATGTCATAAATACTTTCTTAGATATTCTAAGACACCACTGACTGACGGTGACGGAAAACATCGTAAGGAAACCTGGATTTAATTATCTGAAATCGCCAACCCGCAGTGAGCTAGCGTGGTGATCAGTGCTCAATCCTTCTCTATACGAGAAGAGGCCTTTGCCCTGCAGTGGGACAGTTACAGGCTGTTATTATTATATTATTAATAGATCCATGTTATTAGTTGTATCTATCTATATTTAAAAATGTACACTACGTACTTCGTATCGTGAATAAAATCTTGTATTTTTGTGGCTCGTGATTCTGATTTCATAATAATTTGACTGTATACAAATCAAGATGTCTATCTATTTGATTAATTAATTAAATCTACATGCATGTTTAATTATCAATCACGTATGAGACATTCATTAATGTATGATAGCCCATTTTGATTTAGATACTGATATGCTGATCCTCTTTAATATGCTAACGTCACTTCAGAATTAAAAACCGTTTCTATTTATGTTGCTGGCGCGTAATAAAAACATAAAATTTTAAACCTTTTAAACATAATAGAATCTTATTATAATAAATTAATTCTTTTATGGCGACCTGACAATCGACAACTGCTGGTTGTTATGAGGTAAAAGCATTTTAAGAAAATAATAATTAAATCAATGCACATATGACAAAAAGGCCCAAGTATAATACCTTGTGGTACACCCAACTCTTTTACTAAGTTATTTCTGGAAAAAGTTATTTTCAAGCTCTATAAGGAGTCTACATTTGAAGTCTGCCACCAACACTTAAATGTAATTAGCAAGTAGAATGCTTTGGGTACCAAAACCTACATAGTTACTAGTAGAATTTGTGATACATTTAGTCGAATGCTGTTCTAACATCAAGAAAATAGCTGTAAATAAAAGTTGTGCTATCATCGTTTCTCGATGAAAGTACCTTAATTGTGAGATACTAGTAATACGTACATCTTCTTCTATAGTTCCTTATGTTTCCCTTGTATAACAGTATTAACAAAAATATGTAAAGATACTCACGTTACGAGTTTTAATAAAGTGTGCTTTCATCTTGTTTAGAATCCAAAAGTAGCCTTTTTAAATTGTAGTAGGTAAATTAAATTTTATCAGACGTGAGCTTAACTTAAGAGCAAATAAAAATTGATTCATCAATCGCAACAAAAGAAATCGCTTGTATGTGTCAAAAATGAAAAGTATGTATTCTAAATATCTGATCCATTATTGATCTATAAACTTTATGAGCTCGGCTGTAATAAATAGTACGTTTTTAAGCTATAAGCTGATCGATAAAGAGGCAAGTGTGTATACGCCAGACGCAATCAATAAAAAACAATGTCTATAAACTTGTGATTTGTTATGATTATTTATGTATGTCGAATTCATGAAGCTAACGTATTTTCTTATTTTTACTATAATAAGTGCTGCGACTCCCTTACAGGGTCTATGTTTGTTGTGATAACATGTAATTGTTTTCAGTGAAACTACATAGTGCAATAAATAAATAAATAATTTTAGTTACCATTAAATCCTTTGAAAGAGCTTATTCGGATCAGTAAATAAATTTTAAAATAAGTTTTTTTTTAAGTAGGCTCTTCAGTGTCCCACTGCTGGGCAAAGGCCTCCCCATTATTTATATATATACATATTAGAGTTCAATTAGGAGGAATTAGAGTTGGTTTTAACAAAATAAATTTAGAACCATTTAATATAAACTTGATAAACTTGAGCGACTTCAAAACTTTTGTATAAGATTTATATTTGGTCTACGCAAATATGATCATGTTTCCGAATTTCGTACGCGACTCAAGTGGCTTCCGATTCGTCTTCGCCGGAATTCACACATTTTACACCTGCTCTACAGTATTCTGTTTAATCCCACTTCCCCTGCTTATCTTAAAGAACGTTGTAAGTTCCTTTATGACACACATGATAAGTCCTTAAGATCATCGGAGAACCTTAGACTTGAGATACAAATGCATTCCACTACTTTCTATGATAAGTCCTTTGCTGTTATAGCTGCGCGATTGTGGAATGCCTTGCCTGTGTCAATAAGGCGTGCACAGTCCCTACATGCATATAAGATGCTTATAAAGGAGCACTACCTTTCCTTGTATTATTAATGCTTTGTTTTCCTTCTCTTGCTGTCAGTATAATATGAATGTTAGATAATATTATGATTCTTGTGAACATAATTAGTTTTAAGTTTTTCTATTTTTTGTACACCACGGACTACCCCGTTACCTTCTCTTCCCGTCATCTCTCCATCCAAAGGTTGTCTGGAAGAGATCGCTTTTAGCGATAAGGCCGCCCATTGTACATTTACTTATTTTTAAATTTGTTATTTCTTAATTTATAAATTCAATGGTGTACAATAAAGTATATTATTATTATATATCTAAGATTATTTTTTGTTTTGTTATAATTCATATTATGTTAGAGGATAACATTCAAATAATGTGTGTTCAACTTGACAATTTTTATCATAAGATTATTATCACAATTTTAATTATTTGCAAACCGGTGCAATCCAAATTAGCGACTAAAAACATCACAATGATACTTATCATCATTAGTACATCAATCAACTAACATAATTATTACAATTCAGCTTGAAGATAATAAGTCATTTTCATTTTCATCCTTAAGAAAATATGAGAATCTGCAAACTTACCTATTTCCTAAAATATCAATGTCGGTTGATACTATTACATGCTATTACGTATACTTTTTGAATACCAAGTAGTTCCTATCTAGTCTGAGCTATTACCTATCTGTCCTTTGCCAAATTGCCATGTGCTACGACACAACTTCCATTTGTGTGCCAGAAGATTAAAAGTAAAAAATATTCGACATTAATCTTACAAAATAGTTTATAATCGATTAAACACTAGAATTCTCAATCGGTAAATTTCCATAAAATATTTTTTTAACATGATTAACGCCTATTTACAGCGATGTTTCAAAAACCATGAAATTCAGAAGAATAAGAATTAGGAATCTTTTTTAGTACTTAGTACCTATATCTTTTTTTTAAATTTGATGCCGCATCATGATATCTCATTCCCTGCGTTGTAAACACTAAATTCTACCGCAATTTCCAGATTTACATGCTATGCTAAGCGTTCTTTTTTTGCTAAGACATTACCTTTAATTGTTAACAAAAAAATGTTAAACCTGATAAAATTAGAAAAGTGTTTCAGACTTAAGTAATTATTACTCGTAAACGTTCCAATTAAATAACATAACATAACATCACGCCTGTTTTCCCCAAAGGAGTAGGCAGAGGTGAACATATAGTACACCCACATTTCGCCAGTTATGTTGTAAGTCCCAATGTAATAGGGAGCGAGCCTATTGCCGTCAACCGGGCACAAATCCAGACTCCGTGCTGCTACTGAGAATTACCTAATGGAAAACTCAGTAACACTTTGCCCGTCCCGGGATTTGAACCCAGGACCTCTTGCTCAGCAGTTGCGCTTAGCGACCACTAGACTAACGAGGCAGTCAAATTAGAAGTTGTTGATCACATTTTATCTTTAAACGATAAACGACAAGTATTTATTATCTCTCATAATTAATTAATGCCTTTTGGGATTAAGGGTTTAACTACAGTGGATTTTAGACATAACATTTTTTACTAACAATCATTATTATGTTGTCCTCTGATATGTGATTGAGCAAGAACCTCGTGACCGATTGTTAATAATTATATTTCTAATCTCAGATTAGTTTACTTTGAAGTCACACAATTAAACACGATATATAGTACCATATTTTATTTAAAAGAGAAGCTACCCTGACAGTTATTTGCCGATTCTTCTCTATAGGAATGACATTTTGGGAACCGTGCAACTAGCATCTTGTCGTTTCATAAGCGCCTGTTTTATGAAATCAAAAACATTTTAAATTTGACCGTCTCAACAGTGTTTAGATAACCCTAATCAATACTTATGGCATGACGTTGGTGTTGAAAGTATGCTGTAATTAATGTAATTAGCTTACTTCTTTGGCCCTATGTCTGTAGTGTACCATGTAGTGTACCTTTGTACATGAACAAAGGCAGATTCTAATTTGAATCACATGATTATCTTCCTTGTCCTGTCCTGTTGATTATCACCATCTACGTAATATTGCGTGGTTTGCAGTCAATGGGTTAAGGAACACTTTTTTCCTATCTTAAATACAAACACGCTGTAGAAAGCTGAAAACCCTGAAGTGGAAAACACAGTCTACAAGCATGACGCTTATGATAAAGAACGTAACATGGGTGGGGCTCCGTCAATCACGTCAAATGAATGCGGTGAGCGTATTGTTACCTACTCATTGGGCTCACAGTTTAGTTAGCCTGAAGAACATCTTCAAAAACTAAACAAAGATTTTTAGTAGAAACATTGATTACCATCACAATTACACACATAGTAATATTCTCTCATAACATCAAGCATGTATTTCCCGCAGGGGTAGACAGAGGTGTATAGTACACCCACATTTCGCCAGTTATGTTATAAGTCCCAATGTAAAAGAGGGCCTATTGTCGTCAACTGCACCCGGGATTCGCACACAGAACCTCATGCTCAGCTTAGCGACCACTAGACCAACAAGGCAGTCAACATACTTAGTTATTTTGAAATATCGTTTCAGCAAAGATACGTAAGAATATTCAGTTACTTTAAAAGATTGCTGCAGTCAGAAATAAATTAGGCAGAATTAAAATCTAGTAGGAAAATAAGCTTAGTGATAACGTTGACTTTTAGAAATCCACCAACTAAATTTTTCTGTTTTGATGCGCAAAAATTGTTGCGCATATTTTTATAGTAGTACTACGCCGATTCGTTCTGTGGACATACTATCCTTAATTTGATGATAATTTGATAAAAATGGAGTTGAGGATTTGCCATTGAACTTAGCCGATTAGAAGCTAATCTATAATTAAGTCGCGTTACTGAGCTGATAATGTTTTGATACAGGGTTAAAAGTATAGTTACATAAACATGGCCAGAACAATTCTTAACCGACTAATTAAAAAAATGTCCAGCTACACCAATTAAGCTAATAAATAAATGGTAGAATCACACAGTAAATTCAAATTCTAAATGTTCTTATTTCATATAAATCAATTACAGGCGCTCTCGAAGAGAAATGATGCTACTTGGACGGTTCCCAAAATGTCATTCCTATAGAGAAGAACCGGCAAGAAACTCCATTATCTTTTGTACTCAAAACAATAAAATATTCTTATGCACAAATAATATAATGACGATTCTAGAGAAACCTGGACCTCATCACCTTCTTTAACATAATCGCATTTAACGCAATCCTACCATCGTCAATATTGGTTAAATAAATGGAAATCGAATTCAAAATTTACCTCTATAATACTAGTAGGTACCTCGGTATAGACTACACAATATTACGTTTTTAATTTAGTAAGGAATCATTATCAAATGGTCAAGAATTAAATTTTTAGGATCCAGGTTTTTCCTATTTGAAAGGGATAAGGTAACGCACAAAAATGAATAATGGAAGGGCTTGGCTCATTACAATTTTTAATTGTAGCAATTTTTACAAATATTGGTCTTGATCAAATACTTACTTATACTTAACATTTCGAGGTATTTCAGGATGTTACAATAAGGATTACAGAGGCTGTAAGTTTTATTTACCACAATCAAAACAGATTAGAGTTTGGTTAATAACAAGGTTTATGGCACCGGTAAAACAACACCAATAATAAATAATGTAGTCAAACACAAACCCGTAGAGCTTCATATTATAATAATGTTTGCAGCTACCTAATCTATAGATAATATTGATGACGACACGATAAAATTCTTACAAAAAGACGGGGCAGCGATGCTATTGTTGTCAGTATTTCCCTAACGTGCGATATGGTGCCTAAGATTGTACTTTTGGTCGCGTTAGCGGCTGTCACCACTGCTAGAAGAGCACCTCACTCAGATTTTGTTGAAAACCTATTTAAAACCAATGTTGGAGCCAGGTTCTCCAGCAATATCGAAGAGGATGCCTTGCTTGATGCGGTAAGTTATTAACTGCTTTAAAATTTTGACTGCCTCGTTGGTCTATCCATTACCAAGCGCGATTGTTGAGCACAAGGTCTTGGGTTCAAATCTTGGGTCAGGCAATGTGTTATTGGGTTTTCCAGTATGAAATTCTCAGTAGCTGCTCGGAGTCTGGCTTTGTGCCCAGTTGATGGTTATAGGCTCGCCACCTATTATATTCCTTTATTTCTAGCCATTGAGGAGTCAGCACTATGAACACTTCTATTCTATTCATTTATCTTAGCAATCTACGTTCTTACTGATATCATTAACACTGTATAATTATATCCATCTTTTTTTGGCCTCCGTTGTCCATTTAGGCAGTGCATGAGTATTGTTTACTACTATTCATATTCATCTTATTTCCACCTGTTCATACAATGCCAATAAATTTTCTGTCTTTTCTCCAAACTTCTTCTAATGTCCTCATTAAAAACCACTTTAATTAATACGGGTATCCGGACAAGGATATCCTATCATCCTATAATCTCTTAGTGATTACATAGCGATATTAAACAAAATTATATACTACGATTTCTAATATTAAAGCCATAGAAAAGATGAATTAAGAAATAATTAACGATGTTATAGTTAAATGCAGTAATGATATAAAAAAGCAAAATAAAGATAAGATTAGAATCGGCATTGAAACTTTAATAAGACCAACGCTAACAGTATTGTATATTATAGTATATTTTGAATCACAGTTTTTCATTTCACCTTTATAGCATTACAATAGAATAGGTTTGATCGTTAATAATGATTACAACAATTTTGTACGGACTGCCCTTTACATCCATGCCATCACTGTTTTTCTTGTATCGTTTTCCATGCAGCTAAGGCTTTATTATGTTTCTACCATAACACTTGGTTACTTTTCATCAAATTTTTACCCGTTACCTTTTCTTTCTAGCCCGGCCTCGTAGCCAAATACGGATACCCCATCGAGGTACATGAGGTCACTACCACCGATGGCTACATCCTAGAAGCCCACAGGATCCCTCATGGCAGGGACAACCACAACACTCGTGACCCCAACAAACCCATTGTGTTCGTGATGCACGGACTCTTATCTTCCTCCGCTGACTTCCTCGTCTTAGGACCTGGCAATGCTCTGGGTAAGTTTTCATTTAATCACTTGTCATCATCTTCAATGAAGTGTCCAATTTACGGCTATTTACCATAATGACCATAATGTCAAATGAGTTATGTTTAGGACAAGAAATAGACCCGGAATATGTTTGAATCGTTTTTTAATGTTAATTTTAGCTATAGTAATCACTAGAGGATATAATTATTATGCTAACGAAATAATTTCTTATCTAAGCTAAACTAACTAGAGTAACTTACTGCGGGATAAATTAAAAACCATGGTGCTCGTGTAAAGGCATTAATAATACATAATAAAATAATCTTATAAGTAAATAAAACCAAATTGATAGTAGATAAATGTTCAAATATAAATTATTTCATAATCTCAATTTTAAAGATAGCCATGTATCTGGTCTTGAAAACTTTGATATTAAAAGAGAAGATAACCAAGGAATATGACCACGCAAAAGCAAGATGGACGAGTTTATATACGTAGAATTCCAGGTTTCCAGTATTGGTTTTAAGTTTTTCAAAGAGAAAGCCAGTGTTATATTTTATTTTAAAGACTTCCAATTCTACTTCTAACGAATATAGATGAAAAGACACACCTTAAAATTATCGATAATATTGGTGGGATTAACAGAATGAATATTTGGGTAATCAACCCTGAACTAAATCGTACGATACAAGCATTAAAAGATTTGTACGATAAGTTCCGCAGTACAATGATCTATGTCTTTGACTTTGAATTTTAAACTTATCTGTGTCCTAATGATTAAACATTTGCCCCCTTATTCATAAGAAAATACAATTTTAAACTAAGGATTAAATTGTAACAGTCACTGTCGTTTGCATATCAAAGAATAGAGATGTCAGTAGACTTCATACGGGGTTTAGTTAATGCGGGTATGATCTTCGCGTATAAATAAGAGGGCTATAGTTCTTATTTCTGAGACAACAGATTTACCATGAGTGAGCATTTTGAGAACTTGTGAAAAGACGTAAATAAAATAGGTAAGGGTGTATGAATCAATGAATGGACTATTTGAGTATGAATCCTAGAGAGAGTAATAAAAAGGTACATATTGGTGTTACACAGTGTAGGCCAAAAATGGGTCTTATCTTCTTCTTCTTTTCGTATGGTTGATGAACAACCTGGTGTCAGAGTTTTAACCGCCTGTAGACCTCTGACATGGCTTTACACACCGTTGAAAAATCTCTCAGGTGTGCCGGTTTCCTCACGATGTTTTCCTTCACCGTTTTTAGCAACTGATAATTAATTAATAATACGCACATGAATTCGAAAAGACATTGGTGCGTGCCGGGGTTTGAACTTGCGACCTTTGACTTGGCAGTCCAATGGTCTTACCACTCGGCTATCAGTGCTGCGAGAAGAAGAAGAAGCTCTAAATCCAGTTTCCATAACTCAGGACATAGACCCAGATGTCTAATAACCATCTGAAGAACCCAAACAAGCATACAACTGATATACGATACATGAAAATAATATTGATAGTTATCTAATTAGTAATCAAGTATTAACTGACAATTAATCGGATAACATCGGCTCAAACGATAAACGTGTGATCAATCAACGCACAGACGGTATAAACTATGTCGTAGTTAATTCAGTGACGTTAATGATATTGAATGTTGTGTTGTCGTAGAGGCAAAAGGAACTGAAAATGTACCTGAAAATCCTTAAAAAGATCCGTCTCGTTATCCAAAAAAAAAAACTGTAGTCTACATAAAGAACAATTTTGCTGTAGGTACATACTTAAGACTATTACACACGCAGTTTATAAACCTAGGTTTACTAGGTCCTTTCCTATCCTTAGAGACAAAGATTGTTTATAGAGACATAAGAATTTGCAACATATTCCCAACAATAATAACACCATTATATTATGTAGATTTATAGTACTTACTAAACACTATTGCAGAAAATAATGACTTTCAATTTAACGCATTATCTCTCTTCCAGCTTACGTGCTCGCAGAAGCCGGCTATGACGTGTGGCTAGGCAACGCCCGAGGCAACTACTACTCCCGCAGGCACAGGTCCCTGAATCCCGATGCACTCCTAAACCAGAACTTCTGGAAATTCAGCTGGGATGAGATCGGTTACTACGACCTGGCTGCTTTCGTCGACCACATTCTTGCGACTACCGGACAATCCAAACTGCATTACATTGGACACTCTCAGGGAGGAACTACATTCCTGGTTCTGAACTCCCTGAAGCCAGAATACAATGACAAGTTCATATCCTTCCAAGGCTTGGCCCCGGCTTCCTTCTTCCAGTACAATGATGTCTCCATGTTCAACACCTTGGCTCCGTATGAAAGTGTAATTGAGGTTAGTAATTATGAGATCTTTTTTTACTTCGAAATACAACAGCAGGCTTTTCTAGCGCTACAGTTTGTATCATCATCTAAAGATATATCTGAAAATATTTTTTTTTTTGCCTTCAGTCGTGCCAACTATTGGATCATACGTTTTCACTTGTGTATGTAAATTCAAATCGTGTTGAAACAAAATGATGAAATGATTGAAACAATATCGCTTGCTCACCTTCATTATTTTTAGGTCAATATTTGTAAAAAAATCCCGACTCTAATGTAGATAACAAAAAAGTCATAGTTTGCAAATAGAACAAACATGATTCCATTATTACTGAATATCGCTTTAGATAATCATAAAGTATGATATTTATGTTGGCTATCACAATATAGTTGTAATGGAAGAAATTTAGATTGAGGTGAATGATTACTTTATTTATTAGTGAAATCTACCGTTTTTGCAATAAATTTACGCTAACCCCAATAGATTTCACCAATCAAGATTTTCGATGACGATAAGATGATTATGTCAAAATGAATGCTAGAAGTACTGTCTGTTCATCGATACTTATGGTCCATGACCATTTTTGGAGCAGAGGAAATTATTATTTTAGAGGAATATATTAATTTTCATAATTTTATGGAAACACAGTCCCAGACAAATTCATTAAAATTATCGTAAGCACTTGCTATTATTGTTGAAGATAATCTTTACTAAAAGTAACATAATAACATTAGCTATGGACAAGTATGTATGGACTATCAAAGTTTTCATAGTGTCCACGAAACTTTTTGAATGAATGTTAACCTGCTTTAAAATTATCATTATTGATATGATTTTAACTCTGAAAAAGCTAGTTTTAGGTCTCGCCCTAAATTTCTCAAATGAACTTCATTAATTCTATTTTATATATTTTCTATTATCCGCAGACTACTGCCTTTGCAATGGGAGTTGGAGAGGTTTTCGGAAACAGAGATTTCATCTCCTGGTTCATGGACAACTTCTGCAACGAAGGTTCTATCTTCTCATCGTTCTGCAGTTCTTCCATCACGGGCATCAACGAGAGGGAGTTTTATAACTCTGTGAGTATCTTTATATGTTGTAAAATGTATTATTTTATTGGCTCGTATATTTTTATTCAAACAACGAATACTTTTAATTACTTTTATATTGGTTATTGATAATTATTTTTCCTCTACTTCTAGACCATGATCCCGATCTTCCTCGCGCATGCGCCCGCCGGTGCCTCTGTCCGCCAAATAGCCCACTACGGCCAAGTCATCCGCTTCCAGAAGTTCCGTCGTTATAACTTTAACCTGATCACCAACTTGAGTGTTTATGGCTCACGCAACCCACCAGAGTACGACCTGTCGAAGATCACCGTCCCAACTTACTTGCATTACGGAGCAAGCGACAAGGAGGTGAACTACAAAGACATGAGACTCCTTGCTGACCAGTTACCTAACCTGGTAGGTAAATTCAGGGCGGGAAGAGACACATTCAACCACTACGACTTCCTCTGGGCAATCGACGCCAGAGAGCTTTTGTACGACAGACTTGTATACTACTTGAAGGACGCTGAGAATAGGCAATGATTCAACTTCCCCTGTATATAGTGTAAATAATGTGTGTAATTTTAGGACATCTACGAAATTGTATGTTTATTTTAAGATTTTATTGTAAAATAAACGAGCATCAAACACAATAAACTATATTTTTTATTTTATAAATCTTTTGTCATTAAAATTATAAATGTCAGACCATAGAATTCAGTACAAAATTAAAGTACAGTATACAATAAACACATATTTTCCAAGAGCAGCCCCCTTACCATGAACTCTTAAAGCAGGACAGTTTACGTTGTAGAAACGAGACGCCGCACGTAGCGGTGTCTCGCTTTCACATCTTAAACTGTCCCAGACTTACAAGTTTTAGCAGTGATTTAAGTATTAGAAGTTTCGGTATCACTAACAGAAATAAATTGGGTTGACGACTTAGTATAAATAGTCATGATGAGTCAGTATTTACACCCGTTTCGTAATTAAATCTCCCACATTGGTCTAGTGTTCGCTAAGCGCAACTGCTGAGAATGAGGTCCCAAGTTCTGGCAATGTTGAGGTATCTAACTCCCCGTAGTGATTTTTAAAGATCTATGAATGATAGCTGATGTCGAAGGCGACGGCTTGACGTGCTGTCCGTCCATACCTACATCTATGTTTCAAGGCAGGCAACGCGACAGACTGAATTGATGAACACAATATGATTCTGAGATGATAAGAAATACCTGATCTTCATTCTTTGCAGGAGAAAAACATTATGTATAATAAATATGCTATTCTATTTTATTTCGACTGCCTTGTTGGTCTAGTGGTTGGTCGGGCAAAGTGTTACTGAGTGTGATTCTCAGTAGCAGCACGGACTCTGGATTTGTGCCCGGTTGATGGCAATAGGCTTGCCCCCTATTACATTGAGATTTACAATAAAACTGGCGAAATGTGGGTGTACTATATGTTCACCTCAGCCTACCCGGGGAATACAGGCGTGATGTTATGTTTTATATATGTTGTTTAGGTTAAGTTATTGCATAGACATTTATTGTACCGCACAAGAAAGACAAAGACAAGGGTAATCCCTTGTCTTTTTGTACTTGCAATTCTGTCCATCCTAAGGTTGTCTGTAAGAGATTGCCTAGTGCGATAAGACCGCCCATTGTACATTATCCTTAGAGTGTACTCCCGTTTATTTTTGGTGTACATAAAAGAGAAATCTATCTATCTATTCAAACTATTATTCAGCCTGATGGGGTCAGCTGGAAAATAGTTAAAGGATTCCGACTCTACACCGGGACTTCACGATTCACAACCGTATAGTTATCCACTACTCCAAGTCCGTCAAACCTATTATCAGATATTTAGTACATATTAAGATTGTCTATCCAGCTTAAGATCGATCGATCTTGTCAATGGATGGGTCTCATGCAATTGACTAATTAGCCACGTGCTGCTTTCATGATAAGCGATCGACAAGACTATCAAACCAAATTATGGAAATCAAAACGATTATCGACAAAAATAAATAAAAAATATCTTTATCACATTGCACATATAAAGGTCGTAGCATACATATCACCCCGGAAAAGGATCGTCACCGTATCAACTCGAACGCAGTATTCTATGTATGAAACTCCCTACTGCAAAGCACGCTAATCGGATTCGTAACGTAATCGCTTCGCCTCGGGCCCGGCGAGCTGTAAAAGTGGCGTCGTCTAGCCGTAGCCGAGTCGACGTATCGGCGCAGCTGATCCGCTTTGGTTCATGCCTGTTTGACAGCGAGGCGAAAGGCCATACAGTGACGATCCCTTTCCAATTTGATATGTGTGATTTGGTACCCTTATACCAAATTTTTTGAATGATGGCTGTCATTTGTTGATCCATTTTTTATGATTTAGAAAAGTTATCAACTATCCAAACAGTTAACGTATCAGTTCAAAAGTTGTTTTTTTTTCTGTCTCCTGCATAGATTAGATTGGAAGTAGATTAGATTTTTTTATAAAATAGTTATAACATTTTTTTTAAACCAAGCTTTTATCTAAAATATTGACCTTAAAAGTTAAAAATAAATTGTCGTAATTATTTGGTGTTTTGGTAGTTACCTACATACATTCTTAGTAGGCATGTATATTTTACGTTCAAAATAGACCCTCTTTTAGTAATAATTTACTGTCACAGAATAATTTAAAAACTTGATGCAATACCTGTAACAGGTTAGGCACTTATTGTACTTTTGTAAATGAAACAATAAAATTGGAATTATGACTTTTTCTGCTTTGAATTCATGCCCAATGGGTCATCCAGGTACTAATGTATTATTATCTGTAATTTATATTCCAATTTATGATCTGCAATCATCACAACCATTCAGGCATGGACATTTTACCCACGGAGAGCAGGATGCTACATTTAACATCATCATCATCAGCCTACCTTAGTCAACTGCTGGACATAGGCCTCTCCTAGGGCACGCCACTGAGCCCGATCTTCGGCCTTCCGCTTCCAACTGCTGCCAGCTATTTTACGTATATCGTCGCCCCACCTAGCTAGAGGACGTCCTACACTACGTTTACCGAATCGTGGTCTCCACTCCAGAACACGTTTTTCCCAACGGTTGTCGGTTCTGCGACAGATGTGACCTACCCACTGCCACTTCAGCTAGCTAATCGTGTGGGCTATGTCGATAACTTTCGTTCTCTGTTGGATAACTTCATTTTCTGGATTTACCCTTAGTCGCCTCTTACGACACCCACGAGAGGAAAGGGGTGGTTAATTCTAGGCCGGATACCACACGGAAGCATAATACCCATGGTGATGATAAATTATGAGATATAAAGAAATGAATTTGTAATTTATGTTAATCACTGGTATGTGAATTTCGTAATTAGGTATCGTTGATGAAACTGATAGCATTCCACTGACAGATAATTTTGATAGGTAAGCTATTTATATTTAGAAACATAAAAGCATGACATCACGTTTGCATTCTCTGATGGGGTAAGCAGAGGTGCAGGTATAGAGCACCCACATTTTGCCAGTTCTGGTTCAGTCTTCATTGTAATTGTGCGTGAGTCTATTGCCATTACTGAGCATAAATTCAGACTTCGTAATGCTAAAATGGAAAAAAAGCAATAACACTTTTCCTGACCTGGGAATTAAACCCAGGACCTCACGCTCAGCAGTTGCATTTTGCGAACACTAATTAGTGCTATATTTAATTGTCAGAAAATCATAAGTACATCACACATGGTTTTCACACAGTAGAAATATGTTTCATATCGCATCTTTAACCGTCTCCCGAGCTTCGGAAGGAACGTTAAGCGGTTGATCTTACTCCTAATCTCTCTCCGGTCGTGTCGGTCTACCGTCCCATCGGACTATGAGAGTTAGGGAATAGGAAGTGCACATGTGTTTGTACACTTGTGCACTATAATATCTTCTAAAAGGTTGGCTAGTCTCAGATGAGTCAGGCCGTGACCGAAATTCGGTCAGGAGAATATTATTATTTGAACCGTCCATGTAATTCGCATTGATCTGTCTATTTGTTTATATCTAATTAAAGGGGGTTAAAAGTACATAATTAAAAACTATTTTGGTCTGTGTACGCACACATTCTTTGTCCGGGTCAGATTTTGGGGCATTACCTTTTTTTTTTTTATGAATCTCTTGCTAGAGTCTTGCAAGGATATCTTACATCTGATCATTATTGCTTGTTTCAGTGTGTAATAGTAATGTGTAAAATTAGTGACTCAAAGTAAGAACAATGACATTAGCAGTTATCGTCTATTGCAGGGTGTTCGTCCGATTAGTTTCTTAGATTATTAACATGGTTAGAAGTTCATTGTCCTCTTCACATCTATTTACTTAGCTATTATGACTTATAAATCATACATACATTTCGCCAGTTATGTTGTCGGTCTCAATGTAATAGGGGGCGAGCCTATTGACATCAACTGGGCACAAATCCAGATTCCGTGCTGCTACTGAGAAATACCTCATGGATAAACCCCGTAGTAGCACTTTGCAAGACCCGGAATTTGAACCCAGAACCCCATGATCAGTGGTCACTCAGCGACCACTAGGCCAACAAGGCAATCGTCGGCAACGATACAAACAACAATAAAATTATATTCAGACTTGTAATCCCTAAAGGGAAAAACAGGTACTCGCTTATTATTTACTCTATACGCCGGTTTTACTCACATGCCTATTCGAGGATGCCAGCATATCGGAATACTTGGCAGTTGCGACTCTGCCGCGTAACCAGCTCATGAATAAGGCTCCGTTCGAGTTCGAAACAAGTCGGGCATTCCCGAATACACACGTGGGTAAAACCGTGTATAGTAAATAATATCGATAACACTCACGAAATTTTTTTAGTAGAATAGGTACTCTCTTATTTTTAGGAGACTATGCACCTAAATGTATTTTCTGCTTATAAGAAGTCCCATGTTGGTGAGTCAATTGTCTTTATCTGGATCTACACCGGGTTTGCCAACTTTTACGATCTTCTTCTTATCGTATGGTTGATGAACAACCTGGTGTCAGAGTTTAAACCGACTGAAGAACTCTGACATGGCTTTACACACCGTTGAAAAATCTCTCAGGTGTGCCGGTTTCCTCACGATGTTTTCCTTCACCGTTTTTAGCAACTGATAACTAATATATAGTACGCACATGAATTCGAAAAGACATTGGTGCGTCCCGGGTTTTGAACTTGCGACCTTTGACTTGGCAGTCCAATGGTCATACCATTCGGCTATCAGTGCTGAACTCTTACGATGATAGGGAATTCTCTTCGTTTCCCATTTTTAGTCGCACCCATACCCCACGGTCAGGTTTTTATATAATTATTTATTATCATCTATCGATAATATAAGATAGGTACCTAATACCTATAAATAATATTTTGCATTGTTCGACCACATTTTATTTGTAATCCTACTTAATATTTTAATACGATAATGGTTTTTGTTTTTTTTTACGCAGCTTAATGCTTCGCGGCAAATGATTTCTGAGGACAGTGAGGGAAATACGATAGGAACTTTTTATTTGAAAGAAAAATGAACCATATTTGAATCGCACAAATCTAGAATGCATAAGATTGATAATGAAGAAATAGAGAATAAGCAACGAACAAAAGTAATGCTAATTTTATAGCTTGCGCAAAGCAATTATTTCTTCGTATAAAAAAATACGGTGATGAACTGCTTGACTACAGGAAAGTTTGGCCCAGCCAAGCACACAACAAAGAGGAGTGGAAAAAAGAAAAGCCGTTACCCTACAATGGGACAACACAGGCTGCAAAAAATAATTAAATAAGGGCCTGTGTGTAAACCACAATTGAGTAATCGCAATGGCGATTTTTGATTTACTTACTCGGTTTGGTTCCCTTTTCTATATAAGAAACGTAAACACTGAATCAGATCTCTTATCAGACGGATAAATAGATAAAGATCAATGACTTCATTCTACTCTAAAAACATATTAACAACGTTGTAAGGAAGCAAACTAGTCATAATAAAACAATAATGTTATATGCTTACATGTCTTTATTACAATAATAATGTAAATACAAGGAAATGCTACGTTTTATGGATATAGACCAGTATTTACAACAAGTAAATAAATTCGATAGTAGACCAATATACATCAATTTATATTAAAACCTTTTGACAACAATAAAAAAAGATAAATTGAAGTAGGTACCAAAGTATAAGTAAGATTTAAAAACAGAACAAGATATGTATTTATAAATCGAATTACTTATATAACTGTCTTGCGATTGGTGTTTTTATAATTCGAATCAAACAAGTAAATAGATGGCTTAAGATTTTTTCGAAAATAACAATAATTGGCAGTAGTGACATCGTGATCTTAAGCCAATTTTGCAAAAAAACAAAATTACCAAGATACGTATTGATTAATTAATCGCTAAATAACTAAAATAAATTAGCATAAGAAACTATATTCAGTTTTGGGACAATGATCTTCAGACCACCGATCAAATCGAATTGCATTAAATACAAAAATGTATATGAACATTGAACATGAGAACAGAAAAACAGATTTAAAAAGTTTAGACTTTTAATTAGGTACGCAACACGTACGTAAGTGTTGAATCATCCACAGCTAATCAGAATTGGAATAACTCGCCAATCAATGGCTTAACATAGACAGATAGTATAGCATTAGCATACTAATTAATAATAACAACAGTGAAGAGTGCCTATTTTTCATATAGTATTTCGATCGAAAGATGTATAAAATATTTGCGACGTAATTTTTGCCGTCCCAGTATTTTCTAGCTAACGTCTATTGATTACAGGCCCATATTAATTGATCAACATCCCAAACTGAATCTTTCACTAACACGCTACTGTCCCTAGAGGGCTATATTGCACTAGTCGTAATAATTAGGTACGAAACACTTAAATTAGTCGTTGGTTCCGAAAACATACAATAGAAGCACTTATTAGTACAACCCTGAAGGCATGTCCGTCACTTTGTGGATGCCAAATTTGCTCGAAGTTGAGCCGATTGGAGAGAGGGTTTTCTTCAAATCTGCGTGGCTATGTGTACCGTTGACGACGAGACTAGTCATGCTAGCAGGAGCATCTCTAAGCATATGAGGCCCAGAATAAAAGCCGGCATTGCTGTGGCCACGTTTTACCAGAAATGTAGAGCTATTAAAGCTAGGCTGGTTGTCGACACCAGAGTTCAATTTAGATTGGGTCATGTAAAATTTCTGCGACTCTGTTTTGGTGGTCTCATCTTTTTGACTTGATTTTGTATCGTAGCGATGGATGTTGGTAAGTTTACTGGTAGATCTTGTGATGGGAATTAATGGGCTCTCATTTCCTGCATCACTGCTGGTCCTCGAACAAGATCTCTGACGGCTCTCATAAGGCCAGACAGGCTTCCTTGGTTCGGAAAGCATTACTATATCGACCATTGAGTTCAAACCTTCATCGATCCTATCCAGACTCTTTGTCAGCTTCTTAGATTCAATCAAATTCACTATTTCATCAACACGGTTACATTTGGAGTTAGATCTTTGCAACGGGGACATTGAGCTGATCAAAGGTGTATGAGTTTCACCATAAAACATGCTATCTATGTACTCGCGTTGACGAGATCCTTTCTCAGACGTCTGGAAAGACTCACTTCGTTTTATAGAGGTTCTTCTGCTCTCATCTCTAGAACGGGTCCTGGAACGTTTTGTTCTACTTTCATCTTTATTCCTATCTGTAATAGAATTGAATACAGCTCGACACTCATGGAAATCGAAGCTTGAACCTGAAGGCTTCTTGCTGACTGGTTTGGTATATTTTGAGGCACTTAGCAAAGAATCAGATCCTTCGTCACTAGAATAGAAGTTATCATCGTAAAGGTCGGGAGGTTTGTACACCAATCCTTGGTCTACTACTGGTGGGACGAATAAATGTAATAGGCTCTTGGCTTTCCTAGGTGGGTGCGGGACTATTTTGCTTGGGACTATCTCAGATTCCTGATCTTCTTCAACGCTGTCATCTGGGCAATCGTCTTTACCCTTAATTTGAATGCTATGTCTTGTGCTGGTAATGGAATCTTCTTTTTCATCCCTATGCTTTTTGCATTCTAGAGCGTTGATAGGAACGTTAATTTCTGAAGTTTGGTTACATCTAGATGACCTATCATCGGTATAAGTGTCTTTAGCATACTGTTCTGATTCAGCGTGATTAACTATATTTCTCAATTCTTGTATAACTTCGTCTATTGTAGTTTCATCTTCTTCATCGGAGGATTTCTTATCATTCTTTTTGCATTCTAGTTTTTTGTGTAGTGTGCGCTTGTTTCGCATTAGGTCGTAAGTTTCGTTTTTGACGTTGAAAACTTCGTAGACCATTGATTCTCGTTGAGGGTCGCCTTCGGGGCTGAGAGATCTTTCCGAGGAACTGATACCTTCATCTTCTGGTGGTGATGACTCATCTGTAACAAAAAAGTATAATTTTAGTATAATCTTTGGCGTAGATTTTGTAGTGGTAAGTTAGGTTTTCCTAGTTACTGTTAGTTAGTTGCTAGTAGCTAGTTAGTTAATGTCTGTGGTTTGAGAAATGGGGATGAATTAAGTTACAAAATAACTTATAGAGAAGTTATTTTGTAATTTTTTAATTAGTGGGTAACAATTTACAATAATGACTTCAAAAGATATTAAAGTACCTCTGTTTTTATGCATTGAGTTTTTTTTCTTCATAGCAAACGGTTTCTTTCTGTTGGAGTTGCCATGCTCAGATCTAAGTGAGGACACCTCCTCTTGCAGTTCACAGCACTTCTCCTTTAAACATTTCTCTAATGACAGCAGAATCCCTTTCTCTTCTTGAAGAATCTGTAATTAAAACATTTATAGGTAAAGAATTATGCGCATTATACATATATAAAGTATATAACTCTATTTCATCGTTAGATTTCTTGCGTTCCTTTTAAACAAATTATATTGATTATTACAGGACCTTTAGTGCCCATCCAATTTTTACTAATTAAACTCACCTTGACTCTCTTTTCAAGCAAATCGAGCTTGTGCTTCATGTCATCCTTCTCCCTCTGTGCCTCATTCGCCTTCTCGCTCAGCGTATCGATGTCAATCAGCTGCTTCTCGTAGTCGTCTATTTCTCTTGTTACTTGATCATTAGCATTCGGCAGTTTGGCTACCATCTGTAATTAATTAGGAATATTATACAACCTCTTATTTCTGTACGATGTAGGTTTTAGTTTATGTAATTTTGGTCAACCCACATTAATTATTATTTATTGGTAAATTATTTCCTTGTTCTATAACAAACATATTTAAAGAAGAGAACAGAATACCCAAAAAAACAAAAAAAAATTATAATAAAACAAAAATAGAACTAACCTTTTTCAAAGTAACAATATCAAATCCTGCTTGTTCCAACTCCGCCTGGATGTACAGCTTCCTCTGAGGAGTGGGAGCACTGCACAGGAGCGCGTTGATGAAGGCCAGTCCTGCTGCCTGTAGGTCGCCTGACCCGCCAGAGCTCTGCAGCATCCCCACGAGGAACCTGAAGCGGACCGGCTCACCATATCGCAGGCGGAGCGTTGAGAGCGCCTCGGACACCATGCTGTGGCCCTTCGCTGGTGGGTAGCAGGCTTTTGTTAAGAGCTGAAAAAAAAAACAGTTAAGCGTAATTTTTAATCTAAAGGAAAAGTTAGTAAGAGTTATGGTTGGTACCAAATATTTTAGTATTGCTGAGGGTGTCTATGTAGGAAAGCTAAAGACGTACTAACGTTTATGCCATGATTGCGGGGATAGCCATGGTAGTGCAGAGATTTATGGACGTGATTAAGGGTTCAAATATAGTCAGGTAGCAAACCTACTCATTTAATTTTATATGTTATTTGTTTAATCCTACGTTTAACTTACATAATTGGGAATTTGATTCGAATGTCGAAATGTTTCGTTAATACGCTTCTAAGGTTTAGAGGTATCTTGGTGCACCCATGGAATAAAAGATTAGTGTTGTAGTGTAGTGTGCGAGCAGCGACACGGTGGCTCAGTTGGTTAGAGCAGCGCCACGGATCGGCGAAGGTCGCGGGTCCGAATCTCGCTCGTGTCCATCATTTTTCAAATTTCCTTTATCAATTTAGATTCAAGCTTAGCATGGGCAACATGCTAAAATGGCACCAAAAGTCATATAAATTTGGGTTGGTATTATCGTTTCAGTGATTTATAGCTGTAAAGGTGTAACACTGAGTTGGTAATCATTGATTCCAACAGATAATACCTGACGTCACCCTTAAGACGTAAATACTAAAAGGGAACTTGAAATTCGATGGATGCGAGCAGCGACACGGTGGCTCAGTTGGTTAGAGCAGCGCCACGGATCGGCGAAGGTCGCGGGTTCGAATCCCGCTCGTGTCCATCATTTTTCAAATTTCCTTTATCAATTTAGATTCAAGCTTAGCATGGGCAACATGCTAAAATAGCACCAAAAGTTATATAGATATTAGTGTTGTTGGTCTAATATAAGGTATTCTTTGAGAAGTGGGAAGGAAGTTCTTACCTGAAGCGCTAGGACCCTGGACTTGTTGACGGTAGACATGATGCAGACAGTGAGGGTGTACACTCCGTTGGAGCCGGACACCAGCCGCCGCACGCAGTCAGGGTAGCGGCTGCAGCAGCTCCAAAGGCATTGTCTGGAACACACCAAATTAACCAACAACTTAATTACGGATTATGAAATCAAATTTTAGGAACAAGTTTTCGGCAATTTTAATAATTTATTGGTTCATGGAAAAATGGAAATCGTCAGAAGGAAATTTAATAGCACGATCACTAGCACAAACACGAAAGTTCAGTTAGAAAAGTAGTTTCCTAAGGTGGGTGAAAGTCATCGCTTTTTCAAATTTTCTGTGCGAAATGGTTCTGTTGTAATAAATAAAAACCGAATATTTTTATAAATAAACCTCTGGTAAACTACTTTACTTACAGACAAGCCAGTTCATCCAGTAAAGGTCTTCGTCTGACAGCAGGTGGGCCCCGCGCCCCTTCCCCAGACTGACTGAGCTGCACGTTGCGCAGGAGTTCCAGTAACAACGTAACGCCATCTAGCGGCTCGCACGAAAACTCTTGGACGAAACTGGAAACAAAAATATTAAATTTAGTTATTTGGCAATTTTTTTTTAATGACCCATATATACAAATATTGGGAGTTGATATTTTAATGTAGTAGACATCAATTCTGAATTATTGTATGTACTCAAAATATATACACATAGGCTTCCAAACAAAAAGAAGGGTTATCATTCTTTTTGACGCGCGGTCGGGTGACAAGAAACCCCGTTACCCTAACAACTCAACCGAAAACACCTTAAAGAGCGTTAAAAACTGTTATTATTAAGGTTTGATAATTTACCTCATCAATCATGGGTACTTTAATTTTATCTAATGGAAGGAAAGACTTAGTGACAGGTCGTCTGTTACAATCTTCGCCATTACCAAAGCATTTAACGAGACGTTCACATAGAAATGTTTCCCCTTTACGTGAGAAATTTATATGGTAGGGGTGAGAGTTGCCTTATCGTCGGGATATAATATTTTAAATATTTTGTAAAGCGCATCATCATCATCAGCCGTAAGGCGTCCACTGTTGAACGAAGGCCTCCTCCTTTTAGAAGGGGGGTGTTGCCATAATCCCCACGCTTGGCAAGCGGCTTGGGGATCGCAGTGTTGGTGGTCAAGTTACAGAAGACGCTGCTGCCCATCTTCTGGGTTTTCCCTTAGTCGCCTCTTACGACACCCACGGGAGGAAAGGGGGTGGTCAATTCTAGGCCGGATACCACACGGCCAAAGCACGGCAAAGTGTAAAGCACATAATATTTGCTAATATACAAAGACACCATAGCAGATTTCCATCGAAACATGCTCAAAAATAATTAGGTATGTCCTCCTAACCACATTATGATCTAGGTAGTCGATTTTAAGGAGGACTATATATAATTATAATTACGCTATAGTAAAGCGCATGCACTACCCAAAAAATGCACGCAAACAAGCATATATATTATTTTTTTAAAGGATAAACATATCATTTCATATGTGCGCTAACATTTAAAACCATGCAATTAAAAACTGCCTGCTATTAAAAACAAGGACGAAATCCAGAAAAGGACAGGTGACAGCCCTGTAGCTTGGAGCTCACAGTAATAAACACAGAGGTATAATTTGACGACATAAAGAAAAATTATAGTAACAATTACCTGTGGGATTCAAGGGAATCGTCGCTGTTATTTGAAATACAAAAACTTTGATGTGTGGCCCTTAGACAAGCGGAGCAGTTTACTAGTAGGTTTAATTAAAGGCACCAAATAAAGATATGTAGGTACCTATTTATCTTCTGTGTTACTAAGCTTGAGTGTGTTGAAATGGTTTTTACTTCCTTTGTTATTTTTTTAGTTTTTTTTTACAATAGGTTTATATTTAACCTCGTGCAAATTATAAAAAAAATATTTATGATATTTTTTTATAAATATATTGAGAGGTTTTTTTTTTGTGCGGGTATTAGATCACAACTAGCCTGTTCCAAATGGTCATATTTTATAAATGTTTCTAAAAATGAAAAAAAATAAAATTTAATCTACATGTAAAAAATCGTTAATTTTCAAATAGACTCATGTTTGCCTTCGTCGCAGTCGTGGTAAAATGAGAGAGGTACTTATTTTTCTCCTTCTTACCATAGACGATCAGATGTTATCAGTTTCCACTATTGCTTTTATTTTTTGCCCTTTTAAACATTTATTACGTACTGCTAAATCGCTATCACAAGTGCTAATGGCCCCACCGTTAGCAGCCTGTCCCTATCCGGTGCAGTCACGAGACGTAACCGACATGTAATTACTCGTCGCCATCGCATTTAGTTTGTTTTATTTGATCTATGTACATATTATACTTATGATTTTATTATGTTTAAGTATTGTAAATGTCATTTCTTAATTTACTAATTGTACCTAATGAATCTGTTCTAATTACATTTTATAAGCTTTAAGGACAAGAATCTAAGGTAAATAATATGGATACCTATTATTTAACTCTATAAAAATATAATTTAAGTATGCAGGTTCTATCTATTAATAGGAAGATATTAATAAAGAAACTTGCAAAAGAACTACCCCAGAGTTAGTACTACAGTCATGTGTACTACTGACAGACCTCATCGAGCATCACACTATATTTCACGCTTAATACGAGTGTATGAGTCGGTCTTTATGCTAGTCACTCTAGATTGATATAGTGTGTGATTACTGAAGCCATAAAAATTCAATTTTATAGAAGTTAATTACAGTTTACACCCCGATAAGGACCAAATTTAAAGCCAACGCTTGAAAAAAGTACAAAGAATCTACTTCAAGACCCATAAAATGGTTATTTCTGTCTTTAGAGAATGCGCGCAGTTTCCTTTTTTCAATTCCTTTAAAAGATTACCCTTAGTAATGTTTGCGGTGTAAGTGTTCAGCGATAGAGGTTTATACTTAAGAATAAGGAATAATTCATTTTTTATTTTTTTTTATTCAATATCATTCATATATTATACCAATTATTTTAGGCTGGAAGGCTGAGGCTTATTAAGAATTATGTCACGTTCTTTTCTCTTTTCTATTAAAATACTTTGCGGATTCCTAGAAATTCCTCATGTATCGTGGGATACGTTTGAAAAGCAGAGTATTTTACTAAAACATTTTCTCCAATGGAGTGATCAAACCACTTAGCGCAGCAGTCCAAAACTGTAATGTCCATAGCTATTGTTTGCGCTGGACTTAACATTCAGCCATTGCACCAAACATATTCTCAAAAGGAAAAAGAAGTTTCTAAATCGCGACATGTTGTGCCTTGACCGACGCCATTATGCAACAGTGTAACATGCTATTAAGATGCCCATATAGCTGGTCATTATAATAGCGAGGCTACCGGTTAATACGCGTAATGGTGAAGATGATAATCACTACTGCACTTTACTTGCACACGTTTGTGAAAAATAACATACATAATATAGCTAATATTTTACTTTATGCTTAATTAAAATGATTAAAATAAAATGGTTGTGTGGAAAGTTTTAATACATTTTTGTTATTTCTATCTCCATATTAGATATAAGATAAGTGGTTAGGTCGTAGTATGGCCATATATGTGATGGACGGGACGAAAAAAAGAGTTATTGGACACATTTGGCAAATCAAAAATAATTAATAAGAACGTCATCTTAAATTAATTTATTATATCACACGGTCATACCTTGGAAACGACAGCCGCAGATCAGCTCTGAGCTTAGTGAGTAGTTCGCTGGGCGTGCCAAACTGCCTGAGAGTCATTTCCTCACCGCCTGACAGACATGGGTTCCTGGAAACGAAACACAATACCTGTACAGTAATTGAAACAATACACTTGATAAACCCACCAGGTGGACCGACGATATCGTCAGAGTTGCGGGCAACCGGTGAACGCGAATGGCTAGTTGTCGTTCATTGTGGCGTTCTAAGAGGGAGACCTTTGTTCAACAGTGGACGTCTTTCGGCTGATGATGATATATAAGGTATATAATACGTTAGATTATTGTTATGGGTATTGTCTCAGAGCAGGGCAAAAGGTTCTTAAAGAAACAAAGTGAATTTTTATCACCACGCCTGCGCTGCGCTTTAGCTACATTGAAGTTGGCATGGTAAGATAGCGTAGCTTTAATTTTACAAAACTTACTAGGTGAAAGAATATATGAATGTTAAAATAGGCAAGTTCTGAATTCTGAAAGCAAGCTTTCGGTTGGTTTACAATGTAATGTTTTATTTTATGTTGCAATCATTTGCCTACGATCCGGCCTAAGTATCACAATGTGACCATTAGAAACTAATTCATCATCAGCCGGAAGACGTCCACTGTTGAACGAAAGCCTCCCTCTTAAAGCGGCGGGTTGCCATAATCCCCACGCTGGCAAGCGGCTTGGGGATCGCAGTATTGGCGTTGTGGATACAGAAGACATTGCTGCCCTTCTGCCCATGGGACAAAATGGGGAGGTACTATTCTGGCCCGGCACTCCACGGATAGTCAAAACTAAATTAATAATTTAAAAAATCTAGAACTGCCGCTGTACTTTAATCCTTGGAGAAAAACGGCGGGAGTATCTAGTACCTAGGAGTAACTACGTTGCGTTGTATTATTTTTGCATCTAATTCAGATTAAAGCCACCGGATACGCTTTTTAGATCTAATTAAAGAGAAGTGTAAATAAACTATCTTGCTAGGGTGCTATTATTTAAATTGACTCCCATTTAAGTGGTTTGTTGAAGTAACGTGTAAACCAGATTACAGCATCCGTATTTCTGATAGAGAACATGTAAACATTTTTTAAATCTATATTATATTAATGGGTTGTTATAGCCATTTGAGGGTAATTATATTTCTAAGTATCCTAGCAGCAAATTCAGATCATTTTTCAGTACGTCCGAGATGTCAATGTTGAGATGCGAAGATTTTGAACTTGGCTAAGGTATCAACTGTTACTAATTCTACTATTTTCTTTTGGTTGAGTAAGTTGAGTTTGCTAAGAAACGGACCAATGGAATAGGATCTTGATATGGTTGTTTGAAGTACCTGAAGTCCTTGCTACCCTGGTTGGGCAGGGTCCTCGATTTGTTGGCATCCTGCCCCGCCTCCAGGTCGTAGAGGCTGGCGCCCCCAGTCTTCTTGCCCCACTTCTTTAAAGACGTCGCGTAATCCTCAGGGTTGTAGATAGGAGGGCGCTGCTTGTCCTGCAATGAAATACAATGGTAAATTAGACTTAAGTTACAAAATGGTAACACATGATAGTTTTATTGAATTTTTTCTTGCATCATAGACTTGCAAGAATTCTTTTTTTTGCTCTTCGTCCAAATGATAATTTTATACTTGTTTTCGTTTGTTACCCGACCTTTACTAGGGCTTAAGCGATCTCCGTGTAAATCTTTATCACTATATGTTAATTGTTTCAGTATTTTATGTAACATTATCTTATTACTTTCGTAAGTAGGGAGAAATAAGGAAAAAAATGTCGACTTCAACTTCTTCGTTTCATATATTTATTTTAGAAACAGCTTAATCTGTCTCCTTTTGCTCTCGTATCCTCATAGTTGGATATGGTTGGTTATTTATCTGAAATCGCTAACCCTACGTGTGTTAGCGTGGTGATCGAAGCTCAATCCTTCTCTATAAGAAAAGAGACCTTCGCCCAGCTGTGAGATAGTTATAGACTGTGTATCGCCATCACTTAATAAATCTCTAAGAACTAACAGCCATGTTAGAATTATATGACCCCTTAAAGACCATCAGATACATTACATTCTCCACTCTTCCCATGGTGGAACAATGTAACCACAACAATAGTTTCATTATATCGACCGTTTTTATTTTATGTAATACAAATTGTTTTAATTGTCGCTCACAATGCCACCATAGTGTATCATTACTTGTGAGAATTACGGTGAGTAGCTCTCTAAGTTTAGAAGTTCTGTCTTCATATAACCTTATCCGTGGATGCTGTATTATCAAATAAGAAAGAAAGCTTTGAATACTTTTAACTCCATTCATAATTTTCATTACCTAAAATTTTAAGGTTCAAATTGTTTTTATTTCATAAGGCATATTTTACAATTATTTTCATCTTAAATCTTATACAAATTAAAAACAATATAACCAAATAAAACATTTAAAAAGCATCATAATATTGATCCCCATCGATGTTAGCTGGTAACGTGCCCAAAAGACTGGCAGCATTGCCACGTTGAATAGCAATGCTTATTCTTTGGCCAACACATGCACAAGCCTTTTGGTCACGTGTAGACTCGACTAAGAGTTTGGCTACGTCTTTAAATAGCAAAAATGTCTCTTTTACATACTGTATTGATTAAAATCTCAAATAGGTTATCCATTCAGAAAGCTCTATTAAACAGTACCACTTTGTATGACCAAGGATGTGAACCCAAAATATTAGGTCAAGAGTTTGAAGAGGTCGTTAGTAATTGCATATCCTAGGTTCGTTGCTATTTCTATCGTATTATATAACAATTCAATAAAGCATCCCATAAATATAAATGGCGATACAAAACAAGATAACTTAAATAAACGCCTGTCCAAACATTTAATTCTTATCTTTGGTACAATTTGGAGACCATTCATAACGTAACAAGACCACCATATAATTACAAAATCTGCGTTTGCGCACTTTCTCGAATGTAATGTATTATTATGTTACGTTACACGTTGTTTTAACGTAACAGTTGAATGCAAAGACATTAAAAGGAAAGGTACCTATAGTATTATTTTGAGAAAGAAAACACGGAGGTAGTAGAAAGAAAACACATACTTAAAACTAACCAAACACTTACTATTGAGGCAAGCATCAGTACCTAGTAGTAATAGAACTATTTACTTCAGAATTATTTACTACTGGCAAGCGGTTTGGAGATCGCGGACAGGTGATGATTTAACAAAAGGCGCTGCTGCCTATCTTCTGAATTTTCCCCTATTCGCCTCCTACGACACCCAACGGGACCAGATAGAAAGGTGTTTTTCCGGCCAGGCACCCTACGGGACACTAAACTCTAACCTCAGGAAGAAAACTCAAGTCCCCTTTATCTCCGAAATCCGCACCAAAATCTCATTGGCATACCAAAGTTTAACAGATACAAATTTTTACAAAGTTTCTCATGTCGTAAGAATTTGATGTAGTGTTACATTAACTTATGTCATAATTACGTGAAACAGATGATTCATTAAGATTACGATTTATGTTTCAATGGGTGATTAATTAGGTCGGCTTTTTTGAGGAAAAGATGGTTATTTTACGAGGAAGTGATGTTCACGAAAAGGGCTTTTTGTATGATGGTACTCGTTTAGTTTAGAACTCGTGCACGAAGCAGCGTTGAAATTCAAACGCCTAAATGACTCAGAGAGCCTCCACGAGTCATCAGCCAAAAGACGTCCAACGTTGAACAAAGGACCCTCTTAAGGAATTGTTATAATCCCCACGCTTGGCAAGCGGTTTAGAGATCGCAGTATTGGTGGTGAAGTTACAGAAGACGCGCCCATCTTCTGGATTTTCCCTTAGTCGTCTCCTACGACACCCACAGTACGAAATAAGGAGGTGCTATTCTGACCCGGCACTACACGGGACTCCACGAGTGTCTATACTCAATCTTAGATCGTCGGCATGTCCTGGGTAGTCGACTCTTATAGTAAGGACAAAATGAGAATAGATCAATTGTGGCTTGCCGGCTTCACATATCCTGAAAGTAACCTTACAAAAATCAAACCAAAAAGGTTTCACTTAAAATTTTACGGCACGTTATCGTGAGAAAGTCTATAAACCTACAAAAACCTCTTATGTGTATTCCAATTCGGATAACGTTCAGTAATAATGTTCTTTATAACATTAATGCGATAATTCTCTGTAACGAGCGCACAATTGCTGATTACAATATAGCTGTAATATATGTCTGCAAAAAGTATAACACTAAAAAGTTAATTATATAAGTAATTCAGGAATGCTTCATACGTTAATTGCGAAGAAAGTTATCAGGGTTAACAAACGGACTGTGTTTAACGTTCGTCCAGCGATTGTTGTGTGGTGCAAGTTAGAAGAGATTTTATTTAAAAAAAAAAAACGTAACGAAACGTGATCAACAACGTTCTAAGATCACACAGTATACACATCTTCGTAGGTTTCTCTTTTTTATCTGTCACTAACATGGTTCCTAGCTGGAACAGAAGGGTCCCAATAGATCTTTATGCGTGTTTGTAATTGCAGCGTTCTAACCACTAGTTTCCTCACGATGTTATTTTTTCGAAGGCACTTAGTTAATAACATTTTAATAAAAAAATATAATCTAGGTCCTACTATAATTTTGGTTTGTAGTGTCTAACTCCCTTTAATTAAACTCTACCAACGTTCAAGTAATCTACGCAAATAACGCCACCCGCTACAGCTTATAGCTTGAGCCTCGCTTTTAAGTATAAAAAACATAATATTCCGTATGTTATGAATAAAACAGCAACAAACGAGTGACTCCCGATCATTATCTCGGTGGCTCGGAAGCGGCCGGTAATTGTGCGGTAGTCGGAATGGAAAGCCTATTGTTAAATATATTTATAAGACTATTTTATTACTAGTATTTTTATTTTAGCAATATTAAGGTGCTACGTAGCTGCTATGTTGCACGAGTTTATTTTGTACCGGTACTGATCAGCTTTTTTGATATCTTCTTGTGGACCCAAACTTCTAATTAAGAATAACTATTGTATTTATTGGTGGAATCCAGGAACGCGGTCCCGGATGTAGCTCGTTCAATATGAATGTTTCAGACTTTCTTACTTACGCAACTTGGATTGATTGAGAGTCACTTCAGTAAGAAACACTTAGGGTCAAATAAGAAAGCATTTATTTGTTAGTTGATTTTTAAAAACTCGCTAGTTTTTGACTGGATCTTTGATCTAGTACTAGTGGTCTCAAAGCGCGACCGCTGAACTTTTGGATGCCCGGGTCAGGCAAAAGGAACGTTCAAACCGACCGATAGGTACATAAATTGCAACGGGCTCTACTTCCTACATGCGACTGTGAAGTTATGATGATGGTGGACTGTGAATAATAAAGAACCTCCTTCAGGGATTACGAGCGTTACTGTATAGTATACGTCTATACCTAATCAATAAATATCTATATGATTATGTATAGTCTTTAGGGCACGTTACCGGTTGACATCCGGGGATGAATACTATCATGCTTTTTAATACAAACAAAGTAACAAAGTTTCTAGGAATTCTAATAGACAGTCAGTTAACATGGAAACCTCATGCGGATGAAGTATGTAAAAAACTTAGTACTTCTGCCTATGTGCTTTTTAATCTTAATAAAAAGGTAAACTTAAAAACTACACTAGTAGCTTACCATGGCTTAGTGGCATCAATCTTACGATTTGGAATCATCTTTTGGGGGAACTGTAGTTTAAGAGAACAGGTTTTCAAAGCCCAAAAACGTTGCATAAGAGCAATGTGTGGTTTAAAAGTAACTGACAGCTGTGCTCCGATGTTCAAATCCCTTAAAGTTTTAACTTTTTCAGCACTATACATTTTTGAGATAGCTGTTTTTGTCAAAATGAATATTAATATGTATAAAACGATATCAGAAAATAGAACCAGACCTGTTAGAACTCAATATCAAAATCTGTTACAAAAGGACCGATACAATACAACTTTACTTAAAAAAAGTGTCTTTGGGATGGCCCCAAATATATACAATAAAATTCCTATAGTCATAAAAGATGCCCCAATCCAAACTTTTAAAAAGAAATTATTAGTCCTATTGCACGAAAAATGTTATTATTCGATTGATGATTTTCTAAATGACCCCTCGTTTTAGTTCAAACCCTAAATTAAAATTATATTAAAAATGTATTTTATTTTGTGTAATAGTTATGCCATACGAAATAATATTTGCATGCCTAATTTAAGGTAGATTGTAGTAGAACCATTATTTTATGTATACCACTTTTTTATGTACCTACTTTCTAAGCAAATAAATGATTATTATTATTAACTATTATTTTTATATATATTGTTTTTATTTTGTGTTAGAATTAAGTTGTAAATACATAGTTGTAAAATATGTATTTTTTCGATTGTAAATACAAACATAAATATCTATTCTACAAGACTGTACCAGTTTACTTCTATCCTGTACATAGCGATAATCAAAAAGGCATGCCTATAAAGTGTCGAAACTATTGTCGTTGAACTTTAAGTGAATAAATATGACTATTCATAGGTGTGGCAATAGAATCATAATGCATCGTATTTGTTCATTCTGAATCGAGTGTCAATCATTACGAAACATTATGAACGTGTACAATAAATATGACATACCTACTATTAAATATTTTGTCAGCGAGCAGACTGAATAATGAAGCGATCAAAATTTTATAATTGCGTCTGCGTTCTTCTGAAAGTAGGTTAGGATGATTTTTATCTGTTTGTATAAGAATCCATTATATGTATGGATGGTTGGTTTTAAGAGAGAGATACATTTTAAACCCGGTCTCCTTATTTTCCTAAATACTTATCCCAAAATATTCTCATGTTGGGGAAAGATTAAGAATACAGTATGTCTACCACAGTCACAAAGGTAAATAATACCTAAGTTAAAAAAAATGCGGATTAATATTAACCTAATAAATTAATAATATTTGTAATAGTGAAATCGGCTCACGGCATATCACACAGAACAGATGAAATGGGGGTGTCATAATACCCTTCTGATAAACAAAATTATTGATGATTTCAGGTGTAACTAACCTATTGAAGCGGTAATACGTAGCGATTAAACCCAAGACCTGAGCTTACTAACAAGCAATCTAAACTCATCAAGATCTTAAACCCAGTCTCAGGCGCAACGATCCATAGTTTCCAATACCAAGAAATAGTTTCTTTTGCAGTTATTAACTTGGATAATCCAAAATAGAAAAACGATCTTAACAGCACTCTGTCTTCAAGTTTTTCTCACATTAGTTCATCAACAATAATGACAGCTGACATAGATTTGCAAACTTATATTTACCGACGTTTTACGTCAAAATTTCTTTTCATGTGCCTTATGTCAACTTGCGAAGGTTTAAATTAGTTGCTCAATTAGTTTTGAAAGTGCATTAAATATTTGTATTTGTGTGCTCTATTGTTATTTTATTGTGGGTTCCGTGCGTAACTTGATTCTCAAACCTCATTACTTATTTACTTAAGGTACTCTGAAAGTACAAGAAGAGATACCGTAACAACTTTTAATACTTGAAAATTGTCTTAAAGCTATTGTCTTTTATCGAACACAAATTTTAACCAATCAGTATGTATCCGTATCATAGAAAAATAATATAGTCAATAAGGTGCTTGCCTGGATTTGAACTCAAGTCCAAGTATCAAATACTACGTATGGTCCGTAAACAGCTGCAGAGGCACCACGACACTTATGTGATGAGAAATATAATAAAATCTTTTTATCACAGCCTTGTTACTTTCTTTCTTTACTCATTATATCTGTTACATACGTAAGCGCAGGAGATGGTTGACATAAATTAACTGTGCGTGTGTGAGAACAGTAGACAATAATTCGCGCATCTGTCGTCTTAAATTGTAACATATCAATGTTTTGCGACCATAAAATATTGCGATCTTCATTAATTGGCGATAAAAACTAAATTATAATCGTAATCATTTATGTAACGTGATACATCTGTCTTTCTAGGTTTTTACCCAATAATATAAGTAGGGTGAAAGATGCAGTGACTGGCTACTATTAAAATTTTCTTGTATTGAGCATTTAAAGTATTTTTTTATCTACTTTTTGCATTCCTGTTCGTTGCGATGGTAAAAAGAATATAATGTTCTTTATTTTGTGTATGCCAGCTTTAGATATAACGCGATCGCACCTTTCTTTTCCGAAGGGGTAGGCAGGCAGTGACATTTTTCTTTACCAGGAATCTATAAACCTAAAATCTGCCTCTAGTCATAAGTCCTATGCAATAGCTGGCAAGCCGTTTTGCTTCTCATCAGGCCCAGAATATACAAACTAAAAAGTAAATCTTCAAAATGGGTCAGAAATACTCATCCTACGTGTGTTTTTTACATCGGGGCCATTTCTATCAACTGTTAACCACATCCTTAATAAACAGTAACGGGTGCATCCACCCTAAAGTGATTTATCACCAGTAGTTCGCACGCTCTCGTTCGCCCAGTTTTTGTTAATTTCGACACGCAAACTGGATTGCGTCTAGCAAAATTAATAGTTTGTGAACAACAATTGTCTCTGAGTTTTAGAAGATGGTTATAGAATGGGGAAAGACTGAGTTTGAAAGAAAGTTGTCTGTCTATCTGGAGGTTGATTCACGAAAGAATTGTGCGGGTTTACTTGAGAAGTTCAATAGAACATGAACAGAACATCAACCATGAGATTTCTCACGTAAATACACTTGCTAGCGACCACGTTAAATATTCGTATGGCCAACTGTTGAAAACTAGCGTTACGTTACTGATTAGAGAGTTACAACTAGGGAATTATAAATTAAAGGACGGAGCGTGATTGCTATGACAAGCGTTCAGAGAGAGACGGAAACGGAAGAGCGACAGTGACGACACTTTTACATACAAAATGTCACTAGTTGTTTCGTTCGTAAACTTGACTGCGTTCATATTTATACACAAATTATCCAGCGGCTATGCTGTTATGTTTAATTAGCCTGTTGCAGTCCACTGCTGAACGTAGCCTGATGTAGGCCTTCCCCAGGGTACGCCACAAGGCCCGCTCTCCCGGTTTCACCACCCAGTCACTACCTGGAATAGTAGGGCGGCCGGGAACTGGGGGCCATTTTCTTTTGCTACTCTCGACTCTTCATGAAGGGTTTTGCCTATGGCCTGGTAGTGAATTCGATGGGTGCGAGCAGTGACACGGTGGCTCAGTTGGTTAGGGCAGCGCCACGGTACGGCGAAGGTCGCGGGTTCAAGTCCCGCTCGTGTCCATCATTTTTCAAATTTCCTTTATCAATTTAGATTCAAGCTTAGCATGGGCAACATGCTAAAATGGCACCAAAAGTCATATTTATATTTAATTTTTTTAATTTAAATATTATAAGGGGGGAATTGTTGTTCGTGACAAATATTTCTCTTTCACGCTGTATTTAAAATACAGGATACTGAATTCCCACCGTCCCAAACACCGTTGGGAGTAGGCTAGGCAGATAATGATGCTGTATATAATTTAGACCAATTGCATAGTGAGTTTAGTCATAAAATTTTAGTTACGGGCACTTATTTCACGTATAAATCTTTAATGCGTGCGCGCATGCGCTCTACTTTGGGTGATAGATTAATTAATTGCACATTCACGCAATCAAATAGATTTCTCATCATAAATCATTATTTATGATGGCCAAGATATTTATGTTGGTGGCGCTGCTTGCTTAATGTTCTTATTTGTGAAAATATGCTACTAGAAACTTTCTAGCACCTTTGAGCTAGATTTGGTAAAGGTAGACCACCGTTTATTTATTTATTAAAAAAACATCGCCACACACTTCTCCCACAATAGGAATCCTTCATCCTGTATCGTGGATGCGTTTGACAAACATAAAATATCACATACTCAACCACCCAGACTCGCGACAAAAATCTGCGTATCACACATTTTTTTGTCCCGTACGGGAATCGAACCCGCAACCCTTAGCGCAGCAGCCTAATTAGCCACTAATCAGGTCTAATCAGGTCGTCTAATTAATGGTTCATTGGTACTATACGATGACGATGTATTATAAAAGATCTTTTTATATTTTTGTGTGTAAGTATTATTTTTAATTTTAGTCTTAAAATGTAAATAATTGTAAAATAAGTAACTTAATATAGATCTTTATGATATAAGGCACGTTAAGACGTTGGTCCTGCGCCTGATCTCTCTCTGGTCGTGTCGGTCTACCGTCCCATCGGACTATGAGAGTGAGGGAATAGAGAGTGCACCTGTGTCTGCGCGCATACTTGTGCACTATAATATCTCCTGCGTAGTTGGCTAGTCTCAGATGAGACAGGCCGCCGTGACCGAAATTCGGTCAGGAGAGAATATTATGATATAAGATAGTACATACCTTGGAGACGGGCTCCTCACTCCAGCCCCCGCAGTTCGCCATTCCCTCCAACAATGTGAGTTCACTGCAACAAACAGACGTTCTTTTATATTTTTTGTTATTATAACACTTTCTTTGGTATAGAAATATGGTAAATAACATCTATAGGTAACTGTAGCAAACACGAGTACTCGTTGGTGTAGTGGTTGGTAAGTGCGAATGCTGAGCATGAGGTCCTGGGTTTAAATCTCTGTTCGGGCAAAGTGTTACTGGGTTTTTTATAGGTAATTTCCAGTAGCAGCACTTAGTCTGGATTTGTGCCGGGTTCATGGCAATAGGCTCGCCCCATATTAAATTGGGACCTACAACTTAACTGGTGAAATTTGGGTGTACTGCACACCTCTGCCTACCCCTTCTGGGGATACAGGCGTGATGTTATGTTAGAAATATGGGTATAAATAACTATAACTTACACCTATATCTGTAGCAATTTAAAAACATCCGAAAATGTGACAAAACTTATATGGAAAATTATTTTAAGCGAAACTTGTCAAGTCTAGTTCACGCTTTATTAGGTGTTCGCCCCTGAGCCATGAGCACCTCTTATCAATAATAGACACATTATAGTCAACCAACAGCCGCATTGCCGTGCTCCAATTTATCCCACACCTACTTGACAAAAGGAAATCCACATGAAAATATATAACTACCATTCTGCTTGCCCCACTTTCATTGTAAAACACAGTGTAGCGGTAACATCACCGTATTATTGAAATCGCCTGCGGAAAATAAGATTTCTAATAGCTGTCATGAAAAACCAAGTAAAGATCTCTTTGCTTAAACGAAATGTTAGCAATCAGAGCTCTTGTTATGTTGGTCATCGTAAATTGATGGTATTTCTCTGTCAGTGATGTTTCTTTGAAATGTATTTAAACTGGATAATGAAACACTCGGGTTTTAACGTTAATGTGTTGTATTATTATATTTTGTTGGTTTTGTAGGGTAGGCAGTGGTTAAGACAACGATAAGGTTATAGACCAGAATCTACGGACCATTTTACTAATTGATCATTATAAAGCTAATTTTCCTTAAGTAGTTTCATTTTGATGAGACGGCCAACTATTTCTCTTACAAAAATTCTCGATTGTGGTAGCTAACAGAGGTAGCAGGAATAAAAAAGTCAATATGATGATTCTCAAAAATGTATTAAACTGTGGGTTTTTTTGGACGTCTCATGAAAATGAAGCTACTCACGGAAAATGAGCTTGATAGAAATCAATTGTAAAAATCGTTCGGGGATCTCAATTGTTTTAAAGATTTGCTGGTGTCCAAATCCTTGATGGTGTTTTGCCGCAAACGCGAAGGCCAATAAGTTTTTTAGAAGTCGTCTGAGGCTTTAAAATTGATCATTATAGAGATAAAAAATATTACGATTTAAATAGTAAATTGTTAATAAATAATTTAGAAAGTATTTTTTGAAGGAACATCATACAAAGACAGCTCCTAAAACACCTACCCGTCAAAAGATTCTTTTACATTAAGATTTATACTTATAAAGCTAAATTGCTATAAAATGCTAAAATGCGTGTGCAGAGCATTGGACTTCTACCTAAATCTTAGATTAATACCAGTGAGATGATATGCATATAACTGCTACCGTAAGTGACGCATGAGACGATTTTCTAGAATCGATTTTTACGTAACCGTTACTCGTTTTCCTTAGGCATTACCGATTGTTACTTAATCGGTAAATCTAATCGATTCGCGCGTGGTATCCAAACGGAAATCGGTTATGGGAGGTGGATTGCGATAACGATTGAACTTGTTCAGATAGTTTATTAATTTAATTTATTTATCGAGTGGAAATATGTATTAATTGGAGAGATTCGCACGCACTTTCTTTTAGTAAACGATAGATCTATACACAGCTATCTGTTTATGATATTTATTTTATACATAGGTAAGATCATAAATTGTTTATTTAGTCACAAAATAATGTATGACGGGTTAAGGTTTTCTTACTATTTGTTCGGAAAATCCAAATGGATACTGCTATGTTACATATCATCGGCGAGGTCTCATCCTTACCGGGATCATTCGATACAATTCAAATATTTCTATAGTAATAAAGTAAAGTAAATAGTTATAGTATAGTAGCCAAAAATAATGTTAGGTACTGTCTAAAATCTGAAAAAAAAAATGAAATAAAAAACAGATTTTGAAAAAGAAAAAATTGTCTCGTGCGGATTTCGAACCTCTAGCGCAGCAGTCCAATAATATAGCCATTGCGGTAATCAGGTCATTGAATATTTCGCCGCATACAATTCTCACGTTATAATTCAGGCTGTACATTTAGAATCTATCTCAATAAATCCAAGCGTGACCAGGTTCGAATCTAGCGTCAGCATCGACACCACTATATTTAATCACGACCCTAAACCGCTGCTGGCGTGAACGTTAGATAGTTAAATTACTGGGCTGCCGTGCACCGTGAGCCAGCATCGTGATGCAGGCACACACCAGTAGCCGAGCCTCGGGGTGCTACGGTAAGTGTGTAGGCTAAGTCAGGGGAACCAGTGTCTAAAGTGAGTTTTTTTGATTTTGATTTAGGATAGAAATTGTTTTTTGTTTCTATGGCAACAGCTGTAAGTCTCCTGAAGATGCGATGATGATGTCCAAAAGGTATTATAATTATAATCCAACATATACACATTATAAAGTTTCTATAAAACAAACTTTATAAAAAAAAACGTCGCCCACACCAGAAATTTCTCCTGTATTGTGGGTGCATTTCACAAACACGAATTATCGCATACAACCAGGACAAACATCTGTAGATCATACAAATATTTGTCCCGTGCGGGATGCATACCCGCTACCCCTAGCGCAGTAGTCCAATCGCTTAGCCACAACGCAAATCAGGTCGTCTTTTCTTGTATTTGTATAAGTGTACGTGAAAATGTATTGCGTGGGTGAGGGTGTGTGTGTGTGAGGAGTTTTAAGGGTGTGTACGTGTTTGTATGTGTCGGTTGATGTGTGTGTGTAGTAAGTAGGTACTTTGAAAAATCTTGTACATTGTTTTTTTTTAAAAACGTCGCCCCACACTAGGAATTTATCCTGTATCGTGGGTGCGTTTCACAAACATGTAATATCACATACACAAACACCCAGACTCGGGACAAATATCTGCGGATCGCACAGTTGTTTTGTTTTGTCCCGTGCGGGAATCGTTCCCGCAACCCTTAGCGCAGCAGTCCAATCGCTAAGCTACTGCACCAATCGGGTCGTTATGGTCTGGTCAACACTTAGATATGAACCTGCAACCTCGTGCTGACACATCTAGTCTACAAACAGTAGTCTTGTGGTTAGTGAGCCATCACAATATTCACGTTGTTATGGTAGAGCTAGAATTGCGCCCAGCCTATAGGCTAAGCACAAATCATGGCAGATAATGGCACAAATAACACAGATGATAAAATAATACAGAGACAGCATAACTGGATAGGCAATAAAGTTTGCGGCCCGATGCGAGACGAATGGCGTCCCCGATCGCGTAGCGGGTTCGATTCCCAGCTGATGTTATTGTTATCTGTATTATATCTGGGTCTTGTTTTATGGTGGAATTTTATGGTAGACTGTGAGTTGAGTACTTGAGTTGTTGCCTGTACGTATTCAGTCTTACTAATATTATTATTCCTATCATATTAAATGTACATTAGTGCAGTTAGGAATAGAATTTACTTTAATAACTTTCGTGTGTGTTATCCATATTATTTTCTATATATTGTTTTACTCACGTGAATATTCGGGAATGCCCGACTAGTTTCAGACTTAATCAGAGCCCCTATTCATGAGCAGGGCTCGAAGTCTGCTATTTTATAAATTCGTCATTCCAACACGATCCAATTCCCATCCCATTGTCATTTTGCTAAAAGTTCGTAATCTGCAAAATTCTGGAAAGTCATAATGACGCCATTATGTTAGCAGATTACCAAACTTGTCAAAATCAACAATTATGAAATCAATGATAGACCATTCTGACACTATTGTAATAGCAGACTTGAGGCCCCGGTGGCACGGCGGGGTCGCGAGCCAGTAGTCAACTAGTTAGGCATTCCCGAATCTTGACGTGAGTATATAAATATATATAGTAAATATTAAGAATAGATCTGATGCTATTTTCGCACTGGCTAAGTGATTAGACAGGTGTATTACACGGTCCATGTTTGATTCCTGGATTGGATAACATTTGTGTGATCCTGTATGTTTGCGAATGTGCTATTTTAACTGAAGACACACGCAGAACACAGTAAACATTCCTATCTCTACAAATAATAAACGTCTCATTTCTATAACAGAACTGTTGAGAAAAGTATGAAAGAAAAAAATAATAATTTAAATTATTAAAATCTAAATGCCTGACCGTTCTGTGGAACACTGTCTTATCTAAGAGGTACCCCGACTGCGATGGAACTTGTTTTTCACTTTTTAGTTCGTTTTTTGCAATGGCCGCCGTGGTTTTTTTACTGTTTCATTTTTTATAGCCTATGTTACTCGCGATAGTGTAAGGATTCTAACGACACTCCATACATCAAAATCGGTTCAGGCATTCAGAATTTATAGTGGAAAAAAGAAACTCACATACATACATACATGAACCCTCGTGCATGACACTCGTTTTTTTGGGCAGTCGTGTAAAATGTATAAATATTTTTTTATTTAGCTTGCAAGCTGTCTCGTGTCGTGTATAAGTAAGGTACTCCTTGCATTTATCATCTTGAGAATCTCCTCACGCTCTAGGCAGAACATGGCAACACATAATTACATACGCAAGTCCTTAGTTTTTATATCTAAGACTTAATAAATCTATTAGATATTCCACTCACGTTTAATAGTTATTCGAGGATCGATATATAATCGATTGAATAATTCATGTTCCTAGCTTGTAAACGATTGACACGTTACGATCCTCTTATCGATATACACGACAAAATCGAATGGACTGTCTGTCATTTATCGGAGAAGTTAATCCTTGTTTATTTATAGCCTCTTCTTGTATGAAAACACGGAAGTTTCTTAACGTTATTATTACTAGGACATGATCCCTCAAATACAGAGTAGTTACTAGGCTTATTATTCATACAAACTGACTAACGATGACGGAAAACATCGTGAGGAAACCTGGATTTAGGTAGATACTTATCTGAAATCACCAGCCCCCCCTCAATCCTTCTCTATAAGAGAAGAGGCCTTTGCCCAGCAGTGGGACAGTTATAGAATGTTTTTTTGTATACATACAAACATGCATTACATAAAATGTTTTATCATGGCCAACGAATGTTTACTTATACACACTTACAAGTGTCAAATATGTTATTATCTAATGAAGACAATTAGTAAGCTTGACGCCACTAAGGAGTCACCACTTATGCCAACACCTTGGCAATTTGCCGCCTTATTAAACCAATACTTCCTGGGTCCACACAATAATAAATTGTGCCATAAATATGACAATAGGCACATCCCTATCATATTTATATCTGGCAGGGTTTGCCAAGTTTGTTTAGATTTATACTTGGTTCTTCATCATTGTATTATCATGAGCTAATAGTCACAAGATAACAGATCGTGTCGTGACGTAAGGATTGTGTAGTCATAACATAACATGACGCCTGTAGTCCCCGAAGGCGTAGGCAGATGTGTATAGTACACCCACATTTCGCAAGTAATGATTTAGGTCCAAATGTAATAGGTGGCGAGCCTATTGCCATCAACCATTAATCCAGACTCTGTGCTGCTACTAAAAATTACCTAATGGAGAAACCCAGTAACACTGGCCAACCCGGGATTCGAAGCCAATCGGTTACTCCTTCATCTCAGATAACCCTCACAATACCTTCTGCACTCTGTATCGATAAAATGTCAGCTACGAGCCATTAGGGATGTACCCATATCGATGAAATTAAATACGGCGGTATTGAATTTAATTAGTGCTGAACAGTGTAGGGATGTACCGTTATGGACGGTCAGCAAAATAATTTATTGAAACATAACGTTTCATTTTGTTAATTACAGACAATTATTATTAATATTATTAAACAGCTCAGAAAGCTTATCATAATTACTTTTTCAAACAAAAAAATATTTTTTTTGAGATTTAACTCAAAGTATTTTTAATTTATTAGGTTGGTAGTACTAAAATCGTGAAAGTTTCACAATTTCTCACGCCCTTCCGTAAGTACCGCAAGGTGTATTTACAAAAATAATAAGAAAAGCACTGCAAATCACGATTCAAAGACGTGCTTAAGGTAACGCAGGGTCGGACTCGGGAGCTTGCAATATATTTTACTCTTACTTATATTTTGACATGTTGTTTTAGCGTAGCTGTCATACCAGATTAGTAGTCTCAAGGGCAACTAAAAAGTATAAGGTTTTACTTTTTGAGGGCTAAGGCCTCGAAAAGTATACCTACAACAGGCTTTGAAGGAAATAGGAACATACAAAATGTGAGTGTCGTTTTATATTTAATATTTGTTTTAAGTCTAAAAAATAAAAAAAATATTAATTTAGTTCGTAAAATTTAAACATCATTGATTTAAAAATCCCATCATTTGACAATAGGTGCCCGGTTGATGGCAATAGGCTCGCCCCCTATTACATTGGGACTTACAACATAACTGGCGAAATGTGGGTGTACTATATGTTCACCTCTGCCTACCCCTTCGGGGAATATAGGCGTGATGTTAAGTTATGTTCATCATTTGACAAAGCTTTTTCTTACCCATTACAACACAAAGCTATCAATTCCAGGAAGCTTTTCTTTACGTGTTATTAACATTTTACTCTTGACCTCAGCTTACTCAGTCCGTACCTGTATCGGGGACAAAAATTCGCGTCTATTTAGCTATAAATCTCAGTCGTGCATAGTTTGCGGTAGGTCATGTCTAAGTAGCGGGACTTTAGTGTGCATGCTGCTTAACTTAATTATTAAGACGGTCTATCGATTGGAGGGCAATGTATTATCATTTATAGCTCGTAGCTATGCGGCTACCCGGCAGATCAGTCGATCTGCGAGGTTAAGCCGTGCTCGCCGGTGACCGTTTTCATATGTCGAGACCCCACGGTGCTTCGGAAGGTACGTTAAGCCGTTGGTCCTGCGCCTGACGGTTTTTCCGTATGATTATACTCTGTAGCAACACGGAGTCTAGATTTGTGCCCGGTTGATGGCAATAGGCTCGCTATTACATTACTTAAGCCCCTATTACATTGGGACCTAAACGTAACTGGCAAAATATGGGTGTAGGTAGTATATTGTGCACCTCTGCCTAATCCTTTGAGTAATACAGGCGTGATGATTTATTGTGATCGGCCTTTTGTAAAATGTGTATTTCGATTCTGATGGTGAGTTATTTCACTATTCGATAATGTTGCCCGTGAAATACCTTGTAAACAATTTTAATGAAATGTTTGGTTAGTAAAGTTCAAAGTATTTTAATTCATTGGCAATGCATAAAATTTAAGCCACTCATGATAGTTCATGATACTAAATCTATGTGATAGGTCAAGGCAAAGTTACGAGTTTGTGAGAAATATATACAGTGTTATGTACCGCAAACAACAGACACGAAGGCCAATTAATAATGCAATTACATACAATTACTATTGAACTTGCCCCCTTACCATGAACTTTTAATACAGGTCAGTTTACGATGTGGAAGCGAGACGCCACATTACACTGCTCGTAGCGGCGTCTCGCTTCCCCATCGTAAACTGTCCTGCTTTAAGAGTTCATGGTAAGAGGGCAGTATGAGTAGTTTATGATACTTAGACACATAGTCAGAAATCATTCCTGGTAAAAAATAATTCGGACCGGTAAAATCAATCAAAAATGGTCTTGAGCGGGAAAGATAGAGCTAGAGTTTAGGTTATACCGATTTCGATCAACATCTAGGACCTAGACACAAATCTAGTGATATGGAGTCGAACCTAATATAGATAAACTTTACTAAAACTTTTACCTATATAACTTCCTACAATAAGGTGCAATGACAAATCTCTTATGATGTATACACCCACACACTATAGGCAAACAAGGCACCGTTAAACGCAGTTCATCTTTAAATAACCTAACCCTCGTCTGGTTCACAATATCCCAGAGAATAAATCCACATGATAATTACCATCACAATGCGACAAACCACATAAGCTTCAAAGACCATCAAAGTCCCGTAAGCGTACCTATAGCCACACTTAATGTTACAGCCATCGCGAAGAAATGCGGGTACCATTGTCTTCGCCATGTATAAAAGTGGTTTACGATCCATGGTTTCTTAGAGAGCACTTTACAAAGTTAGAAGAGAAAGCAGGAACTGGTGACGTAGCGGAGTTCGGCTACCAGCTCACGAATAAGGGCTTCGTTTGATCCCGAAACTAGTCGGGCATTCCCGAAAATACACGTAAAAAAGGCCATATAACAAAGAATATAGATAATACTTGGAAAATTTATAATAGTAAGAAATCATGAAGTTTTTTGAGCTGACGAAATTCTTATCAACTGCTAGTACCTATCTATGTATTTTAGTACAGATATATTCGAAGATATATTCCTGCCTTTGGCCGAGGCCGCACTATGCTTAAACCACCGCGGTTTCAAACCGCTTGACAAGGAATCTAACACAAACAGCCACGCGGGAATAAACCGCAAGTTCGGCTGTTGGTACTAGTTTCCTTGAATCACAAAATCATGCGGTTAAAACTGCGGCGGTTCACAGGAGTGCGGCCTCGGCCTTACAAAATTTTTGTCAATGTTCATGTATTCACTGTAGTTTGCATGGCAAAGAATAGATATGTCAACGAACTAAAACACGTTTTGTCATCGTTTACAAGTAAGACGGAGTGTTCAATAAATATCTAATGTGATTCCATACAGACTTTTCTTAGTTATATTACGACATATGCAATAGGCAGTTTAACGTTGCTGCAAGTTATAATTAACAACGTTTAAATGTTTCCGCATATTGCTATTAATTTTAGTCGTGACTCTATTGTTCCTGGTATATGTATTACTAGCGGCCCGCTCCGGCTTCGCACGGGTATAAAATATAAGTATTTCTCCACTATTTAATGGATGTTATTATACATATAAACCTTCCTCTTCAATCACTCTATCTATAAAAAAAACCGCATCAAAATCCGTTGCGTAGTTTTAAAGATTTAAGCATACATGGGGATATAGGGACAGAGAAAGCGACTTTGTTTTATACTATGTAGTGATGACAATCTAATTTATCAATTATTTACAGATAAGTCTAAAATATTTACAGTTAGGCCTAGCGCATACATGCAATTTTTAATCAAACAACGATTTAGTTGTATTTCAAAGAGTCTATGTTGATAAAGTTGGATGTTAAAAAAGTTGATAGCATGCGACTCCAGATACATTCCCATATCAGCTAGAGTTGATAATACGCACATCTACATACATTCCCATAGACTTTTTGACGTACAACTAAATAGTTGTTCGGTTAAAAGTTGTGTGTATGCGCTGAACCTTACATGTGTGTGTGCTAGTAAGAGAAAATAGTTCCAATAATATTTAGGTACACCTAGCGCTTCTTGTAGCCGAGAAGTCACTTATGATATGCGGCATAATAATATTACAAATACGTATCTATTTAAAAACATAACCCCCTACTAGTAAACAATTTCTCCTATATCGTAAGTGCTTTTAGACATTTTCTTTCCTAAAGATTCCTAGAACACATTGTAAATATGCATTTCAAGCGTCGTACTAAAAGGGAGTAATGTTTATACTATATCAACTTTTCAGCTTAGAACTCGGCAAAAAGGTTCCGCATACTAAGTTAGAAATATGCTTCAGACGGAAATGGTAGCAAGAAATCTTGCTCGGAATTCTTGGACGAGTTTGGTACGAAATATAGGAGCAAGCGAGTGTTATTCGGAGATTTATCTATGTCCTTCTTAACTACAAAACTAGAAATATGAGTGTGGTCCTGACCGAATCTTGGTAACGGCAGAAAATCTCAACTGGGACTTGTCGACTACTTAGTAACTCGTCTCAATTCCCTCACACTTGTAGTCTAATGGGACGCTAAACTAACACAGTTTTGCGTCCCATCAAACTAAGATCGGATAAATAGATAAGAAGAAGGACAGCTGACAGAAAAGAAGGGAAACAAGATTTTATAATAAATGAAATATATTATTATAGGTATTATTAATGTAATAGATATTTTAATACACTTGAATTATCCGAATGCGAAGGATTTGAGTGGGACGCGATGGACCCCAATTAGATGAGTTAACTATTGTCTGACACTTCGTCAGATTATGTGTGACTTAGTGTAGTTATAGCTGTTGATCCCATTTTGAGGTGCAAGTAGAGAATCTTAACGACGATACTTAGGTGCGTCCGGCGCGTCCTGGACGGTCGACCTTGCTACCATCCTTGTTGACTGACTGACCAATTTCTACACCACGGCATGACTTGTTCCATGTAGCTATTGGCACATGCCGATACGAAAAAGAAGATGAAGGGGGATATTGAACCCTATTGATAATTTTATAAGGCGAAAACAATTTTCTAACCGATAACATTTTAAATTGATAAAGGAAATTTGAAAAATGATGGTCATGAGCGACATAATGGCTCAGTTGGTTAGAGCAGCGCCACGGTACGGCGAAGGTCGCAAGTTCAAGTCCTGCTCGAGTCCATCATTTTTCAAATTTTCTTTTGTCAATTTAGATTCAAGCTTAGCATGGGCAACATGCTAAATTGACACCAAAAGTCAGATAACATTTTACCCAACTAGTAGCCGAAGACTTCATAATCGGCAGCTTTACTTACTAGCTTAAGCGCATAGCTTGGACCTTGAATCAGTGCTAGGAATATAATGCGCATTATTTTACGTATTGAGATTCTAATACTATGTAGCGATTAAGCTTAAGGTACCGTTCGCGTAATGCGATTTGTCTCAGACAATTTGCGCTGCAATTGAAACTATTTGTTTTAAATAGTCAGCGCCTTATTGTGTTTGTTGGCGCATGCGCGATTGGAAGGACTGGATTCTGGTTTAATTTTATCGAAAGAGAGAAACTATAGTGTTGTGGTCATGTATTTGTTTTTGGGAATAGAGCTTAGTCCTAGTCAACTTAATCATTGATGAACTCAAGGACTTTTGTTTTTTAATTTTTATTCACTTTTTACGATATTTTAAGCTACTTTCATGATACCTAATTATTATATTTTCAACCTAAACTACATAATTAAAAGTAAGTACGTACAAAAATTCATTTCGAAACGACATTCAGTGGGTTGAAATCGACTTCCATTTACATGGTTACAAGTGAAGTTAAATTTAATAATAGAATAAAATAAATTAGCGCAGAATCGCGCAAAATAAAGATAGCGCAAAAATTTTGCCATCAAAGATTCTGCGCTAATTTACCTCAGATATTGCTTCAATAGAAAGCTAATTCCAACACATCGGATTATTACATATGGAAAGTAAAATACAGCAATAAAATATATGTAGAAAGTAATATAACGCTGTAAATAAATGTAATACATTTATAACATTTCTCTCTTAATTTAATTTCCGTTTGAAGTCATAATATACACGTGTCAAAAAGAAATCTTGTGTTCAATATGCAGGCAACACAATTAAAATGCGTATAACGTTAAAACGTCCAGTTTTATAACCACAGTTACAGTAAACGCGGTCGTATTTTCGCATGAGTTTTGAGCCTGATTCTCCGAACAGGTTTTGAGATCCTTGCGATAATGTTTATTTTTAGTATTCTGAACTAAAATTCATGATGCCTACAGGAAATTGGAATCAAGTCTGTCTGTGGGTCAAAGAAGGTTTTGATTAGTCGTTTAACTTCTCTTAAGTATCATTGCTCGCATTAGCTTGCTTAAGTGACCAGGCAGACAAGATCTAACCAAGATCTTTAGATTCTTGTAGTAGAATGCACACACTCTCGAGAACGGTGTATGCTGTTGTTGCTTATTAGTTTAGACTTTAGAATTAATAGCTTACACAGGACAGCTCTTTAAAAAACCTCTTGCCACACTAGGAATCCCTCCTGTATCTTAGACGCGTTTAAAAGAACACGACTTATCCACAAACACCCAGACTCGAGACAAACAGCTGCGGATCCCACAAATATTTGTCCTATTCAGAAATCGAACCAGCAACAATCGCTTAGCCACTGCTCAAGTGTTCACATCAATAATATCATCATCATCATCATCATCAGCCGGAAGATGTCTACGGTTAAACAAAGGCCTCACCTTAGAACACCACAATGAACGGTAAATTGCCATTTGCGACTGCTCAAAATAGTTCAAAATTATCTAGGAATCCACACAACATGGCAGTAATTTTTTTTGCAAATAATCTTTTTGTGGTTGAGGACTCACATGAATACAATGTGACGTTCACTGGAACTTATTTTAATGAGCTTCATAATTCTAGATCCAACACCATGTTGGAAATAATTGCTTGGTTCCATAGATAAGATCAGCAATCCTGTCGTCTTGTTGTAACAAGTTATTAACACACTTTCACGCAATATCCGCTTGTATACTAGAAATATGGATAACTTAGACTCTTAGGTCCAGCAAAGCACGTTCATCTTAGTTGCATAAATGACCTAGTAGACTTTTACTGAAAATAGCAATGGTATTTTTTTAAGCTGGGAGAAACTCTTATATTGTTCGATTTACAGACATGAAATGCTGCCTCGTTGGTATGCGCGACTGCTTAGCATGAGGTCCTGATTTCGAATCCCGGTTGGGGCAAAGTATTACTGGCTTTTTCCATTAGTTAATTTTCAGAAGCAGTACGGAGTCATCCCCTATTACAGTGGGACCTGTAATATAACACAATATAGCTCCCTAATGAAGCAGACCAATAAATTAGTCTGAGCGCAAATTGTGTCGTCGGAATTGTGGACACACACATTAATTAATTTAATACCCACTTACTTAATCCTTCTAAGTACCACTATCTCGTACTGTTGTACCTTAGCGAATTTCTTTAGAGCAGTAAGTAGTATTTATCTCTTAGATTTGCTCCACGACAGTAACGAACATTGAAAACCAAGCTTTAAACTAAAGTCAAGGTGCAAAAAAAAAACCTAATCACTTACTTTCATAAAATTTCATTTGACGCAATCCTATGTACCTTACATTGTTTTTCTGACCAAAAACAATGGCGGCAGTAAAAAGTTATAATTTTGTTATAATTATCAGCTTAATGTCATACTTTCACTGATTTAATTCTTCGTCTACGTGATAATTACTTATTTCAAGAGCTGTTCCGATTCTCATTAGTGTTTCAAATTTAGTAACTTTTTATTACTGAATGAACAAATTAAACATTTATGGCGAATACAAGTGCTATAAGTTTTTTTCTTAAGCAATGTGAAGACGGCAAATTACTCGTGTTTGTTTTAAATTTTATGGGTTTTTAAGTCTTATTCTTTGTCGGAGCTGGTTTCCTTATTACACAAACGTCAGCCAGTCGTGAGTACAACCACTAACATCTGATTTTGATAACTAGATTGATATAGTGCTTGTTGCTTTACAGGATGCGGGATAAGATCCCCTCAAGGGACGATTATTTGTGTGGTCGTAGAACGTGAATGTGGTATTTCTTATTTATAAAACGTACGGAGGGAATAGTCAACGGTTTTAGGAGAAGACTTTTAATCAAAGAGGACGAATACTTTGATGCTTTTTAATTTTATATATAAGTTGTAAATAATTTTAAAGTGGATAGAATTTAAATGTGTATATGTATATAATTGTAATGTGTTGTAAATAAATACTGATCAAAGAGGCAGTTCTTGTTATAATATTAAATTTAGGACGTTCTGTGCGACTAGACTTACCCGACTACATCTGACCGACTGCAATTCAAAGTTATACAGACAGACAGAGGAGAAAAGAAGTCACATTGACACTTGTAATATCTACTTGTTTATCTTCTTTCTATTTAATTATATATAGTGTAAAATGTCTTACTTTAAGCAAGTTGTCCCCATCGGCAAGTAAAATGTAGGTTCAAAGAACCGGTTGTTCTGACTACCGAGTCGAGTCCCAGCGGTGCAAAACTGTATTCCGCTACTTACTACGGGAACCGGGGACAATTAAGTAACAATTTAAGTATGTCAGAAAAGTGCCAGCCATTCGTGTATAATCATAATAATTAAGTCCTCCTAACCGAATTTCGGGCACAGCGGCCGATCTCAGCTGAGACTAGCCAATTGCGCAGGAGATAGTGCACAAGTGTTTTTTTTTTTACGGGACTAGCCCACCACTCGTGCCCATCATTGTGACTCCTGTAAGCCAGGATCTACAATGATAACCATTGAGAACCATCGAGGCAATGAAGCTCGAGGCGTCCCAGAGAAATGACTCGACTGTCTTGGAACCCGCAACGAAATTAATCATAAAAGAATATATAGGAGGAGTAGGAATAAATGTTTAGTTGCCACTTCCCTCCATAGCAAGCGGGAGACATAAAGACTAATATGCCAAAAGCATAATAAGTGCACAAGTGTGTGCAAACATAGAATCAGATTTCTATCTATTATAGTAGATAGGATAATGCTTTGTTTGGAGGTTATTGGTTACTTCCTAATAATTCCCGCGTCTAGGAGAGCACCTTATGCCGTAGATCCTGCGCCTAATCTCTGGTCATGTCAGTTTGCCGTCAAACTATCGTGGACGAGAATTTCACTGGTGAATTTTGGGTATTCACGAAGTTCAAGTGCAGTTTCTTTAAATTCTTTATTTTGTGGCAAAAAAAAAAAATATTTTTGGCGTGTACAAGCAAAGTTGACTTTCTGATTCAATATTTAGGTAGTGAAAATTTGCAAAATCTATCTACTTTGAGAACCATTACACAGCTGAATAATCTCAATAAATACTGGCCTACTTAACCAATCATTAAAGGGTACAAATAATTGGAAATATTTTCGCAACTTTTGAAATAGATTGATCAATTAGAGTTACCAAGCCATTGGCACGGATCAACTAAAAGAATAATAATGGGTTCAAAACTTGTTTAAAAACGAGTTTCGTTAAATTATTCATTGTATTTCGAAAACCTAAGATTCTATAAATTTTCTCCAAAAATACTTTTCATGCCTAGAATTCAGGAATTTGATTCTCCCCTCAGACACCAAGCTCGGGATCAATTACAATTACAAAACCATGTATGTTCTCAGTAAATTGTTAGTATGAGCCATTAAACTTGACACTTGATGACACCTTACCAAGAAACAATATTTCAAGCTAAAAGATACGTATAAAATACTTTAGTAAAAGCCTTTTTATATTTAACCTGAACAATCAAGAGAGGAATGGCATTCCGTTCTGTCATTACAATACCAGTAAACATTCCTGGTCATTTAAACTATATTTTTTTGTAAAATGTAGGCCCATTGCGCACGATTTTAAACTCATGTTCATTTTATGGGACCTTGGTTGGGTGTTTCATACCTCTTGCTTTAGACAAAATATTGTTGGTGATCAATATTTGTTTATTCAGAGTGTCTGTATTACTTATGGGATATTTTCAATTTAGGCATAACACCAATTAATTAGTTGTAGGTATTTTGGTGATTGAAGAAATATTTTTTTTTTACGAAACAAGAGTCCTACATCTATCTTCCACACTCAGGCGGCTACACGCTTGTTCGTCACTGTTCACGTTCCAGTTACTTTATGCTATGGGTTTTTTAAACATGTCTGCAAGTATAATCCGGTCCAGCAGTTACTCCCCAGTAGTAGTAGTAGCAGTTTCCTCCCCCAGCGACGTCCTGAGCCGAGGTCCGAACCCCTCGCGGGGGCGCCCTCAGGCGCTGTCGCTTAGTTTTGTAGTTTTTAGTTTATAAGCCTGGCTGGAGGCCTTGTATTAGGTCTCGCCAATCGTCCGGTTAAGCAGTAACAGCTCCCTCAGAGCTAACTGCAGGAGACAGAATCGAAAAAAAAGACTGCAGGTTACCTCTATAATCAAAATATCGTTTTATAAATGAGGACACGATCACGTCTTTAATCCCCGAAGGAGTTGACACATTATTTTCCTTTGTTAGGCGTTTGTTCACCCAAAATAAGCCATTAAAATTACAAAGGCGGAAAAAATACATGTCAAGATTGTCAAGCCTATTGGCATTTTTTCAATAAAGCCAATGCTTATTTTTCGCCATTTTCTACTCGCTTCTCCGTCGATGGGATGGAGTTTTATTCTTATCCCGTTCCCTTATGACCAAGAACCTTCACTGCGATGACTCCAGTTAAACGGATGGGTAGTCATCAGGACATTCCGACGCGCGTTCATCATAAAACTTGATGTGAATAATTTGTGGGTATCTGATGATGAAGCCCTTGATAGGGACTTATAGTGATGTCAGTCATCGATAAACTGTAGAATTTAATTATATTTTGTCGCATTATTCATGTTCTACTTATAAAATCGATGAAATACGATAGAAGGGGTTAAGAGATTTTTTCGAGTGTATTATGTGACTTTTTATTATTTATTAGTCATGTTTTTAGGTTGAAGTGTAGCAGTTATGCAGTTAGATCTCACAATCGTTGCTAATATGTTAAAATAATTATGTTCTTACAATACTTTGTAGTAATCTGTGTAGTATAAAAACTGTCACGTGACTATTATATAACGAGGGTAATTAGTTCTCACTCGTGCATGAACTTCAAACGTAGTATTTTTTGTGTGACGTCACATTTCTTGACATTTAACAATTACTGTTTATCGATATCAATGAAGCCCATCACTATAGGTTCGTCGTAAACACAATAACAAAACATATTAAAATTCACACGCTATTTAACATGCCACAGACGAATTTCATGCGAAACTGCATTTTACTTTAGGTGACAGCACCTGTTGTCATACTAGTTACTTAGTATTAATTTAAAACCATATCACATCTAAATTGATAAAGGAAATTTGAAAAATGATGGACACGAGCGGGATTCGAACCCGCGACCTTCGCCGATCCGTGGCGCTGCTCTAACCAACTGAGCCACCGTGTCGCTGCTCGCATCCATCGAATTTCAAGTTCCCTTTTATTATTTACGTCTTAAGGGTGACGTCAGGTATTATCTGTTGGAATCTATGATTACCAACTCAGTGTTATACCTTTACAGCTATAAATCACTGAAACGATGATACCAACCCAAATTTATATGACTTTTGGTGCCATTTTAGCATGTTGCCCATGCTAAGCTTGAATCTAAATTGTCACACATCACATCACTAATATTATAAAGGCGAAAATTTGTGAGTGTGTTTGTATGTTTGTTACCTCAGGTTCAAACGGCTGGACCGATTTTGCTAAAATTTGGTACGGAGGTAGCTGACACCCTGGATTAACAGGCTACTTTTTTTTCCGAAATGAAGCGGCGGCACCGTGGGGTACAGCTAGTTATTCATAATTCTAATTCAAGCTCGACGGTATCGTCAGAGTTGCAGGCAACCGGTGAATGCAAATGGCAAGTTGCCGTACATTGTGGCGTTCTGTGAACATCGGCTGATGATGATGATGCAAGCTCTAATGCTAAAACCTATTTTATTAAAAGAAGGCTGTACTTAAAATCTCATATCAATGTCATATTAAAACTAGCCCGGTTGGGGTGCAAGTAGAGTGCCTCCGCGTGTGATAGTACCCAAGTACGTCTGTCGTACCCTGGGCGGTCAGCCTCGCTACCATCTTTGTTGACTGACCAAGATATTTAGACACTACGGCATGCGGCATGAGCATCCGTGCCGTAACTAGCTTTTTATGTTTCTGGTCCTGTTCTGGACATTTCTGCACCCCTCTAGGGTTTACGCCCTTTACCTGGACACCACAGGCACCGCTCTATTTACGGCATTGAAGCATGACCTGTTAACCTTAGACATAGCTCATACGAAGAAAAAAAACACTCGCCCGGGTCTGATCCTGTATCTTCACGCATAAAAAGCTCACCCGTTAACCACTGGGCTACTTTACAGGCTATATAATACGTGTTGCGACGTAAACATCAAAGAATATATACGACACAATTTGCAACAGTAAATTACAGAACAGTAAACTAAGCAATTTGTCGTTACTTATGAGTGATGGTACTTTCTATTTCCATTTCGATCTAGTCGTAAAAGCTAATCAGAGCGTGTCCACACAGACTTTATTTACTGCGGTTAATCCAGGGTTTAAATGTGTCTGTAACAACCTGCCTGAGGCTCTAGATAAGTGACAAACGGGTAGACGAATTGATATCGAATAGAATGGAAAATAAGAGATTGATATATGTCATGGATTACATAGTTGAAACATTGTGCCATTCCCATACATTTACCATTTATATTAGACGAGCTGTTCCCACGGTGACTGAAAGTCTACTGTAAGTCCTTTTGTCATAATTTAAGCTTTTCTCGCAATGTAATCACCATGTTCCTGTTTTATCCTTTAATAGGAAAGGCAGAAGTGTGCCAAGGCAGTTAAACTGGCCGGGAAGTATTCAAAATAGTCGGCCTAGGCTATCACAATTGCCATGTATCATCATTATGTGACACATAGGTCAGAAAAAGGACCAGGTATTTCATTTTTCTAAAACAATTTCTTTACATTAGACGGCTAAACCTACTCTTAAAAAAACCATTGCTCTACTCTAGAACTATCTTCTGTCTATGTCATAGGTAACGATAATATCTTTAGCAGACATGAAATATCATTAACGCAACCGTCTGAACTCGGATTAATTCGCGGATCAAACAAATATATTGCAAACTAATAGCTATCCATTGCGGAAATCAAGACAAAATGTAGACGTACTAATTAAAAAGAATAATTTAATTAAAGAGCGCGATAAGCAACTGGGCTTCCCACCCCACCCATATTTTTTATTGCCGAAGAATAAATTTACATACGCAATCGATATCGGTGCGTCGCATGAATTTAATATCGAAAACCTTACAACACACGTCTTGCATGACGGAAAACAGTTGAAGAATGTCTGTAGTAAAGTTGCTCGTGTTTTTGTAAACATTTCCATGAATAGTAAACATTCGTTTGTTTTTTATTGTTTCTTTAATATGATACTTTGTTTGTGGGCGGTGTTTTCTTAAAAAATACTTACCATTCGTTGCCAGGGAAAGCAACATAACATCACAACTGTATTTCCTGAAGAGGTTGGCATAGATGCGTATGACACCCACATTTCGCCAGTTAAGTTATAGGGGGTAAGCCTATGACCAACTGGGCATAAATCCAGACTCTGTGCTACTACTGGGAATTACCTGTTAGAAAACCCAGTAATACTTTGCTGGACCTGGGTTTTGAATTCAGGGCCTGACGCTTAGCAGTTGCGTTTAGAGACCATAAGATCAACGTGGGAGACTGGCAGTCCATGATAAAAATCATCATTTTTAATTTGGATTCTTCTTTTTGGACATGACTCACCAGTATTATATTTTTTAAATACTAATATTATTATTATTAGAGCAGTGAACTGTAATAGCCGAGTGGTATGACCGATGGACTGCCAAGTCAAAGGTCACAAGAACGCACTCCGGCACGCACCAATGTCTTTTCAAATTAAAAAAATGACTAAAAACGGTGAAGGAAAACATCGTGAGCAAACCGTGTCAGAGTTTAAACCGCCTGTAGGCCTCTGACATGGCTTTACACACCATTGAAAAATCTCTCAGGTGTGCTGTAAAGCCATGTCAGAGGCCTACAGGCGGTTTAAACTCTGACACCAGGTTGTTCAACAACCATACGATAAGAAGAAGTAGTTACCTACTGATATATTTTATTGCGCTCAAATGATAGTAGATTAATTCTCATGGAAGACAATTTATACTTGTCTTGTCCCTCAGTTAGCGTATAAGAATTGTGTTCAGTTAGTTTTCCCAGGCATGGTAACTTGGTAAGCTGTGTTCAGTTGGATGTCAGCCTGTGTGATGGATGTCTGACTGTATCCGCGTCGCGCTATTCATCGCTAAAAACAAAGAATAGAATATGCATACATAGGTATTATGTGACGATATGTATAATTTTTTATTAACGATGAGTATTGTTTAATTATTTTTAATAATCTATTTTGTTTCCCACTGCTGGGCTAACGCCTTCCCTTCCTTCTTCCAAACCACTCTATCCTTTTATTATTTTGTTTAAATAGGTAGAAAATTTAAATGATAATCTTGGTTGTATTGACGGAGTTTTTTGAGCTTATTCATAAATCTTTTAGAATTTTCACGACTCCAATTTGAAAGCATGACGTTATTAAGCACAGTATTTTTAATCGTGGTGCACTTGAAACGTACTAATGGTACCGTAATTAGTTAAATATTTATCTAGCATCTACGGTAAAGGTACAAGATTCTAAAAATATCGAAAAGACAGTAATCAAGTAATGTCAACAGTGGTTGATTGGTACGATCGATATTTTAACTATCCATGAAGCAGTTGAATTAAATTTATGGGCAAACTCGCAGGCAGAAGCAAGAAATACCTACGTACTATATAATATAAGATAGATAAATATCCCAAGGTTCACTGACCCCAATTACCGACACCAGCAAGCGATGTTTTCTACCGTTGTCAAGTCAATGCAAATACGAGGCGCCGTAAAGAATGTATTTTCAATTTGTATATAGCTTTAAATTACAATATCAAGGACTCAAATCATATTTATTACAGTGGAGCCTGCATTATACGGAGGCTTCAATAAAATCCCTTCGAGGCCTCAGGAACTCTGTAGGGCTGTCAGTGATAAGAATATTTTATTCTCTCTCTTTATAAATTAGTTATCAGTTGCTAAAACGGTGAAGAAAAAGCTCGCGAGAAAACCGGCACACCTGAGAGATTTTTTAACAGAGTGTAAAGCCATGTCAGAGGCCTCCAGGCTTTATACTCTGACATTGTTCATTAACCATACGATATGAAGAAGAAGAATTGTCTCAAATGTTGTTTGCATATTTAAAAGTTTTTGTTTATTACTGTCGCACTTTTAGACCCCGATAGGATAGAGTTAAGTTGAATTTATGTTGACATTTAAAGGGGTATTCGCCTTTGTCCTTCTCTATTGAGTTAAATTCATCATCATCATTTCAGCCCAGTATCTCCCACTGCTGGGTATAGGCCTCCCTTTTTCTCTGCCAATCCTCTATGTTGAGCGTCTCTTGTCCAGGTGTTCGTAGGGAATTTATTTATGTCGTCAACCCAACGTGCTTTTGGCCGTCCTTGGCTTCTTTGACCTTTGAGTTAAATTGACATGTCAAATACCTATTTTTAATCAAAATACTAACATAAATATGTCTCTCAGTAATTGTGTAGGTCTATTGTCATTTAATAGGCAAAAGACATATAGTACCTATACCTCGTTTATTTTCGTCAAACCAAGACTTCCCAGGATATGACGAGACCTTTGTAGGTAGCCATTTCCGTGCTTCGGAAGGCACGTTAAGCCGTTGGTCCTGCGCCTGATCTCTCTCCGGTCGTGTCGGTCTACCGTCCCATCGGATTATGAGAGTGAGGGAATAGGGAGTGCACCTGTGTCTGCGCGCATACTTGTGCACTATAATATCTCCTGCGCAGATGGCTAGTCTCAGCTGAGACAGGCCGCCGTGACCGAAATTCGGTCAGGAGGACATTATTAGGTAGCCATTTTGAAGTCTATTAAAACTAGTTCCGTGTTTTGCCGTAACAAACAGAAATATAATTTATTTCTCTTGAAGAAACTTGCCATCCCTAGCTTAGCTGCCAGTAGGCATTTATCACACTCCTGTATCAACCGGCCTATCTGATTATAAATTATGAAGCTCACCTATTCACGAGTAAAATTGTGTCCATTATTCTGCCTTACCGATAAACGAATGTAACTACTGTAGATTAATAAAAAGGATTACATGGTTATCAACGAATCGGCTGCTTATGAAGTTCGTAATACATTCTGAGGAGTTCTGTTATGTTTCCCTTTTGCATATGCGTTGAATATCTTGGATGCGCTGGTCAATTTTATGGGAGTTCTGCTTCGGTATTAAGTGGCTTGCACGTCTGAGTTATTATAATTATCGATGAACATAATATGTATTATAAACTGAATAACCATTAATATTCATTTTACTAGTATACCTGTTGTATTATCCATATCTATTACGGTTACACTCCCGTGTATTTCTGGAATACCTGACTAGTTTTGGACTAAAACGAAGCCATTTTTCGTGAAGCGGTAACCTTCTTAGATTCATAATTTAAGTACAGCTGACTATTATTGACTTGTGTCCAAAAAATTGCATGTTTCGCACCATTTTTTGGAGTTTAATCTGTCCGTAAAGACACTCCTCTTTCTCTTAAGACTTCTGTCAATATAAGTTTGACTTTTCACATTAGTTTCGAACTCAAAGCTGTGTGTGAGTAAAAAGTTGAACAGTTATCTTCTGAGTGTCAGTAGACTTAAAATTGAATCTTAATTGGATTCCAGTAGAAAAACTCAACGACAATAATTATAAGGGGATTAGTGAAGATCTCATAATTCTTTTGTTCGACTTTCTCTATTAGAAATAGTTACTTGTATTGTTTTCGCGTCATCAGCTTTTGATAGAAATCTGTAATTGTCAGTTCTGGTGCTTATTTTAATTGTTTAAATATACTGGTATGTTACGCAGCCTGGAACGATTAAATACTTCTTTTTTGCGTTGCGTGAGCTATAGAGGTATTATTATATAGACGTAACTCTTTACATGATGTGGGTTAGCTAGTACAATCGAAGCTGGGCTTACTGTCCAGGGTCCGCCAGCCTTTCAATTAGGTACCAAATCTTAAAGAGACTTGCGCCCTTACTTATAAAAATTGACACTGTTGAACAATTGATTAAATTATACCTGACACTGTTGTTTGCATGACAACTAGATAGGTCAATAGAATTAAGAAGTAGTTAAGTTAAGAGAGGTTTTACCATCGTTTATAAGTAAGAGGGTTGTAGTTTAAGCTTCATCTTATCGTATGGTTGATGAACAACCTGGTGTCAGAGCTTAAGCCGCCTGTAGGCCTCTGACATAGCTTTACACACCGTTGAAAAATCTCTCAGGCGTGCCAGTTATCTCACGATGTTTTCCTTCACCGTTTGTAGCAACTGATAATTAATTTATAATACGCACATGAATTCGAAAAAAAATTGATGCGTGCCTTTGACCTTGGCAGTCCAATGGTCATATCACTCGGCTATCAGTGCTCAAGCTTAAGCAAGAAGTTAGTAGACCAAGACTCATAAACTCACAAAGCAGGAAAATTTACGTTGTAGAAGCGAGAACCACATTACACTGCACGTAGCGGCGTCTCGCTTCCACATCGCAAACTGTCCTGCTTAAAGAGTTCATGGTAAGGGGGCTGAACCAGCAACAAAAGTGTTGACTTAAAAAAAACATTTTGGTGGTGAACCTTAAGTGTACGGACCAGATTTCTTTGCACAAGGTTTGCGGGTTCAAAACCTTGCAAGTACTATAGACATTGTTCACCTAAAATTTGACTCCGAAACTGTTATCTACCGTTACAAACAACTGAATAAGATGATAGCGTAAGTTCTAGTTCTTCTTCTCATCGTATGGTTGATAAACAACCTGGTGTCAGAGTTTAAACCGCCTGTAGGCCTCTGACATGGCTTTACAGACCGTTGAAGAATCTCTCAGGTGTGCTGGTTTCCTCACGATGTTTCCCTTCACCGTTTTTAGCAACTGATAACTAACTTATAGTACACACATGAATTCGAAAAGACATTGGTACGTGCTGGGGTTTGAACTTGCGACCTTTGACTTGGCAGTTTAACGGTCATACCACTCGGCTATCAATTCTACTTGGAACAAACACTAACATTACCGGTTATTTACCGTAAATACAAAAACTACAGATAAAATAATCTAGAAGTAACTCCATAGCAACAGATATACATCTTTTCCAGTTAATCTAGCAACGAAAGTAACAAACTGTCTCTGTCAACGGTCTCAGTAAATAAGTAGGTAGAATACCGCGATTACTCACATAGATTGCAAAGCTGGTTGTAGTTAGCGATTCTGTTTTTATTTACTTATCATTGGTCACTGGTGTACTGATTAGTTATTTTTATTAGTACTAGCTTATGTTTTATTAGCTAGCAGCAGCTAATTGACGCATGCTGCGCTAGATGTTGCGTGTTTGATTCCCGCTCGGGACAAATGTTTGTTCGATGAGCAAATATTTATTTTGAGCGTACACCGAACAGCACCTAGCAATAATTATAGAAAATAATTATTTGTAAAATAAAGTCTACCATTGAAGCTGTTATTTAAACAAAGAACAGTTACAGGGTGGAGTAAGTAAATTTATATAACTAACTAATTAATTTTAAAATAATTACTAAAGACAGGTGTAACGATTAAGATTATATCACCCACTTTTGGGTATAGGCCTACCCTTTTCTCTGCCATCTTTCCCTGCCTTGAGTGTTTCTTATCCAGGTGTACTTCTTAGTTTTATAAATGTCGTCTACCGATAGTGCTAATGGTCACCCCTGGCATCTATGACCTGACCTTGGCCGCCATTACGTCAAAGCCTGACTCTTATAATCCATTTATTACAAACAAAAACATATGTCCATCAAAATCAAGCATTTATATTTCCTTGCCTGTGTCATTTATAACTTAAAAGACATAATATGTACCTTTTATTTATTTCCCTACAAAAAACAAACCAGCCCTTTGGTCACGTGAAGAGTCGACCAACCGTTTAGATATGTCTCTAAATAAGAGACGCGCACTCGGACCCCATGACCCGAGTGTTTCGACCCCAAACGGCTCAAAAATATAATTACCAGCCTTTTGGGAACCCTGCCAGTCGACAGTGATGAGGAGGAATATTTTGATGCATAATTTTTTGATGTTTTTGGTTTGTATATATTTTTAGTTTTAATAATATAATAGGTAGTATAAAAACAATCGTGTGTATATAATGTAAATTGTTCTAATAAAAGTACTTTGTTATTGTTTCCCTACTCTATGTCAATTGTAATGGTTATAAGAACTTACAACCCTGTGAAAAAGGCAAAACATAACAGCCCACTTTTATCACCTCCCAGCCCTATACATTCTAACTGGCCGGTAATAAACAAAATTAACAATTAACACACAATAAATTGGTACCCGCATTCTCATACCAAGTACCGTTATGAGCCAGACATAATGAACGACGCAGGGTTAGCCCACTGGTGTAACTATTAGTCCGCCTCGTTCCAAAGATTTGTATTGACTATTACACTGGCTTATTTAGTAAAACTAGTAGGTATACATTTACCTTCTTACATAAAAACGATGCTGAAACATAGGTCTATGATGATGAAATCACTATTTTTGAATATGTAAACGACAGTTATATTTACAGACGACCTGATTGGCGCGGTGGCAAAGCGATTGCACTGCTGCGCTAAGGGTTGCGGGTTAGATTTCCGCACAGGACAAAAATTTGAGCGATACGCAGATGTTTGTCCCGAGACTGGGTGTTGGTGTATGTGATATTTCATGTTTGTGAAACGCACCCACGATACAGGAGAAATTCCTGGTGTGGGGCGAGGTTTCTTTTTAAGAGAAGAAAAAAAAGTTACTTGTATAATAACAATCAATGATTAAATAATGTACATTTTTGTAGGTAAGGGGATTTAAATGAGATCTAAGGTGCAAGTTTTGTGAACTAAATTTCAGGCTCAACTCCTAGATTATATGACTACCTTGTTGGTCAAGAGGTTGCAATGCGCGACTGCTTTTCCCGGATCGGGGAGTGTTATTGAGTTTTTCCGTTAGGTAATTAATTGTAGCATGGAGACTGGAGTCAGGTTCGATTAATTGCAATAGGCCAGGCAAACACATTTTAACGGTTTCCCATATATCTTTAGGGTTACTGTTGCGCATGCACATCGCTCATAACAGATCTAATTCCCATGCAATAAAGCGAACCCCAAGACACATCGAGCCTATTTATTATTCATGCCAACACTACTCATTATTTTATGTTTACTTTTTTATAACTATGTCAACGATTGTCATTCCACGTCGTTTGTCCATCTATGCTAATGAGCGACATTGAGATCGTGCGCCATGATGGCCACAGCCATCCACTGTGTACACGACCAGGCCAATATGGTATTTAATCTAGATAGATGGCCTGCTTAAGTTTTTGTAATGGGGGGGGGGGGACGGTCGCTTATAATAATGAAATTTTATCATACACTCAAGACAGTTTTTTCACTTTTTTCATTTGAAATTTAAATGTATAATAAAGTTCTCCTGACCGAAATTTGGTCACGGCGGCCGGTTGCATCTCAGACTAGCCAACTACGCAGGAGATATTATAATGCACAAGTATGCGTGTTAACACAGGTGCACTCCCTATTCCCACTCTCTCAAAGTCCGATGGGACAGTAGACCGACACGTACGGAGAGAGATTGAGCGCAGGGCCAACGGCTTAACGTGCTTTCCGAAGCACGGAGGGGTCTCGACATGTGACAACGGTCACCTATCATAAGACTGACCGCGGCGAGCATGGCTTAACCTCGTAGACTGATCTGCGCTGTAGCCACGTAGCTACAAGTCCCTCAAAAATGTATAATAATATTTATATGGAATGTAAACATCACCGACTTCGAGGGAGAAATTCTCAATTTAATTTGATTATATTTTCTTTTTCTGTGTATTTGGCCGGGCCTTGGAAAGACTTTTATTTTTTTTGTTAATTAAAATGGTCCAAAAACAAACAAAGCTATAGTGGCCAGCACTGTTATCAGTCAAACATCTTGTATTTATAATTTCAGCTGGCGTTTATTAAAGAACGTGTGTATTTTTAAACGACGAAAAAACGTAGGATGTACCTCTTCCATTTTTGTTATAATACTTAAGACTTCGGTAGCCAATAATGTAAATGATCATTAAAATAAATACTTAACACTTTTAAAAGTCACATTAACCGCTATTCTCGTACATACCCTAAGCCACATTAAATTCTTTCTGTCTTAGATATTTATATGAACACTTCGAATATAAATAATGGCTCCATGTTTGCATTGAGTCTAGCAGCTGTTGGCAAAGGAAATAGCTGATGTAGATAACTCTATTTTATAGACTGTGTCGTTGTATTTTTATACCACCTGCTGGCTCCATAATACCTATGTATATAACTCGTATAGATCTCAAACAAGTATATTGTGTAGTCGATTGTGAATCGATACAACATAAATCGATTTGACTTGAATCAAGTATAATCGGAATGTGTATTAAAGTCTCAATTTACAACTTTGTGATGATATTGCAAGTATAATTTTTATTACCTTATAAGATGTATTTGGGATTTTTTTACACGCTATACGGACTGGATTTATAAATACTTATTTTTTGTCATTCCATTTTATTGTAAGTTCAGATTTGGAATGAACAATACTCGTATATTCTTTAAAGCTGAAAACACAAGAACAGAAGTATTTTCCTTTCACAGAACAGTTACAGTGCTTAGGACTAAAATATTTTTCTAGAATGTAGAGTCAATTAAGTCAATTTCACTTGTGTAAAAGTTGTCTTGCTGTGCACTGTGTACTTCTTCGATTGGCTACAGGTATTTGTCACAGGTAGCAGGCGCCTTACTATGAGGCCTTACTACCTGCAATGCAAGATTATAGAAACACTGCAGGTCATGGTCAGAGATTGGTCAGCCATAGGAAGAATTTGGTTATCATCACTCTGTCTGTCCGTCTGTATACTTGCACTTCTGCCTCCCTAAGCAAGTGGCAAAATGCTTGACACATAAATATCGAATAGAATGAAAAATATATGGGTTTGACATATGTCATCGGTAACATAGTCGAAATATTATGTCATCCCCATACCTTTGTCATTATTAACCGACTTCAAAAAAGGAGGTTCTCAATTCTTCGGGATTTTTTTTTTTATGTATGTGCCCTCATAACTTAGTCATTTATGAACCGATGTGTTTTTTTTTCGATTTCTATTCTTCAAGCGTTCTGTCACTAGTCCACGGGAGCTGTTCAAATAAATTTAACCTTTATAACATGATGGAGCACGATACAAACTTTCGCATTGATTAGACGCAATACCAAACTAAACTGTCAATGTTAGTCAATGAACGGTACGGTAGTTTACGAGTAGATGCGTGAGTCAGCATATGGTAGCATGATCAACGATTTCAGTATAAAGATTGTTATAATTTGTGATACTTTTCTACTTTGAACTCTCTTTAAAGCTTTTGGTTTAATGGGTATTAAACTTTTACTTTTAATAACGTATAGTACAGTCAGCAACATAAGTAGCTGAACATGTTCAGAAACCTTATGTCAAATTATATAATTGAAAGAAATAAACAGTAATTCAAGTACTGTTTCAACTATAGGAGCGTCCAAATAAGAATCTGATGTATCTAGGACTTTTACTATGTAAGAAGTAGTTCTTCAATTAATGGTTATCAAGTTACACATTGTGTCGCATATAAGATACCACCTGTAATATACTGTAATAAATGTATATTTTAGATAATGGAATACGGAAATTCGCCAAAGAACTAGGGTCACCGACATAGCTCAAAGCATATGCAAGTTGAAGTTGCAATGGGCAGGCCATATCGCTCGAAGAACTGACAACCGCTGGGGAAGAAAGGTTCTCGAGAGGCGACCACGAACCGGAAGACGCAGCGTTGGCAGGCCTCCCACCAGGTGGACCGACGATATCGTCAGAGTTGCGGACAACCGGTGGATGGGGGAGGCCTTTGTCCAGCAGTGGACGTCTTCTGGCTGATGATGATGATGATGCAGATAATGTAATGAATTTCTAGTTAATTATTTTTTGTAATTTATTGAATTTATGTAATCTTTGTGACTTTCTTCTGATATGGGTCACCTAAAATAAATGCCTATTTTTAATGGTATGTTTAAAAAATTTAAATGTTCACTGTTCAGCTACCTATGTTGCTGACTGTACCAAAGGAATGATGGGCCTGGTACCTACCTTCATTATACGTAGGTACTTAGATAATTATATTATTGAAACTTTTAGAAAGTTAAGAAAAGCCTCTGTACAATTAGCGCTGTCTCGGTTCGGTTAACTAATGATTTTGAATATTAAACGTTCGTTTTTGTATTGTTATTTTTGTGAATATGATTTATGGAGTCTGCGGATACGTAATGGAGAAATTTGTGTGACTATGCAGTTTTATACTGATTTCAAAACATTTGGAAACTATAGAGGATTGGAATTTTTGTGGTTTTCTAATTTCAGAGGTATACCGACCTTTTTTTACGTTAGTGCATTCACTCCATGATTTTATGCTCCGTGGATCGTTGGTCTTTTACATATCATTTAAATCGCTGACTGCCACGCAGTAGATACAAAAAAAAAACTATTGTTCGCGGTCACCGGTGACCACGATGGCACTCAAAGGGTTATTAAGATCGATGCAAGACTTAAAATTTATTTATAACGTTGTTAATCAGACTTGTGATATTTTTATTCCTATGTTTTAAACATAGTTGTGAAAAATTAAAAGTAGTGTTTACAGTCATGTCTTTCTTTTTCTATACTCGTATGTTAATAAGCAGGTAACGTAATAAGTTACTTATTATTTTGCAGAAGACCATTGAAGTATATTTTATTCACACAGAGCCCTTACCATGAACTCTTAAAGCAGGAAATTCGTTGTGGAAGCGAGACCCTGCTACTAGCGGTGTAATGTGGTATCTCGCTTCCTCAACGGACAATACGCTCCTTGGTAAGAGGGCAGATTATTGGATACCACGCAACGATAAGCATGTATCCTGTCGGATAAACAAAATAAACACACATACCGTACACGGTGCAATCGATGTAAATAACAAGTACTAATGTGCTTCATATATTATCATTTAACATTTAAAATGCATCGGTACCAAGCATTTGAACATTAATAATGAATAAATATCAAGAAGACTCCACATTTGCCTTGCATACTAATAACGATAGTGTTGCACCCAACTTTCTATCGATATCGACTTAATTCCGATTAGTTCTATACCGATTGTTAATCGATTGGTTTAGAGCGAAAGTGTCGTTGAGAATCATTATTGATTGAAGCAATGGGTGGGATATAAAAGTGGGTAGATGTCACGGTTTGTTTCTAGTTAATCTATGATTGGGCGTGCAAGCGGTTCAATGACTATTTGGTTTGGGAATTATAGGGAAAAGTGAAACTGAAATAATCGTACGTGCGATACTATAAAGATGTAGTAGTGAAGTGTTTTGTGTCTTGACAGTTGTAAGAAAAGATGAATTTATTTTTTAATTCATTGATGCACATAAAAATGTATGTATGTACGTGCGTATTTAATGCCTTATCATCAAATGATAAAAGCCTTACCCTTTGTTCCCTTGCCGAGTATCGTAAACTTGTGTGTTGCGTGTTTACAAAAATGTTTTGTAATGGTATAATATAGTTATAACAATAATTATAAATTGCAGATATTCCGGAGCTTCTTAATTAAAACTAAATTTGAAATTAACCTTTTAGCAGCAAAAAAGGGAGTATTAATCGTTCTCGGTAAAGTTAAAAGGAAAGCAAAGTTTAAATAAAGTTGTCATCAGCTATTTAGCATCTTTTTAATTATCTTTAAAGATAATTAACTTACCAACATGTTAAATGTTACTACTTTAGTTTAATTAAAAGCCTTAATTGTAATTTATGTACATCTTTAGTTTCAAAGATAAGGAGTAATGAGTGTTTTTTTCTTAATGCTACTATCGCAATTCTTTGACGTTATTTTTTATGTTGTAGTAATTTATAGTTTTATTAAGGTTCTGTATGATATTTACCCGTTGACATTTTAATATGTAATATTTCATTTAATATCTGCTCTTTTTGATAAAATCCACTGCACATTCTTTCTCGGTATGCACTTTTTCAGTAATTATTGCAATTACGATCAGAAATTATAATGTTCCGGTATTTAATTGAGAGGAATTATGTTGAAAAAGTAATCATTTTGGCGACATATTATTAGGATAAAAACTGTCATCATTAATGTTTTATTATCATATAAAATAACTTTTTACTCCATAAAAAAATGATATTATTTTAAACGATTCCATTGCAACTATTTTTAGTTCTTAATAATCCACAATCTAGTTTACCATGCTAATGATCTCAAAAAAATACAAAAAAAAAGTTTATCGATAATTTACGTGCCCATCTCTACAAATAGTTCCCATACCGAAGCTTCACGCTCAGCGCACACCGCGTAAGTAGTTATTAGTAAAGGGCAACGTATAAAAAAACAAACTACATCGCATAGCTTTATTCTTTTTTTTTAAGGCAATGGTGGAGTTCTTATTTTAAGTAGAGTTAGGTTCGTGCAAGGAGTCGGGTTAAGTTTCAAACCTTTTAGCATTAAGAGGAATGAAAAACGAAGCATTAAAATATTTAAGCACGCAATGTGTCTATGATTTAAGTTAGAACCTTTTTGTTTTTGTAACATCAAGCTAGTATGCCCCGCAGGGTAGGCGGTGCGGTATAATAGGCAGGTGTTTAGACACCCACATTTCGCCAGACGGTATAATTGTAGCACTATGTAATAGTTAGCGAGACATCCCATTTAACAGGCACAATAATTAGAAAGAGGTGTCTTTATAATATTATAATGAGCCTATTATTACTGAACTACTGCAGGGTAATTGCCTCTCCTCGAACGACGCCAACGAAAGTTTTTCACTAGGCTTTGTGCTCAAGTGGTGTCTTAAACGTTAATAAACCTGGTCCATAAGAATTCATCATCATCAGCGGAAGACGTCCACTGTTGTACAAAAGCTTCCTCCTTTGAACGCCTCATTGAACGAAAATTTGCCATTTGCATCCACCAGTTTCCCGCAACTCTGACGATATCGTCGGTCCACCTAGTGGGAGGCCTGCCAATGCAATTGGATTCTGTCCATTATACCAGCACAACCTGCACAACACACTAACTGGGAACAATACTATACCTAAGTTAACCCTTAGTAAGACCTTCGCGCTGACTGCCGGCAACTGTCCAAGATCTACGAATAAAAGCGGAGCCGTCGGAGCGTCGGCGTCGGCATAAACTGCAAATAAAATATAAAACAGAGATACTACTTTTACGAAGAAACTATTACAAATGCCGAGAGCCAGCCTTCAGTCATATCCAACAAATAGATTCAATAGCATTTATACGAGCAGAACACGGCGCGTTGCCAGCGGCGATAAAACACTGACAGTGGGCAAATAAAACAGACATGCGTACAGGACTGCGCGCGCAGGGAGACTGCGGGTTTGAGACAGCCTCATTTTATTGAAGTATAGTTTATTAACTCTGTACTCGTTAAGTCATAACATACTCGTACATCTGCAGATGATAATGAATTTTATGTATATAGATATTTGTATATATTTTTGAGCCTAATATTTTATAAAGACACAAAGTCATTAACTGACTGCCAAAAAACCAGTGATCAAACTCTCTGCCTAAATAAAGATATTTAAGAATGTTTTCTCAAATAACTCATGCTTCTAGATAAAGTTTTCCTAAAGTACAGTTCACACTAAACAAGACCGTCAAAGACCATTTCAAATTGTTCAGTCATACACAATTATTAAAGTTCAATTTCGCATGGAGCTTTTACGTCTTCCAATCCAGTCGCATTACGCGGAAAGCAGTCTACCTCACACGGAAATTTGAACTTTAATTACTGTAATATACACTTCAATATCCTTCATCGATTGTGTAATGAGGTCTGACGCGCTTGCGCTGTTCAGTGTGAATTGCTCCTCAGTTTGGTCACCCTACTCCTCATTATAGAACAATACAAGCTTATTGTAGGAAGTGTCGCTTCGCGGTACCCACACAATGGGTGGTTCTTGGGACACCACAATGATGATCGATACCGATTCATTACGAGAACAATGTGTACGGGGAAGTAACGCGATCGAGAGCTGACGCCGAAATCGAATTGAAATAGTGATTTAGTTTGAGGATTGGTATCATGGAAGCAAGAAATTGAAGTCAATTTTAGAAACGAAGAAGAGGAAGTCTACGTCTTCTTTGGATTATTATTTTCTAGTTAGATAGGTATATAAATAGCTGTCGGAAGCCGGATGAAAGTTTTGTAAACGTTTCCAGAGTGCTACTTTTAGGTTTGGGAGTACGATTCTTTTTTGTTTTAATTTGATTAAAGATTTAATTTCATTCAAGAAGATAAATGTTGCGCTTTATAAGACACGATAGTTAGTTAAAATACATAAGGGGGAAATATTTGTTTCTAAGCTGTCTTTGAATTTTTTAGCTTCTTACAAAAACTCATGGCAGCCATCAGGCATAAAATAACTTCAGTAGCATCAACGAAAATTCTCTTATTCTTTGTCGAATAAGGAAATCAAACTGGACTCCACCCAAACTTGATTTTGAAGCTTACTTTACATAAGACGGGCCTCTGCTTGCGTCGTATTTTTGTCTTATTTTGTAGTACGTTATTCTTCAACATAACTGTATGATACAAATAGTCTTATCAAGTTTGTTTTGTCATCGTCGCTCCTCTGCCCGTTAGAGCATTATACTAATTCCACGGTTGGTTGACGACCGTATTAGATCACAGTGAAGAGAATAATGAGGCGGAAATGAATCAGCGGATACAGTGTCCAACTGTCCTCGGACTAGGCAGGTACACATATATTGCAACTAAATTAAGCCCGCGACTTCGTCTGTGCGAAAATTAGGTTTGTTTTTTGTGAGATTAAACTAGCCTATAGACAAGGGTTACTTCGAAGGTTCCTACTGAATACTGGTGAAATATCGTTTCAAAGCTTATGGACAGTTTTGAAAATTGCCCCTTGCCTCCAAATTTTACTACATTATACTGCCTTCTTGATCTAGTGGTCGCTAAGTGTGTGCTGAGCCTAAATTCTTGGGTTCGAATCCCGGGTCGGGCAATGTTTTACTGCGTTTTCTATTAGGTTATTCTCAGTAGCAGTTAGGAGTCTGGATTTGTGCCCGGTTAATAGTAATAGGCTTGCCCCCTATCACATTGGGACCTATAGCATAACTGGTGAAATGTGTGTGTATTATAACATGTGCGGCTCTGCCTACCTCTTTGGGGAATAGAGGCGTGTATGATTTTTACTTTTTTATAATTCACATACCTATTAGTATAGATCATTAATTTTATGAAAAGCTCTTATAATTACTACCCTGTAGATCCTACCATTTATCGTCAATTTAATATATTTCAACCATAATGTAAACGTTATAATCAGACCGTCGCGCTCCACCAAATACGAATCGCAGTTTTCTTACATAAAATATAGGAAACTATATTTATAAGCGGCAGTTAAACTTAAAGCCTTGTTAAAAATAACTGGAACTATCAAAAACCGTTGCATGCATGCACGATATGTTCGAAACCAGACCAAATTAGTGGGGCGATTGCTGTAACCCGTTTTTTATCGGACTCGTAGGAAGTTGTTAATTATTTGAATCGAGTATTGATATCGAAATACCAATTAATCTCTCGTAACTAAGAGATATTACATCCCATAGTAACATTGTAAGGAGATGAAAATGAATATGATTTAGTATTTGAAAAATAAAAATCATGTATTGATTGATTCAAAAAAATCTTCTTTTCTGGCTTCATAGAATGGCGACCAAGGAGGACTGAATTATTCTATAGCTTCCCAGTAATAAACATTATAGCTTAAACAGGGACAGCCTGTATAGGCTATGATTTTTTGATCAAGTTTTCACAGTCAAGAAGATACGAGGAGAAAATGTCGCAGGATCCATGATGAAACAATCGAGATAACAACAGACTACACCTTATTACAGGTTACACCTACCACTACTTGCACCCTATACCAACCATAAGGACAAGTCGAGGAGATAAGCTTATCTATCCTGGAACAATAGGTAAGGTCACAGAATGAATGTCAGCAGAGAACATCATGAAACCGGCGCAACAATGGCTCTTTGTCAAATATTCCCACACGGGTAATAGTGTAACTGTTTCCTTAAGTAACATCACCTACAGAAGTACATTGGAATTCAATTGATTTTACTTGTTCGAAGCTTTGCTTGTTGTTTAACTCGTGTTAGCTGGAGTAGTGAGGTGTTTTATTTGACCTGAAAATGACTTTAGTTTGGACTAAAGCTTTCGATAAATATGTCCTATTGAGATAGGGGAAGTCTTTGGGACAATATTGCTTGAAAGAAGAGGATTTTATAACACAGAAAATAAAGCTTTATCAAGCTGTGCTTGATTAAATTCAATTGCATCAATGAGAATGGTGGTTTCCGAAAAATTTGAATAAATGTCTGTACTAAGACTTTTATGAAAGATATTTTTTGCTTTCTATATGTCAGCTAAACGATTGGACAGCTACGCTAAGGGGTTCGATTCCTGCACTGGACAATAATATTTGACAGATCCAGAAATGTTTGTCCCGAGTCTGGGTGGTTATGTATTTGATATTTCATGTTTGTGAACCGAGCAAACAATGCAGATGAAATTCCTAGTGCAGGGCGACGTAAAAAAGGACTAAAACCAAAAGGAAATCACTAACACATTCACAACGAGTAAAAGGGTCATAATCCAAACGATGTAGCTGCAAAAGTACCTACAAGTGGAAAGTGGTACCAACACAGGAAACTAATTTATTTTTACACGCTTGTGTGGAGCCTAATTAGTTTTCTAGGCGACTTTCTGAAACTACTTTTCCTTTCGATGTTTTCCTAGACGAACTTGATTGAAAACTATAATAAAATACGTGTTATAATAGGTATAGACCATTCTGTGCAAAGTGAAGTCGATAAGGATGGAAGATGGCCTCTTTAAAAGTTGTGTTCTCGTGGGGTGCCATAGCCGTAGCAGTAATAGCCTAGTGGTATGACGTAACTCAAAGGTCACAAGTTCAAATCCCGGCACGCACCAACGTCTTTTCAAATGCATGCGCGTACTATAAATAAGTTATCAGTTGCGAAAAACGGTGAAAGAAAAAATCGTGAGGAAAAGAACTGACTTGAGAGATTTTTCAAAGGTGTGTAAAGCCATGTCAGAGAGGTCTATAGGCGGTTTAAACACTGACACCAGATTATTCATAAATACGATAAAAAGAAGATTAATATAATTTTAAATAGAATCTTCAACGTTCCTTGTCAATGGTAAGCACCTGACCCGGAGATCAGTTTTAGTAACCATTGAGAGAAGAGCCATACCGAACACAAGAAACTTAAAGAAGTACAAAGCTAATAAATCAATTAAACTAGCTGTTTCTTTATTCCCACACCGGAATGTAGCTTATCTACGCTTGTCAGGTGCTGTAAATGTAATCTATTCAGATTGCATTAAGTGTAGGACAGGTAATAAAATAGTGGGAACAAGTGACACGGTGGATGCTTATAGCAGCAGACCGGGCTTTGTGGCGTACATTGGGAGAGGCCTATGTCCAGCAGTGGACTGCAACGGGCTGATGATGATAATGATGAAGTGAGACGGTTGTAAAAGGCATAGTTCGACCATACCAATGGGACTCAGCCGCTCGCTATTTACATGGAAGGATGTTGAGACCTTTTTGATGATACAAAGTTTTTAAGTTAAGAAAACTTATTGTGTAAGTATGCAGTTGTAAAAATATTTAATATAAAATTAATGACAACACTTCTCCTTTTACTCAAAAGAACACATTCATAATTCTATAGTAACGTTCATTAAAATACTGCTTGTGGCTTGACATTTATCGGGCACAATTTCAAACTTTAAACGAATAATTGAGAGGTAAAATTTTCTGAAAATATAATTGAGGCTATCACAAATACTTCTTCTCCATTGGAATTTTATTTTAGTATAAGACCCTAATAGTCTTGACTTTTTATTATGGGTTCCCAAAAAACTTTCAGCTTTTATCTTCATCCATTGCTTTAACTTTAACTAACTCTATGCTACGGAATTTGCACTTTCCTTGAAATCACGCTCAATATACTTCAAACTAAATATGAGGTTAAAGACATGGACATCCATTGATATCGGTCTCCAAAATCAAAGAAACAAAACGCTTTTCTCGGCGAGTGTGTGAGAATGAATCCGAAGGAAGTTAAAACGAGAAATTGTATTGGTACCTCGACCGTATAGTTTGGTATTATTATATTCTAAAGTAGTAAACATTTCCTTGATTTAAGTATTATTGGAATGCTCAGTTCGTACAGCGATGGGATTATTGTTTTAAACGTTCCATTTATATGCGTAGATTGTGGGGAATAAAATAAAGGAGTTGGTCACTTCGCAGCTATCCTTGTGGTAAACACGTTTAATGTTAACTTGAAGATGAAGTATCAATTACATTATTTTACTTCAAGTGACTATAAGTTGGTTATCTTGTATGTGTAATGGTTACGCGGCGAATCGCGACTTCGCGAGCCGAACTTTTTTTAGCTTAGAGTTAAAATGTAATCCATTGGCTAGGGTAATGTGTACCTTCGCAAGCCCTTAATTCCAAATCTAATTGACGATCTGATTGGCGCGGTGGCTTAGCGTTTAGACTGCTGCGCTATGGTTTGCGGCGTCGATTCTCGCACGGTGCAAAAATTTGTGCAATCCACATTTGATTGTCCCGAGTCTGGGTGTTTGTGTGTGTGACATTTTATGTTTGTAAAACACGCCCTCGATACAGGAGAAATTCCTAGTGTCGGGCGACATTAAAAAAAACCACATATATTGCATACCAAATCTCCAATAACATGTATCCTACCCAGGAATCCATAATATTTCATCACAAAACATAAAAAAAGAAATAAATATCTATCATAACGTAATTTCTCCGCAGTCTTCACAACTTGCCCCAGATGTTCTTCAAAATGACATTCCGTATCGGTAATGACACACCGATTACAGTAATCTTCAGAATTATAGCCACATGTTGGTGCTTGGGACACGAGTGATTATTTGCTAGTGATTTGTACGGTACTTCGTCGTTCGTGGCTTGCCTCTGCATTACGATTTCGGTCTTTGGTAGGCCATCTGGGTGAGTTTAAGAAGATTTTCAAGCACATTTTTTAAAATGTTTGGTCTTTTTCCTATCGCATTGGGTGTTGATTTGTCTGCTCAGAAATTCTATAGTTCTGGGTTTGGCATGTTGTACAGGCTTCGAAATGTTGAATGGAAGAGAAAAATAATTAAGTATGTTAAACCGTTTTGTTCGTTTGTTTACATTGGACATATGTTTATTACTGGAAGACTCATTTCAATGTTTTTGTCTACCTTTCTAAGATATCAAACGGTATTGATGCATGTATTGATGACCATCTTGGAATCCTCCTACCGTTAAGACAACATCGCTAATATACCTTCTTTCCTTTTGAAACAAATTGAAGATGCCTTTTACAGGTTCTGTATAACATCACGCCACGGCTACCAAAGGGCAAACAATTTAGATAGAGAAAAAATCAATGCTTGTAACAGTACTGGACGATCGTGACATTTTTTTTCTAAAGCAAATAACTACGCCCGTTACCAGGCGACCATAATATTGTAGGAGGTAGTTGACCGTTGGAACACAAACATACTTCCACTTCGTCAATTGAATTTGAACTTTATTGCTAAACCAATAAGGTCACCATGGAATGCAGCTTTAAAATTGGTAAACAAAGTTAGGTTATGTAGTTTGAAAAATGAATTGTCGTACAATTTTGAGGGAGTTATTGTGATATTAAATGCAAAGTTAAATTGGTGAGTAGAATGCTTCTGTTGACTCGTTGAATGAGTGCTGGCTTCTTGTGGGTTCATCATTTAATACGGTGTCGGACGAAGCCATTTAAACTTTTTTTAAATTGTTTAGTTTTTTTTGGAGCATTGGAGTTTTGAAAAAAATACGTATCTTTTTAAAACTTACGGAAATAATTGGCCAGTATTCGTGATAACTTGACAAAGCTTGCAATTTTTTCTCTTTCTTTGCAAAAATTGCAATGTTATCTCTCTTTTTAGCACTTAGATGTTAAATAGTGTTATCTCACTCAGTCATCACGTATACTTTTTTTACTTTTAGACCAGGCAATTACGTTGCCTAATGACGTAATTTGAGGTTGATTTTCTTCGGAGAGGATCGGTTTCATTAACGGAACGACATGGTTGGCTCACTCGTTAAGTACTTGGGTCAGTGTTAAGGTCGCAGGTTCTGTTCCCGTACAATTAGCATACAATTGGAAAATTCCATTTGAAGCGCTATTATAGGCTGTGAGTGAGTAGGGTATACATTGGTTGACTTCTTCAAAATATACTTCGTATACTAGTGATGTTTTTTGGAGTATAAATTCAATACTACTGTTTTGTCTGTAACCATGTGGGTACGGACTAAGAAAACAACTTGCAACCATAGTTGCCGGAAAAGCGAGACATCGTGATAAAAATCGACGAACCCACTATGGGATCTATATAATTTACCGAACCCGCTTTAAGTTCGTCGCCCATCGCCATTAGATTAGAGTATTTTTCATCATTGAATAGTTATAACATGCTACTTAACTGATATGCGGCGAAATATAGGTGTTATGACTGCTGATAAAGGAGAATACTTCTGCCTACCCCATCGGGGATTAAAGGCGTAATAATGAGGTGAAAGCGACAGGGACGCTATACTTTCCTGTGCGTGTAAATATTTTCTAGAAGTAAGTAATGTGTCGCTAACGCTATTGCAGGATGTCGGTCATCAAACGCGCCGGCTGCGCTTGCACACCGTGTGACATTGATACACAGGGTGTTATTTTTATTTTTTTCGATGCCGTCTCTCACAGCCATCTTTTACCTTTTAGGCTTGCTTAACCTGCCTATTCCCGAGACTCCTCATTCTCCGCCTTGCAGTAAGCAAGGCGGAGAATGAGATAATTAACTTATAAACTAAGTGTCGCTTAGATTATTTGTATATTATATTAAATATATTTAGTCACTAAGCTAATGAAATATTATTAGGTTAAGTTCAATGAACTATTAGAACTTTATTAACGTTGACATTGGCTCACTCACACATTCAATTAGAGAAATAAAAAAAGTCATTTTACGAACTACACCTCTATACGTACTAGTAAACATCGTACGTGACAGGCTGACAGGTGCGCATGCGGCGTGTTTGATGTTACGACAACGTGAGACGGGGACACTGTCATTTTAATTTGATTTATTTTTAGTATGGTTCTGTTCGTGATTAGACTGTTATTATTTTTATTATTAAGTTTACGTTCTATTAGAGTTTCGTTATTAAATAGATCGTGGGAAGAATATGATATTTTGTTGTTTTCCAGATTTTAATATTAGACAACTGTGACTTTATCTACGTAAGAGATATTATAGTGTGCTAATATTGGTGCACTATTGATTGTGTTCTTAAGTCATATACCTTTAGTCCAACGAGATATGGTCACCCATCCAATGACAGACTGACTGATCAGCTCTGCAGCTCTGCCTATAAGACTCCTTAGTGACTACTACATAACTACTAATTGTATGTACATAAACTTTCAAATTGTCATAATAACCCCGCATAATAAACCACAGATTAAAAATCAAGTCACACGAGAAATTGTTCAATTGTTTCTTCTAAACAGTTTTATCGTAACAAATCTTCAATTTCAAATGTAGAACGAAAGTCTGTATCATATGTCACACTGTTTTGCGCATCTCTACCAGGAGACCTACATCAACACAACAATCTGACACCACACGTTACCATTGCGTGGTTTGTTACGATTTATTGATGTTCCGTGCTGAGTTATGCGGTAATGTATTGTATATTAAGCAGTTAAGTAGTTATTAGATGGTCGTATTAGAGTATTATAATCCAATTAGCTGGTTTCGAGATTCGCGTGCGCTCTCAAAGAATGCGGAATGAGTGAAAATGTGTGTGCCTGAAAATGCACTGTCATTTTGTTGAGAGGGTAAACAGAATTGTAGGTGGGGTAACTGTTATAGAAAGTTGTAATTTATGTTTATCTTAGACTATTAACTAATTGATTTATTAGTGATGCATGCTGCGTGGATCTAATTGCATGGTTTTTAATTGGTTTTATCTGATGGAGTGAGTTAAATTTTCATTATCTTTGGTACAATTTGCTGGACTCTACTATTACAGTTAGTAAAGTTTCTTAAGTTTTTATGTATATGTGTGATGAATCTGGGTGGTCTCAGCAAATTTATTTACGGATCACACAAAATTTCCGAAGTAGGAATCGAACTTTAGACGATTTTCCGAGTGCTAACTGCTAAGCCCCTGCAAATCATTTGTAAGAACGGGTGATCTGTTAAAGCTGTATTGTTAAATATTTAAAAGTTACAAAATATACAGAGCACATGAACTTGCCTGGCCAAACATACTCAATCGGTCAAGAGCGGTTTTTATGTTCCACGTTTTTATAGTTCAACAAAAAGTTTGAAACATTTCAAAATAAGAATGCGATATAGGTATTTATTCTTAAAAAGGCCAATGTTTATTTAAAAAATGAAGGTTTAAAACGCGTTGTAATAATATTATATTTAAATATAATAAATTCCTTCGAATTTCAAAGTTTTTATTTTCTTAAACTTTTGATAGACTAGTTTCACGTCTATAGTTTTTAACGTACTCTTCATAATTTACTTTATTAACGGATAAAAAAAACAAAGCAAGCCAGTTAGATAACACTGGCTGGCAATAAACATAAACATAACATCACGCCTGTATTCCCCGAAGGGGTAGGCAGAGGTGAACATATAGTACACCCACATTTTGCCAGTTATGTTGTAAGTCCCAATGTAATAGGGGGCGAGCCTATTGCCATCAACCGGGCACAAATCCAGACTCCGTGCTGCTACTGAGAATTACCTAATGGAAAACTCAGTAACACTTTGCCCGACCCGGGATTTGAACCCAGGACCTCTTGCTCAGCAGTCGCGCTTAGCGACCACTAGACCAACGAGGTAGTCGTAAACGTAAAAACGTAAAATAATTTAATTTAATTGTGATGTTTCGTATTTCGAAATGTTTGAGTATGGTGGTAAAACTGTATGATAAGCTATAGTTTCATACTATTGCCTGTATACTGTATAGTATAAGTCATATAAACTGTTATTCTCATTGTTTATGTGACACATGTTAAGAGTCGTGTCTACGATATACGATATGAATCGTCAATAGATATAAGGCCTAAGCCAGGGATTCTTAAACTTATTTTGTCGAGTGCTTGCGAACTATTTAGCTATCTATAATCTATCCGTGGTGTTACCCGCTACGTTTTCGGGTTAAAAAGTAAGCCATGTGTTAATCCGCGAAAGAACTAGGGTCACCGACATAGCTCAAAGCATATGCAAGTTGAAGTGGCAATGGGCAGGCCATATCGCTCGAAGAACTGATAACCGCTGGGGAAGAAAGGTTCTCGAGTGGCGACCACGAACCGGAAGACGCAGCGTTGGCAGGCCTCCCACCAGGTAGACCGACGATATCGTCAGAGTTGCGGGCAGCCGGTGGATGCAAACGGCAAGTTGTCGTTCATTATGGCGTTCTAAGGGGGAGGCCTTTGTCCAGCAGTGGACGTCTTCCGGCTGATGATGATGATGATGATGTGTTAATTCAGGGTGTCAGCTACCTCCATACTCCAAATGATATCAAAATTAGTCCAGCCGTTTGAGCGTGAAGAAGTAACAAACATACAAACTTTCGCTTTTATAATATTACTGTGATGTGTAATGTGAGGAATTGATGGCCCAATTCACTCAATGGACGCAGAGCTTGAGCAATTGGACTACTGCTTTAGAAGTTGCGAGTTTAATCTCTACGTAGGACAAATATTTGTATGATCTTTAGATGGCAAGGAACATGTGGAAGGCAACATGTCAAACGATTATCTAAAAGTAATTAACCCCTCATTGATTTAGCCGATACTTTGAGAATCCCTGAACAAAACAATAATGATAACAAATGCAAAAGCTCACAGCTTTTAGTCATCAATCATGTTCGTGTTATCATAGAAAGCACAATAGCTTACGTCATCCTATGAATGTTATATTGAAACACTATATATTAACGTGAGAACGTAACCTAAGTATGTTTATTAAATAATCTTGGACATGTGGAATATGTTATGACTATTCGTATAGGTATGAGAGAGTTGGACGGAGTAAGAGTGTGACATTTCAATCTGACTTTGAGATTAATATTTATCAGCAATTACGTGTTGCTTGAGATATTTATTGACTTATTTCTCATGTATCATCATTTACCTGATTGGCGCAGTGGCTAAGCGATTGGACTGCTGCGCTAAGGGCTGCGTTCGGGTTCGGGTGGGTTCGATTCCCGTCGGGGCAAAAATTTGTGTAAACCGCAGATGTTGTGGTATGATGTGTATGTGGTATTTCATGTTTGTGTAACGCACCCACGACACAGGAGACATTCGTAGTGTGGGACGACGTTTTTTTTTTATGTCTAATCTGGTGTGAGTTGTTACTCAGTCTGAAAATTTTAACGATTAGCTGTCACGTTGGTCTAGTAGTCGCTAAGCGCGACTGCTGAGCATGAGGTCCTGGGTCCGAATTCCGGTCCGGGTAAAGTGTTATTGGGTTCTTCTAATGAGCTATTCTCAGTAGCAGCACGGAGTCTGAATTAGTGCCCGGTAGATGGCAATAGGGTCGCCCCCTATTAGGCCCCCCTTCGGGAATACAGGCGTGATGTCATTCCCTAAAGGGTAAGGTAGAATGATGCTTTTCAATGGACCCAGTATTCTATGTAATAAATGTTACAAAAATCCATGTGATGAATAGAAGGAGAGCTAATTGCGTGGAGGGATTTTATGCTGCGTCTTAAATAATTAATCGCTTATGTTGCTTTGATAAATATAATTTTCCATAAAAAAAAATTATTCCAAAAACTTGATGCATTTCAAAGTTAAAATGTATTTAATATTTTAAATGGCCTTCATATCTTGCTGAGTTGCTGGTGTGTAATTTTCGGAGACAAATTGTGGCACGAGCGCTGCTAAAATGGAGTAGGTCTGTAAAGTCTCGAAATCCGCTTAAAAAAATGTTTCTTGTGCATTAAAACTTTAATAATGTGCCTTAATAAATATAACTTAAAATGACTCTTAATTTAATAATCTCGAAACGCAACAATAACTTATTTTTAAATTTCGACTGCCGGCAGACGGATATCATAAAAACACCTTAAATGGAACAACGTTCGATAATCGATTTACTAACGATGCCATAAAAGTTGTACGATTGCTATTTAAAAATAAAGTTTGTTAATTAAATATGGTAACTTGTCAGCCAGCAATAAACTTAGAACTTTATTGCATATCGAATTTAGGGTTGGCATTTGGCAATAGTTTTAAAAACCGAATTTATTTAGAAAGAGAGAAAGAAATATTTCTTTTTGTCACAATATAAAGTTATATTTAAAGTTAAGTAACAAGACGTTGTATTTGTAATGAAATAGGCTGGTTTTCACATCTGTCCAGCCCCCTTAGACAAGTGGCAAAACGTTTGACGAATAGAATCGAATCGAATCATAAATGTATGGGGATGACATAATGTTTCGACTATGTAATCGATAACAATGTCAATCCCGTACATTTTTCATTCTATTCGATTTCTATTCGTCAAGTGTTTTGCCACTTGTCTGAAGGGGCAGGAGACCCGTGTGGGCTCCCAGAATGAAGACACACGTGAAGCGTTAGAACATTGTTTCATCGCGACGCGGATTGGTCCGTACGCGACCTGCTCCTGCACAACGCTAGCGGTAACCGCGTTCTACCAACAGTATCGTACTGCCCCCTTACCATGAACTCTTAAAACAGGACAGTTTACGATGTGCAAGCGAGACGCCGCTACGTGCAGTGTAATGTGGCGTCTCGCTTGCTCAACGTAAACTATCCTGCTTTAAGAGTTCATGTTAAGGGGGCTGAACCCTCGTTTCAGAGCACAGCGGGCTCTACCTGTACGAGTCTTGCGTGTGCGGACGGCCTGTACGGGTCTCCCGGATAGCTGTGAAACAAGCCATAAATTACCAAATCGAGATCAGTTATTTAATAGGTATTTACCATGATACAAATTTAAGTACTTAATGGTTATGATAAAATTAAAATGATAACTAATATCCAACCTCTAATACACCGACCTTCATATAACTAACTTATAAAAAGTTCATACCTTTATAGTTTTTATTCTGAAGACGTCTAGTAGATGTGTCTATGATACGTCAAGTTTTTTATGCTGTACCGGATCTGAACAAAGCATAGATACCAATTCTTATTACCTATCATTATCCTTAAACGTTCATTAGTCTTTGGAGGAGGTAGGCAGGGTATACTATCGTAAATAAAATCTAATGTATCGTGCATTTTTTTTAAACTCTAGCTGCAATCTTTACTAAAGAACATATACATAGGAAGAAAATAAATATTCAATTGGAAAACAATTGCTTAAATAAACCAATAAGTTTTGAACAAAAAAATTTAATCCAGAAATTCTGGGAGTTCAAAATTCATAAAACACACAAAGGTAACTGAATGCCTGATGCGTGCAAAGATGGTGCGGACTTATCATTACATGTAACACAGTCATCATCATCATCATCATCATCAGCCGGAAGACGTCCACTGCTGGACAAAGTGCATGTAACACAGGTGGGTAACAGTCTACTAGTATATAACTTAAGTAAGCCATTTTAAGCAATAATATACATTAAAAAAAAACATAACATTTAGACAGCCCTACTCCAAAGTTAATAATTTCTGTTTTCAACACGATTGGTATCAGCAATCCATCATGACTACTAGTCCAGACTATTTCATTAACATATTATTACATATTACATAATTACTGTTACATTAACAACGGATCTAAGAATTATTTAACTATCAAACCTGTCCGCTTACCATGAACTCTTAAAGCAGGACAGTTTACGTTGTAGAAGCGAGACGCCGCATTACACTGCACGAAGCGGCGCGGCGTCTTGCTTCTCAATCGTAAACTGGCTTGCTTTAAGAGTTTCTGGTAAGGGGGCTGATCTTGTTTAAAACCTGCAAGATTACGAAACAGTGTTATAAATAAATAATTTTGTTTGTTAAATATTTGTTGAGCTAATCATACGGAAGTGCATACATATTGTGGTATTATTTAAACGATATATTATTACCATTCGATTATCTCGTAATAGAAATTTGCATTTTTTTATCATATGCAAAAGGGGCAAGCAGTAAATAATAATAGTTATATAAGGTAGCTTGAGTTCTGTCTACCTTGATAGAAAGCCGGCGTGATTATGTTTATGCAAGTTGGATAGTTAGGAATGCGAAAAAAAATTCAGCTCTTCGCCACAAAATTACCAATTATACAGATGGCGATGGTTTGCCACCTAAAACATGAGACTTATGATAAACACTTTAATCTGTGTCTTAAAAACACAACATAACATGACACCTGTATTCCCCGAAGGGGTAGGCAGAGATACCTATATTATGTACCCACACCCACATTTCGCCAGGTATGTTATATATAGTTCCTTTTTTAATGTAATAGGGCGAGTCTCTTGCCATTAGCCATGCACAAATCCATGCTCCGTGTTGCTACTGAGAATACCTTATACCGAGCAAGTAGTTTTGTCGTTTTATAAGTGCCCTTTTGTAGCCTATATGAAATAAAAACATTATGACATATGCCAATAAGAATTTGCCCGATCCGGAATTCGAACCTAGGACCCACTGCTCGGCAGTCGCGCTTAGCAACCACTAGAGCAACGAGTCAGTCTAAGGCAGCAAGGTAGCGAGTGTTTCAAGACTGTAAATACTGGGTTACATCTCTGCTTTCCCCTTCACAGATTACAGGAATAGTTATATGTATATACAAGACACAGAAAGTACATATAGAATACAATTAAGACACCACACGCCTCGTGTGAAGAGTTTTGTCATACATTACGGAGCTGTCCGAGCGAAACGTGATAAATATCCACTCATGCGCACCGAGATCTATGCTTAGTGTCTATTTACAATGCTGCTTATTTTATTACTATGTTCATGTATTCTTAGCTTGTTCTTCCGCAGGATATATCAAGGATTTTCTGGTTAAATCTTATTCTCTTTTGCGTAGAACTTAAGATTTTAAAAAGATACTGTCAGAAAAAGTTATTTGTTAAATCGTATGTAGGACTCACACCACTTACTACCGCTACATGTTATACTTTTTAATCTTATTAATACTAAATGTGTGTCCATATAAACAAGAAAATATTCCTCGAATAATGTGACAATCACTTTTAATAAGGCCTATATATCAGATCCAAAAGTATTTGGGAAAATAAGACTGAGAGGTGTAACAGTTTTGAAATTATCAAGATGAGCGATAAACTTTTTTTTATAACTTTGACACTTATTACAAGATTTTCCAGATTTAACGCAAAACCTCAGACACCCTAACTAGTTTATAAAAATTATAAGATTGAAATAATATGTAGAATTTAATTTAGTTAAACCAAACCAAATCATTTTTCATAAAATAGACGTTGTTTTTTTTATAAGAAAAACGTCGCCCCGCTCTAGGAATTTCTCCTGTATCGTGACTGCGTTTTACAAACATGAAATATCACACACACATACTGGATTTGTGCCCGGTTGATGGCAATAAGCTCGCCCCCTATTACATTGGGACTTACAACATAACTGGCGAAACGTGGGTGTACTATATGTACACCTCTGCCTACTCCTTCGGGGAATACAGGCGTGATGTTATGTTATGTTAACTTTTAAAATAATTATATTAAGATGGAATTCGGTTCAGAAGCCTATTCTGAACCAACTACCTTCAAGTCTTGCGTTAATCCTGTTACGACTTGTATAAATACAACACAACGTAATTGCATAGGTAAATAGAACCTCCTTACATTATTTAATTGAAAGCTGTAGCAAACTTTCAATTAGCAAGTAATCTTGTTTTTATTTTTTTAACTAGTGTAAGGAAGTATTTCAATCTATAATTGAGTTGAGAATCAACTATCTAATTTTATTGCAGTAATCATGTATGAATTTATAGCGGTCTATCCAATCTATCAGGATTAAATAATCTGTTATTTATTAACATTTTGTTTACTTGCATATTTATTAGGCGAAAGTTGTTGAGAATGTTTTTATATAAGTCCAAAAATTTTTAAGGATTTTTGATAGCAATCGGTAATTGTATGTTAATTAATTTAAGCTGTAGGGAAAGTGTTTAAGAGAGTGGCGTGACAAAATTGTTACGGATATCAATGTAGATGCATAGTTATTGACTTATCTGAATAATTTGGTCTAAGATTACATGTTTTGATATTGGTTGTGGACATAATGAATTATATAGCTTCGTTGTAAATTATTTAATTTCCGAACAACTTAAAAACCACCCAATACGATCTAGCGTTTCAGACCGACTGTAACAACGGTTTGCTAGAGTTTATCAACATGGTTTTCAGACGATATCAAAGGTTGTCACAAAGATCATACATTCCTAAATATGAAAATTTTCATTTTCCATTTTCATTTCCAAAAATGTTCACTGCATGTTTTTAGATTTTACATTATTTACATACTAATCTGTAAGAAATTTTAATGGAGAATCCAAATATATATATATAATATATATATATATATATTCGTACGTATTCATCGAGAAATCTGCAAAAGAATGTACCTAATCCCCTCCAGCGGGGCCTCCCGTGTGGGGGGGCGCCAGACGCGGGTTGTGAATCGTCCCATTTTTGGTCGCTTGCCGGTTGGGAGGATAAAAGGACAGTGTATGGCGCCTTGCGATTGATCGTCACGCTTTCCTCCCGATAGATTGAAAAGATTTATCGTAGGTTAGGTCTCTTTACAAGTCGACGAGAGTCAGACTTAACAATACTTACGACTTAAATATCCGGTCAGCTGACCAGTACCAGGGTTGCTTGGGGTGCACAATACAACCAATTAAGAATCATTGTTATTTATTTTTTTAAAACGTCGCCCCACACTAGGAATTTCTCCTGTGTAGTGGGTGCGTTTCAAACACTCAGACTCGGGACAAACATCTGCGGTTCGCATAAATTTTTGCCCCGTGCGGGAACCGAACCCGCAACCCTTAGCGCAACAGTCCAATTGCTTAGCCACTGCGCCAATCAGGTCGTCAAATGTATATACTAGGTACCTTTATAATGTTATATTATAACTAAAACTCACCAATAGCCGCTGTTATGTAAGTATATGTATTTTACTAACCTGAAAAGACAATAATATTAAATTAATACTCTAGTTACTAGTACATAATTATGTCATGAGAGAGTTCTATTATATCTTTCGTTTTATTATAAGATGTTCTTTAAAGGTCTGTATGGAAATGGATAATGAATCTGTCCCCAGATATGAAGGAATTGGGTTCTTTATCCTCATAGGATGACCATAAAGAATCTATGTGGATCATCTAAATGACAATGTACTATGTCAGTTACAAGAAACTTAAGATGAACGTTGAATTGTGGGTAGATAGATATACATCCACTCCTCCTTTCAGGATTAAAGGTTCTGCGTGATTGTAAATATATCTCTATGTAACTTTTTTTACAAGGGGATTACGCTAGACTTCAATTAAGATGTTACTGCATGTTTACAAAAGATATAAATCATAGCGTACAGTTACCGGCAATTTAGAAATTACTTCTAATGGTGCAATTTACGTGTAATGACTAGGTACACTCGCAGCGAAAACTGTTTGTTTAACCTGTGATGATGATTGTACAAGCATTATGTAATTGAAATGGTTTTACGATATGCCTAATGATTTGGAGGACCCGTGGTCGGAACCGCGACGTTTGAACACGAGGTTTTTGGTTTCGATTCTTGATTTAATAATAATAATAATGTTTATTTATCATTACAATAGGTACAAAAAGTTGATCAATGACCCCCATGCTAGGAAAATCCTGTGTTATGGGAGTCATCCTAAAGATACACAATATTATAATGACATTTGGACAATGTTTTTGGATTTTCTACCAGAAAATAGTTTAATGTGTAAACACATAATCGCGACTGTATTTTTTTTTACCGCCGCACTCAAAGACTTAATTTAATGATTATTTAAACATCACTATTTTTTCAAGAATTAAATCCTCACCGGTTTCGGCGGTTACGGACACAATTCCCCCCGAAGGGGTAGGCAAAGGTTTTTCCCGTCTAAGGAGTCGAAACGCCATCATTTTGCATCAAAAGTCCCGATTATTGTTGTCCCGGTTATATAAAAAAGTGACCTAGAGTTTCTTGCCAGTTCTTCTCCATAGGAATGACATTTTTGGAACCGTGCAACTAGCATGTTAACGTTTCATAAGTGCCTGTAATTGGTTTACATGAAATAAAACCATTTGAATTGTATTCATACTCTTGCTAGCAGGAGAGAATTAGCAAAAAGTTAAATGGATGCACTTAAATTTAACTTTCATAGATGGTAAGCCTAGCCTAAGGCTACATGGGGTCTTGAAACCATAACCTACCTCTTTTGAAACACAGACATGGAATACACACACGTTACATTTTAAAAATATGTTTGTGACGTATATATTGGGTTCTTTTTAGGTCGTCCAAGTGATATGAAGGTTACGTAGAAATCGAAAATACCATTCCATTCACGGGTCTGCCTAAACAAAAATTTTACTTTTTAAGGTCGCCTATTGAGTGAGAATGAGTCGTCAGTATTTTAACTCATCACCAATGACTAGTGGTTTCTGGAGAAAGCTATTGTTATGTGTATGTGATAGTTTCGTGTTGATTCTCAGCTGACTAGAGAGTTCTAAGGCTGTTTGTTGCTTTATTGGTAAGATTATTTAAATGCCTACGTGTGTAGTGTGTGACTGCGTTGGTATGGACGCTTAGTGCGACTCCTAAGTATGAGGATCTAGGTTCAAATTTCAGGTCAAGCTAAAAGTTACTAGATTTTCCATTAGGTAATTCTCAGTGGCAGCACGGAATTTGTGCTCGGTTGATGGCAATAAGCTCGCCCCCTATTACATTGGGATCTGTAACATAACAATAATTCTAAATATTATTTCAAATGTATCGACTCCATAATATACATATTATCGAATAATTCTATCTAAATGGGAGCTTAAAGCCACAAAGTGCGTGAAAAGAAACGCAAAAGTGGAGTAAATGCGTTCCATTATACGAACGCAGGGTGCTGTATTACAATCGTTGCGGTTTCTTCATTATTGTTGAGGTTTTCAATAGTGCAAAACGTTTTGAGATGGACCGTGAAAGTTTATATTATACTGAATTGCTTTATAAGAGGGTAATCTGAAATGATTTAGGTTTAAACGAAGGTAAAGATTACTTACACAGATAGGATTGAACCGTTTATGAAAAGGTAGTAAGATACGGTCGCTAGAAGACCGTTTTCCTCCCAAATCTTACTCCAGCTTACTTGAGACCATACAGGTAAATAATAAAAAAATAAACTGATACTGATACAGCTCTCTAGCAGCTATACCAGCCATAATAACTTAGTGAGTGTTATCCATATCATTTACTATATATGCCGGTTTTATTGCCGGGTATTGTGCCGTGTGGTATCCGGCCTAGAACTGACCACCCTCTTTCCTCCCGTGGGTGTCGTAAGAGGCGACTAAGGAAAAATCCAGAAGATGGGCAGCAGCGTCTTCTGTAACTTGACCACCAATACTGCGATCCCCAAGCCGCTTGCCAAGTGTGGCGATTATAGCACCCCCCCCCCCCTGCTTAAACGAGGAGTCCTATGTTCAAAAGTGGACGTCTTTTGGCTGATGATGATGATGCTGGTTTTACGCACGTCAATATTCAGAAATTCCCGATTAGTTTCGGACTCAAGCGGAGCCCCTATCCATAAGCGGGTAACGCGGTGGGATTCCGAGCCAAATTTAAGTTAAGTCCGATACTAGTTGGGCGTTCCCGAATACTGACGTGAGTATAACTGGCATATAATTATAGTAAATAATATACCAGCCATGTCATAAGCTGAGTTCCAAACCATGGTTCATGAAGCTTAGTATAAGTTTCGTGAAAGTTTTATCCAAACTAGTCCAACAATTTTGGAGATGAAACAGACATATGTTCTCGTTTCTTACGTAATAAATGAAAATATGCTCATGCGTGGGCTAGCTGTAATTCCAAACTAATAATTATTAATTATAATAAGATGGTAGGTAGGTAAGTATACTTTCACTTATTTAGTAGCATCTTGATTGTAATAAAGATGCTATAAAATTAAGATTTATAGTTGAAGTATTGTCTATAGACGTTAAAAGATGGAAATAGTTTATTTGGCACCTGCAAACGTGCATGCCTATTGCAGAAAAGCTAGACAAAGCATGGGTCATTACAGCTAGACCGCTGGCTAAAAAAACTAAAATTTGGTACGAATACCAACGTATCGAATAATACCGTTCGATCAATACTCATTCAGTTCAAAAAGATCACAAGCGCCACAACAGTTACAGATTAATTTGCCGTTATTAAAATTGCAACACACTTTCAGACGAACACGCTTTTATCCGTCAAAACATTAGAAGACAATGGAATTTCAACTCTATATCGTTACACGTTAAAACGTAAACCCTTTGTTAATGAAGTGTGCAACAAAAGAAAGTCACGTGGTAGAATCACGATATTTAATTGGACGTTCGTGATATATAGCGATAATAATTGCATTTTATAAAAACGGAGAAGTGTAACATTTGGTATATAATTGGCATACAGATGGTATCAGCAAAGATTAAAAAAATTTATATTGAAGATGGGTATTTACTTACATAATTCAGTAATATAACTTAAATGAAACCTATTCGCAAATAACGTTGGTAGTATGGCCTTTAATAGAGGCCGAGTTGTTTAATTGTATTAGATTTTCTGTTTACAATACAAAATAACGATGAGGATTGCAAATTAAATATTCTTTAATATAAGGCTAGGCAGTCGTATCTGAGTAAATTGTTCACTCATAATTACCATGATTCGTAGAAGGATACTCGTAAAATGAGAGCCCACGCCCTAACTGCAGGTTTTAACCGAAATATTATTAAACCATTAAAAACATCTCCCACGTTTGGTCACTGCCACTACGCGTAGTCAACTAAAATTTAAATAGATATAATTTTGTTTACTGACGAAAAAGGGTATTTTACCACTGTCCTTAAATAGACAACTAACATCAGCTAAAGTGTAAAACAACTGGTAAATAATTGGCTACTAGCGGTGTCTCAGTGCAGGGGTAAAAGGTTTCTGATTGAAAAGTCGTGTTGGTGTTTAGATAGCCAGCGTCATAAATCTCCCTAGCGAATACACACGATGTCCAGTCAATCTTCAAGCGAGCCTATTCACGAGCACATAACATTAATGTTATTATTTAAAAGCATTAATTTTCTTATTAATATATTATGAATTTTGAATTAAACTTTTTACTTACGATCATGTTTTGTATTTACGGCCACATGTGCAAAACGTTGAATTTTTTCCCATTTAATACTTACTCTATTTGAATCGGAATATATTATTTATCTAATGAATAAACGCTCGCATCCAACTAAGGATTCCAGATGCAATTATTTATAAATACAGGCAGATGTAACCCTTTAAAGCCCAGTTTAGCATATAAATTGGCGGCATTTTACCCGCCATGTTTGTCGGCCATTTTCTATTATATTCAAATTAAGAGCGTTCAGTGCGTTCCTTTTAGAAATGTCATATTTGAAGAGGTTTGAATGGGATTTCTGATTGTGTACGCACTGTATATTTAGTTGATCTTTTATGGTGGCAGTTCCAGGATAATTGTATGGTTGAAGTGGCAATCATACTAAACGTTAACAGCGTTAAAAGCGCGGCTTGGCGACTGAATAAGCTTTTGTAGTATAATATTTTATTTCAGTAAGTAACTTGACAAATAAGCATTGATTTTATGTATTTCAGTTCTTCTTCTCTTAAACGTAATAAGTATGTTATGTATTAATTATGCTAGCTTCTTAGTCAGCATAGGTATTTAAAATGAGTTTATTACAGTTTATTAAAGTCATCACGGGTTTAGCACCATAGTTAAACCATATTTAATGTATTTTAATACACATTTGCGTCTAATAGCCCATAAGTATAGTTTATAGGTACCCCATAGATTTACCGTGTTATTAGTTATCATTAACCGAGAATGATCTATTAAATGATCCTTGCGCAGGCGCATCACCACTCACTAGAATATAGTTAGACAGAAGGGCAACATTACTTGGAAAAGTAAGGATATATATAAATGTCTTGTTAATGTCTTAATATATAAATATTTGCATTGACACACACACTCACAAGAATTAGCTTTAAAGATTTTGTTTTTCGTAAATAACTAAGTTCTTGATCCCAAGAAAGGGGGTTATAAATGATTTAAATTGAGTGTAATTAGAGAGCCTTCACGAGAGAGACTACCTAAGTACGTCTATCGCATCCTGGGTTCCACTATCTTCGTTGAAAGGCTTATGTCAATTTGAAAACGAAGAAGAATATCATTTTAGATCGATTCCAAAATGTTGCAGGGACGGCGGTGTGCAACATAAAAACAGACTTGAGACTTGAATATTAGGAAAACCAGTTATAGCCGAGTGGTATGACCTTTGGACTTTAAGCCCGGCACGCACCTATGTCTTTTTCAATCCATTTGCAAACTATGAATTAGTTATCAGTTGCTAAAAACGGTGAATCAAAACATCGTGAGGAAACCACACCTGAGAGATTTTTCAACGGTGTGTTAGGCCTACAGGTGGTTAAAACTCTGACACCTGGTTGTTCATCAACCATACGATAAGAAGAAGAAGGATAATATTATTAAGATGATATCTCTGTACTGACCTTTTGTATTCCTCTACTACATGCACATTTTTATCGAAGTGTCGTAAAATAAACGCGATAGGGTTTAATATGGATATTATGAAAGTAGTTAATAGCAATTATTTTATTATAACTAGGGTGGTATCGTTTTAAATAAAACCTTTTCACGATTAATCCTGCGAATTATCTTTTTAGGAAACAGTGTGATATGATAATGCCTTTTAGTAGTCAGAAGATAGTTGACACTGGGCATTATAAATTAATTACCAAAATTGTATCTATTGGCCTACTTAATTGCGTTGTTATTTCTTTACTGTGTAAGTTTTATGCCAAAATTGCAAACCATAACAAATTTCTAGTATGATAGTGAAAACTGTATCAAAAACTGTTGCGTTGTTTAAAAATAATAAGTAGCTATACCGACAGACGCGAAAAGGGACTTTGTTACATGACTGCTCAAAAAAAGGAGTTTAATGTTTTCAGGGTTCATGTATGTGTGTATGTGAGTTTCTTTATTTCACCGTAACTTCTGAATGCCTGAACCGATTTTGATTTATGGAGTGTCGTTAGAATCCGTAAGCCATCGCGAGTATAAAAAAAAACACTTTTCAGTTCGATTTTTGTCATGGCAGTGGTGTTTTTTAATTTTTTTAATTATATATATTTTTTAAATATGTACCTATTTAGTCCCAAGTCTGATTGTTAAACAATTGATTAAATAATAAGTACCTGTCACTGTCGTTTGCATGTTAAAGAATCGAGACGTCAATAAACTTAGAAAGCGGTAAACATAAACACATTTTCATCGTTTTTAAAAAAGAGGGCAAATGTTTGTAAATTTGATATGTACCCTCTCACTTATAAACGATGCTAACATGTGTTTTAAGATAACCACTTCTTAAGTCAATGGCATCTCTATTTTTTGACATGCAAACAACAGTGACAGGTATAATTTAACCAATTGTTCAATGATGACAATTTTTATAGGTAAGAGGGTTAATGTAAAGCCTGTAAAACGCACGAATGATACACGAGACATTCCGAAGTATGACAGATCACGACGTTATAATGAATCTCAAGAAATAGCTTAATAACGAAGGTATTTATCCGTCTTTTCTTTTACCAATCTTTAGCATCACTTATCTTTATATGGAGTGAACTGCCGGTAAAAGATATGCCGTTAAACGCATCGGTACATTAATTACCATGGATAGTTTACAGTGTAGTTACTTAAACATCGCTCTACATAGCGTCCAGTCAATATATTTTAGTCATGCCTCATCATCAGCCTAGCTTATAATTAAAGCCATTAGTTTGAGGGTATTGAAGAGAGTTTTTGAGTAAAAACTTTTTGTATTAAGCCTTAGGTCATGTTTTGCTATAATTCGGAAGTAAAGCTACATCCATAGATTTATCATAAAAACATGAAGCATACAGCACATTAGCAGGCCTCCCACCAGGTGGACCGACGATATCGTCAGTTGCGGGGAACCGTTGAATGCAAATGGCAAGTTGTCGTTCATTGAGGCGTTCTAAGGGAAGACATCTACTGCTAGACCCTTTGTCTAGCAGTAGATGTCTTCCGGCTGATGATGAAGATGATGATACACATGTGTGTGTAGGTACTTACAACATATTAAAATTGGGTAGATACTTACTTAGGTACCTATGTGCAAGGTTTAGTATTTTTAATACCAAATTCTTGACAATGATAGATACAGTCCTAAAAATAGACAGCATGACCATACGTAGTAGTAATATCTATAGGGCACAAAAAGTTTGGTTCTCTTCTTATATAAAAGGCAATTTTTTATTTCCATAGCAAGTTTAGGAGCAGTTTTAATAAAGAAACTATACCTAAACCAATAGTTTACTTTATTTGGGAAGCAAACAGATCCAACATTGAAAATAATTGTAATAGTACAATAAGAATAAACGATACATAATCCAAAACACACACTACATTATAACACATACATCCATACACAATTATTATTTAAATTAAAACAGATTAGAAAATAGATATATTTTCCGTCGACTAAATTGCCATAGCTTCTGCCAACCCTTTTCAAATCGTACCTCAATACAGAACAATGATGAGAATCAAACAATTTCTATCATTACCGACAATTTCTTTGCTATTATTTCCGCGAACGATTTTCCTAACAACGCATGCGCTGTGGCAATGCGTGAGTACATTCATTACTTGAAGATCGCTATCTCGTTAGGAAATTTTCTATTGATATTGGCATACAGACGACAAGTCACACTCGTTTTTCAGAGAAATTGATGATACTTTTTGCACAAGGCAAAACATTTGCAATAGTAGAGGTACCTAGTAAAAAGTAATTAGGATGTTGACTTTTGATCTTTTTCCGGTCGTATCAGTTTGCCGACCCATCGGCTTCTGAGCCTGGGTAAATAGTGAATATACATATATATAATGGGTTTACAACTGCGTAATGTGTTTGCGCGCTTGTACATTTGAGCACTTGTCAAGACCTGTCCATGTTGAGATTAGTCGCCATTTCTCAAATTCAATCAATCCGCAGATGTTTGTCCCGAGTCTGGGTGTTTGTGTATGTGATATTTCATGTTCGTGAAACGCCGTGGGTGCGTTCACAACACAGAAGAAATTCCTAGTGGTGCGACGTTTTTTTTTAAAAGAAAAAAGAAAAAACAAACAGAAACACATACACCTGGTACCAAATTGTTCTTCTTTATCAAGAGTAGTAGATAATCAATAATACAATCTTTATTGACAAAAAACAGTTTAAAATTAGTTTTTGACCCTAGCTCCAGTGTATATTATTATAAAAAACTGTCTTTGAAACTCAATTGCAACGTATCTGTAATGCTCCCAATACTGTGAGCCTAATTAACAGGACATGAACTAACCTATACTATTATGTTCACATCGTAAGAGTCATGGTGGCTATAACATGTCTTATATCGGGCTCAAAAATGTTGTCAGCTAGATTCGTTACCGATCTCAACGCATTTGAAAAAAGCCTCGGCTGATAATATAACGTGTTATCGAGAATCCTTAGATATTAAGCCCAGCCTGTAATGACACATAGTTATTGACAGGTAGTTAGTCAGAACGTCGCGCGCGCTGGTATAACTAGTTATTTTAACGTCACTTTTATGATTCACCAGACGGCGCTTGATTGCCCAGGCCAGTTTTTACAACAAGCGTTAAGATTGAGAATATTAATAATCATATTCTTGTTTTATTTGGATCACTTGCTCAGTAATGAATGCAAAATAATGCAAAAAATGGTTCATTGAAATAAAGAAGTCCTTCTTTATTTCGATGCCTTGAGTCTAAAGGTGTGCGGGAGATTTTGGCATTGAAGTCGACCCAAAACTTATTTCATGTCTATAAATCCACTTTACAATAGTAGAAATTAATGTCTAGCGATTTTTATTTAAACGTACGTACCCGAGTTTGAAAACCAATTATGATTTAAAAAACTCTGCCTCATGATCAGTACAATCGGATCGGGGAAGCGGATCATACAAAAATACGAATACAGTTTTCTCGTGCCAAGATCGAAACTGCAACCGTGCAACAGTCCATTCACAGTGAGATAGTTGAAGGAAATAAACTCGACGGAAACCACACGACAAGGAAATGGTGACTTAGAGAAAAACCCATGAAATGTCGGTGCATTTTTATGTTCCATTAAAGGCTTCGGGGCATGTTCCTGCGATGGCTAATTGCAGACGGTTACCGACTTAAGGAAATTGATGATACCCATAACGTTACGTCTGTCTAACCGGAATAGAACCTCGTAATCGCCACTGGATTAGCTTAGACAAGATTTATTTTCTTTTAAAAGTATGTTGTAGGTATGTTTAACTCATATCATAGTTTAAATCATAAGGCCATTAAGGTATCTCATCCGTGCAGTAAATCATCCCATGTCTATTAGCACACCACGCTTAGAAACCATTCATACAAGATAAAGTACTTATAAATAGATGAAATAGTGTAGAAACATTGATAGTTTATATTCACGCCATCTTGACGCCAGTCCTACGTCTAATCCGTTGTAAGTTTGAATTCTGATGAGCTGGCATTCATAACTACTTATAAATCTACCAGTCAGGACTCTGTGCCAATATAATCATCTCAACTATACTTCATGGTCATGTTGGTATTCTTTAATGGACAAAATCGTGAGTACCGTCGAACTGGACTGACACTCTTGAGTATGATAATTCTATTATCTATATCTACATAATCAAATCAACCCTGAAGATAAAGAATAAATGCACAGTGATAGCAGTTTCTGAGAAAATTGCACACAAATCAACAAACAGCTAAAACAAAACACCTCTTTTTTTGAACTCGGCAAAAACTGCGAGCTGAATTCAAGCATTTTTTCTTCTACAAAAACCCACAGTGTCCGTCCAAAGCTAATTGCTGACGACGCACATAGCTACCAATGGCGCGCTAGGTTTATTTACCTCTCTCCGGATAGTGCAGTTGTTAAAACGGTACACATCGGCTACCGTGGAACGCTGGACTAGCCTACATATTTTGTGCTGGCAACTCCATTGAGATTCGATTTAAGATTCGAGTTCTTTTTATATGGGAACTCATTTTGGAATGCTTTTTGAATTTGATTAATGTATGGTGATTTGTTTGCTTTTGTAGTCATTTGAATTTTCAGGTTAAGTGATTTGACTACTTTTCGAAATTAAAAGATTGGTAAAAAACATAACATAACAACATAACATAACATCTCGCCTGTATTCCCCGAAGGGGTAGGCAGAGGTGTACATATAGTACACCCACATTTCGCCAGTTATGTTCTAAGTCCCAATGTAATAGGGGGCGAGCCTATTGCCATCAACCAGCACAAATCCAGACTCCGTGCTGCTACAGAGAATTACCTAATGGAAAACTCAGTAACACTTTGCCCGACCCGGGATTTGAACCCAGGACCTCTTGCTCAGCAGTCGCGCTTAGCGTCCACTAGACCAACGAGGCAGTCAATTATTGGTATTTAAAATACATTATGGCAACAGCCCCCCCCCCCCCCCCCCCCTTTAAGAGGGAGGCCTTTGTCCAACAGTGGACGTCTTCCGGCTGATGATGATGAAGTACATATACAAAATGTCAGCAACTACATAATCCGTCTTACTGATAAATTAGAGTTTTTAAGAAAACCTCGCTTCACACTAGGAATTTCTCCTGTATCGGCGTATCACAAACATGAAATATCACATACAGAAATACCCAGACTCGGGACAATATTCTGCATACCTAGAACATTTTGTCAAGACAGATAACTTAAAAAGCTTCAAGATTTTATCACAAGACATTTCGGATGACCGGAGTATCTCAAAGTATTTTTTATTAAAAGATTTAGCCTTGGATAATACTATATCAAATTGCTTACGGTATTTCTTCACGTACAGTTAAAAATTACCGGTAAGTGAAAATACCTTAAATGTTTATGAAGATTCATTCATAAAAATTTAATTCACATGACTGCCTTATTGGTTTGGTGGTCGCAAGCATTAGATATGAGGTCATATTCCTGAGTTCTATTCCGGGGTAAAACTAAGTTCTTTTTTTTGTAGCAGCAAGCTTTGTTTTGTGTCCATTTAATGGCAATAGGCTCGCCCCCTACTAAATATAATGAGATGGGATGGGATAAGATTAGTGCGAGTTGTGGGTGTACTATCCCCTCCCGCTTACCTTGACGGTGAATACCAGCTTATTATATAACAAAATATTCACCCCTCTTACTTAAAAACGATGCTAACATGTGTTTTAAGATAACCACTTGTTCAGTCTATTGGCATCTCTATTTTTTGACATGCAAACAACAGTGACAGGTATAGTTTAACCGATTGTTCAACAATGAAATTTTTTTGTAAGGGGATAATGCTTACTGTTAAAACATCGCAAGGATTATAACCATTAACTTTAAAACCACAAAAGTTTACATACTTAATGACCGTGAAACGACGGCGTAAAAGAATAAACGGTAATGTTTTTACTGAATGCAAACATTCAAATTAGGCGCGACGAGTGAAAGTGAGTTTATTCTTCGCAGAAATAACATAATGATTAAAACCAGACGATCGAGACTGATTCCTAATTGTTCTTGTATAAGCCACTAAAATCAACACCAGTGATGGTTTTAGCGTCTCCACTAAACTCTTCGCACATTAGAATTTAAGTTTTCGCGTCTCTGGCTGTTTGCACATTAAAATCTTGTACAAACACATTTTATATAATTTAATACACACTATTGAAATAATACATACCTATATACATAAAGTCACGTCTATTTCCACGAGGGGTAGGCAGAGACCACGGATTTCCATTTGCTACGATCCTGACATACTTCATCCGCCTCATTCACTCGTATATGGAAATAATTGAATTGTTATCGTAATCACTACATAGTATAAAACAAAGTCGCTTTCCCTGTCCCTATATCCCTATGTATGCTTAAATCTTTAAAACTACGCAACGGATTTTGATGCGGTTTTTTTAATAGATACAGTGATTGAAGAGGAAGGTTTATATGTATAATAACATCCATTAAATAGTGGAGAAATACTTATAATATATATTTTATACCCGTGCGAAGCCGGAGCGGGCCGCTAGTTATAGTTATAAATATTCATGTATTATTATTATATTAAAGCCTAGTGCGTAATAAGGTACTCCAGGATATTTTTGTGTTATAACTGGTAAAATGACTAATTTATTTATTTTATAGATACATAGCCTGAAACACTAAAAACGTTTAAATAAACCTAGTTCAGGCAGGTCGCTGCACCATATTTAGTATTATAAGATCTAGTATATAACTTACTGCACTGTATTTTTTTTGTAACTAGAGGTTTCTAATATTTTTTTTTATATTTAACAGTTTATTCAGCCAATTAACAAACTGTTTTGCGGCAGTTGGATGGCTCGTGTTTTGTATGTATGTATGTATAAAAACTTAATAAGCCCGCATTATGCCTTTTTTCTCTTCTTTTAAAATTAAAACGGCGCCCCACATTAGGAATTTCTCCTGTATCGTGGGTGCGTATCACAAACATGAAATATCGCATACACAAAAACCCAGACTCGGAACAAACATCTGCGAATCGCAAAAAATGCTGTCCACAACCCTTAGCGCAGCAGTCCAGTCGCTTAGCTACTGCGCCACTCAAGACATGAATATTAATATTTGACGTGTACTATAATATATACACCTATACTTACTTTTTTACTATTTATGTTATAGCTCTCAATATAATAGGGGGCGGGCTTATGTCATTAAAGAGCACAAAACCAGATTTCGTGATGCTACTAAGTATTACATAATGTTTAAACCCTAAAAAAATTCTTCACACAAGCATCTAACCTAGGACTTTACGCACAGTAGTCACGCTTTGCGACAACTTGACCTATGCGGCAGTCATGTTAAAATTCCTTTAAAATCTACGTCCTCAAGACCTACATCATCATCATCAGCCCGTTGCAGTCCACTGCTAGACATAGGCCTCTCCCAATGTACGCCACAAAGCCCGTAACAAGACACAAGACCTACACTAACCCAGAAAGATAGCCACGGCTATGTCTGACAATAATGTCCACAATTATGCAGGGCGCGTCCTTGTCTACAGCCAGGCTGTACGGGGAGGCACGAGGCCTGATTATGAAATGAATAATTCTATTATGGATGCTATTACAGCGCTAAACTCGTGAGCAAGCGCCATCAGCCCACTTACCATGAATTCTTAAAGCAGGACAATTTAAGACGTGGAAGCGAGACGCCGTATTATACTGCTCGTAGCGGCGTCTCGCTTCCTCATCGTAAACTGTCCTGTTTTAAGAGTTCATGGTAAGGGTGCAGCTTAGACAAGTTAGCTCATGACTGTCTTGGGTCATTTGAATATAATAATTCCATCACGCCTTTGCTTTATTGAGTTGCTTTATACATAGATACAACCACGCCTGCTGTGCTTGAACAAATTCGCACTGGTTGGATGTTCTTCTGTCCCAGGAGTTTATTAGAATGTACCTTAATTTAGAAAATGGTCATAGTCGAATGTGTGGCGACCGGCAAGGCATTTTTTGTTTACAGTGTAATGTTTTAAGGTACATAAGAATCTAAAAACGTGCTTATTACTGCAAAATATGGGTAACTAGCTTTTGCCCGCGGCTTTGCTCGCGTTATTTTTGATTGTTTGTTAGTATTATATATATATATACATATAGCTTTTGCCCGCGGCTTCACCCGCGTTAATTCCGATTTTAACCCATTAGAGAGTTGAATTTAAAAAAAAAATGTCTTTTCTCGGGTCTTAAACGTTCTACATGCCAAATTTCATCAAAGTCCGTTCAGCGGTTAAGACGTGAAGACGTAACAGTCAGACAGACAGCCATAGTTACTTTCACATTTATAATATTAGTATAGATATATGTAGGTCGAGAGCAAGCGCCCAGGAGGTCGTAGCTCAACTAACCTTCATGATTCGCTCCACGACGACAAATACAGGAATAGGTGGCGCAACATAGTCAAGAAAAATATTACTTTATTAAACTAAATATTATATTACTTCATGTTTAGGGGATCACGACTAACAGCAATGAGGAATACGATGCGGAAGGATAGGTATTTAAAAATAGCTTTAACAACGGCTTAATCAACTTTCACAGGGAAATATTTTGGCAGCTTTTCTTTTGATTAATTAGAGCGCAAAATTAATTAATTAAACAGTTCACCTAATAAACTTAAACCTAACTCGTTATATAAAACGTCAGTTTAAATACATAACCTAATGCGGTCTTATTAGGCAGGTGTTACCGTACGCTCAACTGCAGTTTAGTTTTTTCTTTTAACCGCGACAAACTGCATTCCAGACCTCCTTTGATCTTATGACGTTATGCAGTTCCTTTTTTATTGGAGCGGATATAAGCAAGATATACCTACGTCAGATAGATATCTAAGTTAGTAAAACGAAAGTTAATTATGAACGTTCGATGTTATTAATCGATTTATTAACTTCTACGAGAATAGATAGGTCATGTGTTGATAATTGATAAACTTTTGAATTTTAAGCTAAAATCTAGTCGTGTTTTTGGGCATTTTTGATGGTGGTAGTTTAGGTATCTAGTATGATCACTGTGTCTACTGTGAGTTCTTTCGTTTTACGTGACTTTAACTTACTATAGAAAACATTTATTATTTTACACAAAGCACAAAGCCGCTTGCAGTTAACTCGATGAACTAAAATCTGTAGTATGCAGAAAACGCTACGTTCCTTGACAGTTTTATCGATACTGATGTTTTCAATAATACTGTCAGATGACACGCGTTTTTTCAAAACTTCACATCAGGTATTTACTTTTATAAAAGTCATGGTAGTGATACCTACACATCTATTTTAAGAAAGAGTTTCACAAAATCATAATTACCTAACAATTGATTAAAAAACCTATTATAATAATACTACAATTATTTTTTTACGATAAGTAGGTACTTATATTAAAAACAAATAATAACGAATTTAACAATAGAATAAGCTGCTTTAAACACTTTCTTCACACACGATCTAATTTGCGTGAACATTAAATATCTTTACATCTTAATTGAAATAATTTTGTTGTTCGCTTTAGACCGAACAATGCACTGAGAAGAGTATCCTAAAGACTGGCTGAGATCTATAAAGCGGACTTACAGACATCTCAGACTTACCTTTCGAGTTAAGTCATATTTGGTATTAAAATACCTGCAAACCAATCTTTATATTCGTCTAACAGGCGACACACGGAGTAATCGATTGCAGTGATGGATCGCAAGCAGATCTCGCGATGACTCACTTCTTCACATACTCTTTTAAATCCCGCTTTCAGCAAATGCTGAAGTCCGAAATTCGACGATTTACGTAAAAATTAGCCGATAAGCCAAACGAATAAAAAATTTACCATTTATTTTTCGTGGGGAAACCTTTAAAAGGCACCCGGCCCCTATAGGTCCGATTGGGACCGGTCCCGAGACCTAAAAAAGTTACCGATATGACTTTTCAATTTTTCCGTGCAATGATTCTGACTAAGTTAAGTTTGAGTCCGCTTTATAGATCTCAGCTTAAACTAAGTATTCTTTCTCTTTTTTCCTGTGTTTATAGTATCGACATACATTGTTTCAACTTTAAACTCTGCTCTCCCAGTCAGCGAGCGAACGCAGCAACTAATTTATGACATACGTTCATTGTTTTTATGCATTCTGCATATTATCATGATTCCCACAGCCCACTTTACACAACGCTGGCGCATAAATAGACAAGACATAGCTTCAAATTGTTTTAATTCACGAATTTTATATTGTAAATTATTGTTATGTGTGGGATGAATGATAAGCTCGCCATCTCTTACAAGGAACTAACGACGGGCGAAATGTGGGTGAATAAATTCCTAGACGCCAACCGGTAGTGAGCTAGCGTGGTAATCAATGTTCAATTCTTCTTTATAAGAGAAGAGGCCTTTGCCCTGCAGTCGGACAGATATAGGCTGTTATTATAGACTCTTAATCATATATAGAAACATATCGGCCTACCTCTTTAGTGGTTACAGGTGTAAAAATATCAAAATCAGGTTAGGTTGTGATATGATATATTAATTATATGTTTGTATATTTATACCACATATAGGAATTAGAAAGAAGCGAAATATGAGTGATGACTTCTGATAAAAGACCTCTTCTGGGATTACAGTCATGATTTTATCAATAAAGGTAATCAATTTCTAATATCTTAGTTAGGTGAATATTTAAAAAAATAATCGAAGAACGTAAAGTTAATTTATCCCAGCAATCTATAAAAATACCTAGGAATTAATTTTATAACCATTCATGGCCAACCAATTATTAACACACCGATTATTTATTTCTAATTTATCGTTCCGAAACAATGGTGCAATCGATCCAATCTTCAAACACCATATTTAACGGTAGTTAACTTAACGAAATGCTGTGCAATCCATTTTGGTACCAGTTAAAATTCTGGTACTTATTAGTCCCACGGCGATGTTGAAATATTTGTCAATATTTAATGAAAGCTATATCTACATAACGAACCAAGTCCATAATAATGTCTAATTTCGTTTTTAACGAACGCTTGATTATTGAATACATTAGGAGAAAAGATTTATTGGATTGGCTCAGGTTTATAAGTTGATAGTTTGGTGGCATCACACTAATATTATAAAGGGGAAAAGTTTGTGAGTGTGTTTGTGTGTTTGTATGTTTGTTACCTCTTCATGCTCAAATGGCAGGACCGATTTCACTAAAATTCAGTATGGAGGTAGCTGATACATTGGATTAATACATAGGCTACTTTTAATTTTGATAAAATGTACCGGGTAACCCCGCTGGCTAGGCTTTTTCTTTCAAAAAATGTAGCGGTTGACACCGCTGGGCGCAGCTAGTCGACTATAATACTCCCACTGCATAACTGTTTTTCCTATGTATTCTCTCGAGATGATTAATGACTTCGTTTACCAGAATTTCTGCTAAATTTAACTCAACTAAAAGAGGCTTCTCAGGGTTTGTTAGTTTATCAATCAACGGCGTAGATACGGGCTCCTATATTTGTTATACCGTTACATAACCTTCTTGGGCATAGCTGGCATGGCAAATCGTTACGAAAAAGAGTAAGGATAACCTTGATTTTGGATATTGCTGGACATGAACTGGTATTCAGCTGGATTCAATATTGGTTCTTCTCGGAATTTGAAGTTACAGGCTCAAGCAACGATTCAACTAGTCCTTCTAAGAAGAACGAGCGTTATTTGAAATGTTTGATAACTGTGTTAAAAAGTTTCTGGCCCCGGATAATATTTCCTAAATCGACATACAATGGTGTTATAAATGGCCAAAAATTTTCACATTTGATACAATACCTCACATTCTACAGTAGAGATCGATGGACTAAATGCAACAAAATATCACGTCGCATTTTATTGTATATTCGTGCACCTTGCATGATATTCGTAGGTACTCTAGCCTACACAGTCCCCATAGAAAATACCATAAACAGTTATGCCATATCGAATAGCGACGCGTCCGCACCGATCACATTAATATGCCCAAGGCGGACTCAACCAATCATATTTATAAACACACACAAATGTATTAACGTACACGGAGTAAATAGAATTCGCTAGGATCGTAAACAAGGCTGGTATTTATAGTTTATACTTGCAAGAAAAGTAAGATTCTTAATACAAAAGAATATTTTCTTCATTTGTTTTTTATTTATGTTCAGTGTCTGCGATACCACAAACAATTGACGCTTTTAGTAATATTTTTTCATATAGACTGCCTCTTTGGTCTAGTGGTTGCTAACTGCTGAGTATGAAGTCCTGGGTTCAATTTCCAGGTCAGGCAAATTGATTGATACTGAGTTTTTCCATTCGGTACGTACAAAGACCTTGTGATGTATAGTATAACATTAACTGGCGAAATTTCAGTTTACTCTATGTATCGTAACCTCTGCCTGCCAGGGATTACAGGCGTGATGTTATGTTATGTTTTTCAAATAAATTGTATTGAGATGTAATTAAAATTATATAAGAAAAGTGACATTATTATACTGGTTAGAGAATTTTGAATTTTAACCTGCGTTTTCGCCTACACCGTGGAAGTAAAGGTACAATTTATGTTTTTGCCATGCAAATAGTTTTGTTGAAACCATTTGTATTAGAACTAACAAGGAAAATAAATTCAAAAAATTTGGAACATGGAAATATGGATGAATCTTATCTAAAACTACTATGGGAATAAAATAAACATTAAAGAATATTAAGCACTTAAATAAATAAAAAATAAAATGGTACCTCGTTGGTCTAGTGGTCGCTAAGCGCGACTGCTGAGCAAGAGGTCCTGGGTTCAAATCCCGGGTCGGGCAAAGTGTTACTGAGTTTTCCATTAGGTATTTCTCAGTAGCAGCACGGAGACTGGATTTGTGCCCGGTTGATGGCAATAGGCTCGCCCCCTATTACATTGGGACTTACAACATAACTGGCGAAATGTGGGTGTACTATATGTTCACCTCTGCCTACTCCTTCGGGGAATACAGGCGTGATGTTATGTTTATATGTTTATGTTAAAATGGTATAAGTACCTTATAACTTATACCATTTCTAAAGCACTCTCAAAGATAATTTATAAGAACGTTGCATCAACGAGCCCAAAAAAACCATCATTCGATTTGCATACACATCTAATAAACATACTTACATACCTAACAAATTAGCTATGAATAATATTATGGCACCCACTAATTAATAAGCAATTAACATGTTTACTACTACACTCTAGTTTTGGGCACGGAAGTCGTTACATTTTTACATAAAGATTATTAGTTAGACGTGCTTGTAACGGGTGTTGCATAAGAATACTGCCTCGTTGGTCTAGTGGTCGCTAAGCGAGACTGCAGAGCGTGAGGTCTTGGGATCGGATCCAAGGTCGGGAAAGGCGTTACTGGGTTTTTCTAATAGGTAGTTCTCAGTAGCAGCACGGAGTCTGGGTTAGTGCCAAGTTGATGACAATAGACTTGCTTCATATTATATTGGGACCTATAACATGCGAAATGCGAAGCGAAAAGTGTATGTACTAATGTGCGCCTCTGCCTACCCCTTCGGAGAATAAAGGCGTGATATATATTTTTTTCTTTTTAAAAACGTCGCCCCACACTAGAAATTTCTCCTGTATCGTAGGTGTGTTTCACAAACATGAAATATCACATATACAAACACCCAGACTCGGGACAATCAAATGTGGATCGCACAAATTTTTGCCCCGTGCGGGAATCGAACCCGCAACCCGTAGCGCAGCAGTTTAATCGCATAGCCACTGCGCCAATCAGGTTGTCAATATATGTAGATATTATGTATAATGTATTCTTTACTAGCGGTCTCTGTGATACAAATTTGTTGTAATTAATGTATCACTGGTTGTAGTTTACATAAACGTTGAGGTTCGGGACACTTCACAGGAAGTTGGTAATAAAACTGATGTCTTGTGGTTTTGTAAACAGGTTCATTGATTGGGTGTAAGCGGGTTTCATTTTATATTTAAACGCTGTTTAAATCTATGCTTATCTAGCAATAAGCCAAGTCTTATCGTCAGTTTTGTTACTTAGCGCAAACAATACGGGATAAAAGATAAAATTGAGGTACGGTTTAACAATGTAATCATTGCTTTAGGTGCTTATTATAAGTATGCCAGCTAACAACTATCCTACTGCAGGGCAAAAGCCTCTTCTCGTACAAATTGATCACCTCAATTGCTCTTGCTAAGACCGTACTAAAGTAAAAATATCAAGTAACTAACTAATCAAACTTGCTGTAATCAGCCTAAACGATTGACGCAGACGAAACCTAGCTTTCATTAAAATTACAGCCGGTGACCAAATCACTGGTACTGATTGACGTACAGTTTCAATGACCATAGTGTTGCCCTAACAATTAAACTAAAGAAAGAGCGTGAAGCATAGACACTAACATTTAATTTCTGACCTATTACACACCACAGTTACGCGATAAACGTATAGCAACATTTAAAGCCCTTTGTAATATCGATTACAATAATTCACCAAAGACAATTGATTTTCAACAGTGCGGGCCACTTCAAAATTTGTATTGTGGTGGGACTGTTCGTTTATCGAAAACGTCGTGAAGAAACCGGCACACCGTGCACCGGTGTGTTACGTTGTGGAAGCGAGACGCCGCATTACACTGCACGTAGCGGTGTCTCGCTTCCACAACGTAAACTGCCCTGTTTTAAGAGTTTATGGTAAGGGGGCTGAGCCTATTCCTTCGCGTACTAGGGAGTGGCGTGATAGTTTACAAGTAAATTGATTAAAAAACTCCAAAAATATTTTCCTTTATTCCGTCTTCATCCATTGGTACCTAAGATTTCTTGTATATTTTTCAGATCGTTACTAGGTAAACATAGCACAACAATCCCACCGTGTGGTATCCGGCCAAGAATTGACCACCCCTTTCCTCCCGTGGGTGTCTTTGTCATTCCCAATAAATCCCAAGCCGCTTGCCAAGCGTGGAGATTATGGCAACCCCCCCCCCCTTCTATAAGGGAGGCTTTTGTTTAACAGTGGACATCTATCGGCTGTTGATGATAAACAAAGCAAATAACAACATAAGGCAGGTAACATCTTTTACTGAGTCTTAACTTACTCTTAAACAATCTTCGTCTTCCTTATACAATACTGGAGTTATATTAGTTAAAACTTGGTCCTTAAGTGCTTTTAATGGCTGAGCGTCAAAGGTATTTGTATGACAAAGGACCAAACAGGCGACCACGTCTTATACATAAATGCATCTCGATGAGTTTGTTGTTTTTGTTTTTTGTCGTGTCGTTAAAAGTTGTTTCATGTACCTATTTATGAGTGAGCCCTAGTGGTTGCATGTGACTAGCGTTTAGTGTGTGGTCGATACTTAGATCGTTAAAAGTGTAACTAGTCTTCTTAGATCAATCTTTAGCAAACTGCCCCCTTTCCATGAACTCTTAATACAGGACGTTTACCGTTGAGTAGGTGAGATGTCACAATACATTGCAGGTAGCGGCGTCTTGCTTCCACACCGATAAATTTTGTTTATTATTTATTTATTTAAAAAAAAAACGTCGCCCCACACTAGGAATTTCTCCTGTATCGTGGGTGCGTTTCACAAACATGAAATATCACATACACAAACACCCAGACTCGGGACAAACAAATGTGGATCGCACAAATTTTTGCCCCGTGCGGTAATCGAACCCGCAACCTTTGGCGCAGCAGTCTAATCGCTTAGCCACTACGCCAATCAGGTCGTCGAGCATGTCGATCATGTCCTGCTTGTAAGGGGGCTGTATGTTTTTGCTACCCAAATATGCGAGTTTAAACAAGGTACGTTTAAAGTGAGAGAGAGAAAAATAAGAAAAATAAGGGATAGATAATTAGTCTAATGAATTTGGGGTTTTAGCGCAGTGGCTAAGTCATTGGATTGTTGTGCTAAGAGTTCGATTCCTGCATGGGAAAAAAATGTGTGATCCGAAGATGTTTGTTCCGAGTCTGGGTATTCGTTTATGTGATATTTAATTTTTTATGAAACGCACCCATGATACAGGAGAAATTCCTAGTGTGGGGTAAAATAATATTTCCCCTTTAATAGGTACGCACTTAAGCTTTCCCCTTTTGCGAAATACAGGTGTGTCATACCGTATAGGATTGTTTTAAAATAAATCAAACTTAAATCCGCCTACCATGAGACGAAATAGTTTTGTTAATTAAAGAATTCATGTCCAAAACAATAACCTGAGACTTAATGACTGAATCGACTTTAATAGCTTCACCGGCTTTTATTACTTACCGCAGGCTATACTTTGAGGCTTTAAACACGCGATGGATTTAATATACCAACGTTATGTATGAATAACTACATATATATATAACATAACATCACGCCTGTATTCCCCGAAGAGGTAGGCAGAGATAGTGTACACCCACATTTCGCCAGTTATGTTAAAGATCCCAATGTAATAGAAGGCGAGCCTATCAACAACAGGGCAAGTCCAGACTCCGTGCTGCTACTGAGAATTACCTAATGGAAAACTCAGTAACACTTTGCCCGACCCGGGATTTGAACCCAGGACCTCTTGCTCAGCAGTCGCACAAGAGATCGTGGGTTCGATTCCCACCCAGGACAAATTTTTGTGTGATGTGCATAATCGTTTGTTCTGTGTCCGGGTGTAATTTATCTAATATTATGTTTGTATTTAGAAATATATAAGTATGTTTATCAGTTGTCTGGTTTCCATAATACAGGCTTTGCCTAGTTTGGGATCTGATGACCGTGTGTGAGTTGTCCCAAGATATTATATTCTTATTATATTAGCGACCGCTAGACAAACGAGGCAGTGTAATAATCTCCACCTCTATATTATTATACACTTATAACCTAGTATTATAGCCTTCTTGGGCGGCAGGGTAAAAATAAATATTAATATTACAGCACAATAAAACTGCCTTAAGTCGGCGATTAGCCTATTTTATAGCCCTTATATGCGATGAGCTTATTACCATAAACCTAGCCTGATGGAATTCTTGGTAGTATAGAGTAAATTAAAGCTGTACTATCGAAGAGGTAGGCAATTTTTTTTACCAGTAAGTATTATTTTTTAAAGTTTGATAAGTATATGAAAAAATCGCACTAATATTATAAAGTTTGCGTGTGTGTTTGTATGTTTGTAACCTCTTCACGCTCAAACGGCTCGACCGATTTTGCTAAAATTTGGTATGGGGGTAGCTGTCACCTTGGATTAACATATAGGCTTTTTATCCCGTGAAAATGTAGCGGGTAACATTGGGCTCAGCTAGGAAAATATAAAAAAATCCACGCATTGAATCGAATACTTCACTCGGCTATGGAAGAAACTATATATCTCTGTTCCGTTAAATTACTTTCGTTTGTTTTAGGTATTGTCCTAAGATTTGCCCTAATATTATATAAAGAAACAAAGAAAATAAAAATATTTTTTTTTTTGCGTTACCCCTGTCACAACATAAGTTATGGCTAAGAAACATCTCGATCACATCAGCTTTCAAAAATTAATCATAATCGATCCATTCGTTTAGAAGCTACGATGCCACAGACAGACACGGCAAACGTATTAAACTCTACTTATGCGTTGGAGATTAAAAACAAAAAGGGGGGGTTGAAAAGGCATGTAGGTCACGATCATGACAAATAGAAATCCGTGATTTCTGCCTACGTCTTTGATCCCAGAGCTGTGACTATATATTTTTTTTTTTTTTTTTTTAAAAACGTGCCCCACACTAGGAATTTCTCCTGTATCGTGGGTGCGTTTCACAAACATGAAATATCACATACACAAACACCCAGACTCGGGACAAACATCTGCGGATCGCACAAATTTTTGTCCCGTGCGGGAATCGAACCCGCAACCCCTAGCGCAGCAGTCCAATCGCTTGGCCACTACGCCAATTAGGTCGTCAATCGCTTGGCCACTACGCCAATTAAGTAGGTACCAATGTTATCTTCAGTAATTAATCCTAAGACACATGTTTCAAAGGCTTAATTAATTAAACGCGGAAATTAATCTACACCTACAGGAGAAAGCGATATAATAAATCATATATTTAACATATAATCAGCATATTTATTATAAATCCATCACGTATGGGAATAATTAATTACACTCACGATTACATAATTATAACTGTTATAATTTCTGTTTTTAAGTTATTCAGTATTGTGTAAGATGTATTTCCGATTATGTTAATAAAATATTATATCACTGACTTATTAGATAATTATGTAAAATATGTTAATCATCACGCCTTCATTATTTTTGTGGGGTAGACTGAAGAGACAATTAGCGGAGTAGCTAAGTTACTGCACTGCTGAGCTAAGGGTTGTGGGTGCGATTCCCTGCACGACAAATATTTGTGTGAACCGCAGATATTTGGTTCAAGTTATTGTATTTATGTTAGTAATACCTAATTATTATTTTAAACATAACATAACATCACGCCTGAATTCCTCGAAGGGGTAGGCAGAGGTGTACATATAGTACACCCACATTTCGCCAGTTATGTTGTAAGTCCCAATGTAATAGGGGGCGAGCCTATTGCCATCAACCGGGCACAAATCTAGACTCCGTGCTGCTACTGAGAATTACCTAATGGAAAACTCAGTAACACTTTACCCGACCCGGGATTTGAACCCAGGACCTCTTGCTCAGCAGTCGCGCTTAGCGTCCACTAGACCAACGAGGCATTATTATTTTATGTCTGTAAAACACATTTATTATGCTGGCAAAATATAATCAAAATAAAAAGAAAAATACCATGTAGATAGCATCGTAAAACCCACACGAATTATCTGGGGTCGAACTTAAAACCTAGTGCGTATAAATCAATCTGTATAGGTACACTGAGCCCACATTTTTGTCTTACACTGAATTACATTGAGGTTTTAAAAGCATAGCGAAATGTGGGTGATCGACAACCCGATTGGCGAAGTGGCTAAGCGATTGGACTGCTGCGCTAGGGGTTGCGGGTTCGATTACCGCACGGGACAAAAATTTGTGCGATCCACATGTCTGTCTCGAGTCTGGGTGTTTGTGTGTGTGATATTTCAAGTTTGTGAAATGCACCCACGATACAGGAACCAGAAATATCCACGATACAGAAATTCCTAGTGCGGGGCGACGTTTTTTTTTTAAGAAAAAAATAAAATAAAATTCTACCCATTCTGATTTTCCCCCCAGGGATGACGGGCCTGATACTAGACTTGACATAATAGGTATACAATACCTATACACACGACTTCAGTGTCCAAGCTTACGGGACAATGTAACAACATAACGGCTAACCTAATGTTATAATAATGCTTGACTGGCACAGTGACTTGCTTAGGCTGGGTTGCACCAATCGTCTGTTATCGTTAAGTCCGTACGTCAACATTTAGTTAGTAGGAAATTTTCATACAAGCGGCCATATTTAACGCTAACCAATATGTCAAAGCATTTGGTGCAACTCACACTTAGTTTACTGTGAAGATGAAAGTTTTGAGTTCGATATCCGTTTGGAAAACATAAATAGCAATATTTATTTTGAAGCAAGCTGTTAGTGTGGGTTTTCGTTCACGATAAAGCTAAAAAAATCGATATGTTTTGGATCTTATTCGAGCACTGATCTTTATGAAAATACACTAATTGTGTCCAAGAAGTTTCGTCCAAGTTGTATTATCATTGTTGACGAAAAACTGGCTGGAAACAAAACATTCATTTGATTCTCATACTAGAAAATTGTATACACATAAACACACAGTAGGTAGATACGGTGTATTATGAGAAATTACTACTGTAAGGCAGCGTAAAAATACGTTAAATACGGTTATAACTTGGTTTTAAAAGAAATGTCAATGCTCGAAGCTTCTAAAGCACATAAAAAGTACCATAGCATACGAAATCACATAGTAATTAAATGTTCATTAACGTTATCATACAAACAATCTCATTAGGCGGCAAGTCCAAAAGTCCCACAGCTGGGCATCGAATCCCGTTATCTTAAAGTCAACGACCACGTGCGTGAATATTAAGGTTACTGGCCTGATTCGGTTGTAATTCTGTATAGTAGATTATTTAATAGAAATGTTCAAAATTCAACTATTTTATAATAGCTTTTAGCTTTCTGCACTTCTTCTCCATATAAAATTACTATGCTGAATTCTTACTCTCCTTTGTGCGCGTAATATGCTGCGCAATATGCTTAAAAAGACGCACAAAATGATTGTTCTTCATTTACATACCTACTGTGGTTATAGATTTATGCATATCATCACACATAAACTCCCTAAAGGGGTAAGGAGAGGATTGCTTGTAGCGGCCGTCAATAGTGAATTTGTTTAGTCCATCCTTGTTTACGAATTAAATATGAAAATTATATACTGAAAAAATTGTTTTGTATATAATCGAATACTGTAATAAGGTGATAAGGTTGTATGTAGTATATAGGAGTCGGTACACCAGAATTGTAGCAATAGAAATCCGTGACACCTGCTACTTTGAGAAACAGATTAAAATTCACGAAGACACGCGACTTCCTAAATCTTTAGTAATTATACCTAATTTCTCTAGACTTTAGGTAACGTGAAATGGAGAGATAATTGTAATAAACTAAAAAACAGTCTAGATTTGTCATCAGCAGTGCTCAATAATTAATTAATGACACAGTCATATGCTTTCGATTTTTGGATTTGTCTTTTTTTATTAGAACAGTAGGTATTGTCTTTTTAATTTTATTATTTTCTTATATGACGCGCTTTATATTATAATTATAATAATGGTAATTTGTGTTTTGTAGTAACGGAGCTACAATTATTAAAAACACCAATTACCGTAAACTAAAGAAAACTGATTAAATTAGATTTTCTTTAAAATAATCTTCAATATATCTACTTATAATGAGTATTATACAATTATATTTCAAATTGATATGTAAGAATAATTCTGACTGCGACTCTGCGAGGTTCTTTATATTGATCTTAGTAGATATAAATTGTATTATTAAGGTGAAAAAAAAAAAAAAGATCCCGACGAATTGAGAACCTCCTCCTTTTTTTGAAGTCGGTTAAAAAGGAGCTAAAAAGTAATTTCTCTAATATTTGAGACTGCATTAATTTTATTTCAAAGTTCATATTTACAAGTTGTTTAAATTGTTCTTTAATAAAATAGTTATAATGTTTTGGTACCTATAAGCTCAGTACTAAGCTTTTAAGCCTAATATTTCAAACATAACGTATAACCGCAACTTGTCATCAACGCATGCGCATAACACAAACAAAAGTTCTTACCTTTAAAAAATCACCAAAGCAAAAGTAAATTATCCCAAAACACAATAATAACACTTCATTCACAGCACAAACACGCACACATCTTTTACCCGACTTCAGCGAAAACGACTGGCGTGCGCGCGCGCGCGTTCCGAGTTACCGACTGGTTGAGTGAGTGTCAAGTTTACGAAGCTATTCGGGTTATGTCGCTTCTGTGTCGCTGGTGAACCGAGTGGTGTTATGTTGGTATTACGTCAGAAATATAATAGTTTATGGTTCATATCAGCCTGTGGCCAAAGGTATTATGGCTACCGAATTGATCAATCGAGCTAACCTAACCTACCATACCTCATAAAAAATTGATGGTATAGGTACTATAATGTCCTATGTATTTATTTCGTTTCGCATAACGACCATCATTTCACGTAGATTCCCATTGAATGCACTCTTCTTCTTCTTATTGCATGGTTGATGAACAACCTGGTGTCAGACTTTAAACCACCTGTAGGCCTCTAACATGGCTTTACACACCGTTGAGAAATCTCTTCGGCGTGCCGGCTTCCTCACGATGTTTTCCATCACCGTTTTTAGCAACTGATAACTAATTTATACGTAGTACTTACATGGATTCGAAAGACATTGGTGCGTGCCAGAGATTTACCTCGCGACCTTTGACTTGGTAGTCCAACGGTCTTATCACTCACTACGGTGAAGGAAAACATCGTGAGGAAACCAGCACACCTGGGAGATTTTTCAACTGTGTGTAAAACCATGTCAGAGGCCTACAGGCGGTTTAAACTCTGACACCAGGTTGTTCATCAACCATACGATAAGAAGAAGATCACTCACTACTCTGCTATCTCTAACAAACTAAAATTAAACCTTGCACATTTTGCAAAAGAAATGTATGCAAATGCAAACAGTGCAAGGTATTTTTCGGGACTGTAGTCGCTGGTAACTCGACGAAGAGTTCCGACAGTTTCTTGTGTTTCGGCGAGACCTAATAACCGCCCCAGGCAGGGACCTCTGAGGTAGTTTTAGTGTGGTATAAACACTACGCTTTCCGGTCGTTACCTCCGAGGCGTGTTTTATAGGTTTCAACTGGAGCGGATGCTGATGCAAAAGCGAATCTCTTGTCCTGGGTATGGGTAGTTTACGGGTGAATTTATTTAAGACCAAATAAAAATAGATTCCTATTTGAAGAGCTTTATTAGAATTATTATTTTCTCAAGATAAAACCTCTTTATCGAGCGACTACACCAAGAACTTACAAGTCCTCAGCAGTATAAAAAAAGCACCACCGCACTAAAATTGGCACCATAAAAATTCTTGATTCACTTACAATATAACCGTTACCGTTATTATCCTAAATGGTAAAACTGCCTCGTTAGTCTAGTGGTCGCCTGGTAGGTCTTGGGTCCGAATCACGGGTCACGCAAAGTGTTACTGGTTTTTTCCATTAGGTAATTCTTAGTAGCAGCACGGTGTCTGGATTTGTGCCCTGTTGATGGCAATAGGCTCGCCCCCTATTACATTGGGACCTGTAACATAACTGGCGAAATGGGGGTGTACTATACTCGTTTGCCTACACCCTCGGGGAATACAGGCGTGATGCTATATTATGGCAAAACTTATCCTGGATGCCTATAAAAAGAACGTACAGTACAATGAGTCTTTATCAAGAATACTGAGGCAAAGACTTTTCGAACTTCTTAACAAAACTTTTTGAAGTAAGTTTTTAACACTTTCTTTGGATGCGATCCTGAGGCGATACAAAGACGGACTTTAACGTCGAAATAGCTACTTTTCTCATTGATTACACGCACTGCTGACTACAGAACAGACTTTACGTGAATATCACCACTATCTGTGTTCACTTAAGGGTTAGTTTTGTCTGTATTTGTTTTGGAGGGAGACGCATACTTGGGGAGTTGTCTACGTTGCTTTAAAGTTAATTTTCTGTATCATCATACCATTATTACAAGAGGTAAGCAGTGTACACACTGTCTAAGACTTCGTTAGCGCGTGTTTTATTTTCTTTGTATTATGAATGATGAATGAATAAGTATTTTTCTAAAAAAAAATGTATTTGCAACAAAAAAATATTCGTTTTGAACCTAAAACCTTTCTTTCATTCATTCATGTATGTTTTGGTTATCCAACATAACTAACTTACGTAATTATTAAACAAGCAGGTATAATCTATTTTATCTGACAGGGATCGAACTCCCGCCCTTGACTTCGGTTACGCATCGTTAACCCTTTTAGGTTAAATGGGCAATACAATTAAACGTTAATTGTTTCGGACCCTTTTGATCGGTGCCCTTGACCTCAGGAGGCGGTTCACCGCTCCGCCTTGTGGATACGGTCATTATTAAACATCAGACAAGCCCCCTCACCATGATCTCATAAAACAGGACAGTTTACGGTGTGCAAGCGAGACGCCGCTATGTGCAGTGAAATGCGGCGTCTCACTTCCACAACGTAAACTGTCCTGTTTGAGGAGTTCATGGTAAGGAGGCAGTGCCTGAAGATATAAATACATACATTAAAGTATTATATAGACACGAGGGGCTTTTAAATACCTACCGCGCACATCGTTCTATTTGCGACGGTAAACACAGTTCATCGCGGTCGGTCATTTGTGATGGGTGACCAATATTCACTAGTCCCGGAGACCTTTCAGTGCTTTGGAATGCGCGTTAAGCCGTTGGTCGTCGCAGCGACCGTCGTGTCGGACTATGAGTGTAAGATAATAATAGAGAGTGCAGGTGCACTCTTTATTCTACTCGTCTATTGCCTGCGTGTATTTGCGCGCACACTTGTGAACTTATAAAGTTCGAAAAGACTTTGTGGCTTTTTAGTTGTTAACCTGCCAGGATTATTTGATTATTCTCGATGGAAATTCACTGTAGTGTAACTTTGTTTTTTTTGAGGGCTTCTAGAATAAATTTTACCATAACATTACGCCTGTATTCCCTGATGGAGTAGGCAGATATGTATAGTAACACCCGCATTTCGCCAGTTTATATCTTAACATATCTTAGTCCCAATGTAATAGGCCGTGAGCCTATTGCTATCAAACAAACACAAATCCAGACTCCGTGCTGCTACCGAGAATTACCTTACGGAAAAACCCAGTGACCCAGGACCTCGTGCTCAGCAGTTGATTTAGCGACCACTAGACCAACGAGGCAGTGTACAGTTGTACACGATACAATATGATTATTTTTGCGGTTAAAAATTACCTACAATGGAATGTGAAACAAGTTTATAAACTTTTGCAATTCAATGGAAGACATTGTTTTTGTCTTAGATAAAGAGGAAATGGTAGTGCAAGTCGAATTCCGGGAACAAACAGATTTTGCTGTGAAACCTCAAGGAAATGTAAAGATGTATCGTAGTTTTTAGTACTGATCCTATCGGATTTAGGAAGGTTTATATGTTTTATAAAGCTCATTATTTCACGAACAGGCTGAAGATCTAGGGTCAACGATCCTAGTACCCTTTTTTTCTAGAGGCAAGGGCACTATCGTTATCTAAGGCTCGCAAATGTGGGAATATAGCGTTTTAAAATCTAAGGGAGACAAAATTAGAAATGCCCTACCATTTGACGGCCCGATTGGTGCAATGGCTAAGCGGTTGGACTTTTGCGCTAAGGGTTGCGGAATCGATTCGCGCACGGGACAAAAATACCCACGATATAGAAGAAAATCCTAGCGTCATTTTTTTAATAAAAAGAATAAAAATTGAGTATAAAATACGTTGTAAGCTATGATCCTGACGTAGAAGAACACATAATATCTTCCCCTGAGAACTGCAGTCAAGATCAAAGCGTTACTTGAAAACATAAAAGTAGGACGACATATCTCGTGCTACAAAGAAAGTTTGACGGTATAGACAACGAAGTCCATAGACACTTCTTTTATGTTTACCTTCATATATATTACTTAAATTGCTATGTAAAATTCAACATGTGGAAAGCTTGTAAACATGAAATCATCGCCTCGCCGGGGGGCGAAAAATGTAGTTTGAAGCAAGGTACTATACTAAGCGGAGGCGATATAGGAACAGGTAAATTAAAATACATATGTTTTTCTAGAGTAAACAATTTAAAATGGCCTTATTCTGTCCAAGATTCTGCCTATCTTGGTCTAATTGTCTATTTTGTTTAAACTTTGCCTCACACTAGGAATTTCTCGTGTATCGTGGGTGCGTTTTACAAACATGAAATATCACTACGAACACCCAGACTCGGGACAAATATCTGCGGATCGCACAAATTTTTGTCCCGTGCAGGAATCGTACCCGGTGAGCCAATATAATATACAACACGAAAGCTACTTGGCTTTCTTGTTGTATATCTGCGGATCAAGCATTATGTACCATGCAGTAAAAGAGTTTGTATTCTTTTACAGAGACATATACGCAATTTCAACACTCAGACACTGCGATGATAGGACCGTCACTACGAAACATTGAATAACCAGACATGCTCAGTGGCTTATGTCTAATTTTGGAAGTTATAAGAGGCTGGCGTGTGGTATCCGGCCTAGAATTGACCACCCCCTTTCCTCCCGTGGGTGTCGTAAGAGGCGACTAAAGGAAATCCAGAAGATGGGCAGCAGCGTCTTCTGTAACTTGACCACCAACACCAACACTGCGATCCCCAAGCCGCTTGCCCAGCATGGGGATTACGGCAAACCACCCCTTCTCAAAGGGGGAGGTCTTTGTTCAACAGTGGATGTCTTTCAGCTGATGATGATGTTGATGAAGAGGCTAGGGTGCTTTGACAGAAAAGAAAAAGAAAGGCGAAATAAAATAGTTCCTGTACCAAACTGTAGAGCCAGTTATAAATTAGTTCAAGGTTTTATATTAAGCAACTAAGCGACTGCTGCAAGGTTCTGATGAATCATATTTGACGCTCGGATTGATTGCTGTCGGGCTAATTTGCAAACGTATTACGATATCCGTTATTAATGCAATCACGCGGATTTCCGTTCAGAAACTGGCTTTTTATAAAATATGATTGTAGATAGTATTCTTAGATGGAACATGTTTGGGCCTATTCTCGTAATTAAAAAAATGTTTGGTGTCCTCAAATAGTTTTGGTGCAGTGGCAGAGAATTTGAAATTATTTTACACATGTAAATTGGAAAGGAAATTTGAAAAATGATGGATACAATCGGGACTTAAACCCGCGACCTTCGCCGTACCGTGGCGCAGCACTAACCAACTAAACTATCGTGTCGCTGCTTGCACCCATCGAATTTCAAGATCCCTTTTAGTATTTACAGCTTAAGGGTAACTTCATGTCCTTTGTCAATTTAGATTCAAGCTTAGCATAGGCAACATGCTAAAATGGCACCAAAAGTCAAATTTTATACATGCTTTTACTAAAAGGGAAGTCCTTGTATTATAAGCTTATCAATCATGTCAGGCACAACAAGACTAACGACTGACTGACAGACAACTAACTGTTCTAGGAGTGTTGACCGGTATATCAAAACAAGAAAGCGAGGAAGAAAAGGGTGAGTGCCTAATCAACCAATAGCAGGGATGAATGGAAGAAATGTCCACATATATTGCAGTAGATGTAAAATTCGGGTGAACCCCGCTGGTAGTGGGACCGCATCTTAACTAACCAATCATTATAAAACCAATAGACGTCGACACGGCGGCTTCCAATCACGCAATACCGTTGTGTTTATCTGTACCGTCGCCGGCGCCGGAATCCAAACTATTTTATTTTATTAACCGCTGTTTATTGCTATTGTCATCTTGCATATGAGTCGGTTTGTATTGTTAATTATTTTTGTATAAATATTGTTGTCAAGTAAAATTATTTTTGGGGTAAAGACTATTGTGACATTTTGTCAGTTTGGTCATATATTGAAGCTTTGACAACTGAAGATCTGAACTTTTTCTTCCTAAATAATAATTATTGAGGAGTCTTGACGAGAATCGCGCAACTAGATTTGACGTTTAGTAAGTTCTTTTTTGTCGCCTATAGTAAATAAAAACAATTTGACTCTGAGTAATCCAAAAGAGCTTCCTAGCTCTCACATGACAATGTTTAAATCGTCTGTAATAGACGCAAAGGCTAAAGATGATGAATCCTGAAAATGAAAAGATTTAATAACCAATAAACATGTCTACTCACATTGATAAAGAAATGCAGAAAAAGCTTTCGAAGTTTCAAAAGTATAATTTGCTGCTATCATCACAATCCGAAGTGTGCCCACCTTACACCTTCTTGAACTAGGTTAGAGCCAGTTTTTAGGCTATAGGACGATGCATTAGATAACAGTACGTCCTAAAAGCACTGCTATGTGACCCGTGTTACCTTCACCGATAACCTTACCGAACGGCCAAGTGCAAGCAACTCCTAATGGAACTCTATACGATATAGTGTAGATATACTGGGAAACAAGGGCTCTGGCGTGTGTAGTAGTAGCGGGGAAGATATTCATAAAAATACTTGGAATATTTGGCGCAGTGGCTAATTAGACTGCTCTGTTTTGGGTTGAAGGTTCACTTCCCGTTTCGGATGAAGAACTTTAGTGAGTTCCGCTAATTTCTAAGAAACTGGTAACATTCCTACTCCAAAGTCCAATTCCGGAATCAAGCTTGATGTCTGAGAATCGCACCCAATACAATAGATAAAGTAAACTTTTGTCAAAAAAATATTAAACAGTTTATAACACATCTTTCTATCAGTATTAGGGGGAAAATATAAATAAATAAAATAAATTAGCAGTATGTGTAAGACTCTGTGATGCTGCTATTAGTTTTCCTCGAAAGACTAGGCAGTAGTGTCCACATTTTCCAGGAATTTTACGCACACTTTTAGCAGAATTCAATACGGTTTTGTGAAAATTGAACCCATAGCCCAAACCACAGTTCTACCCTACGTATTATTAAGGTTGTGTACCAACAATGCTACATTGCTTTTCCAAATACCATAAAAGTTAACAGGTCTTCTGTGAAAGGAGACAATACGTCGTTTATAAAACAACTTCATGCTAGAAAGTAAGTGCTTAATCCAACTAAACTATTTTAAAGATTGGTTGGTTGTTATATGGGCTTAGGGTTTGTTTAATAATTTTGTGAAAGCTAACATATAATATAAGGGTTTTTACTCTTTATAGCTTTGAAAATTTGATCTGGAACTTTTCTAGAATTTTTCTGTGTAAGAATGCGTACATATATAAAATAGGTAGGTAGAGTAAACAGGCATAAAAGCTCAGTTACATAAATATCGTTATTTTTAACGTAAGCATCTATTATTTTTTAATATTGCTGATACCTATTCTGCACTTTGGGTTTCTTGAGATTCTAGGGTTCCAGAATTACTAGAAATCCTTAATTTGCAAATTAGGTTACCAAATAATTTAATTATATTTTTACAATTAAAAATATTGTGTATTAAAACCCTACCTACGCTAGATATTTGCAGGACGCTCAACGCCATCTATTGCTAGAATACGAAACTTGCGGCTTAGTCACTTGAACAAGTTGAAGTGAAAGTTAAGTTGAGGCCTTGATCAACTTTGTTATGAGTTCAGTCTGTGACCACGAGATGGCGCTTAGGTGCCTTGAAAATACATGCATGTTACACGTGCAGAGAGAACATGAAAAATTATAATAATATGAACTTTTATAATGATAATAATTATGTTTCTAAGTTCCTATATTATAGGAATGCCTTGACTCGCCTTCAAAATGGAATTGAATTTCGACATCCTGATTAAACTTGAAATTGTCACACTGGTATAATCATAGAGAAAAATAGTATAATTTTTTTAACTAATACTTATTCAAAAATGTAATGTTTCCTTTAGTAAACGATAAAACGCTATATACTAAACACGCCTAAAATAATGATGTCTTATTTGAAATAGATTTTGTCCATCTCCGAAAGATTCCTTCTCTTCTAAAGACAAGTCATCAAAGCGAAGAAATCACTGAGATACCTACATATCTACATAAAAACATACATGATAAAGAATCGCCACATTGTTTCGAGTTGGTTAAAAAGAAAATAGATTTTAATTGACGAATGAGAGAAGCTTCTCCGTAGACGTACGCTTACCCTAAGAATCTCTTTGAAACGTTTCTCAAAGATTAGCACACATTTTTACTTTGAACATCTAAGATAATAATTATTTACCTTTACAATATTACCTGTTTACTTTGTCTGAGAATGTCTGACAAATGTTATTAATCTTTGAATATTCTTGTTTGCCTTTTTAACTTTCTTTATCTTGAGTTTTTTGTATCGTTTGTACTGTATGTATATCGGGTTTGGGCCGTATAGATATCATGACGATGAGCTTCAAAATTGACGCAGTGCTTGCGACGGTTGTCCCTTTTGCATGCATTCTGACCAAACTCACATATCGAAGTTCCCTTAACCGAATCCTGGACACGGCGGCTATTTTTAACTGAAACTAGCTGTTACGCAGGAGTCATAAGTGTGCACAAGGGCGTGGGTAAACCGGCATGATCGGAAGATGACTCAATGAGGAATCAACGATTTCTTTGTGACGAATATGCTTTCTGAAGCTTAAAGAGTGCGAAACGGTTACATATTCAAGTAATAGGTGTCACAAGCGCTGATTAACCTCACATTATTAATCGACTGATATAATTATATAAATCATACTACTGCTACAGCTACTGGCTCTTTATCGGAAATAATATGAGTCTGATAAAATTAAAAAGTGGTAACTTTAGGCATGAAACAAGATCACAAAATTACGTCAAATAATCTTCTAGCTTACTGCCCCTAAAAATAAAACCAATGAAGCCGCCAGCAGACTAGTGTGTGCAGATAACCGGCATTTTAGCCCAGCCCGCTGCGAGCGGAGGAATTTAATTGTTATGTGTTGCGATTGTGGACGGGGTGTGGTCGCAGTTACCGAGGATCATCCATTTACAGAACATCACGAGAAAACTTTGTACTTCTGTTTGAGTTTTGTACCCTTGTAGGGATGGGAGAAAAAGTGCAGGATGCTAAAATAAAAAGGTTAATATAGGTTTGGAGTAGGCTTAGTGGGATTGAGGAGCGGAATTCATATTATACACCTATGTTAGGAAATTCTCTATTCAAATTTTCTTTTAGAAAAAATTGTATTAATAACCAGGGATTGAATTTTGCTGGTTTCATGAATTGTAGACTATCCTTATACCTTCAGTATCACATTTTGTGGTGAGAACAAAGTAGTATAACTCTAGCTCTTCCTATTACAAGTTAACAAGCCTTAATTTAGTACCGAAACATGGCGGCGAAAGTTCAAATCTTTTACCCTGAAAAAATCTACCAACTATGATTAAAAGTATAATATATTTTCTTCTAAACCTTTTCTTAAATCTACCCATAAATAATAAATACATTACATCCTATAAATTTTGCTGAAATGGCCTGACTGTACCACACCCCAAAACTTTAGCCGGTAAGGAGAAAATAAAAGAGTTTTTGTTTTACTAGCGTTCATTACGTAACACTATAGATACTGGTGCTTCAGCTAGGTTTTTAAGAAATAGAAGCTAAGAGATTTAGAATGTATTGCATTTCATACTAAATCTACTGTGATTCTTTTGTTTTTAATATCATTCGCGTAGTTTTTCATCTTCGTAAATTGTTTTTTTTTTTTTGTATAATAAGGTGATAATGTTTTTAAGTTTAACGATATGACTAGGTAGATACTTATTTTCCACCTCATAGTAACGACCTTATTACTAAATGCCGGCTTCTTATTTATTTCCTCACAGGCCTTTCTGATGCCAGCATGCAGCTTTAGCGGTAGTGTGGAGGTTGTCTTACCTGAAACCAAAAATACACATAAATATAAGTATTAAAGATAGTATTTATGTCGAAAATTTCTATCTCATTTGGGAATTCACCAATTTTTCTTCCAGTTTTTTCATAGGTCCCAATCTATAGGGCGTGAGTCTATTGCCATTAACTGGGCACAGATCCTTCACTAGACAGTAAACAACAACGCGGTGCATTTTTAAATATTTGATAGTGCAGAGACATAACAATTTAAGGTAGATGTAGAATAAAAATGAGTAGATGCACAAACAGTACTGTGAGAAGAATCAGTGTAATTAATAGTTTTATATACATGTAGGTTCGAGTTTCGTGAGCAGGATCAGGGTCGGTAAAACACAAGCTCTAAATAGGTATTTAAATGTATCTTCGACCTACCTGACACAGTCATGGGCGCACTCCCTGAGCCGGCAGTAGCTGCAGCTGCACGAGGAGTAACAGGATCCAAGGTCAGAGTCCGCAACGCTGACGGAGTCGAATCTTGGAGCCAGCCCGTCCCCCGAGCTGGGCACCGTGTGGGAGCCGCGCCATCTGGAATGGTTTAGGAATAACAGTCAGTAAGAATATTGTGTAAAGGCTACTTATCTCTTCTTTAAAAATTTATTACTACAAAACCTCTTGCAGCTTCAGTAAGTAAGCCTAGAAATTGTTAAATAATCAAATCAAAGTTTTTCTTCAATCAAAAATGCTCAAAGACAATGAGCACCATGAGTGTCCTTATTTAAACTGTCTGGTGTAATATCTGCGTGTGTTGCTTCTACCTAACTTTTTGGGGTATACACTCGAGTGTATAGAATATACTTATGCTACGCTTAGCTTTCTGTGTAAGAGTGACCAAAGGTAATATAATTATTATATAAGCAATGTGCGTTTCCATGACTAATTGTAATTGCCAATTTTATTAAGATCTTGCATCTAATCAATATATAGCGGATTACGAGCAGGATAGTAATTCAAAAAGTTGGTGTATAAAAGTACCTTGCACTCTTCGTATCCACATGTTCTACGACCACGTTCCAGGTCCTGTGTATCAAATACAGGAGGAACAGGACCCTCGAGGACTCGGCATGACGAGGGGCTTCTTGTTTGCGACCCGCCCACTTGCGACTGGCGGCGCTACTGAGCCCGCTACCCATTTTGAATTTAGAATCACTTCATTATTTGATTATCTTTCGTCGACCGTGGATGTGTTCTGGAAATAAAAAATTGTATTTATTATTTAAAATTTATCTTTTATCTATCTGTGATTGTATTTTGTTTCTCCGCTTATGGGAAAAAGGAATCTTTCAGTAGAACACTTCAGGGCTGGTTATTTTCTACTCGGTCTTTTTTTATTAAACCATGAATGGGTAAATTAATATGATTTGATCATAATATTTTGTACATGAGTCAGGTTAGTTAATTCTGAAACTAAGTTATTTAATCACTCTATCTATAGGGTCTCTATTGGACCTTACAAATATACCATGATTTCCAATTACTAAAAATACCAGAGGATCGTTACCGATTCAAATACCTCATTATAATCATCAAGCTCCAACACCAAACGTTAACGTATCAATAATTGCTTCTTCGAAGAATAGACTCGCACATAAAATTTCACAGAGCGAGAATAATATAAGAAAGGCCTATGTCCAGCAGTGGACTGAGATAGGCTGATGATGATGATGACACAATATTACAACATTATTTTTATAATAACTAGTCAAAAGAAAACTATTTCGACCGATCCAACCTTTCCGACAAGTAAAAGTTACTCGCGCGTGAGAGTTTCCGTCATCAATCATATTCTTTTTTTGTTCGAAATCTTACAGTATCTTATAATATCGATAAACGATTGAGATATGCTAACGACTTTGCAAAAGAAATGGTTTTTTTAGTTAGCTTAGTTATTGTTGTCAAGACCAACGTGATCATATTTTGATCATAACGTTTGGTGAACCTCTGATTTCTCTTTCAGGGAATACAGGTATAACATAACGCCTGAATTCTCTGAAGGGGTAGGCACCAACCGGGCACAAATCCAGACACCGCGCTGCTGCTGAGAATTACCTAATAGAAAACTCCAATAATACTTGGCTCAACCCGGGACTCTAACCCTGGACCTCGTGCTCAGCTGTCATACTTAGCGACCACTAGACCAACGAGGCAGTCAGTATAGCTGTAACCATCGTTCAGAGACAATTAGTAGATAATACATCAAAGGAATAGGCGGTTTTACGAACAAAGGAGAGACATAATGATACTATTATTTCTGCTCTGTATATCAGCTAGATATTATTATATTTAAATGTAACATGATTATTGCTTGGATGTCAAAGGATCAAAAGCATATTCCATATACACGGATAAGTGTGTTCAACTGTTCATTAGTAAGCACTGATAGCCGAGTGTTGTGACCGTTGCACTGCCAAGTCAAAGGTCGCAAATTCAAACACCGGCACGCAACAATGTATTTTTAAATTCATGTGCGTATTATAAATTAGTTATCAATTGTTAAAACGGTGATGGAAAACATCGTGAGGAAACTGGCACACCTGAGAGATTATTCAACGGTGTGTAAAGCCATGTCAGAGGCCTACAGGCGGTTTAAACTCTGACACTAGGTTGTTCATCAACCATACGATAAGACGAAGATTGCTTTAATGCCAAAGGATCAAAAGCCTGTTCCATATACACGGATAAGTGTGTTCTATGACAGTGTCTGCAGGTAATATTTTCACATAAGATGTCATATACTTCAGTGCTGGTATTTGGATTCTTGTCTTGTCTCTTGTTATTACATATTTAGCCTCGACACTGTAGAATTTCAAGGCACAACGTTTGCCTTCAAAAATATCTTTTAATCTCTCCCTAGACACGGTATACTTCTAAACAAAAAAGAAACAAAGTCTGATAAAATCATAAACTTCTCAGAACCCACGTAAAACACAAAACTTCCAAACGTTACTTTAAAGGAACTAGTTCGTCTACTTTCATCAGCTTAACTCAACAATTTGTTCAAGGAATTTCATTTCAACCTAGATAAGACTATCTGTACGCTTCTCCTTTATGAAAAATGTTTATAACTAGAAAACTCACTTATTTATACGGGGATTGTAATAAACTGGAATTTATCTGTGCCGGGTTGTATAATCTGGATTTTTATTACTCTGTGCCCTAGTGGAAATTTTCCAGTGGCTCAATCTCGTTTCACAAAGTTTAGATAGACTTATTGCTTTTGAAAACCTTTTAGTATGATTGTGACTTGTTTTTTTTTGTCCTGCGGGGTTACCATGAATTTGCATTGCAGGACCTGTTCCGTTGTAGGAGCGAGAGGCCGCTACGTGCAGTGTACTGTGGCGTCTCGCTTCCACAACGGAATATGACCTACATCGTACGGCACCAGCCCCCTTACCATGAACTCTTAAAGCAGGACAGTTTAAGATGTGGAAGCGAGACAATCCTACGTGCAGTGTAATGCGGCGTCTCGCTTCCACAACGTAAACAGTCCTGTTTTAAGAGTTCATGGTAAGGGGGCTGTTCACTACAACAGGGGCAAGTTGAAACAAAATTTTCCTTCTCTGGATATTTTTGTTTTTATTCTCAATTGATTTTGTCGCAAGTTCCAAGGCAGTTAAGACGCAACCTGACTCATGTTGTATATGTACACGTTAAAAAATTGCAATTAATTAAATTAGTTCCTTGGCCACCCTTAGCTCCTTATTGGTTCATAAATAATTCTTCACGATAAGTTAAAGGTAGGTGTTAAAGCGGACTTTATATTGTCATCTTAGACTACTGCTTACCCGCTACTGTGTCCACATGTCGTGCGCGGCAACCACATTAATTATGACCCACAGTAAAATAATGGACAGAAGTTTTTGTTAACGCAACTTCACAAGTGCAGTTTTCATATTAAATCGCACTCATTCGGTGCGTTCCGTTTTTCATTAAAATATCAATTGAAATTCATTTTTGGTGGAACGATATCGTTTTTCATGGAAGTATTTGTTGGATGTGGTTTTTATTGATAAATTGAACCATTTTGGAAGAATCGATAAAGCATTTTGGTTTTTTTTAACTTGCTCTGATTGGTTTTCGGATTCACAGCAACTAATAAATAAGATTGGTTGAAACGGTGGTCTGCTATTATACTGATGGGGGTTGAAGCCTTACCTGGCAAGCTATTCTAAAGACTCGATCTGTCTGTCCTTCTAACTAGAAACTTAAAACATTCTCATGGCCAAACCAATAGAGAAATGGATACTTATGGTCCATACCCTTTCATATCCCGAATTATGATATTTATTCTAGAGTCTAGACAAGTAGTAAGGACTCGGGAGGAATGGAGGAAGGAATAGAAAGACTTTGCTCTACAGTAGGATGCTGGAATAAATAAATAAAATAACCGGTAGTTAAACTTTTTACACGTGCAAAGCCAGGTAAAAACCACTAGCTAATGTGATCGTAATTTATAATACATTCGACCTATCGATTGAAGCCGTGTCAATTTGTGACCGTTATCGAGTCATCGCCGTAAGACCAGTGATATGGTCATGTACCATACGTAGCTAATGTTATAAGGCTGCTTCGGTTTCTAAGAACGCTGGCGACCCCGTTGGGCCCCAGCCAATTGGGGCAAGTTGTTTTACAAGGAACTTGTCATAAGTTCCCACGTACGTGTGAAATATGTGTCAGACTTGTAATTAAATATTGTAGTTTAGGTCTTCATAAATATGCTCAATACACGACAATAGACTTTCTTTTAAAACGGCCTTATTAACATCTCCAGTTATTTTAAAAAACAACGTATAAAACCCTATAAAATTCTCCCTTCTTGTGGGTACGCTCTACAATTCTACATACATACATGAAATATTACACACACCAACAACCGGATTCGGGCAAACATCTGCAAAGCCTATAAGCGAGAATCGAACGAAGTTCTGATGTTTCCCCGAGGGGGCCGTCAGGGAAGACACGAGACCGAAATGGAACTCGCAACCCTTAGGGCCGCAGTCCAATCGCTTAAACACTGCGCCAATTTGCCAAAAACTTTGGAAATACATGCGCAAAGATGTATACCTATCTACAGATGTTAGTTTGCGGAGGATTTAAGGTAATTAGATTATTGAAATAATCCCCATAAGTCTAATAATAATTAATGATGTTTTATATACTAAAAGATTTTTTTTAAACGTCTTTCACACTAGCAATTTCTCCTGTATCGTGGGTGCGTTTCACAAACATGTAATATCTCATACACAAACACCCAGACTCGGGACAAATATCTGCGGATTGCACAAATTTTTGTCCTGTGCGAGAATAGAACCCACAACCCTTAGCGAAGCAGTCCAATCGCCAATTGGGTCGTAGTGTGTATTTTGTAGCTGGCTTCAGTAGCTGTAAATAGATTGCTTAGACAACTTATAAATTATATACCTACTTAAATCTTTAATGACTACATACGTACCTGCTTTGTAGGCATATTAACTTTATAAACATGTGCGTAAAAAGCTAATATGATGCAGATTAAATACGTCATAAAAACAAAATGATATTATCAGTGTCCCAGATTCTGCGTTAATCTAAGACACCGCTGAGTAACAGTGAAAGGTAACTTTGTAATGAAACCTAAACTTAATTGACTTGACTGGCTGGACTTGGCGACCTGATTGGCGCAGTGATTAAGCGATTGGACTATCGCGCTAAGGAAAGCGGATTCGATTCCCGCACGGGACAGAAATTTTATGATCCGAAAATGTTTGTCCCGAGTCTGGGTATTTGTGAATGAGGTTTTTCAAAATACGTCTGCATTTTCTCATACAAATAAGGATCCGTTAGTGAAACTTACAAAGAACTACATTTTGATCCGATTGGTGTTTACAAACATCAATACAAAGCGGTTAAAATGTAGGTTTTTTTAAACGTCACCCCTCACTAGAAATTTCTTCCGTATCGTGGGTGCGTTTGCCAAATATGAAATTTCAATGACAAACATAGGCACAATTTTTTTTGTTCCGTGCGGGAATCGAATCCGCAACCCTTAGCACGGTAGTCCAATCGCTTATCCACTGCACCAATCAGGTCAGGAAACCCAAAAAGATTTTTCCTAACCCGTTAATCAAGCGCAAGGTCTCATGCTTAGCAATCACGCTGACCTCCACTGGACACACAAGGCAGTCAGCCAAGTAAAAGGGTAGGCAGAGGCGTACCTATAGTACACCCACATTTCTTCGTTAAAGGTCCCAATGTAATAGGGGTGAGCCTATTGCCATCACACATACATACATAAAGTCAAGCCTAATTCCCAGAGGGGTAGGCAGAAACACAGATTTCCATTTTGCCATCAGTCGGGCACAAATCCAGATTCCGTGCTGCTACTAAGAATTATCTAATAGAAGAACCCAGTTACACTAACCGACCCGGGGTTCGAAGCCAGGACCTCATGCTCAGCATTCTTGCGTGCCTCCACTACCTACACGAAGTGGGCAGTAAGTTTAGTTCGTACCTACTAACAATCAGTACACATGCCAGTTAATTCATCTAGTACAGCACTTACTAGATCGCAAGGCCGGGGAAAGTGCAGTAGACAGGTACTGGTCAGGTATTAACCCGTTAGAAAGTACAAATACCTCGTATGGAGCCTTATTAAGCTGTAATGAGGTGAGCAGTACTGCAGGTATTCATATTATTATTATTTTATAAAAACGTCGCCCAACACTAGGAATTTCTCTTGTATTGTGGGGGGTTTCACAAACATGAAATGTTACTTACACCAATTCCCAGAGTCGGCCAACATCTGCGGATCGCACAAATTTTTGTTCTGAGCGGTAATCGAAACTGCAACCCTTAGCGCAGCAGCCCAATCGCTTTGCCACTGCGCCAATCGGGTCGTCAAATTTTGCTTGACAACATATTTATTTAATAGGCTAAATTTAGACTATCGAATGACTTATGATTTTTTATGAATATTTATGATCGACCCTAAGGAAGAAAGATTATATGCCATCATCAAAGACCGAGTTCTAAAATGATGAAAAACGACCTGATTGGCGCAGTGGCTAAGCGATTGGACTGCTGCGCTAGTAGTTGCGGGTTGGATTTCCGCACGGGACGAAAATTTGTGCGATCCGCAGATGTTTTCCCCGACTATGGGTGTTTGTGTATGTGATACTTCATGTTTTTGAAACGCACCCACGATATAAGAGAAAATCCTAGAAAAAAAAAGAAGTAGATGTTTTTTACAGACCAGCCCCCTTGGCATAAACTTTCGGATATTATCTTTTGACTGGATATTTTCTGTGATGGAAGCGAGACGCCCTCCGCTACGTATAGTGTAATGCCGTGTCTCGTTTCCTCAATGGAAAATATCATGCTTTAAGATTTCTCAGTAAGAAGCAGTACTGTAGCAGTCAATCTTGTCACTTACATATATTTTTAAGCCTTCTTTATTTAAATTTTTTTGTTATTTTATGCGGACTGACAACTGCATTGTCTATTTATTATTTAGAGTATACATGCGTATTACAAATAATAAAACAAAATCAATGTATGATCACCTGCTCTTACAATTGAAGTAGTGCGGTAAACGCCTACTTAGCGCATACCGCCAACTAGGTCGTCACACAAGACTGGCCAACATTTGGACAAAAAGCCAACAATTGGAGCAAAACAATTAAAATCACGAACAGTCACCCCATTTGTCGCATTCTGCAGATATATGTCATTTCCGCGCGAACTCCGCCAAATAACAGTACAGTACAATTTAAGCTGTATATTCTTTGGGGTCTATTTATGACCACGTCGAGTATGTACTCCATGGGGTCATTAAATTCTCACGTGAATAATGATGTTAACTTTTAAAACAAGTGTAGGCCTGATAAATGGAATACACGTATAAAAAGAAACCCCATGGAAATACAGCCTGATGAAAAAAAAAAAAAAAACATTTCAATACAATATGAATTGAATATTAAAAACCTTAGCCGGACGGAAAGAATTAAAATCTATAACAATATTCAATTTATCACTAAAGATCTTATCTCCAAAATATCATCATTTAAAATTATACTTAGTCAAGCAGTTATTAAGGTTGTATTTCAGTTGTATTGTCGTGTATAGTTAATATATTACCGCAAAACATTTAGAACAATGCGGGGTGTAAATCTTGGAGTACAATGACCAATAAATTTTGAATTGAATGTCATTAGCATGTCGGTACGGAAATTAGCGGGGGCCAAACAGGACAATAATATATGGGTCGTGGAACAAGCTCATAACATACCAGGCTTTAGGGAATACTCCTCATCTTACTATTATAAGTTTGTTGTAGGACTCATAAGTTTATTTGGATATATCCCACTTTTAGACTTAATTCATGAGCTGAACCAATAGTCGCAAATTCACGAATTTCTATTGACAAAAGACTTGTATTAACTTCGTTATCATGTACTTAGTTCTCACTATTTGAGGTCCCCTTGCAGTCAATAGGACGCATTTTTAACCGACTAAGACGGAGACTATGTATTTGGAGCGTATTTTATCTACCTTCAATATCAAAAACCCAGTTTTAGAATCAAAAGACTTTTAAAACTGTAACATAAAGGAAGCTTTTCAGAAAAGCCTTAAACGAAACATAAATACAGTTTCAAGTATTCAACTAGATAATGTACTCTTTTCATTCCTTCCAACGAACCAACTTAATAAAAATCTCGTATTTCACCTGCAACGTAATTTTGACTGCAGTGCTACCAATCTGAGTAATGACGGAGGTATGCCTTGGCAACGATCCCAAATGTGGATCAGTTCGTGTTACATCAAGATTGGTAGTGCAATGTCTGTTGGACTTGGATGAGGATTAGTTGGATAGAAATTAAGCAGTGTAAAGATAATATGTTTAGAAGTCTTTTTTGGCGTGAAGAGATTTGCTCGCTGAAAAGCGTTTGGATAAGCAAACATCCTTAGTAAATTTTGGCACTAGATTTGACATCTAATACTTAGTACTATTACCGAAACTAGAATCGAATGTATAGACTCTGGTAAGGAGATCTCCTATAATATTTTCGAGAATTAGAGGCATCGTTTGTGTAAAGTATCTACCTAGTACCCTACATTATTGGCGCAGGAATTTTTGAGATTGGTTCAGGTAGATCTCTTCACACCAGAAATATCTTTTGTATCAGGATGCATTTTAGGATACCTCTGCCTCCAAATTCGAATCCATGCGTCCTGATAAATGCATACGTAAATATACATATCTTTAACAGTCTTGTTCATCATTGCAGAATTTAGAGTGGGCTGATTAGTAAAATCTGCCAGATATAACAGAAATACAAAGGTGAGATAACTCACTTGTGACTTGCCTATGATATCGATACAGGCAATTACCATTCGATTAAAGATCCAAAGCTGAATAAAACTCTTGTTAAAATAACGTAACGCCACAACTACACTTACCGCAGTTAATTGAGTTAACTGCAGTTATTTATCGGTTCATCAATTAACTACGTGTATAACCCGTTATCGCACTTCATACATTCCAATGACATATCATCGTATTGTTGCGTAGAAATAATTAAATCCGCTTTTAATAAATTCGTATCATCGACATATTTCTATAATGACAAGGATTTAAAAAATGTACAAGACGGATTTGAGTGGACTACCCAGAAGAAGATGAGATAATTTGGACGCCTTCGAAAACTGGTTAAAAATCGAATCCGAGATATTCGTAAACTCTAGGGAGTTTCCAGTAGCCAGCAGTAGAATATCCAAATAGCCTAAAACAAAAATTGGTATCCCTATAAATAGCAATACGCTTCCTCGATCTAAAAACAGATCGCTACAAACGTTGTGTTACTTACGAAGCCTATTTCAGCCTATCATAATCATATCGTGATAATACTAAAACTATTAAACAATGATAAATGTATGTATGTCTTGCAGTTCGTGCATGTTACACGCACCAACATACATTATTAGTATACAGATCTTAATTGGATTTTGACCTTACCTTACCCCTTTTAATTAAATTACCTTTATTATATCTTAAGATAAACACGGTCCTGCATAAATAACGTCCTACTTTATACCGGTTTGATAATTCCAGTCGTTAAAGGAATTTTAGAGAAACAATCTTTTGTTGAGAACCATTTGCTTGGAAGCAAGACAAATATTGCGCCGTGCCATGTGGTATCCGGCCTAGAATTGACCACCCGCTTTCCTCACGTGGGTGTCGTAAGAGGTGACTACGGAAAAATCCAGAAGATGGGCAGCAGCGTCTGCTGTTACTTGACCACCAACACTGCGATCCCTAAGCCGCTTGCTAAGCGTGGGGATTATGGCAACCCCGCTCCTTCTAAAAGGGGGAGAATACTGTTCAATAGTGGACATCTATCGGCTGATGATGAAGACAAATACCTATTTGTGTGACCTGGATCTGTAATTATATTTTGATGCTAATTGGTTCAATTTAAGAGTTATGAATTGTGGGTGAATAGCTGTCTGACAAAGCTCGACATTACACAATATCGGGTTTTGTTGCGGAAAATCTGAGGGAGCATGTTTTTTTCGTGATCGTGAGTGACTATTATATTTTCAAAGCCAACTTATGGGACCTGTGTAATTTTGAATTCCATAGGAGCCTTATCGATGGTCGTCCAAGTTTACTACGATGAATAAATACGGGACATGAAAATGGCACTTAAAGCCAGTCTATCTACCTACGAGCTACCAAGACATGTTATTTTTAAATTCAAATTCGTAACCTCATTCCGCCAAAATACCGACGTATTAATATCCTTTTCAAAGAACATCAATCAAAATAGCGGAATCAATTCTAGAAATAACTTAAATCTTTATATTCTGATATTTAAATGTTCATTTTATGGTAATTTAGTTTTAAGTTCATGGCTATCGATACTAAACAGTTATTCGAACTTTGGAATATTGTTTATAAATATAGAATTGATACCAGGTCATAATTTTTATCAAGAATACGCTATATATGTACATAATATATGTTGTAGATAGCTAGATAAGATAGATCTTCCTATGTTGGCGGTGTGATCCCGCCTCCCCGCCATTATAGGCGCGAGCAGGCATGTGTGGTTTTTAGTGGGTATACCCTCGTGGATCGGCCTTTTCGGTTCACGGGGGGAAGTCCCACATAACCCCGTCGTTTCCTAACGATGGGTATACAAAATGCATTTTCTGCACGTAAAAAAAATACAGATCTTCCTATATGTAGCCTTGTCAACAATTGACATTCCTGACGGAAGCGAGAGCCAGCACGACATGTAAAAGTAAATTGTCCGCTGTATTACAGAATCTCTGGGCCTACTCAGTAACGTAACGTAACTAACGTGTTTGGCGAGACTCTAAAATGGAAGGAAATATGAAAGGGTCTCGCCGGCTAGGTTGGTTTTGTGTGGTGATGCTAGATTATCCGGTGGTACAGATAGACTAGAGCCTAGCTTGCTTTTTAAAGGAAAGAAATAAATACTGTCGACAACCTAAAGGTTGATACGGACGTTCCTAGGGCAAGGAAAGGGTTATAGACCATCGACACTATTCGAGAATTCAGGTGAAGTGTCAAATTACATTTCAAGAAAGTGAATGAAGGAAAACAGTATTATGATGGATTCTGCCTGGATTGCTGAAGTGAGTCGTATAGATTATGACGAATTGCTTTCTAGCTTATAATTCTGCCACCACATTTCGGTCATTCAATTTCATTATAAATAATAATAAATAAATCAAAATGTTTTATTCATCTCCACAAATTACACATTATGTACGAGGACAATCTTAAAGTTAAATATACAAGTTGTCGGTTATGTAAATGTAATCTGTGGGAGATCTGGAGTCTAAGCTAAGCCTAGGCCTGTACTATAGAACTCCAAGCCCCCCATCACATGATACTTTATGCTAATTATAAGTCAGCGGGTAGGTACATGTTAAATGGGTTTGTATGTGGTGTGTGTGTGTGTGTGTGTGTGTACGTGTGTGTGTGTGAGGGTGTGTGTGTGGATGTGTGGGTGTGTGTGTGTGTAAATATATATACATATATATATATTTTACTTACATAAACATACTTATCAATATACAAACATAAAACTACCTTATTTTTATATTTTTCCAAGATACTCTATTTCTGCTCCGTTCCTCTCGATTCTCTGAGTGGTGTGGATCTATGATTATTATGTAAATCTGAAGCTACTGACAATCGTGCAAGATCCACTTAAGACAATAATGGAGTGTCGAAAAGTTTTGTTTAACCCACAAAGCTCTGAAGGTCTGATAATAAAGCGAACAATAATAAAGAAAGCAATTGTTGAGTGAGAAAAACGTGATCATTTAGAAAACAATGCTAATTATAAAGTAAAAACGTTCTAGCGTGGGATGGTCATCTATGACCGGAAAGACATCTCGATATAGCAGCGCCGTCTGTAGGCCAAATCTTCTAAATTTACAATAAGATAGTTGGGAGAAAGAACACGCCGTGTGGTATCCGGCCTAGAATTGACCACCCCCTTTCCTCCCGTGGGTGTCGTAAGAGGCGACTAAGGGAAAATCCAGAAGATGGGCAGCAGCGTTTTCTGTAACTTGACCACCAACACTGCGATCCCCAAGCCGCTTGCCAAGCGTGGGGATTATGGCAACCCCCCTCTAAAAGAGGGAGGCCTTTGTTCAACAGTGGACATCTATCGGCTGTTGATGATGATGATGAGAAAGAACACTAACTAACAATAAATTATTTAATCAAAATTAAACTTATTACAGAAGTAATTATTTCCCACAAAATTGTCCATAGATTTTTTTCGCTACTCTGTATTGTAATCATTGACAGTATGACTGAAGAGTTGTGAGAAGAATAGCTAATGTAAATGTTTGTGGTATATTGTGCTTATAATATTATTGCTTTGTCTTTTAATTAAGTAATAATAATAATTAAATTAAATAAATAAATAAAAAAATGTGTTGACAAAATTTGAATTTAAGAACGAATTGGTAGACTAGATTTATTAGTAATTAAGTTTGAAATGTTTAATTACGTATTTTTTTAAGGAATAGTTTGTTACCTTTCATCCAATATAACATTGAAAAGTGACGAACCGTTTGTACCACTGTTATAGAGAATGAAAGTGACAATGTCCGTGAGAAAAAACCAACATATTAAAAAGTAAGTAAACAGATAAAATAATTGTGTGGTTAATATAATTGTTTTTATTGTGTGAGACACTCTATTATAAAGCTATTTGATGGTTTAAGAAAGTTTTTTATCACGACAGACGTGAAGATTCGTCATCAGGTACTGACAGCCTAATTAACGCAGTGTTTCACGAGTTAATTATAAATATATAAAGCATCTGAGACTGAAAAAATGATGCTTCAATAAAGTCGTTTTTAAGATCCTCTGATCTTTAGATATTTTCTTAGAACAGAACAATCTAATACTCTACTTATACTACTTTCATTAAATTTAATAATATATGTTTAATTACAATAACCTATACACCAATAGGTATGCCATAAAGAAATTAAAAAAAAAAAATATGCATCGAAGAATTCCTCTTCATCGCTGTTGACTGGATGCATGATGCAGCAGACCGGGCCCTGTAGCGTACATTGGGAGAGGCCTATGTCCAGCAGTGGACTGCAAAGAGCTGATGGTAATGGTGTTGACTGGTAGGGTGCCCAAAAGGCTGGTGGTATTGCCACGTTGAATGACAATGCTTATGCTTTAGTCGAAAAATAAGCGAACCCTTTGGAGAGATGGCCTTAACAAGACATATGTCATATGCATCTGGGATATTAATTAGATTGTTCTACTTCCATTACAGTGTACCTAAATTTTGCTTGATAGAAATATTGTTCAGATTATTTTATGTCAAGGTGTTTCCAATTAGCATTTGCTGATGTTTTACGTAGAACATATATCGTTTTTTTTTTATTATGTAACATCTTTTGTACCATATTCTTGTCGAATAAATGATAATATATTATTATTATAACATACGAAGGAGTACCACGGTAATACTACTAAAGGTGATATCCGAGGCCCGGATGACGAATCAAAGGCAAAAAAACGTCAAAATACAAAGAGCATCATCTAATTTTCTTTTTCTTTTTCATTCAGATAGCTGGAGGCTTACCTCCTCAGCTCAGCTCAGCTCATGTCATTTTTGACATTTTAATTAGTGGCAACAATTATCCTAACCCACCCAACCTAAACGAGAAGGTCCCATTAAATTCAGTCCCCGAAAATTAGACACCACGAGACTTCATTATGAATCATAGAAGTAGTAATTCGTACTCACATGTTAATTTTATGCTAATACTAAATACACCTTTAGCTGCAAAGCCAACGTGTTCGTTCAAAGAAACCAGGCAATTATCGCTGATCTATTATGTACGGAACATTAGCACACCGCTCTCACATAAATACAAACATGCAAATTATCCTACATGACCACTGTACCTTGGTAGTGAACTAATAACTAGTGCTGTAGCTGTACCAGCTAAAAGATGAAAGCTGAAGACGAAACTGATGAAGAAGATATTAGAATACCGAATTTGAAAACTACGCATTTCTCAGGTACGTATCTGCGATATTTGCGATACCAATTATTTCAGGCAGAGGTTTATGGTACATCCACATTTTGCCAGTTATGTAATAGGTCCCAATGTAATGGGGGCGAGCCTATTGCAATTGACTGGAAACGAATCCAGGCTTTGTGCTGCCAAAGAGAATTACACTTTGCCTAATCGAACCCAGCAGTGTCGCTTATAATTTGTAGTTAAACTTTTCGGCTTAAGGCTTCGGTCAATTTTCCGACTGACGAATAAATTGATAGGCGTGTAAGATAAGATAAGATAAGATATTTTATTTGTTGAGAACATGAGTGTACATACAATTTATACAAGTGCATCGTGTATCGGGCCAAAAGCCGAAACGGATCCTTGAGTCAACACTACTAATAACATGCTTAATAATTATTTGTTTTTATATCAAATCAAACAAGATAATATGTAACATCTTCTGGAAATCGGCGTTTAATTGTATTTCTAGAAAACGAAAGGAAAGTTTTGTACTGCGTTAAAAAATAATTATTGTGTGAAATATGTAATTTCAACGTGTCTATTTAATCATATAGTACGGATTTCTGATTTTCTTTTGTTTTAGTGTGTAGTTTGGTGTTTAATGAACTTATTTCACTAGGAGGGCCCCTCGGTTTTACCCGTGTTTAATTTGCACTTCGAAAGACCCGTACCGCCATTTAGCGGCCAAAAACATTGTGTCCGTCACGTGATATTATCATCGTTCTTTCTCTCGGGAATCGTACTTTTTTTCTGGATGTATTGTACTCTATGTTCGTCTGTGTAATCCTGATAACTCCTGTACAGATTTCATGATAATCGGTTCAGCAGTTTAAGCGGAAAAAGGTAACAAACAAACAAACTTACTTTTGGATTTATTATATTAGTAAGGATTACTGGTAGACAGAGTACCAGTATACTTAGCATTATGGAAGAGCACAAGTTCGATTTCCGCACGGAAAAAAACTATTTAAGACGTTAAACTATTAGACTTTCTCAGCTTATGTCACATGCTACATTACATATGTACATACTTTGATGTATGTAGGCAAAATATATTCCACAGTATAGCCTCATGAGATACACGGAAGAGCAAGCATTGACCACGCATGCGTAGTGCACAGTGTGTAGATAATTCGCCGCCATTAGTTCCAGGTTTCACGATGTTTTACTTAGCCATTCTCGGAAGTAAATATTGTATTGGATTACCTTAGAAAGTACATATGACATGGATAAGGCATATAATACACGTTAGGTATGCTGTTGGCCGAGAAAACAGGCAAAATTTGCAGTTTATCATCTGATATTAACATGGATTTTTAGCATGGGTACTGCCTCGTTGGTCTAGTCTTCGCTCAGCGCGACTGCCGAGTATGAGGTCCTGGGATCGATTTTTCCTTAAGGTAATACAGTAGCAGCACGGAGTCTGGGTTTTGTGCCCAGTTAATGGAAATAGGCTCGCCCCCTATTATATTGGGACCTTTAACACCTGATTGGCGCAGTAGCTAAGCGATTGGACTGCTGCGCTAGGGGTTGTGGGTTCGATTCCCGCACGGGACAAAAATTTGTGTGATCCACAGATGTTTGTCCCGAGTCTGGGTGTTTTTGTATGTGATACTTCTTGTTTGTGAAACGCACCCACGATACAGGAGAAATTCCTAGCGTGGGGCGACGTTTTAAAAAAAAAAAAAGGAAAAAAAAAAAACTAACGAAATGTGGGTGTACAGGCCAGATGTTATGTTACTTACTATCCCTACTATAAAAATAAACAGATACAGAATACTCGCTCCTCTTAACACTTCGGTATCGTGCATTTCACAGATACATGCTTCAGAGTTGAGACATAAGACTGCGGATCGTACAGATATTTTTCCGGCGCCTGGATTTGAATCCACAACATTTAGCGCTGCAGTCAAATCTCTATGCCACTGCACCAATCAAGTCTGAATAATCAAAAGCAGTGATAGCCAAATGGTATGACAGTTGGCCTGCCTAGTCAAAGGTGCAAGTTCAAACCTGGCACGCACCAATGTCTTTTCGAATTCTTGTGCGTACAATATAAAAATAGTTATCAGTTGCTAAAAACGGTGAAAGAAAACATCGTAAGGAAACCAGCACACTTGAGAGATTTTTCAACGCTTTGTAAAGCCATGTCAGAGGCCTACAGGCGGTTAAAACTCTGACACCAGGTTGTTCATCAACCATACGATAAGACGAATCAATATACATACATATGCACAATTGCACATTATATATTGATGCTTCGATATCGAAATTAGAAAACACTCATTTAGCTATTGCTAGAGAGGTATTCATTCATTCATTAGACCTAATGATGACAAGAACGGGTCATTAGTTTGCGACTGTCATGAACAAGAAATGGCAATCACATGGCAACGATAGCAAGTGTTGCTATGTAAGATCTAATCGTTGGTATAGGGTGTATACTGTGTATTTAATAGCGTGTGCACAATACTACGTACGAAATAAAATAAGGTAAGTCTGCCGAAGAAAAAAATAAAATAATCCACTAGGGTTTCTTTGCGTCGTAGGTTTTTATAAAATATTATTATTTTGTTAATATCACAAGCGTAATGGCATATTCCAGCGTATCTTAGCCTTGCAACAAATTTTGGATAACACTACTGTGTTTATTATATAAATTATTCCAACAAACGTGAACCTATCCAACAGCATTATCATCTATTTGACGACCTGATTGGCGCAGTGGCTAAGCGATTAGACTGCTGCGCTAAGGGTTGCGGGTTCGATTCCCGCACGGGGCAATAATTTGTGCGATCCACATTTGATTATCCCGAGTCTGGGTGTTTGTGTATGTGATATTTCATGTTTGTGAAACGCACCTACGATACAGGAGAAATTCCTAGTGTGGGGCGACGGTTTTTCAAAAAAAAAAAAAAATTAATATGAAAAATATTTTCATTCATAATAATTTGCCTTTATCCTTTACTTAAAACTAAGCACCAATGATATTGCCGTGTGTTATCCGGCCTAGAATTGACCACCCCCTTACCTCCCGTGGGTGTCGTAAGAGGCGACTAAGGGAGAATCCAGAAGATGGGGAGCAGCGTCTTCTGTAGCTTGACCACCAACACTGCGATTACCAAGCCGCTTGCCAAGCGTGGAGATTATGGCAGCCCCCCCCCCCCTCTAAAAGGGGGAGACCTTTGTTCAACATTGGACGTCTATCGGCTGATGTAGATGAAGCACCAATGATATGACCCAAGACTTTAATTATCCCTTTTTCGATTTCAAAATGAGCGCGCTAGTAACATATGAGTATTCTTTTAAATATTATTGCTAAGCACTATAAATGTACTCTAGTATGGACCGAGCCAACATTTCAATCATAATTTAAAACGTCTACGACTTTGCTTACACCTCATCAAACTTACAACCATCGAAGCGGTCCACAACCATAATACTTATATTATACTTTTATTAAAAACAACTACATCGCTAGTACTTAACCAACAGAACTCCCCAAAAATTCTCATAAAACCAATCAACTGAATCCAATAAAAAGCAATACAGCAAACAATGCTAATACCGTACGAGCAACTCACACTTGACCGGATTATATTGAGCGTATTGTTTCCTTCCGTATGTTATAACTTGTGACAGTTTTATGTGTGCACGCTTCATAAGTTGTTGAGGGTTAAGGGATGAGCGGGAGCGGGTTAAAATAAAAATATGTTAACCTGTAACCATCTCTGACCAGCTTTGAGATGTTCTAGAGAAAGGTTAGCTTAGGACCCTAAATCGATTAACGTAAATGAAATATGTGATCTTCTTCTTCTTATAGTATGGTTGATGAACAACCTGCCTCCTTGCCATGAACTTTGAAGGCAGGACAGTTTACGATGAGGAAGCGAGACGCCGCTACGCGCAGTGTAATGTGGCGTCTCGCTTCCTCATCGTAAACTGTCCTGTTTTAATAGTTAATGGTAAGGGGCTTCTTCTTTCTTTAAACCGGCCTGTAGGCCTCTGACATGGCTTTGCACACTGTTGAAAAATCTCTCAGGTGTGCCGGTTTCCTCACAGTGTTTTCCTTTATCGTATCTGATAACTAATTTATAGTAAGCATATGAATTCGAAAAGACTATAATATGTGATGAGTGTGAATGAGCGAACGGCGAGATGGTAACTAGTCTTATCCATCTGATCATCTATAGAAGAAGGTGCGATATTTTTTGCAGACGTAAGCAGAGAAGTGACTAGAAGAAAAAGAGATGTTACATGTATTAATTTTAGTACGCAGCATAAAATCGTTTTTTTTATACCATATTTATTTTCATTTTGGAAACTAAGAGGCTAAAACCCCAAATCAAAACCGTAATAAATAGTCATTTTTTACGAGGCCTTTGGCTATCACTGTGACATCTATAGACTCACTCAACTAGATAATTATTATTAAAAATTAATTCTAAAAATATGCCGCTTCAGCTCATAACTCAAGCGCTTGAAAGTCGATGAATACGCGGGATTGCCTTGCGCGAACGCATCCGCGTGCGATTGCTAACGGGCTGCACAGCGCATGCGCCAGCCGATATCTTTGCTAGCCTCATTGATTGATCACACATATAACAAACTAGTAGGTGTATACTGTTAAAAAAAATTGGTTTTTTGAGAATTTATGGTTTTTGAATATGTAGTGGTTAACATACCGGATTTGTATGCACAAGGTTGCAAGTTCAAACCCAGGCAAGTAGGTATAAATGAGACTTTTTCAATGTCATAAATACTTTTTCAGTAGTTTTTCACTAACTAAAGGTATAAATGCAGGCCTAGCTCTTCAAACAGGGAAAAGTATGTTGCAATCCGTAATCACTCTAACAAAGTGTGTAGGGATGCTCAACGCCGCCACATTCATAATTCCGTTGAAAACGGTGACCCAGCCAAAGTCTGGAAGTTTCTAAAATCGATGGGAGTAGGAAAACCTCGTCAAGACTCAATTCCTAAAGATTTAAACATTGAACTTCTCAATCAACATTTCTCCAATTCGCCTAGTTTCAACCGGTCTATTAAAGCCAATACACTAAATTATCTTTCTTCTCTTCCAACTCCTGATTTTCCACCATTTGTCGTTAATCAATTCTCCGTATGTGATGTTAAGAAGAGTATACTATCCATCACGTTCAACGCAGTTGGTAGTGACTGTGTCAGCCGTAAGATGATACTCCCTGTTCTGGATGAAATTCTTCCTGTAATTTGCCATATCCTCAATCACTCCGTATCTTGTAGCGCCTTTCCATCTTTATGGAGAGAAGCTCAAGTCACCCCGCTTCCGAAAAAGAGTAATCCTGCTTCCTTCGCGGAGTTCCGCCCAATATCCGTAATACCATTTCTTTCCAAAGTCCTAGAACGTCTTATCCATAACCAGCTCAGTGCTTTCCTTTGTAAAAACTCTCTCCTCAATCCTTTCCAATCCGGGTTTCGTCCAGGGCACAGCACTGCTTCAGCCCTAGTTAACATTACGGATGACATACGACTGGGTATGGAGAATGGAAATCTGACGGTTCTGTCCTTATTAGACTTTAGTAATGCGTTTAGCACCGTCGATTTCGATGTTCTACTCGGCATTCTCGGCTCTCTTAACATATCTCCATCGGTGATTGATTGGTTTCGTAGTTACCTGTATGGCCGCCGGCAACGGATTTGCATCGAAGGTTCTTTCTCTTCATGGTGTGATATCAGTGCCGGCGTACCGCAGGGGGGCGTTCTCTCACCTCTTCTGTTTGCAATATTTATAAACTCCATCTCCAATGAACTTCTCTCATCCTACCACCTTTATGCTGATGATCTGCAAATATATTCCCAAGCACCTCTAGGAGAGTTTTCTGAGGCTGTCAAAATAATTAATAAAGATTTGGCTCAGATTTCCGATTGGAGCAAAGCATTTGGGTTAACTGTTAACCCGACTAAGACCCAGGTCATCGTTGTCGGTTGCTCTAAGTTGCGCTCAAGAATAGACTGGTTGCAGATCCCCAAGATTATCTTTGATGGCATTACAATTCCTTACAGCAATACCGTAAAAAACTTAGGCATTTTAATTGATGGAGACCTTTCTTGGGGTCCGCAAGTGTAAGAAGTAAGCCGCAAACTATTTGCGTCTGTGGGGTCTTTAAGAAGATTGCGCAATTTCTTGCCTACTGCCACCAAAACTGCGCTCGCCCAGTCCCTTCTCCTTCCAATCCTTGATTATGCCGATGTCAGTTACCCTGACCTTACTGAAGAGCAGCTAGATAAGCTTGAGCGACTCCAAAACTTTTGCATCCGTTTCATATATGGTTTACGCAAGTATGATCATGATTCAGATTTTCGAAATAAGCTCAGGTGGCTGCCAATTCGCCTTCGCCGGGATACTCATATATTATCATTTCTTTATAATATCTTGTTCAATCCTGCTGCCCCCTCTTATCTCAAAGAACGTTTTAAGTTCCTTCATGACACACATACTAGACAATTGCGATCATCGGAGAATTTGAGGCTGGAGATGCCTTCGCACTCCACAAAGTTTCTGGATAAATCCTTCGTAGTACTGGCCGTACGTTTGTGGAATGCGTTGCCTTTAGCTATAAGACAAGCACAAACGATAGCTTCTTTTAGGACATTAGTTAAGAATCATTTCTTATCTATTAAACTAATTTCTTAATGGTTACTGTATTTTTATGTAGTTCTATCAACAGCGTATTTATTGATATTTATTATATATGTATAAATATATATACATTATTATATGTATGTTTTATATACATGTATCTTGTTTAGACTCTCATCTTTAAATTATTTCGTATCTGTTTTATTGTAATCTACGTACTGCTGTACACCACTGACTATCCATACTTTTTCTAACATTCTGTCCTTCCAAAGGTTGCCTGGTAGATATCGCTTTAAGCGATAAGGCCGCCATTGTACCCACTGCATTAACGATAATGTAATAAATTAAGTATAAGACATGTATTTTATGGTGTACAATAAAGCATATTCTATCTATCTATCTATCTATCTAATGGTGACGGAAAACATGCCGAGGAAACCTGGATTTATTTTTCCGTGAAGTAGTAAGCCAGCGTGGTGATCAAAGCACAATCCTTCTCTACACGAGAAGAAACCTTTCTAGTGGAATAGTTATACGCTGTTATTAATTTATTATAATACACTTGTGGAGTGCAAGAAGAGTCGCGGGCAAGAGAGCGTAATTGTACATCTGGCTCACCGTAGGTAGTCGCCCCGCTACGATACTGTTCACATACTTATTTATACAGCAAGACTTGAGCTATTTAAACGTAATAAATAAGGTACGCCTCACTCAAAGAAGAATAGTAATTGTCTATTTTGTCAAGTTTTCACTTGCTAACCTAAATGATTTAACCAGAATTCCACTTTGGCAAAACACCAGTGCAACATCCAACAGATTCCGGTGTTGCTTCGTTGACTTTCATTAACTTCAATCTGATTCAAATCAAACTATCTCATTGTAATCGTCGTCGATGTCATAAAATAACTATAAAATAAGTCTCATCTTGTAAAATAAGTCGATATCAGACAGGTGCCTACAATCTTATTCATACTTAGAATAGTTTTAACTAAAAGCATGGAGTTGCTTGGAAAGTTGATAGATTGACAGCTGCTCGTACGCATCCGCGATCGGTAATGAGTGGCATCGCGCATGCTCCAACTGATGTTTGATAACCTCAATGTTGATGGGCGCAATTAGCTTCATTTAGTTTTTGTTCTCTTTATTACGAAGAATGAGAAGAAGGAACCGTTTCAATAAACAAGAAATCAAAAGAATACGTTTGATAAATTGATCAATTCAACGCCAATTTGCAAAACAGTACACTTTGTTATGACTAACCAAAATCGAACCCTATTTAAGGTATGATTCCGATTCCAGCAGCACGCATCAGTGCTGCCGCCGCACTACTGGTTCCCATACGTTCTCTAAGGGCTTATATGAGGTTACATTCCGAGTTCTACAGCTATGCCGCGACAGCATTGCAGTGGCAGCACTGGTGCCGCGACAGATCAGTAGTGACCACCTTGTTCGAGATTAGCGCGGCAGGCATCTGCTGAGCTGCACTGCAGTGGCAGCACTACTGCGTGCTGCGGAGTTCGAAATCATAACTTTATGTACCAAATGAGTGATTATTATTTATACCTCAATATCCAATTTAAAGAGGTTAAGTTTATAATGTAATGGTAAGTCGTCAAAACGATCCATGCGATTTCAAAAATTCTGCACAATATTTAAAATGGAGCCTATGCTTCATAGGCTTCTTTAATCCTAAAAAACGCGACACAATTTTTCACGCAGAACAAAATCGCAGGCTGAATCCAATGAACAAAAAAATAACGAAATACTTAATTATTATTCTTACCGTTCCCCTTTAAATCTATCCTTAACGCGATGAGATATTTTTATCAGCCAACTATTTTTTTCATGTTTGTGCCAAATTAAGCAGATCTAAACTAAACAATTTTTTAACAAAACAGCCTGCTTTTTCTTTTTATTCCAGCCTTGATTATCGATGCGTTCAATGAATGAAGGTTACGTTGGTACAGGCAGAGGCACGTAAGGTTACCTGTGATACTTTTTGCGGACAACATTGCACGATGATACTCTACTAAGTTTAATTGGATCTTGGGAAAATTAACCTGATGAAAATAGTTCTCATTGAAAATTTCATGGATAGAGGTAGGTTTTTGTTAGTTTTATTAATAGTTATGGGATGTTAAAATTCTGCTTTGATTTAGAAAACATGAGTTGCTCATGCCAAAGAAATATGATTAGTTAGACAAGTCAATAGCAAGATAGGATGTCCATTGTGTGCCGTGCGTTCTTCGTATTTATTCTTTGGTATTTTGTTCTGGGATAAAAAACATAATTTTGGCGACAACTCAATAACTAATATTTCTTGTGAAGTGTTTAAGAAATTCTCTCTTACTTCTCAGAAAAAGTCCGGGCAAAGCGTTACTTGGTTATTCTATTAGGTAATTCTCAGTGGCATTTGTGTCCAGTTGATGGCAATAGGCTCGCCCCCTATTACAAATTTCGCAAGTTATGTATAGGTCCAAAACCTATACATAACTTGCGAAATTTGGATGTACTATATGTGCACCTCTGCTTACCCTTTCGGGGAAAACAGGCGTGATGTTATATTATCAGTAAAATGACTTGCATCAGACATACCCCGTAAAAGTATAACTTTGATCCTTTCTTCCTTCAAGTTTAACGGTTTTCCGAACATGACCATTCCAAATTTGAATTTCAAATCGCGTTCGCCCAACGGTTGTTGACATTTGACAGCCGACCCGGGCGGTTGCTGTCTCGCTGTCTGGTCACGACTGCGATTGCAACTGCGATTCTGAAGGACCAGTAGACATTATTGACAGGTTTGTTATTAATTAGGAATGACGATCGCTTAATGTTGATGACTATGGACAAAGCCTCGAGAGTCTAGAGTACCTGTGTTGATGGTTAACTTAACTACGGCGTTCGCGTTATTTTTTGTTGATCTATCCTTTAACTAAAGCTATTCTTGTGATTTGTTTACTTTGTATGCGACTGTACGTAGTGTACGTGTCTAACTTAACAAATACCCGTATCATAAATTAACCATCGGCATATAGTTTTTGGACCTTTAAAAACTTTTATTTTTAAACTTTGCCCCACTCTGGGAATTTCTCTATATCGTGGGTTTATTTCACGAACTTAAAATATCGCGGATCACGAAAATTTTTGAACCGTGCGGGTATTGGACCCGCAATCCTTAGCGCCGCAGTCCAATCGCTTAGCCACTGCGCCAATCAGGTAATTAAACAACTTACGTAGAAAGCATGGATTTAACGATGAACTCGCTGCCTACAAGACCCTTACAGACGGAAGGCACGTTAAGCCGTTGGTCCTGCGCCTGATCTCTCTCCGGTCGAGTCGGTCTTCCGTCCCATCGGACTATGAGAGTGGGGGAATAGGAAGTGCACCTATGTTCGCGCGCACACTTATGCACTACCATATTTCCTGCGTAGTCGGCTAGTCTCAGATGAGATAGGCCGTCGTGACCGAATTTCGGTCAGGAGAACATCGTTGTAAATTGTGATAATATTATATGGTTTAATTTTAAACTAGAATAACCGTTTAACCTATAAGTAAAAGTGTTAACGGATTAAAATTCAAGCTTCGGTACGCCCGTTACTGTTAAAAGATTGATCATAAAATTTACGTTAACCGTACGGCACCAAACATTATAATTATAATATATTCAAATTGCATTCTACATTCAAATCACCCAATAATTGAGCGTGATTTATTCATAGATTTATTAAACCAGTATTTTTTGTTTATTTATAAATAAGTATTTGAAATGTAGGTTATAGCTTGGTTTACTTTTTAAATCGAGTAAATCACCTTTTTAGTTAATCACTACTTATAACAGGTGATTTATAACTTAATGTTGTCAACAAATTAAGTGTAGGTATTACTTTCTTTCTCTTTCGCAATAAATTCAATTAAGTTGTACTTGAAGTGATAAGTAAATGACTTCCTGTATTTGATTAACGTACGGGACAGATATGCATGTCTTGAAGATATGATACGTCTGCACGTTTGCATTTAGATTGCTATACAAGATAACTTTTCGATATAGTTACAGATTATATAGACATAGATATAATTTTATCATCACACTATCACCCTAATATTATAAAGGCGAAAGTTTCTGTGTTTGTATGTTTGTTACCTCTTTACGCTTAAACGGCTTGACCAATTTTGATTTAATTTGGTTTTGAGGTAGCTGACATCCTGGATTAACACATAAGCTACTTTTTATCCCGAAAAAATGTAGTGGGTAACACAGTGGGCAGCTAGAGCGTTACGAATGCCTATAGTGGAGCAAAGATTTAAAAACAAAACTGTATCAGACAGTTCTTTAGCTTTACCATCGAAATTTGAATATGCAACGGTCTCGCTCGACCATAGACAAATCAGCCAGTACGTATCTATTAGTTTCGACCTTAAAAATATAAATTGTTATGTTTTTATTTTATTATTATCATTAAATCTCGAACATAGAAAAATCTGCCTGTATTTTATCCATTCGATTAAAAATTAACGTAGCTTACTACCTAATTATCCGGACATTTCACTTAACAAAGTTAGTGACATTTTCCTAGCCTTCCTTAGTGATGTTACGAATTATGACTTATAGTGATGTTACACGACACTAGTGAAGCGAAACGGAACGGTTACGTGTTACTTCCTAGATACATATATGTTACTTTTTGTTACACTCTCGTAAACTTGTGTTTCTATAAAAACTTATCGGTGTTTCGGCTCGGAAGTCTTATTGTTTGTCCGTGGCGTAAGGAAAGTTATCAGAAGTTGCTGGCAATGGTTTGTCTTATTCTGTGGTGTATTTAGTTTAAGATAGAAATAAATAATGGGCAGTATCTCATTTAGTCTTGATTTTTATGCCTGTAAATACTCGTTAAACTTTTGTCCGAATAGCAGCGAATACTATATTAAAGTCCGCAGTATATAGACAATTAATATACCTGTCGTAGCCTTCTGCTAGCCCTCTGCTACGACAATCATAGTAACCTATCTCGTAACCAATGTATGCCTCGTTGGTCTAGTGGTCGCTAAGCGCGGTTGCTGAGCATACGGTCCTGGGTTTGAGTCCCGGGTCGGGGGGTTTTTCTATTAGGCAATTCTCAGTAGCCGCACGGAGTCTAGTTTTTTGTTCGGTTAATGGCAATAGGCTCGCTCCCTATTACGTTATGTTATGTTTTTATTAGCCTGCGACCTGTTTCTTGGTCAATTTTAGTTTATTTATCTTAACCGTTGCTAAGGCAGTTACTGATTTACTATCTAATAATATATAATGTAGTTATGTACGTTAATTCATTAGGTACTATAATATGAATAAATAGGTACTTTAAAAAAAAAAAAACGTGGCCCCACTGTAGTAATTTCTCCTGTATCGTGGGTACGTTTCACAAACATGAAATATCACATACACAAACACCCAGACTCTGAACAAACAAATGTGGATCGCACAAATTTTTGCCCCGAGCGGGAATCGAACCCGCAACCCTTAGCGCAGCAGTCTAATCGCTTAGCCACTGCGATAATCAGGTCGTCAAATGGTATAAAAGTATAAGATGTCGCTATTGCTTTCACCGTTGTAGATGTACATACTCTGTATAGTATAACGACTAGCTTCCGCCCACAACTTCGCCCGCGTGGATCTCGAATAATGGGCTATCTAACACTGAAAGAATTTTTCAAATCGGACCAGTAGTTCCTGAGATTTGCGCATTCAAGCAGACAAACAAACTCTTTGGCTTTTGAATATTAGTATAGATTTGAAGCGTAATAGTGTACAAAAACAAATAAATTTCTTAATAATTCAAATACAATGTAACGCCATTATCCAATTATCAAATTCATGCTAATTAGTTTGCCAAAATTTTCAGTACAATTTCAGTCATAACATTGAAATTAAATTATGCACACAGATCCGTAATAATTAGCCATAATTATTATGACATGCAAACATTTATGTAAAGTGAATTAAATAATTTAATTAAACTGAATTGCAATATCGGGTTATTGAAATACATTATGCAGTTTCTGTCAGCGGGTTTGGATTTAAATATCCATTGTGCGTCGGACTGCCTCGTTGGTCTAGTGGTCGCTAAGCGCGACTGCTGAGCAAGAGGTCCTGGGTTCAAATCCCGGGTCGGGCAAAGTGTTACTGAGTTTTCCATTAGGTAATTCTCAGTAGCAGCACGGAGTCTGGATTTGTGCCCGGTTGATGGCACTAGGCTCGCCCCCTTATTACATTGGGACCTACAACATAACTGGCAAAATGTGGGTGTACTATATGTTCACCTCTGCCTACCCCTTCGGGGAATACAGGCGTGATGTTATGTTATGTTATGTGCGTCGGAGACAGGTAGGGGATTATCAAAACGGTTTTAATTATATTTTTTTTACATACATACATCAAACATGTACTCCCGGGAAAGGCAGAAATGCACATAAATAGTACACCCACATTTCGCCAGTTGTGTTAGGTTCCAGTGTGATAGGGAGCTAGCCTATTGCCATCAACTGGACACGAACAATCCGTGCTGCTACTGAGAATTACCGAATGGAAAAACAGTAACACTTTACCCGGCCCGGGAATTTAACACAGGCCTCATCGCAAAGCGCGTCTGCTGAGCACGCCCGGTAAATGAAAATAGGTTCGACCTATTACACAACTGGCTACCTCTTCAGAAGCGGCTAAGTGCTGATAATGCCCAGCAAAACTAACTAACCTCTTCAGAAATACAGGCGTAATATTGTCATGTTATGTTTTAATAATAATTGGGTTTTTAAGCTGCCAAAAAAGTACTGATTAAATTTAAATTGCTAAAATGGCACCAAAAGTCATATAAATTTGGGTTGGTATTATCGTTTCAGTGATTTATAGCTGTAAAGGTATAACACTGAGTTGGTAATCATAGATTCCAACAGATAATACCTGACGTCACCCTTAAGACGTAAATACTAAAAGGGAACTTGAAATTCGATGGATGCGAGCAGCGACACGGTGGCTCAGTTGGTTAGAGCAGCGCCACGGATCGGCGAAGGTCGCGGGTTCGAATCCCGCTCGTGTCCATCATTTTTCAAATTTCCTTTATCAATTTAGATTCAAGCTTAGCATGGGCAACATGCTAAAATGGCACCAAAAGTCATATAAGTACTGATTAGTTTTTATAATTATTAAGTGGTTGTTCTTATAACTTATTGGTCGTCTAATCCTAATGAATTACATTAATCCCTGCTAATCATGTCTCCAATCTGTGTGTAATTCGTCAAAATTAAAATAAATATTAATACCTACCTACTCTTAGTTAGCGTTTGTTCATGTGGTACGTCCCTAATTTCAATGATCCCCAAATATTTCTAAGGTGTCTGACGTGTTTGCAACGTGCATGTGATTCATTTAATGATTGTCCTATGCACGGAATTTTTACTGTAAAGAAATGTTAAAAAAAAAACATAATTATAATATTTACGCACATGTGTATGCCTACCTTCAATTCAAATTTTGTTTTAATCACTAATTGTCACTTATTTTAATAAATCCTTAAAATATCAATCAATATCACAAAACAAAACAATGACCACTTAAATTCACATTTAGAACTCAAAACAGCACAAAAAGTTCAGTTCGAATTTCAAATCGTTTGTTTTCGTTGTCACAATTCATTCATTGAGTGAAAGACGAGCCACCGCGAGTGACCTAGAGATACTGACACGAACGAGTGGTGCGCGAGCGCAGCGCACAGCATTCGAAAACACGGCTTGTAGGCGGATCAGGAAGCCTTGATCCGTGCCTTGATGGTTGTACAGGCAGATGTTTTCAGTGTGGTGTCAGAGTGTGTAACTTGGTAATATTAACATCGTTGTCGAAAATAACAGATAAGCCCATATTTTATTTTATAAGACATGCGTTGAGAGTTCAGATTTTTCCGCAGTAGTAAGTTAGTACTAATCTTGACAATAAGCCCTCTTACTAATAAACGATGCTAAGAAGTGTTATAAGTTAACCACTTCTTAAATCTATCTAATCTAAACATGTACCTTTAATTTTATCAATTGTTGAACACCGATTTTTTTTATAATTAAGGAGGAATGTACATTATTATATAAGAATTTATGTGTATATAACATTAAAATATTATCTAGAGCAATTCGATAAGACATTTATTTACTTTATTTTGACTTTATTTTCTTCGCCTCATCGTCACGTTAGGAAAACTCTTTCAAGTACCAACATTCTCCAGTCGGCGTACAATTTTCCTCTAACCGCTAAGCCGACTGCGCACGAGTTTCTACCGGCCACGCGCCGATGTAAACAATTAACACATAGTAATTGATTTATTTCATACAACCACCATTTTTTCTCGTAACTGTTGTAGGTATTTGAAATTATAATTTCTTATATCTTTATTACGTGTCAAACATATTCTTGTTATGCTAACTAGAGGGCGATTTATGTACTGGGAACACGAAACATTTTATTTAGTAATAATAAATATGATCCACAGATGTTTATTAGCTTTTATTGTACCTATTATTTTATACGAAAGTAAAAATCGGCGAAAGTATTCAATCGGGTATTTAAATCGGGGATTTTGTATCATATTTACGGTCAAATTTTGACCACAAGGCGACCTGTAATTACTTTAATTGCCTTATTTAAATCTAGTGTTAAATGGTTCATCGATTTGCTTTAGATATGTACGGTATTATTCATCATAACAACTATTGAAGTATCTATGACCTATCATCTATAACCGCCAGTCTCATTTATTGTCATCTTCTTTCAATAATCTTTATATAAAACAGGAATTTTCTTACTGAACAATACAATAGATGTTTGTTCAAGCATCGTGAATAAGATAAAAATAATGTTGCAATAAATCATTAATTTTTACAATCTTGACTCCGTAACTAGGTTTTGTTGAATCTAAGGATTTAAGGAATAGGATAGCACCAATCTATTTAATTTTTTGACCACCTCTACCAAGTATCATATAACTGCCCTAACAAATTGATTCAATTCACTTACAGAAGGTTCGAATATTGATCGGCACAGTAGCTAAATGCGGTAGGTGATCTTAGACACTAAGTGTAGACTCTATCACGATATTTACCATCACAAAAACACATACTGAAAAAAGGTTATATTGACACTTGGTTCAAACACTTGGTGGAAACTGCAACCTCATCCACGAATCTAGCCCAAAAACTACTAGGGCGGGTATTTATGAGGCTCTCACGTAAAGAAGGCCTCACTATTAGCTAACAAAGGGTATTTTTTGTGGAGTAATGCTGTAATTACCTCTGTTGCTGGCCCAGGATAATATTAAGAGTAATGAAGTAATATAGTAGGGTGTTGTCGTGACCTTCCTTAGAAAATAACGTTGTATTTGCTGCTTATTGAGTCGCTTTATCTTCCCAACTCCAGAGAGAAAAATATTGCAAGCTTTTTTTTTTGTTTCGGTTACAATAAAGAACACATACATTTACAACGTGACTTTTTATCTCTGAAGGGGGTTTTGGCAAGTCTATTGCCATTAGCCGGGCCATTATGGATTCGTCACGTCTTACTTTGACTTTCCTACCTTCGGAAGGGAATTTTATTCTTAACCTATCCCATTACGGACACATAAAACAAAACGTAATTCCTGTATTTCCCAAAGGGATGTATCTATAGTGCACAACATTACGCCAGTTATTTTATAGGTCCAAATGGACCTATAAAATTATGGTGGCGCGCCTATTGCCTTTAATAATAACAGCCTATAACTGTCCCACTGCAGGGCAAAGGCCTCTTCTCGTATAGAGAAGGATTGAGCACTGATCACCACGCTAGCTCACTGCGGGTTGGCGATTTCAGATAATTAAATCCAGGTTTCCTTACGATGTTTTCCGTCACCGTCAGTCAGTGGTGTCTTAGAATATCTAAGAAAGTATTTATGACATTGAAAAAGTCACATTGATACTTGCCTGGGTTTGAACCTGCAACCTCGTGCATAGAAATCCGGTATGTCAACCACTAGGCCACCACGACATATATTGCCTTTAACCGGGCACAAAACCAGACTCCGTGCTGCGACTGAGAATTACCTAATACAAAACCCAAAAACACTGCCTGGCACAGGATCGAAGCCAGGGCCTCATGCTCAGCAGCCACGCTTAGCAACTACTTAACCAACGAGGCAGCAATTACGGAACCGTTAATCTTAATATTATTAGAAGCAAAGTGTAGCTGTCAAACAAACATTTCTTGCTTCAATCAACTTATCACACTGATAAGTACTAAGTAGTGAACGATAGAGCCAAACATGATAAATCCAGGGTACTTTAATGGCATTGGTCTAGTGCCCTCAAAGCGAGTGCCAGTCGCCAGCACCCCGGCGTATCCTTGTTAACTAACGGTAATTAGCGTATGTGTGGTCCAAGTGTGAAGATACGAGCGATTCTATTGGTGGTAAGGTTTGTTTTGACGATGACTTGAAGAATACAGTTTGGGCCCTTACTTAATCGTTATAACGTTAAGGGAAGTTTCTGAAGTCTGCCCAACATAATATAAAAAGAAGAAAAAATAAAGATAAAGATTTTAATCGCGCAATTGAAGTGCAATCTGACGCTCACAAAGATCGTTACCTTTTAGGCTTTATTTAATATCTGCAACGCCTTGGTTTGTAAGATAAATAAACATACGAATCCTTAACGCGAGAAAACGTAAACAAATATGCAAGACAAACGAATTTTATATAGATTATATTCAGGTACTTTGGGGAAGTTTTAGGTATATCTGGGACAACTTGTAGTCGCAAAAGAAAATGTTATAAAAAATATTATAAATGCAACTGATAGTGAGCAACGTTGCTTTCTATTACTGAGTTATATTGTAAAAGTAACTTTACATCCTTCTAAAGCTTATAAGTTGCGCCGCAAAATAGCTGGTAGCACCTAATAAGCACAAATTTAAACCTTCACGAGTTGTTTTACTTATTAGCAACTTTGTAAGTGACTAAGTTTGTTCTTAGACATATTATGGTTCTTAGTTCTACTTGGCAAAGCCACTTGATACTAAATTCTATTGTTATGACATTTTAAACTAATGCGTATTTTAAAGGAATTCGCTTAATAATATATGTATATTATTAAGCTAACAAAATGAATAAAAATAGACAAAATGTCCCTATTAGGAAATTTTTGATTCTTCACAATGCGCGCATAAATAACATAAGAAATTTAATATCCGTCACATTTTATTAAGTCACACTTAGACAATATCATCGTACTTTTCTTTTAATTTTTGACAGACGTGGTCGCGTTACACATTCCTGTCGTCTCAAACTCAAAAGATTTAACGGCATTTATCTATGTTTTAATAATCCAGATGCCTGTTGTCCATTTAAAGACATAGATAGACTGGCTATCTCTGTATAAACTTGCTAATCTTTTGATTTTATTTTCAAGTTCCAACAGAGAGTTAATCGGCAACGCCATATTTCCATAAATACATCCGGGATTCGAATATCGCTAGACTAACGAGGCAATAAAAATAAAAAACTTCAGATAAACCTTTTTCGAGACAGCGATGAATACTGGATTTTTCCAGCCAAGTAACAGGCGGCCATTAAAAGAGTGTTTATTTTGATTTCCAAAAAGGATGTTTATCTGTACCAGTTACTGTTAGTAAAGTGAAAGACTGTTTACTAAGCACTGATAGGTTTGGAGCCAGCCTTCATTATTTGCCTTAGTTTATTTGGTACTTATTAGTGTACTCGTGTCCATCATTTTTCAAATATCCTTTATCAATTTAGATTCAAGCTTAGCATGGGCAACATGCTAAAATGGCACCAAAAGTCATACGTATTAGTGTAGTTTTTATCCATTCTGATCTCCTACAGGAAACGGTTTTCTAGAGATTGGAAGGACGTGTTCACGTTATAATAGAAAGATAGATTTCTCTGTATTATACACGAAATACAAGCATAAGTACAGTCTGTGGATAATGTACAATGGGCGGTCTTCTCGCACTGGGCAATCTCTTACAGACAACCTTAGGATGGACAGAGTTGCATGTACATTGTACAAAAAGACTAGGGTAGTGTGCGGTGAAGCGATTGTTAATATACACATAACATAAAACAAAACATAACATCACGCTTGTATTTCCCGAAGGGGTAGGCAGAGGTGCACATATAGTACTCCCACATTTCGCCAGTTATGTTTTTAGTTCCCAATGTAATATGGGGCGAGCGAATTGCTATTAACCGGGCACAAATCTAGACTCCGTGCTGCTACTGAGTATTACATAATGAAAAAACCAAGTAACACTTTTCCCGACTCAGGATTCACCACTGGAACCACAGGACCAACGAGGCAGTCAACAATATAATAACTTAACATAAATAAAATATAATATTCCTTTCTCCAAAAACTTGCTTCTCTGAAACAGATTAAAAGGGTGATGAAATTATGTCTTATGTATTTACAAGAACATCCAACAACATAAGTAATGTTTTTCTTTCTTTTTTTTCAACCTCGCCCTACACTAGGAATTTCTCCTGTATCGTGGGCGCGTTTCACAAACATGAAATATCACATACACAAACACCCAGACTGGGGACAAATATCTGCGGATCACACAATTTTTTGTCCCTTGCGGGAATCGAACCCGCAACCCTTAGCGCAGCAGTCCAATCGCTTAGCCACTGCGCCAATCAGGTCGTCAAATGTGATAATTGGCATTCATTTGGTAACAATAGAAGCCACATTAAAAACTATGCGTATGTACGTTGTATCCAAGAACCTGGCGAATTTTTGGCATTTTGTTCTAACGTTTCCATCGCTATATTATTATTATCTAAGTTTATCGTACATAAGTAAAGAAAAGTTTTTCAGTACTCTGATGGATTCCGAGAAAGCTTATCATTATTTATGTAACTCTTCAGTTTTTCTTTTTGTTGTTTCTCGTCAGCGTTTTCTCGTTCAAACATATTACGGGGGAATGAAAGCTGAGTTATTACAAGTAATAGCTGTAATGGAATCTACGGTATTTAGTTTTTGTTGACATAACTGATGTACTTTCATATTATATGAACGTAATTATGTCTTTATAACTCGTATTTCCTTTTCTGACATATCTGGCGGGTAGCAACGTAGCTGCAAAATTACATCATATTTATTCAGAATCATTATATTTGTCCTATTAAAATGGATGGAATGGATCTCAGATTTGCCATGTTTCTCGATTATACACTCGATTGTCATCGTTAAAAGTTTTTTGAATAATTGTGTGTATTTATAAACCAGGGTTAAAGCTAAAGGTAGATAATTAACCTGATTGGCGCAGTGGCTAAGTGGGTTCGATTCTCGCACGGGACAAAAATTTGTGTGATCCGAAGATGTTTGTCCCGAGTCTGGGTGTTTGTGTATGTGATATTTCATGTTTGTGAAACGCACCCACGATACAGGAGAAAATCATAGAGTGGGGCGACGTTTAAAAAAAATAAATAATGAAATAATTTATTCCCATTAGGCTGACTGAGAACATTAGTAGCACGTAGTCTGGAATTGTACCCAGTTGATGACAATAGGTTCGCCCCCTATTATATTCGGACCTATAACATAACTGGCGAAATGTGGGTGTACTATAGGTAAACCTGTGCCGGTGTGCTTACCCCTTCGGGGAGTACAGCTGGTGTGATGTTATGTCATGTTTATGACGTAATGTATTCTTATGTTATCGGAAACATGTGAAGCCTAGAAATTGTATTACTGAGCCCATTTGTGAAATGTGTAAAATCATTTGCCTGCGGTTTTCTCAGGAAATGTGTGAATTTCCTACCGTGTTGTACGTAATACTTAAATAAGTTTAGAGAATATATAAAATAAATTATTACATAAGCGTGTTTAACGTACGTCAAACATGAAGCATTATGACGTCACCGTTAAGACGTAAACACTAAAAGGGAACTTGAAATTCGATAGGTGCGAGCAGCGACACGATGGTTCAGTTGGTTACAACAGCGTCACGGTACGGCGAAGGTCGCAGATCCAATGTTTCCATGTCGATGTCCTGCTCGTGTCAATCATTTTTCGAATGTCCTTTATCAATTTAGATGAAGCGGCTTGGGGATCGCAGTATTGCTGGGGAAGTAACAGGAGATGCTGCTGCCCATTTCCTGGATTTTCCCTTAGTCGCTTCCAATGGCACCCAACGGGACGAGATGGGAAGGTGGTATTTTGACCCAGACCACGGGTAATGCTTAATAAATACTTTGAACCCTTAACCGACGAGCGTGTATGAGGAATGTGATGCGAGTGAATGAGGCGAAAGAAGTATGTCAGGATCGTAGGACCAATAGAAATGGAATCCGTGGTCTCTGCCTACCCCTCGTGGAAATAGACATGACTTTATTTATGTATGTAATACTTCGAAACCAATATATTCGTTTGTAAGTTTTATTTATTTATTTATATAATCAGCACTTACAACTATTATTACAGGTATTACAACCCAATGCAATAGTGAAGTAGACCCAATAAAAAAAACTTATTTTCTAAAACTTATTACATATAATGTTATCTTTGTGAAGTTAATAATCTAATAAGCTTTTGATGTTGTCCGTACGTTATATTTGAAGCGACTGAATGGTTTTGGAGTAGAATATAAACTCAGATTTCAATGGAAATGAGCTATGGAATGTACTAGCTCTTATGATTTAAAGCCCATTGAGCAAAATAGGATATTATGATACTTTATTGCGTTATTATTCTGGTGGGTAGAAATAATCAATGAATAAATGTATGTATGAATAAATCTGGCTTGATTTATCGTATGTTAGTACGCAAGTAAGAATGTAAGTATTGATTTATTCAAAACTATGTATTGCAAGGATTTCAATTGCCTCATTAATTATATAATAATTCTTTCCCTTAATCCCTGTAAGGTTGTAGCAACAATTATTATAATAAAAAATAAGAAAATATAGTAGGTAGGTATTTAACTTAAGAGCTAAGTTTAATATTAGGTATAATTTTAATGAGAGTTTACCTACATATTAAATGTATAATATGTGATAATTGTACTTCTTTATTGTAGGTACCTTTGGTAAAATAAATAAGTTTTTTTATGTGTAAGACGGCCGTCGAAATCAATTGTTTCATAAGTAGCCAGTATTCCTCTAGCAGAAGATATTGCAAATGCGACGTTAAATCTCTCTGTCTATGTAATGCCTCACGTGTCCAAACTTTTAAACCGTTCGTTATGAAATTTGATATGGAGGTGACTTGAACCTCCTTCTTATTGTTATCGTATGGTTAACAACCTTGTGTTAACGTTTAAACCGCCTGTAGGCCTCTGACATGGCTTTACACACCGTTGAAAATTCTCTCAGGTGTGCCGGTTTCATTACAATGTTTTCCTTCACCGTTTTTAGCAACTGTTAACTAATTTATAGTACGCACATGAATTCGAAAATACTGATGCGTGGGGGGGTTTGAACTTGCGGTCTTTGACTTGGCAGTACAACGGTCATACCACTGCTTTTTGAACCTAATGGCAGGACAATCCTACATAATATTTCCTGGTAAATACGTACCTATTTATCTTGCAGATGTAGTTGAAACCAAGTTCATTTATACAGCATGTTTCCTTTAGTAAGCAGTGACTCTAACCGTCATATCTCATTGAAGGTAACTGTAACTCCAAGTTCTTCCGACATACGGAGGTACAAGGAAATAAAGTATTTATGGCACTCATCAAGCAGTCATTAACCTATGCAGGAAGATTATTCTAGAGTCATTGCCGCTTTCCCCGTAGGAAGTAGTTTTACAAGTATTTAATTAAAATACAGCCTATTAATTTAATTTATTATCTTTATACGTGTGAAGATGCGGATATCAGGTGATAATTAGCTGTGACCTTAGTGCAATCCTCCTTTTATCGTAAGATGTACAATAATCAATATAAATAAATGATGCCATGGGAAAACCGCACCGAATACACCTTTTTTTAAATTAGGTTAAATATGATCAGCCTAGCTAGTCAGTGTAGTATGATCAATTGGGTGTCGTTACTAGGGGAAGCTCTGTTAAAGTAAGTAGGCACCACTTCGGCAATGTAGGGGTGTATTTGCAATGAACTATCCTCTCCCCACCCTAGTGGTAGTACTAACTAGTAACTTAACGATATCAAAGGCCGTACTAAGGTAGCAATAGTACATGGAACAATTTTAATTCAAACGAAAAAGCGACTACCATAATAGGTACATTTACATCGCCTTATGGCAAGTCTTTATAAATTTGTATTTACTTGCGCTTCTCTGGTCAATGCTCGAGAACAAACTTCTTACTATACAAACCTCCTTTGATATAAGCAAATAAAACTTCAACACGTTCACATGAGCTACTAAATCTATTTCAAAACTTTTCTAGGTGTTCGCAGTGCAAAGTTTCCAATAAAAGTTTGACCGCTTTTGATTCGAAGCCAATTTCACGGAACTTGCTTGTTTCAACCACACTCTTTACTTGTATTATGTTTATTATTATGCCTGCTTCTATTTTTCGAAGGCTTGGGTAGAGGTCAGTAATCATAAACCTATTATTTTTTGTCAGTAATGAATTTCTACTACAAATTATTTAAATACCTTCATTTGACTAGACTGGCCGGTTGATCTAGTGGTTAGTGGCCCTGATTGCTAAGCCGGAGGTCGTGGGTTCGATTCCCACCCAGGATAAATCTTTGTGTGATGAGTATAATGATTTGTTCTGTGTCTGGATGTTATTAATCTATATTATGTATGTATTTAGAAATATATATTATGTATGTGTTTATCAGTTGTCTGGTTGCCACAATACAGGCTCTGCCTAGTTTGGGCTCAGATGACCGTGTGTGAGTTATCCCAAGATATTATTATTATTGAATATAGGTGTACCAGTACTTAATAACTACAGTACACAATTTTAATAACACATTAGTATTTGCGTGGATTTGAACCCGCTACTTTACTTAAGAATACGGTCTGATAATCTCAGAACACACAGGTTTTATAACGTAGTAATCAGTGTGTTTATACGGCTTGATAGCGGTAGCTCGTAAATGCTATGAGCTGAGTTTGGAGTTCAGTAATGATCATTATCATCATCATCAATCAAACGTAACTCATTGCTGTATGCAGAATATGTTTAAAGGTTGTTTTTGATGTAGCTATAGATGCTGCTGTAGATATAGCTTTTTTGCAAGAAAAATTGTGTTCTACGTATAAAAAAATCCGACTTACATCCAATATTAAGTCGTTAAACGCCACGTGGGTCAGATTTAACCCGCGGTCAATAAAAAATCGATTAACAAAGTCAAACTGTTAACTACCTAACATAGAGTCACGACATGTCAATTGAACCCTGGTTTGGTTCTACAAAAGACCATACTGAAAACCTCATTGTACTTAATTACAATAATATCTTTTTCTGGACATTAATATAATCTTTGAACCCTTTGTTTGTTTTCGTATTTAGCTACATATCACTTTAAGGAGTATCAATCTCTATTTCTAAGATGTACAAAAATGAAATTATTTTATCCTAGGCAGTAATGTATTGAGCATATTCAACTTCGATTTGTGGCATAGATGTGTGTTATGTTCCATGTAGGTATTTATTTAAATTGCCTACTGACATTACTACAATAATTCTATTATGCTGCTGTTTACATTCTTAAATTTAATTTTATTTATGATATACTTATTTAAAAACCAGACTAGATTTAATATTCAAAGCCTGGTTTATCTGCTTTGACAATAAGAAGCATAAACAGACAAGTCTTGCAATGTACAAGAAACAAAATAATATGAAGTGAAGAGTTACTTAACATTCATGTCGTGTGCCAGCACACTGGTAGCTCTAGGTACCGTATCCGATGCAAATGCAAGATGTAACGAGCATTCTGTAACAGATGCTGCGCTTTGAGTAGGCGAAAAGGATAGAAAATACGGCATGACATTTATACATTTTGGAGCTTTGAAATAGAAAATACTATTTTTTATGTTTATATTTTAATTAGTGTCTCAATTATTGTAATATTGGAAGTTCAAAAATAAAATGTTCTATTTTCATTTATTTGTCGGGCACTAACAGACTGTCTTTGTAGTATTCTTTTTCTTTTCTTTCTTTTTAAAAAAACGTCGCCCCACACTAGGAATTTCTCCTGTATCGTGGGTGCGTTTCACAAACATGAAATATCACATACACAAACACCCAGACTCAGGACAACCAAATGTGGATCGCACAAATTTTTGCCCCGTGCGGGAATCGAACCCGCTACCCTTAGCGCAGTAGTCTAATCGCTTAGCCACTACGCCAATCAGGTCGTCAACGTTACCTCATCATCATCATTTAAACCTGATATCACCTACTGCCGAGCATAAGCCTCCCTTTTTACCTGCCATCCTTCTCTGTTTTCGGCGTGGATTACTTTGCGTACATAAACGTAAAATAATACTAATAAAAAATGGGAACAGACAAAAATTAAAAATTCCGATACTTAATGGGAGTGTATTGTGGTTTTTAACCGACTTCAAAAAAGGAGGAGGTTATCAATTCGACTGTATTTTTTTTTTTTTTATGTTTGTTCCCTCATAACTTGCGACTGGGTGAACCGATTTTCATGATTCTTTTTTTATTTGAAAGCTGGTGCTTCCCGTGTGGTCCCATTGTCACCATTTCAATACCTGATGATGGGATCTTGTAGAAATCGGGGGAACTCTTCAATAAATAACAGCAGATTAACCGCGATTGTTGCTATAGCATCTCTAAGCATTGTTTACGCCATCACACAACATAATATCACGTCTGTACTCACTACAAAGGTTATAAAAACAATTCCGAAAAAAAAAAGTTCAAGTTCACTTACAACGTTTTACAAAAAAAACGCAATACTGAAAAATAATTAGATGTTTGTTCTGATGAGATATTCGGTTATATGAACAAAACTCTTCAAATTTCATGCGTCCTAATTATGTAAGCTGATCCGTGATCGCGGTACTGTCCCTGGGTAACCGTGACCCTGGAACGTAAAGGGCTATTGAAGGAACACTGTGGATGAGTATGACAGTAGTATGACTGTCAGTACAAGACTGACAGTCCCTCCACCCAGGGTGGGAGGACTCATTGGATGATTTTGCCTCGTAAATAAAAGGTGTATTATGACTTACTTATGTACTACTGACTTACTTATCTACCTTCATTATCGGAAGACAGATTTCGTAGTCTTGTCATTTCCTGCAACGATCTATCGTCGTGTGGTTTATTATATTTCACTAAATACCCATTTCACAAAACAAAATTTAAATCGCTAAAATGGTCATACAAATAGCAAAACCACATTAGCAGAAGCTAAAGCTAAAAAATCGTGAAATAAAAAATTTTAAATAAAAAATTATAACCTCCTTCAAAAAACTCAAAAGTGAAAAATAATATTTTATCACTTCACTTTACATAAGCGAAGTGGAAGTCGGCGCCAAATCCCAACATCCATTAAGCGATTCAGAAAAATAGTACTTATGAGAATGCTGCCATACGTGCGTGGTTCATAGTTTAAAAGCTAACACTATAAACTAAGCGAACGCATAGGATTTGGCGCCGACTTCCACTTCGCTTATGTAAAGTGAAGTGATAAAATATTATTTTTCACTTTTGAGTTTTTTGAAGGAGGTTATAATTTTTTATTTAAATTTTTTTTAAGATTACATTTCGGACATTATCTAGAACGAGTAAATAATAAATGATAAATTTTATTTCAGCAAATAGGTTTTAAGAAAACACTTTTACACGTCATTTTTTTATAAACTAGTTAGAATGATGGTGTCGGCATTTCCTAACTGACTACCTCTGAGAAGAAACACCGAATCAAACTCAGGGGTCAAGGTCTCTTGAGTGTGTTACCTGACTCCGAATTTTAGTTAACCCGATATTTTATCCAAAACAAACAATTCTGGGAATAACGATAAGGTTGCTTTAACTTGTGATTGCCACCTCAGCCAGAACTTACCAAGTCTCAGACTAATTGTCAACGGCCCATTTTGCACTAAGATAAAACGTAATAACAAAGGAGCATTGTAACAAAAATAAGTAAACAGATCTTTTAAAAAATGTATAATAATACTCTTACATCTCTTTGTATCTAAATACAATATTTACAAGCTTAATCACATAACTAACTATAATTATAATAAACTCACATACTATCCCAATTTCGTCACTGATCGTCCCCCATCAGTGTGCCATCGGCAATGGGTGGCAGTGGAAGGCAGTGATACAGCTGTTGTTGAGTATTTCGTATTAATATAAGTACAAAAAGCTTCAGTTTGCTACTTAAAATTATTATAATGATGATACAGTCCTAAAGATACATAATTTAAGTCGTTTTCAATATATTTATTAATTAGAAGTCGATCAATTTTGAAATGATGATGACAATCTTTTGGCAGTGCCTCTTAGATCATAAGGTGGGTTCGATTCATTTGAAAAATTTGTTCATTTAAGATTTTTTGAAAATCATTTTCTTTTAGACATTAGAAAAAAACAGCATTGGCTTTAGTTAAATCCAAAGCATAGTGTTTGTCTTCTTGGAAATCATTTTCATTATGTACCTTTGGGAGAGTAAACCACTAATCTAAGAAATATAATTTAACAATAGATACATCTAAGAAGTTTCAATAATAATGTTAAAGAAATTTACATTTGTTTATCACACAGTTCCGTTCATCCACTATCCATGAAGCCAACTAACGCCAATAAATAATGTAATACATAACAATAAAATACATAAGTAAAATTGGTGGTCTTTCATGTTTAAATTGGGTTATATGATCACTTTATTGTTGCGGATTCAATCGTTTAAATACCGATAGAGTTGAATCAAATTTTGCCCTAATAAATCGAAATTCTTTTAAACGCACTACTGTGTTTGGCGATAAAAATCCATACAAATCATAAATAATATTTTCTGGACCACAAAAATTTTTCTTATATACTTTTGTCAGCCGTCAATCACAGTGGCACTATCTAAAATGGCGCGTATTTCTCATAAATAAAATCAAATTTCAGTATAAAAATAAAAAAGTAAACAATCTCACACACCCTTTATAGTTTGCAAAGTTCACAGAAAGTTCTCGAAGAAGTCAATACGTCATCTAGATAAACCTAATTTTGAACACTATGCATTTATAATTATTGCAATTTACATAGCTACAACGGGACTTATAACACCAAATAATATCTAAATACGCCAACGATTGATTTTATAACGTTATTTTTATAAGCAAACTAGAGTTGAATGGTTTACAGTAGTATAATTCTATTTGACGGTAAGCTTATCGTCGAGCGGCGGGTGCTTGCGTGTGATGAGTGCATCCTTCTACATTTTCTGGCCAATCGCATACATTTTCGTTGGGGTTGAAGACGAGGTTTGATGGGCACGGCATGTGATGTTTCCTCTCTCCTTCGCACATGTAGTACATGGTGCAATCAGCTCTGTCTTTGTGGTATGAAATGTGACCGTCTTCTTCTTCGCAAACCACTTCGTTGGCTGAAAATAAATGTTTTTGTTAATTGCTGATAAAACTGCATGCTTTGGTGTAGTATTAAAATTACATAATTGATTAACAAACTAATTAAGTCCTGACATTAATACTGAAAATTATTAATAGCCATTATGAATACTCACGATCTTTAGTAGTGTATTGTCCATTAGCGTTTGATGATTCGTAAGGTCCATCGTATTCCAATCTGACTTTGTAGTCTCCTAGCTCCTGTTTCATGGCGGTGATCAATGGGTACTTTCCAGTGCCACAGGATCCTCTGAAGTCATCCATATCGACAGACCAAACCATAATACCACCAAATCCTTCTTCTTTCAACCAGGCCATCTGAAATTTAAAAAGTTTGATTTTAGTCTTTGTAGGTGTAAATTTAAGTCTTTTATTATAGACAAAAAATATTAAAAGAGTTTGCAACAATATATTTTTTTCAATTTATTTAGTAAAGGTACAAAATTGCCTTATTAAAAATTTTCGTTCTGCGTGTAAATAACCATAAAGTTAATATTCAATCATCACTAGATAAACTAGGTTTACATTGGTTAAGACCAGTTTCCATTAAAATTTAACTGCTCATTAAAAGTTAATAAATCATCATCATCATCAGCCGGAAGACGTCCAACGCTGAACAAAGGCCTAATAAAATATTGATTATCATCATATTATTAAATAATCTCACCTTAGTCTTCAGTGATCTCTCGTCATCGAATCCGACCCACTGGTCATCTCTGTATGCGAAGGGCACCATTTGCTCGTTGTCCCACACCAGGGTCGTGTTGTCTTCACGGAGGAACTCGCAGATTTCGTAGTACGACATGAAACCAGCCTCGTTGGTAAACCGTCCCGCTGCACCTGAGATTGGAACCATAACTCCTTCAAAATATGAATTTAATTTGTATCTTAATAGGTCACTGTAAAAAAATCATTCTTTGCAAAAGCATTATCAACAATGATCTTTAAGCTGTCAAACCGTTAATAATTGCTATATGACAATTTTATCGAACCTGAACTGGCTAAATCGCTTTAAATATAGGGTCTATGTTAGCAACTATTAGAATTATGAGCTTTTCTAGATTTCATAAGCGAATAATGTTATCTTAATACACTTACCACCACCAGACGCTGGTGCTCCGATATCGAACTGCGTGTCATTGATGAGGGTGAATGACCTTCCGTATGTCGGCATACCGATCATGAGCTTCTCTTTAGGAGCACCTTGGCGGACCCATTCGCGGGCAGAGTAATCCTGTTGACAGAAGGGTTTTAAATTAAGTACCAATGACATAGTTTTGAGAAGGCCTATACCTAGCAGATGAGAAGTAGTGATAGCCGACTGCTAAGACCGTTGGACTGCTCAGTCAAAGGTCGCAAGTTCGAATCCCGGCACGCAGCAATGTCTTTTCGAATTCATGTGCGTATTATAAATTAATTATCAGTAGCGAAAAACGGCGAAGGTAAATATCGTGAGGAAACCAGCACATCTGAGAGATTTTGCAACGCTGTGTAAAGCCATTTCAGAAGCTTGCAGGCGGTTTAAAGTCATACACTAGGTTGTTCATCAACCATACGATAAGAAGCAGATGGATATTGAATGATTGAATCAATAGCCCTAGACATTCAAGGCGAGCTTCGTTTGACCCCGAAAATGGACTTTATAAACACATGCGTAAGTGCAATACCTAATACATCATGCTTAATAACTACGAAATCAAAAAAATATTTAATAAGTTTTAATACTTACCACAGTGAGTTTTTTCTGGTAGCTGGTGGCGCTTTCAAGAGGGAAAAGAGGGCTGTTGTGTCCGACCTGGCGCTCCCATTGGCCGTGGAAGTCGTACGTCATCACGTTGATAAAGTCCTGCAAATTACCAGTATATAAGAAAGTGAGATCAATATTCCCTCATTGGTAGAGGGACGAAGTAAGAATGACATTACTTCCGATTTCTGGGAATGATGTTAGTGACGTTGGAGGCGACACACTCAGTATAAAACTAAATACAAACAGGCTAGTTGCTTATTTAAAACATAGAACATCCTTCTTTTTGGAGTCGGTTAAAAAGAACACCCCTTTTCACCCTTTCGGGAATTACGACTACATTGTCACCTTAATCCGTTATGACCCAAAATAAAAGCCAAAATATTTTAAATGGTCACTTGGTTTGCCGTGTAGCAGGTAAATTATCAATTTTAATATGAAAACCGTACTGACTTAATAACACTGTGTTAGAATAGTAATAATATTGTAAAGTTAGTTCTTTTAAAACAGTTCAAGTAAAGCAGCTTAAACGACCCTAACTTAACTTATAGCATAATATAAAGGAAAATTACACTTTGAAACCTTGCTAGCGAAATGGCTTCAGGCGCTTGCTTTAACGATTGCTTTTAAAAAATATAGCGAGAAAGCAACTGTTAATAATGGTACTTTCTAATGTCAACATACTAAAATTATCATCACACGAAAGTATTACGTTCTTATACACTTTACTTTGTACTCCCTATTTTATTATTTTGTTTTACGCAGTTCTAGATACACCGAAATTGGGTTTTTGTCTAAAACTAAATATTAAGAATATGAAAAATGCAGATTGGATGCCGCCAAATATTGAGTTTCTAATAGTAAAGTTAAACTGAAAAAACTAGGGTTATAATATATTATGCAACGATATCATTAGACAGATCTTTCTCTTTTAAAATTTACACCACATTATACAATTTTTGACAGAACTAGAAAAAGGATTGAATGGTTGAAGCAGCTTTATACCTTAAATGCGAGTTATTTAAGGTATAAATATGGGACTTACCAAGTATTTAGAAATCTCAGGCACGTCGTATCCAGCGGCGATGGCTTCGAAGGAGGCGGGCACGGCAGCGGACAGCAAGAGTCTTGGCTGGCCAGATGTCTTGGCTTCACCCTCAAACGCCAAACGCAGCTCCTTCAGCAAGGATACGAAGGCAGCACGGTCGTCAGCTCCTCTGAAAACAAAATAGATTTTGGTTACAGTAATTGGTATATAGCCCATTTATTTGGCCTCCTTATCATTACTGTAGCTCTGGTACTATAAGTTTACAGCGTAGACCGATAAGTATACATTTTTCCGACCAGAACAATAAAACTAAATTATTTAAGGTAGCATGTTTCAATAATAGTATGATTTGTAATTAATAAAATATTCCATTTCATTTTTGAGCGTTTATTTATCACCACCGAGAGTCATCAGACTAGAGGTCATGTCTAAAAAATGAAAAGAAACTTGTTTATTTAAACCGATATTATCAATTGTATAAATTAATACAAAAGAAAATTGATTTTTGTTTGCAATTTAATTTTAATAAAAGAAACAAAAAAAAGTTTTATGAAGGTATTAACGAAATATCTAAGATCTTATTTTATTTTTCCTTAGATACGTTTCTAGACATGCTTGCAATCAAGTAAGTCAACTAGCCGAGGCCAGATTTCTTTGGTGATAAGTTATGTTACTTAATTTGTTCTTAATTTCTCTAATATTGACACCATGTTTAGTAAGCAACCTTGAGAATTGAGTATATGTTTTTGCCTCATCGATCATTAATAACACCCATGCAACAATGATGTGTAAATGTGACTTAATCAAGAGGTGTTAATAAGTGATGTAAACTTAAATAACCTATTATCATTAATTTCATCATCCATAACTTTCATTGTCATATCATCAGTAGGTCTCTCTTATAACTGTTAATTTTTACTTCGTTGGCTGTAACTTGAAGCTTCTTAAAAGTACGTACACTAGTTTACTTTAGTTCGATCTAAAACAATATTGTTTATAACTAGAAGTAGGTATTCGGTAAGCCTTGTAACAGTGTTCATATTATCACCCTTGAATAAATAGACTTATCAGCACAAACCCTTTAACTATTGGCATACTTTTCTCAGAAAAATTCCAAACAATTCCAACGGAAAAAGGTCGGCTAATATAGTTTTTGCCTTTTGTAGTATCGCCACCGTTCATGGGGATAGAGACCTTAATAAAAAGGGCACTTTCAATGAGACGAGATGATAGGAGGTACCTACGTATTTTTAGTTTAAAAGTAGTAGAAGAAAAATAAGACAAAACAACTGTGACCGAAATTCATGTACCCACGTGCATCATTCAGTAGCTATTAGACTGTTACGTTTTCTTGCTTATGCTATTAAAAAGTTTAATTTCTGTCTTAAATGCTATCTTACCTGGGGTATTCCCAATCTACATCAAGACCGTTGAACTGGTAGTCCCTGAGGAATTCGATAGCTTCGTACACGAACTGGTTCATGCGGAAGACGTTGGAAGTCAGTTCTTTGAAGGGAGTGGAGCCGAAAGCCCAGCCGCCGATCGCCAGGAGGATCTAGAGGTACAACACCACAGAAGATGAGAAAAATATTCATCGAATCTCTGAATAATTGAAGTCTGCAAAATAACAGGATCATTCCAGTATTTCTTTTTCTGATGTTTTAATTATGAACTCATCAAGATATTTTCAAATCAGCTTCAAAAAGTATAAAATGAACCATCAACATACCTTCAAGTTAGCATTCTTCTCCCTCAAAGCTACGACCTTGTCGTACATTTCTGTGTCTTTCTCGTCTCCTTCTGCGAGTTTATGGTCCTTGAGGGTTGCGAAGGCGTAGATGACATGGGTACAAAGAGTAGGGTCTACATTCTCAGGCATAAACCGACCGGCTGACGGCCTCTTAGACGACCAGGAAGTCAAATAGCAAAGAATTTGAGGTTCACGTCCTGAGAAAAAAATAAAATCATTAAGTATAGTTATCGTACTTCAATTCGTATAGACCTTCGTACTCTCTGTATCTTAAGCTGTAGTTATGAATACTTTACCCTTGCTAATTACAAGATACTCTATTTACAGCAACTATAATGCTTATTTCGTAAACCATTATGTTTGAGATAAGTAAGGTATGATTAATATTATTACAAAGTTTGTTTGAACTTCCAGCCTTCTGCCAGTAATTCCAATTTCTAATCTTTGATTTCTTGAATTTAATTTCGAAATCTTACTTAACATTTGCAAATTCACAAAATGATCTCTGAATTTCGCAATTCATATTAAAACGGATGATGGAAACAATTTAGCACTACCATATTGTAATTTATTATTTCATTTGATGTTTTATTAAAATGCTCATCAATCAACCATCAAAGTCTAATCAACTATGGAAAGCAGACTGAGATTTAAATTCAGCACAATTGTTAACTCATTAGATTGTGAAATATTTAATTTTTAATTCAAGCGTCGCGAACGTCTGGCTTTAGCTATGATTTTATACTTACTCGTTATAATTATGTATCTATAACTATATTCAACCGGCACAACTGAGATTTTTCAATGGTGTGTGAAGCCATGTCAGAGGTCTACAGGCGGTTTAAACTCTAACACCAGGTTGTTCATCAACCATACGATAAGAAGATTATTTATCCATATCAACGTAACATCTACTATCTAACAGCATCATCAAACAATTTTTATCTTTTTGATATTAGGTAAGTAATATAACACTGAAGCTTTACGAAATTTCAATAATTAGTCTTTTGTCTCAACAGAAAAAGTTTCCACCCAAACGATAATAGTTATACATAGAAGTATAACACTGAAAATATGTTATTTATTACAATCTCCCTACTTGAGAGGTCGTAAAACTCTTACCTACTTGTTAAAATGTCGGTAGGCGATGTCATAAACTTGACGGCATTAAATCACAAACCCCATTAGGACATTAACACCAGTATAAGCAGACCTACATAGCCTTCTCTCATACCCAAAATTGTGATACAGAATTGTGTGCAAACATATTTTTAGGGATCTCAAATTTCTGGTCGTTGGTACTGCTTGAACGTAAAAGCACTCGATGTTTCAAACTTTTAGCAACTATGTCACGAATTGTCGACTTTCCTAAGCCATTCTTGGCAACAACAGAAGGCCTAAGAGTGACCCTTGCGGTACTCGGTTGAATGTCGAGCTTTTAGTGTCAAATACACTTTCTGTTGTTTTTGTTCCATCTGTTATAAGATTTCCACTAAGAATGTCTGCTAATGAAAGTTTATGGGCGCAAAGACTTTGTTTTGTAAGACCTTAATTTTGGGGGAGCTATTGAATGGAGTTGTGAAGTTGTTTGTATCGGTGTAGTTTGACTTTGTTATCTTTTTCTTTCCTAGATATAAAATGTGTATTTAATGTTCTTCAGCTTGCTGTTACAAGGTTCTTGTAAGCTGTTTTCTTTTGTAGGCTTTTACAATTTAGGTCGAATGAACTTATATCAAAATTATGTACTAAAATCCTTTTCACATTATTTGGGGAACTCCAAAAGACAGCCTGTCGATACAGGTGCCAAACGAAGTGTTAAAGACTCCAAAATATCTTCCATTTGCTTTCAGGTATTGTTTATTTTTCCGATGTTAGAAAATGGGTTTGCCAAACATGTTTACACCGGAGCTTTGCGCTTGACGTGCTCAAAAGAGTCTGGATAAACGAAATCGTAACTTTATACGCTTTAAAGTTTTATAGATTATCCTGTGTTTAAAATTTTATTATTTGAGCTGTCTTCATGCGTTTTGAAAAGTTATGGCTTGGAAACCGAAGTTGGAAGATTCAATATTAGGAATTTTTTAAAACTTTTGGTTTATATTCTTATTTCTTCTTATTTTATTACTTTATTCGCTATGTCTCTTGAGAATGTTTTATGGATATTACTTTAGGAAAGCTGGTTTTACATAAGAAGATAAATTTCTATGAAAATATAATGCCTGCTTTCAGTAAAGTTATCATTATACAATTTTATTTGCCTGAGGAAAAATTGCGGACTCGGTGAATTGCAATAGGCTTGGCTAAATTGACTCCTATTAAAGATAAAAACACAATGGCTTAGGCCTACCCATTTGGACATGTTACGTAATCACAGAAACATAGTACTAAGTTATATAATAATTTAGTACATAAAATAGGGAGTTCTTACGTAGGCAACCAATAATTTACTTTTAGCAAAACAAAAAAGATATTCTACGACAAAGATTCCTGCCACTAATCACTTTAATTTTAGAAAGTTAAACTGTTTACACTAAATAAACGTCACTGTGGGCTTGGTTAACGACCAATTATCGACATGAGAAAGTATTTTAATAGCTATAATTTTCATGTTAGTTAATATCTAATTATCCAGTTGAATGCGGAAGCATAGGATTCGTCGTGAGCGTAACAACAGATAACCACATTGGTTAATTGCTTATTAGCCTCAAACTATTGATAATGTTGCTTAATACTATTTAGAATACTAGACTTAAGTGGTTTAACTTAAAACTTATTATGTGTATTGTAACTGCCTAAAGTTTCACCACTCACTATCCCAAAACCGGTTTTGTGATATTCAGCTTGTGTATTGCAGTAACATACTTAGATAGTGACAATTCTTTTTGGCGTCTTGTGGGTGATCCTAGTCAGTTCATATTATCTAAACTTGTTGTCCTACCGGAGCGAGTTCATAAATATGTGCATTTTTCCTTTTGTATAGTTAGAACACATATAAAATGTCAGTACGAGTACAAATCAGTGCTAATTCAGATTCACACTATTCATTGTACTACCTAAAGGTATTATGTTTATCATCACACGGTATTACACCAAAACTTTCTTCAAAAATATCAAAGATTTAATGCCAGAGAGAGAAACCCATATCTCACAGCACTTTCAAATATCCTATAGAACCTTCTGCCAGGACCTTTTTAATAAAATTCAAAAATGGGACTCACTGTTCTTATCGATAACAGCATTATTATTGTTCTTTATGCGTGTCTTCTGCGGTTTGGTCTTGACTCTGGTGAGGACATCGGAGAGGCTGATCTTGATTGGTTCGGGTTTCTCCGGTTCTTCTTCGACCAGGACGTTGGAGGCAACGGACGCCCAGTCAACGTCCTTAGCGTCCTTACCGCGAGAGATGCCGCGGAGTTCCTCCCTAGTAAGATAATGATGATTTAAGGTACTTGTTGGGTAAGTGATTATTATGCCTGCACAAATCACGTTGTGCAGTCACATAATAAAGTATTAGAAATACTCGTTTTTTTTTTTAAACGTCTTCCCTCTAGGAATTTCTTCTGTATCGTGGGTGCGTTTCACAAACATGTAATATCACATACACAAACACCCAGACTCGGGACAAATATCTGCAGAGTGCACAAGTGTTTGCCCCGTGCGGAAATCGAACCCGCAACCCTTAAATAGTATTAAATAAATAAAATACAAAGAGCTTTTCAAGCCAAATCAGAATTGAACGTTAATATTAATTTATAGTAATCTAACGTTTGAAATGAAATTATTTTAATTGAAGAAAATGATTATAATTTTTTATTTGAATTACCTCATAGCACCAATCAGGGGATATTTGACATCACCACCGCAGACGCTGCCGCTGAAGTCATCCATATCAACCGTCCAAACCATAGCTCCACCGAAACCATTGTCCTTGATCCATCTGATAACCAAAGTATACATTATTTTCTCTTAAAAATATTAATTAACCCCCGAACCACGAATTATAATTACTAACAACCATCTTGATGACTTCAGCTTTCAAACAAATGAAACGCATCATAATCGGTCCATTTGTTTAGGAGTTACAATGACACAGACAGATACATCATTATAGAAATGTCTAACGTAGGTATAACACCCCTCTTTTTGAGTCGGGGGTTAAAAACATGTACTACAAAAATTAACTGGTATCAATATTTATTAAATATCATTGAAATTCTTACCTCATTTTGTTTCTGATAGACTTCTCATCATCAAAACCGACCCATTGGTCTCCGTTAATAGCGTAAGGCACCTTCATTTCCTCATCCCATATGTAAGTACCACCGTTTCTCAGTAAATCACACACCTGAAAATTATTTCATGTAATCGTATTCTCTTGTGTATAAGCAGTAACAATACATAAAACCACATTTTTGCTTATCACATATGATATTAAACTAAACGCCAACTTTATTGATAGCTTGAATATCAAAATCTTCTTTGACTTTTTTTTTTTATATCACAATCCTAGACTCGGGACATAATTATGTACTCGTACATCTGTGGATCACACCCTTGCGAGAATCGAACCCGTGACCCTTAGCGATGCAGTCTATTTACTTAGCCACTGCGACAATAAGCCGTCTAGTTTTATTAGTGCAATAAAGTTTTTATATTCTATATTTGATTAGGACCTCATCGCAAAACCCAGACTCACTAAACACGATAAAACAAAACTTAAATCAACTCTAATTTCAGCTCAAATAATTCATTAACATGGCGTGTAATTCCTCAAAACGACCTTATACACCATTCTCCCGTATAAATCTCTTCCATACTTGCAGCAATATTTTTTAATTATAATAACCTCATAGTACGCGAGGAAGCCTCCCTCCTTTGTGTATTCGCCAGCTTTCCCTCCCCCGCTGGCTGGAGAATTCACTTTGTACTTATTAGGGTTGGATAAGGTGAAGGTTCGTCCGTATGTCGGCATACCTGCAAATTATGTACGTCATCAAAATGTTCCAGGTTTCTCGAGAATTCTCGGAGATTCTGGCTTATTTGTGAAGGTTGTGAAATAGATTATAACATGTGTACCTACAGGAATATTGCAGAGAATTTGTTAAGGGCAATGTTTAAGCTGTATCGAAATTTACACTTCTTTAGTGTCTAAAGTATTAAATAATAATATAGCTCCCATTCAAATCAATTTAAAAAGTCTTACTACAGATTAAAATTTCTGAAAGGACCAGTTTTTATCGAATTCAATTCTGTTCAATCAAATCATATTATTTTGCTGGTTGCTAAATATTGTATGGGATTTCGTTTTTTATGGGATTTTAGCATTGCTATAATTTGAAGTCTACAATTTTCCATTAAAACTTACCGATAATAAGCTTTTCTTTAGGTGCACCAAGTTTGACCCACAGATGAGCGGCATGGTCTACAGACAACTGCTTTCTCCACTCGGAGTCTGAAGAGGGAGAGTATAGGGGAGCGTTGTGGCCGGTCTCTCTCTCCCATTTACCGTGGAAGTCGTAAGCCATGACGTTGATGAAGTCCAAATAACTGCAGATGAAAAAAAAAATTCAGACTCGGCGTAGATTTTTGGCCCTAAATGTACATGCTGTATATTTGTAAAATATGTATCCATTGAATCGAAACGACTTATATTCCTGGTTATAATATAATTTGTTTTACAAGCAATTTTTAGTTAATAATAAATCACACAGAATCATAGTTTTAATACCATCACCGATATCATAAGATTTTAAGGTCTCAATAGGTTGAAGAATCAATCAAGAAAAGTTTCATGAAAATATTAAAAAAGCTTTTCAATTAAAAATATTGTTATGAATGGCCATCAATGGCATCATAATGTAACGCGTAAACATTGTTATGTTAATAATTGTACGCACATGAGCGACCATTATTCTGTAAACTGAATACCTATTTAAACACTTCAACGAAATTGCATATCAAAATGTTGTATCAACGAATTGAAATTTATAACAATGAACGACACATCTGACAGCAAATCTTCGTTAGAGGCAAAATTTGAATGTTTTTGATAGACATATCAAAAGAGCGATAAGCAAAACATCAAAATACGCGCCTAGTTCGGCAAAAATAATAGTAGCATCACAAAATAAGGACCAAAAATTATTGGTCCTTATTCCAAAAACATAGGGCATAGATTAGAACCTGAATTTTCATAACAACGTCGCTAGTAACGTTGCACCCTACACAATGTGCAAATGTGGGAAAATACATGGAGTGGGCAAAACAATAAAAATATTAATAAGACAAAAATTTGCAGTGGCCGTGCGACACTGTTTTTTGTACTCAATATAAATTATTTGGGTCATTATTTAAATACAAATGGACTCTGTAAGTTAATGTGTAGGGTTCGGGGCAGAAAAAGTTTTTGCGAAGTTATAGGGGCAAATGGATGTTTTTGCGAAATTATGTTCTAGACCGCTTGTAGTAAATGGGCAAATTCCTAACGATTAATATCCAGCATTTGTGAAACATTTTTTTCGTACTACTACGCAAAATTTAAAATTAGCAGTATGAAGTCCTTTTTTAAGTTTTTTCCATGAATGTTATGTATGTATAATTGTATATGTTTTAAACCTTTATAAGCTCGAATATCTTTAAAGGATTCTATTAGATGTACAATTGCATAGTTAGCAACGTTTTGGTCCATGGTTATTAGTCTCCTGTCATCAGGGCGAGAATTAAGCGATCATCATTGAAAGTTAGTAGTATTTCTATTGAAACTACGACAATATATTATTGTAATTGGTGCAATGACGGTTCATAAACCATTGGCCACATCGACTTATTTAATAAATATAAATGTAGGAAAACCAACCTAGCAACAGCGGGTACATCGTATCCTCCCTTGATGTTGTCGGGTCCGACGGGGACGGCGGCGGTGAGCAACAGACGAGGTTTCTTCACTTCTTGAGCTTCAGCTTCGAAGGCTTCACGCAATTCTGTAACAAGACAAATTAATTTATTAAAATTTGATTTATAAAGACAACCGTAATAATCTTAAAAAAATCAATCAAACTATTTGATTGGGTTCATTTTAATTAAAGTCAAATTTAATAGTGGTTAAGACTAAGGACACAATAATTTGAAATATTAAGAATACAATACAAAACAATTTTTGTGAACTCAAATTAAAGAAGATCCAACAAAGTCCGTCTTTACGCTTTGACATGCAATATAACACAAACCTACAACGAAAACCACGCGTTCCCAAGTATGACTGACATTCCATTAGCTTCGCGTACCTTAGGAATCAAATCTCACGGTAATGCAAAATTTATGTTGGCACATAAAGTTCAATCTAGACAAAAAGTGTAAGCTAAAAGATTCCATTATGATAGTTTACTGTAGGTAATAATAACAAGGTATAATGTTGACTAGTGTTAAGGAATTTTCGAAAGGCCGCAGTTCCTCTCTAAATGTAGCAAGGACATTGAATGATGTGATATACTATGTACTATGTATACGGCTATACGTGTTGATTACTTATTGTCTTATTGGAGGTATGAGATTCAATTGTCTGTGATTGAGGAATGTTTTCAATAAGAATAGTGGCTTGAAGTAAAGCTTGGCTTGCGTAACGAGCTGGTCTTAATAGTGGAAGAATTATTTAGTATTTTATTTGCTAAATGGTCCTTTTGCCTGTTTTTTGATTATTAAAAAGAAAGTTGGTCCTTTTATCTGCCGCATTGCCACTTCGAAAACCAAGCTCCAAAACTAGTGCCAAATGTAAAATTTCATTTCAAGAGAAGGTTGGCAAGGTGCTTATAAATTATCCCAAAATTGTAATCCTTGACAATAATCCACCATAAAATACATACAAGGCAGGCACGTCGCAAGCGTGGAATCGATAGCCATCATAAAGTTCTGTATATCCCAGTCACTAAGCATGAACACAGTGAATCATGATCCAGTCTAGACGCTTAACATTTATGAAATACAAACAGTCTTCATATCGCTCGAAGGTTTTATAGAACATGATTGTGAAAGGATTCTCATCATTGTCAGAGTCCGATGATATCGCTAACCTTATAAACTGTTCCTACGGTGCAAAGAGGATTTTAAGTTTTTGTAAATATAAGGGCCTATCACTAAACAGGAATTGTGAATTTGACTACATTATATTAGTGATCCTATCCTATGTGCTAATCCGGGGTATCAGCTACCAACTTTTATCAAAATCGGTCCAGCCGTTTGAGCGTGAGGAGGTAACAAACACACTCACAAACCTTCGCCTTTATAATAGTGTGATAGTTAATAGTTACTGCTTCTAGTGTCATATTAATGTGAGCTGTGAGCTCTCGTCGTGTAGAAGAGATTAGCCAGTCACACATTTAGAAACTTCTTAGATTTGACGGAATTTTGTGCCCAATAATATAAGCAACAACAAACTTACTTATTACTTCTTCTTATCGTATGGTTGTTGAACAACCTGGTGTCAGAGTTTAAAACTCCTGTAGGCCTCTGACATGGCTTTACACACCGTTGAAAAATCTCTCAGGTGTGCTGGTTTCCTCACGATGTTTTCCTTCACCGTTTTTAGCAACTGATAACTAATTTATAGTACGCACATGAATTCGAAAAGTCATTGGTGCGTGCCGGGGTTTGAACTTGCGACCTTTGACTTGGCAGTCCGACGGTCATACCACTCGGCTATTAGTACTTATTACTATAGCAGACAAGTTAATAGTTGACGTCGGAAAAAAAGAAGCAGTCAGCAACTTAGAAACTAAGATTTAATTATGTGCTTTCCTAACTTACTGATTACTTTAGGTATACCTCCGTTGTCTATAATTTCTTGGTTAAGCTTTTTCATTCCTCCTTGATTTCTGTCAAGTTTATTGATCTTTTATAAAACTGGGTTGTCTCGTCCATAAAACAACTAACCTACACAGCCTTGGTATGATACCTAAACTACAAAATCCTAGATCATGCCAACAATGTGTAACTGTATTTAATCTAATTTAAATATGTAAAGGCAGGCTGGCTGGGTGCCACGCATAACTGTTACACTAGGTACGTCTTAAGAATTCATATTTCATTTTTTTTTCTTCTTAAAAAAATACGTCGCCCCACATTAGGAATTTCTCCTGTATCGTGGGTGCGTTTCACAAACATACACAAATAGACTCGGGACAAACATCTGTGGATCGCACAAATTTTTGTCCCGTGCGGGAATCGAACCCGCAACCCTTAACGCAGCAGTCCAATCGCTTAGCCACTGCGCTAATCGGGTCGTCGATTTTATTTTGGCACTAAATTTTTATATGGAACACTGCATGCGAAGGTTTGGTTGTAAAATTTCACTAGCGAAGTATGAATAATATTATTTTGAAACTTTATTACTTTTTCGTAGTTCTTGTGACAGGATCCGTGGGATTGAAATTACAATTCCCTATCATCGTCAATGAGCAAGTCGTAGAAGACGGTAAACTCGGTGTGAGTCAGATGAATGGTATTACACTCTATTTATTACGTTGGATTTATTTCTTAATTTATAATGAGGGCCTCAAAAAAAAGCTGTATTTTATGCTTAATTACTAAGACAAGTTTTTCCCAGTATACTCCTTCAATTAAAGGAGACCACAGCACGCACACTAAGTTAACAAACAGGGATTTATAATAGCAGCAAAATTTTCGGGGTTTATAGCCGTATTTGTAGTAATAAAAATTTGCATTCTTACTCACTGTTAGCACTAATATCATGAGCCTGTAACTTACTGTCCTTATTATGATAAAGTTCTCTTAGTATGATAAGAACGAACGAGGATTGGTATCTACGCTCTCTAACTAGGATATTTGCACACTGTTACGTCGAGATTTTTCTACAGTAGTACTTGTTCAAAAAAAAATACTTTACAATAACTTCGTTGGATATGATACAGATAATTTTATTAGCTTAAGCAACTACGACTTACATTGCAAAAATAAATTAATAAATATATCACAACACCAATATTAGATACTTAACAGAATTTATGTTGGTAATAAATAACGTTGTGACGTCATATTTATTCGGCGCGGCGAGAAAATATTTATTTATTTATTCACCCGGATAAAGTACCCTTTTTATATTATACATCTCTACTGTTTCAATAAAAGCTATGTCGGTACTTTTTTAACGTTTCTTTGTGAAGTACCAATAACATTTCAGTAGAAAAAAAATTGGTTCGTACAATTTTTTTTTACTGTTAATGAAAACAGTTTATTTTTCCTACCCTCGTTTGAAATCCTTTCGTATCTGGAATATCCCGCTGGAATATTCCGTACGGTAAAATTCAAAACGATTTACAACCATACAATGAAGTTTAAAATCAAGCTCAGAAATGTAAACATCATACACTAGGTAGATAATATTTTCTTAAACATTACATTTTATAGATTTTGCTTTACAAAAAGGGATTGAAATGAATTTAATTGCAGCTTTAAGACAGTTAAATATAAAAATAACTTGGGACAAACCACACACGGTCATCTGATCCCAAACAAGGCAGAGCTTGTATTATGGTGACCAGACAACTGATAAACATACTTATATATTTCTAAATACATAGATAATATAGATAAAATAACTTCACGCATAGACAAGATAGTTTCACATTTAAATCCCTAAAAAACCTCTAAAACTAACCAGCGATCCAAGAATTTTACTTCATCTTTATCATATATGCTCATAAAACCATAAATCAGCTGACAGGAAACCGTTCCAGTCCATATCAAATCAACCATCAAATCAGTCTACATTTTAGACATAACTTTCACAAATTAATACCATATTAACCTCTGCTCACTCCACAACGTGAAGAAGCGTGAAATCCCAACTATACCGTTACACAGATTACATCAACAGTAAACAAAAAAAGAGAATTACGTAAACGCCATGTCTCGGTGATCGGCGTAACCATGGTAACGGGCTGTGTCGCAACTGATAAAGTTTTTCATAATTCACACAACGCGACCGTGGCCTGCATTGTTTGTTGCTGGCCAGTTTAATTTAGTGGCAGAAAAACAAAACTTACTTGATATTATTAAATTTGTTTCTGTTGAGCATAGCCATAAGTTTTGTTAAGACCACATTACTAGTTTAGTGGTGAAAATAAACGAAGCAGCATCTAAAGTTATAGGATCTATAGTACGATAATGAAACTAGGCTGATGTTGGAAATAGCTATAGGTAGAATGCTTGCAATCTGGATCTTAAAGTTCCAAATACAGCTAAGGTTTATAAAGCTCAGTTTTATAATAAATAATATATCTACTCTATCATCCATGGGCGTAATAACCCGGCCGAAGTTATCTAACAGCACGAAAAAGTCTCAAAAAGTTCGAAGCATGACAAAACGTAGAGTACAAGTCGGAACCACTGCTATACTGCCTTTAACTAACACAAAAAAGGCGGTATACTGATATGATTATATCCGGAAATAAGAGGTCACTCGTGTCGTTTCTCTATGTGTTATAACCCGGCTCTATCGTGAAATTATATTTGACTTTTAAGGTCGCGAGTTTCAAGGCCAATTTAGTTTGACTTGTGGTTACGTTTGAACGTTTAGAAACATGATTTATGATTTTAACTAGCTGTTGGAAACTGCTTTGCTTGGATAATGTAGAAACAAATTTAAAATGAGTCAGGGACTCAGGGTCATACGTATAGGACGGGTTTTCAGTTTAATCTACCGACATTAAAAAAATATATTGTATATATTGTTATAATACGAGTATATAAAAAAAGCGTCGAAGTATTCCTCCTCATCGCTATCGACTCCATTGCCACAGTTGAAGGGTAAATTCTTTGCCAAAAAACAAGTCAGCCCTTTGTTCACGTGAAGAGAAGACCAACCGTTTAGATGGGTCTCTAAATAAAAAATAAATCTTATACTTAAGGAAACATTCTTATGAACTTTTCCTCAGTCACTTATGAAGACTTGAAATGCATAAAATTAATGAAAATATGAACATTTTGAATGAAAATAAGGGTCATGGATCAGGCTAGAAATAATCCAAATCGATGACTAATTTTAGAATTAAAGAAGGATATTTCTTCACGCTAATAATTAATCACATACGTAATACTAACCTTCCCGGTTAAAGTTCCACTTAATAATTACAAATAACATTTAGAAAAAACTCAATAAACCATTTTCTGTCAGTCAAGCAAGAACCATTTGATTACCAACATTCATAAGACAGGTAAAATGGTTACGAATTCATAATTGTTGTTTTACCGTTTATTAACCCTGCAAGTGATATAGCGTTATGATCCAAGTGATTATGAGAATTAAACGCACTTATGGGTAATAGGAGGGTTGCGCAAGAGTGCAGCGTGTCACGCTAACAGCTGTTCGTCAGGTTTTTGTTAGGCGGCATGCACGCGAGAATGGTCAATCAATCATAATTTTTGTACAAATTTTATAATATTATACAAGGCTGTGCATATTTAGAGATGTATGCTATTATTATATTTCATTGTTGTGCAATTTGCGAGTGAGGATACTTAAGTCATTGTGTAGAGTACTCTGGGTTATGATTACCGTTACCCACCGATTGTTTTCTTATCTTTTGACCACGATTGGAGCCATTTTTTTGTTGAACAAGTCGGGTTGCTACTATAGGAGGAGATTTTGTGATAATATAAAAGATATGTAATAAATAGAGCACCCTTCTCTTTCAATGAACTTGTAACAGTTGCATGGTAAAATAACATTCGAACTAGTAGTCAAATATGTGAAGATTTATGCAGCCTTTGAATTATTTTCGATTTATGCGTTTAAAACTGTTACTTAACAACGCATTTATGCAGTATTTCATTATTGTGTGAATTTCATAAATGAGAGCGTTTTGCTGCACTCTGTTTCTCTTTCCCAGCTTCAACATACAGAAAGCAGTGAACGGTAGTCGACTTTATGTGCTGTCAAAAATTAAGACGTTGCAACGTGTTGATTGGTATTTTTCAAACCGGTATGTCACTATAGCATAGCCATAATGTTACGTGCATTTTAAAGTCGGTGCATACGTAACATTATTTCCGTACAAGGCTCGGTTTCCGTACGGAACACACAATTCCTTTCTTATGTTCTTACTCAATGCTTAATTATAACTAAGTTGGTTAACCGGTAATTGCCTTTACATTATCATTTAAAAGGAACATTTTTGTAAGACATTAAAAGTAATTAGTTTAGATATATTATGTTGAAAGTAATTGTAAGAATTAAATTTTACACGTAGCTTTTTATGTAATTTTGTTTCAATTTTATGTTTGACTTTCTCGTTTAATTTAAACCCATTGACAGCACTTAAGTTGTTTACAAGTAAGACTTATGAAAATACAGTAATAGGTACTTTTTAATCTTACAAGACTTGGAATTTTTTTCAATCATTATTTTATCATTCAAGATCGCATCCAATAGATAGCACAAAGTAACGTGTCAAATATAACTAGGATGGAGTTGAACTCAAATAAAGATACGTAAAGAATAAAGTGGACCATTCTGTAGGCCCTGACTTACAAAAATGTAAATTAATAATAGCTAAACAGTAATACTCGCAAAAAGACACATTCTCGAAACTACTAAAGAAGTGACTTACCACTCAAAATTAAAAGCCCTAAATTTTCTCGTCCGTTCGAAAGTTGTTTTGATATAAAGTGCCTATAAAATTAAATGCCTTAAATAAAATAATGATCTTAAGAAAGATAGAAGATCTTGTCTAAAAGAGCTAAAACCGCGTGAAATTGACCTGACATCGGAACCCAATCTCTCTGTGCTCCCGAGTAGTTCCACATAGTAATCAATGTAAAAGCTAAAGGTATGGTGCTACTGTTAGCGGAAATATAGAAGAAGGTATTTTTTATCAATTAAATATAGGTACTTAGTTAGCTTAGATGGTTTGGGCATGTAGAAAGGATGGATGAAAGAAGAGCAAAGCAAATATATGAGGCGAATGTTAGTGGAATATCGGAAAGGGGAAGACCTCGGCGAACATACTTGGACCAGATCGGAGATGTTCCACAAAAGGGTCAAGTGAGGAGTACCCTTAACCAACGAGCGTGTATGAGGAATGTGATGCGAGTGAATGAGGCGAAAGAAGTATGTCAGGATCGTAGCAAATGGAAATCCGTGGTCTCTGCCTACCCCTCGTGGAAATAGGCGTGACTTTATGTATGTATGTATGTACTTAGTTAGCAAACAACATTATAGTTCGCATTTACCCGTTAGGTTGACTGCAACATGATTGTAGAAATTTTCTTCGTGCCCTAAAATTTATTAAAGATCATGTAATTACATCCACCTACAAAATTTTAGAACTAATATCTGTTGGCCATAAAACATTAAAAACTATTGGAAATGTTTATCAAGTCAAAATCATCATAAATCCGAAGTTAAACAAGAATGGTGATAGGGCACAAAACAAAAGTGGTTTGGCAGAATCGAACTAGTTAAAATTTCGTGGGCAATAATAATATTTTCAGCTGTGACCTGTTTTATAAGTTAAAGTACTGAAGTTATTAGCTTAAAAGGTAAGTTAGCTTCACACTATCATACTCCATCATCCAGTTATAACATGACGTCACTGGCACCGCACACTGCGCCTTATTCTGTCAATGTTTGAGCGCGCCACTGATTGAAGTCTGTGAGATTGTTCCGTACAGCGTTCAACGGGTAAGCGAACGTTATTGGCTTGTCTACAGAATTCAAAGGTCCTTATTGATCTTGTATGTTATGTTTGTTTAATACCAAAACCTTTGGTAGCAAATTGTTGGCTGCTATATGTCTCTGGGGCTCGTTACTATGTCTGCAGATGTTTATTCTGGGGTATGGTTGTTTGCTGCTTTTAACTGTTAAGGTAGGTCATGGTTTACCTTAGGTTAGCTATGGTTAGCTTGTTCTTGGGGTACTGAGATCTAACGTTTCATTTCCTTACTCAATTCTATCATTATTAAAAGGCTAAGGATATTCGTGACTGATTCATGCATAATTAGGAGGAATACGAAATCCGCTGCCATGTTTAACTTATTTTACTTAAACATGTGAATGTTATTAGCAATCAAGAGTCACGCAAATACTATGAATCTTTATATTACATAGAAGTCTATTGAATGTACAGTCGATTTGTAATCACGAGATTCAATTGTAGTATTCTGATTAAGAAAAAAGTATGCGATAACCTTAAAATATATACCTAAATATAATACAAAGAAAAACAAATCTGTTCATAAATGACTGAGTTATGAGGGAACATACATAAAAAAAAAGATCCCGACGAATTGAGAACCTCCTCCTCTTTTTTGAAGTCGGTTAAAAAGAAAAAATATCAATCCAACAACATGTTTCTTGACAAAACGTTCCTTTGATTACTCCAATTTCCAGAACAAATATTATATTTCAACAGTTTTTTTCAAGTCTGCTCTAAAAAAAAACATATTGGACCGTCCAGCAAAAATAAGAACCAAATGATATCATTTACATAGAAACACAAGATAAACAGTCGACCTTATCTAAATGTCGAGGTTACGATGCATCGTGTGAGTCAGAAACCTTTTTATAGTGTTAAACATTTTAGTGGGCGATTTCATTAGGACTCATTTGTTGTGCTCAAAAATGGTCTACAAGAAGTCAAGACCAAAAATGCGAAGAAGGATGGATGAGACACTGTTTAATGTTGGCTATTAAAGAATTTATAGCCTGATTGACTTTAGAACTAATAAGGAACTCATCGATAGTTTATTTAGTTAAGTAAATCACCATATTATGTAGGTATAGTGTGAACTTTGATTTCGGGAAGCGGGAAGCCAGTCACAAGAAATTTTGGTAATAATTAATCTCGATCTAACAAAAAAAAGCTTAAGTATTGCGATTAATTTTAATCGACTTCAGCTCATTTGAGTTTTGGAAATATCAAAATAATAATAAAAAATATCGTAAGTTATTAAAATCATTATTATTTTTGAGATGATAAGACAACCGAAAGATAGATGATTCATAAATATAGTCACTTCGTTAATTTTGTTAGCTAAAGTTAGATTTAAATTAAATAATAATTAAATATCAGGTCAAGTTTTTCTATATAATAGGGGACAAAAAGGAGTTTATAGCTTTTTGGGACCTTTTTCAATGTCCCGAACTAATGATAATTTTGTACTTCTGACATTTTGTGCAATCATATTTTGTTTGGAATAACTTTTGCCAGTCTTTGCTAAGAATGTGAATCTACTGCGCATTTGTCGAAAATAAAATTATATTTTTTACAAATAAAGATACGAATACTGGAGCATAATTATGAGGTTTATGGTATAATTATGCTAATAGAACAGTATAAATTTGGTATTATCCTGTGCATTTGTTTATTTTTAAATTCCTGTTCTAACAAGCCGATATTTCTTACATCATAATTTTTGTAACGTCCGTTCCGTTGTAGCGCACTGCGCATGCTATACGTATTTGAGTAAATGTCCACACGATACATACATTCTCAATACCCAATATCATCTAGGATACTACGCACCTTTACCTGCATCAGTATTTAATTTTAAAACATGATGTTATATATTAGCGGATGCTATTTTGAACCTGTATTTTAATTAACTGATTGGATATTTTCTTTCTTTTCTTAACCGACTTGTTCTATTCTACCATATCATAAATAATACCATATCATTGCTGTCTGTATCATAAGGTATTGTGTATCTATGTATATCCATTTAGTTATGTCTATTGCCATTTCAGGCACAACATATTCAGTCACAAAAATATACCTTGGTGTAGCTTGACAGGTGTCAACATCAGTATAACAGCCCATGACAATTATTTCACCCACAGTTGTATGACACTCGCGAGACTTCCAATTCTTTCACCTCAAGACAATTACACCGCGCATTTGCTTAATTTAACAGTCGAATTTAATTAAAGTAATGGCGTAGTTCTAACCTCATTTAGTTAGAAAAGCCAAAACATCGCAACAACTGAAAGTTACCCTCACAGTTTGTCATTGGGGCTGTAATTAAGCCCCTTAATGTTTCTTATTAATGAGCGATCGTACGTATGGCTGTATCACGAGGAACCCTGTAATTAACGTGGTGAATAATATAATTATATCTAGTAGGTGCCGTGTGGTATCCGGCCTAGAATTGACCACCCCCTTTCCTACCGTGGGTGTCGTAAGAGGCGAATAAGGGCAAAAAAAACAGTAGATGGGCAGCAGCGTCTTGTAACTTGACCACCAATACTGCGATCTTCAAGCCGCTTACCAAGCGTGGGGATTATGGCAACCCCTCCTTCTAAGAGGGAGGCCTTTGTCCGACAGTGGACGTCTTCCGGCTGATGATGATGATGATCTAGTAGGTGTGTTCTTTTGTATGAGATGCTCATTGCTTCTATGTACGAGAAAACCCTTTGCCCTGTAGTGAGACGGTTGATGTTTTCGTGTTTGCGACCGTTCAACCTTCTTATACTTATATTAGGAACAGATCGCGACGTTTGTACTACTTTTCAAATGATGGCAATGCAGAGAGAGCTGGTTTAGAGACCAACATTTCAACAAAGGTATGCAAGCTTATTATTTTCTCGAAGTTAAATGCAGTAGCAAGGTTTGAACAAAAAGTTGTGTAACATTCTTATAGTTTTATTTATGCAAAATGCCTTGACTTAAAAAAAGCATCAGTGCTTTTATCAAGTCAGGTAGATAAGTAAATAACAATTAAATATCGCATTAAATTCAGTTGTAACTGAATGAAACTTATCACAAATGGATGGTCTTAAATTTACGATAACTTAAAAAACCTACGTAAAGTATACTTTTATTTTATGAACTTATAAAAACATTACATAATACTGAGTTAAAGAGAAAATAAGTAATTAAGAACAATAATAAAACACGTAACCGAGGATAAAGCTGTCTATATATATATATAAAGTTATTATAATTCCGCTAACATAATAATTTATTTTATGTTCAAAGTATTATGTAACCGACGTTTCGTAAATAAAACAAGAATTATAAATTAAGTAAATTTAACAAACAAGACGCTTCTATAATAGAAAAAGTAAAATAAAGCTAAAGTTCATTTGTTTTTGCTTGGCCGTGAAATATTAATAATATCATTATAAATATTGCTTGCTTGTAGGTATCATCGGCTTTTCTGAGACGTCTTTAAATCGTGTTAAAATTCCATGTTTGTATATTGATAAGATGCTCTTATAGTATAATCTATTCAGTAATTCAGGTGCAAAACTACTTAATCAAATTATATGTTCGGCATAGCCTAAGCAGCATTTATTATACAATAGCTCATATCGCAAAATTACAAAGAAGACATTTTTTTGAAGTATTAAAAACCTATAAATAAACAAGTCATCGGTTAGATATTATTATATTTCAAATGATTAACTCATAACGTGTTTATTTAATACCCCTTCAATAACAAGATATTTTAGACCAAATTAAATTTATAATAATATTCTCCTGACCAAATTTCACAGCGGCCTATCACAGCTGAGACTAGCCAAATACGTAGTAGATTATATAATTATTATTATAGTGCAAAGCCAATTAAATTTTCTTAAAAAACAGGTGTGTTGCTAATTTCTTTAGTAAGTATCGTTCCAAGTGCTGGAGTGCTTACTACACTAAAGAGCTTGGCCACAAAATGGTTACCCTGGCAGTGAATCGCAGCGCTCGCCAACAGTCATTAGGAGACCATTGCTAATGACTTCTAGAGCCTAAGTGACTTCTCTTGCCCGTAATAAAGCTATCCCCGTCACGGTGACTAAGTTACGGTCTTCATCAACCAACTATTTGATTATGTGTATGTGTTTCTTATTCGTTGGTAGCTATTATTCTTACCGTATGGTTGATGAACAACCTGGTGTCAGAGTTTAAACCGCTTGTAGGCCTCTGACATGGCTTTACACACCGTTGAAAAGTCTCTCAGGTATGCCGGTTTCCTCACGATGTTTTCCTTCACCGTTTTTAGCAACTGATAAGTAATTTATAATACGCACATGAATTCGAAAAGACATCAGTGCGGACCGGGATTAAAACTTGCGACCTTTGACTTGGTAGTCCAACGGTCATACCACTCGGCTATCAGTGAAGCTGTGTAACTGGGAGATGTGGATAGAGAGTCTTTGCCAGTAGTGGGACACCTCAGGCTAATAATAATAATGTGTTCCTTGTAACTTGAGTACTTATATTTTATGGAAGGCTGGCAGCTGCTAGATATGCAAAAGTATTCTACTAATATTTGAGTTACTCCAGTGTGTATGATTATATATTTTTCATTTAACATCTTTTCTTCTATAGAAGACGGATAAAATAATGCGATAGCCGTAGTAAGTTCAAAGATTTTGAAGTACCATATTTTAATAGGGAGCATTACATAAAAATCTGTGCCTATAAACAGCTAACAGAAAACCTATTTATGTAGGTACTATACCTATGTACGTATTATTTTCAAGTTGGGAATAAAATCTGAGAGAACTTAATTTTAAAGCTAAATGGGATATGATGTATGTATCGTTATTTCATCAAATCTAGCACATGCGTTGGTGGTGTAATGGTCAGCATAGTTGCCTTCCAAGCAGTTGATCCGGGTTCGATTCCCGGCCAACGCACATTTTTTGTCCCTTCATATCACTGTACAAGAGTAGTACAGGTACTTTATGCGTATATTTTACACTCATTTTATATTTAGAATAATTTAAGAATATAGATGAAGTTGTATTACCAGTCAAACCAAAAAAAAATGCTCTAAATAAAAGCCAATTAAGTAAAAACAACTGACGAGCATATCAATCATAGAAATCATTTTTTTTCGGTTGTACACTTTTTCTCTCCTCTTAATTAAAAATTCTCTATCGCTGTAAGAGAACTCAATTCTGAGTTGAGCTAGCCAATAGCAAACATTTATGTTCTATGTGTAAAAGGATTAAAACTTAAAAAAATATCATAACAAACAAAGAAAAAACAACAAAAGATAAAAGTCAGGATCAAAGCAGGTAGAAATCCGCGACTGCCTAGCGACTCAATGCGTCAGACGAGACCATTCTCAACCTAGACTATGCTAATCAAAATGGAATTCTAAACATCTTAATCGCTGAACAATTTACCCTAATTTAACTCAACATGGAGCCTACAATCTTTTGTCCATCTACAATATTGCGACAGGCTGATAATTTAGTTCTAAGCTGTTCGTTATAGCTGGAACACGACTAAGTGTTGTCGTGACGAGGCTGTGACGAAACGTGCCCCGAGTTTTGATGTTTGATGTTACAAAGGATTGTAGTGATGGGATGTTACAGGATTTATCGATGCAAGATGTATCGATGTTTTTGATGGCCGATCGGATAGTCGATGTTGAAATATAGATTATTTTGTGGTTGCTTGCAATTTGTAGATCTTTTACTTTATGGTGTGTTAGTATGCGGAATAGCGTGACTTTGAATCGGTAAATGTATTTATGTTAGAAATCACATTTACTTCGGTATGACCATATAATGGCATAGCACATACAGTAGAAAATAAATAAAGTCTGATTCCTTATCTCTTTTAAAGTCTTCTTTTATTTGAAAACTATTATGATTTTAAGTGGTTATGAGACACCGTGAGCAACAGAAAATTCACTTTCATCATCATTATTATCAGCTTATCTCAGTCCACTGCTGTACATAGGCCTTATTGCAGATTACAGTAATCACAAGTATTATTATCAATTTGACATGACGTTTAACTGTCACATATTGCAATTTTGAAGCTAATGTAACTAGGAAGTTATTATGGTCAGACGTATGTAGGCGTTTTATGTTGACATTAAAGCTATTACTAGCAAAAACTTAAAAGCTAATGTAGGTAGCCTTATATTTTTTTGGTGTTAAAAAATGGTGTATAAAAAGCAGTATTTACTGTCCGCATTCTTGGGTACAGTTCTTTTTGTAACATAACTAAATGTGATTGTTTTTGTTTTTCATATTACGTTCATGAATTTCAGACTTCTAAGTATTAAATTAATTTTGAATAAAATAATCTTACTTCATGTCGTTAAGTAGGCAAGAGGCCAACAAATTTAACTGCTTGGTTATCGGCCTGTTATCTCATTTACGGCCAATATTACGATATTTTATGCATTTTATATTGGTACATTAGCATATATTTGACGACGTTCTGAAGGTCTATTTTAGTCATACATAAGTCAATACTTAACGTCACCTTGACCAAATCACACAAATGTTAAGAATTTAAAACTAAACAACAATCCATTTGTTCATTTTTATTATAATTCTGACCTTATTTTATAAATTGATTGATATATCGTAAAGGTTTTTTATAGATTACCGTTTGTGGTATAATCAGGTTGTGACTAGTGAAGTTTATTGGTAGTTGTAAAATCTATTTTAGCTTCATTTTATGTTAACACGATAAGTGCATTCAGCGTAGAAAATATAACTAAAGGCGCCAAGTAAATATTGTACTATTTGCCCCCCGAATATAATACATTTATAAAAAAACAATTAACCACTACAGTGGCCGGTCATAAATAAGAGTTATTAAATTTTATCGATAAAAAATATTTTATAGCACAACACTGCTGTTGCCGGCGACAGGTGCAACCGAACGGCCGGTACCGACACGGTCTATCGATATATCGATAAATTGTGTTTTGATAGCACACAGCTCTAAGATCGAGGTTAGACGCGGCATTATTGTTGATAGATCATTTTGCGACAGATCTGGTCAAACGTCACTTAATTAAGTTTAAGAGTTATGTTGTCTAATTAAAGTGATTTGATAGATATAAAAGGCAACTTAATTAATAAGTTGGCGGAAATTAGCTATGTTGTATAACGTCATATCATCTTTTCATTATATTCTTAATTGATTCGGTTTCATAAAGGATTTTCCAGTTGATTAAGGTTATTCTTTAACTTATAATTAGTAGTATTCACATTTTGTAGTACTAAGTATCTGTGTTTGCCGGTTATTTGTTAACTGTTAGTCGTAGAATAATAATTTTTAAGATTACCCGCATAGTTTTATATCATTTGTCGTGATATACATACTTTTTTTTTTTGTTATTTCTTTTTGTTGTTGTACGCTCGTAGTCAACCTTTATTTTAGTTTGTATTATATAGTTTTCTCAGTAAGTGAATTATTGTAATTCTTTATGAGAAAATAAAATTCTTAAACCATATAATTATCATTTATGTATCACAGACTATAAATAGTTCTGATTCATTTATTTTAGCCATTTTATTTTGGACATCATTATTAATATTATACAGGTAGGTACAACTCAATTAAAACACTTTAAAATTCGTAATCAAAATCACGTAATTCCCTCCAAATTTTGTGGTAAACATCATGGAATCATGTTAAAATATGAACGGGCTTGAATATTTCATAGTCTAGGAGCAGATGACCTCTCTCCCATGCCTACACAAGCCGCTATAAGAGACGACACACATGGGGTTCAATTGGTAGGCCCACCATTAAATAATCATTATAAACGATATTACTCTCAGTCACGTCGCCACAGCACCCTCCCGCTCCAAAGGTTACCCAATAATTAGTTCTATTACTAATTCAAATAATATGAATGATGGTGTTGTGCAGGAATATGTCGAGATGAAGCGTGGTGATCAACTTTCGTTAATACTATACCAGTTCCGTTTATATAATACCAGCCTAAAACTATCTACCTATTATCCTACTGTAGGGTGAAACTTTCCTACTGTAGGGCAAAAATACAGTCGGACAGTTTTAGGCTGGTATTATAATTTTCATGTGTCTGCTTTTAACAAAACAATTACTTACTATATATCCCGGTTATACTCACGTGTGTATTCGGGAATGCCCGACTAGTTTCGAACTCGAACGGAGCCCTTATTCATGAGCTGGTTACGCGGCGGAGTCGCGAACAGTACAATCCACTTTGCAATGGCGAGAGTTTCGTTTTAATTCACACTTGCAGTTTATTTGCACTGCAGTGTATATGCACATTTATCGTCTGTTTTGATCGGCTCGCGACTCCGCCGCGTAACCAGCTCATGAATAAGGGCTCCGTTCGAGTTCGAAACTAGTCGGGCATTCCCGAATACACACGTGAGTATAACCGGGATATATAGTAAATAATATGGATAACACTCACGGAAGTTATTATAGTAAAAACAATTACTGTTTTTATAGAATCTAGAGAGAACCAAGAAAAATTTGATAGGAATAAGGAGCAGGAATACTGTTTTTTTTGTTGCCTGGTCTAAAATTTAACACATCTATGTGAACTGACACCTGAGTACAGAACCACAGTCCGATATTTGCCAATATTTAGAAGATCCACAGCGTGGACACAGATATTGCAATCCCAGCCAGATTACATTTAAAATGAACCCCGATATACCGGAAAACTACCGTTTACGGTTTCACTGATATGTGGGATGGTTTAAAATGTCCGGCGAATCTATATTGTGGCTTTCTGGGTTTGTATTGTTTTGTTGGATGTTGGAAAACGGTTTGAGATCAAAATGAAAACGTCTGAAGATGAAGATGGTCCCATTGGTGAATCAGCTATCAATTGTTACTCTAAAGCTTGCGTGTGCAATTCTCACATACGACTGTGTGAGTCAGAAGACGAATGGGAAAAACGTGTTCTTTTTCATATATATTCATTAAAACCAGAACTTAGAGACAGGAGTACAAATTGGAGAGTTCTTAACCACGTATATTCTATGAAATTATAAATCAGAACCGGTAACTTGGTCTTCTTTAGATATCCTAAAATTGTCAACAAATTGACGACCTGATTGGCGGAGTGGCTAAGCGATTGGACGGCTGCGCTAAGAGGTTTGATTCCCGTACGGGACAAAAATTTGTTTGTCCCGAGTCTGCGTGTTTATTTTGTGGGGTGAGGTTTAAAAAAAAAATAGGACCCTCGCTACTAAAACCAGTTTATGAAAAACTTCTTACCTTTCAGCAGCAATACGTAGTTTTTCTTGTCTTCACCGCCCTTAGGGTACTCCCAGTCAACATCGAGTCCATCGAAGTTCCTGTCACGAAGGTACGGGATGGCGGAGTAAATGAAGGTCTGACGAGCGTACCGGGTGGCCGACATCTCCTTGAATTTCTGGGTACCGAAAGACCAACCACCTGTGAAAGTAAAATGGACATTTAAAATACAAAAATTTTCAAAATTTAACACTATCAATCAATTTAGACTGCCTCGTTGGTCTAGTGGTCGCTAAGCGCGACTGCTGAGCAAGAGGTCCTGGGTTCAAATCCCGGGTCGGGCAAAGTGTTACTGAGTTTTCCATTAGGTAATTCTCAGTAGCAGCACGGAGTCTGGATTTGTGCCCGGTTGATGGCAATAGGCCCGCCCCCTATTACATTGGGACTTACAACATAACTGGCGAAATGTGGGTGTACTAATGTTCACCTCTGCCTACCCCTTCGGGGAATACAGGCGTGATGTTATGTTATGTTTTAGACACTTGTTTTGAACTGTCATAGATTTTGTATGGCAATAGCAAAATTATAGCGAAACGAGAATAGTTTGAAGGTAAAAACGTGATATTGTTACGTCAGTAACTGAAAATAAAAACAAAGAGAACAACTTCGTATTAATTTTTAATTCGTTCATTCTCAATGCGGGCATTCAACTAAGTTATCGTTCAATACCTATTCATAAATCAGAATTATCTCACATTTATCTATAAAATTCACAGCACTAATTATAAGTTAACACGAGCAAATTTTCGCAACTGAATAGTGAGGTGAAACGACAAAAAAAGTGGCGTGTCGATTTCTTTAAGCTCATAATGCGTTGCACCATAGCACAGCCCACACATTGCTCTCATGAAAATAGGCGCGGTTTTTGCAGACATTCCCGTGAAAATAGGTGAAAACGTAGCGCCAAGCGCTTTGTGCCGTGGGAAAGGAGTCGTGGTGAGTTCGCACACGGCTAGTGCAGGGACAGGTTTATCGATATCGATGTTCCGACAATTTTCTTTCACCACGTTGTTTCCTTTGAAACGTATTCTTGTTGGGTTTATTAGCTCGTCATATTCAAGCGATATAAATTAATCAGTAGCTTTATACTGGCGGAAGTATTTAGAAAGCTGTTTTTACGAAAGCAGTGCAGTGGTTAAGTGGGATTTTACAATAAGGGTTATAGTCTCAATATCTAAGTTTAGAAATTTGTGTCACGATTACAAAGTAGTACTAAACTTAAATGTGCCGTATGGTATCCGGCCTAGAATTGACCACCCTCTCTCCTTCCGTGGGTGTCGTAAGAGGCGACTAAGGGAAAATCCAGAAGATGGGCAGCAGCGTCTTCTGTAACTTGACCACTAATACTGCGATCCCCAAGCCGTTTGCCAAGCGTGGGGATTATGGCACCCCCTCTTACTAAGGGGGAGGCCTTTGATCAGCAGTGGAATTCTTCTGGCTGATGATGATGACTAAACTTATAAATATTAAGATTTTTAAGAGATTAAGAGAATTTATTTTGAGAGATTAAGATTTTTATTCACCATTTACTCTTGAGAAAATTGATTATCTAAATGTGCATAGACAGGTATAGTGCTAATCAATCAATTAATCGACCAATCAAAAACATTTTTAGAAAACGATGAACATTTATTGTTAATTAGAAAGTATGTTAACACCATAAAAGTATTTAAATCATAATATTTATAATATCTGATGTCAAAACGGTTTGATTAATTGGACCAATCAGATGTTATGCAACGATTGATTATGTATGATAGTGACGTGTCTATTAATTTGTGGTTTATGGTCTAAAAGGGTAGGTAGACGTGTGCAATACCACATTTTATCAGTTATGTTACGTTAGGTAGGTAGGGGCGAGCCTATTACCATCAATCGGGAACAAATCCAGACTCCATGCTGCTACTATGCAAAATCTAATAGAAACAGATAACACTTTGCCCGACCTGGGATTCGAACCCAGGACCTCATGCTCAGCAGTCGCGTCTAGCGACCACTAGACCAACGGGGCAGTATACTAGAATTTGATAGATTCATTTATCTTTATTGTACACCATAGTTAGCATAAGTACCTATATCTAAGGAAAATATTATACAACGGGCTGGCTTATCGCATTAACCAATCTCTTAGGAAAAGACTATTTTCACTTACCAATAGCCAAAAGGGTCTTCAATTTAGGATTACCCTTCTTCAACGAGTTGATTCTGTCGTACAGCCCGGTCTTTCCGTCCTTGGTCTCATCGTTGGTTTCAAAGGAGCTGAGCTTGCCCTTCTTCAGCCAGCCGAAAGCGAAAATGATGTGGGTGCAGAGATCAGGCTGAATGTCTTCGGGCGTGAACTTGCCGATCTTCGTACGGTACTGGGACCAGTTGGTGTAGTAGCAGACAATCTGGCAAAGGAAAAAAACGAAATTAATTATCACATCATACCTGTATTCCTCAAAGGAGTAGGCAGAGGGTGTATAGTAGTACATTCACATTAAGCTTGTTATGTCATAGATCCCAATGTATTAGGGGGCGGGCCATTGCCATCAACCGGGCACAAATCCAGACTCCTTGCTGTTACTGAGGATTATCTAATCCAAGAACCCAATGACACTTTGCCTAACCAAGGATTCGAATCAAGGACCTCGTGCTCAGCAGTCGCGCTAAGTGACCAACAAAGCAGTCGAAGAAGATGAATATAACTGACCCATATCATGGAGGTCTGGGAATAAAGTAAGATTGACATTAATTTTAATTATTATATTATTTAAAGATTAAAATTCTTACGATAACAAACGTCAATTAAAAAAAAAACTTGTATCTAAAACAGCGGGTTAGCCACTGCGAAAATGAATCAAACCAATACACATATTTATTACTTCTAAACATCAAGATGTCACTACTAATATGATGTTTTGAGGTACCTCTTCGGTGTATGTACTCCTAATAAAGGCTCCTTTATTAGTGTATAATATACATCTATACCTACCACTTCGGTAGCGACAGGCGTGATCGTATTATTGTAATGTATGCACGTTTGATGTTTGAGATGTTCATTCCAAAACTTTTATTCGTATTCTTTGAAGAGAGGTAAAAGTTTGTAAAGTCGAAATATATCCTCACATAACAGTCATATATGTCCACTTGACTGTCCCGAGAATATCTTTCAAAATGCTCCACAAAATTATTCTACGACCGAAAGTAGCATACACAAGTTGAATACACTTAACATTCAACTTAGTTTTGTAAGCAATCTTATTGTTTCATTATTGTTAGCTGTTTCTAGAAAATTCTCATTTTACTGCACTTTTATTGTACTCAATTATCCTCAAGGGTTTAGTGCCCCTTACACAAACAATATTAAACGTATATTTCTAGATTCATATTCTTTAGTAAAGTTTGCGTTCAGGCACTCAGTTTTATAACCCACTCTCGTATACTGCTTAAAAATACTGGTACATTTAACATGAAAAGTATTCTTACTTGTGCACTCAAATTTGCACCTTAGACATTGGCAATAGAACCCTTATTGATAAGGGATAAATATTTTCAAAATTCACAAAGTTTTCTTAAGGTATTTGCAAAAGATTAAAATTCTAAAATGTGACATAAATGTTTATTTTGACCTTTATTCTTATGTGAATAAAGTTCACGATGGCCGGTTTAAATTCTACGAGAAGCAAACACTCATTTTGAAGGCTAACAACTTCACATTTGCGTTCGAAAATCTCACTTACATCCGCGTTGTACTTTGCGTTTGCAAAGTTGTACGTGCGTGTGAAAAATTACAATAAACGCTTCTATAGCTTAGACATACGGACCTTAATTGGTTGTGTAGTTAGTATTTTAAGTGTAATTGTAACTTGGTGTCATGGTTCTCGCAAGGCTCAATGCTCGGTCCACCGTCTTTTCCTGTCATAACTATTTGAGGGAAGTAATATTATTTGTAAATCGATACTACTAATTTAATTAGTTAATAATGTGGCCTGATCCTTCACGATACCTGGTGTACACTTATGGCACGCGTTTTAAACTCATGCGTATAAAATTAAATATTTAAATTTCTAATTACTAGCCTAAATGTAGTAAAATTATTAGATTGTTACGTTATTTTGACTAACCTTATATCCATCTTTGTCTTTATGGTGATCTGTGGTGACAGAGTTATCAATAGCAGCAGACGATTTTCTGCTGGCAATGTTGGGTCGTCCACGTATCTTGGGCCTGTTGACGCTAGCTGATATGACCTGGTCTGAAGATCTGGATACGCTGGTTGTTACTGAGGTGGACACTTTGCTAGGCTTGCGAAGTCTTCTGCGAACGGCTGTGAACAAACACAATGATTGAATGAGTCTCAGAAAGGCTGTGGAAATTATTGGGTTTTGCCAGCGAAAATTTTTGTACCATGTAAGAAGTGATTATTGAATCTATTCCAAAGATGTTAAATTAAATTAAATAATTATGTATTTTTTAGGGTTTCCTTTTGATTGCCTCTTTAATAATAGAAACAATAAATCCCTTTTATAAAAACATGCTTGGGTAATTTCTTTCTTTTTGTTTAAGCTTTCTTTAAACATTTGTGTGAGAGCAGACGATTAAACAACAGTCAATGAGTCAACTGACTTCAGTAAACAGTTCAGAAAGGTCACGTCTTACAATATACTCGTGGGAAAAGAGGAGGATACCTTTTCGTAACCAAGAGCCACCTTACACACGAACGTATAGTGAAGCAGCCATTAGTATGCTACTCTCGACTTGAAGGGTAAATCGAAACAGGCACTCGTCAAGTTAGAGGCATATCGAGTAGTTGCTAATTTTGATTGAGTAGAATGTGCTGTAGAAACTTTCAGGGTTTTTTTTCTGTATATTAACTATCTAATTGTTAAAAGAAATTTGAAAAATGATGGACACAAGCGGGACTCTAACCCGCGACCTTCACCGATCTGTAGCGCAGCTCGAACAACTGAGCTATCGTGCCGCTGCTCGCACCCATCAAATTTCAAGTCAGCTTAGCAACATGCTAAAGTGACACCAAAATTCATACTTATTAACTATCGTTTTGTATCACAAACTAAATTCAGATTTATATTAAGTAAATAAATGGATAGGCAGAAATCCAAAAATACAGAGCTTCCAAATTATGCCAACAATCATAGTTATTTTAAGTTCCCGTAATAGAAGGGGGCAACTTCTTGAAATACCGATTTCAAGGACTTACTAATCGTTAATACTCTCAAAGAACCATTTCTAAAGAGGAATCGACTAAGTATTCAAGTAAATAAATTAAATTATCTCAAGTTATGCGATAACAGCGTTAATCAGATGATTACAACAGAAGCGAGGGGAAGATGCCAATAAATTGATTAAATCCATCGCGTTGATTATTCAGCGGTTTTAACTGATTATATTTAAATAAATTTTTGAGGGGTTATTAGAATAAGACCAAGGTAACCGTATTAGGAGGTTTCCACGAAAGCAATAAAAACGGATCATGATTGATTAAGAGTTGACCAAAAATCCTTGGTTCCGAAATCTGTCTTACCGCCCCAATTGGCAAAGCAGCTTAGTGATTAAATTGTTGCACTTAAAATTGCTTTTTAGATCCCCAGCATAGACAAAATAATAATTGTAAATCTTACAAGTATTTGCCCCGTGTAATAACCTGTATCGTTTAAGGTCTTACACGCATCTTCAATGTACGAGAAACGTTTTGAGAAAATCAATCTTTTTAAATTGACGAAAAGTATTTGTCTATTTATGAGAACGATTAAACTTAATTATGCTTTAATTGTCACAAGCATACCAACTAAAGGAAACTAGGAAGTAGTTGAACTAAATGTCCATAATCTTGACATCAAAGCCGTTCCCACCTAATTCTTCCAGTCAATTAAACTTCAAAGCCAAGCCATATTGCGTTAAGTTCCAGGATTAGTTATAAGGGTATCTTTAGTAGTCTCTGTTCACGCTTGTTTTGTCTTGAGTGGGTGGAACTGTTAGTAACAGGTCTTTAGGTGAGAAGTCTTTAAGTAAATCTTTAACTCGTATGGTTGCAGTTACATTTTTGTCAGGATGTTTGTTTTTGACGTTAAGCCTGAAGTGTTGCAAGAGGTAATTAAAGAACTAGGTTGGGAATTTGAGACATCCTTTCGATGTGCACTATGTGATTAAAATTGCCTATACACGGTGTAGTGATTTTAAAGGTTAATGTTGATCAGCTCATGTTCAAATTTTCAATAGATTTGATGTTGGGAGTGAAGCATTATAATCTCTATTAATTTGAAAGAAATGCGAAATAGTTAATTTCTTCGTGAAATATGGTATGTATGGTTTAAAAATTAAACACACTACAACTTATAACCAAAATCAGCGTTGGGTTCTGATAAATGTGATAAATTTTCTGAGAGTTGGAACTACCGATCTTTTTTTATTTCATTTGTAGCGACGCGACGGGTGGAACCGTTATTCGTGCAAACATTGATCAAAACGAAATAAAATACCAAACTAAAGGTATATTTGCAACATTTTCACAAACCCATTTTTCCAATATGTTCCGAGTAATAAACTTGGTGTACACTTTGAATTTCAAACGCCCATAAGGGACACACTGTAAATGATAGTATTCCCACGCAATTGAATTTGAACCTTAAATTAAGAGAGTTTAGGGTAGACATTTCTGAAGCCGACGATATATTTTCCCCCACAAAAGAAACTGTTTTAATGTATGAGTTTAGCTGTGGTGTTTGTTTTGTAAAACGCTAGCTTTGTCCTTGGACATTTGAAACGTTACTTAGTATGATGTATGGCGATGGGAGGGTTATTCAGGGAAAAGGTTTACTGAAACTGAACAGGTATTGAGAGTTATGGATCCATATTCTTCCATACTGCGAGTTTTTTAACACTTTACTGATAGGTATGTATTTTTGTAAATTGGGAGGAGGCGGTATTTTGATTTTGGAGGCTAGAACGATAGAAGTATTTTAATTATCAAGAGTGGAGTGGAGGAGTAGAGATTACAGGATCTCCACTGAAGGACGAAAATATCTATAGCAATGAATGTTTTGTTAAGAAGTTTACAAATTGAATTAGTATGTATAAGATTTTTAGGTTCTTACTCTTTTAAGCTCTGTTTTAATTTCAAAAAGCTTGTATTCTACAAACCATCGAAAACGTCGGTTAATTTTTTGGCTCCACAAAAAAGATCATCAATATTCTACACAAAATCCATAGCACATTTAACTTTTAATTCTAATTTCATGAATACTATCTCCATAAATTTCGCACCCACGCAAAACAGATACGTTGACGCGATACGATTAATAAACCACCCCTGTTTACCCCCTGTAAACACGAAAGGATTTGCATGAAAAAATCAACTGCCGGATGAATTCTGCTCGCGTTCACAGTTTCAAAGCTATCGCGCTTAGTTTAGACGAATCAGACGGTAAACACGTCCGCTCTTTCATGAAATATATAAATCTTGCAGGACAGAATATAACGGACATTCTGGTAGTCTTTTTATTGTTAACATTTTCTATTTGTTTTTTTAATAAAAAACGCTGTCCGACTATAACTATCCATCTAAGCCTACGTGTAAGTAAAAAACCTAGGGGGTAACATATTTTTAAAACTAGTTATAAAAACACAACATTTGTTTATTCATAATAATGTACTTAAGTTAGTATTACTTTGTTCAATAAATAAATAAGATAAAATCTGTACCTACGATGATAAAAGCTCTAATAGAAACAAGAACGAATGAGTCATACAAATCTACATAATATACACATACAGTCATATAAAGTACTGTACTGCCTATACATGCATACATTTACGTATATAATATGTAAACACGCATATTAGGTATAATGAACGCACTGCTTCCTTTCTTGTCTATTTCCAAGGTGCACTGGGGTAATTAAAAACAATCGACACTGGTAATTAATACTGATAGTGGCAATATTTCGTATGTTAATTATTTAGTGGCTAGTGTAGTTGGCACTGAGCGGAGAGCTGAAGATAGGCTTAATGAAAGAGAGGTCTATGCAGTGGGACGGGCTGTGGATGATGATGATAGTATATTAACTGGGGTTTTCAAAATACTTCCATGTCGTTGGAAAGACTTATTCTGTTTGATAAGAAATTGGTGTCTTTTGTGTGTCCAGAGTCCAGACATAATGCACCTTTAGAACTAAAGTGACCTAACTCAAAATTCTTCTCATGTTGCTATAATAGTTTAATAAGCCTATTTTAACCCCTTTGGAGTTAAACACACAGAAATATTAGCAAAGGTATTTTTTAATAAATTTGGTCTCTTTTTCTCCATAGGCTTTGCCACGCCTAGGCTTTTTAAAGTAATTTTTAGCATACAGGAATTTTGAGTTAGGTCACTTTAGTTCTAACGGTGCGATAAAAAGAAAAGCCACTTCTGTCCTTTGGATGCCATAGATCATGAACCCAAAGTATAAAATCATCTGCACTTTGGCAGCATCAAGGATCGCATAGTATACTGTGATTGTGGTATTTATTTTCCATCTAAGTTGTTGTGCTTACCAATACCATAACCAGATTTATAACCATAATTTACTATATGGCAAGGTCCACCCTAAATCAACTACGGCTTTAAAAAAACAGCGTTTTTAGGCAAATAAATTGCTGGGTTATCAGCAATATATCCACGGTAGACCTCGTCCATGCAGACATGTCAGGGAACACACGCATAACGATAACTTTGCGTCAAATAAATCGCTTGCACGATATCTATGCATGTATGCAACACTGAAATTCCAATGGGTGACTGTCCATCGAACATATTTTTGAAAAACGAATAGCTTCATATTTGGAAGCCTTTGAACGATTTTATTTGTTTCTTTGTCTATATCGGAAAAATGAAAAGATTTTTTGAGTTTTGAAATTGGAATGCTCTATTGGAAGATTTTATTGCGTTGCCAGTATCAAAATATTTTCGAGATTGGCATTTATGATTTATGTGATAGACCTTCTTTGTATAGGTATTATGTTTGGTAAAGTAAATTTTATCTAACAAATATCGTATACTATGAATACGTATCTCGTATTTGGTATTATAATATGTAGAAGATGATAATTATAATATATGGGCTTATATAATATATTGCGGAAACTTACTGCTTGTAGAGTTTGATGTTGGAGCGATGACAGCGACTATCAGTAGGACTGTGAACGCCCACCGAAGCAAACTTGGTGGCCACTGTAACAAACAAACGATAAACATTAATATATTATTTTGCAAAATGTTGATTCAATAATTTAGGGTCAAATAAAACTAGGTAAGACAAGACACCACCAGGATGCATTCGAAAGGGTCAACGTAAAGATGGATAGCACCGCAGTGCCACCCGAGAAAGGTCGTCGATTTTTCTATCAAATAGAGTATCACAAAACGAATCCTCATGAACACATTCCTTTAAAAATACAGTTCTGTAAGAATATATTCAAAACCATAAAAGAACAGACCGTTCATAAAATTCCATATTAAATAGCAAGGTCAATATCTCCAGAATATTCTTATATACTCGCCGTATGTTTGAACAAAAATAATATTTCAACCATATCTTGTCACTCGCTTTAATATTTTCGTAAGTGGCTCGTCTCACAGGACCTTCAGGATGCGGTTACGATGACAGCGGGACGCGAGGCGGGGTAAGCGGAAAGCGGAGCGGTATTATGGTCAAAATCAAAGGCAGCATTTTTTCAAAGAATGACAACATCCTGCTGGTTATTAACGAGATTCAAAAAGGGGTGATGTGACGTCAGGACCGTGTTTCATTCATGTTTTATGAAACTTTACTTAATGTTAATTGGGTAAATGATAACACTAATTATATCTATCCTAATTACTAAAAATTGGTAAGTGAAAAGGCTTCACAAAAATACGATACAACATTTTCATTTCTTAAATCGAGACTCTTTCTTACAAGTGTCTTCCCACCAAAGTGATTGAATTACCGTTATTCGACAAACAGTCAAATGCTCAACAATAACCATGTCATCTCTATCATCATAGAATATCACAATCGTATCAACATTCCCTTTTCTTTCATTAAAACCACTCCTTGCAGCACCCTCCAAATTATCTTACACAGTACCTATAACCATAACTGTACGCCCGCTAATCGCTCCCAATACAGCCTCCCCCTTCTTCAAGATTACAGTTTCAGACGGCCGTCAACACGTCACCGTCATGAATAATGCAGCAGTGGAACGCGACCCCAGTATTGAGATTATAAGAGAAATAGCATACCTACATAGTTGTAGTATAAAATATGCAGTGGTTGCTATATTTCATATTGATCTGATATGGAAAGCAGATGTCGACTTCTTGGCGATGCTATTTCTTCAGTAAGTAATTTTTATAACTTCATACGAGGTATGTTATTGAAAGATAGCATATCGAGACAACTGTGATTTTTTAAATGAATTCTTCTATTTTATCAAGTGCTCATCGATTTGAAGTCAATATTTTTGAACCGTGTCTATGGATCTCTTTGCTGAGATTCAACAACATCAACCTATTTAACAAAAATCGTGTTGATATTTCAATCTAAATTTCTTTCATAGACATAATTGAAGACCTGATGGGCGCAGTGGCTAAACGATTAAATTGCTGCGCTAATAGTTGCGGATTTGATTCCCGCACGGGACAAGAATTGTTTAGTAATTTGGAGTCTGAGTGTTTGTGTATGTGATATTCCATGTTTTTGAAACGCACCCACGATATAGGAGAAATTCAAAGTGTGGGGCGACGTTTAAAAAAATACGATTTATATAAACATTACATTTGGCAGTCATCTAGCAGAACTGCCAATTAACGTCACGTATTGTTTCATTCGGTTAGTTCCAAAATCGTACAAAGGACTTTGAGTCAATACTGCCGGTAATCCCTATTGTTCTCGTGGACGGATCAGTTACAGTTATACTGAGCTTAATTAGTGTGCTCCGGATTGGTCCAAATTAACAAGAATCATAACGGTTGTGTGTATATCAGCTTTATGTCCACATTAGTATATTGGTTCCTCAAACAACAGGACCTTATCCTGTTTTGAAAGACACTGGCAACTGTCCTCAATAATATTCCATTGTCTACACTCGAAGGTTTTTATCATATCTTCACCAGATTCACATTTGTAGTTCCTTTGGTCTTAACAATCCATTCCATTGCCTTTTCAAAACAAATACTAATCAAAATCTTGGCAATCTTGACTTTACTATTAACAAAGATAAAGTTTAACATACAAAAAAAAATCCTCGTCATTTTTAAAGTCGTGACCCAACCATATTGTCTGCCTCTTCAAGTATGTAGTCCTCGAACGAGTAGTATAAGTGTGCCATTTGACTGCACACCCACATTTTGCCAGACAGTATAAGTCACACGTAATAGGGGTCGAGCCTTTGGCCATTTATCGGGATAAACTAGGCAGATTAGGTAGTAGCTGCTTAGAATAAGTAAGAATCTCCATATGACTTTGAAAGGACCCCACTTCTGGGCCTAGCGTGTTACAGGCATAAATAGTGGTTCATCAAGTTTTGGGCCCCACGATTTATAGAAAATGGGCGGTGTCCTTTGTCGCATTGATATTTGCTTAAATTAAAACCAACTTTGAACTAATTATGCTGAAATTTAATAGATTCGGACCGATATCTCTAAGGTTAATAATAATAATAATTCAACGGGCCTCTGCGTGTTGGACCTGTGTCTCCCGTAAGCCTTTTAAAAGATCGGGTATCTTTCGCATGGTTGATAGCTCGAGTAAAAAAGAAAGAGATACATAATAATAATAGTAATATTTATTTCAGAACATGTCCATAATTATTACAAAAACAGTTACAAAATTTGAGCACGAATAAATTTCGCTTATTAAAAAAGGGACAAAATAAAATGTAAACGAAATGCCGAACAGGAATATCCGAATAAAACAAACATTGGATAAACTTCGGGATGAAAATCCCTTTCTACAACCGTAGGATGGAGGAGAAGCTTCATCTCAAATAAACTAACTTTGCTCATTATTTATTGAATGTATAAAAAGTCCTTTTCCTTCGAACTTCTTGAACATGTATAATTGCATGAAAAACTCGTGGACTTCTTTATCCAACTTTTTTATACAATATTTATTCGTATTGGCCTCAGCTTTTAGGATCAGATTTCTATGCACCGGGTGCTGGATCAACCTTGCTGGAACCTAACAATATTATTGGAATTATTTATTATTCGTTTTTTACTGAGGTTTGGCAAAGAAAAATAAATTAATAAAAACCTGGAACCAATGGATATTTAAAAAAAGTACAGATATGTTACTAGCGCGCTCATTTTGAAGACTCGAAAAGGGGACATGTAGTGTCGGGTAGTACAATTGCTGTCCGATTTTACATAAGACTAGTGCATTCGGACTCAAAGTTTGTAATAACACTTTTTCCGTTCATTTTGTTAGCATACAACGCATCTATACTTTTTGCCATATCATTGCCTGAAACGAATTATCTGAAATTGTCAGTACGCAGTGAACAAAAGTGGTGATTAATGCTTATACTTTCTCTGTATGAGAAAATACCTATAGCGTAATCATTTCAGGCTGGCTTTCATAATTTTAATGAGCAGTATACTGATTAATATCTATAATAAGTACTTCCTTTGCACGAACCACACCAACTTCAATAATAGAATTTCGTATGTACTTAACAATATTATTTACTTCAAGCCAATGGTAAATGTAAGTACATTTCTGAGAATTTCTATTCGATTCTACTGACATTATTATTGGTACTTGAAATTGAGGAAAAATACGCTACGAAATACTCAGATTCCGGTTCATAGGATTTTCATCATAATTTGCGATTTATGAGTGCTGTGAGCTTATTGCCGTTACAATAAAATGTTTTTAAAGGAGACAACAATTTCGCCTTTTTATGAAAAATACATAACTTTATCTCGCCTATATTCCCCGAAGTGGTAGGCAGGGGTGTACTTATAGTAGTAAACCCATAACTTGCCAGTTATGTTATAGGTCCCAATTTTATAGAGCACGAGCCTATTGCAATCAACCGGGCTCACATCCAGATTCCGTGCTGCTTATGAAAATTACCTAATGGAAATACCTACTTTGCCCGACTCGTGATGATAACCCAGGACCACACGCTCAGTGGTCGCTAAGGCGAAATACTATTAATTATTATAAAATATTACAATATTATATTTTTGAAATAATGTAAAATTTTAAAAGATTTCTCTTCTTCTTTGATGACATTACTGATGCACTAACTTGGTTAAGTACCTGAGCTTTCTAAGGTCAGGGTCGTAGGTTAGATTTCTACTAGGGGTTAATGAACAGTGTGAAACATAGATACTCGTTTCACACTGTTCATTAACCCCGATAGTCTCTTTGTTCTTAATCTAAATCTCTGCGTCATAATATATTATATATGTATATGACAAATCCAAAAATTAGGCATTAGGCTTTAAAACGTAAAACATAATAATATACCTAAATGCTGTTCATGGTTCATAGAACGTGAAATCATAGACCATCTATCACAGTAATTCGCAAGTCTGGCTACTCTTATCCAAAACATCGTCAATTTTTTAAATTTTCTCAACATTTTTAAACCCCGAAAACTGTAGAGATGTCTACAGATATAGACATTTATTTCACGTTGCTAAATAATGCAAAAATAAAGACAACGCCTTCGGCTCTTTTAATTTAAAATCACTATCGTCCCAAACAATAACGGCGGTACTGATTACAGAAAAATTATGACAAATGAATTCGGTGCCGGAAAAAATGTTCTTTATTAAACCGTTTTTGTCTGAGATTTTGCTACTAACCTTAGGAATGGTTACTCATAATTCATTTTTGACACTTCTGGAATTTTTGGCTTAGAAACTAGACTGTTTTCACCCATAGGATATATTTTTAGAAGTGTTTCCAGGTTAATCTTGATTTATGGCTGAACTAGGTAAGTTAATTTTGGAATTGGTTCATTGAATTAAATGTTGTTCAGCTTTTCTTTAATTAATTTAGATGCCAAAAATATAACGGGTTTTCATCAGAGCAAGAAAGCTGTGTGTTTTTGGGATACGTTGCTACATAGAAGCTATTTTTTGTACTACCTCATTCAGCCCGATAGTGGATGCATAGTTAATTAATGTACAAACTAGGGAGCGACTTTGTTATCCTTTTTCGGTAAAACCATACTTAGATTTTACAGTACCTAAAAATTAATCTAATTTGTAGGCAAATACTCGAGGAGTTTGTCTTCTACAAATATTGTATAATATTTAATTTGTTTCGGCTATTTCTGCGCACCGTACCAGACAGTACAAATATTAGCACAAATCGTCGCCGGGCGCGCAGTAATTTATTAAAAGCGTCATGCACCCGCGACCTAAAATCCAGAGTAACAATGAAAAATGGACCAAATTGCTTTACGTTCGTTTGGTTCTGCATATTTATGGGTGTTCCGTATGATAATGTATGCTATAACAGTTACATGATATTAATATTGAGCTGAATAAAGCTCAATGTGCTCGTGTGAATAATAAGGTTTATTGAGTTTATTTTGTTTTGGTTAGTATGTAATATTAAGGCACTTATTTTCGAAAATTCTTTAGTATCTGAACTAACCCTGTATAGTAGTAATCCTGTAAGTATCTAATTGGGTATCAGGATTTTTAGATTCAGGTAATCTAGTACTAATTTGAATACATGGTATAATAATTGATTATTAAATTGCTATATTGTCATGTTGATGGATAATTGGATCAAGATCACTGGATGCAGCAGACCGGGCTTTGTGGCGTACATTGGGAGAGACCTTTGTCTAGCAGTGGACTGCAACGGGCTGATAATGATTGTCATGTTAAAATGCCATAAACAGTCAAATTACATCTTTTTTTTATCAAAAATAACAGTAGTTAGTACTTAAAAAACAGCACCATTAGTAGCTTAAAGAAAATACGAGAATAACACAAATTCTTAACTTAACACAGCCTTCTTAGTTTTTATAAAACAAGTACATAGGAAAATTTCTGAATACAGTACTAACAAAAAACATGTTGTCTCTCAAGACCAGGTCTAGTATTACCATACTAAGTCCAGTAAGGTCAGGACAACCAGTCAGTCGTATCGTGTCTGTATGGTAGGAATAATAAATGATAGCATTATGCCTATTCTTCTTTATATTCTTATTTAAAACAGTAACCTTTGGAGTTTCTAGCCGGTTCTTCTCCAGAGGAATGACCTTCTCGTACTGAGCAGCTTGTAAATTGACGTTTCATATGTGCCTGCAATTGGTTTTAAAACATTTTGAATTTGAAAGGTATGGTAAGGTATAACAGATTGTTGTTACAATTTCATAATTTTGCCAGAATACGTTGGCATGTAGATATAAATTTCTTCAACTGAACTTTGGCTTTGCAAGTTCTGCAGCTGACAATTTTTGCAGAAAAAACTTCAATACTGTTCGTTTTTCTATGGAATAAAACCTAATCTTTGGTAGTCATAATTATTAGCAGGTGCAATACATATTTTTATTGCAATTCAATAATGTTTGATGATATCTAAGTGCGTCCGAGGAACCCTGGACTGTCAACCTCGCTACCATCGTTGTGGACTAAGTTTATTAACCGAATTCAAAAAAGAGGTGGTTCTATGTTTTTGAGATTTGTCCATACATACCTAACTTAATCTGTTATAAAATACATATGTGTTAGAAAAATCTTTGCTTCTACGTAGATGTGTTAGTTAGGTAGTGCTAGGGACAACGTGTTGAAAAACGCAATCCCACGGATTCGAAACCCCTTTCAATTTCGTAGTGAGGTAACACGAACGAGGCAAGCAGAAAAGCCGCTTAATGGAGTGTAAATCAATTTATTGGATATTTAGCTGTCGATGAATCAATGTCACCGACGCAGTTCATTGCGTACGTGACAGATGGCGCTAGTAGCGACTTAAAGTGATTTTTCTGTACTGTGATCAGCATGGGTTTGACACATTTGCGTTACAGATTTATGAGGTAACCAGTTTTTGTTTGTAAATAAATTTTTTTCATGCCTAAGTCTAGTCGAGATCCATGCAATGTCTGACATGACTTTATTCCCTATTACACATGAACCTTCCTTTTATCATCATTTCTTAGTTCCTTTAAGTGCCTCTTTAACCTTCTATCCTATCCTTCTATTCCTATTATAATATAATAAACAGTTTGTGAAGATGGAAGTTTGTTAGTCCTTCACGCAAAAAACTTTTGACACATTGGATATTGATAACACTTATGCTATTTTCAACGTTACAAGCTCTTTGGCGAAATTAACGCGGATGAAACCACTAGGCACCCCTATTCTGATATATATCAACCTTATTTCAAAGAAAACTTACTGCATTAGAGAATATAATAAACACACAGTCTAAATATTCCTTTTCAGTATCACAGGATTCAACCGAATTCATTACTGCACCCTTTATCCGAATATTATGCCGACTATTTCGTATATAAAGAGGGTCCAATCTTTACCAAAACATTAAGGGTAGGAACGAAACGATACTTTCGTGGCAAGTGTGTCTGTATTCGGGCTGTAAGGATAGAGATTATTGTTTTTATGGTAAGCGCTTTATAAGACCTCTGGGGACCCAGCAGTTAACATAAATAGACTACAAACAGTTACATGCACGCATCTCGTAGGAGAAATTGAATTGACTTTTTGGAATTTAGAACGACACTGTCCACGTGGTTAATCGAAATCGATTTTTTACTTTGAATAGACTATGTTTAGTTCAGGCGACAAAACAAACAGAAATCTATTAAATTATTACGGGTTTTGTTCTTTTTTACTCAGAAAACAAATATCACAATGTAATTGTTAATTTAAGCTATTCATTAAATGAAATCTGCCGTATTACACTGCACGTAACGGCGCGCGGAGTCTTGCTTCCACATCGTAAACTGTCCTGCTTTAAGAGTTCACGGTAAGGGGGCTGAATTATCATACACACGTTAAACACATACTTTTATATAAATAGTACTGTAATTTGATAAGTTTAATAGTAAACACAGTCAGAACATAACGACCAAAGACTAAGCAGCATATTGTTGCAATACTTTGGACCAGTAAATGTACTACTTAAAATTCAGAGGAAATAACAGATCCCTAACTGTTGCCCACTTAATTGAAACTAGAAACAATTAATAAGTTGTTCGCACCGTGTATTAACGTATTACTATTGTGGCACGCACGCGCAAGGTCGAATGAAAGGAAAAGGCGCGGGCAAAAACAGTGCACAGAGTAGTTGAGAACAGAGATGGCAAATTAATATAGTTTTTATATGACTTTTGGTGCCATTTTAGCATGTTGCCCATGCTAAGCTTGAATCTAAATTGATAAAGGAAATTTGAAAAATGATGGACACGAGCGGGATTCGAACCCGCGACCTTCGCCGATCCGTGGCGCTGCTCTAACCAACTGAGCCACCGTGTCGCTGCTCGCATCCATCGAATTTCAAGTTCCCTTTTAGTATTTACGTCTTAAGGGTGACGTCAGGTATTATCTGTTGGAATCTATGATTACCAACTCAGTGTTATACCTTTACAGCTATAAATCACTGAAACGATAATACCAACCCAAATTTATATGACTTTTGGTGCCATTTTAGCATGTTGCCCATGCTAAGCTTGAATCTAAATTGATAAAGGAAATTTGAAAAATGATGGACACGAGCGGGATTCGAACCCGCGACCTTCGCCGATCCGTGGCGCTGCTCTAACCAACTGAGCCACCGTGTCGCTGCTCGCATCCATCGAATTTCAAGTTCCCTTTTAGTATTTACGTCTTAAGGGTGACGTCAGGTATTATCTGTTGGAATCTATGATTACCAACTCAGTGTTATACCTTTACAGCTATAAATCACTGAAACGATAATACCAACCCAAATTTATATGACTTTTGGTGCCATTTTAGCATGTTGCCCATGCTAAGCTTGAATCTAAATTGATAAAGGAAATTTGAAAAATGATGGACACGAGCGGGATTCGAACCCGCGACCTTCGCCGATCCGTGGCGCTGCTCTAACCAACTGAGCCACCGTGTCGCTGCTCGCATCCATCGAATTTCAAGTTCCCTTTTAGTATTTACGTCTTAAGGGTGACGTCAGGTATTATCTGTTGGAATCTATGATTACCAACTCAGTGTTATACCTTTACAGCTATAAATCACTGAAACGATAATACCAACCCAAATTTATATGACTTTTGGTGCCATTTTAGCATGTTGCCCATGCTAAGCTTGAATCTAAATTGATAAAGGAAATTTGAAAAATGATGGACACGAGCGGGATTCGAACCCGCGACCTTCGCCGATCCGTGGCGCTGCTCTAACCAACTGAGCCACCGTGTCGCTGCTCGCATCCATCGAATTTCAAGTTCCCTTTTAGTATTTACGTCTTAAGGGTGACGTCAGGTATTATCTGTTGGAATCTATGATTACCAACTCAGTGTTATACCTTTACAGCTATAAATCACTGAAACGATAATACCAACCCAAATTTATATGACTTTTGGTGCCATTTTAGCATGTTGCCCATGCTAAGCTTGAATCTAAATTGATAAAGGAAATTTCAGGAAGGAAAAATTCAGTGATTTATAGCTGTAAAGGTATAACACTGAGTTGGTAATCATAGATTCCAACAGATAATACCTGACGTCACCCTTAAGACGTAAATACTAAAAGGGAACTTGAAATTCGATGGATGCGAGCAGCGACACGGTGGCTCAGTTGGTTAGAGCAGCGCCACGGATCGGCGAAGGTCGCGGGTTCGAATCCCGCTCGTGTCCATCATTTTTCAAATTTCCTTTATCAATTTAGATTCAAGCTTAGCATGGGCAACATGCTAAAATGGCACCAAAAGTCATATAAATTTGGGTTGGTATTATCGTTTCAGTGATTTATAGCTGTAAAGGTATAACACTGAGTTGGTAATCATAGATTCCAACAGATAATACCTGACGTCACCCTTAAGACGTAAATACTAAAAGGGAACTTGAAATTCGATGGATGCGAGCAGCGACACGGTGGCTCAGTTGGTTAGAGCAGCGCCACGGATCGGCGAAGGTCGCGGGTTCGAATCCCGCTCGTGTCCATCATTTTTCAAATTTCCTTTATCAATTTAGATTCAAGCTTAGCATGGGCAACATGCTAAAATGGCACCAAAAGTCATATAAATTTGGGTTGGTATTATCGTTTCAGTGATTTATAGCTGTAAAGGTATAACACTGAGTTGGTAATCATAGATTCCAACAGATAATACCTGACGTCACCCTTAAGACGTAAATACTAAAAGGGAACTTGAAATTCGATGGATGCGAGCAGCGACACGGTGGCTCAGTTGGTTAGAGCAGCGCCACGGATCGGCGAAGGTCGCGGGTTCGAATCCCGCTCGTGTCCATCATTTTTCAAATTTCCTTTATCAATTTAGATTCAAGCTTAGCATGGGCAACATGCTAAAATGGCACCAAAAGTCATATAAATTTGGGTTGGTATTATCGTTTCAGTGATTTATAGCTGTAAAGGTATAACACTGAGTTGGTAATCATAGATTCCAACAGATAATACCTGACGTCACCCTTAAGACGTAAATACTAAAAGGGAACTTGAAATTCGATGGATGCGAGCAGCGACACGGTGGCTCAGTTGGTTAGAGCAGCGCCACGGATCGGCGAAGGTCGCGGGTTCGAATCCCGCTCGCGTCCATCATTTTTCAAATTTCCTTTATCAATTTAGATTCAAGCTTAGCATGGGCAACATGCTAAAATGGCACCAAAAGTCATATAAATTTGGGTTGGTATTATCGTTTCAGTGATTTATAGCTGTAAAGGTATAACACTGAGTTGGTAATCATAGATTCCAACAGATAATACCTGACGTCACCCTTAAGACGTAAATACTAAAAGGGAACTTGAAATTCGATGGATGCGAGCAGCGACACGGTGGCTCAGTTGGTTAGAGCAGCGCCACGGATCGGCGAAGGTCGCGGGTTCGAATCCCGCTCGTGTCCATCATTTTTCAAATTTCCTTTATCAATTTAGATTCAAGCTTAGCATGGGCAACATGCTAAAATGGCACCAAAAGTCATATAAATTTGGGTTGGTATTATCGTTTCAGTGATTTATAGCTGTAAAGGTATAACACTGAGTTGGTAATCATAGATTCCAACAGATAATACCTGACGTCACCCTTAAGACGTAAATACTAAAAGGGAACTTGAAATTCGATGGATGCGAGCAGCGACACGGTGGCTCAGTTGGTTAGAGCAGCGCCACGGATCGGCGAAGGTCGCGGGTTCGAATCCCGCTCGTGTCCATCATTTTTCAAATTTCCTTTATCAATTTTTAATATAGTTTTTTTAATACTGATTTCTGTTATGCGCTCTTGTTCCATGTTTATTTATCCTACTGCCTCGTTTGTCTAGTGGTCGCTAAGCGCGACTGCTGAGCATGAGGTCCTGGGTTCAAATCCCGGGTCGGGCAAAGTGTTACTGAGTTTTCCATTAGGTAATTCTCAGTAGCAGCACGGAGTCTGGATTTGTGCCCGGTTGATGGCAATAGACTCGCTCCCTATTACATTGGGACTTACAACATAACTGGCGAAATGTGGGTGTACTATATGTACACCTCTGCCTACCCCTTCGGGGAATACAGGCGTGATGTTATGTGTTTTATTTATTCTAGCAAATATTATTTACTTGTTTGTTTTAGCCTGCCATTTATTCGCATTCCGAGCACGAAACCTGTTTTATATATTTAAATACAGAGCCTTTTTATTGTAGATATATATTTTCCATGACTTGGGCATGCTTGGGCTTGGGCAGGCTTGGGCATCGCAGTATTGGCGGACAAGTTACATTAGCCGCCTCTTACGACACCCACGGGAGGAAAGGGTGAGGTCAATTCTAGGCCGGATAACACACGGCACGATAATTCAGTAGTGACACAGAATTCATAAAAAAAATATACAATTTTCATCAATGCGTACAGTCAATTTACGCTTTTAAAACAATAAATGCTTTGGTATTTTACATCCTCCGAGGAAATTAATAATACAAATTAAAATATAAAGGTGAGCTTCGCGCTATTTATTTTATTTGCAAAACCTTTACTGATCGAGCACTCGTTGCCATGGGAATAAAACGGTGGAGATAAACAGCGGAGTGATTAATCATAGTGCAAGTGATACAGTAATATGCTGTTCACATTTAAAGTATTCAATATTCGTCATGAACTTAAATACATTAAACTTAACTATAAATTGGACACAGGTTTTATTTGCATCACTAAGATAATTCTGAGTATTATGAGGCTGATATTTAAGGGCGATGATCTAACGATTCATCATTATTAATATGAACAACCGCTATTTTTGGACTTTACCAAATACAGCCGATCAAATTGAATTTATATATTCATATTCACCTATTCGACTGATTTATGGTCTTACTTTGGTACTTTGTATACAGTTAATGATGGTCAAACATCGTAATAATTCGTTTCTTTTTTTAAGGCCTTATAGATAAGATGCCAACACAATAACAAATGATTACACAAAGCTAGAGGTAATTTAACAAAGTCTTTGTATGGTGACGATGCTATGGTTGAACAAATCATGTTAATTTAGGACTTGATGGATAACCAGCGGGGCCACCATGCGCTTGCATATGCAGGACATTTTCCGTTGTGGATGCGAGATGCCGCACTACGCTGCACGTAGTGGCGTCTCGCTTCAACACCGCAAAATTACCTGCAATGCAAGCTCATAGTAAGGCACCAGATACGATGTGGAAGCGAGATGCCATTACGTGCTGTGTAATGCGGCGCCTCGCTTCCACAACGTAAACTGTCCTGCGTTAGGAGATCATGGTACGGGGGCAGTACCCGAAAAATACAGCATACCAATATAGAGAAACCTTATCTAATTTTAAGTTATCATAAAGCCGAAATCACTTCTATAAACACGGTATTAGAATAACGAGCGTAATAAATCAGTTGTAAGCTTAATACTCGGCCCTAGCCTATAACATCAATGACTATAACTATAATGAACTCCAAACAAATCACTTTCTCCAAGGAAGTTAATACAATGCACAATAAATCTGCGTCTCTCATCGCGTGGGCGTTCGAGCTATCTGTCAGATTACCTCTTTATTGCCCGCCGACGATTGTGTCATTTTATTAGCCATTTATGTAACGTTGACATTTTGATTGTGTTTGTGCGATTGTATATTGTATAATGTTTGTTGAAGTGAGGTTTTGGAAACATGGTTTGATTTTGCAGTCTTTAATTGAGATTGAAGGAACTATATTTTTCGGGAAATAATATCTTAATAGCCTTTAAAATCCTATTAGACCCGTAGATTAGATATATTTTTATATTTTAATACAAAAAAGTTTCAGCTTAAAACTTGAACTGTACAACTGTGTTGAATTAACATAAAATATTTATACCAAGTAAATAATTCATATCACCACACACATTTTTAAAGTTACGGCTAAAAACTCTAAATAAGAAATCGTAAACATTACAAAAATATTTGCACCCTCTGCACTCAACTACTCTGTGTATAATCGGCCAGTAAGGTCACAAGTATCTCAGATAAGCTTTTTCATAAAAATTGTAACAACTATATCTTGTGGCATGCGATATGGTCATTTGTATGTGGTTTAATAAATATAATGTATGTTGCTTTACGGGCTTTTTTGGAGCCTGTTTTGTCAGGGTATGGCGTTACTTTTTGAAGTTATGTGTGTGACAGTTAGTCTGTGAGTAAAAATAAAACCTTTCTTAGCAGTCGCGTAAAGAGGGAGACTCACTGAGGATTAAGCTTAAAAAAACATCACTTTATTTTTATTAAAGAAGGTATGCTCTAAATAAATAAAGATTTTGATTATAATATATTGCAATGGGACATATATTAGTTTTATGAGCTAGATTTTCATTCATTTCTTCATTTATATCTGGCACTGGATTTATGTGCGCCTCTTCTCTTTCAAACAAACCTTCAAAGTATTCTTTCCATCTCTTCAGAATACATTCTTCTCCATTTACTACTACACTTCCATTCTGGTCTCTGATGGATTTAAGCTCTGAGGACCCTGATTTTCCTCTAGCCAACCTAATAGATTTCCAGAAGAACTTTATGTCGATCTGGAAATTTTCAGATAACCTCCTGCCAAGCTCGTCTTTCTTTCTTTTAACGAATTAACTTGATTATTAATCAAAGGCAAATTCTCAGTGATACTTCCTCATCATCATCCACAGCCTTTAATATCCCACCGCTGGGTATAGGCCTCCGTTAAACTATGCCATCCACCGCTGCGGTCCTGCGTCAGTCTCATCCTGGTGCGCCCCGCAATCTTAACAAATATAGTCGACCCATCCTGCTGCCAGAAGACCTACTCTGCGGTAATGATGTACGATTTTAGGGATAGATAAATTTACTGTGCATTCTTACCTAGATAATAACGATATTTTACAAAAACTTGAACAAAGTCGCGGGTTGGAGCCAGTTGTACATGGTTTGTAAATAGGTCGTATGTGTACACCTGTTAAACATAGAAATTCTCTCAGCACGTTAGTCCGGGCGCACTCCGTATTACTTTTTACTAAAAGTATACTAAAAATGTGTTATTTTTTCCACAATAAAACAATGCCTAATCGTTATTTCGGCCTTAAATCTGGTAACTGAGGTCAAAAAACAAGGTTTTCAAATCTCTTGAAGTAACTTTATCAAGAATTGTATAAATGAGCTGGATGGATCATTAACATCTCGCCTGTATCCCTCGAAGGGATAGGTAGAGGTGTACATATAGTACACCCACATAAAAGATTTTTCAACGGTGTGTAAAGCCATGTCAGATGCCTACGGGCGGTTTAAATTCTGACACCAGGTTGTTAATCAACCATACTATAAGAAGAAGACCCACTTGCCATCAACCGGGCACAAATCCAGACTCCGTGCTGCTACTAAGAATGATCTAACGGAAAAACTCTATAATACTTTGTCCAACCCGGGATTCGAGCCCAGGACCTCATGCGCAGCAGTCGCGCTTAGCAACCACTAGACCAACGTCAGTTTGTTCTCTTGAACCCTGTCTCTTGAAGTTGTTAACCCATAAGGCGGTTCTAATCGTAATGGTCACTACAACAAAGTGTATTATATTTCAATACCTCGTCCAACCTTGAACGCTGTTTATAAGCACACAAGCTACGTCTCTGGAAATCTAAGGTCTAAATCATTACCCCCATTTATCGTAGAGGTAAAAATAATTACCGCATTATGGTCATTGACCTTGCTTTCCATGTGTTCATTCATATGTCCATGTGAACGTAATTTATCATTGTTTAAAGTTGTGCAATGGTAAGTAAATATTGGTATTACGAATTTAGCATAAGGATATTCTGCTGTAAACTTGAGGATATTTACTTCATTTGAGTACTGTCATATCATTATGGATTCTTTCTAAATAGAGGGATGGAGATAAGAGTTGATGACTTTTTATCATTAAATTCGAGGATTTTTTTAATTAAAAAAACATCTCATAATTATGCAAACTGAGTATGACGACCTTATTGGCGGAGTGGCTAAGCAATTAGACTGCTTGTATATGACTCTAAGGGTTCGATTCCCGCATGGGACAAAAATTTGTGTGTCCCGAGTCTGGATGTCTGTGTATGTGATATTTCATGTTTGCGAAACGCACCCACGATACAGGAGAAATTCGTAGTGTGAGGCGACATCTTTTGAAGAAAACATCCTCTTTAAAGAAATTCTATAGGCAAGATGATAATGATTTATACGGACTCATTATTATTATAAGCCCGTATTATCCCACTGCAGGGCAAAGGCCTCCCTTTCCTCCTTCCACTTGTCTCTGTCTGCTGCCACTCGACGTGTCTACGGACAGTTATACATAAACAAATTAAGATGTTTGTTTTCTCATTACGTAGTTCTTGAGCCTGTCTTACCCCTGTACTAATCTTTCAACATAACCGTAATGAAGTGTTCGTTGCATAATAATGTGCCTATTTCCAAAGAGTGTTAGACAAGTCAACATCTTTCTAATTACCAACACATTATGACACGATGTCAAACCTGTTTTTAATTGCAAAACCAGTTTGGGGAAGTCTATTGAAACAGTAGTCAGTATTATAAACATTTTAGTGAGGTGCAATTTTATATCGACAGCTTACAATAGAATGATAAATGATTTTATTTCAGAAAATAGGTTTTAAAAAAACACTTTTGCACGTCATTTTTTTATAAACCAGTAAGAATGATGGTGTCAGCATTTCCTAACTGACTACCTCTGAGAAGAAATACCGAAACAAACTCAGGGGTCAAGGTCTCTTTTAAAGTCCAGACAAGTTCAATAATTTATGTGAGAACAGTGTAGGTGGTCTGATAAGAGGTCTTTTTATGAAAGAACCACGGCGAGTTTGAGTCGACCTGTCCTTAGAATGAAATAAGATTTTATATTAGTATTGTTTTTTTGTTCATATCTCAAATTTGAAACTAGGTATAACCGATTTAAGTAAACTGAGGTCTGCAAATCAAAACCCAGTCGATATTTAACCTGAGAGTCAAACCTCAGACCTCACCCTGACTAACATCTCAATTGCTTATCAAAACGTAATTCAAACAGACCCATCAAGTTCATCTAACTCGAATTAACTTTCTTTTCCCCTAACCCGTTGAAGCCATTTTTCATTTTCAAATTCAGAAAGGCAATCAAAAACACATTTAATTCCATAAACTTTCACGAAAAACGAAGAAATACTTTTCCTACGTTTGGGAAACGGTCTGGGAATTAAACAGTGCATGAAAAAATGTGGTCGTCGAAATTTCATCAGTGCAGAGCAATGCAGACTGCAACAGCATTAGCTTCATTGCCGTAGCAGATAAATATCCAATGAGACTTTTTGCTGGACTTTGCAGCTTGAAATTGTCGTGCGCTAGTGATGGGCAGTGATCAAATCGACAGTTATCGATAGTTGATAAGTTGTTGCGTGTTGTGCCGTGTCGTATCCGGCCTAGAATTGACTACCCCCTTTCCTCCCGTGGGTGTCGTAAGAGGCGAATAAGGGAAAATCCAGAAGATAGGCAAAAGCGTCTTCTGTAACTTGACCACCAACACTGCGATTCTCAAGCCGCTTGCCAAGCGTGGGGATTATGGCAACCCCCCCCCCCTCCCCTGGTTAAACGGGGAGGCCTATGTTCAACAGAGGACGTCTTTGGGCTGATGATGATAAGTTGTTGATGTCAGTATTTTGTTGTTGTTTGTACTGCTAATAAGACCATGAAGTTTATTTTGTAAACTTTCTTCGAGAAGACATAGAGAAATACTAAACTCTTATCGGTTGAAACCACCAGAATGTATCACTCGCCATTGTGTTTTTCTCCCCAGTGGGAAGCTGGTCTCGGTTTGAGGGGAACTGATTCCCAGATCCAGTTATAGAACTTGCAAGGTTGCAAAATATAATGGTTAAAAACTAGAAAAACGCCAGAACAAAGTCACATTAGGACATTTAGTAGGCCATTGTAGTTTTTTTAAAGATAAATTTAATTTTAATAGCTTACTTAAGAGCCTCAATGATCATTCTAGTACTGTCCTAGATAAAACAAAAAATTTGCAACGAATTATCTCACAAGAATTGCAAATTCTAGTTTTAAATTTTATAACTGGCCCGTTTTATTAATAAAGTTGTTTCTTATTTTTTTATCTAGTTATAACGAAGGCTAATGGCGTTCAAAATTAAGATAATGCATTTTATTTCTCAACTATGTGGCATGATACACTTATTAATGGAATAAGTACTTATTGTTGTAAATTACTTAACACCTTAATTAGTTATGATGTGGCTTTTTTAACTATGGTGTAATTAAGATAAACGGTTGGTCTTAGCTAATTTATAACTTGTGTTTCTAAATAACATAAATAATGACACATAAGGAATTTAGTTTAAATTAGACCTACTTTTAACATAAACCAAAATTTTAATTTAAAAAATATTATCGATACAATTGAATCATTTATATCGATACTCCCCTATCCCTAACTACACATTTGGCCAAAAGGCATTGCGGAACACTGCCGTATTGCTAATTCAAAATTACAGTCTATGAAAAATTCAGTAGGTGCTTTAATACTTAAGGAACCTTGACATTTCTACTAAAAATTGAAAATTAAGGATAATATTCCTTGACTAAAAGCAGAAATTAGATAAACAGTATCATTAAAATTTTATTCTGAATTTTTTGTTTGTCTGTAACTCAATCACGCTAAAACCGATTAACAGGTTTCGATAAAATTTTGTGAAACTATACAAACTATTCTAAAACGAATATGGTAGTTCTGAAATAATTCATAAAATACAAACTGACCACCCATCTAAATAATGACCGCAGCGTGTGATGCTTAACCAAACTAAACAATCTGTTCAAACAGTAGCCATTATTATCATTGCTCTATAAACACAATTTCACTCCAGGTAAGTTAATACCAACGATTTCACGCACTGATTCATATTACGCGTTTCTATCAACGCGATTTGTATCTTCTTAATTACCATTAACAAATTGCTTATAGATTTACATCGGGCTTTTCACTTTTATACTTATAAAGCAACAATTTATACAGCTGCAATTAAAAGAGGAAATTCCAATTAAAAGAAATGCGTGTTAATTTTTCTTTAATAAGAAATATCGTACAATTAAAAAGCTTGTCGAGTATCTTGTCAGTATTTTTTTATTTAATGTCCTAAGCCGGTAAAATAGAAATATCTAATCTATGTATTTGTTCGGTTTAATTTTAGGTGACTTAATTAGACATGCTTTCACATTATTCCTTTTTATTCCTTAGTTAGGTTTCGTCACCACTATGTATATTATGTTTTAGAAACTTTAACTAAACAACCCTAAGAAAATGACAGTTTAACATTTTTGTCAGTTTTTGACATTGCATCATAGGAACGAAATCGAAATTAAATACTGGTATACCTACTTTTGATCTAATTACCTAATTTGACCTAATCCAGAAGATGGGCAGCTATGTCTTCTGTAACTTGACCACCAAAACTGCGATCCCCAAGCCGCCAAGCGTGGGGATTATGGAATCTCCCCCCCCCCCACTTCTAAAAGGGGGAGGTGAACAATGGACGTCTTCCGGCTGATGATGATGATGATACCTACTTTTTTAGAAACTCAAAGTAGAGGACGGAATTTTGTGCGTAATAATTTGTAAACTCTTAACTATATTTAGTCTAGAATTACGTAGAAAAGAAAACCCTAGCAATTAATATGAAATAAAATAAATTTATCATAGTACGCAAAAATCTCTTTACTATCTACAAAAGGTAAATAATTGAAATATTTACTTAGAAATTGACAAGTGTTACAATTGTGGTAAGTAGAGCGTGGTGGATTCCGTCACGCAGGGGACGGCGCACTGTGGTCCAAAACGTGAGCGGACGTGGACAAAAAAAATGACAGCCGCCATTTTTATTAAAATTTTCTTCATACAAAATTGTTACGAGTTAACGGGTTGTACTGTTGTCAAAATAGATTAGTGCACGACTTTTATTTTGGTGATGTCTGTGCAGTTGTAATTGCGTCACGATTTTGGTTTACTTCCGAAGATTTGTTGACCATTTTAGTCTACTTATTATTATATATGAGGACTTATAATTATAGGTATGCCTACGGAAATTTTAAAGAAGTGAAGAAAACTGTAGGACATATTTTGCTTTATTTGAAAAAAAAAACTCTTGTAACTTGGACCATAAGAGCGCCGTCAAGTGTAGTTATTAACTTAATCGAATGTTTGCAAGAGAAGCATTTGTGACCACAATACATGTCTCGCTGTTCCTATTACTTATATCTTTTTTTAATTTATTTTATTTTATTTTATTAATTTTGACTTAAGATAACTTTCTAAGGTAAATATGTGAATAGGTTTTTATTTTTCAAATTAATTAAGAAGTAATTACTTATTTAAGCACTTTTAGTACCATTAGCACAGTTAGAATATAATAAACTAACCTACTTTACTTAGGCCTTATAAGGCTAAGAATCAAGATACAACTAATGAATTTTTAAACATAAGAAAAAGCCTCTTTATTTTTATACTTTTTCTCCAAAAGATGGTAAAATTGATCACCTTGCCGCGTACACCCGGCCATTATACTTTGTTTACGATTCGGAAATAAGACACAGGGCTCAGTAGGATCCCTCGCTTTTTTCTTCCAAACCGTTTGTACTACAATTTCATTACTTGGAAACGTATCCGAATTTCCGTAATGTGCCCTTTTTGTCCTCATGTGTGTTTTTTGCGCACTGTGCTTTGGGACTTAGTGTTATTTATTTTAAATGTATTAGCGGAGACAGGGACTGATAGATGCGTGTAGACTTTAACATTTTTACATAATCTAGAAAATAAAATGTTTTCTCTTGAAAACAAAAATAATGGCGTCATTTTAGATTTCAGATTTTGACGACATTATTTTTACCAGGAACTACATTAGCACCATTTCTTTCAACAACTTTTTATCATCGTAAACCCAATGTTATTCTAGATCTCTCTCTATTTTTACTTTAGGACTGAATATTCAACATTCGAATATTCCCTTGTCAAAATTATTCATATCAGATCTGGTAGTCGGGGCAACAATTTTTGCTTTTATTACTTTGCAAGCGCATCCTAGGGAATTGAGTTTTACTTCCAAAAATACCTCTTCATCATGAAATTCTAGAGCTCCAAAACTTTCAGGCCACGTCCCGTACATTAATCTATGCTGGGAGAATTTCAAACGCGTTTCTGTATTTGTCGTATATTTATTTTCGGGACAATTGTTTTTATTTCTTGAAGGCTGAAGTTTTTTTATTAGGTTTCATTTTGTGTACTTATTTTTGGACAGCTTGTTTATTGCTCTTGTCATTACTTGCTTAAAAATTGAGTTTTAAATAGCATCAAGCTTAAGTCCAACTTATTTTGTCTGATTAATTAACTAAAGTTTCACTTTCCTTCACATTAAGTATTCTCTCTTAATTAGAAGAGTACCTATCCAAAACAAGTACATAAACTGATGAATTTTTAAAGATCACTGACAACATCCGTATATCCTCGATGTAAGTTTTAACAGCGTGCAATATTCGTTACCTGCTTGATCTATCACCTTTCTAAATCGAAGAAAAAATCTACTTACATATATGCACATTCATGAAACACCAAGTTTCACGTAACACTATCGAGACCCGATTCCATTTGAGTTCCGCCAACAACCAACAACCGGTGTCTGCATTTGGCAACATATTCGCAATGCCAATTATTGGTTGCGGCAACCAATTGATTGCTAGTGTGGTGTTTGCTACTGGTCGCTGCAGTTGTAGATTTATTTTCTATTTTTATAAGCAGTTTGCTTTTGTGTTTGAATTAATATGATATTGATCTAGGGTACTACATTGATGCAAAAGCTGGAATGTATTTTTACAGCTGAATCAACTGTAGTCGATGCATTTGCGTTTTAAATTTTTCGACATCTTGTGTAAGCTCTAGGATCTTTTTACGTATTTTAATCTGTTTGCATGCATTAAAAGAGATTGATTTAAATGAGAGGCTCTTGCATACATGTCGTTATCCACTACGCCGCGTCATCAAAAATAAAATAAAGTAATTATTTCATACAAAATAAACCTGCCACTAAAAAGACTTCACTGCAAATTAGGTTTATTAGAAAGTTTTGAAGGGACATACGACACGAAAATGTCAGCTAAAAATATCATTTGAAGCAGCTTAAAAGGAAGCACAAACTCCACAGAATAAGTGTCAAAATGCCATTTATTTGAGAAAACGAAACAAACTCACAATCCTTAGCACAAAAACTATTTGCGGAAGAAATTTCAGAAATGCGAAACATTGTTTTAACAAAGTTCGTTCTTCCCACAGTGTCATCGTTTTCCCAAGGTAATCTGAGACCACGACAGCCTCAAAGCAATTTAGAACAGTTATCCAACCTGTTACATGCGACCTGGTCTTTTTTATGAAAGTAAAAGTGGTACAAGCAGACTACTAGCTCTTATGTAATATGTTTTGGCTATCATTGTAGAGTAATTAATACATAGTTTGAACGAAATTGATCGGAAACTTACCGCTTTTTGTTTTGACAAGTTTGAAGCGTTCTAAAGTCTCTAAAGTTGTTCAGAGTATTTCAAAAGCTGTCATTAACAGGTATTGTTGCCGAAAATTACGTTTTCTTCTTTTCGTTGTTATTGGGCTAATCCTCCTATTTAATCGTAGCTGCCCGCGTTTTAGAATTGAGCTCTATACATTTTAATCAGTACTTCTATAGTTTTAATCCCGTTATAATATCGGGCTTAGCGTCTCGGGATTACGGTGTATAATAGTTACACATCTGCCCCGATCCTCGTGGATTATCAGTGTGATAATGTGCATACATTATGTGTTCCATTTATAACCACTGAGCGACCAAGCATAAATATTTTGACCCAAATCTGATATTGGAAGCCATACCATACTGCTTCCGTCTTTGGTCTTGCTATCAAATTCGCAACTAATAGCGTAAATACCAAACTTTAACATACTGTTATGTAAGTAACTCAAGTAAGTTAGATGAAATACGAAATTCTGAAACTATAATATGGATTCAAAGGTATAGAAAGGAGGAGAAATCTTCATCGTTTTCTCTAGATCAATCATTTCTGATGACAAGCTTACCATCCAATCTACTCGGATGCAAATTGACATTCGAGAAATTTAAAAAAGATTTACGCCTGACAATCGCAATTGTGATCTGCCAAAAAGTGCAAAGTTTTTTTTTTATTTCAGGAGTCTGTACACCCACCCATATTTCACCTTTCGTCATTAGTAGCCTCCTGAAAAAGTCAAGGCCCACTTTATTGTTATTTTCGCCTGCTGCCACCATCAGTACTCTATACACCATCGTCACGTATGTCATCATGTGACACATTTGCAAATGGTACGTGCAATTTAACGCCAGCTAAAGAAATCGTTACCCAACGTTTTTTCGGCGCACATGAGAAAATAAACCCGCCTAAACCTTACACGTATTTTTGCATAACACTGGGAATGCGTGCCAATTTGCAAACGTTACGCACATTTAAGACTTGTATTATGAGAAAACACAACACCATGGCAGATTCCTAAAGAGTTAATACTCAATACTTTATTGCATTCAATTATATGTAGTACTAGTAAGTATGTAGACACCAAGAATATCAACTTCAAAGACCGCACTAACCTATCTCTCTTCCTTCATGCATGTTCTTTTCTTTGTTTTACAGTTAACGTTACTTTTGATAAGACACTTCAAAACATCTCCAGTCTCATCCTTCATTTCAAACCTGAATATTCTCGTCAATATGTGCCTCTTCCATTTATTCTATAAGCTCCTATATTAGCTTTGTCAATCTTTAACTTGCACTACAGTTACAAAATATAACCCGCTTGGGTGCAAATAAATGGTCGGAATAGTTCTACATGTGTCAGAAGTTCTGACGCAACAAGTTGTGTTGCAAATGTCAGTAGTGGACCAGTATCTTGTCAAACCAGTGTTTCCGGGGCACATACAGACTTTGGTAGACTGTTTTGATCTTTTTTTGTTTGGTAATTTGATGCAATATTGTTTTTAAATAGATTGGTATCGAACTATTCGTCTCGCAAACTTGCTTCTTAAATATTCAAAGCATAGCTTTTATGAATCTAAATGAAAAATCAATTACAATTATAAATTGCATTGTGAAATAACTACTGGAGATACTATGGATAGAACTGCAAGAGCATAATACTTTTCAAGAGAATTGCGCATTAAAAGAGGTATGGCAAAAATTGAGAATTATGAGTTATAGCCATCATCATGACAATGAATAATGTGACAGTTTTGACGCATTGTCAAGCGTAAGCTTGTGAGACATTTAATTTTATAAATCGATGGAATCGTATGAATATGTAATAAGTATTTGCACGTAATCATTTTGAAAAGTATTATCAAAATCAACACAAAATCCGTTAGTGGCTTAGACGTAGTTAAAGCTAAATCCAATCCAAATGAAACTGGTTTGAAAGTCTACGCCTACATTATAGATTTATTATATAGGATTGTATCTCGCTTCCGTGTGTCAATATTTATGACTCGTCATTATTTTGAAGTTAACGATTGATTAAATTAAAATGTTGTTTTATGAGTTTCCTAAAAAATCGTTAATGTGACTGATATGTTTTTTATTGATTGGGGGACTATTCTGTTAACATTAAGTAGGTGGATCTGTCAGTCAGTTTTGTCGAACTTAACTGATATGCCAAGCATAAGCTACATGTGGTCATAGATACACCCACATGACGACAAGGACATATGTATGTAATTGGAGTCTTACCAATCATCATTTCAATACTCCAGGAAATTATGATAAATTTCTACTGAACAATGGAACATGCATAATTACTATTTTAATTTGGAACTTAAAATTAAATTTCTATTTTGTCAATGTTGAAAATTTTGATATCAAAGTCACAAGACACTGGTTTCAAAATAAATCATAGCACGTTCTGTCTATCTCAAAGACTTCATACAATCGTGTCTAAAAATATCGGAATTTAGATAATTGAACTTAATTACTGGTTATACGAATACGGGATGAGTTATTCCAGCGTTGAACGCTGTGCAAAATGCTTGACTTTAGACGAAGCCCCGTCGCTGCGACCTGAATACACGAGACGCCGATGACTAACAGTCTGACTCTGCTAAGGCTCTTCATACTTATCTACAATGAAGTATTTATGTTTACCTGTAAAGAAAAACATTACATTAATACAATTGATGAAACTCTTTGATATAGAAGTGGAAGAAATTAATCTTCGCAAATTGCAAGCATCGTTAATTAATTTTAATATAGGCCAAATTCTTCATTGATTATGTCTTTTAAATTAAATTTTAGATTTATATTTTATACAGAAATTATTTATATTTTGACTAATGATTAATGCTTCTAACTATTAAAGATAAAATTTCTTACGAATCATTTCAAATGGATCATAAGAATACAAATTACTGATGGTCTCAAACAACAAAAGATTCTCCATTAGATTCTATAATTTTAAATCATCTCATCTGATCTTCTTTAACTACAAGTTCGATAGCACGTCCTAAATTAGGTCAATCCAGTAGATTGATTGGTAAAAGCATTAGCCAATCGGATTGGATGGGGCTCACTGATTGCCTTGGGTATGCCACACGTAACAGGATGCAAATTTAGAACGTCACTCGGGGATGCGTCTTGTTTATGATACAAATAAAGTAAATATCCCAAAAATATAAAACGAATCGAAATTGGAAGGTTTAAATCGGTTTATCGGTCAATAGAAATCAAGTTTAGTCATGGTTTTAAAGGCAAGAAATAAGGAATATGGTTGCCAATCTTTTCGACTTGTTCAATAAACTTAACATGCAATTTTCATAATCTCTGTATCATCATTATGAACAATATTACAATCTTTGAAATTAAATCCTTCTTTTACTTCCGACGTATCTACTTATTTAGTCGACATAAATTAATTTATCATCTGATACAAATTTAATCAAAGTCAACTGATATCCTAATTGGTCAGTTATTATGAATAAATTTATAGTCACTTCTGACTCATTTCCGATAGCCTTGGTTTTAACATTTTGCGATATGTAATGACGTCATCCAATCTAGATACTTCTTTTATTTTGTCACAATAATTTATCATAAAACGTAGTAACAAAATTAAGAGTTTTGGGCAATTATTTTTCTCTATTACCGTAGATAATGTTTATTCAAATGATCATGATCCCTATAATATTGTTTCTTCTATCTAAATCCTTTTACAACAAAGAAGATAAATTATATATTATAAGTAATCCTATTACTGAAGACTTGAACCACAATTTTGATGTTCTTCCAAAAACACTAATATAATCAGTCAAAGAAATATTCATGACTATAAAAAAGTGATAGTCTCCTTGTCTGTATGTGTCCTTTACTTTCAGTAATATTGACGCCACACAAGCAATCAAGCAAAGCATTATTTAGAAACATGAAGAAAGATATATAAATGCGCCCCACTCTGTTATTATCAATGTAATACCATCTTGAAATAATAATTATCGTAAATTAACTAATTAGTGTTACTATAAACATAATTACGTCTAAACTTTAAGTCTTCAAAGCATAAGATTCCCATTACCAAAGGCAAAAATTTCCAGATTAACATTTAAAGTTGCGAAAACGATTATTACCTTCAAATCATTCTAGAAGCTGCGCGATATGGCCGCAAAATTAATTTGGTAATCTAAATTCATCATGTTTTGTTTCAACTCCAATCTAATTTGAACCCTACGCATAACAAAATAAGACTGAGTAATTATCACTCCGCTTCCCAAGACTTTCAAAGTAAAAACCAAATTAGATTTGCAATCTTGCTAATAGAATTTGAATTTTAACCCCATCAAACAGAGTCTAAATTGATAATTATCTTAACGTGGTAGATGTTTCCGGTGGAAACAATAGTGAAGGATATTGTCCAGTCCGTAACGCAGATCGGAAGCGATATGATTATCTTCACGGCTCCTTGATTAGAATTGGTAAGGACACGTTTTGATTTATTTTATGATCATTCTGTTAAGGAAATTATAAAGGTACTTCGCTCTATAGTAGTCGAACAAATAGGTAGCAGCTTGCATAGCTTTAATTTATCTAGTAAGCTGTCATAGTACATGATAATCATGAGAAGATTTAATGCTTAATGAATGGAATATCATTATGTATAACCTCTAGTATGATTGCTCCAGGGTAGCAGTTTCGGTCCATTAAATCCATTTTTATATTAATATCGGCAATCACTGATCCTAAGAAAATATAACTGACATTGAAATAGTCACATTAGTACCAGATCTTGAACTCACAGCCTTGGGCTTATAATAACATTATCTAGTCCGTAACCTTCAGAATCCATAAAATATAGACCGTTTTGTATTACCGAACCATATTATATCTTCATTGAGACATATTACACCATTATTTTGTTTACCGTTCTTTGTTTAGTATTTCTTGAAAGCGACCCCTTATTATCCGATGTTATCCATTCCGCGCCACAGAAAAATAATATTAACGTAATGTCAAAGTAACCAATGCCCGTTAGCCCAAAGAGATCGGGGTCAATAAACTCTCGAAGGTCCCTGTAAGGTCTCGTTTTGAGCCTTTGAGCCTTTGTGGTGCTTTTACTTTGACGATTGTCGGGTCGGAAGGTAGTCGTTAGGTCCGAATATTTATGGCCTAGAGTGTTAGCGAGGGTAATATTTTCTAACAAGTTGCCTAGAAAAGCCTGAAGAAAGGTTTCTTCTTTAGATTTTCATGTGACCCTAACTACTTGCATTTTAATTCTGTGATCTGAATATAGTTAAAAGTTTTCACAGTACTTGTTTTATTTCAACTACCATTTCAAGTATTAGTACCGGCACTTATTTCCATAAATAACTCAATAAATCTTTTACATTTACATCTTTATCATCATCACCATTTATTTCATCAAAACCAAATCGAATAGCAATCGTGTCGTCACCAGAAAGCGGACTCACAAGTCCAGCATAACGCATAAGTCGGACTTTATGTTCTTTCCTTGTTAACTCCCCGGAAAGAAATTGTATGGAGTGCTGTAAATTTTAAAGTTATGTTCGACACGAGGTGACTTGCTTTTTTGTTATTATTTATTGTTTCGTCTCGTTACGCTTTTTAAAATTTCTGAGTGAGTAAGGCTGGTAACTTGCGGTAAGTATAAAACGACGAACAAAATACATGCTGGCTGTTCTTTTATTATGGCTTGGATTTGTTGTGGTAAGTTAATAAATATTATTCTTGCTACTTTCATAAGAAGGGCTATAAAAACGAAATTAATTATTGCGTTTGATGCTGATGATGCAAATGAACAACATTGTTGCACATCTTATAGCACCTATAAGCATTATTTTGAGAATCAAAAATAATGATTACATATGGTGAATACGAATAGGCAATGATGATAACTAATAAGCAAACTAAACCAAATCTTATATCTTAGACACCGTCATTAATAATGATATCTCGACTCTTGAGGTCGATATGGTTTATCCTGACACCTAGTAAAAAACTTACGGCTTACAAGATGGATGGATAACATACTTCGTTTATGATATCGGTATCCCCGTGATATTGGTTTATCGAGGATCCGACGTTGGTCACGTATCTACTAGATATTGGGTTCCAGGGGTTAGATGGAAGCCATTTCGTGTAACATATTGATGTGAGACGGTACTTGATTCGGTGAGAATCAACACCCTCTAGTCAGGAGAGGAGAGGATGTTGTTTTGACTAGACTAGTGGAACTTAAATTTTTTCGTGTAAATACATATTGATTATACCAAGTAGCTAAAACTGTAGACACAGGCATTAAAAAACAAACTGAATAAAAAATGGTGATTCGGATACCCATAGATATGGAACTAGAAAACGATTTTTTGTAAAGATTCCACACGAAACTTACAAAATTATCTACGAAGTGGCTTCTTGCGAATTTAATATTTTATCACGGTGCGCAGTGCTAAAGGTGGATCGAGAATCGATGATTTATAATGGCAAAAAATATATGCAAATATAATTTTACAGTGTCCTATCTGAGTCATTGATAAATTTATTATTATTAGATAAAAGATAAAACTTCCATATCCGTTGAACCGCAAGTTTGTATTAATAACAGATATTTTTATTCGATTCCACCATTATGTAAATTTTAATATTAGTATCCTTATAATATCATCCATTACGTAGTTTATACTTCACACGGAATTGTTAATCGCTTTTTAATTTTGCAGTAGAATCTTCAATATCTTCCTCATCACGTTTTGAAATATAATAACTATTTTTACCTGTTATCTTTATTTGGTTATATTACTCAAAATACCTGCTGTTATTGAGAACTACGAGCTGTTATAATGATGACAATCTACATAGCAGAAATTCTAATAACTAACGGAATATCTTGAACTTTCTTTGAACTGAAATTGAAAGTCAGAAAGTGAATAAAACGGAGATTTATTATCAAATTCTATTGACTACAACAATTATAAGCATGAATTTTCATTTGTGTTTAAAATGCTACGTCATAATAATTAGAGAAATGAAGTAGAACTGCAATATAATTACGATAACTCTAGTTTCTCTTCGGTGAAAAGTAACAGTAGTAACATAAATTCTTATTCCTAGGTGAAATTGTATGGACTAGATTTCTTCAACAACTTTCTACAACAATTGATTTAATCGATTTTGGAACTGTCAGTTAATATCTTAAGTGAAATATCTCGAGGCTAGGTATTAACCAGTCTTTGTTTGTTTGCCTTACATTCGAGTAATCATTTTTTTCTATTTAATGATGAAGGATCTGCAGTACTAGAGATTAACGACCAATGAGTGATAAAATCTACCAGTGAGCTATCACATTTAACGTTGGAAGAGAGAAAGTTATAATTGTACCCAGAAAAGGAAATTCAATTAAGAAACCAAACATTAATAGTAATTTGTTAAGTATTACGTCACGAACGTAAATAATAATATTATTCGAAACGGTAATTTAGTCAACGGTAAAAATTCGTAGATCAGTAAGTATCATCATCGAACAAAAACAGGCTGTGAAATGGTGGCATGGAGTTAAAACATTACAACAACTAAAAAAAAACTGCATTTGTCATTCTTAATTCACCGCTGGAAGTTTGTCAACATGCATAATACAAAGAACACCTTGAACGTGGGTAAACTTTCTGTTTTGGCCAAAGACCTTATCGACTTTAAGAACGAAATATTTCCTAAATAACTAAAAGAGGTTCAAAAAGTAAGTTTAATCATAGAATCTATTGAGTACCTCATTATGTTCCTAAATAAGCGTAAAATTAATTCTACGGACATGACCCATCCAATACCCAAGATTTTTGAGCACAGCTTACCAAATAAATCCTTTCGCAATGAACTAAAGTGTAGAAAGACAATCTCCCAAACACTAGACTAAACCGTATCGAAAAGTCAGTCGGCAAACAAAACAAAAAGTAAAATAACCGTTACGATGACGATCTCGGTGTCCTTGAAACCACCACTTTCTTTTTTATTTATACCACACTGTGTCAGTGTGTCAGAACGTTTCTTTATGAAGATGAGTCGGTCAAATATTTGGTTTCCACGAAAGTTCTAAAATTAGTAATAACAATTATGGTTTTTGTCGTTTGTGTATGCAATATTTACTGACGGACATTAAGATTTCGCTAATGCGTTAACAAACACTTATCATTCACACACAAATATAATGAAAAAGAAATGAGCGACATCTACTCTTTTAGAAAGATTTTCTCAGGCTCACATAAGAACAAGATCTAAATTTATTGCAGTATTTGACTAAACTACAATTTGACAAATTAAAAATATTTTTCATCCTCAAAATAATAAAGCTTTTCTTTACATTCAAATCCTCTAGGCCTCAGTCAGTGTACTAAAACCTTAATTAGAATGTAAGTACTCTTTTAATTTCCACCTAATCATGAGATTGTCAGACTTCCCAGCCAAGAAAACTTACAAAGGACGTAATAAGTGAAATTAAAATAAGTTTTAACATCATAAAGGCAACGGGAGAAGTACGAAGCTTCTAAGTTAATCAAATACTTATTACGATATTCTTAAAGACACTCGATATTTGATGGGCTCTTCATTACCGGAATGCAAAAGTTAAGTCAGAAGTTTTAAAATTAAAGTCAGGATATTAATAAAACATGGTTGTTAAGGGCTGAAGGAAGAGAAAGGGAAGGTATGACTGATCATACATGATTACATTTTTGGGAGCTGTTTCAATATTTTTGGGAGAAACTGGGATATGTATCCATGCTACGTAAAGCTGATTTTTCATAATTCTAGCATTGATAGTACTAACCTTGAAACAAATAATCTCAACACCAAGCAGAATTATTAAACAGATCTTGAAGGATATGGTCTGTTTGAAGATAATGAAGGTCCGAAAAAACCATTACAAATAGTTGGTAAGTAAAACCATGGCCTGAGAACCTCATTGCTTCATGGCTTACATAACAGCTAAGGTAAACGACATACTTTGGCATGTCAATTCATTATGTAAGGTCTCCAAAGTCAATATATAAATGACACACATGTTTCAATTAGAGTATTGACGCTAGTTACATAATTTTTGCCGGTCGATGTACTATTTTTATGTAAATAAACATGTATTTTAGTCGATAGTAAAGAAAATTATGACTGTGAGCTGTAACATCTGTTAATGAAGCTGATTCACTTGCGAATGTTTTTCGGTTTGTGCAATAGTATCGATGTTCTTAAGAAAAAATGTAGCTAGCCGTTTTTTGACTTTTTCGATAGTTGTTTGTTGTTGGCTCTAAATAATAGTACTTAGAGAGAAATTGAACCATTTTTGAATATTTTTATACACAAACTGAGAACGCATGAATCAAAACATTAAAGAAAATAAATGTTATCACAGTAAAAATTTACAATCGCCTAGCTTCATTGAAAGATCAGGTAGGTATTTAGTTAGTGTGTTTTGATTTATTATTTTCGTTAACTTGATCTCTCTTATGATACGTGCTGATTAACGGATGATTTAAATTTTATGATTTTAGTATTTTACGAGATTTTATAGCATTCGGTCGAAGTTGGAATCTCTAATAATGATTTTTCTGTAATTAAAAATGTTCTAGTATTTTGATATAAGCCCGAAATAAACTTCATCTTCTGGTCCTAAATTTTTCTAACACCAAAAGATAATTAAGTCAGCTGTTTAATCAAAAAGTCGGTTGAAATTCGTTTAATTAGCTGTAATTCGGGAGTTAATTGGTTCTTTGATGTAACAATATAATTAATGGCACCGAATGACGTCAGCTTGTTGAGGGGCCGTTAAATACTACCTTAGGACCTTTCAAAGAGCTTGTCTTTTTAATTTGGGGTCTTGTTTCTTTAAAGCAAACCCTCTTTATTTACTGTTTTGCGACTTTAAATAGACTTGGAAGATTACTTTGCGATTTATCGGGAGTTTTAGCTTCTGCTTTTTTAACATCATTGTAAATGTGTATATTTCATTGAGTCTGTTTTCTATAAAGTGTGGCTGGGTAACTGTAGCCTACGTGAATATTATCAAAGACAATTATTAGAACAAGCTGCCCTTAGGACTGGCTCGTTAGTCTAGTGCTCGCTAAGCGCGATTTCTGAGGTCCTGGGTTCGAATACTGGGAAGGCAAACTGTTACAGGGTTTTTCCATCAGATAATTCTCAGTTGCAGTACGGAGTCTAGATTTGTGTCCGGTTGATGGCAATAGGCTTGCCCCCTATTAAATTGGGATCTATAACAAAACTGGTGAAATGAGGGCACGATAACCGGTAAAGGTACGATAAAGGTTTCGGAGGATACGGGCATGATGTTATGCTTTTTTTTACAAGCTGCCCCTTTAATCTGCTTTTGACCCTACCAGGGAATGATACTGGCGAAATGACAAACAATGTTGATAATGACGTTTAATCCCAAAATTTCCAAAAGAAACTCATTCAGGGTGTCTCGGATTACAGACAAGTGGAACACAAACTTTTGTGAAAAGCGAAACCGAACCCCAGTACCCAAGTGAAAGTACCACGAACCAGGCCACCGTTTGATATTTTTGTTTTCGTAAATTAACCTTAATTTTGTTTTAATGAGTTTGCATAAATTGCCTGGTTTTGTTTTAAAATGTTAAAGGTCAACTTATGGTAGCCGATTAAGAAATTTCAGGCATCCAGTGTAAGTTGACCGGTTACGAAAAATACGGAGTTTTTATATTTGAGTGCAATTATGGGTGTAATTTTTTTTTTAGTAAGTGACTGTGATTTACGTTCATTTTATCTGCCATTCGCATAAATTTATTTCAGGATTTTACATGAAGCTTCCGAAAAAATATTTTATGTTCGATGTACAATCAGCAATAGCGTTGTTAAAGACTCAAGTCTTGGAGTCTTATTTAATAAAGCTAGAGCTATTTTTGAAGACTCGAGTCTTATAAATAATACTTAGAGCTCAAGTCCTTCAGAATTTGGAGTCTTTTGTAAAAAGACTTGCGTCCTGCCAAAAAGAACTCAAAGACTGAGTCTTTTTAAAAGACTAATGACTGAGTCCTCTAAATCCATAGCTATAGTTTGATTGGAGTAAATAAAATAGCAATGAACTAATTATGGATTTATTAGGTACGTAACTAATAATACACTAAAATATATATTATTTTAGTATATTAAGCCATGAAGACAGGCACATTGAAGCCCTTATGGTTTTATTCCCCAATCGGTTTCATCGTTTGGTTATTGAATTTTCTGATTTAGAAATCAAATCGTCAGTCTTCAGGTGGATACAATTGATTAGGTTAGGTTAGGTGTATTAAATACAACAACTCAAGTTCATGACTCAGTCTAGCTCAAATACCTTAAAAGACTCGAAAGGACTCAAAAGACTCAAAGAACTCAAAGGACTCGGACTCATGTGACTAACGAGTCCTAGTCTTGAAAATCGACTCAAGTCTCGAAATGAAGACTAAAAGACTTGAGTTTTTTACAACACTATCAGCAACATAAGTAAGTAGCTGAAAAAATTAATTTAAAGCGTACCATTTATTAAAAACAACTTCTTACATAGTAAAAAATCTAAAATATTCTCTGATCATAGTTTGGACGCTCCTATAATTTAAAACATTATCCTGAATTGATATTTATTTCTTTCAATTATTTGACATAAGGTTTCTTAACATCGCCCTTAAGACGTAAATACTAAAAGGAAACTTGAAATTCAATGGTGCGAGCAGCGACACGGTGGCTCAGTTGGTTAGAGCACCGCCACGGTACTACGAAGGTCGCGGGTTCAAGTCCTGCTCGTGTCCATCATTTCAAATTTCCTTTATCAATTTAAGTTTCTTAAGAAGTTAAGCTTCTCATGTTGCTAACTGTACCTTTCATATTATTAATAAATTTAGTTCAGTTAGTTCTCTCAGCTTAGGGCTTTTACAATCTGTACAAAGGACGCTAATCTCTCCGCCTCCGTTTTCTTTTCGTTCCTTTGTTAGCTAAAGTCCAAATAGACAATTTTAAAATAAGCTTCGAGAGACAAGAAAAGAAAATGTGTAATTAATATTCTATGGTGAGCTGACACTCCATCATACTATTGTTATATGGCAAATAGTTTAATTAAGATAATACTTTAATAAGTAACTTAAACACTAAAGCCCTTTCGCCATATTTAAAATTATAAAATATGCGTTAAAGATATTATTACGTTATCTCATTATTATAATGCCCTATTAGATAATCAGCTATTACTATTGTGTCATAAACAAATTAACCTTAGTAGTTATATTTGCCAAAATGACTTTTATTTTCATTGTCACAAGAACCAATACGGCAACACAATAAAATTTGTCTAAACAGGACAAAACAAACTTATATTGCAGTTCAAAAATCGATATGTTAACGATTTTGAACTTTATGCCTTTGAGTTAAGAGTGGTGGCTTATGTCTAGGGCGCTGCGTGTTGTTTTTGCATATTGTAACTTATTGGTCAACGCATAGGCTACTATTTATGGGCGCAGACACTGCAATGTCCGTTGCGTTTCGTAACGTGCGCTTACCTTTATAATTTTGTATTGTTAAACTATTAGAGGTTTGGGTTGATACAGGATGAATTTGTAAATGTAGGATCCTGCGTTATTATCTAATAATGCTAAAGTAAATCTATCATATATTTGTTACCTACTTAAATGACCGTTTGATTCCTTAAAATTATCTAATGAAACTTATTTAGTTACTGCGTTACGTACTTTAATACGTTAGTATAGGCAAAAGCTGCATTTTTAAATCATTTCATTTAATAATGCCAGATAAAAGAGCTTGAATATTTTCAAGCGTTCTAATATTGACTGCCTCGTTGGTCTAGTCGTCGCTAAGCGCGACTGCTGAGCAAGAGGTCCTGGGTTCAATTCCGGGTCGGGCAAAGTATTACTGAGTTTTTCATTAGATAATTCTCAGTAGCAGCACGGAGTCTGGTTTTGTGCCCGGTTGATGGCAATAGGCTCGCCCCTATTACATTGGGACTTACAACATAACTGGCGAAATGTGAATTTACTATATTACACCTCTGCCTACCCCTTCGGGGAATACAGGCGTAATGTTATATTATGTTCTAATATTGAGTAGTTTACATAAAAAATACACCAAGAGCTGCAGAATCTGAATGATAATTAAACTTCTATAGAAATAATGTTCTTGCTCACGCATCTTATTTTATTAGGATAGATCGAATACTTTTTTAATGCAAATGTATCGTGCGCTACCTGTTTTTATGCTCACCCCTTATATGGATAAGTAGCGGAAGGCAGTAGCTACAAGTAACGTTACGCAAAGTAAATAAAAAGGCGTAATTATAGCAAGCTGTAGATCAATGAACCGATTAGCTGGGTACATAAGCTTCATTTGACTGATTTGGAGATCAATTTCCGCACGTAACAAAAGCTTTGACTGCTCAGAATTATGTTTATAATATTATTAATATAAATACAGATTTTGAAAGTGCATACCCAAGCCAAAATGAAGTAGAAGATGTAATACAAACCTGAAACAAAAAACAATATCATTAGCATCACCTTCAGAAAACAACACTTAATACGAGTAGATAATGTCCCCATGTCACAAAAGTGACTTGGTGTTTTGTTATATAATTATTTGACTTAGACCCTTTGTACTGCCCGTATAGGTAGGTATATACTACAAAGTTACAAAAAAACGTCGCCCCACACTAGGAATTTTTCCTGTATCGGGTACGTTTCACAAACATGTAATATCACATAAACAATCGCCCAGTCTTGAGACAAACATCTGCGGATCGCACAATTTTTTGTCCCGTGCGGGAATCGAACCTGCAACCCTTAGCATAGCAGTCCAATCGCTTAGCCACTGCGCCAATCGGATCGTCAAATATGAGGTGCGTTTTACAGAAAAGAGAGGACTGCCATTCCACTAAATTCTTATTACCACAGGAAAGCATTTACATTGTCATATTATAAAATATGCCAGCCAGATGGACCGATGTCTTGAGGAGGGTAGCTGGTAGTGACTGGATGGCGAAAACGAGAGAGCGGGCCTTGTAGCGTATCTCGGGACAGGCGTACGCCCAGCAGTGGACAATAGGCTGATGTGATGTGTGATTATAAAATAATATTACATCTGATATGGCATCGGATTCTGCATTAGCACGATACACATTTCGCCAGTTATGTTATAGGTCCAAATCCAAATAGAGGTGATCCTGTTGCTATCAACCGGGCACAAATTCTGACTCTGTGCTACTGAATACTGATACTCAACATCTATACACAAATCTTCATTTATCACACTGGCAAGGAAACGATCAGCGATCGTCATGTATCTGAGGAAACGTATCATTGCTATGTGTTATACTTCCGTGGTGTGTAATGATAGACACGAGTTAGAAAAACGCTCAATGTTCCACGACTAACTAGAGCAACTCTCGCTTCAATAGTCGGCTTTGATGAGACTGATCATGGTAAAATAGATTCATAATATGGTCTTGTGTTTGATATGGACTACCTTGTAAGTCTAGAGGTGGCGAACGCAACCGCTCAATGTTTCTATCCAGTCTCCGTTAGGTATATCTTATTACTTAGGCAATAGGTTTGTCCCCTATTACATGGGTCATATAACATAACTGGTGAAACTTTAATATTACTCATTTACCAACGAGACACCGTGTATAACCTATATATACCTCTGTCTATTACTTTGAAGAATATTGGCAAGATATGTAAAATTATTTTCAAAAATTTCCTTTTTCTTTTGTCAAGAACAGCCAATCATAATTTTTTATGTCTACACCAATCCCATTCCAAACCTGAACAAACGTTGCTTCACCTTCGTAACATTCAACGCACGAACTAGTGATAATTGTTACCAACGGTAGGCCGTTATGGCTGTATCAGTAACGGATGTGATGTAAACACTTGAGGTCACTTATATTTCGAAGGTGATACTAACGAGGCTTCAAATGTTTCTTTAGTTTGTTCGAAGCAATTGTTTTAGATTTTCAGTTTATAACCGTCAAGTATAGTATAGTAACAGCACTGATAGCCGAGTGGTATGACCGTTGGACTGCCAAGTCAAAGGTCGCAAGTTCAAATCCCGGCACGCACCAATGTCTTTTCGAGTTCATGTGCGTACTAAAAATTAGTTATCAGTTGCTAAAGACGGTGAAGAAAAACATCGTGAGGAAACCGGCATACCTGAGAGATTTTTCAACGGTGTGTAGAGCCATGTCAGTGGCCTACAGGCGGTTTAAACTCTGACACCAGGTTGTTCATCAACCATACGATAAGAAGAAGAAGAAGACCGTCAAGTATCTAAATAAGTAAGGGTTCTAAATTACCTTTTGACACTCTCCAGGTTTAAAATTATATCCTTGAGCTTATGAAGCACCTTAATCGTTGAGTTAATAATGTCCTGTATTTCTTTACGGTCAATTACTTTTTCTTTCTTTTGACCAGGCAGACCGAGAAGGCGATGGCGAGATAATTTCACAGACAGAGATAATTAATAGACATCTTTGAAGGAAAGACATGGCCCGTAATGCCATTGGACTGGATTTTGTGTTAAATAATGTGCAGGCCTTTGTTCAACAGTGGGAAACTGAACCAGCTACTTAAAAAACTTTTTTGAAGAAAAAGACATACATACATAACATCACGCCTGTATTCCCCGAAGGAGTAGGCAGAGGTGTACATATAGTTTACACCCACATTTCGCCAGTTATGTTGTAAGTCCCAATGTAATAGGGGGCGAGCCTATTGCCATCAACCGGGCACAAATCCAGACTCCGTGCTGCTACTGAGAATTACCTAATGGAAAACTCAGTAACACTTTGCCCGACCCGGGATTTGAACCCAGGACCTCTTGCTCAGCAGTCGCGCTTAACGACCACTAGACCAACGAGGCAGTCAATAAGAAAAAGAGCTTTTACAAAAAAAAAACATTACAACCACATAACACTATCAACAGGTTAATCATCATCACCTATGCAGAGTACAGACATCCCACTGCTCAGCTATTTAGACCTCCTTGTTTGAGCGTCAAATGTTGGTGCTGCGTCAATGCATGGCGAATGTTTAAGATTCCTTAAACACTTCTTACTAATAAAGTAATAGTAATTATTTTTTTATAGTCAACACACTAGTTTAGAATTCCAGTAAGTTTCGTACGAAGAGTATCCTGTATTAGGTTAATGTATGTGAGAAATACTAGAAGCGAATATTTTGAGTAACGGATATGGCGCAAACGGTAGAGGTCGATACGATATCGAAGGCAACTCATGCGTGAAGGAGAAAATTATACATGAACTGTTAATGATACGTAATTAACTATAATTATACAAATAAAAACAATAAAACAAAGCTAATATTTTACATCGCTTTTTCCTTTCTTTATTTGGGAACATACATACATAATATCACGCCTGTATTCCCCAAAGGGGGTAAGCAGAGGTGCCATATAGTACTAACACATTTCGCCAGTTATGATAAAGATCCCAATGTATAATAGATAGTGACTGGTGAGCCTATAGCTATCAACCGGGCACAAATCCTGGCTCCGTGCTGCTACTAAAAATTACGTAATGGAAAAACCAAGTAACGTTTTTCCCGACCCGGGATTCGAACCTAGGTCCTCATGCTCAGAAGTCACGCTGAGCTACTACTAGACCAATAAGACAGTCTTGTTAAGGAAAATGTTTTTAAAATAAACGCAGCCTAATTCGTATGGCAATAAAAACTTGCAAAAGCAGTAGAAATTCCATTGAAGTAATTTCCTTTCTGTCAAGGAAAAATGGTACCTTGTGGAAACCCAAATAACTGTCAGTGGGTAACCCTTGTAATGTGGGCAAAGTTACTATAAACCCAGTACGGAGTCATTAGTCCCATGTTAGGTGGGACGAATACCATTAAGGCACAATTAGAATCCTACCTGAGAATTTTGCATAGCCATTTACAAGCTAGTTAATAGCTAAAATACTTCATAAATTAGCTCGCGCAAACGATTCAGTGTATCTACCACGAGTAAATTAATATAATAAAGTGAAATTTACAAAAACGCGGGTATAACAGCATAAAACTTACCGAAAAAACTATCAAAGAAAGTTGCGTTTTCTGCATTCTACAGATTGAAGTAAATGTTTACTTCTGAGGACTTTGTGCTTGTTGCCAAGGAGATAACAAACGCAAACGCTATGATAGCAAGCTTAAACGCATAACAAACAACTTCTTCTTCTTCTTATCGTATAGTTGATAATCAACCTAGTGTCAGAGTTTAAACCGCCGAAAAATCTCTCAGGTGAACCGGTTTCCTCATGATGTTTTCCTTCACCGTTATTAGCAACTAAAAACTAATTTATAGTAGGTACTTACGCACTTTAATTTGAAAAGACATTGGTGCGTACCGGTGTTTGAACAAGCGACCTTTGACTTTGCAGTCCAACGGTCATACCACTCGGCTATCAGTGCTATTATAACAAACCACTAATGGTAGACACCCTGATCACCGTAAGCCCATAGTAGTAAATACGACGCAGACTCATTATCATGCATGAAGGTTTCCATAGCCCCCAGTCTTGCGTAAAACGAGACATCGGGACTTCAAAAGTGTCGCCTTGCCTACTAATTACATTGCGCCAGACACGTTCAGTCGTCGACCAACGGTGCAGGCCCTAATAAATTCTGAATACTAGATTTATAAGTTATTATCTTGTCTTGTAAGACTTGTTCTATCATGTTTGAGGTAGCAGAATGGAATGTTTAGGACCTATCGATAATCGTATCATTTAACGTTATCGTGTTGAGAGGGAAAGGCAAATTATGGTGATGGTGATGAAAAAAACATGTTTTCTGGATCTCATGACGAAATTTGGAATACATTTTATAAATATGACGGACACCAAAACTTAAAAAAAACTAGAAGAATAGAACACTAGAACATTAGAAGACCTGACAAAAAACTAGAACACTAGAAGACCTGAAGATGAGAGCAATGATTAGGAAATGAAGAATGAGTGACTACTCAATACCTAAATTAAACCCCTACTGCCTTACCATTTAAAAATGTCCACATATTATCATAATAAAATACTATTAAATACATCTAGGTGTTCCATATCCGCGTAGCAAACCCGTTGCTAGTCCATCTAATAGGTATTTCTAGAAATATTACCGTAATCAAGCTCGACAGGTTGATTCTTAGAACCAATCGAGTAGCTAAATGTGAAATAGGTACTTTTTGCGCTAATCAGTGCCACTTTGATTACAGCAGGTCATAAATATTCGTTTTCTATGAATATTTTGTTTTGCATCGAGTCGTTAGTAGACATTAGGAGAAAAATATATCAAGAATTCGAGTCTTAAGAAAATTAGATATTAGCTAGCCAGAAGCCCTTTTTCTTATCGTATAGTTGATAAACAACCTGGTGCCAGAGCTTAGACCGCCTGTAGGCCTTTGACATGGCTTTATACAACGTTAAAAAATCTCAAATGTGCTGGTTTCCTTACGGTGTTTTTGTTGTTGCTTGACGAATTGAATGATGGACGTATTTCATAGATTGTACAGTCGAAACATATATTTAACATTCTATTCGATTTTTATGTGTCGAGCGTTTTGCCACTTGTCTAGGACCCCAGACCAGACAGATATCTATAATGGAACAGGTGAAAGGTATTTAATAATGTGAAGTACTCTTCAATTTTTTTTTCTTCTTGTGGCAATTGAGTCGGGTTTTCAACTATTCTGCCAGATTCGAGTTAAGACTGCAACGTTTGTAGTTACTCTTCAGTTATATAACTCATTAAACTCTGACAAGCTTTACACGTTTATCTGTGAATATGTACATATGTCTATTTCATTGCATTTGCTTGCAGTGACCTTTGAGTCATGAACTTTGACACATCGTTCTAAGTCTGGACTTGGCTTGTGATTTAGAATGGAGTGTGAAATGAAGAAACGTTACTGAATATTAATATTCAATGCAGTTTTATTACAAGTAAAACTTAGTGAAAGATGCGTATATGGCATGCCGCAGGGTTGTAGTAATTGGAAAGCCGTGGATTGTATTGATAAAACAGTATTTTTATTTTTTTTTAAGATTTTTACATTTTTATCTGTTGATAGTCACAAGAAATTAGGTTCTACAGTATTTTAGTTTTCTTAAATTTTAAAATAAAGAATAATCTACATACCTACAGAAAGTCACGCCTGTTGCCTAGAGAGGTAGGCAAAGACCAAGGATTTTGATTAGCTACGATCTTAGTCTTTCGTCTCATTCACACTCATAATATTAATCGAATAATCTTAGTCTACATTTATAGAAAATAATTAATTTACAACATGTACAGTAAAAAAACCTTATTATATTTTAAAACCAAAATCTATTAATAAATTAAGCCGTCAATATAACTACTCTTAACCATTATGACATTAAAAATCGTAATACAAAGTGACAACCTAACATACAGTGTCCTTACCAAGACCCGGCGGCCTTGTATGCGCGTGCGCAAGCTTTCAACACCAAGTTACCCAATAACCACCAGAATAAGAAGACCCTTGAAGAGTTTATGTTTGCTCTGTGGACGGGCTCAACTTAAAATAGACGTTACAACCAGCGTAAATTGAGCCTGGTCAGTTGTGGTTTTGGAGTAGTTGGACGTTGTAAAGGCACTATCATGTTTGAAAAACAGAGGCTTTGTATGGTAGTTATGTCAAGCGTTAACACGGCAGCATGTATTTGACAAGCAAATTAATAAACAACATTTTATTATTATTGGGCAAATAGAAGAAAGGCTAAAAAAAGAACGGGCCTTATGGCATACCCTGAGGGAGGCCTAAGTTCAGCAGTGGACTGCAATAGGCTAATTCGATGTATCGGGAGAGGCAAAACACACACATCATTCGGCGGTAATTCTTTTGCTAGTTTAATAACGTTTTTCCACAAGGTGTCTCTAGGATTACGAGAACGTGTGGTTAAATATTACATGCTACCAGGCCCAGTATAAAAGGCCTTTCTCATACAGAAAAAATGAGTTAAATATAATATTTTGTTACATTTATAGATCGAACGAGAGGTATTATTTTATAATGCATAATATTAAGATCATTATTATTAAAATCTACAAAAAAATACGAGTTTATTACTCTTTTTACGAGTAAAACCACAAGCACAGCTACTACTAAATAAAGAGACTGGACATACGAAGACGGGTCTACTTAAACTGGTTGTCTTAAGTCAGTTTCGCGAACAGACAAGAAGTTTGATATTTACGTGGCCGATAAATATAAATATTGTTATCACAGTTTTTGTACGTTTAAGAGATATAGAACTGGCAAATGTGAGGCAGGGACTTTATTCGTAACCTATCTTGTTGGTACAACGATTATTTTGGTTAATTTATTGATCTGTGGCGCCCTTTAGTTTCTGCCTACACCCATTGAAGGTGTAATGTTATGTATTTAGACTAGTCATTACAATTATGTTAAGGTCAGATTAAGAAGTAAATAAAAAACGTTAGTACTCGTTCGGACTAGTAACTCGTACATTTTGCGACTGATGATCAATTGAGTTTAATAATTGTGGAAGAAAAAGGCGCCTTCATCGGTTACGATATAATAATTATAAATGGAATAGCGCACCCAAGGTCCTAATTTACTGATTGGATTATTCTATCTCCAGGGCATGATATTTATTTATTCTATTTATTTATTATTATCACAATATAACACCATTACAGTATATATACATAGATATATTTTTATAGTATCATAGGTATAGTTAATATTGATACAATAAAAGAATAACAAGATAAAAGATGTTTTAAGGTAAAAATATCGGTAATTAACCTTCTTTATTTTAGATTTTAATAACAGTGTTACGAATACAATTGAGACCATCTATAGCGAGCAATAAATTCCAAAACGACACGACAAACTAAGCTGGTACAAGAGCAAACCAATTATAAATCAAAGTCTCTATCTATTTCATAGTAAAACGTGTGAACAGAACACCGAAACTTCTTACAAAGACCACAACAGATTAGGAAACTGAATCAAATTGTTAACAACACATTTGACACTACAATACGATACTACGTAACGTTTCTCAATAAATAACGATGTGCATTCATAAATAAATAATACAGATTTTGTTACAGAAAAGTCAAGGCCGTGATCCAGTCATTATGTAAACGTAAAGTTTCCAGTAGTGAATTATTTAGCAATGTTAGATATTTCCAATAAAAACGAATATTTTTGTGAACATTGTGTAGAAAAAATGTATATTGCTCCACCAACAAGGGCAATGCTCTTATAAAAGAAAAATAAGTAAGACGATAGAGTTGATTAGTCCATTGAGTCTCATCAAAAAGTTATTTTTATGAAATCTGTCTTGCCGTTTTGGTATGCTAATAATAAAAGACGGCACAAGCAATTTTACCGACTCAAGAAGAAGCAGAAAAACGATAAATCACCATTTTCACAAGCTTTTATTTTGTTCCTTTGTGATAAAGAAACTCAATTAATATTTTATCTCATTTCCTCTATCAGATCTCCTTTATCAGGAGAAATACACCATCATTTCAAAGCTCCTCAATTAAGTTCCATGTATGCTAGGTGGCGAGCCCAATATCGCCATTTAGCGGGCCAATATTTCCACTCTATTTCGGTTACTTTATAGTCTTTTCATGAAACTTTTATCACGTTCTGGGATTCTCAAACCTGTTGCTGACTTGCTGCCTACTTTCCGCAATACAGAGGCTTTTCCAAAACTTTTAATCTTGTTTAAGAATAAGTAGTTGTTGCTTCGTAACTGTTTGTCGTAAGACGGTCTCTTAAGGAGCTAGCTGGAACAGTTTATTAAAAGCGTTATGATTAGTAGAAATTTATGTTGATGGTGCCTTTAGGTAAAGCTTTTGTTTTTTTTTTGTATGTAGGTCTATTTATTGATATATTTGTCAATTGAAAACCAATGTTGATTGTCTGTTATTAATTCTAATAATCAGTCTTCAAAAATGGTCTTAAAGATATTTTGCTAACGATCCGATGGAGATGTTTAAAGATAGACAACGAAATGGTATATTAAAATCATTGCAAATGCAATTTTTTTATTGATTTCTGATCCGCGAATAAAAACCTTTTAATTATTTTGATCTAAACCTAAAATGCCTTTATCTGTTGATCTAAAATTATTGCTGATTTCGACCCTGTTCATTTTAAATAGGTATTGTCAAACTATAAGGAACTGCACGCCAACGATAGTGACCTTTAAAAGCAGGAACCGATAGCTAAAGAGAAACCTGTATAAAATGTTATAAACATTATGCAGAAAGGAACCATTAGCAAGTATTCACTTGGTACTAGAGGCAGCCATAATGTTGACTTAACTTTCGCCAAGTCCAAACGATACTTTCTCGAGTTCATTGAGGTTAATATTGTGAACTGTACCGCGTTTAGTTTTGTTTATAATATTGTTTTGCTGTCGTTGCATAGTTTTACAAACTTTGTGTCTAATTTGAATTTGAAAGGAATATTTATGGGCATTTTTGCGGTGAAGATTTTAGGGACATCTGAAAAGTCTTGGTTTAGGTGTTTAAGGGACTAACATTACAAAGTTATTGTCAATGGCGAACTTTAGAAGTTCTCTTAAGAAATAATATGTGTGTTAATGTATATTTTACATTCACGATCGATCAGTGTCATTATTTTGCACTTTCTAAGTCTGAGTTTTAACACTACTACGATGGAGAATGTGATTGATGTCGTTTATTCTCTGAGATAAGGGATGTTAAATTGCAAGTTGTGTGGTAAAAGATTAACATCACCATGATGACCAATCTCCTTTAGTCCGATTTAACCTCTCTAACTGTTCCAAATATACTTCATCCAAAACTTTACATCGCCATAATTTTATCCAGCTGCTAGTAGACATATCTCGTCCAACTAAGAATAATATATTAATTACACTACTCTACCTAATAAAGTACGCGATCCCAATCTTCTAATTCTATCTACGAGTATAAAACTAATTGTACAATACTAACGTAGACATTCCGTGTTATATATCTTGAAGTAGACGAAGTAATTCACCGCTTGCTCACCTAGAATTTATGTGGAAAACTTAATTATCTTGCTTTCGACATAGATAGAGGCATTGTGGATATAACTAGGCTAGCTCCATAAAAAACAAAACGAGTGGTGTTAGAGACAAGTAATAAACAGACCTATCTAATTCAGTACTTAAGTGTTGACTGTCAGTGTGAGGGAATAGAGAGTGCACTGGTGTTTACGCATACTTGTGCACAATTTTTTCAGCTATTTGGCTAGTCTCTAGTATTAGTCTATTTTAGAGGCTAATCTTTTAGTCATATACAAACGAACTGAGTTCAATTCAGGTATTTGACTTGCAACTCTTAGCAGAGACTATAGCTGATGATCTAACACAGCAGTCTTATTACTCTTTCGGTGTCTAAATTGGGTTGTCGAAATCGTTACAGTCGTATGTATATCTAGGTTGTGCGAAAAATCTACTATATCGTGACTATCCAACGAGTTGCAAGAACGAAATTAGTCTCATGCACGAACATGGTAGTCTAATTATCGTACAATTGCACAAACTAAACACACCAATCATGCTTTAAATTGACTTGATAACAATCATAATCATGACATTGTTCATCAAACATCTAAAAAACTGAATATCAAAACAGTTGAACGCACGTCCCCGATATAAAATGATCATGTCTGTAGGCGTACAAGGAAATGCGACTATCAATGCGTGTCAGCGACTTTTACCACGGCACCAGAGCTTATTGTCATGTAATAAATTAATACGTAACTATTACGCGATACTGTGCGTAAAAACAGCAAGGCTTCGTCTATTTTAGTCCACGATGTTTTGCGTAAAACGTTCAGTTAGTTTCAATGATTTTTGAAGATAAGAATTAATATTTTTGTTTTCCCCCCTCCTCAACTCTTCTCCATTTCAACTCCTTACGTAAAACTCTTTGATATTAACTAACTAAACTATTCAGCTATAAAAATTCATACCTAAGGGTCCTAAAAGAGTACTACTAAAAACTATATTCGAAGATAAAGGACTAAGGATTATATATCAATATCGTCGCATTTGCAGGAGACACCTGGCCGAAACGAGAAATATGGACAACAGGGAAGGAAGTTATTACTACATTAAAGGTCCGATACTAGGCTTATATGATTTTGATTAAGATTACAATGTTGAAAATAGACTCCTAAGCTCAAAACAATAAATGGGGATGGGAGAAATATTTGTTCTAACATTACTTCTTAAAGACGTGCCTAGACAGATGGGAGAGGTGACGCCAGCTTAGAAAACTATTTACGCAAGTTTGTGTAAAGTCCAGCGATTCTCTAGATTAATAGTATTAAATGAGGATGCCATAAAATTATCCTACCTTTCTAACTTTGATATGAGTCGAAAGTTTTAGATTAATTGAATGTAGATGATTGATCGATTGACTGCAATTAAAATTTGTTAGATAGCCTCCGACATCGATATTTAATATCAAATGATGAGTTTTAATTACTTTTTAACGTGTTTTTAATATACATGAATGGTAAAATCCTTGCTTTCGATTTTTCTACACTTTAATTACTTTGATTGTAAAATGTGGCGACACTCCAAGAGTTATGAGGTTTCTCTATATTTTTACTAAAGAGCCGTTTTAGTAGATATATTTTGGTATTCCCCAAGAGCGTATTTAGTTAAGATTTCTTCGGCGTACCCTAATTTTGCCAAAGACTGACGGTATGATGAAGTTTTCAAAAATAGGGGTACATCTTTGAATATGTCATTACGTCCATATTAACCAAAATGGTATGTAGAAATATAGGTTGGTATAACCTCATTAATTAAATATGCCAATTGCCACTAAACCAATCATAATACAAATCCAAAAATATATAACTAAGAAGTAAATATGACAATCACAAACTGAACTTTGCATAGTAATGAATCAAACCCTTAACTTAGACCGTTAGCCTTATCATAAAAACCAATAAGCTCTGTTTGACACCTTCAGACATCATTAAGACGCAGACGGTCTCTATAAAAACATCCTTCTATTGACCATCGAGAGGAAGCTTCGTTAAATCAACTCGCTCTATTTGCGACCGCTAGACATCTTTGAGATTCTCTCAAGTAGTTTAGACTTCAGTCTGCTGAATCTGATAAGGATCTCAGGTATTATAGTTTTGCTTCAATAGATCTTCTTTGTGATTATGGTAGGTAAAAGATATACTATAGCTTTTGACATTTAATTTACTTGACAGTTTTTCTAAAGATATAATTATTATTCCTCTGCCAAAAAGTGTTGGTGGTTCTTTTCATTACATCTGATAAAAATAGACTTGGAGCCACGTGTCTCATATGTAAGGTAAATTCTCAGTCACAAGATTTGAAGTTAGGTTTTTACATGCAAATAGGCCACTGTGGCGATGTGAGCCACCAGCCACACAACTTCTCTTCCGTGAGAGACTACGGGTCGGAGTTTATGCCTTAGAAGTGCAGATGGAATCAATAAATGCGAGCTTTACTTTGCAAAAGGTGCATAAAGACACTGTCAAAGAAGATCTTACTTACTCCAATATAGTCAAAAAGACATGGTAAAAATCTCAAGACATCTAGAATTCATCAAGAACGTACAAGATAATGCTCAGTTGTATCAAGATAGTTCATAGATGAGGTCAATAGAAAAACAAGTCGCCGCAACAAAGTCATTAGAAGTCAGCAGGTTACAGGTTATAAGTCGACTGTAAACGAGTTTCTAAATGAGCATACAGACGAAATACCCGGTAGTCTAAAACTAATAGATCACGAACCAGTACGATCACTTACACAATTAACCACAATATTATAGAAAATTAACAAAAGTAACCAGGTCTTAGAGGCAATTACCAAAATTGAATCACGTTTTGATTTGCAACTGGTTATGTAAGAGAGCACAGAAAAATCATCGTTTGACGCAAAATATGACTTGATGAAATGATAATATTTTGGTATGTATTATTTTTATAACAGATTATATTACAGTGTGAAAAATGATACTTTGATTATTTGAGTAAATAATACAATGGGAATAAAGAAAAATGGATTATTAAAAACATTCTTTGAAATTAAATACGATGTTTTCTTAAATTTTAGTAGCCAATAAAAGTTATAAAAGATTATTTTTGGATGAGAAACTTGTTTTCTTATGTATAATGTCAAACACCTTTGCACACATTTAAACCGGTTCCATTGTAAATGTAATAATTAAAGGAAAATCATTAATTTATTATTCTTATACAAGCTATGTCATCGGCATCTTTTTCATTAGGGTATTTCGGATGAAAATTAATTTTGATGGGGTATTAGTCAAGACCCTTAATTTTATTCGCACACAAAACACAACTGTCCAATATTGTAATAGGCTGCGATTTTTTAACTTGCTTTTTTTTAGTTTATGCTTGGGCTTCTTAGTAGTTATTTTTGAAGCCAGAAGCCATTCACCAGTAATTGAGTATGTACATATATAGTTTTTGTAATCTAATCTCATGGGATAAGAATACACACAATAATATATTTCTCCATAATACTGCAAACAACGGCCTTCTGAATATCCCCGATATTAATATGTAAATGTCTGTCTGTATTGTACATTTAACGAGGAACATTTGCAATCATAGGTAGCCCTGTAAGCAATTTGAATATATTAACCATTCAAATATTGACAAATGGTCAAACATCTTCGTTTAGAAAAGGTCAAGCTACAATTATTGATGACGTCATAGGGTGCCAATAACACCTAATTCAAAGTCAAAGTCAAAAGTTTTTAATACAGGTTAGCTAATAGGAGGCACTTCATCATCAGCCGGAAGACGTCTACTGTTAAACAAAGGCCTCCCCCTTAGGTAAGGAGTGGGTTGCCATAATCACCACAATTATTGGCAAGCGTTTTAGGGATCGCAGTGTTGGTGGTGAAGTTACAGAAGACGCGATTTTCCCTTAGTTGCCTCTTACGGCACCCACAGGAGGAAAGGAGGTGGTCAATTCAAGGCCGGATACCACTCGGCGTGTAGGTGGCACTTACGAAACTATAAATGCTTAGTGTCAAAGAGTCGTTTGGAGGAAGACCGGTCACAGTAAAGATATTAAAGATATTTTGGGAAATACAAACTGCAACTGTTAACTGCAATACGTTCTATTAACCGAATTTTATATAATATATTTGAAATTTACGCGTAGTTTCTCTTAAAATAAGCTTGCAATAAGCAACCCTTCATTATTAGCATCATTATCCAGTCAGTAATTCTACATACGGCTCAACTACAACACAGGTTACTGTTTCCAAAAATCTTCTAGATGCTTTTTATAGATCTTTAATTTCTTAGATTGATTGATCTTTATAGCTATTTTTTCTTTGGGTTCTTATCTCGAAGGAGTTAGTGCTTTTATTTAACTAATCATCAATTCACAGCCATAATGTGCAACCAACTCCTAGTTCTCAAGCCCTATCATATGCTAAACCAGAATTCTCATTCATAAAACGTATTCAATTAGTTGTATCGTTAGAAAACATTTCTGCAGACTTTCTCAGAAAGCCAAATTTTGTCAAAGAACCCTAAGTATAAATCCCCCAGAGATTACCAGACATGACGCTCATGCATAGAAACAAGACGCCAATTATGTTATAACCAGAATCGCGATGGAAATCAAATAGATACGAACATTTTGTAACTGACTCGAACGCCGTGACATTTGGCGTACATGGACATATAATATTTGTTGAAAAACTACTAAAATGTGTCAACACTGAAAATTTAACTTTATTGATATGAGCATAAAGTTGAAATTTAATGTGTGTTCCGAAGTTTTGGAGCAAACGAGTTTTGATGAAATATATGTTATAATACGGTGGGAGTTATTATGCAAATTAGTAATCAAGTATTGGTAGCTTTAGGGTCTTTGTTCCCTGTTTTTTCTATTAAAATGATTGGGTCTAGATAAAATATAAATATCCTTTTTTATCTTCGTCGTTCCCATGTCTTTTAAATTTAAATATAGGTGTTGTAGCGACAAAACAACTAACTCTAAATATCTTTTGACTTTGCTTGTAATAAATAATACTGGAAAGATAATGATTATTATAATCTGAAAAGTCATACAGTTGACAAGGATTACAAAAAATAACTAGATACCTAAAACAATTTGTTGGCAGTTGTATAAAAAAAACTGAATAAAGACATTTTTTTAAATCCGAAATAAAAACTGTATCAAATTAATAATACCCACAGCCAAATTCACGGTAGATTACTGGTAACACTTGAACATAATAAAATAGTTTTTACGTGATATTTATATAAGTTAACATACAGTAGGTGGAACCGATCATATTTGGGGGTCGGAGCCATTAGCCACGAAAATGGGTGATTAACTAATCGCCTTGTTCCTGACACAGACTCGTCTGACATAGAAACGGCGTTGTTAAGTTATTTAGTAATAATTGACTTGATTTGTTAATTGTTTAACATGTTTTTATTGGGTAAGGTAATTGATTTGAATATTTTGTGATAGTTATCTTATTTCATGCTTATACAATGACAAATGGTTAGTCTTTTATAGAAAAAGAAAAGAATTAGAAGCTGATTGGCGAAATATGGGTGTGTACCACTTACTTGTTTTGAAAAATGATAGGCATGACGATAAACCATGAAACTAGATTTGAAATTTTGTAAGTGTTCTATTGTAGTCAATATAAAATAAAACATACGACTAAAAAAACATAGATTTTTTTATACCCAGTAGTTCCTGCAAAAAAATGATGACAGAAAAATTGCAGACCCTGACTTACGATTCAAAATGAAAAGGCCAATGCATGTATAACCTACGGCTATTGGTTTCGAGTCTACGTGTAATTTACACGACTATTACACACACCCACAACTTAAAAAAACAAGTTACATTTTATTAAAAAAGATAAAAGTCCTTTTACCTCTGCCACGGATGAGTAAAAACAAAATTGAACGCCAGTAATAAACGATGAATGATTGATTTATCGTGCAAACGAACATTGCTCATACATGTCGTAGTACAGGTAAGTGTGACAGAAGTCTCGGTTTCTTTTAACCCAGATGATCTTCTGATATACCTTGCAATTGAGTAGGCATATTCTTATGAGTAAGGGAACGATGTGGTATTTCAAGGGTGCAATCGAGTATTGTAAATTTTCTGATACAAGAAAATTAACGATACTCGATTGCACCCCTCTGTTTACCCTACTGTTCTCATTGCATCAGTCTCATTATTCTTCCGTCTAAGCTATGTATCAGTCATTTTCTCCTATCGTTACTCCTGCATTTCCTTTTATATTTTCTGTTATAACTTCGTCGTGATGTTTAGGATGATCTCCATAATACCTTCTTGTTGCTAAATATTGTTCTTATAGTCTCTTGTCAGTACTAAGTTAGAACGCTGTAAAAATTCCTTCAAGCTTGCCCATTTTTGAACAGTAGCACTGATAGCCGAGTGGTATGACCGGTGGACTACCAAGTCAAAGGTCGCAAGTTCAAACCTTAGCACGCACCAATGTCTTTTAGAATTCAAGTTCGTATTATCAATTAGTTATCAGTTGCTAAAAACGGTTAAGGCAAACATCGTGAGGAAACCGGCACACCTGAGAGATTTTTCAACGGTGTGTAAAGTCATGTCAGAGGCCTACAGGGGGTTTAAACTCTGAGACCAGGTTGTTCATCAACCATACGATAAGAAGAAGATCTTTGAACAGTACAGTAGTACTTAAGTCTGTCTCAAATACTGTATATTGTCACCTTCCATACAATAGTACTAGCCGACATATCTGTCCATATCCATCAGCTCTCATCACATAAGAACTGCATTTAAAGTGCACAACTAGAACAAATTGCAAGCTTATCGGCTTTGCACACAGTAATGACGGATTTCCTTATTCCGTACCAATAGTAAGTACTCAGATTACATAAGCAAATAAACTAAGACGGACTGTCTATCCGCCTGTCGATAAATGTTTACGTTTCTTAGGTTTTTGAATAAACGAACTAGATTGTTCATTTTAAACCTAGTATTGCTTTGACAGGTTCATAAAGCTCCTACCGTAATGCAAACATGCAAATAATAAGAAGAATAAGCGAGTTAATTTCTTAAAGTGGGACCAAATTTCCAAAACACTGAAATTCTACTTTCACAGAATATATTCAGAAAAATCAATGCGCTTATACATAGGACTTTGTATTTTTTATTAATAAAATGTTTCTAATCAATAATCGTAAAAAGATTCCTCAAGATCACTCTGCGTCGTTCATGATGTTTCGTATTCCATCTGTCGTTTAATAGACTATTTTATAGACTTGAATTTCTGTTTAAATTTTCCTACTGTCGTCCTTCTCATTTGCATAATATAACAACAAAATAGTAGCTTAAAATCGAATACAGCGCATCGTTAATCAGATTAAGCGCTCCACCGAACGCCAATCAATGATTTTATTGCACGGAAAAATATTTTAATTTTCCATGCCTTTGTGGGAATGAAGAAAAACTTTGAGCTCTCAAAATAATTTAACTACACGATGTTATGCCTAACCATAAAGATATGAGGTGAAGGTGCTTGAACTTTGATCAATTATTAAAACAGAGTTGAAGTATAAAGTATTTCAACTTATGGAAACTGTTGCGTCGTTTGGCTATTCTTTTACACTGGGCAACATTAGCATCAAATTAAAATGTTCTAATGTATGATATCAGTTTGTGTAATAAGTTTTCTAACACTTGGTCAAGCTTTAACATCAAAACCTACCAATAGCATTTAAACCATAGCTAGCCAGTCCTCGTTTTTGACGATTTCAAAAGTACTAGGTCAGTCGTTTGCGTTTAGTCGTACTACGTAATTGGCCCAGAAAAATTGGACGAAACCATTTGATCAAAGGACTTAGTTTTTAAAACATTGGCCCACTTATTGGGGTCCCCATCGAACACGTTTCCCATCCCCCAGGGATTATCCGGGGACGGCGGGCTATGGTCCCGAGTTTGAATTGTTACCAATGAATTTCAACTTCAATCCCCAAATGTGGAATTTTGGGAAATCCATGATCCCCTTAGGATTTAAGGGATTGCTTTAGCCCAAGTTGTCTTTTTTCTTTCCTATGGGAAGCATTATCGGATGTTGTATTTAGATGAATATTTGGAGCACATATCGTATTGATTTTGTTGTTACCAAGCTTATTAAACTACTAATGTAGGTACGTATTTTTTTTACAGTGGAATTTATGTGGAGTGCTAAAACTACACCTGGTTTCTTGGTATTTTAGCCGGTTAGCTTTTCTTCGTCGAAATATTTACAATTAAACAATGTTCCATAAGTCTATTTTTCATCTAGGGTTCTGCCAGCTAAGTTATCCCTACTCAGCTTCACTATTGTTCATTGCAGAATATGAATTCCTTCATTAATGGCGAAGCAATAATTTATAATTAAATAAATTAGTTTACAGTCACCTTGGGAGTCTAGACAAGTTGTTTCCTTTCTCCACAGTTATGGAGACCACACATATGACAAGTATATACCACATAATAGTCAGGTAGGCTCGTTTTCACCACGGGTCACGCATCGCCACGCTGGCTGACGAACCGTTGAACACTTGCGACATGTATTATTAGACAATAATGCACTCTTCAATGATAAAGATACTTTTGAAGCAAGTATATTATTTACGTACAAGACCAAGTAGTGAGTATGTTGTGACAGTTAAGTTTGAAGTGAGAAGTTTATTGCCTTCTCTGTTTGAACTTTCAATTGTTTGGAACCAAATCCTTCGGCCAGAGGCGAAGGGTGCTAAGAGCGTTAATGGTCAGGGCGCGGGCACTCCTACAGAGTTAGTAACATTTTGGGGTGCTTAAGAAATTAGTGTGGTTATTTAATGGACTACCTTTTTGGTAAAATCCAAATGTTTTAGGCTCGATTAATAGCAAAATATTCACCTTACTTCGTACTCATTGACATTATTGTCGAAAACTGTGGTGCATGGTGCAACACTTCTAAAAGGAATAAGCCTACATGTGTTTACACTTATTGGAAAAAAAATGAGTAAATCATTGTTATGTTTTTACTTGTTAAGTAAGTAGTTACTTTGCTCGTTCAATGAGGAGTGTTCACACCAAAAGCCTACTAAATCATCTAAAACCAACAAAATATGCAGCTCAGCTGAAGGCAGAAAATTGTTACCAGCTCTGCCTAAATATCGTGTAACCTAACCATAACCCTTACTATCTACTATCTTAATATCAATCGATGCACACACCCCAAGAAACAACAATACGGTTGGACGCAACTGTTGGGCAACAATCGTTACGCTCTCGTTACGTAACCATGTTGAAACGATGCCGTAAGGACTGGGTGAAAGGGATGCCTGGATTTGAAAGAGGGGGCTAACATATAAACCTCGTGAAAGAATGAACTTTAGACCTATGAACAGCCGTCAGGAATCATTAAGGCAATTTAGTTAGATACCGAGTTTAAGAAGCGTTGGAGCTTTTTATTCCTTCTTGGAATGTCCATCATTGGAGATATTCCTGGAATGAGTACCTACCTGGAAATATTTACCTAGTGTTTTAGTGCCTCTTACCGCCGCACTCAGAGACGTTAATGATTACTTAAACAGACACTACAAGGAGAGTTTTTACGAACAAATCCTTTACCTAAGTAATAGTTTAATTATCATTACATGTCTCTGTGTGCGGGGGCCAGTGGTTTTCATTAAGGAACTCTTAACTGTCTTTGCTATTCTGTTATTGTCTTTGGTATTCTTGTTACCGGTGCGTTTATTAAACTAGGGGTGTGTTTTGTTTATAAAATGTTTTCATGAAATATGCAAGGTGACTTTAACAGTTATCAATTTCACTCGATTCTGTCGCACGAAGGATATATTATTTCTGGAATTGTATCAAAAACCATATAATCTGGACCTGCAACTTCTTGAGCAAAACTTAGTTATACATGAAACACGCCAAAATTGACTTCTGTATGAGCTTGTAATGTCAACATTTTCCGAACCCAAAAATTTCAGCAAGTCAAATTGAAAATATTTTGCAACCACATGTTCCCATCAACACTAATAAGGTTAGAAAACCTAAAACATTAAGTTTTGATACAATTTGCTGTCTTACAATAAACAAGCCTTTCTAAGCCAGTAACTTGATAGGAGTTGCACCACGCTATGCCATAACGGTAATAGCAGATTGCGCAGCTCACGACACGACACAGTTTTTAATGTAAATGTCACCGTAATCTTAGTTGATGTATGTGACAAAATTTGTTATTAATCTCTGATAGATTGTAGCGGTGAATTTCAAAATTGATTTAAACGGCTCGATCTATGACCCCGATCTTAGGATAAACGGCAGATTAATCTAACATACTGATCGATTGAAATCTGCCGCCGTTTTAGGGATGCACTTATTTTGGACATTTTTATCAGTGTTGACCACATTTTGGGTTGCTTTACTAACATAACCATTAACATTTGGAAGTAATTTTTGTATAATACGTAAAAATATTATTATTTTCGAAGCCAACCAACGTTTCGATCTAATTCCTAACTATATTATCCAAGTTAAAACCCAGTGTTACACCATTTGACTTATTTCCAAGTCTTGTTCAGGTTGTAACATAACAAATATAATATTAATCTGACTATGTCAACGTATACGAATAACTTCAGAACAGACAGCTGAGAATACTTTAAGGTTAAATTCAATCTTCAAAGCGCTGAAAATCTAGCATCACTGATTCAGTTCATCAATTTAGATATTTTCTCAATTTGCACAGCTTAACAAAGTAGAACTTCTCCAATCCTATTAGGCTTATGTAAATTATCTAAAACAGCAAGCCGATTGAAACTAGACTCAAAGAAAGTTTGTTCTTGAACTACTATTTCGACTGAATATGCATTAGTTACGCAAAAAGATTCTTAATGCCTTCATTAAAAATTATAATCAGTTTGCAAACGAAATAATGTCGGACACGAAAGCTAAGTGCAACGCTTTTTAAAATGTCAAGCGAAATATTTCGTGGCCTTTATTGCATGTTCACGTTTCCATAAACGTCGTAAACAGATTTTATGATAACTACACTGTTTGTGTGTCAGTGTCACACAAATAAAGCGAAACTTAGAAAAGAATCAGTTTTTGAAACGAGATGCCATTGGCTCATTAGAATCTTGTAATGATTTCAACTTAAGCCTAGATACAAGGTATAATGCGAAGACCGGCTATTTGACCTTTGGATAACCAGTAAGGTATACCAGAATTAAACGTTTGAATCGGAATCCACATAATTTAGTTACCGTATTGCCTTTAGCAGCTGTCTTTAAGACTGTTGCCGAAGATTCATAGCCAATGGAAAAACTTCAGTAACACGTTCACTTACAATTTAAAGTTTCCATGGAAACCTTTTTTTTCGTCTTATACCAGTAAAGTCTCAAATATTATGTTTATAGGATTTTTTTTATTCAAAAAAAAAAAAAACGTCGCCCCACACTAGGAATTTCTCCTGTATCGTGGGTGCGTTTCTCAAACATGAAATATCACATACACAAACACCCAGACTCGGGACAAACATCTGCGGATCACACAAATTTTTGCCCCGTGCGGGAATCGAACCCGCATCCCTTAGCGCAGCAGTCTAATCGCTTAGCCACTACGCCAATCGGGTCGTCCAAGTATTTACTAATACTGTTTTTATTACTGGATGTAATTGGATATTCCAAGTATGAACTTATCGGCAATGTATAATTAATATCGTACAATACGTCGAAATCATCAGCGATTTGACTCGTGTTTAATATTCAGATGAATGCAAAATATATAATTAATTGCAGGAAATAATTATTGGTTGATTGGCTTTAATTATTTCGGATCCACAATTAGGGGTAGTGCATTGATTTGTTTGTTTACGAAATTAATGGGAAATGGATGATTAATTTTAACAATAGGCACATTGTACTAGATATTTACGTCGTTCTATAAATGAAGCAACTGAAGGGTTTGTAGTTACTAGAATTTATGTTTTAAATAGTTCTACGGTTTACTGTTAAATGACAAAAGTTGTCATTGTCTTTGTAACGTATTATTATGTCTTTTATCTACACTTTCATTGATATGTCTTGAATGTTCCAGGGTTTTTGGGTTTTTGCATCAGGTAATTCTCAGTAGCAGCATGGAGTCTAGATTTGCGCCCAGTCAGTGCACACTTGCAACCCTGCAGAACCGTATTCCTTTATCGATAATTAATAAATTTATTAAAACTGTGTCTTATAAAAAACCTTTGAACGTCTCTAGAAGGTTAGATCTTGTGCTATAAGTTACAAATCAAAATAAAGATCTAGAAGTAAGTATAAATCAAATCGATTAAATAAAGATTAAGTTACCTACATGATAAACTCGATAAGTTTACAGATGACATCTAGCTACCGGTCGTCTATTCCAAGTACCGTAGTGACCTATTTTTCTCCAATACCTTCAACGACGCCTGGTACAGTAAGATTTATGTTCCCATCAATCCTAATGCGCCACATTGGCTAGTCGTATGAACCAATGTCTTGGTAAATATGTATATCCATTGCGGGCTTGTAACCCACAGGTTTATTGGAGTGGTTAGAGAAGACGTAATGCATGCAATTCAAGTGCCAATATACGAAGACAAGGTAACAGTAAATAAAATAGAAATGTCTCTAGATAAAGGGAATTCTAGTAAAACCAATAAATTGTTGGTTGCTTAGTACTTGAAATTCAATTTAGATATTGTCAACTGCATCTTGTATTTAGTAAACTGTTAATTTACCGTATTTATAGGTTACCTTAGTACTATTTATGACTTCTATCTTACGTGCATGTTTATTTACGATGTGTGTGAGGTTTGTGTCCCTGATTATCGATACATGTCTTTTGATATAAGATCAAATCGATGTAAGATTAATGAACAGAAATAAAATTGTCAAGGTTTTTGATCGATCGACTTCGTCTTTCAATATCTTTAACCATCATCTCGATAAAGTTAATTCGCGATTGATTGAGTAGGCGCTATTTTTTCGCTATAGAGTTCAAAAATTGAATTTGCGTCATTCCAAATTGCATACCTACCTATCAATTCGTCCTCTTTTTTGAAATTTCGCTCAAATAGCACAAATCTTCCAAAATTTTCATCATCATCATCATCATCAGCCAAAGACGTCCACTGTTGAACATAGGCCTCCCCGTTAAGGCGGGGGGGTTTGCCATAATCCCCACGCTTGGCAGGCGGCTTGGGGATCGCAGTATTGGTGGTGGAGTTACAGAAGACGCTGCTGCCCATCTTCTGAATTTTCCCTTAGTCGCCTCTTACGACACCCACGGGAGGAAAGGGGGTGGTCAATTCTAGGCCGGATACCACACGGCACTCCAAAATTTTGGATAGGCTAAAATATGAAGTTGTGTGCAAAACTTTCTCGTTGTTTTCTTATGTATAACACGTGCTTTCTATTATCTCCCTTACATCCGCGTCATAACAGCACGTACGAAAAAAAACTAAATCGACGCAGCACACACACTGCGCTGCTGTGCGAACGCGCCGATTTCTACACGACCACTGTTCACTTTCACTGGGAGAAACTGAGTCTTTTTGTTCATTGTCAGCGCACTACACCGATTTCGAATAGCGTACTGCGAAGGATTTCGAATTCGAATTCAGAGCAGAATACGGCGGTAATTTTAAATTTAGTGCAGAATGAGTTTTGTATTGTGCATTAGAATATCGCGCGGGACGTTTGAAATTAGAATGGAACAGGCACAGATATATTTATTTTATTTTAAAAGAAGGTAGGATTATCATTTTATAGGTAGATACGTTTAATAATGTCTGTGATATTAAACAATAATAGTGATTAATCCTCACAAGTCTTTTTGTTTCTTTGATACAGTTTATAGTTTTAGGACAAAGAACAAAAATGGAAATAGTCATCGATTCAGTTTTAAGCTGGTTTTTTTATTTTTAAGACGCAGATTGTGACTTGTCGTATTTATTATGCAAAAAAGGTATTTAAGAAAACAGGTTCAAAAGTTCTTGGACCTTGTTATTTATTTTGGCAAAGTTTAAGGTGATTTAAAATAAATGGCGTTGAAGGTAATATAAACTTGGAAACATAAAATGTTAAACAGGGTTTTTTGTGAGCAAAAAAGTAAAAGCTCCGCACTTTAGCAGATTAATAATTTATCAAAGGAAATATATAAACGTATGCAAATTGAACGTTCAGCAGTTATACAATAAAAACAAAATCATATTTATTGTTAAACATAAATATTAACAATCAAGCATCGGATATACTTTCTAAGAACTTTCTATTTTGACATTTCCTTCAATAATTATAATGGAATTATTATACTTATCAATAAAATTAATAAAACATTTGCTTACCATTTTTCCGGGTTCCCACGAAAATCACAATACAAATATAAAATTAAAAACGAAATATCCACACTAAACACAGTACCGCACTCAGTACAGTCGGTCACAAAAACACGAATAAAAATTGAAAAATTCACAAAAAAGTTTTTGTTCGATCACTTCGCTATAAACTAAATTCGCATAGAAAAATTTATATAAAAATCGTTTGGTGTACAGACATGTCTGTCCTGTCGTCTGTCCGGTTTGAGAGACAGTCGTGGACTGACCGTGCGACGGAAAGTCTTGCGTTTCGTGGTTCTTGGTTATTCAAAGGTGCGCTCGCGCCGATATGCGGACCTAACTGTCTTGAAGCTTTGTCTTGAATTTTGATTGGTATAAAATCGAGAGTGCTTTTTTAATGCATATATTTATTATTGTTCCTTCGATTATTATGTAGGATGTTTAGTTTGGTATTACTAACTGGGTTGGTAGATTTAAGGCACACTGAAGGCTGTTGAAACTTTGTGTTGTACTGCGAGATGACAAGCAATTGATTCGCAGTTTGTTTTTTATTCTAGGGTGTTACAATTACAAAGTTTAATACGAACATGTTACAATAAAATATAGCAATATTATGTTAATTAATTTGTAAGCTTTACAGGATAAATGTTTGAAGGTCAACCAAATTAATAAAATGTATTTAGCCCTGAGCCATCAAAATAAAGAAGAGACCAAACATTTAATTAAAATAATTAAAAGTGACCATTAATCGAATACAAAGAGGTTGTATAAGTATAGTGTGATTGGGTTTCTAGATAGAATCTTTAAAATTAAAAATGTTGGCTGGTTTTCTATTGAGCAAATTTCAGTACACCTGTGTATATGCTTAATTAAAAAAAAAAAAAAAATGTCAATCATCTCTCAAAGTATCAAGATCACTTACGCTAACAATTCCACGCGTTTTTGTCAAAGTAAAAATCTGTTCGGTTCCTCTCACCCCCAGCACACGCACAATAGGTGGGAGCGAGACAAAAAATGTCGCATTCAGATCACGACCGCAACACTCCATTAGTTCTGTCAATTCATTTAATCACTATTGTCATTTTAGTCAACGAATCATACATTTTCGTTAAATAACTCTGAGGGTATGTACTTGTGAAATCGAGTCTACTAATTTAAAAAGTCATCAAATATTTTTGTTTAGCATGTAAGGTAGTAGCGAGAATCGTTTTAATAAAATATATTTTTAATCTAATAGAAATCACAATAATTGCTAATTTAAGAAAACATACCATAACATAACTCATGTAATTGTAAATCTCTTATAGGCAGAGGTGCACATATTATACCTACGCTTTATTCCGCCGGTTATGTTCTAGGTCCCAATGTAATAGGGGGCGAGCCTATCGCTATCAACCGGGCACAAATCCAGACTCCGTGCCGCTACTGACAATTACCTAATGGGAAAAAACAGTAACACTGCCTGACCTGGGATTTGTACCCAGGACCACATGTTCAGCTTTTTCGCTTAGCGACCACCGAACCAACTTTCCAATATATTATATTATTATTGTTATTTTATCAAAATGTCCCAATTTACGTCCATACATTGTAAAAACTTCAAATCCAGCTCGACAGTTTAACCTCCGCGTTCCAACAAACTAGACTAATAATGAGGTTCAATTAACTGTCAAGTAAGTCTACCGTTACATTATTACGCTGTCCTCTTTGGTCGATTCCCTCTTGAAATAAGACGATAATTATATAACAGTATTAAAGACAGTTATTATACAGGGCTTAGTGGGTTTCCCCCCACTGGACCAGTGGCAAAACGCTTGACGAAAACAAATCGAATAGAAAATAAAATGTATGGGTTTGACTTATGTAAACATCGATAACATAGTCGAAATATTATGTGATCCCCATTTATTTAGCATTTTATTTGATTTCCATTCTTCAAGCATTTTGCCACTTTTCTATTTATTTATTTATCGTACATACATCATTTTTACAGGTATACACCCAATTATAACAATGTAGCCACAGACAAAAATAAAGACAGTTAACTTATGATACAGACAAAACATCCAGTGTTACTCTCTCGAATTCCGCCAATGTACATGTAAATAAATCTATCTTACATGAAACGCTGTTAATAATCGTAATAGCTCAAACCATCGGAGCATATTTTAATATGTTTGTGCGCGCAAATGGTACGTCGAACAACTTCCCTCTAGGTCCCAGCCGCAGCTTGGTGTTAGGAAGTACTTGTCTAGAAGGGTAGCGCAACCGAGAGGAATAATGCTCCTGCGGTGTCAGACAGGATCGTGTTTTCGGCGCGAGCATTTTTTGACATGTTCAAACATGTATGCACCTTATAGCAATAGCGATAAAGTTTATATTCGAGTGTCTTGGTCCGCACTGACCCTTACTCGCAGATAATTCTGATCGCGCCAAATACAGATTGCATCTGCTTAAACTTGCAACAAACATCCATTGACGACCTGATTGGCGCAGTGGCTAAGCCGGCTAAGCGATTGTTTTAGGAGTTGCGGGTTCGATTTCGCAAAATGTCATCCGCAGGAATATTTAATTATTTAAAAGAAATTAACATAATTCTATACTATACATGTACCGACTAAGATCAAATAAACGAAAGCATTCATAGATGCTCTGGCACGTAGCATCAGATCTGCAAGATTGCCAACTTAACACCTAGAACTAAAACAACTCCAGAATACGAAAAACACTGTCCATGCAAAATACATGGAAAACAATGATGCGCTGGCTTTGAACCAAAATGTTCACTTGTTTTGCAATGTAACAATCATTCATTCGCGTCATGAGTGAAAGTGAACTTCCGACAAGGAACGACCGACGAACCAAATACAGTTACCGGTCATAAGTCATGCAGACCTGTTATTGATTTGTAAAGAACATTTAACGAGTATTTCAAACAGGATTTTACGTATTAGCAATAAAATTTTAGTACTGAGTAAAGAAATGTCCAAAGTGGTAGGTATAAATGTCCTCCTGACCGAGTTCCGGTCACAGCACCCAATTTTAAATAAGCCTGGCTAACAATTAAAGAGATTGTTTATTGTTTGATGGAAGTTGCACGACCATCGAGACATCAATCCACAATACAAGAAAAAAAAATTGAATATGCTATAAACATAAGTAAAGAAAACATAAGGAGACGTATTATACCAGCACTGATAGCCGAGTGGTATGACCGTTTGACTGCTAAGTCAAAGGTCGCAAGCTTAAAACCCGGCAGTCCCGGCACGCACCAATGAAGACGTCGAATTCATGTGCGTATTATAAATTAGTTATCAGTTGCTAAAAACGGCGAAAAAGGAAAACATCGTGAGGAAACCGGCACACCTGAGAGATTTTTCAACGGTGTGTAATGCCATGTCAGAGGCCTACAGGCGGTTTAAACTCTGACACCAGGTTGTTCATCAACCATACGATAAGAAGAAGCAGGTATGATTAAGGGGCTACGCAAACCAAGATACTTTTTCTTACCGACACGGCATACCATCATAGGAAACCGTAGTAAAAAAAAAAATTACGTCTGCGCAGGGAGTGGCTGATTTCATGCTAGTTATATACAAATCAAATATTCATTGGTAGCTTGTATCCGACACAAGACACAAAAGTGTTCAAGTTTTGCGCAGCTCTTATGGCAAATGACAGACAATTGTGAACTTCAACAACAGAGGAAAAACCCTTCTTCTTCTTATCGTATGGTTGATGTCAGAGTTTAAACCGCCTGTAGGCCTCTGACATGGCTTAATAGACCGTAAAACCTTGAAACAAAACAATAGAAGGCTGTAATATTCTGACTAATATTTTTATAATTATAAATACTTACTTTAAGCTTATACTTTGATAGCTATTTATAGAATACAATAAATAATTAGGCAAACACAATTTGTCATGCAGATTTGTTAGGCATACACCACATGTATCATGTTTATAGCTAATATTACATTAGCGTGATTAACACACTTGATAATGCCATTATACTGGCTAAGCGATTATCCTTGTGAATTACACGGAAGGCCATTTCCAGGATTAGATGGAACTATCTGGTTGTCTAAAAGATAATAATAAGAAGGAACTATATTTTCGTCTAAGAGTCTAGCTGTGTGTAGCTGGGCCGAGCTTGCTCGCAACTGTAAAAAATAAATAGCCATAAGAAAATAAGTGACAAGAATTAAAGCCGATTCGTCTTGCAAGTTCTTTAATTTCTTCTTATTTACCCTGTATTATCTTGAAGTTGGTGCAACGAGTATTTTCTACGATATTTAGCTCAATCACACACAAAACCTAACATTCCTGCTGAATCGGCTTTTTTATCTCGGAGAGTGATAAGGAGGAAGCTTAAGCAGGTATGCAGGAAGAAGGCTCAGGAGACCATCAATACCTCAACAACTATGTGGTTGCGTCCATGGTTAACAAAGTATTTAAATAATTCGTATTTCCTCATTATCTTCACTCAATTGCGTCAGAGTTGTCCAACACACAGAACTCACGAGTCGAAAATGTGTAAACAAAGATTGCCAACATGCTTAAATTCCAGCGTCACACTGTGGCTTTTATTTACATCGGTTTCAAGAAACTCGCGGCAAGCAGCAACACAGGTCAATTGATCAAGGTTATTTTAAGATCTATCAATTTTATACAGATTATGACATTCGTAGATCTTGTTAAGTAATGCTTAGCGTATTTGCATTAGTCAAACACACATTAGATCTGTCGCATATTATGCCAGCAACGAAAGGGTTTTGTGTTCTCGGTCTTTTTCCTCACCGATAAGTACTCGTACTTCAACATTATCATCATTGACAGCGTTGAATTCGTTGATCTCATTACTAGGTAAAGATCTCTCTTAAAATATGCGCCGCGGTCCTATGCCAGTTTCATTCATAAGGTACTGGTACACACACACACTCATCATAGAAGAAAAATGTGATGTAGGTAAAGCAACTTTTACCTGAAGATCATTCACAGAAACAGCAAATTGTTCATCAACAAATCGTTCAAAAATAACCCAAACATCAACCCAACAATAGATTTGCAGTATTTCTTTCTTCAATTAATAAACATGCAGTTGTGTATATCCAACGTGGTTATGGTATTCGCAATGCATTATAGTAATCCACCATGGCTAATTGGTATTGTAGTGATAGTTAATATTTCGTAATTTTAAATGACATAGATATACAACCTTTTTACAGGACTTTAGTTTTGGGTGATTATAAAAGGAAGAAATTGAATGTCATGTCATGTCATGTTATGTAATAATTATCATTGTTTAATTTTGGTATTTAATATTTTTAATGTAAACGTAGTATGTGAACTGTATACGGCTTGAAATAAAGTAGTAATATATATATCTACAGTATCAATAACCAATGAAAGTGGGACACACTGCAAAATATAGTCTTGCAGAGCCGGAACATATTGGGGTCAGATGAGGTGATGAATATGCTTTTGTTGAACGGTTGAACTCTTATGTAATGCCTTATTTGTTTTGGTGTACGAATAGTTTATATCGCAGATTTTGCTCCTGGTTAAAACATGAATGCTGACGAAGATGCACGAGCTGAAAAAGAACTATAGAGGAAGATCAGTTTTGCCAATGAGCGTAATTAATAACTAGCATTCGATACCCCGAACACATTAATATTGTCCTTGGGGGGTGTATTAAGAATACAGATCTCTTTCATCGGCAGGAAAGCGACGCGTAGGAGGCGGTAAATTTGGTGAAGGTACAATTAATAGCAATAAGCTAGTCGGCTATTCCATGGGATTAATGATGTTGAGCGGCAAAATGTGTGTTGTGGATATATAGGTTCCTGATAAAAAGTATTTTTCTTTCTTTGAACCTACATAGGTTTTACTTATAAACATGATTACTTAACGAGACGTCTATTTTACCCCAGGTAAAGCAGGTGCATGTTGTTTTTTTTTATAAGAGAACCAGTATTAGAAGTCCAGTGTTTTAATTGCAGTTAGATAGCAACAGGCTATCTTTAAAAAGATACGAGTTTTAGAGGCTTTCGTAACCACCTATGTCTTCTGTTTCGTTTCGACGACTCAATTGGCGCAGTAGGTAGTGGTAGGGGTTTGATTCCCGCACGGGACAAAAATTTGTGCGATCCGCAGATGTTTGTCCAGAGTCTGGGTGTTTCATCATCATCATCATCATCATCAGCCGTAAGGCGTCCACTGTTGAACGAAGGCCTCCTCCTTTTAGAAGGGGGGTGTTGCCATAATCCCCACGCTTGGCAAGCGGCTTAGGGATCGCAGTGTTGGTGGTCAAGTTACAGAAGACGCTGCTGCCCATCTTCTGGGTTTTCCCTTAGTCGCCTCTTACGACACCCACGGGAGGAAAGGGGGTGGTCAATTCTAGGCCGGATACCACACGGCACATATACCATACACGGATACCATACTGGGTGTTTGTGTATGTGATATTTCATGGTTGTGAAACGCAGCTACGATACAGGAGTAATTCCTAGTGTGGGTGATGTTTTTTTTAAAGAAGAGGTTTTTAAACAAGAGCTTAAAATATTCTAACATTCTTTATAATATACTTAGTAACATAATGCTATAAGCACTTGCATTCCGAATTGATATAGTGTTTAAAACTTCGTTAGAGCGTTGTCCATTATATTGAATGCACTTCTAAAATGCGAAACAGAACTGGTCCTGTGTTATTGCCTAATATAATCTAACTGTAACGATATTTAAAGAGGCAATCTATTAGCGTGCATACCACAGTTTGCAATTATAATTAGTGCTCAGATATTACTGCATTGCTAAACATTGACTTATGTTTAATCTGCTCACAGGGTTGCCAACTTAAGAAAACTAAAGGTTTTTATTGTGGCACCACTGGCATTTTTTCTAGATTTTAATTTAAAATCTAATACAGGAAATTACTTGTTTATCGATAAAGAATGTTTTAAAACTAAAGGTTAAATTATGCTTTTAATTAAAATCATAGTTAAAAATGATGAAACACTTAAAAATCTGTCAAATTATCGACCAAATCAAAATGATTAATATCATTCATCAAGACACAATTGTAAAACGAGATTTAAGTATTTGCTCAACTATGTTGCAGCGGAGAAACCAGTTTGAAGACCTCCGGCTACACCCAAGTCTCTTTGAAAATATATTAAGCGCAGAGGTCTTAGTAAATGGTTATCAAAATAACCAGTAAAGAGAACCGTGGTTTGTTCAGCGGTGCCTCTATCAGAGAGGTCTCGTTAATTGGTTGTATAAAACTACTTTCACTCGGTACGTTTTGCAACTGACCTTATTGTGAATTATATCGGTGCAACGCATGCAGGAAACGAAGCTAATTGTATCGCAAACCTATAATGATGGCGGGTAATAAAATAATATGAAGAGGATAGGCACTAATCGACAGTATACCTGGTTGTGTTCTTTGGAAATATTTTTAAAGCCAACGAAAAAGTCTTTATAATTATTATAACTTACGAAACTTCAAGTGACACAGCTTCAAAAAGTAATTTCAAAGGAGCAGAACCACCAGGAAAATTAAAAAAAAACTTTTATACAAACTTTTATTTTTACACTAATTGCCTCTCAACACTATAAATACCTAAATTTACGAATCTTTGAGTTTTTAAAATTTGTCGATAATGTTTTGCCGATGACAGTTGAAGTCCCTCTAATTGACCCTATTAGAGGGACTTGAACTCTTGAACTGCCGAACTTAAACAGAAAGACTAAGAACCCTTTTATGGGATAACAGCAGGTAGGTGGCGAATCTGACTGCCTAGAGTACGCAGGACGACCTTGGAATATAAATTGAATTTTTAAATTCACTTACGTAAATGAGAAACCATCTCTCATTGCATTAGGTTGCATCTAAAATATGATGAAACGCAATGCGCTGTTATTATAAGCAGTTGCGTAAATTTATAAGGCGCTAAAGAATGCGTACCTTCGTAATTAAGTTCTTTAGTAATGTTAGGTACAATTAAACCTTGGTTAAACCAACTAAAGACAATTTTAAAAGGTATAGAACACGCATTTTTTCCTCCGACCCGATCAAGGATCAAAATTTCTGCGTTCCGAGTTTGGGCATTATCAGTAAAGTAAAATAGTTAATATGGAAGAGGAATCTTTCTTTAGGGCTCGTCTTACAAACATGAAATATTAATAATGTCCTCCAGACCGAATTTCGGTCACGGCCTGTCTCAGCTGAGACTAGCCAACTACGCAGGAGATATTATAGTGCACTAGTATGCGTGCAAACACAGGTGCACTCCCTATTCCCTCACTCTCATAATCCGATGGGACGGTAGACCGACACGACTGGAGAGAGATCAGGCGCGAACCAACGGCTTAACGTGCCTTCCGAAGCACGGTGGGGTCTCGACATGTGAAAACGGTCACCCATCACAAGACTGACCTCGGCGAGCACCGCTTAACCTTACAGATCAACAGATCTGCGGAGTAGCCACATAGCTACGAGCCCCACAAAACAAACATAAAACATGAAATACCACTTACACAAACACCCAGACTCGGGACAAACATCTGCGGATTACACAATTTTTTGTCATATATAGGAATCGTTAGCTTTAGTGCAGCTGTCCAGCTAGTTACTTAGTTACTGCATCAAACAGCCCCCTTACCATGAACTCTTAAAGCAGGGCAGTTTATGTTGTGAAAGCGAGACGCCGAATTACACTGCACGTAGCGACGTCTCGCTCCCGCATCGTATACTGTCCTGTTTTAAGTGGTAAGGGGGCTGGTGACAAAATGACAGACAGACAGACCTTTTTCAGGACTTTCCAAAAATAAGGAGAGTGGGTTTATAATTTGGATAAAGGAACCCCAAAATTTCACATGTGACATACCACAGGTGTAATGTCTTTGAACCAAAAACGAAAACACTTCGTACTTCGTTAAATCGGTACGTTTTATGTAATAACAACACATTATGTACTTATTTAATTTGTGTATAATTATGACATAAGGACGTAAACATACCTACACTTAACGTTTTAAGGTAAACATTTCGTATATTTTCTGTAAACATAACTGTGAATGGGTGATGTGGAAATATGGTGTTGTCATTCTTAAGAAAACCGGGCGTATTTCTATGTATGAATGGTCCAATTGGACCATGTTCATATGAATCAATTTAATAAAGGCAATGCTACTGTCAATACCTTAAATAAATAAGCACCAATACAAAAAAAAATGCTGCTTGTCCAAATAAAACATGACCTTAGCAAGAACAACAGTCATGCTATTAGCTTACTCTTTTCAGGAATAGGCAAACTTTATACTCGTTATAGACAGCAAGCATAAACATGTAATGAAAAACTTGATACAACTTTAACTCAAACCTAATATATCATCTACGAAGCCATGTTCCGATTAAAACAGATAAATTAACCTTCGTCAAAATGTTTTTACCCATATGTCGTTAAGTCGTCAAGGCGAGCAACTAGCTGAGATAAATGTCGGTAGCATTCATCGTGTTATGATTTAAAACACCTGACTTACGACTTGCCGGACAGCGATGCAACTGGTACAGCCAACATTAAGTAGCAACAATATCAAATAATCTGAAAAAATCTAAATTACGTGTTTTATTTATGTAAGATAAAATAAAAATAATATTGACTACACTAATTGGAAGGTAAGTGCTTTCTTCCCATAATAAAAAATGTCCTGCTTTAAGAGTTCATGGTAAGGGGTCGATCGTCATACATCAAACAGCCCTCAAAAACAACCACCCGCCCGCACCGCTTCCAAGAACCATCTCTGAGAAGAATAAATTACAAGAAACTTGTTCCATGCGCTTACGCACAGTAAAGTCCTGCATATTTTAATGGAGAAGAATGAACAAAAATTAAGATATAGGGATTTTAAGATGCCAAACGCAGATTTGAGTTTTTGTTACCCATCAAATTGTTTTAAATTAATGGAAAATTTAAAAGTATGCTCTGCTCTTACGTTGCTGACGGTACTGGAGTTAAATGTCTCATGAATGAAGGCGACGGAGGTATTAAACAGGTGAAAGGCAACAGCATCTAAATACCAGCAAAGTATTCAGTCCATCAACTAGTATTCTACTAATACGAATGACTTGTTTTTGATGGTACTGATACTAATATTTTATCCAGGGATGCATGGATAAAACGGAACCCTCATGAGTTAGAAACGCGGCAAAATCTATCATATAGAGGATCCCAAATCTTAGAATATGCTGTCCAGATTTGGGATCCTCTATATGATAAGTACAAGGATATGCTAGAAATTGTGCAGAAGAAATATTTACGTACTATGAATTATAGATGTCATCGTCCTAAAGTCTCCTATGAACAATTACAGAAACGCTATAATATTCTTAGTTTGGAATCTAGACGATTTCTTCTGGGTGTAATGATGCTGCACGGTATATGTAATAATAGATTCGACTGCATTCCACTATCAAATAGTCTATATTATATAGTACCTAGATCTGTCATGCTTCGTGGGGTACATGTGCCTCGGCTATTCCACACAAATTCGTGCAGGACTAACGCCGGGGTGCGCGGGCCTCTTCGTCGTCTCGTTGATGTGTACAACACTCACTTTATGGAGCTTGACATATTTACTCTTGCCAAACATCATTTTAAGGTGAAAGCAATAGAGATGCTGAATTCTTAAGTAATTTTTTTTTGTTTTTCTTGTTTTCTGCGCGCTTGTCTTTTCCTCTTAACTGTCTTAGATGCACACTGTACGTCAGTTCTCTTTTAACTTGTTTTTTTTTTGTGAAATCGTGGACAATGGTGTGGGTTACATGTGTAGTAACATAAATATAGAATAGATTTTATATAAATGTATTACTAAGTATTGTAATAATTTAAGAATTTTTGGTTAAGCTTGGCATGTAACTGTTTTTTGTCCCCAATAAATAAAATAAAAATAAAATAAAAATCGCCAACTGAACTTGTTCTTCTTTTATGAGATACAGTAGGGAAAGTAAAGATTTATTATACATAGAAATACAGTAACTATAAGTGTGCTCGCCGTGTGGTATCTGGCCTAGAATTGACCACCCCCTTTCCTCCCATGAGTGTCGTTAGAGGTGAATAAGGGAAAATTCAGAAGATGGGCAGCAGCGTCTTCTGTAACTCCACCACCAATACTGCGATCACCAAGCCGCTTGCCAAGCGTGGGGATTTTGGCAAACTCCGCTTAAACGGGGAGGCCTATGTTCAACAGTGGACGTCTTTTGGCTGATGATGATGATAATGATGAACTATAGGTAACTTTTTATCATTTTTGACCATGGGACCGTGAGGGCTTAAGCTTGTAACATAAATACACGATTGAGATAATACTGTTAAACTATTAAGTATCTTGAGAGTGTTGTCAATTTATTTATTTTGTTTATTTATTTATTAACAATTTAGGTACACACACAATACAAAAAAAAGAAACAAGGAAAAAGAGAAATATAAAGTACAAAGGTACTGCTTATTTCATAAAGAAATTTCGGAGCAATATATTAGAAATTGAGGCGACAGTGGGCAGGAAAAAGTATAAAAGCAAAAGTGCATAAAAAATATATACCATACACATATACAAAATATAAATACATACATAAATAATATATGTATATAAAAAATAAGAAGAAAGGTAGTGCTCTTTAACTCTACTTTTAAATACAGAGATACTTTGTGAGTTACGTATATTAGGAGGCAGTGAGTTCCAATCTTACTGCATGCACGGAAAATGAATCAATATTACGTATGCCTCGGTTGTCTTCACGTATTTTTCCAGGAATGTTCAAAAAGTTTTGGTTGTATTTCTCACTTATTTATTTATTTAAAAGTCTGCATTTTATTCGCTGTCACTAAAGATCAGTGTGGTTTTATTCAGGAAGGCATTACACCTGTTTTGAAAGGTCACTAGTAACCTACATGAATCACCGATGAATGAGCTTTCACTTGCATTTCGTTGAATAAATACAAAAATGCTTCGTAGACGTTTCTTTTGATGAATCACCATTTATTAGAGAAATAGCTTATTATTTTTCATGATTCATACATTGGATTTACAAAGTTTGAGAAAAATGGTTACAACTTGAACTATTCGGTTTGAAGCAATATTCTGGTTCGATTTCTGCGGACAAACGGATACATTTACTTTTGCATTCATATTAGCAGGAACTACAATTCGATCAAACTATCTTTTGAACTGCTTTGTAGGTCTTATGGTTAGTTGATAGGGTTACCAATAAAAAAAAATTGAAAACACGACTGCCATGACAAAAAACGAACTAACCTACCTCTTAGATAAGACAGTGTTCCACAGAACGGTCCCCCGACTGCGATGGAACTTGTTTTTCACTTTTTAGTTCGTTTTTTGTCATGGCAGCCGTGTTTTCTAATTTTTTAAATTATATTTTTATAGCCTATGTTACTCGCAATAGTGTAAGGATTCTAACGACACTCCATTCATCAAAATCGGTACAGGCATTCAGAAGTTATGGTGGAATAAAGAAACTCACATACATACATGAACCCTGAAAACATTACACTCCTTTTTTTGGGCAGTCGTGTAATTATAAAGCCTCGGCTTTGAGCCCTGGGTTAGGCCAAAAGATATGTAGGTATACACGAAATTCTCAATGCGTTTGCTAGGAATTAGGTTATTTCGAATCCTCATGCCTCGTAAGTCGACTGGTAACGGAAATAAAACCTATTTCCCTCAGCAGTCGACATAAATAAAGAGGAAGTTTTGAAAAAAAATAAACTAAATTTTTACAACTGTGTTCGAGATCATATTTTTGAAAATAAAAATAATTTTACTTTACAACAGGGTCTTATTATTTAGATTAGTGATATAACAGTTAATTATTATTAACCGTGACTAATTTAACTGATAGTCCAGCAGTTATATAAGAGTATATTATATACTTTATATATTAGTATGCACTCGGCAAGTAATTGGTATTTAGGGCGTAACCGTTTATGTGTAATTGTTTTTACTTAAAAAAACTTTATTACGTCTGTATGTTTAAAGTAAATAAAATGTACCGTTTTTATTATTCTCTATAGGTACATATATATCTCTATATCTATTCATACTTCTAACATCACGCTCTTGTTCCCCAAACTAAGAAGAAGAAGGCAGTGGTGTATATTACACCCACATTTCGCCAGTTATATTATAGGTCGCAGTGTAATAGGGGGCGAGCCTATTGCCATCAACCGGGCACAAATCCAGACTCCGTGCTGATACTGAGCATAACCTATCTCACTAAACACTTAGCGCGACCCGGGATTCGAACTCGAGACATGAGGCATGAAGGCACCCTATTTATGATCTACTTTATCATCATCATCAGCCGGAAGACCTCCACTATTGAACAAAGGCCTGCCCCTTATTGGGGGAGGCGGTTTGCCATAATCCCCACACTTGGCAAGCGGCTTGGGGTTTGCAGTATTTCTGGTGAAGTTACAGAAGACGCTGCTGCCCATCTTCTGGATTTTCCCTTAGTCGCCTCTTACGACACCCATGGGAGGGAAGGAGGTGGTCGATTCTAGGCCGGATAATACTCGGCTATGATCTACTCGTCTATGCTCAACTGCTAACCCTGCCACAACAAGTTATAACATTTCCAACACCAAACAAGTATCTAGTCTGCGAAACGGCCGGTATTACCCACGCCAGGGCTTTCACGGTAAACCGGTACTCTTATCGTATTGGTTCACTTCCTGCACTAAATGTCGACCCATATCCGCCTAGACGTCGTTATAAATAAATTGTCGAATACCAATACATGTAACATACGTGTGTGTAACATCACGCCTGACTTCTAGAGGAGGTAGGTAGATGGTGAGGTACTCTAAATTCATGTTTTTATTGACTATGTGGGAGATGTGGAAAGAGAGTGGGGAGGCCTTTGCCCAGCTGTGGGACACTTCAGGCTAATAATAATAATAATTGACTATGTCTTTCGTTAATATCTTTTGGTTTTAAGAGAGTTTTAACAATAGATTTAGTATATTTTACTATAATAACTTCCTTAGATTTAGTATACCAAATAGTTCCGGTTTTACAGAAGTTTTACCCCCTTATTCATAAAGAATTTCAATATTAAACCATGGAATATATTATATCTGAAACTGTCGTTTGCATGTCAGAGAATAGATATGTCATAGACGGGTTTCAGTTAATATAGGTATTTTTATTGTTTATAAATAGGGTTAGAGTTTTAGGATTGAAGTATAGTGACCAAATGGTAAGCTATGCTTGTTCTCTTTTATGAGAAGAGGCCTTCCAGTGAGATATTTAAAAATTGATATTACGAAAAGTGATGATCTCGGAAGGGTGCTGATTAACGGCAAAAAAGAATGACCACTGCGGAACCGTTGATAAACAAAACCATGCGGATGTATAAACTTCGAATACAGACAAACTAAAATAGAAAGATTTTACCGTGTGGTATCTGGCCTACAATTGACCACCCCCTTTCCACCCGTGGGTGTCGTAAGAGGCGTCTAAGGGAAAATCTAGAACATGGGCAGTAGCGTCTTCTGAAACTTTACCACCAACACTGCGATCCTCAAGCCACTTGCCAAGCGTGGGGATTATGATAACCCCCCTTCCCCCTAAAGGGGGGACTTACTACCCCTCTTCTTAAAGGGGGAGGCCTTTGTTCAACAGTGGATATCTTACGGCTGATGATGATAAAGAAAATAGAAAGATTGTGTTGCTGGGTAGTTTGTTGCGCCGTTTCTTTTACCCAGCTATAGCACTAGGAAGCGGTGACTGGCATTTTGGGGGCTGTCTTGATGTAATTTGACGTTCAATAAGTACTAATAAATTAATTTAATTTAAATAAATGTTTTTTTTTTTAAATAGAAGAAGACATTTGTTATAAGAATTTAAAGCCTTTGTCTCTCCTATCGAGCTTACACGCGTAATTTATGTAGGTACCATTTATTTTCAATTTGTAATAGTAGAAACTTTAATCATGTACAATAAGGTATCAGTAAAAAGCTGTTAGCAATGCAACACATACATAAAATCAGAGCCTTTGTCAGTCTGTCCGTGACTAGATTTTTTGTGTGAGCGACCTTGCCTTTCGGTCCGAGCAAAGAATGTCAGATGAAATCTGTATATAGTCGTCTGGCGTACATACTAATTACGTTTTAATAGGCAAAGGTTTTTTAATATAAAAATCTCCTGACCGAATTTCGGTCACGGCAGCCTGTCTCATCTGAGACAAGCTAACTACGCAGAAGATATTTTAGTGCACAAGTATGCGCGCAAACACAGGTGCACTCCCTATTCCCTTACTCTAATAGTCCGATGGGACGGTAGACCGACACGACTGGAGAGAGATCAGGCGCAGGACCAACGGCTTAACATGCCTTCCGAAGCACGGAGGGGTCTCCACGTGTGAAAACGGTCACCCATCACAAGACTAACCGCGGCGAGTACGGCTTAAGCGCACAGAACGACCGATAAGAGCCTTCAACCCTCTTTTTCATATATCATGACACCTGTATTACGCGAAGAAGTAGGCAGATGTGTATAATACGCTCTCTTTTCGCCTGCACGAGACTATTGCTGACAACCGGGTACAACTCCAGACACAATTCGATGACCTGATTGGCGCAGTGGCTAAGCGATTCGACTGCTGTGCTAAGAGTTGCGGGTTTGATGACACGCACGAGACAATAATTTGTGTGATCCGTAGATGTTGGTCCCGAGACTGGGTGATTGTGTGTGTGAAATTTCATCTTTGTGAAACGCTACGATACAAGAGAATAAACTAGTGTGGGGCGACGTTTTAAAAAAATAACCCAGACTCTGTGTTACTACTGAGAATTACCTAATAGGAAATGGCAATTACTATTTGCCTGACCCGGGAATTGAACGGAACTTCATGCTCAATATTTGCACTTTGCGACAACGAGACAAAAGAAGCAGTACATATTCGTATGTCTAATTCACGCTTGTACTCACTGAAGGGGCGGCCATTTAGAGGGCCGGTCAAAGCGCAATGGAACGCAGGTTCAGTGAATTATTTTCATGTCTGTTAACCACACCATGCAGGAGAATAAATTCCAAAATAATGGGGCATCGTCGCAAAATCACGGCCGTAAAAGGTGGTAGGTTTTTTTGAAAACCAACTAAACAAAAACACCGTCATTCATTGGCCAAAATTATAATTTGTTTAGATAGTTTGAGCATGTAGAAAGGATAGAAGAGTAACAAAGCGAATACCTCGGCGAACATACTTAGACCAGATCGGAGATGTTCTACAAAAGGGTCAAGTGAGGAGTACCCATAACCGACGAGCGTGTATAAGGAATGCGATGCGAGTGAATGAGGTGAAAGAAGTATGTCAGGATCGTAGCAAATGGAAATCCGTGGTCTCTGCCTACCCCTCGTGGAAATAGGCGTGACTTTAGACTTTGTATGTATGTAATTATAATTTAGTCAGTAAGGTATTTAATAAATAATTATTTAAAAGACATGATAATATTATATAAGTACAATAGTAAATAGTAGTTACGATATAAACAATATTTTCCATTTATTTATTGTGTTTTAATTTCATTTATAAAGGTATAATGTAACAAATAACTTAATTATCGTCAGTGTCTTTAAGACGCGTTGATGATAAGGTCATTAGTAAGTGGTTATACAACTGATGAGTAACATCGTATGAAGCTATTAACCTTTTACGTAACATTATTAATAGCTTAATTAGTTGTATTAATATGTGGCGTCCGTCTTTTTCTAGCTTTTCAAGTAGACACCGATGATCCTTTTCTTCTTAAAACAGAGGTTTGAAAGGTCAGCTTATTAATGTTTGAAATAATAATTATGATACTGAATAACCATCAAAATCTGGACACGATGGCTAATATTGCTAATATCCACTTCTTCTTATCGTGTGGTTGATGAACAGCCTGGTGTGAGAGTTAAAACCGCCTGTAGGTTTCTAACATCGCTTTACACACCGTTGAAAAATCTCTCAGGTGTGCCGGTTTCCTCCCGCTATTTACCTTAACCGTTTTTAGCAACTGATAACTATTAATATCAACTATATAATAGCTAACTACGCGAAAGATGGTGCACAAGTGTATACGCAAACACAGCCACACAGCTGATTAATCAATGACCTTCTTACTAAATAAACAATGCAAGATTTGTCCAACAAGCCTCAATCATTTCATTATTTCTATTACCAAACAACTCAAATATACAAAAGCATTAAACCTCTTTTATGTAATAACATTTATCTTTAATAGCAACAATCAAATTACTTTTGCATTGGTAATTTAAAAAAACGAAGTGTCAAATTGACAATTGAATACATTTTGTCGGCCGTGTAATTACTATATCCAATAAAATAAATCGATAGATATTAATTCAAAATGTCTAGGAAAACGTTGGACAATTTCTTGAAAACCAATATCGTTGTTGAAGTAGATCCCTTAGAGTGTCCGTTCAGGGAATTTCGGGACAATGAGTTGCAAATTGATTCTTGGGGATTGGTAACGATAATTTTTCTCTTAAATCCCGTAAAACTTTACTCCCATCTGGGTTTTTATGCCGACTTGGAGTATTATAATTTAGAAATTCTCAAAATCACCATGAATTTCTAATTAATCGAATGATGGGACTAATATTTTGATGGCCTTACTCAGACATTGTTCTGTTGTATAATACGTATAATGACGCATTCAGGCTGCTGATAGGACTGCCCTGTACTGCAGCGCATCAGGGATGTTTACTGAAACTCACGTGGATTGTTTCTACACGATGATGCGGAAGCGGTACGCATCCTTGGTCCGCAGGGGGGCAGCGCCAACAGCATCATGTCTATGATAGCGAACAGGCTTGATTGTGCGTTTGTGAACCATTACCACCTTAACCATTCTTGTCTTTGGCAACGTAGGGATCAGCTGCCTTCAGGGCACATAGTATGTACGTCAAGATGGCGGTGAAACCAACCCATGATAGCCAAGCTCACGTGTGGGTAGACGACCAGACCCAACCGCTGCCCAGATCGGTGCGCCAATACCTCCACGGGTGGATCAGGGCTGAAGAACTAGCTATGGATAGATGGGACGCTGAAGTGGTTGTCTATGAGGTATTCAAAGATTATAAAGCCATGATTTTGTACCAATAGTATTATACATAATTTATAATTCTTTTTGCAGGTTATTAGTTAGTTTATTTTCACATAACAACTAAATCATGTCTGTTGTCCGCAACATTTTGGGCATGGGGCATGTCACTCGTATTTCACCGTACAAATCCAGATTCCGTGATGCTACTGAAAATTGCCTAGAGCAAAACCGCAATAATACTTCTGCCTACCCGGGAGCCTTCGAGCCCTAGGCTTCACATTCAACAGTCAGTAAAAATTAAACTTCATTGTCATCCATATCCCGATACTTGTAGCTTCCAATCTATTATATGAAATCAATGTTCTTCCCTAGCAGAGAACGGAATTAATTAAAGTAAGTAATTATAATACCTTCAAGGTAACTTCCATGTGTTTGTACCAATTGGATCGGATATCATTAATCAATGACAAGAGCATTTAGATATATCTTGAGACTATATTACGGTTCTGGTATTTTGGTGGGATCATGCTCAGGTGTGCATTATAATAGTTTTTACATATATTATTATGTGCGAATCAACGATGCGGAAGGCCGAGGTTTTTGTTAAAGGAACATCGCTCCACACTAGGAATTTCGCCTGTATCGTGGGTGCGATTCACAAACATATCACATACACAAACACCCAGACTCGAGACAAATATCTGCGGATCGCGGAATTTTTTGTCCCGTGCGGGAATCGAACCCGCAACCCTTCAAATTATATGACACAAATTATACTGCTACGGAGTTGTTTTCGCCATTTCTTATTTCAAGTTATAGCATTAGGAAGCGGTGAAGGGTGGGCGTTTTTGAGGTCTTTATATAATCATGACGTTCAGAAAGTGTTCTATTAAATACTTTACTTTGAATTAATTTCTTTTTTATCTTTACGCACACAGGGCGTAAACATAAGATTAGAAGCGAAATGCTTCTAATCTTATGTTTACGCCCTGTGTAATAGCAATTCATCGGGCACATAATTATTTCTTAAATTCTCTCATAGCTCATAGTTCTAAGGCACGTGTAATTGGCCTGTCCATAAAACGCCTTAAGCCCCTCAGGGCTCTTAAAATCAATACCCAAATTGTCTAGAGACTAAAATTTCATTATTTTATAGTCAGAGCATTATCCACCTCGTTGGTCTTGTAAACGTTTAATGAATAAAGCCATCTGGCTTTATTCATTAAACGACCAACTACAAGACAACAAAATCAACTAGATAGTTGATTTTGAAAATATGAAGATAGATTAGGACATAAGAAATATAATATTCATTATATTCATCATCATCATCAGCCGGGAAACGTTCACTGTTGAAAAAAGGGGGGGGGGGGCCATAGTCCCCACGCTTGGCAAACGGCTTGGGGATCGCAGTATTGGTGGTCAAGTTACAGAAGACGCTGCTACCCATCTTCTGGATTTTCCCTTAGTCGCCTTTTACCTTACGGCTCACGGCCATAGGCCGGATACCACACAGCACACATTCATTATATAACGCACATCTAATCGCTTCCATGGTTGGGTCTACACTTGTCACCTTTTTTTCGACAGAAGTAAGAGTGACAAAATATGAATGTAAAGAATGTGCAAATAAAAAACAGTACTAATGACTGCCTCGTTAGTCACAAACCGCATTTGCTGAGCGTGAGTGAGGTCCTGATTTCGACTCCCCGGTCAGAACGTATTATTGGGATTTTCTATTTAGTAATTCTTAGTAGTACTGTATTCTCAGTAATAGTAGCAGTCTGGAATTGTGCCCGGGAAATGCCAATAGGTGCTATCCTATATCTTTAACTAAATTTAAGACCTTAACATAACTGGTCGTGGAATAGTCGTGGTAGCCTAGTGGTTGACATACCGGATTTCTATGCACGAGGTTGCAGGTTCAAACCCAGGCAAGTATCAATGTGACTTTTTTAATGTCATAAATACTTTCTTAGATATTCTAAGACTCCACTGACTGACGGTGACGGAAAACATCGTAAGAAAACCTGGATTTAATTATCTGAAATCGCCAACCCGCAGTGCCAGCTAGCGTGGTGATCAGTGCTCAATCCTTCTCTATACGAGAAGAGGCCTTTGCCCTGCAGTGGGACAGTTATAGGCTGTTATTATTATTATTTATTATAAAATAACTGGCAAAATGTTGTGGTAATATAGGCACACCTTATCCTACACCTTTGGATAATATGTATGTGTTATTTTACAGTAATAACTTTTGTGAATGTTGTCCATATTATTTACTATAGATTCTGGTTATACTCACGTGTATTCAGGAATGCCCGACAAGTTTCCGTTAGACGAACTGACTCTCGCGACTCAGCCGCGTAACCAGCTCATGAATAGGAAGGGCTTCGTTCGAGTTCGAAACTAGTCGGGCATTCCCGAATAAACACGTGAGTATAACCGGAATATATAGTAAATAATATGTATGTGTGTTGGCAGGAGAATGAAGGCGGCAGGTTGTCGGCAGGAGATATACAGCTGAGTCATGCTCAAGTCCTGCTGCGATCCTCGTTCTGCAGGCGTGTGCTGTCTGCTTGCTTTATGCTGGAGAGGGTTGAAGGTCTTATAGTGAGTATTATCTTCAAAGCTTCGTGACAACTTCAAGGTTATAATAAGATTAAATTACGACACAGGAAACGCAAACACAAGTTTTTAAGTTTAGAGTCTGCTTGTGACTAGTACAACTGGGTCGAAACGTCAAGCCAAAATTAAATACTTGTGTTCGCGTTAATTCCCGTGTTGTAAATTAATTATGTTATTATAATGCAACGCAATAGTTTAAAAGTTAGTATAGCTTCAAGATTTTCACAATAAGCCCGTAATTTAATATCAATCCACCTTCTTTGATTGATGAACAACCTGGTGTTACAGTTAAAATAAGGACTGCCATATCAAAAGTCGCAAGTTCAAACCCTGGCACGCACCAATGTCTTTTCGAAATGATGTGCGTTCTATAAAGTAGTTATCAGTTGCTAAAAACGGTGAAGGAAAACATCGCCAGGAAACCGGCACACCTGAGAGAGAGAGCTGAGAAATTTTTTAACGTTCTGTAAAGCCATGTCAGACGCATTTCGGTGGTTATAACTCTGACACCAGGTTATTCATCAATCATACCATAAAAAGAAGACTTATATATTTACTAATAGGATCTCCCAACAACTTATAGGTGGAACATCAATGGGATAACTTCGTTTGTAGTTTTGCGCCAGAGGGATGGAGAGCCAAATACCATATCTACTCTCCTGGCATGAAACCGGGAGGAGGCCCTCAACACAAGCCCTTATTGTCTAAAAATGGTAAAATATCTTTTGGCTAACCGAATTCCTTCATATCAGTCCAATACACAAAAAATAAGATAATCAGAAAGATAAATATAACATATTATCATTGCGCCTGTATTTGCCGAAGGGGCAGGCAGAGGTGCACCTATAGTACACCCACATTTCGCCAGTTATGCTATAGGTCCCAACTGCCAATGTGTCATGGGGCGAGCCTATTGCCATCAACCGGCACAAATTCAGACTCTGTACTGCTATTGAGAATTATCTAATGGAAAAACCCAATAACGTTTTGCCCAACCCGGAATTAGAACTTAAGACCTCATACTCAGCAGTCGCGTTTAGCGACCACCAGACCATCGAGCAGTCATCAGAAAGTATATGGAACAATTTTTTGGGATTGTAACTAAAGCTACTGTAACAAATTTAATGTAAGTTTTTGCCAAGTCACCCAAAAAACTCACAGTTTAGTATGCATTTAATTTACATAATATAGGCGTATACTAAAAGGCACAGCAATGAGAAAGGGATTCTTAGAAACTGTTTCCTTATATCCAAATAAGGTTTTGTTTGAAAGTAGGAAGCGAACAGTACTCGCTTAGGTATCTCGCTTGAATCACACGAACAGTCATCGAAAGAGAAAAAAAAATTGCTTTAGTAATATGATTTTCCGATGAGTCTTGGCTGGACCCAAAAAAAAACTTGGAAATTTCAAATGAGAATTTTTTTTTTTTTTGTATTTGCACGGCTTTGTCACCTTTCTTATTGATCTTCCTCATCCTGACCTATTGCAAAAAATGTAATATTGTTTATATTGTTAAAGTGAACAGTCATCTTTATAATAGCCCAAGATTTCGCAATGGTTTTATTATACATTAAATTAGTTCAATATGGTATGCATTGAGTCGGTGCATCGGTGCAGTGAATAAGAGATTGTCCTTTAATGTAAATTGAAGATTCAGCTATATATGGGATTAGCCGCTTGCCAAGCGTGGGGATTATGGCAACCCCCCCCCCCCCCCCCCCGTTTAAATGGGGAAGCCTATGTTCAATAGTGGACATCTTTTGGCTGATGTTGATGGGATTAGCCTATATTATACTAATAAAGTAAAATGCAATGAAAACATCTGAATAAAATAGAATGGAATTAATTATGGTACAACATTCTTATTTAAATTTAAAGTATCACAAAGAAATATCTTATTTATTCATTCCTATCAGGTAAACACGACCCTGTATTTTTTGCTGGGAAAATCCTCACGGACTTACTCTGTCCTGGGGCGGGTGGAGGCGTATGTCGGACTCTTACCGGCTAAAACCTCAGTGTCCTCCTAACTACTTTAAGTCCAGGGACGCGGGAACGTTCCTTCTCGAAAGGAGAGCTCGGAACACCATAAAAATAATTATTTTGTAATACTTAGGTTGCTACCTAGTCCGGCTCTTCTTCCTGGGCGCATGGCGCTGTGTGTGGGTCAGTGACCAGGTCCCGGTGGATGCCATAGATTCTCCCCTGCTGCCATTCTCTCCCCTACTGATGCACCCTCCCACTACGAAGCCTGGACAGAAGCAGGCCCCAGCTACGGTGACAGCCAGTGTTGTATACTTGTGGCCTCTGCTGTTATGTAAGGTGGGTGAAATACACAACAATGATTATAAAACATAACATAACATCACGCCTCTATTTAGGCAGAAGTGTATAGTACAAGGACCGATGATATCGTCAGAGTTGCGGGCAACCGGTGGATACAAATGGCAAGTTGTCGTTCATTGTGGCGTTTTGAGGGGGAGGCCTTTGTTCAACAGTGGACGTCTTCCGGCTGATGATGAAAATAATTATGTATAGTACACCCACATTCCGCCAGTTATTTTATGGATCCCAATGTTATAGGGGGCGAGCCTATTGCCTCAACCGAGCACAATTCCAGACTCAGTTCTGCTACTGAGAATTACTTAATGGAAAAACCCAATAACACTTTACTCAACCTAGGATTTGAACCCAGGACCTTATGCACAGCAGTCGCGTTTAGCAACCACTAGACCAACGAGGCAACTTATATTATAAATAAAAAGTAATTTGCTTACTATTATGAAAGAACTGAAAAAGACTTATTACATAAAAATAATGGAGCTAGAAATTACATCACCTACAAATTGACCATGATAAATACGGAATACTAATAAAAAATTGTGGGCCTAGTCTCTTAGGCAATACAAACTCTTATACCATGGAAATCTACTTCCTTTGTTTCAAAGAAACCGTTGTGCAAGACAAATATTTCAGTTATTTATTGAATAAGCAAACAAAATTACCACCTTTCTAGCACAAAACGAAGTAATAGAGTTATCGGTACCCCATAATGACGATCATAGGGCATTAGTAGAAGCTGAGCTGTGTTATTATATTATTATGTGTATTCTAGAATATATTATTCAAGTAAAAAGAGGAAGACCAAGGATTGAATTATTTAAGACAGTTTTATTGTTTCAAAGATTTTGACTTTCAAAGAGTTTAAACTTTGATCAAAACAATTAAGCTTATCCATAATCCTTTGTCAGACTGTTGCGTTGGTCCAGTCGTCGCTAAGCGCAACTGCTAAGCATTAGGTCCTGGGTTCAAAAATCGGTTTGGGCAAAGAGCTAGGGTTTTTCCAATGGGCATTTCTCAGTAGCAGTACAGAGTCTAGATACGTGGCCGGTTAGAGGGTGCGCTCTAACCGGCCACGTATCTAGACTCTAGACTACTCTAGACGGAGTCTGTATGTGCATACAGACTCCGTGCTCTCACCCTATTACATTGAGACCTATAACATAACTGAAGAATGCGGTGTATTAACTACCTATATGCCTCTTTCTATTGCTTCGGGAAATACTGATGTTTTGTTATGTTTAATCCTCTGTAAAAGTAGCTCAAATACGTCAAAACAAGTTTGATCTACAGCCACAGTTAGACAAACAACCAGTTTCCGTTCATCTCTCGCTCATCTCCCACTGGGACCACAAACCATCAACAACCGCTCGTTTATTGCAAAATAAATTGGAGATTTATACTTCGGTTACCGCGGAGCCTGCGATGTAATTGAGAGCGACGCCACAGAATTCCTAATGAGAAAGTATTTTGATGGCAACACTGTGAAATTACTTGATGGATGTAAATTTGTCTGTTTAAGTACAAGAAATTATGTTGGGTTAGATAACATCTTTTTGGCCTAAAGTGTTGGCTGCTGGAAATTTAAGTAGGTATTATGTCTGGTTTTGGTCTCTTTAGTCAAGTTTGTTGCTACGCTGGTCTGTTGAGAAATATTATTTGAAAGGTATTGGTATACATTTTGTTATAAGCTACAGAATACGTTATTTGAAATTATAATTAAGTAACTGTTTTATTGCTTCAGACTATTAAGTTAAGTTAAATTAAGTTTAATGTCTACTTCGAAGTTATTTTGTTACCCTTTAACATACACAAGTCATAGACATCATCAACATCGACCCGTTGCAGTCCACTGCTTGACATAGGCCTCTCCCAATAGTCATAATCAAATAATATACACTCCTCACCAGGCCTCTCCACATAAAGTATGGATGGTAAACGTATACCTCAAAAGTAAGATTCCTGCTTACTCATAAAGCGAAAAGCAACAACCTCCAATTACCTCACTGTCCTAGTAAACATACTAACGCCTACCAGGTAACATTCGTGTCACACGGACAACTAATTGCTAATCAAAATCAAACAGGCGCTACTCAAGCTGGCTGCACCTGACATGAATTCGGATGAAGATACCGAATGCGTAGAGGATGAACGGATGATAGAGTTTAATATAATGCATGCCCTCACTGGCGCTATGAACATGAAATACTATGTACCTGGTAAGTAACTAATACACATCATACTACAAAAGTTTCCTTTCCCGTTAAAGGATTGATGGACAGGTATCGAGATAGATAATATTAAAATTGTAAGAATCGCCCTCTGACACTGTATATCCTAAGAGTTGAGGTAATTATGTAACTGAGAGGAGTAATGAGTGTTGTAACAGTTTATGCCTTTATGGGAGAAGTAACATGATTAAAAAGAAAATTAGGTTCGCGGCAAAAAGTATCTACTGACATGGTACGTTTTATTTTATTTTTTTACAAAAGAGTATTACTTATCTATATATAAATATAGTATAATTCAGTAGCCAAGGCAAGACAAGATACTAACTGTTTTTAAAGTTACAGAAAAAACATTTTTTGTGGAATCTCAAACGAAATCAGTTATTTGAAAGACATTTTATATCTCCAAAGATTACAACGACCTTTGGAACCTCATCATATCTGAAGTGCCCTTGTTTTCATGGGACGACGACGATGAGACCCAGCCCAGCACGATCAAGTCCAGGAGCACGAAGAAACCGACTGCTAAGGAGGCGGCCACTATACGTGTAAGAATAATTCATAAGCATAAATTCCCGTAAGTTCTTCGTAGATCTTGAAACTTGCGTAATCAACGGTTAATTGCATACATACACCAAACATCACGCCTGTATTCCCCGAAGAGCAGAGGTGCACATAATTATAGTACACTCAAATTTCGCAATTATGTTATAGTTCCCAATGTAACAGGGAGCGAACCTATTGCGACCACCGGGCACAAATTCAGACTCCATGCTGCTACTGAGAATTCCCTAATGGAAAACTCAATATCACTTGGCCCGACCAAGAATTCGAACCCGCATGCTCAGCAGTCGCGCTTAGCGACCACTAGACCAGTAAGGCAGTCGTATATTTGTAAAATTTAAGACGGACATCTTCAATACTAAGAGTTGCTTCACCCACTGCCACAATCTACAACACATGAGTCTAGGTTTTAAAATATCGTTGGATTTCAAGTGTTATTCCAAAGTTTATTTGCCTACTTCCAGTTGCAGACGCACTGATAACAAAAGTAAATTTTCAATACAACAATTATGTCACATTTATAAAATCTCCAATTATTTCATACTAGGTTACCAGTCAGAATGTTGATCACATCATTCGTGTTTTAACATCTCCCAGGACACTTGACCCCGCAAAGCTTAATGAAGCATCTAATATTAATAGGTTTGTGCCGACGAAGTTTTTACAACACGTTAAGTCTAGTCGTTTTAAAAGTTTTCATTTCATTGGATTAATTAAGCGGTTTTCTTGAAGTCTACATAGGCAGAATTTAGTTCCACTGTTTTTCTCGTATCATCATAAACTGTTGTATCATGACAGCATGGTGGTAGGGTCATTGACTGCCCTAGGTAAACGTTACCCTTAGGTAAGTATAATCACCCGAGGAGGTCATTTTAATGTACACCGAAATATACATATGTGTGTTAAATATTTTTGCCACCTAAATTTTCTTTTGGCCTAATTCTGGTCATAAGCGCATCATATATTTGTACTAAGTGACTAACTAGATTGAGAATAGTGCGATAATGTTTGTATTCGAAGGTAGACTCCCTATTCCCTTACACTTATAGTTAGATGGTAAACTGACAAGATGGTAGAGGATGAGGCAGTCAATCTAGCGCCAATGCCAACTGCTTTTATTGAACATTTTTGACTGACTGTTGGTCTTGTGGCAAAGCGCGACTACAAAACATATTAAGCGGGTATTCTCAGTAGCAGCACGAAGATTGGACCTATTACATTGGACCTATAATGTAACTAACGCTATAAGTATACTATAAATTCGGTCTACCTTTTCGGGGAGTATGGTGGTATTTAAACGATATTTTTTCTGAAAATTTTAGCGGCCGAGTATGGCGTACTTAATACTGTTCGATACAAAACATCTGCCACCGTACCACCTGCCGGGCATAACTCCTGGACATCAGATGAGCTTGCTCCTAACTATGGCAAGAGACCTGCCTCTTAAGAAGCCTCTACCTGAACCAGGTAGATCTTAAACCTATTTTACACACTTCTTCTTCGTATCGGCATGAGCCAATAGCCACATGGAATAGGTCATGCCGTGAATAGAGATTGGTCAGTCAACAAGGGTGGTAGCGAGGTTAACCTCCAGATATGTTACAGACTGTTTCAAATTATTATTGTAAGCCTGTCAACACAACACCCATGACTGGTAACTTTGGACTTTATAAATATAAGAAGTGGTTATAGGACGTAGGTACACTCCATGGCTCATTTATGAATTCTGAATATTATATTTCATTGGTCACTAATTCCTCTCTCTTATCATAAACTAGCATGCATGAAGATCGCTGGGATTTCAACAAACAAAAACAATACGATAGAAGATACTCGTAACTTTTACTTGCCGATTAGCGATATAATCAACAAGTAAATCAACACTTTACTTGTAGATGGTGAAACAGGCCTTTAATATTCTTGGTAACGACATTCCTTTCTTCTTTCCTCGTTCCTTTCCAGATGTGGCCCTTTGGAAGTACTACCGCTGGGTGGATTGGGCCCGACGTCACGGTCTCTATGAGGAATACGACTGTCCCCGTACCAAGTACCTTAAAGTCAATGGCCTCATGAAGCTATCCCATGCACCACACCTCTTGGATGTTCAGAGTACAGAGTCGGTGGGTGGAGCCTGTTCCTATACGTGAAAGTATTTGATTAATGTACTTTGTTCGTCTTTTTTGATAAGATATGGTGTTTTCTTGATGTGTTTTCTTCTACTATGTGGTTGAATATCTATTTTGCCTTACTTTTCAGATAACATATGGCTTCATAGAAGAACATGTAAAAAGTAACATTGCTCCGGTAAGATTAAATTACATGAATACAAGTATTATTAGATATTATCAATAAGGAATCAAATAATCAGGATCAATCTTATTGGTGTCGAATCCTTAAAACTAATATTTGTATATTATTTTTCGGTTTCACTCACGTGTTTACTCGGAAAAGCCCGATAAGTTTACTGAACGGAGTATTTATTCATGAGCTGGAGAAGCGGAGTGTTCGCGAGCCAAACATGCAAATAAATGGATAACACACGAGAAAGTTAAAATAGTATAAAATTTATATTGACACAAGTCATAATATATAATTATGATACCAATTAAGTTGTCAAAACATTCTATTCCCAAATATCTTCACCATGACCAAAACCTAAAATTAATGAATCCAATAATAATTTTCACCTGACAGGGTACAGGAGATGAACCGAAAAAGAAAGATAAGAAACCAAAGGAAATGACGCGATCAGCGATAAACGCAGCAAACTTAGCGGTGCAACAAATGAAAGAAGAATTGCGGGAGTGGGTGCAATATGATCCGGTACATACTTTATTTACCCGCTTTAGTTACCCGCTGCATTTTTTTGGGATAAAAAGTAGTATGTGTTCATCCAGAGTGTCAGCTACCTCCATACCAAATTTTAGAAAAATCGGTTCAGCCGTTTCGGCATGAAGAGGTAACACACATGCAAACACACTCGCTAACTTTCTCCTTTATAATATTAGTGTGAAGTGTGGTAGAACTTTTTTAATATCTAATCGCTTACCCCTATTAACATTGTCGGATATGCAATTTTGCCATTTTCATTTTATTTCACTAATCACACTTAAAAAGCATGAAAATTAATAAGGCAAAACAAAAAAAAAAAGTTACGGCTAGTTTTTAAAATAGCCATGTTAACATTGTTGGATATGTCACGACCACCAGTTAACAATGACGGTAGTGAACTCGCGCCAATGTTTGCGGGGCGCGAGGGGCGCCAGCGCATGCGGTTGTGCCAGTACGGACTATGTTACACGGGCGAGCGTACGTTGCGTGATACTGCGTTGCTAACGATTATTATTCACAATTTTTTGCTGTTAATATTAAGAAAAATGTTTACTAGGTCCGCACGCTTAATAAAACTAGCCACTAAACAATCTGAAGAAAATTTTACGGATAAAAACAAAAGTGTTGATTTAAATATTTTGACTGCTGCAGATGAACATGAAGAAACAGGTAATTGAAAATTATTATTTTATTACTAATATAGGTTTACGAACATGATACTAATTATTCAAGAGTAAATTAACTTCAATATTTACTTTTACTTTACCGTTAATGAAATATGTTAAATAGTTCAGTTAAAATTGTAGTATATGACTTAATCGACATTTTTAACTGTGTTTAGTGAAGTAAAATATGTCGGTAGTACCACATCCGACATTGTTAATCGTCTCTTGTGAGGTAACGTATGTCGGTAGTACCACATCCGACTTTGTTGGTCGTTTTAATATATGTCTAATCTGTCGGATGTGTTATTACCAACTTTGTTAACCGTATGTATTTTTAAATATTTTGTTGGATGTCACACATCTTGCTTTATTAACTGTTTGATGGTATATTTTATATGTTGGTTGTGGGATTTTAATTTATGTTTTTTATCTTGCTATCATAAAAATGCATTTTGACGCTTTTGTTTCATTTGCACTGGTTTGGTACTATTGTTAAATATAATTTCCACACTACAAGGTATACGTATATATTGGTTTTTTTTATTACTAGTCAATTTTTTTTTTCAGATAGTAGAGAATCACCGTTGCCATGTGGTTTCCAAAATCAGTTAATTAAGCTTAATGAAATGCTTGGTGACGTTTTCAATGAAGACGATACTCCGATAACCGAAAATAAAGAACCCACTGTATCGACCCCGACTTATTTTGAAGATCCTTCTGAAATGCATGTTGCTGCTGACCATGACAGAATATCGAACACTCCAATGCCGTCCCCATCTTCTCATGTAATTTGCAATGACGCCTTCTGTGCCACGTATTCAGAAAGTGAAAACCCACCAATTTTGACAAACGACGACTTATATGGAAACTTACCCACACCTTCTGTGACTTCTTTTTCAAGTGTTTATACACCCACTTCAACTAAAAGCAAGCAAACCCGCCAGTCTAGTTTTAAAATAGATAAAGGAAAGAAAAGACTAGTACATAAAGAATACAGGGTGGTAAATCAAAGAAAGACTTTAAAAAATCAAGGAAAGAGTTTTATAAATCACAGAGGAAAACAAATAGCGGAAAAGCAGTTAAAAGAACCGTGTAATGAAAAGTGTCGAATGAAATGTGCCTTGAAATTCAGTGAGAACCAGCGAAATAAAATATTCGAAAAGTTTTGGAATCTCGGAGATCGTCAAAAGCAATGGCAGTTTGTAATTATGTACACGCAAAAAGTACCAAAACGCCGTCAAACAACTGAAGTAACGAAACATGACCGTAAAAATACTTTCCACTATTTTCTTCCTACCGAGGATAAACAAAAAGCAAAGGTATGTAAGACCATGTTCTTAAATACTATTTCTGCAGGTGAACGAGTTGTGTCTACGTCGTGGAAAAAGTATGATGGAGAAATGACGGTATCAGAGGATAAACGAGGAAAATATATACATAAAAAAAGTGTGATAGATGAAGAGATGGTCAGAAGCGTATGTGATCATGTCAAATCATTTTCTTTGGTGGAATCTCATTACATCAGAAAGGATTCAAAGAAATTATACTTGGAGGATGTGAAAAGTGCATCTCGTATGTTTAACTTGTATTGTGAATGGTTTGACAGTGACAAATATCGAAGCAAAGCATCAACAAAACGACAATATCGCGATATCCTTAACGCAAATTTCAACATAGGCTTTCATAAGCCGAAGAAAGATCTGTGTGATATCTGTCACATCTATTCTAATAAAGAAATTCCGACAGAAGAAGAAAAATCTGCATTTTTAACTCATCAATCTGCCAAAAAAGCTGCTCGTCAACTAAAACAGCAGGACAAGAATGAAGCGATGTCAAATAAAGATATTGTTGCAGCTACATTTGACTTTGAAAAGGTTTTAGTTACACCTCATGCAGACGTAAGTGTATTTTACTACAAAAGAAAATTATCTACCCTTAACTTCACCTTATACGAATTAGCTTCAAAAGAAGCCACTTGCTTTATGTGGCACGAGGCAATTGCAAAACGTGGCGCAAACGAAGTCTCTAGTTGTCTTTATCAGTTTATTAAACAAAAAGTTTTACAAAATGGAGTGAAAACATTTCGTTTCTGGTCAGATAATTGTGCGGGGCAAAACAGGAACCGCATAGTTTTTGCCCTTTATCTTCTAGCTGTGAAAGAATTTGGAGTCACTATCACCCATCGATTTATGGAGAAGGGTCACACCCAAAACGAAGGTGATAGTGTCCATTCGACTATAGAGCGCGCTAGTGATCGCAGACGGATTTATGTTCCAGAAGAATGGTACTGTCTTGTTCGCTGGGCTAAATCTGAAGGTAACCCCTATACAGTAAGAGAGATGACAACCTCTGATATATTTGATTTTAAGTCTCTGTTAGTAAATAAAAATTGGTCGAAAAACAGTGACAACGAAAAAATTCAGTGGACTCGCTTAAGAGAGGTGACGGTACATGCACAACACTATGATAGGATTGAATATAAGTATAATTTTGAAGATGAACCGAAAACTATAATAGTGTTGAGATCTGGTAACCGAAATGCTGGAAGGTTGTCTCGTGAATTTCAAATAAAGCAGGCTTATAACGGGAATCTTTCTATCAGTCGTGATAAATATAAAGATTTGATTAACTTGTGTCAAACTAAAATAATTCCGGAGAAATATCACAACTTTTACAAAAACTTAAAATCTGATGAAAATACCCAAGAGCCACTACAAGACATTGATGAGGATGATTAATTAATAACGTTACTCTTTTAAGACTGATGATTATGTTCCTATGTTATTATAATAAAACTTAAAATGTGATGATTAACTGCCATTTTTAAAATAGTTACGAAATTAATACTTATATGAGACTGATTATTTAATTTAGGTATAAAGAGTTTATTTAGTAATGTTATAATTAGTGTTTTTTTCTAAATGTAAGTTTAGTTGATTCAATTTTTATCCTCCTAGATTCACTGAATTTCGTTATATTACAAACTTATTTTTTTTTTTGTGTAATTCTATGTAGGTCAATCCGTTTCTTATTTACATAGAGTTTATATTTTTTTAAGAATTTTGTTTAAGGCTGAGCAAGTTTGAGCTGAGAAAGGTTTTTATTTTTTGGAAGTTTTTATTAATTACTTACTAATTAAGGTTTTACTTTTATTTAAGACTGTGTATGCGGGCTGTTTTTTATACTTTTTATTATTTTTTATACTCGCATTTATACTCGGCTAACGTCGGTGACCAATTACGTTGTAGTAGATCTGGATGGTATTCAACGTTAGACAATACAAAGTTTGTGTTATCACAGTTCTTTTTAGTAAGCAATTATTGCTTTCGTTGATAACCGCCTTAGCCATTACGCCAACTGGAGGTTTTTGTACTTATATTATTTTTATAAACTTTTCGTTATTCATGAGCGGTTTAATTTTGTATGCTTCTAGAGTCTTGTTTTAAGTGATGTTGATTTTTGAATAAATATCTAGTTACAAACTTTTTTCTAATTGTGTATTTTTTTTCTAATTTGCTGTAGATACACAGACTTCGGTTGAGGATGTACAGTTAACAATGACATTTATGCCACATCCAACAAATAATTACTAAGTTTTTACACGTAACATTGTCGTATGTGGCACTTCCAACAAATAATCAATTTGTTTGTGCACGAAAATTTGTCATAAGTGGCAGAACCGACAACTTCAAATTGATTTGGTACGGTTAAAAAAGTCATTTCTGACTTTTAACATACTTAATAAATCAATAACAATACTTAATAACCATTTAATTAAGCTCATAAATATGTATTAAACTTCAGTTGATTTTTGTTAGCCTAGTATCTATATTTAAAAAAATATCAACAAAACAAACTTTGACGCGCTCTCTTGTGAAGTTGCCGATTTTCACATCCGACAATGTTAATAGGGATAGGCGTCTTATACTTACTCATAATAATATAAAATATTATTTATGTCTATCATACTTACTATTTAAATTAATATTTATCTGTATAATTCGTGTAAATACCACAGTCTGTAATTCCTAAACACAACTAAACCATAAATAAATCTTTTGATCTGGGTATATTTGAATTCGGAAGTACTGCACACGATTTGTTCTATTAATAAAAAAAAAATATTTAAATTTACTGTAAATCAATTACTTTGTCTATGGAATACTAATTAGCTGTTTAATGGGTACGGTTCACAATACTTAAGAGTAAATTCAAAAAAAACATTTAACTGTATTTGGGACTAAACTATTATGACTAAACTATGATTTATTGTTTAATAAAATAACGCGTTTAGGGTACTGGTGGGGCTGCCTCGCTTCTGTCTCTCGACCGGGAAAGTTTTAAAGAACACACTTCAAAGTAAATTTATTTAACAAAAACAAATCAAAACTAAAAGGAAACCCCCGTTTTTATTTATCTACACCTAATACCTCACAAGAATAAAGAAGCAATCATTTAAATTTCAGATACAAAAGCTTGTCAGTAATATCTACGTCGTATACTATCCGTCCATGTTTGAATACACATCAGCGGGCAGTAACCCTCCTTTCAGAGTCATGAAAACTTCTTCTACTGCCCCAAGAACAACAGACATACATGCTCCAAAATCCGCTCCTCTGTACCTTCAAATTGATGGACCAGAATCTAACAAACTAAGGATGTCGTTAGGTGCTATGCATCCACGAATCCTTTTCAATGCTGGCGCAGCTGTTGTTGACTTCATCGAACCAGCCAATTTAGTGCTGGAGAGATTCGAATGGTTTAAAGATAATGTAATTCAAATTCCAAAAGCTTTTGTCTCGACTCGAGGGTACGAAACTGTTGAAGTGGACTTTCAGCCAGGGAGACACTTTTGTAGGTAAGTTCTAATTTAAGAATTCTCGAAATGATCTATTATTATAATAACATAACATACCATTATACCTGTATTTCCCGAAGGGGTAGGAAGAGGTGTAAAGTATCACCCACCCACATTTTGCCGTTATTTTATAGGTCCCAATATAATAGGGGGCCAGCCTATTGCCATCAATCGGGCACAAATCCAGACTTCGTGCTGCTACTAAGAATTACCTAATGGAAAACCCAATACCATTTTGCCCGGTGCTCGACCCAGGTCCTCATGCTCAGCAGTCACGCTTAGTGACCACTAGACCAACGCGGCATTATTCTGATTTTATCCATAAAAGCCTAACTCTTTTAACAAAATATAAGATATTTACCTTTATCACCTTCCTACAAGTCTCTCGTGACCTAACTGTGTCAGAACACTTCTTTGCGCACATTGTAGCAATATTCAGCTAACTTCGGCCATATTATAATGAATATTTTATACCAAAAAACCTTTGTTTTTCCCGGTAGTAAACTTTCAAAGTATGCCTCATATTTCCTTAAGTAGGCAATCAAAGTGATATGGAAGCACATTATACGCTGGTACATAATGTAGCATTTAATGGGTTATAAGGTGAATATGTGATTTTTTTATGGATAATAACGAAAGTTTTCTGGTCGTGTTTTAATGGATTAATTTTTTAGAAGAATGTATCAACGCAATTTAATTCTTTAATGTTTGAAGGATAGCTTTAGATTAATTCATTAATTTATAGTCGAGAGTTACTTTCATATAGATTTCAAAAGTGAGATTTATTAAGCCGGGTTTTTACAACTTCAGGGGTTCAAAATCCGGTCTGCGGAATCACTAGGCAACAAAACTGTATCATAAATGTGTCAACCATTTTTGAACCTAAACAATGTTGTCTTGCCAGGATCTGGACTCATTCTCGGATGAATTGGCACATTATGTTGATAAGTGAGTCGTCACTGCTACTTGGGACTAGGGACGTCATCCAGGGTGCTGCTGTACGTGAATGTCCATGGGCATCCAGGTTTCTTTTAGCTCTTGGAAGTGCCTTCACTAACTGGATAAAAGTCAATCGCTCGAACCCTCATATTGTGTTGGCGGCTGATAGAGAATTTTTCAGGTAAAAACTTTTAAATTAAATCCTTATGGACTAGTCTTCAAACAGCTGCTTAAGTATTTTGACAGGTTCTACCGTGAATAATAATATTCAAGCCTTAGGAAATATTGAACAGCAGGTTAAGGTGTTCTTCATGTCAATTCTGTGATCTTATCATTGTACTAAATTTGAGAAAACAAAAATAACTTTGGTTAAGAAAAGGAGACTGACTAGTGAGTACATTATTACCTTTTGACAGGTCGTATTTACCTGACTTGACTTGGGATCACGAAGTTGTAGGTTACGACCGAGCTCTACTACACTGGATGTTCAGACAAGCTCTTCAGTCTCATCTGACGAAGCGAATGAGTGCGTCAGAAATGAGGGCTACTTGGAACGTTCTAAGAAAATATTTTTGTGATCCTGATTTCGGGTTCCCTAAGAAACCTTTGCCACCGCATCAATCAGTAAGGGACATAGCAAATATGGATCCCTGCGACTGCGTTATGCCTGTCATTGAAGAAACAGAGTTTTTTGAAGAACAGCTTGGAGAGGAAGAACAGGTATTATGTATTTATTCCTTTTAGAATTTCAGTTTTTATCAAGACCAATTTCGGCGGTATCGTTTAATCGTCTTTTTTATTTATGCACTGATGTATTGACTTTTTAAGTTAAAAATTAATGAGTCCCAAATCACAGGCAGTCGAAGAAAAACCTTTAGTAGAACCTCACGTTATGACCAAGTTACTTAAAGCTCCGAAGCCACCAATAGCCTCACAAGTCTGCGAGTTAGCTACTGAAGATCTACCGTGCGGAATCCTTAAAGATGAAAGAGAGAAAGTTATTAGGAAGCACGAGGCTGCCACTGTCCTTCAAGCTCATTGGAGAGGAACTTGGGCAAGAAAGTGCCTTAAATCGAATGTGGTATTCACTCCAGATGTCACAAAATATGTAAGTTAGATCAGTGTATTAGATTGATTTGATTTATTTTTCTTGCATCTGATTCTTTTGAATCTGTCGTAAAGCGATAATATTCTTAGTTCTTAATATTAAATGCAACCATTCAAGATTCTATTGTTAATAAGTCCTTCTTATACATTTAAATTCTTATAAGAAACACTTATCTCTTGCCTTCTTTCAATCATGTTTGGGTCGGCGTTTTTTTATCCATCCAAAATACGTCGCCTAATAAACCCTTGTCTATTTAAATTCTATAGGTGCAAGAACATGCATTTGGAAACATAGATGCACTATCAGGCCTTATGAACGAGTTCTTCGGTATGTTTCCTGGGGCAAAGTATGCGTATTCGGTCGCCTCAGCTTTAAGTGGAGTTTATGGCTTACACCAGCACAGCGGACTGAGTCCAGTCACTTCTAAATGCAAGTGGATCCCATATTTCCAAGGAGTTTTCTATTGCCATGCACCTGTCAAGGTCCATTTTGATGTTCATAGCACGATAACCCATAGTACACTGGCTGTGTATGATAATGACACTGGAAAACAGCTTCCTCAGGCCTACAACTCACATATTACTTTTGATTTTCAACCTAATTTTCTCGGGTAAGTGGAAAATTGTTTTTTGACTTTGTGATCAGATATTTTAAGTTTTCTTGTATATGAGCAACTTGTTTCAAACTTATTTTTAAATTTTAATTTAGAAAATATTTAGATAAAGATGTAATTTTGCGATAAATACGAATATTTGGAATTACAATTTTTGTTAGATATGGTCAAAATCTTTGCAATCAAATATCAATCTTCTTTGTATAAAATAAGTGTTTGTCCTGAACAAGGACAGGCAGATTATTTTCAATTAGAACTATCTCCTCAGTTACACGGTGATGGGTCACGGGACTGTCACCCAGGCCTCAGGTACCAACTTCGACGCCCATTGGCAACTGACAGTGATGTCCTGCATCGACGGCGCGTTCCACATCTGCGACAACGATGATCCTTGCAAGGACCTGCCTTTGCCTCACGCCAGCAAGTTACATATAGACGAAATCTTTGTACCAAATAGAAGGAACATTCTTGGTGGGATTCAGATCTCTGTTAATAAGCATGAGTCTGTCAGCTTCAGAGCCTGTGCCACGTCCCCTGATGTATGTTAATGAATTCTGTGTTCAACAATAATAATCGTATAAATGATTAGTATTACGGCCTTTATTTTTATATATTGGACCAATGTAACAAAACTGCTACAATCCAAGTCTCTTAAATCAAAACAATAGCCTTGAATTTGTTATGCCTGTGACTTAGTTTACACAAGTGAATTTTGAATATTGACCGTACCAATTTAGAAAACAACACTCTTTGCAAAACCTTAACTAATTCGTTATGTTATTAACATTTACTGTCTCAATAATAAAATTAATATATCAAACTTTTTCATACAGGTGGAAATGGTAGCAACTTTACGCACGATTTCGTCCATGGGAGATACTGAAGAGCTTTCGAAATGCCATGGCAAAGGAGAGATACACTGGCCGTACATTCGATTGGAACCATGTCCACCACCTAATAAGGCATGATCTATCCTATGCTAATCATCATCATCTGCAGCACGACTTTACCCACAGCTGGGTATCATCATCATCATCATCCGACTGAACGCGTCTACTTTTAGACAAAGGCGGGAGGCCTTAATCCAACAGTGGCCGTTTTAGGACGCCTTCGAACGCCACAATAAATAGGGCATAGGCTAGCTCTATTTTTGTGCAGGTCTCCAGGCCTCTTTGCCAGCTTGCTCTTATCCAATCTAATATCATCATCATCATCAGCCAATAGATGTCCACTGTTGAACAAAGGGCTCCCCCTTTTAGTAGGGAGGGGGTGCCTTACCTTTATTTATAGTGGTTATAATGTAAAATAATATTATGTAACGCGGCAAGCCGACCAATCACCAGGTGCATTGCGGTTAAATAAATGTTAATCGTCTTAGTTGGTACCATAATAATAGTTGCCTCTTATTAAAGAGATCCTTGCAATTTAATAACAGTTTTGTTTTTCTTTTTTTTCTTTAGATCGGAAGAGACTTTGCCGTAACAAGCGCTCGTTCTCTAAATATAACAAAAAAATCTAAACATACCCCTAGCTCAAAGAACCGATCAGTTACGAAGGTAGGACCTGCATTGAATTTGGTCTCTGTTTCTTACATAATAATGAGAACATCATGTGTCAATGATCTTATATCATAAGGCTATTCTCTTGATAAAAACATAATTTTGATTCAGTTTAGTTGTTTATGAAATAATCGAATGTACTTTCAGCTTAAGCCCATTCATGAATCGAAGATGTATTCGATTGAGTAAGTTTCCATCCGTGCTTTATTAGCTTGTTAGAGAGTGTTATAATTAAAGATTTTATTAATTAATTACTCCTATTAGAGTTGTGTGCCCGATGGGCTGGCCTCTGACTTTGGCCCAATGGAGGAGAGTGGACGAAGTGCGCAATTCTCAAGAATTCACTAAAATTGAAATGCCTGTAAAGAAGTTGGGTAAAGATAAGGTAACGGTACATAGTGTTATTCGATTTTTACATTAGGTCATTCTCAGTAGCACAATGGAGTCTGTTAATGGCAATAGACTCGCCTTCGCATTGAGACCTATAACATAAATGGCGAAATGTATTGAATACACCTCCGCCTATCCTACGGGAGTACTGGGGATGATTTATGTTAAGAGCCATTTTACATTTTTACGCAGTTTTCTAATATTTCGGACGCCTAATTTACCATCAACAATTAATCTCCCGCAACACCTTTTCTGAAAAATAATCGCAGTCAATTTCGGGCTCCAAATTCTATCATTTACATTCACAAATTTATATGATAAAAATACAGTAAGCATTAGGTATATATTTTTATTGAAACTTACGGTGCCAAATTTTCGAAGAATAACACTTTAATTGATAAAATATAAATAAAACTGAAACTTATTTTCACGGTTCATACTGTAATTTTATCGCGACTTTTTGGTTTGAATAAAGGTATATTTTAATTTTTTAAATCATGGTATAATAAGCTATGCTCTTTAAGAAATCTAATAATACAGTGATTATTTAATTATAATATATAAAATTCCTTTATTTAATTAGAAATCATATCATTTTCAATATCACAATAAATTACGATGCACAAACGTAGAATGATCAGTCGGGCCCGAGCGCCCAAAGAGGTAAGATCTGTCACTTTTTTCTTATTTCAAATTACGAAAATTCGTATTGCAAACGCATGTTTATGCTACGACCACAACGTTTTCATTTTCTATGTATTATTTTCATTCGGTTTTGTTTATTATCAAGTAAAGTATATTATTTTATTAGTTTAAGATATTTTATTAGATTAATATTCAGCTACTTTAATCTTGACTGTACTATTTTTGTCCGCGACTTGGTCCACTTGGATTTTTTCTACGCATCTCTTCCGGGATGAAATATATGCATTGTTATAAACTATCTATGTGCATTTTTTTTTATATATCCTCCATAAATAGTATCGCTTACATTTATTATAAAAATAAATTTTACAAAACATAATATATTTATATTTAATGATAATATTATTATTGTAGAAATAATAATTTGTCTAAATAAATTACTAATGAATTAAAAATATTTTCATAAATCTCGAACAAGAAACATTGTCATAACGTCAAGATTTTATGTCCGTCTCAAAACTCGCGCTACACTGTTTTCATTGTTTTTGTGTGGGTGAGCTACGCACACATGACAATTTTGACAGAAGTAGAACGTCAAAATTTTGTGAAATGGCTCTTATGTTATATTATAATAGTAAGGGAGTCGCAGCTATGTAGTCATTTGAGTCTATCTGAAAGGTTAAGCAGAGTTTGCTTCGGTCGATTCTTAGATGGATGAACTTTTTTTTATCGAGGTTCCCACGTTTTTGTCGCGACACTGACTTCACGTGTTTATTAGCCGCGTGTCGGATAGATAGTGCACCTGTTTAGCAATACTAAACTCCAACTTAATCTCAAGATAAATTTATACAAATCTGTCAACAACCAATTTAGAAGCAACAATATTTTCACCTATTATTTTCTTCTCCAGTCAGTTCTATCGACGCAGAAGCCAGGGTCGGCAAAAGAGAAAGAGAAAGAAAAAGAAAAAGAAAAGATGCCGGTCACGTTTCATCCCCATCACCCTCAACCAGACGATGCTTTTGTTGAGCTGGAGTGTGCTCTAGCAATAGGAGGAGGCGCTCAAGCTAGGCGAGACGACGATAGGGACTTACAGTTCTCTGCTGCGAGAAAGGCTTGGGATGCAAGGGAACCTGGAAGAAACCACAGAGGGGCCATGATCAGGTCAATTGAATTAGAAATTAATTCTAACGACGGCCTGGTAGTATTTATTTACGAGTATAATGGCCATGAAACCAGTAAGAGGAGTAGTAATATGTTCTTCTTTTGTTTCCATAGGGTATTTGATACCACATAGGTTGTTTGATACCACCGATCAAGTGACATACTTATTATGAACTGTCAGAACGCTTTTTTTCTTATTTTGTATGGCAAAAGCAACCCGTGACGTCATAGATTCACCAACCAAATGACCAATGATTTATTGATTCCAAAGATATGTATATGATCATGATGATGATATTATATGATAATCCAGTTTTCAGGACAAAAATAAATCATTTTTTAGAGTCGAATCTAATAAACTGCTGGACAATAAAAGAGGGGTCACATAATTTATGCTATATTTCGATGATATGTTTGTTTTAGAAAAGAGTTTCGAACGGAATTTTTGGAAGTACCCCCACCGCCTATGAAATCTGAAAGCTACGCAAGTGCACCTGATGTGAGTATTATTTTTTATAATGAAATTCATCATCATGTGCCAGAAGACGTTCAATGTTAAAACCCTTAAAAGGGGGGGGGGGGGTGCCAAAATCCCCACGCTTGGCATGTGGCTTGGGTTCAATCACAGTATTGGTGGTGAAGTTTTAAAAGACGCTGCTGCCCCTTAAAAAACACTGCGGGCTTTCCATTCAAAGATTGACCTCAGTAAGGGCTGCTTAACTTCGCATATGACTCGATGAAAGTAACGATTTAAGTTTGAACACAATACCTGTAATAACTATAAAGTGATGAGTATGACGACCTGATTGGCGCAGTGGCTAAGAGAATGGAATGCTGCGCTAGGGGTTGCGGGTTCGATTCCCGCGCGGGACAAAAATTTGTGCGATCCACAGATGTTTGTCCCAAGTCTGCGTGTTCGTGTATGTGATATTTCATATTTGTGAAACGCACCCACGATACAGGAAAAAATCCTAAGGTGGGGTGACGGTTGAAAAAAAAAATATAATTATAAGGCATCGGAAAGATATCATCTGTGTAAAATTTCAGGAAGTGACGCCGTTTGATGAAACTGAGGGAGAGGAAGAAAAAAGTACGTAAACATTATTGTTATGCACTTATGGCTAACATAATTACATTGTCATTATAATTATATATAAATAACATTATATAATTTATAATAATAAGTTTACTGCCTCGTTGATCCAGTGGTCACTTAGCGCAACTGCTGAGCATTAGATCCTGGGTTCGAATTCCGGGTCGGGCAAAGTGTTTTCTGTTTTTCCATTAGTTAATTCTCAATAGCAGCACAGCGTCTGGATTTGTTCCCGGTCGATGGCAATAGGCTCCCCCTATTACATTGTGTGTGAAAAATGAATAGGGAAGGAAATGTGGGGTGTACTATATGTGCACCTCTGCGTACTCCTTCAGGGAATACAAGCGTGATATTATATTATTTGATTAAAATGTGTGCATCTTTTCATGTAATGGTTCACGTATATACATCAAGAATTTACTAGAACTCCACTGACTTTTACCCGATAAATAAAATCGACCCTATTACATGGGGCATATACTATACTGTTGGTTAAAATGTAGTTAATAGAATGAGTGAACAGATTATTTTAATAGTCGATTAAATGGTCGCTACAATATTAAAAGCAATTTCTTCATTGCAGAAGATCTGATCCCCGTGCAAGGACCTACACCGGTGACAGAAAGTGGACGTGAGTGAAAATCATATTTTTACGAATTAGAAATTGGTTTCAACTGACGAGAATTCCTCGATGGTGGTTGCAAAGCGTGACTGCTGAGCATGGTCCTAGGTTCGATTCTTGTTTAGGATGTTATTGGGTTTTCCATGAGTTTTTCTCAGTTATGACACGGAGTAAGCTTTTCAATTATTTTTTTGAATTCAGACCAAGAGTGATCCATATTGCGTTAGTAAGAACTTAGTTAGTAAACTCAATAACAACTTTTTTACGAGATTTTGCACGGTTGGAATAAGTTTGCCACCAAATACATTGTGACCTTGCAACATAAGTGGCAAAATGTGGGTGACTACACACCACGTATATGTTTTCGGGTGGCTCGCCGTCCGACCGTCCGGTAACCATCCGGACCGAGCCCAAGTCGTCGACGGCGCGTACTGTTTCACGCGCGCCTCAAGGAGATGTCAGCAACTGTAGGGGCCCATCAGGGTCGAAGCCTACTGGGGCCAAGGGTCTGATTCCGAAAGGAAGACTCGGCCCTGGTACGAAAGGCAACGAAGGAACAGGAGTGGGTTTTTAGTCAGTAAAAGTCTGACACTATCTCCCGCTCCGCCCAAGAGCGGGGGATGTCATAAGATGATTTTCCCACCAAAAAAAAAAAAAAAAAAAAAACCACGTATATGTTAAAACTTCCAGTACTAGAAATGACAGTGGAGAGTGAGGAAGAAGCCAGTTACCTCATGATGCCTGATCAGCTCCGTGACAAGTTCATTCCTCTATACTTCCTGCCTTTCTGCATGAAAGACAAGAACGATGAAGAAAGGTTAGTCTAGCATTATTATAAATCTAATTGATTGCAAAGTGACATTCAATTGTTTCTTAGAAAATAGTACAACAGTATTAGGTTAATACGACCCGATTGGCGCAGTGGCTAAGCGATTGGACTGCTGCGTAAAGGGTTGCGGGTTCGATTCCCGCACGGGACAAAAATTTGTGCGATCCGCAGATATTTGTCCCGAGTCTGGGTGTTTGTGTATGTGATATTTCATGTTTGTGAAACGCACCCACGATACAGGACAAATTCTTAGTGTGGGGCGACGTTTTTTACTAAAAAAAAACAAAAATGAACATAGTTAATTGTACATATAACATGTGATTTGAAATAATATAAAGTTTTTGCCAGTCTTCTTCTTATCGTATGGTTGATGAACAACCTGGTGCCAGAATTTTAACCACCTTAGGCTTCTGATATGGCTTTACACACCGTTGAAAAATATCTTAGGGTGCCGGTTTCCTCACGATGTTTTCCGTCACCGTTTTTAGCAACTGATAACTAATTTATAGTACGCAAATGGATTCTAAAAGACATTGATGCGTGCCGAGTAAACTTGCGACCTTTGACTTGGCAGTCCAACGGTCTTAGCACTCGGTTATCACTGCTTGGTTTTTGCCAATTTAAAGCAATAAACAAGCTTTACGAGTGATCATAATATATTTATGCGAAATGCGCACCTTGGGTAGTCATTGAATGACTAAATTGCGTCGACTACAGCTACTATTATTATACCACACAGTAGAATAGAAGATACTTATAGATTATCATATTTGTAACTTCAAATATGACGAGATGAACTGGACTGCTTTATGGAGGACTGGACATCGGCACCCCTTGACAGAGACTTATGGAAAGAGAGTAGGGAGGCCTTTGCCCTGCAGTGGAACATTACAGGCTCAAAATAAATAATAATAATTACAGTCAAAACTTTTATATTTTCTGTATTTGTATGCAGTGTACTAGTGACCCCTGACATGGCCGAAGCTGCTAAACGAGACAGGCATGCGCGCATCGAGGCGGCGGTGGAGCGCATGCGCGAGCTGCAGGTCTTCAATGAAGAGTTTGTGTTGGGTAGGCAGAGGAACCGGTGTCAGTTGCTGGAGAAACTATTTGTGGGTAAGCAGAATAGAAAATACTTTTTAATATCCTTTTTTAAACAAGTAAACGAAAGGGAAGAATGATTAATCGAAGATATAAAAAAAAGGACTTCCCTTCATCGTTGTCGACTGTTTGGGTGACCAAAAGGCTTGCGGCATTACCACGTTGTAATACATACATAAAGTCACGCCTATTTGCCAGAGGGGTAGACAGAGACGAGTGTACTAGGTGAACTCGACTTATGGACGTGCGATTAACGGTTCTGCGACAAAATTGTACTGCGACTCACCATGGTTCGAATGCACGCTTGTGCGACACACTAAAGCTCAACATCACTCCATTGTGACACCGATAACTCAAAACCACGTTGAAATAATATACTTTGTGGTATTGGTGGGTGTGTAAAAGGAACTTACGATTTCCTTTTTGATGAATACGAAAATAGTCGAAGCCCTCTTTTTTATTACTAAAACTAGCTTCCGCCCGCGACTACGTCCGCGTGGATTTCAATTGTTTTATAGCCTATAGCCTTCCTCGATGAATGGGCTATCTAACACTGAAATAATTTTTCGACTAGTAGTTCCTGAGATTAGCGCGTTTAAGCAAACAAACACTTCAGCTTAATTAGATAGTATTAGTATAGATTGACCGTCTTACGCAACGCATAAGTAAGCTTTATATTATTGTGGGCTCCATGATAAACTCGTTCCTAAAGTATTTTGGACTTAAAAAAGGAAGGAAAAAATGCCAATTTAATAAATATTGTAATTTTTTTAGACTCGCAATGGCCGCCAGAGCTGCAAGAAGTTTTAGACGAGAGAGATGAAGCAATTACCAGAGAGACCCTAAACAGAACTCTCTCTGCTACGAAGAAGAAGATTGAAGCGAAGAAGAAGTAATGAAGAATATAAATTTGATATAAGAGAAGACTGTTAGTTTTGTTTCACAAAAATTTTACTGATTTAAGTTTTATGAATTCTGTTTAAGTAAGTCAGTTTGGCTGTCATAATAAAAGGTTAAATATATTTTAAGTGTGTTGTCTAAAATGTCTGTTTCTTTACAGTGGTCTAATACAATTTTGAAGAATTTATTTTATAAAAGTTAAGTTTCAAATAGGGGCCGCAAACCGGGATCCCGAATAAAGGAATATTGGGTCAAAATCACCAAAATACCGGACAAATATCGGGATTTTCGGTATTTTTCCCGCCCCCTAGTTTCAAATAATGTATGGATAAAATATTTAGTACCCTATAATAAGCATAACTAGGCGGCTAGAGCTTGTGATTTAAGAATTAGTGGCAATCACCTACGTAAAATAGTTTAAATTTAGTCAGAGAACAAAATAAGGTAAAAAAATGGCTGACATCGAGACAGAAGAATGTGATAAACGAGTTCATCTGACCAAACTAAAGCACAAAATGCAATATAAATAGCATAACACTCACCTTTTAATAACCAAAGCATTTGGTTCACAAAAAAGTTAAATAACACGAAAATCCTGCACGATATTGCGCTCAAGTTAAAATATTTGTTGAACAATTTAATAACGCGAACGTACCTGGTTTGAATTTCACTGGAGCTACAGTACGGTGTCTGTGTCGTGATGTCACTGATATTAGATCACAGAACGTATTGGAATAAAGCCGGTTGCTCAAAGAGCTTTCAGTGTTCGTTTGGGAATCGGGTTTACAATCTCGTGTGAATATGTGCTACAGTCAAAGCTCCAGCTTAAAATTAAGTCACGTCAAAGTCTGAATTAGGTTCATTTGAAGTAGCAATAGGTATATGTACAATGGAAAATATCAGCAATGCCTGATATAAACGATACAGCTTTATTACCAGCTATTGATTAAAATATTCACTATATGGGCCTGATGAATGGCAATAAGCTCGCCACTAATTACATGTTTTGTTTTTATTAGCTGCAAAATGTAGACGAAGATGTCTCTTCATAGTATGTGCTTCAGTCTTATATAAAATCTTCAGCAATATTTTAAGGCTGTAGCTATTTATGATGTTAACAAGAAGGAACACGGCTGTTATGACGTCATATTGAATGAACTTACAACGGCTCAGAAATATTGAATCGCTAAAGTGAATGTTGACGACGACGTTTAGCTGAAAATCGGTCATAAATTTTAAAGTGACTGGATTTAGCGTTGTTGAGCCCAGCGTAGGCTCAACGAATGGTAATGGATTCGATGATAGATAAGATTTATTTCTGGTAGCAAATTCTGGGTGTCTACTGTCTAGTCTCCTTACAACACTTCTGCCAAAAGCATTAGTTCCAATCAGCCTGGTTCTAAATATATCATGCCTTTAATCCATGGGTTCCTAAGTCTTTAGGACATAAAATTTCATCAGTATCATTTTTTAAACACGGTATTACCCACTGCTGGGTAAAAGCATTCCTTTTCCTCTGCCACCCCAGCGTCTCTTGTTCTTCGCAAACCTATAAAAATATAAAACATTACACGAACTAACCAATCTATCAAAATTAATAAACAGTAACACCCGTTTTAGGCCATAACTCGCCACCGTACATCTGTCCTCACGCCACAATAAATTTATTATTCTTCTATCTTGAAGTGCAAAACTCTTAAAAGCACCATTAGGGAAATTATTGGTTCCATTAAATATCACTTTGGTAGCAATTTCGTAAGATGCCCATCACAGGCGTTAAAATGTTGTGAATGATATAAAATGTCACGCCACGAGTTTATAAATACTATGGAGTCGTAGGAAAATTCCGTCGTATGAAAACGGTTGACGGTATTTGATATATTTCGAAAGTAGAGAAGACCCGCGGTTCATTTGCGTTAAACTTGCATTAATGCCGGTGCAACCGTTTATCATAGCTGTATAGTACTGTTATAACAAAGCCTATGTGTTACTCTGATATATTAAGTAAATTATTCTAAAGTTTCATCAAAACCTGTCCAGTACTTCTTGCCTGAAGAACTAACAAACATCCATCCATCCACCCTTATTAACTTCCTTGTTTATAATATTTAGGAGGAAGTAGGCTAAATTATAGACCGAAATAAAAATTGATTTGCAGGAACGATTTTTTTAAATATATATGTATATTCACGCCAGTTTTTCAGAAGGTTAACAGAGACCGCAGACTTCCATTTCCATTTGCTACGACCCTGTCCTATTCTCACCTCATTTGTTCGCAAATAATAACCTATATTTCTTTATTATTAAGTACACAATTATAAGGCCATATAAAAAGTATAACATACGTATATTGCTTCCTTGTCATAAAGCAATGTTCTTGGGAATTAATGTAAAGCAGACTCTCAGACAGAACTTTAACAAAAAAATGGCAACAGCAACTTAACTAACCCTGTAGATAATGTAAAATTCTTGTTTTACATCAGTAACAGTATTAAATAAAGGTTAATTTCCTATAACGGCAGCTACATTATTAGTCAGTCGGCCATCGATTTCATCCCTAGTACTGTAAAAGTAATAAAGCCACGTGGTCCGCGCGGTCACAGCTCACGACTGTATGAGAGCACACACCAATACCAGATATTGGTTCTCTATCTCCGCCATAGAGTAGACAATGGTTAGATTAGACTAGATAATAGATACATTTTAGAATAGCTAACTTATTAACTGCACATTGCTAAGTGACTATAAGAGTGGTCTATATTCAATAAGAAAACGATTCAAGGTATTTGATCGAATTCAAACTCAAAGTAGTTGTCATTTCCCAAAATACTTCTGAAAATTATACCTCGTCCCTAAGATCAAACATAATTATCTCGGTTCACAATACATATCAACTATAGGACAAGTAAATCAATAAACAAGAAGTCTTACAACTAATTCTCCCACACTCCGATCTAAACCATAGTCAAAACTGTGGGCTTAAAACCATTCCTATACAGAAGAACCTACACATCTTTATACTCAACACCAAACACTACCATCCAATATGTAAGTTCTGTCGCATCTCCACCTACATAGTCCCCCATAATCTTCGTTCCCACAAAATCTGCACGGATCACTAGTGTTATTGGATTTCTGGCTTTATGATGTTCGGCTGCCGGACAGACGTTGTTATCACGTTGGATGAGGAGAAGATTTATACGTTCTTGGTTGGAGCCATGCTGATCTGGGTTAGAACAATGTTTTGATCTTCCATCCATTTGTGTGAGATCAATGTTTTGATATTAATAACGCTGGTGCCCGGCAACCTTTGACGACGAATAGTATTCCGCCTGTAGGCCCAGAATAGGCAGACAAATTTTTGCTATTAGATAACCATATGACAAACCAAAGTTCAGTCATGATATTGGAAAACTCACATTTGTATTGGTTAGAAAAGCACAACGTTGTGCAAAAAAATTCTTTCTGCGAACTTGAGAGTAACGAATATTGATTTATCAAATAAAAAAAATTATTGTGAATCAATGGCATTTCTTCAGACCCAGACGACGGTGGCATGACGATGTGCTCGCCTACAGGAGAGACTGGTCCACTTTAGCACACCACCGAGTAAAGTGGAAGTTTGAAAGGGAGGCCTTTGCCCTGTAGTGGGACAACAATGGCTGAAAAAAATGACATTTTGTTAAGTTGGCCGGTAAGTAGCTTCACATTTTGAAATAAGGACGATAGCATAAGAAGCTTGAAATTAGGACTGCTAGGAAGCTGATTATTATATCGGAAAGTATGGAGTGAAATCAGAAGTAACTTTACTATATCTAAGTACTTTAGCGGGTGCTACTAAATATCTACGTTGTCAAGACAGGCTTTTAAACAAAACAATAAATTGACCAGCATACTCAGGCCAAGAATAGGAACCAGAATTAGTATATTGTGAACAAGAGATGCACCTCTAAGCACTGTGTAAATAGTTTACAGAACACTACGTACTTGTTGAGACAGATGCTAAGTGAACTTTGATGGGCGGTCGCTAATGGTCGGTGCGGCCAAGGGATGGGTGACCGGCGAATGGTGCTGAAAACTGTAAGGTAGGACAACTATTGGACTTTAAGATTCTGGTGTATGATTGGTTTAGCTGTCTAATGGAGATAAATTTGTAAGTAATGTGTATGTATTTGCAGATAAGAAAATAAGTACAAAAGCAAATATTTGCAGATTAAACAATACTATATAATTAAAGTCTCCTTGTTTTTTCATCCATGAATATTATGTTAAAGAATGCATTGACAGTCATAAACCTCATATTCATAAACAAGTATGTATTTGCAGGTATTACTACCTCATCATCAGCCAAAGACGTCCACTGTTTAACATAGGCCTCCCCGTTTAAGCGGGGGGGGGTTTGCCATAATCCCCACGCTTGGCAAGCGGCTTGGGGATCGCAGTATTGGTGGTGAAGCTACAGAAGACGCTGCTGCCCATCTTCTGAATTTTCCCTTAGTCGCCTCTTACGACACCCACGGGAGGAAACGGGGTGGTCAATTCTAGGCCGGATACCACACGGCACTATAGTGTATTACTACCTATGAAAGTGCAAACACAGAAACATAAAAAACAGCGTATAAAAACATTAAAAACCTTACCAATCCCAATTATATGTTTCGCTATATTAAGGGGTCATTTAATTAAGCAATTAGTAAGTATAAGGCTGGAATCTGACCCCAACTGCTGGGGCAGCTCTACGGTACCCAACATGGCTAGGCAGATAATGATGTAAAGTAGATCCATTTACTTCATCATCCTGCTAGTACAAAATTTTTAATACAGTGCGGCGACTCTCACTCACTCTCACCTCGCTAACGCTCCTGTTTCAAGTCGGATCACAAAACTTGGAGGTAAAAACGAGTCGCGTGTTCTCTCCACATGGACCACAGCCGCCACCATCGGCTGCCACTCATTATTACTGAATGCTACGAGTTCTGCACATCTTAAAGGAAATACTTAGCAAGTCGTCGACTCATCGCATAAATTGTTACACTTTCACACTGTTCACTGTTCAGTTGTTGAGGTTTAAAGTTTTCAAAACATTCAAAAGTTAGTGTCTAGGGAATTACTGAATTGGAATGTTGATTCTAGAAGAAAGCTAAATTGGTGTGTATTACAATTTATTTTTTTGAAAACTTCGCCCCGCACTAGAAATTTCTCCTGTGGTTTGTTTCAAAAACATGAAATATCGCATACACAAACAACCAAACTCGAGACAAACATCTGCGGATCGCAAATTTTCTTGTCCCGTACGGGTATAGAACCCGCAGCCCTTAGCGCAGCAGTCCAATCGCTTAACAACTGCGCCAATCAGATCGTCAATTAGAACGATCTTCCTTCTTCAATGTATGCCCAAATTGGGATGGCAAACCAATACGACTGGAATGAGATAAGAAGAAGACACAACTGCTTAACGTACTCTCAGGGTCTCCTCGGAAAGGTAATGAAGAACGATCACAAGCTCTGCTGTCATTTGCAAATTGTTTCGCTTGCAGATCAGCTGATATGCGTTGTAGTAATGAGTCTTTCAAATGAAAACAACCCGATTACTGCCGCATTCTTTCCGCGATTATTTCCATTCCTCACCGTGGGAAAACAGTGGTATAGGTAACTTTCCTTCTTCCACCTTATATTCGGAGAGCGTGATGATTCCCAGTAAAGTTACCTAAGCAATAAACAGCAAACAGCTAGTTGTAAACATGCTAGTGAACACTTTGCTCCGTATTTTATGGGTTATACCATAGGTTATACTAATAAAAACATATGGTGACTTGATTGCATGCTAAATTCCAAAAAAAAAAAAACAAACAATTGCCTAAATCGACGATAAAACAGAATTAACTTTCACCCAAATATAACCTTTGCTCCCTTATCTTAACACCTGTTTTCCCGTGGGCAATAAAGACAATCCTCTCCTGTATTTACTGTAACTGCAGTGGCAACTTAAAGTAACGTGCAGCAATAACTTGGTTTGTTAAGTTAAGCGTACTATATGTTGAGCCGCAATGTTCTCGAGGATTCTCACGCATCCCTTCAGACTAATAACAGTAAAATCTGCCTGTACTGGTAGAAATAAAACCTTTTTTCGGAAGAATTATGTGACATTAAATGCTTGTCAGTGATGTGTCAGAAGTGACCGTGAACGCTACAGTTAGACCTCAGAATACAGAACATTATCACAGACATCTAAGGTGTTTTGAGAAATACTTAATTTTGAATTTTATATTTATATATTTGAATTTCAATTTAGTTTGTAAAATATCATTTTACATTTCGTCCATTCCCTGACATTTTAATTTTTGATCAACTTATTATCATCTTGAATCCAGATTGTTTCACAAACTTTTTTACAAAACCTGCTTAACAAGTAATTTCAAGATTAAACAAGATTATTCTCTGTTTCCTTCATATGGCTCGTTTCCTTCTATGTATTTACTCTGTCAATCACTATTATTGATAAATTGTAAGTAATTTATATCTTCTGACAATATAATTTAACATTACGTCATTTTTCACTCATTTTCATCCCACCATCTATGAAAACCTACTATGAAAATAACTAACACAAAATTTCTTCTAAAATCGATCACATAGCAGGATAAAAACAAGCAACGTTATAACAGAATGCATATTTAAGTAACGTAGGTACTTCTTCAGTGTCGAGTAAGTTCGTGAGCCTCATACCAACCTTAGTTTAAGGGACTTACCTGTCTTTTGTTCAAATTCACGGCGTGTCCGATGGAAATTGAATTTACTTTCAGACGCATCAAACTTCGTCAGCCACGTTAATGGAAGTTCCTGTAGCTTATATTTAAGAAGTATCTATATATATGATGTTTGTTCGCCGTAAAAATTGGTAATTAAGATTGGTTGGTTGCGGAGTAAGTTTGGAACTTGTTTGCAATCTTTGACTTGGAGACTTGGATCTCCAAGTCAAAGATTGCAAGTGATGAAAGATCCAAGTGCGTACTAATCAAACAATTATTAACCCTAACTCCTTACGAAATATTTTTAGTTTCCTGCTTTTCTACTTAGATGGTTTTGATTTCTCTCATATTTTCAAACAAATTTATCTAAATTAGTTTGCAAATATGAGAGAAATCAAAACATAAACTCTACAACTAGAATTACTTCCTATTTAAACAGAAACGAGAAAATAACACGAACAATCTTTACGTCATAAACAATTCTGTATTCTGCAAAACTAATTAGAACGAACAGTTTCATCTCATCCTTTGCGCCAGAGCGCAGGCGCGATAAATCCTAATAAATTGCAACAATATTAAATTCTAATCTGCGTCGACGTGATGTAAGTTGTGAAATCAATTAAGCCTCCAGGCCGGGAGTTCATTATAACAGGACATACTGCATACACTGGAGTCCGTGCTACAGTGGTGGTAGGCTTTTTGAAGAAAGCAACGGAGATTCGGAGTGCTTGGCGACACTGCTTTAAATAAAACGATCTTCAGCTAATTTTAAAAGTATTGTAACTAGCTAGGACGAAAATCTTCATTTTCAACTTATTATTTTTTGATTTTGTGGACTGTGCGCTTTGCCTGCCGTTTTCTTCACGACATTTGAGAGGATTTTTTGACGTTATGTCGTTGAACCCCATTCTAGTCATATTTGACCCGCGAACAATAAAAAAATGTGTCTGCGGCATGGCAGTGAAAGTGTAACATAGTGAAATATTTGACTTATACAGTCCCTAATCCTAGTATGCCTAAGGTATTAGAATCATAACATACTGAATCTGTTTCCGATATACAATGTTATAAGTTACCCATACTATCTCCGGTGTTCATACCTCAACATACATTTAGTAATACATTGCCTAGCAATGTTAAAATCATGGACTTTTATTACCCTTCAAATCCCACGAATCGTCGAAAAACTTTTCTACGGTGTGAAAAGCAATGTCAGAGACCTACAGGCGATTTAAACTCTGATAGCAGGTTGCTCATCAACCATACGATAAGACGAAGAAGCTCACAAAATTTCACCACCAAATAAATATGAATTCAACCACTGTAGACAAATTCGCTTCGTTGTTTTACACGTTCTGTTTTTAATCAAGAGCCGTCTAGCGTGTGTGTATAGCCTCCAAATCCGTTCACCGCCACCAGACGTATGTTTGAACTTACATATATTGAAGTGGGTATCACTCGATCCAATGAATGTATGTAAAAATATTGTTTTATTCGTGGAAATAAATTTTTCATTTGGCTAACCTTTTACATTTGTTTCTTGTAGAATAGTTGATATTATATGCTTTTTCTATCCTGCCCCCCTAGACAAGGGGCAAAACGCTTGATGAATATAATGATAAATGTTTCGACTATGTTATCGATGACATGTGTCAAACTCATATATTTTTATTTTAATAGATAATAGATTTCCACTCGTTAAGCGTTTTGTCACTTGTCTAGGGGTGCTGAACTTCTAGGAAATAATAGTGGGTAAGCCCTCCTCTAATTTGCTAGGCCCATAAAGCCATTTAAAGGTTCTATACATAACTTTAGATTGCTTCTGAGATTTCTTATCCAACTTGGATAGGGGATTCATGTGTTCTACTCGCTGGTCATGACGTATACGGCCATAGGCTTAACAGTCAGGCACTTACAGTCAGGTAAAAAGACAATCGGCTCCTACATTTATGATTAAAAAATTTTACGTAGATACGTCTTAACTCAAATACACAGCAATAATAGGGGATGTGATGCGTGATGATGCTTCAAAGCTAATGCGTCTTAAATTCCTTCTTCCCTACATAATTACGTATGTACAACACAGTTCAAAACTGTATTAAATCAATAGTGTGTGGGGCCATTGTGTTGGACCCTTGTCTGCGCGACAGTACAACAATCACTGTCACAACGATTGTTCTAGTAGGGTTGACGAACATAAATTATTGTTTGGTTTATGTTTGTCGTATTAAATTATACATTTAAAGCAAGACACGGACTTTAGTAGGTCAAATTATCGTTGGCTTCAATTTTGTAAAGTCTACGTGGGTCGGTCTTGACGTGAGGAAATTGTCGTGGTTACCTCGCCCAAAAATTGGCAAGTGGGTTTACTAAACTGTTTTCAGCTTAAACTAAGGACCTACGAGGGTTAACTAAGTTATATTTTCACAGCGTTTCTGGTACGTCTCGACCTCATCTTTAGCAAAGAAAACAATAACGAATACGATAAGACAGGAAAATATTTTTTTCTAAAATTTTGTTTGTGGTTTCCCTCATGTTACGATTTTCTTAGTAGCCGCTTGGAGATTTTATTTTAACTGATCTATTGCGATCCACTACATATTTCTTGTAACCACTTATAATTTATGTTTTACCGAAAATATACACGTTCGAAAACTACACAAAAGCGATGACGTAGCTTCTCTAAAGATCCTATAAAAAACACCTACGGATCAAATACAAAGTGGCAACCCTGTAAGCGAAGTCCAGAACTAGTGTTGGTACAATACGCCATACAGTGGCCATAAGTGTACGTAACACGATACTGCGCAGTGTTGCCGGTCAACTTTGTACCAGTTCAATACGACTGCCTGCCATTCATACTTAATACAATAGTGCTGGAGTTATAAGAATCGATTCGAGCTAGCTTATGTTTTAAATTGTCTTTTGCAGAGAGTCCATGTCACATGATCTATGCCTTGGCACCTCATTCTCTTGCCGTTGCATTTTTTTAAATGTGTACATCGTATAGTAAGAAAAATGATGACCCAATTAGCGCAGTGGCTAAGCGATTGGACTGCTGCGCTAAGTGTTGGGTTCGATTCCTGCACAGGACAAAAATTTGTGCGATCAGCAGATATTAATTGTCCCGAGTGTTTGTGTATTTGATTTAACATGTTTGTGAAACGTACCCATGATAGGTACAGGAAAAAATCCAGAGGAAAGGGGGTGGTCAATTCTAGGCCGAATACCACACGGCACACTTGCACTTACGATGAAACCAATGAGGCATTAATTAACTCAATCAGTTGATGAGCGGTTCTTTATATTAACAGTAACTCATATTACGTATGTATGAATGTAACAAAACGGTCCACAGCGCGCAGTGACCGCTCATCCGGGAACTAACCGCGGTATGGATTGCTTAACCGCAATGGTGTAACACGGAAGTTAAGTAAAAAATAATATTTATTACTTTTAACACCATTTTGTTTGATGAAAGGAAAATCGTAATCGAGTTAAAAGGCTTGAGGTTTTTTCACCTCTAATTTTTTTATTGATGTTTCCTTTTTATGCGGGAAACTTATCTATTAATCTTGTTTTAAGTCCGTTTCGTTTGAATGATATATAATATTATGTTTAGCCCTTTTTTTAAGCTGTTCTCTCTGTAATGCTGCTTAATTCATTATGAAAACAGTCGTGCCTTTTGTAACATAACATAACATCACGCCTGTGTTCCCCGAAGGGGTAGGCAGAGGTGCACATATGGTACTCCCACATTTCGCCAGTTATGTTTTTAGGTCCCAATGTAATAGGGGGCGAGCCTATTGTCATTAACCGGGCACAAATCCAGACTCCGTGCTGCTACTGAGAATTACCTAATGAAAAAACTCAGTTACACTTTGCCCGACCCGGGATTCGAACCCAGGACCTCGTGCTCAGCAGTCGCGCTTAGCGACCACTAGACCAACGAGGCAGTCCTTAAATCGACCGTGCCTTTTGTATCTTTAAATTATCTAGGAGCATAGTTACCATAATTTGAAAATCTAAAACTACTATCGTGCCTATGCCTATAATCACTAAAGATGAAGGCAAAAGTATAACACCTTTTAGGAAGTCCGATACCTTAATTTCTTTTTCTTTATCACGTCTTTCATCATGCACAACTACAGAAAGATTTAACCATAATATATACCAATTACTTTTGCACACGTAACATAGATAAAATTATACAAAACAATAACACACATGGCATACACAATAAGTGTGGCAAGAGATCCAGCTCAGTGTACGCAGTGTGAAGGGCACAGCACTGATTTTCAGTTGGTCACTGACATTAAAGCAAATGTAGACGCGAACAATAAAAAAATCCTAATCCATCCCAAGGATAATAAATTAGGGAATAACCTGTTTGAGTTTAAATAATTATAAACTTGCTTGGAATTATGTTCTAGAACACCACACAGTAACACAATGCTGGGTCAAAGATCACAATCGTACGTAATAAGAGACAGGTCAGTAGGGTAAGTGGCCTTATTGCTCCCTAGTATTAAGTACGGCTTCAGATCTTAACCCTCTGATACTGCTGTGTAATGGAATGACTAGATACGCATCTATGGTACAAAAGACCGAATGTAGGGAGCTGTAGAAAGAAATTGAAAATATTTTGTGTAATGTCAAAGTGAAGGAACGCAAGTGGTCAGAAACTGCGAAGGATGGAGTAGTTTGAAAGAAGAAAGGGGAGGTCTTTGCCCAGCAGTGGGACACAATATAGGCTAATAAAAAAAAACAAAGCAAATTAGATATTAGACACTAGTTATACCTAAAATAAACTATTTTAAAAATATTTGTTATTGATTAATACTAGTATTTAGATGGATAAATTAATTATTAATCAACTGGCCAGAGCTGCCCGAGAATGGGGGGAATTGGAAAAACTGGGGATAGGCTTTTGCCCAGCCGTGGGAAACTATTTAGGCTAACTACAAAAAAATATATAAATAATTTAACCTTGCAGATTGCATATTTTAAATGACCTATATGAAAATCTTGCGTAGGTATAAGTTTTTTCTCTGACATACTTACGTATGGAACACACTGTCTTACTAACCGTGTTGCGCTAAAACAATAGAACTCGTCTCTTGACACCGTCATGCAACGTGGCTATTGAGAGGCATAGACAAAGCAGAACGCTATTCTAAATCTGTGCCAACTTCTAGATAAAATAATAAAATTAGTCTTAGTATACAAGAAAGTAATGTGAAATTGAGAGCCTTAAATTAAAAATTCGGTCCCAAAACCCTGGTCTTTTAGTCCAGTAATGCCAATGTAGGGTTAAATTCCTGGATTAAATCCATTGTTCAGATGTACTTTGAATTAATAGACAATATTTGAGCATTGTCAAATTCTACAAGCAATTTTATATTGAGCTCTCTAAGTTTATTTATAATTAAGGCCACATAGTATCTGCACGAACACCATAAATGCCCTAATAGAACGTTTTCTTGACAGGAATTACTCAAAATCGTGGGTTCCATAAACCACTCGCCCCAACTCCCAGACTAGGAACAAACTGCGAATCACTCAAATATTTATAGGTACCATACTAACTTTTAATTTCAAACGTCAAGCCAAAATTATGAACCAGAGTTCGTGTTAATTCCTGTGTCGTAGTTTAATTTTATTATTTATACCACGCTTGTTTCTGTATTGATATCTATTTAATTTAATGATTTCTATCACATACGAAACGTCGGGACCAAAAAACAAAATTACAACCGCGCTAAAATCCGTAAAAATAGTTTTATTTAAATATCTAAAAAAAAGAATATTGTTGTCTAATTAACAACTGTGCCAAACTGATCGTCAAAATAACTCCGTCAAGTGACTATAATAGCTCGATTCTCATTACCCAATAACCGGAGCTTAGATAGAATTATAATCACATCGCGCTGCTCTAAAATAATGATCGGGTAGGGCTTATAGTAAAATGTGTATGTGATAGTTTGCACCTGCAATACATACATACATACATGACACGAATCATTTACGCGGATGCCTCTGTGAGGATGAGTCGGTTTCCATTGTTTCTCAGGTAGTGGGTTAAGCTTTTTGTTTACCTTGTAAATTCTTCTGCGTGCATAATTGTATGGAGTCTTTTTTTGGGGCTCTTTGGAGGTTCTTGTCAAATTTGCTCCATAGGAATTACAGTTTTGGAACTGAGCTAGTAGTATTGATGATTTAATAAGCGCCTGTTATTGTTTTACGTGAATCATTTTGAATTTTAAAGTAAAGATGCGCCAAGAGTTGGGTTCGATTTTTGCATGGAACAAACATTTCTGTAATCTGCAGATGTTTGTCCCGAGTCTGGGTGTTGGTGTATGAGTATTTTTCATGTTGGTGAAACGCACCCACGATACAAGAAAAAAACACTAGAGTGGGGAGACGTTTAAAAAAAAATGTAACCTAGGACTCAAGATATTCATCTATATCTTGCATTATACTTAATTGATTTTGGTTCCGTTTTAATGACGAAACAAATAGACAGAGTTTTTTCGTATTAATTATAGCGCAGGATATTCTTACAAGACGTGGAAATGGGATCTATAAACTTATAGATAGTAAACTTATTATTTGAACTGCTTCTCACAATACATTTTAGGAGACGTTTAGAACTGGCCACATTCACCCTCTTTAGCGTCTGTCACACCGAATCTCGTGAGACAATGGAAACTGTCCCAGCTAACCTAACTCATAATACTAAACGGTCAATATGCATCCATCGCTGATGCACGTACACGGGCGTGTGTGTGCGTGTCTATTAGCTGTGCATGTGTGTGTGGCCCTTGTTTGAGTCGCTTGGTCGGCAGAAGACTGTATGTGAGCATTTTTTAAATTATTTTTAAATATTTAGGTTTAAGGTTTGGATTGGTGATGTGGTGATGACGGTTTGGCGATTATTGGTAGGGAATTTTTTGTAGGGTTGTAGAGATCTTTAGCGGGTAGGTGGTATCTATCGGTCGGTGGAAGATGTGGTTGAGAGCTGTTTAGAGTTCGACGTGTAAAGTAGTAACTATATGCTTAATGGATTGTGACGTATGGCTTACTTTTTACTATTCTAACTTGGATAATAAGTTATGCGAAGTAGGTATACTTAACGAAAAATTATGAAACAATCTTCTTCTGTCAGCATGTTATGTATGTAAATATAAATAAGACTGTGGAACTAAGAAAAACAAAAGATTTTCAAACATTAACATGCGCAGTAGCATGAAAAATAATGTAACAAATGTATAGTTTCTAAATGCCGTACCGAATCACGCAATAATAGAATGCAAATTGTCATCTTCATTATTTTTAGCACTACAAAGCTAGAATATCAGAAGTTGCATGATACATTCTTAGTCAATTAGAGCGTAGAACGCGGTAGCGGGCATACGAGGCCTTTACTATAGTGGCACTGGCACTCAAGACAGACGGTACGTTTTCCATCATAGAACACAGTGTAAAAAACAAACGAAAAACACGAAATACGAAAATAAATAGAACACCACATTTAAAAGAAGAACACAATAAAAAAACGAATAAAAAGTTAAAATTTCGAACGCGCGAAGTTTGAAAGTAGTTTGTTCTAATCCGAGTTTTGAAAATCGAATAGGTTGGAAACAGGCGAGGAGTTTCGTGTTTTAAGGCTGTATGTGTGTACTATTTGTTTTTCGTGTATTGTTTGTAGTTGTGTGTGTGTGTGTGTAAGTGGAGGGCAGACAGGAGCTTATCGAGGTAATCGAATTAGTGATAATTAAATTAGTTTAGCGGTGAGTCCGGTGTCACGCAATGAAAAAATAGGTTGAATATTTGACGGCATTAAGTCTATTTGCCTGTGTTTCTTGATAATTATTCGTTGTATTCAAGAAAATTGTTTTTTGGGCTTTTCATGTAAGTACTAAATTATTATTTACGCGTTATCAAAGTGTTGTTACTCGACTAAATATCGCCATCCACCTTTCAAATTAATTTTTGACTGACATAATTACCCTGAAAGTAGGTCAAGTAACAAAATTTTCATTTGATTAAGAAAATCAAATGAAAATTTTGTGACTTGACCTTCAAATTCTCCATATTTGTAGTGTAAATTAACATTATACTTATTTCCATTATTTTCGTATCATATTTTAATGATACCGTACAACCTTAATTACAAATTAACATAGACAATTATCATCGGTATTGTCGGGAAACGTAGAGTAATTAATGCGGTTGCAATTGTGTTATTTATACCATAAACAATGCGTGCTGGATGCCCTAGTTTAATGATGGTTGCTATGGCATTGTAGAATACCTTTGGGTTGCCATCAGGGCTATGGAAGCCCTGTGGTTACAGTGAGTTTAGAAGCAAAAGGCCGGGTCTTCAAAACCCAGCTGTAATATTTTGTTGGTTCTTTCAAATCTTCTATAACTTATCGTATGGTTGATGAACGACCTGGATCAGAGTTTAAGCCGCCTGTAGACCTCTGACATGGCTTTACACACCGTTGAAAAATCTCTCAGGTGTGTCGGTTCTCACACAATGTTTTCCTTCACCATTTTTAGCAACTGATAACTAATATATAGTACGTACATGAATTCGAAAAGACACTAGTGCGTGCCGGTATTTGAACTTGCAACCTCTGAATTGGCAATGCAACGGTCATACGACTCGGCTATCCATAACTAATATTATATCTATCTATAATCTCCGATTTTAATCATGATAATTTTTTCTCGATTAAAACCTAAACTGTCGTCAATCATAAGCTTATACTATTGTATAAATGAAAAGATGAAATTACCATACAAAACCAAAATATCCCACATGTGGATACCTACATTGAAAAACAAACCTTTGCTGTGCAATTCTCGTTAAAATCCATTCGATAGTTTTTGTGAGGCAGATTTGTGCGTCCATTGCAAATGTTTTTTTGTAGTCAATACCAATCACATATGGGTCCCGTATTTGTTTTTTTATTTGATTTATGACTATGCAAATTGGGGGTTCCGATTCAGCAATTATAAGCCGTTCTGCCTATCCTATCAGGGTATGCATGTTACTCAGGTATTAGGAACACTTATATTTTGTCTAGAAACGACATTTTGGAACCGAGCAACTAGATTTGATGTTTTGTAAGTGCTCTTTTGTAGCTTTTATGAAATAAAACATTTAGAATATGACTAGGTAGTCATAGTTATAATACAGTCATAGTCAATAATCCTCCACACGTCTGCGTAAATTTTGTTCTGTATTTTTTAGGATGAATGTAGCCTTACCTTAAGGTCCATTCTAAATACAGGTTTCTAAGTAAAGAGTTTTGGAAATCGGATGGATTGTTTCGAAGAATATTACTAACTTTTATAGGTCCATTCTAAATCCAATATTTAAGTAACGAGTTTTCGGAATCCGTTAGATATTTTCGAAGACTAACTCTTACCAGCACATACACAATTACAAACTTTCACCTCCATATATTATTAGTATAGAAACAGATAAAGAATACAACTGTGTCGCGTCGGTAGCTCTGTGGTTAACGGATAAGTTTCTTGTCTACAAGGTTGCGGGTGTAAACCAGATTAGTAGATAATAATGTGACATAATTATATATAATTTAATTAGTCCCTCAGTTCTCCATTGATCTACGTGAGAATCTCGCTGATATGAATAAGAGCATAATTATCAATGCGTACAGGATAGGTAGTGACTGGGTAGCGAAAACGGGAGAGCGGGCTTTGTGGCGTACCCTGGGGGAGGCCTACGTCCAGCAGTGGCCTGCATCAGGATGATGTCATGTGATGTGACGTCCTATTTTATCCAATAGTGGGCGAATTATCTGGTGAAAATATGTTTATAGCAACACACTTTTGCCTACCTTTAGGTATTTTTATCTGTATTCCTAAACTTCTATAAATAAATAAGGAATATATTAACATAAAATAAAACATAACATCACGCCTGTTATTCTCCGAAGGGGTAGTCAGAGGAGCACATATTGTACCCACATTTTGCCAGTAATTTTAGATCCCAATGTAATAGGGGGCGAGCCTATTGCCATCAATCGGGCACAAATCTAGACTCCGTGCTGCTACTAAGAATTACCTAATGCAAAAACCCAGTTACACTTTGCCCGGCCCGGGATTCGAACCCAGGATTTCATGATCAGCAGCCGCGCTTCGCGACCACTAGACCAACGAGGCAGGCAGTAATCAATTATTCCGTCTTATTTCAATCCATTTCGACTCACTCAGTTTTTTGGAAAATCAGTACCATAAGTAACAAGTTTCAATTGATTTATACTTGCGACAAGATGGCCGCCATGTCATGGTGAAAGCGATATATCGCTCTCTATGGGACAGTACCTTCCCATGGGAAATAAAACAATGGTATAGGTATTATTAACTATAGTCCCATATATTAAGCATTTGGATATTAATCAGTTCATATTAAAATGAATGTACCTATCGCACCTTTAGAATTAAAGTGACGTAACTCAAAATGTTGAGTGAAGCCATTCAATTCACACTTGCCATTCAATTTAGAATTAAAATGGCTTAACTCAAAATTTTGAATTAATACACTTGAATTTTTGCGCTATGTTCACACCTGTATTTGTGTAAGGGGTGAGCACATGTATAACCTTTTAAGCCATTTTAGTGGAACTCGCTTAATATAATCGTCGACGGTATATACGGCAAGAAAATTGTGCTTAGTCTTGATATAATAAAAATTATGTCTGATAATTAATCAGAGGGACCGATGAAATAAATTGGTTCGTCGGATTTGATTAGCTGCAAAACGTGGGTGTTAATTACTTATAGGTAGAGCGTGAGCGTGTATGAGGAATGTGATGCGAGTGAATGAGGCGAAAGAAGTATGTCAGGATCGTAGCAAGTGAATATCCGTGGTCTCTGCCTACCCCTCGTGGAAATAGGCGTGACTGTATAGTGGGTGCGTTTCACAAACATGAAATATCACATACACAAACACCCAGACTCGGTAAAAACATCTGCGGATTGCACAAATTTATGTCCCGTGCAGGAATTGTTAGGAATCACATCCTTAATCCTTACCATCGTAGACTTTAACAACATCTAAGTCGTCATAATAAATGAATGCAATCTACTAACTCGACACCCGTTTTCCTTTCCAGTTTACCGACAGTTGAGAGGTGATAAAACATTAATCATATCAATTATGTTTCAGACGGAACTGTCTCGAGACTGACTCGACACCACGCCGACTGAATCAATAAGAAGCAATTAGCAAAAAGGTGAGACCCTAAGATGTCATTTTATGCAGTGTTTGGTTGCTGCAATGAGATTTAAACGTGATCTTCAAGCTTTCTTTGATTTGAGAGATTTAGTTGCAGTCGTATCTGTTTGCAAATAAAAATCTACGTAAAATAATATGCAAAAATCTTATCATATTGATTTCCATATTAATTAACAAAATAAAATAATAAGACTCTTTTTTTATTTTATTTTTTATAAAAACGTTGCCCCACACGAGGAATTTCTCCTGTATCATGGGTGCGTTTCACGAACATGTAATATCACATACACAAACACCCAGACTCGGGACAAATATCTGCGGATCGCACAAATTTTTGTCCCGTGCGGGAATCGAACTCGCAACCCTTAGCGCAGCAGTCTAATCGCTTAGCCACTGCGCCAATCGGATCGTCAAAGCGCAATAGTAATTACTTCGTCACATTTTTTTTTATATGCCATTTATCCAGGAGGACTTTTCATTGTTGTATTCTGATTGATCATTTTACAAGCATTTCCAACCCAAAGACATGTGAAATTTAAGCAACGACCTTAAGAAGCCAAATACTTACATCAGCGATTGGCTTAAACTAGGTGTATGGCTTCTTACCCTCACGGCTGATTGTTAGGAGTTCCATTTCAGACTGACAAAATATACTATTACCACATATATTATACATGTATATCGACTGAGCTATCACTTATCGCAAAATATCAAAGATATTTTTACAGAGAGAAAAGAGAAGAGAGTAGGGACTAGGGATGCCTTGGTCTAGTATTCACCGTAGGACATTTTAGTCTCTTAACACTTTGACTGTCTGCGTAGCAGACACAATATGTAAACCATCGACATGTAGGTACCATATATGGCTCATCGGACTGGGAAAGGGTTAATAATAAGTACTCAAAATAGCATCATCATCTGAACCCGTACTATGAGCTCTCAAAGCAAGACATTTTATGTTGTGGAAGCAAGACGACGCTACAGGTACTTTAGTGCGGCGTTTCGCTTTCACAAGGGACCTGACCTGCTTTTAGAGTTCATAATAAGCCAGTAAGTTTTCATTTTTGTTTGTTACCAATATAGATAAACCTTACTGGCGCTGTTGGTTAGTGATTAGACGAACGCTGTACGTTGCAAGTTTAGTCTGCGTATCAAACAAAAACAAAAAATTGGATAAATTTAATTTAAGTCTGAAATTTTATATATGTGATTTTAGCTACCTATATTATATGCACACACGACACACCCTCCTATTAAATGTTCATGTTATTTATTTAATTATATAATACAGACAAAAATGAATGTTATTAGTACTTATGTAATTATTTTTCATTTCATTCATCTGCATCGGCATTATTAATGGCCCATAACTTCACAAGAGCCATGTTATCTAATAAAAAAGAATTTCCAATTTAAAGCGATTGAACAAGTACCTAAGATCCGTATTATAACAAAGCACACAATCTAGTGAAAGAAATCTTTTCTTCACACAAAATCAATTTATTTACCACGAAACATTTTGTGAGGAAATCGATGTGGAAAATAATTGGGCCCGTAACTCCCGTAAGGGGTTACCTCTCTAGAGCAAGGAATTAGTTTCACGACATAATTATATTTGACAGCTCATTTATTTTGATCATGTTTCCTTATTGGCTTAGGGGTAGAAGATGTATTATGTATCGTATTCAGCCTGGAAGAGAATTAGGTGAACTGTTCTCCTACATTTCGCTGATGGTAAATTAATGTGGGTAACGCTTGTCTTTGTAAGCGTTTTGTATAGTTCTTTTTTATAAGGAATCAGAGTGTAGACTCATGTTTTGTCGTTTAAGCTACATTACTGCTGTAAGTCTTCGGAAACAAATGCAAATCTTCTCTGAAAATTATTTAACCGAAGATCTCAATTCAGGTCTTTTTGGCAGCCTATTCTTATAACCATAGATTTTGTATACCTAGTAGTTCTATTTATCTGGTCTAAGATTGCAGCCCTGTGCTATCTCTGTCCCGATTTGACGGAATCTATCCAGTTCCGTCTCCTCATATCCTTCGTGATTCAACCAAGGTTTTACTATACCATCAGCACTTAGTAGTGACCAAAACAACGAAAAAAAAAACCGACGCATTGAGAACCTCCTTCTTTTTTTGAAGTCGGTTTAAAATAAACTTATTGGTTTTATTATTATCGAAGAATTTTTATTGTCACCTGAGATTGAACCTGCAACCTGGTGCATATAAATACAGTGCATACCGCTCCCACGAAGTATTTACAGTGATTTTCACAGAAACTGAAGGAGCACTTCTGCTAAACTGTCTACCTTGTTTACTAAACAAGATTTGTTTGTCAGCTGTTGAGCAGATGGCCGGTCCGACTCCAAATTGTAATGTCTTTGTTTTCTGTTTGTGTCTAGAAGTAATCTTCGAAACAGGTTGAGATCTGGATCTGGTTATGAAGCTTTAACTGTGCATTGGTCTGGGTTTTATGGGATGTTGATAAAAGAAATCATGCAACTAATGTATTGAAGTTAAGTCAAACATGTCGTTTTACTTCTTTTTAAAGTGAAGCCTGATAGGCTAGTGAGTCAAATGGTAGAATACTAGCATGCCATTCAAACTTTCTTTTTATATGATAACAAATTGTAGATTGCACTAAACGGTTAATTTCTTAGATCGTGAATGGTCAAGTCGCATGGACCTAAATCCTAGATGGTAGGATTTGTAAACAGATTCAAAAGTAGTTTTGGTAAAATGTTCACATCGATTGCAAATATGATTTATAAAATGGGTTTAGGGAGGTTAACTAATTAGCAACTAAAATTAAATACAGTAATACTAATAAACCAGAAAGAATCACTTAGACTTCAGTACAGCAATACTTTGTAAATTAAAGTAACAGACATTGGACCTGTTTCACCATCTAAAAGTAAATTGTTGAATAGTTACTTCTTGATTAACGCTAATCGACAAATAAAAGTTACGAGTATCTTCTGTCGTATTTTAACTACAGGCCAGTTTATCTGATGAATGCTACTCAAATATTGTCAAATTCGTATGAGTAGTGACAGGTGACTTTAAGTGGCGGTCTAGTCTACTTGCCACTTTACTTGTCGATGGTGAAACAGGCCCATTGTGTTTAAAAGAAAGCCACTTTACGTATCCCTTTATCTTTTGTGCCAACTAATCTCAAACGAAGCATTAAAAACGTAAGAAGTTTATGATTAAAATGAAACCTCCAGTGTGCATGTTTTATAATTGTTTTTTACTCATTTTTCTTTGGCTTGGCATTTTTTTCCTCCAAATAGCATTAAATTGTCCTTTACAAAATCGTAGTTCCATTTTCATTAAGACCTCTCATCATCATCATCAGCCGTAAGGCGTCCACTGCTGAACGAAGGCCTCCTCCTTTTAGAAGGGGGTTTTGCCATAATCCCCACGCTTGGCAAGCGGCTTGGGGATCGCAGTGTTGGTGGTCAAGTTACAGAAGACGCTGCTGCCCATCTTCTGGGTTTTCCCTTAGTCGCCTCTTACGACACCCACGGGAGAAAAGGGGGTGGTCAATTCTAGGCCGGATTCCACACGGCTATTAAGACCTCTGGTATCTCAAAATTGTATTTTTTTTTCATTTCGAAGCTTGTTTTGAATTTGCCTAATTAGACCATGTTAGACGTTTTTTTAATAATGTTTTCTTATTAATTAGTAGTTGGTTTTTAACCTTGATTAAAGCTTAAAATCAAATTGAGAGAATTAACAGGCAGTATTATTTTAATATCTCTCTCCAATTAAATATTATAAATTTATCTTATAACAACATTTTTATCTAGACATTTTGAAGACCGAACCTGAAGATTCTTAAGCCAATTTTTCAGAGTTATACATAGATTTGGGAAAAATTCAATGGATGGACGTGTACCTGGTTGATGGCAATAGGCTCGCCCCTATTATATTGGGACCCATAACTTTTCTGGCGAAATGTGGGTGTATTATATACCTCTGCCTACCCCATCGGAAAGATTTGTGGAAATTTAATAGGCGTCTGAATTTTTAAACGTTTTGTATATAATAGGCTTAATTAAAAGGTACAGTAAAAGTATATTACTGAAAGATCATTAAAGAGCTGTCGAGAACAGTAAGTAAGCAGAGAGACCAGGATGCGGAAAATATATCAGGCGTTAATTAAAATACGTTTTAAATCAGGCACCGTCAGTTGCAGCTATATCTTCCAGTTATAATGGATGGTAATGGTCCATTGCAAGAACTATATCTATACTAATATTATAAATGTGTAAATAACTCTGTCTGTCTATCTGTCTGTTACACTTTCAGGACTAAACCGCTAGACGGATTTCGATGAAATTTGGCATGTAAAAAATTCAAGACGCGAGAAAGGACATAGGCTCCTTTTTTTTTTATTCAACACTCTATGGGGTTTTTGTTGGTGTTAACGCGGGCAAAGCCGCGAGCAAAACTAGTTAGATATATTTATCTTGGAGAAGGAATAAAAATACAACAACATAGACAGAGAGATGGACAACGAAGAGACCCGATACCTAACTTCTTTTTTTTTTAAATGTCGCCCCACACTATAATTTTGTCCTTTGTCGTACTTGAAATATCACATACACCAACATCTAGATACGGGACAAATAACTGCGGATCGCACAAATTATTGTTCCGTGCGGGAATCGCGGATCGCACAAATTGAATCTGCAACCCTTAGCGCAGCAGTCCAATCACTTCGCCACTGCACCAATAAGGTCCTTTTTCCCTTTTAAGGTACAGAGCCCTAAAATGAGCTAGTCGTGACGAATCTACTGTAGACACAATGAACAGCAACACGCTCGCCAATAATTGTAAATCCTGGAAGTTTTCTTTTATCAGGAATCTCTAGGTACCTCCACTTCTAAGGTCAACATAATTAAGTCCCATTTAGGTAGACCAGGACCCATGACGGTAGGTCCCATGACGAACCTATTGCCAATCTTACTAAAACGTGTTTTCCCATGACGAACCTATTGCCAATCTTACTAAAACACGTTTTCTACCTAAATCTCTACCTAAATGGGACTTAATTATGTTGACCTTAGAAGTGGAGGTACCTAGAGATTCCTGATAAAAGAAAACTTCCAGGATTTACAATTATTGTAAGCACAAAAGTGTCCATAATTATGGACACTTTTGTGCTGAAATTACAAAATTCTAAAAAACTTCGGGCTTATGAACTAATATTATGCAGGCTTATGAACTTCGGGCTAATAAGAAACAGGAGAAAGAGAAAAAAAGAAGAAGAAAATAAAAACAGCGCAGTGGTTAAGCGATTAGACTGCTGCACTAAGGGTTGCGGGTTCGATTCCCGCACGAGACAAAAAAATTTGCAATCCGCAGATGCTTTTCCCGAGTCTGGGTGTTTGTGTATGTGATATTAAATGTTTGTGAAACGCACCCACGATACAAGAGAAATGTCTAGTATGGGCCGACGTTTTTTTTTAAATTAAAAGAAACCATTTAGTTACTAGCTGAACTTCGTACCGCCTAGCCTACTCACCGTTTAACTTCCCTGGACTTCAAATATTTCAAAACCATATTTAACCAAATCGGTTGTGCGGTTCTCAAGTTATGGCGTGACCAAGGGAAGCAGGGATTCATTTATATAATTATATATAGGTATATATTTTTTATTCGTAAGTCGTATACACCGACAGACAGACAATAACGTGTTTTTATGCTATAAAGATGAATAAAACTCCTCAGAGCTTTTCAATTGCCGTCAACAAACTTTCCGTGTCACGCAAACTTTTAATTACTTCACATTTCAAGTATGTTATTTGACTTTTGGGTCGTGTCGTGACGTCACTCGATAGCGATCTAAATGGGGATATCTATGTAGGGTGAGCAGTGTTAGTCATAAGTCGATAAAGTTGTTACTAATGGTGTTTTCGTGCTTTATATATATACTTGTAAATTGTTTGCGTCGTTGGTCTAGTGGTCGCTAAGCGCGACTGCTGAGCAAGAGGTCCTGGGTTCAAATCCCGGGTCGGGCAAAGTATTACTGAGTTTTCCATTAGGTAATTCTCAGTAGCAGCACGGAGTCTGGATTTGTGCCCGGTTGATGGCAATAGGCTCGCCCCCTATTACATTGGGACTTACAACATAACTGGCGAAATGTGTGTGTACTATATGTACACCTCTGCCTACCCCTTCGGGGAATACAGGCGTGATGTTATGTTATGTTATGTAAATTGTTTGATGTTTTAACAAGTGTTTTTTTTAATTGTCTGTATCATAATCAGGTACCTAATCAATTTTCATTAAACCAGAAATACTTAAACGTAATTTTGTAATTCCGTTAAGATCGATACAAGGAAGGGTTAGACAGAGGTATGCGTTACATCCAAATTTTTCCAGTTAGGTTAAAAGCCGAGACGTTACGCGTGCTGCTATGGAAATCTTAATGGAAAAACTCAACGAGTCTTGGTTCTACCTACAAATTGAACCCAAGATTAAACGCTCAGCCAGTCAACGGTGCTAAATAAGCTAAAAATGGTATATAATTACGGTAAAATTATGAGGACTGGACGAAACAAAATACCAATAAAAATAGTCCCGTACAGTGCGGCTCATTAATTAGCCAATTATTCTTCTTATCGTATGGTTGATGAACAACCTGGTGTCATCGTTGAAGCCGCCAGTAGGCGTCTGACATGGCTTAACACAACGGTAAACAATCTCTCAGGTGTGCCGGTTTCCTCATGTTTTCCTTCACCGTTTTTAGCAACTGATAACTAATTTAAATACACACATGAATTCGAAAAGACATTGGTGCGTGCCGAGGTTTGTACTTGCGACCTTTGACTTGGCAGTCCAACGGTACCAATAAATATTCCCAGACATTGCGTCTCATCGTCCCATCACTTAGCCATTGCGACAATGTCATAAATATTTAGTCACTTTACATGTATTTTCAATATATTAACTAGAGGAGAAACTCGGGCTACATAATTAAAAGCTAAGCAAGGGTCAGGTAGGACTCTTTACAATTACTTCTGTGTTTTCATTGTTAAAAGACCTATTGTCTCTGTTTGAATAAAAATCTTGACTCCACCATTGTGCTTTTAATTAATTATTATCTCAAGATTATTCGCTTTGAGTGTTGTTTGGATTCAAATAGTAATTAGTTTTGATAATAATTTATAAAGCGTTGCTCTCGAGTTTTTACATTATGCACAAGTTGCGGGTTCGAATTTTGTTTAGGTTAAGGTGAACCTTGTGAGGAGAGGAGGACCAAAGTGAGTTTTTAACCGACTTCCAAAAAAAGGAGGAGGTCTCAATTCGTCGGGATCTTTTTTTTATGTATGTGCCCTCATAACTCAGTCATTTATGAACCGATTTGATTTTTTTTTTCATATGATTGGGTTTACTTTCCGATTGGTCCCCTAGAATTTTTTTATAGTTCCTACTGATATAAATACAAAATACACAATGACAACGAACTTGCCGCTGAAATGTTCAATGGAACATATCTGCTTACCCTTTTAGGTTAGATAGGCGTCATAAATTTAGACATAGTCATTCACACTTCATACAAATTTTTAGAAATTCTAGATCACACTGAATATCAAAGATAACCATATTGGTTAAGTTGTGAAACCCTTGGTAATTGACTAAAAGACATGTCATTCTATTCTACTGCCTTACATATAAGATTTATGCTATTATAACATTTAATATAAATACAATTGTTCCATCATTAAGCTAAAATAATTATTACCTCGAATACATTTCACATTCCACTAATGCACGTATCCGAACGCGCTTTTAATCGCTGCGCACAGTGCCCTCTATGTCGCGGCTCGGAAACAAAGAATAATGGTGTACAAAACGCCAAGAACTACCGGGCATTACGCTTTAATTCATTAATTTTACAACTGCCATAACACACAATATCCAACCTTACTACTACAAAAATAAAGTATTAATTCAAACGACCGTGCGCTAACTAACTTTGCGCAAGCTAACTTCAGTGTTCCTAAAGGGGTTGTCATAGAAACTGTGAAGTTCTGCGCGCGCATCACCCACACATGCACGCCTACGCACACACGCGCGAGTTTCCCCTAGCGTGCGAGAGAGAGGGCGCTACGGTACAGTTGTGGAGAAAAGTGTTTTATTTCTGAAAATGGTTTAGTCTTGATTTTATTAGATTTGGTAACTCATATACTTTAGTTGAATAACAGGAAAATGTTGTGTTAGGATTAAAATAAACGACCTAAATTCTTAACTTCCTGTTACTATATCGACTGTGTTTAACGAGTTTACTGTAAATAAATAAATATGCTATGCGGTATGTTTATAAGCTTAGGGCCGATTCTTAATCGTCAGATAATTTTTATCAGTTATTAAAATTTGACACTGACTTTTTTCCATACATTAACTGTCAAATTTACAAAATTATCCTCCTAACATAATTTATTAGACGATTGAAAAATTTCGCTAACACTATTCGATTTTGTTTAAAATTAGAATATCTTTTTACGCTGTCTCGCATTTATAATTTTTCTATCAAACAAAATCTATTTTAATCTAAAGTGTGACTAATTGTTTTATGACAGAATACGAGTCGTCTCATAATTATCTTATATATTTTTCGCTTTTATATTACGCTTAACAACGATATATTTATTTATTCGTCTATCTTCACCTTCCTCCACCGTAACAGATGCCACCATTAACCCACATACCTTTTATCCACGTGCACAACCAAATTCAATTACTTGATAAGATACGACTGTAATCTAATTAAAATATTATCTGGCGGGACCGTTCTGTCGCCACCTGTACACGAGTCGTCCCTCACTTACACAGACACAGTATACACTAACTATGTGTGCGTGTTTTACACCACAGATTCTGCGCGATGGACCCTAGTATTCTTGCAGCCATGGACAAAGAAGCACTCAAAAAGCAGATTGAAAACATGAAGTACCAAGCGTCTATGGAGCGCTGGCCGCTTTCAAAAAGCATTGCTGCGTGAGTAATTCTTTTATTTAAAAATTTAAAAATATTAGTAGTGAGTGACGTCATGATGTGTAGTGCAAGGGAACCGGGAGTCGCCCTATGTGTGTGCAAGCGATTATAGTGCTTTTTTCGACATTACAAAGGTATAAAATTGCGTGGTGGTTGCGTACGACGATTAAGGGATTATGTATGATATTTTTTGTATTATATCGATGTGATTAGATTTCGTTATTTTTTATATTTTTTCGCGTGTTTTTCCGTTGTTTTGGTGTCAATATTATCTTTGTAGAAACAGCAATGTGTCTAGTAGTCAGTGTTCAGTATAATAATTCGTTTGGTTCAATTAAAATGTTCTATATTCATCCTATTTCGGTTCATTTTGCTGGTGTACTAATTGCTCCGTCATATTACGGGTTGGGTTCATCGTTTGTTTAACTTCCAGCATTGATGTTGTAGACACAAAAATAATCAATAGTTTCATTCTTAACCGCAGCGGCAATCAAACTAACAAGTGTTATAGAAGAATCTTTGTCTAAATTTCTTGTGAAAATACTCTTTTTGACAGAATCATACAACACATTATTTGGCTGTATCAAACAACGCCCAATCAATAAGAAGTACTTATTCTTCCACCCATACATTTGGCTAATTAAATTACTAACCTGCAATTTTCTACCTTATTATTGTAGAATTTTAGTTTATTTTTGATTGCACTGTAGTGAAATAACCCTGGTAAAATGGTACTATGTTATTCAAATCAATGATTTTCCATGACAGGTGAACGTGACGTCACTCCATAGACTTTAACCAAATCTTAGTTACTTAAGAATTATTTATATAGAATCTGTTGTGTATATCTTAGCGTGTATTTCGGTATATTTGTGTATTACGTTTAATAGTTATAACTTTGTAAGCGTACCAAAAATCAAAATCCAGTTAACTTCAGTAAGATTTTTACTAATAATAATTTTAGGAGAGTTCCGTCAAAATATCAAAAAATTCGTTGTATACAAGTTGTCGCTGTCTTTAGTATACATTGCTCTGGTTAAAGACAAACACGTGGACAAGACTGGTCTAAATCCATCGTTGTATGCTAAAATAGGTTGATCTTTAGAAACTATCGAATGTTAGTGTAAATGAGGAGTATTAAATACGATATTGCTTCAAGACCGGTATTTTCTGATGTGGTGGAACAGTGTCATCCTATACACCAACTTTTCTTCAAAGATGGTGGCAGGACTATTGAAAATTTTCTTATGCGTTTTCAAATCCCATTGTGGTAACACGTAATACTGCTCAATAGAAATCAAATCTAAAATCTAGATGGTTGACTTTGCGACAGTGTATGTCTGATGAAGAATTAAACATTATTTAAATTATGACTTACGACATCACTAACAAGGTACAAATTTGTTTGGCCTATTCTAAGTTATTCATCAGAATACTGACTTTATCTTCTTTATTAACCATCACCAGATTACCACACTGTAGGATAGTTTCGTTTTGTAATTGTAGATCTCTACAGGGTTTAGCACAGTCTTGGCTGTCAATTTTATTTTGTATAACGGTCAATACAAAATGTCTTACCTATTGCAGGTTCAGGTACTATCATCTTAATATCTATTTCAATCAAAATTTACGCTTTAGTGCTTATATAATTGTTTCTTAGATTCTTATGGGAATTTTCTTAATGTTTTGAGAATGTCGTTCAAGGTAACTATGGGGAAGTTGCTTATCAACTTCAAGCTTTGCTTATCCGAGCTGAGATAATTTTGGGTCTGAAGCACCAACATTTAGAATTCTTCCTATTAAGATTTTTAGTATCCCTAAATTATATTCAAATGCTGCTTCGGTTATGTTGGCTACAGTTGAAGGAAATTTAGCTCGTTTAAACATTTACCTGTTGTTACGTTGGTTTTTAAATATATCTTCCCTATAATATATTTTCCTCATTGTAACCAGTGAAAGTAAAATTATTTCCATGGTAACAATTTTTTTATTAGTCGCAATGTTTGAAATCAAGTGGAAGGAGGGAAACGAGGCCTTTGCCCTGCAGTGGGACAATACGGGCTTATAATAATAGTAATGTTTAAAATCTGTGGTTTATTATATTAGTTCGCTATTATCCTCTATAGATACTTTTTCATAAATTGTGTTCCCATTTTCTATAGTACGAATTATTATGAATTTGGAAGCTGCTGATGATAAGGCACATTTTAATGAAATAACTAAAGAATTAAAATATAGCTTATCATTTAGATGAACAAAATTAGGTTTGGCAAAGTGAGACAGTGCAATGGCATGCCCTTAGCAACACTTTTTCGTCTTCTAGTATGATAATATTGTAAAAATCTGAATAGTATTTGTTTAAACATCTTTTATTTCTTCATTTGTAACCAGAGAGTCAAAAAGAAGCCTCTGTGCTAAAACACATACCAAGAGCTTAACAATCTTTACGATGTATAATATATTACATTTATTTGTTTAGCCGATTTAGGCATTACCGTATAATACATTGTTGTCTCTTTCAAATTATATTTTCTTACGCCTATTTTATATCCTATATCATTATACTACTTTGTACACCTGAAAATCTAGTCCTTTAATAATATTACTCAATTCTATTATTTTAGGTAAATCTTCGTCTCCAATTATTATCGTTTCATTAGCCCTGTATTATTTCGGTTCAAACAATTGTCGATTTAATTCCAAGTAGCTTTCATTTCGTATTTAGTCGTTTCTTTCAAGACAGTGTGAACTTTAAATTCTTCAATTTCGTCTTCAATAGAGACATAAATGTCATGCATTATACATATTTCATCATAATTATCATTTTTTAATGTAGTCACAAATTGTTGATCACGGGTTTCTGAGAACAATACCTCACGCGTTTAAGTACCAATTGTATGGCACGTATGCCATAAAAAATGTCATGTCTCCATTTCTTGTTGATGTCAAATTGTATTGTTAGTAACATGCGCAAAAAGTAATCTACGCTTGTAAGGTAATGATTATAACTGCTTTTTGTTATTATTATTACCATAAATTTTATAGATATCATCATCATCATCAGCCGGAAGACTTCCACTGCTGGACAAAGGCCTCCCCCTAATAGATATACCCATGCCTAAATTAGTAACCTTTGCTGGTGGAGTTATTTTCCGGTATCAGTAGCCTTTACACTGTCATCTTGCCACTTATCATAAGTGTCCGTGATGATGACATCCTAGCCGATTTCGGCTACGGTGACTGCTTCAGTTCTGGGTTTGGCGGCGCTCATGCGCTCGCATATGGCTTGTGTAACCAATCTTCTTAGTAAAGATTCTTGCACAATGCGTGTGAGTACTTCACCTCTGTAATTATAATTGCTTGCCGCGGTTTGTTAGTGCCATGTAATAGGTGACAAGACCATGGTCATTCGTCAAGTCCACACCAGAGTAGTTGTACGATTTACTGTCTCAGTGACTCGAAGAATCCGTTTTCTCATGGATCCATTATATTAACTTTTTCGTCTATATTATCTTTAATTTTGAATGTCGAGTTAACTTACCTACCTCCGTTTTGTGCATCTACCTCGCTTGTCTCTGCATCACCCTAAGGTAGACTGGTAGAGAATGCCTTTGGCATTATGTCCGCCTTTGTTCAGTAACTTTGTGCGTAAAGTATTAAATAAATAACTCTAACTTCGATTCTAGTCTAACTACAACGATACAGTTTGAATAAACTCGCAGAAGTGAAGTGACTGCCTCGTTGGTCTAGTGGTCGCTAAGCGCGACTGCTGAGCAAGAGGTCCTGGGTTCAAATCCCGGGTCGGGCAAAGTGTTACTGAGTTTTCCATTAGGTAATTCTCAGTAGCAGCACGGAGTCTGGGTTTGTGCCCGGTTGATGGCAATAAGCTCGCTCCCTATTAAATTGGGACTTACAACATAACTGGCGAAATGTGGGTGTACTATATGGACACCTCTGCCTTCCCCTTCGGGGAATACAGGCGTGATGTTATGTAAGTGAAGTGTTTCCATAATAATACATTCACACGAGGTAAAAAGTAAGCGAGCTCTAACATCAGATAAAAATAAAATCGGTATGTTAAAAAAGAGATTGTATGACATCAATCACCTGGAAGTGCTCAATCTTTTGTTCGAAAAGATCGAGAACATTCTGTTTATTTTATTTAGCATAGAAATAACTCGCAACACCTTGCCAATCCATAATAATCTTAGATGTAAAAGAATTTTCATGCTTTGATTCATAGTTACTACGTACGTACCGATATTCAAATTATTTTTATGAAATCTTGCGCGTAACAAACGTGCGCGCGAAATGACGGTTACCACACTCAAAACAGATTGACTAGTACAAACAAATGCACGCTGCCCACGCGCATATGTGTTGCCAGATTTGGATTGAAATTTCCACGAGAAAAGTATTTTTTTTTTATTTGTTTCAAAGATAACATTACGTGCAAGAATTCTGCAAGTATCTATTTTTTGTCTTGATCGCTTGTGTTACTTTACAATATTAGGAACTCATATATCATAAGATATATTGGCATATTTATGTGTTTATTTGATTTAGTTTCTTTGTGATAAAACACTTTTTCCTTACTTTATCTATTCTGTTGAGAATTCAGTTATGTGTCAATTGATATCATAATACTTATTTTTATTAAATGGACTACGAACACAGTATTATTATCCTGCAACTGAATTAATGAAGAGAGAAAAGGGGATGTGATAATAGTTTCCTTCAAAATTCAGGCGTGAGTAATTTAAAAAAATTAAGCAATGTATAAAAGTGATGGCCATAGTATTTTACAAGCCTTTGATTGAGCCCAGTCTAGTACTGTACCTACATTTCTCAATTAAAGGAACAATTCTTTGAGTTCAGAAAAAGAGAAATACAATATAAAATCTTCGAGTGATATAGACTCAATCAGGCTCTTCAAAGTGAATTGACACGTAATGCTCAGTCAGTCGTGATCTCATCTTAATTTTGTTTAGGACGTGCTTAGTTTAAGAAGCTATTTATTTCTGAAGCGTATTCTATTTATAGTTGTACTTTTTAGCGATGATCTTATTAAAGTAGTTTAGTTCGAGGTTTTGGATAAAATTGGCACTTGGAACATAATATTATCCTTCGTTATGAGTCCAGTTGTTCATGTTATTTACGTAATATCGACGACCTGATTGGCGTAGTGGCCAAGCGATGGGACTACTGCAGTAAGGATTTCGGGTTTGATTCCCACACGGGACAAAAATTGTGTGATACTCATTATGTTTGTTGAGAAGCAAGTCATGACTTGCTTGATCTGACTTAATCTGACTGATATTAACAGGATTAATACACGCTTATATTCTGAGTTAGGTCTGAAAATCAACACCGCTATCTGAATGGATTAGGTACCGTTGTTGCTACAAAATCAAGCAAAAAGACATACGAACAATTTTTTTAGCATGTTACGGGGAAAACGTAAACTGGCAACCCAGTCCCAATCAAAACAACTGTCAATATACGATTAAGTGCGCTTGCGACTGCGTATAAAGAGTCGTTCTATAAATGAATGTGCTCATTTCTTTTTGTTTCAATCGATCGATTGTGTATTACTGTGTTAACAGACGCGTATTGTAAAGGATTCAGTACTTAGAACTTACATAAATTAAAATGTAATAGTACTTGGAAAAATGTCTAATTAATGATCTTTCAAAGATATTAAAGCTTTAATATAAGAAAGTATATGTTATGCAATCAAGTATATTCGACGACGGTTTATACGACGGCATATTTTCTTAGGTTTTTTTTATGAAGACACAAGTGACAGGAATGTCTTATGGATTGCCATGAATTTTTTTTTGGTGATGGTGTTGTATTTGCCCCTAATTCAGGTCTAATAGCATGCCGTCTAAAAAAAGTCTAGGAGCAATAATATACAAACATACAACGTCTGTACGGTAAGAATACTTTGTGAAGTTACAGAACGCAGTAAATCTGTTTAACGAAAATAATGATTATGAACATAATTCAAGCAAAAAGTCTCTCCCACGACGCTCAGACAAATTATCTCAAAGAACAATACAGTATAAGCACGTTTAAGACCCATCACACAAGATTTCGCATGAGATAAACAACCTACTATCTTCCCATCGCTCCCAGATTACTATAGAAATATTATGAATAGGTACTACCTACTTTTATGCACGTGAAACTTGGTGTTCGTTTAGTGGGATTCTTGTGATTTAATCTCAGTTCCGTGCCTCTCGGTGTAGTGTGGTATCCGGCTTACCTCCCGTAGGTGTCGTAATAGGCGACTAAGGGAATCCCAGAAGATGGGCAGCGTCTTCTGTAACTTGACCACCAACACTGCGATCCCCAAGCCGCTTGCCAAGCGTGGGGATTAAGGCAACCCCCTCCCCCCCTTCTAAAAGAAAGAAGCCTTTATATAACAGTGGACGTCTTTCGGCTGATGATGATAATGATGATGAATCTCAGTTCTGCTTCAATTTTTAAGTAGTTACGCTTTGACAAGATCTTTATACAAATAAATGGCGATATTAATATTTGTCTCTGTGTCGTTGGTCTAATTGTCACTAAGTGCAGCAGCTGAATAGGGGGCGAGCATATTGCCATTAAGCGAGTACAACTCCAGACTTCGTGCTGCTACTAAGAATTGCAACACTTTGCCTGACCCAGGATTCGAAGAAAGGATCTCATGCTCAGCAGTCGCGCTTAGCGATCAATGAGGCAGTAAAGAAGTTTACAAAAGCATTTTTCAACTAATTTTTAATCCTACATTTGTAGGCATTACTTGTATTAAAAACAAAGTAAGCAAAAATCTGTGTCATTTTGCCAGTAATTACTTGATTAAATGAAACCTGAAAACGAGTAGAGATTAGTATGACAGCCCTGTCTGCGCACTAACTCATAATATGCGGTAACGAAACCGCAAGTTATTGTTTTAGTTAACCAATTAAATTGTATTTGCTATGTATCCTGTTTACGTTTATGTTGTATTATTATCTGTGACGTCAGCAAGCACATGTGAGTGGCCGCAATTCGTGGAGATATTAAACACACATTTAAGGCATGCTTGACGGGTATTTCGGTACGCTTTGATACTCTGATTAATCAGCCACTTATTTTAAGATGTGCAATTCAACAAAATGATTTTGTCGTGTTGTGATAAGGTCTTACGGATTGTTAGTACTATCGTGCTAAAATTTTGGACAAGCCAGTGAGCTTGTACATAAAATAAAAATATCTACTGGTCGCTAAGCGCGACTGCTCATCGTTAGGTCCTGGTTTCGATTTCCGATTGTAATTCTCAGTAGCAGCTCGGAGTCTATCAATCTGGATTTGTACCCGGTTGATGGCAATTATAGCTCGTTCTCCATTAACATAACTGGTGAAATGTGGGTTTGCTGTACAAGAATACACCTCTGCCCACTCCTTCGGCGAATACAGGAGCGGTGTTGTGTTATGTTCTTTTACGAACGCAACTGCTATTAAGAGCTATTATGCACTGTCGCGACTCGCTTGACGGCGACTGTGACTTGCTGTAGTGTAAATACTCGTAGGTTTACGCATTTGGTCGCCGGTCGCCTGCCTATTCTTTGGTCGCCGAGGGACCGAGTCGCCGGTGACCAGTCGACAGAGCGTAATGAGTCTTAAAGTCATAGTAACAAAGATGAAAGTTAAACATTGACTGCACTTAATGATAATAACGTCTGCCTATATATTGCCGATTACAGTATTAGTTTTTATTATGCAGTGTGATAACAGTAAGCTTATCACATATTATCGTCAGGCGGCCGATGCTTACAAGTTACTCATTAATGTTGCAAAAATTGCTCATATCACGGCCGTTTTACTTAAAGGGATAGACAGAAGTGTATCAAATATCGTTCAAGCAGTGATAGCCGAGTGGTATGACCGTTTAACTACCAAGTCAAAGATCGCAAGTTCAAATCCTTGACGCACCAATGTCTTTTCGAATTCATGTGCGTATTATAAATTAGTTATCAGTAGCTAAAAACAGTGAAGACATCGTGAGGAAACTGGCACACCTGAGACATCTTTCAACGGCGTGTAAAGCCATGTCAGAGGCCTACAGGCGGTTTAAACTCTGACACCAGGTTGTTCATCAACCATACGATAAGACAAAGACCTTAGTATGTAAACAACACCTAGTACCAACACATAGGAAACTCCTAAAACAGATCGATTGTTTTAAAGGAATAACTTTCAATATTAAAAAAAAATATATATAATTATATTTGGCCGTTTTCGACCCTACTTCGTGAACCACTTATAAAAATTACTCTGCATGCTTCATTATCTAAAACCATCAGAAAAATACGATCGTTAAACTACATGGTAATACCATTATAACATTATATGATATATACCTTAAAGGGACACTCAACCTAATTCAGTTTCCTGTTTTCTATATATTTTGCTGCCATTTTTCTTTCAGAGCATTTTATTCTTTCGAGTCCTCGCGCATGCGTGAACAGGCTATGGTAATGATGTAGATGGCTTTGTGCCGAAAATGGTTCGTCTTTGTCGGGAGTATTTGGGCGTTTAGTGTGAGTAAAGACGGGCGTTTTATTTGGTAATATGATGTTTTTAGTATCCTGTGACGAATTTTTATTAGGTTTGTACTTGCATCTATGTAAGTTTGTTGTTGGTTTAGTAAAAGCCTTTTTTATTTCTTACTATTTGCGCTTGTTCGTGGGTTACCGCATTGACGATACGCGGTAGTTAAGTTTTGGAAGTTATGATCATATTATGATAAAATATAATATTTTTTTATTGTAATTATTTGTAATTCAATTGCTAAGAAAAGAGCAATTGAAATACAAATAATTATCAATTACTTCGTCTTCTTATCGAGTCGATGGCAATTACCTACATTTTGTCGGCCCAGTTTGCTGCGAGACTTGCGTTGTCAGTAGCGTTCATGAAGTCTATTAATTACTTATGCATTCTTAAGTAACTCTGTCCAGTTATTTGTTTAAGACCTCATCACTATCAAACCGTTAATCAATTCGTACTTATAGATAGCTGGACCCCAATGTACAAGTAAGACAAAATTTATCTACGAAAAGACGTGGCAAAATTTCTTCGCCGAAGTCGTTAATCATTTTGTCAAGCCATCAGTCTGATGACTATAAAGATAAAAGGTAAATAATGTTGTGTAATGATTACCGGTACATAATGATAATGGTCATGTCAATTGTGGCTACATTTAGAGCCTGTTTCATCTAAAAGTAAAGTGTTGAATACTTGCATCTTGATTAACGCTAATCGGCAAGTAAAAGTTACGAGTATCTTCTATCGTATCGTTGTTACTGCTTCTTAGATATTGTGAAATTCGTATGAGTAACGGGTGACTTTTACTGACGGTTAGTCGACTTGACACTTTACTTATCGATATCTTTTTTAACGGGACAAGCCCACCACTCAAGCCCATGCTTGCAACTCCTGTAAGCCAGGATCTACAATGATAACCATTAATTACCATCGAGGCAATGAAGCTAGAGGCGTCCCAGAGAAATGATTCGACTGTCTTGAACAGGCAAACTTACTTTACTTATCGATGGTGAAACAGGCCCTTAGGGATCTAAATCATCAGGGTATTTGACACATCATGTACCCTCAGCAAAGGGTCAACCACGCCTGTGTTCACTAAAGAGCTGTTGTTTGTTGTTGCGTTGACAAATTATAATTTTCTTCTATCAATTATACTGTTCAGTTAGGTTTTTGAAATATTTAGTCGATGATAAATAGCGAATCCACAAAAATACTACTTATGTGAAAACATTCTTACGCATTCAGTCATTTAAAAACACAGAGTAACATAGAACTTCCTCGTTTTTGAAGTCGGTTCAAAAGGCGATAACAGACATTTTAACTGACTTTATAATAAGGTCCTATACTCGATCCGTTGTTAGTATGATCGCGATCGAAAACTACTATTCCGCTTTGGATGGAGTTTTTAGTTGGTTATAATCAGGCAATCCAATAAACACACATTTCTTTGTAATCCATCAAAGAGACAAATTTAAAGCGAAAATACGTCACTACTTTAAAATGAAAATACGCAAGTAATATTCATGGCCCTTAAAAATCCAATAACCGATTTCTAGAGCGTTACAAAGAACTCATAACAATAAATTACGAAAAACTTCGTCATATTAACGGTTCCCTTAAATTTTTATGACTGGTATCAGGTGGTTTTCACATTCCCTGTCTTGTTCCATAAAAACGATGAATGCTTTAGAAAAATATGACTACACGTAGCTACGATGAAAGTGAGTATATATACCTATTATTTATTTATAGAGATGTATCTAAGTATAAGAACATGTGTTACCGATACGAAGAGTAGCTACTACAGGCCCTGGATCAATTTACTTTGCGACAGAGGTAGACGATATTTTCATTTTTTACCATCATGCCTCTCTAGATGTAGGCGGAGATGTATCGATGTTCCTCATTTTGCAAAATACAGTTATAAGTCTCATATTTATGAGCTAAATTTAACCAATTTTGTGAGTGGTAGTCTATATTACTCTTGCAGCATTTACCTATCTTCTTCTTTTTATCGTTTGGTTGATGAACAGCCTGGTGTTAGAGTTTGAACCGTCTGTAAGCCTCTGATAGTACACCGTTGAAAATCTCTCAGATGTGTCGGTTTCTTCACTATGTTTTCCTTTGCAATTTTTAGCAACTTATAACAAATTTATAATACATACATGAATTTAAAGACACATTGGTGCGTGCAGGGGTTTGATCTTGCGACCTTTGACTTAGCAGTTTAACGGCCATACTACTCAGCCATCAGGGCTATCACCTACCAAACTTTGAATATTTTCCCATCAGAGAATTCGATCATATCAAGCGTTTTTTCGGAAAAAATACAGTGAGAACCAAGCGTTATAACAGTTCCATAATTACGAGACTTTTAACAGTTAGCCCACACTGGGTTCGCTTTCACAACATATGAACTAACGAGTTCAGAGCTTATTCCGTGAATTATTGGATTATAAACTGCGATTGCAATTGGATTACCCAACCAAGTGTCAAGCTATTATTATAGGGAGCACCCATAGCTTAAGAAGGCTGAATGGTCTATCGGTGCCGCCGGTTACCTTTGATGGCACAGTTATTCCGTTTAGTTCTGACGTCAAAGATCTGGGTTTGTATGTTGACACTTGTCTGGACTGGCGTAAGCAGGTAGCGATTGTGAGCAAAAAAGTCACCGGATCGTTGCGGTCGCTATATAGATTAAAAAATATTCTCCCATCACACATAAAGGCAATGCTGGTTCAGTCCCTTATCTTCCCCATACTTGACTATGGTGATGTGTGTTACTATGACCTGAATGCAGATCTCCTCAATAAACTTGACCGACTTCTAAATAACTGCATTCGATTCGTATTTAATCTCCGTAAGTATGATCATGTGTCCGCACATCGGTCGCGCTTAAAATGGTTACCTATCAGACAGCGCAGAGCATTAAGGGCTTTGACAACTTTGTTTTCTCTCCTAGACAAACCCACTTCTCCTTCTTATCTTACTTCTCACTTTCAATACTTATGCTCTGCGCACAGCAAGAATCTTCGGTCTTCCAATAATCGTCTTCTACGATGTCCTACTCACCGCTCTGGTTTTCTTACATCTTCTTTTCTTGTCCAGGCGGTTTTCCTTTGGAATGCGCTCCCTCTGGATATCAGGACGGCGACTAGTCGGTTCACATTTAAGATAAAAGCTCGCGAACACTTACATAAGAAGTTGGCAGACTCATCCCACAATTAATTAGTTGTTTTTCCTCACCTATGTAATTTTTATCTCTCTTTACTTTGTATTTTTTTTTTTTTTATGTATGTATATATGTATTTATTATTAAATTTTATTCTCGATTTTCTGTACCTACTATTGCACCTACTGTTTTGTCTCTGCATCACCCTAAGGTAGACTGGTAGAAAATGCCCAAGGCATTAAGTCCGCCTTTGTACAATATGTGCATAAAGTTTTAATAAATAAAATAAAAAATAAATTACCGACTAGCACTGCAGCTCTCGACGAATCCATACGTTAGTGTACGCCTCATGGAGATTCGAAACACGTGTCGAGTGTCGACTATACCTTTTATACATAGTAAGGCTCGTAGCTACGTGGCTACCACGCAGATCAGTCGATCTGCGAGGTTAAGCCATGTTTGCCGCGATCAGTCTTGTGATAGGTGACCGTTTTCACATGTCAAGAGTAAGACCCTGCTTTGGAAGGCACGTTAAGCCGTTGGTTCTGCATCTAAATTCTAAACTTTCTCCGGTCGTGTCGGTCTACTGTCCCATCGAACTATGAGTGTGTGAGAATAGGGAGTGCACCTGTGTTTGCACGCACATTTGCGCACTATAATATCTCCTGCGTAGTTGGCTAGTCCCAGATGAGATAGGACGCCGAAATTCGGTCAGGAGAACTTTACTACTATTATTATATCTTTTAAGTTTGCATGTTCCATGTTATGATCCTGCAGTTTTTTACTGTGCAAACAATTTTAGTGGCCGAAAGATCTTCTTGTTAAAAATAGTTAGCTAAATAAGCACTATATTACATTTTGGCTTAAGTAAAAACCGTCTTTAAATGGCAGACCGTAGTTGTATCTCTCTTAGCAGTCCCCCCATCTTCCTGGCTGGCCAATTTCTACACTATGACAAGCAATTTCTAAGTATTATTTATCGGGACAAGCCCACAACTCATGCCCAGCATTGTAACTCCTGTAAGCCAGGATCTACAATGATCATTGAGGCAATCAAGTTCGCGGCGTCCCAGAGTAGTAGCTCGACTGTCTTGGAACCTGCAACAAAATTAATTAAACAATATTCAATTTTTATGTAACATAGCTATTTTTAATGTGAAAAACAGGCGTTTTTCAAGACAGTACGATTGCTGCTGGAGCACCATTAACGAGCCTCTCAAACCATACAAAAAATCCACCCACAAAATATGTACAGATATACATACATAACATCAAAAGGCCCTCTTTAAACAACGGTCTTGGGTCTCTTTACAGACAGCTATAACTGTATACACATACGTATATTATATAGGTGTATGTATATATAAATTTAGATGTATATACAACATGCTAACAGAACAACTGACCCAAAATTCCTGTGTCGTTACAAATACGGTTTTATTGTACACATTTGTCTGAATTTTCATAAAGATTTCGTTTAGGGGAAAATGTAGGATTTTTAGATGGAGTTTGTTTGGGAAAATTGAGACCATAAGAATGAAGGAGTAGCGTGTGTTTCTGTTTACAAAGATGTCTTTAAAAAGCCTGTAATGTTGGATAAGTACTTATATCAAATCAAGACTGCCTCGTTGGTCTAGTGGTCGCTAAGCGTGACTGCTGAGCAATAGGCCCTGGGTTCAAATCCTAGGTCGGGCAAAGTGTTACTGAATTTTCCATTAGGCCATTCTGAGTAGCAGCACGGATGCTGGATTTGTGCCCGGTTGATGGCAATAGGCTCGCCCCCTATTACATTGGGACTTGAAACATAACTGGCGAAATGTGGGTGTACTATATGTTCACCTCTGTCTACCCCTTCGGGGAATACAGGCGTGATGTTATGTATCAAATGTAGCTTAATGAAGCGAGAAATATTCGAAATCTTACTAAAATAAACTTTTATTATGTCGTAGCTATAACAATTTCTGACGAAGCGTTCTAAAACAGAGCTTATTGGTCTAATGGGAACGGTACATGAGAATTTAAGGCTGTCGTGAAAGTTTTGATTCGACTCTTAATAAGAGCAAAATGTTAACGTCCTTATTCTGTTCTGTGTGAATTTTAACACTGCTGTAGAGATATAATTATACTATCGCTCCTGATTCCTGAAGAGGAAGGCATAAATGTCATACTTGACGCCCAAATCTCTATGTTTTGCCACACAGTATTAGTCCTACATACAGGGAGAACTTATGGCCTTTTATTGGATACAAATATAAGACAGTTGTAACACAAATATTAGTCAGTTGTATTTCAGATACAGTCTAAGAAAATACATAAAAGGACATAGTAAAGGTATCCATCGTACTTGTCTGGAAACTGTAAGCTTGTAGGTACATACAGAGAAATCCAATCTTTACGCATTACTCTACGCATCCACAACAATATTTATAGTAATTTTATCAGAATCAGAATCAAATTTATTTGCAAAAATACGGTTACAAATGGTGTTACATCCAAGAATATTAAAAAAAGGTACAAGTACTTTGACCAGAATAGTGGTGAATAGCATGCATAACATAAAATCAAATCAAAATAATTAATTACGTCAAGCAGAGTAAAAATTAATTATTAAAATTCTGCGTTATAAAAATAACAGCCTATAACTGTCCCACTGCAGGGCAAAGGCCTTTTCTCGTATAGAGAAGGATTGAGCACTGATCACCACGCTAGCTCACTGCGGGTTGGCGATTTCAGATAATTAAATCCAGGTTTCCTTACGATGTTTTCCGTCACCGTCAGTCAGTGGTGTCTTAGAATATCTAAGAAAGTATTTATGACATTGAAAAAGTCACATTGATACTTGCCTGGGTTTGAACCTGCAACCTCGTGCATAGAAATCCGGTATGTCAACCGCTAGGCCACCACGACTTTGAAATTCTGCGTACCTAAAACATAACACCAAACGCTTGTAAATTCAACTTGTACACGCCATCGCTGGGTGACTAAGAACGTCATCAACATATCGCTATTTTACTCAGAATTACTGACCCAAAAACTGAGACACTCCCTTGCTTCTGACAGGGGAGGTATTTGGCAACCCACCCTTCGATAGGGTTGGCAACTGTTGCCGAAACCATTGTTTTAGGCTTTTCTTTTTTTTATTGTAGCGTTCTAACGGGGAGGCCTTTATCCAGCAGTGGTGTCTTCCGGCTGATGATGATGATGATTGTTGTATCGTGTTTCACTACAAAAAGAACTATGATAGACAGGTTGTCAAATAGCTAGACAAAATTGGGGGAAAAAGATGGCGGGAGACACCTGGACACGATTACCTCAGACCAGAGAAAATGAGTACAACGAAAAGTAGGCTAATGCAGGTCGATAGAAGCTAATAATGATAAAAAGACTAACAAAATTCTTAACATTATAATATTGAGTGATAGGCACTGGTTATTACATAGCTGTCAAGGTTAGCGACTTAAAGCCATTCGACTAACAAGTAGCAATAGCCTAAACTTAAACTTGAGTTGCCTCTATGTACAACGATGGAATTAATGTAAAAGATTGTATGAAATTAGAGTTAATAGAGAGAGACAAAAAATGTTATCATCATCATCGGCCGGAAGGCGTCCACTGTTGAACAAAGGCCTCCTTCTTTTAGAAAGGGGGTGTTGCCATAATCCCCACGCTTGGCAAGCGGCTTGGGGATCGCAGTTTTGGTGGTTAAGTTACAGAAGACGCTGCTACTCATCTTCTGGATTTTCCCTTAGTCTTACGACACCCACGGGAGGAAAGGGGGTGATCAATTCTGGGCCGGATACTACACGGCACAAAAATGTATAAACATAAAATAACATCAAGCCTGTATTCCCCCAAGAAGCAGTAGTAGGGTGTGCCTATAGTACACCCCAGTTACGTTATCGTTCCCAATGTAATAGGGAGCGAGCCTATTGCCATTAACCAGGTACAAATGCAGACTCCGTACTGCTACTGTTAATTATCTAATGAAAAAATCGAAAACACTTTGCTCGACCCGAAATTCGAACCGAGGTCTTCATGCTCAGCAGTCGCGTAGTAATCACTAGACCATTCCATAAAATAATAATAAAATAGAATTCACTTCCATAAATACTTACTATTTTCGATGACAACCCTAAACATATTTCACTGAGATCAATAACTCGTGTCTAAGTGGTGATTATATTATTTTAAATGCATAAACACATTCCTACCCACAAAATAGCTGACCTAAAAACAGAGTGGTCTCATTCCCTAATGTGACAGGGGAGGATTTTAGCGGTCCCTTCTCCAATAGGGCGATAGGGCTGCTCACTGTGAGGCCAAATTACATTTTACGACATTGTTCACGTTTAGGGAGTTTTAAAACTTAAAGTACTACGGTTTTCTGAGAATTGAGCTAAGATATTTGTATTTTATAGTTGGTTCTAGTATTTTCTTTTGAAAAGTGGGAAAGTTACCCAATTTAGCAGAGCAAGATTTTTTATATCAGGTCATAGTGGAAGCATTATTGTGGACAATTTTGTGCATAATTGCTGACCTTATTGGTGCAGTGGCTAAGCGATTGGAGTGCTGCGCTAGAGGTTGCGGGTTCGATTCCTGCTCGGCACAAAAAATTGTGTGAACCAGATGTTTATCCCGAGTTTGGGTGCTTGTGTATATGATATTTCATGTTTGTGAAACGCACCCATGATATAGAAGAATTCCTAGTGTGGCGACGATAAAAAAACATCTATTACATTCGACTTGAAACACATCAAATGAGTTTGCAATATGAGATGCAATAACAATCATACAAGAACTATAATGACATAATAATATTTTGATCAATAAATCTGTGACTAAAATGTAATCATATCATTTCGTCTAGTACTTATAAACTTATACATAATAATAAAAGTAATTAACAAGTTTTAATCGCTCAAGACGTGCAATTATTATTGTATATGGTTGTGCAAGATACCCTTATTGTATAACATCCCATCCCATCATATTTTAATTTGTAATTATGGCTCTATTGTAATTGTATGGTATTGCCAACATTAAGGTTACACATTATGATAGGTGCTTATCATCACAATAGACTGATTTAACTGTTGATCAATAGCAGATTTATCGGTTTAGGATGTACAATGTACATAACTGCAATATAATATTATTACACTCGGTATTTTTTATACTGTTCTAATAATACCTATTATTTACTCGTCTTAAACTTTACCAAAGAAAAAGGCAAAGGTATGAATTTGATTTACACAATTTACTGCAGTCTATCCGCATCATTCGACATCGAGAATTTATCAGGAACGCGCCGTCAAATTTCGAAATTTGTATTTGCTGTAATTTAAAAACTCATACCATCGTTGTTGAAATCAATGAAAGATCTTCTCTTGTTTTTTGGTTAATTGCGAAAAAGTAACAAGATATTACATCACGCCCGTATTTACAGGCAGAGGGGTAGGCAGAGGTTCACACACATTTCACTAGTTAGCTAGTTTGAGCCTATTGCCATTAACCGGTCACAAAACCAGACTCCGTGCTGCTAATGCGAATGACCTAATAGAAAAACCCAAAACCACAGCTCGACCCAGGATCGGAACTTACCGCCGCACTCAGAGACGTTAATGATTACTTAAACTGACACTAAGGAAAGATTTCACGAACAAAACCTTTACTTAGTAATAGTTTAATTATCATTAAATGTCTCTGAGTGCGGGGGTTAGGACCTCATGCTCAGTAGTCGCGCTTAGCGACCACTAGACCAACGATAAAATACATACTTAAATCAGGTTACCTACTCGTAATTTCGCTAAAGGTGTTTAAAAGCTTATAACCTGCGCCAAAAGCCGACACTGTAACCCTTAAATGTATTGGAACCTTAACGTGCTTTCTGGGGCTGGGAGCGGATTACTTCCTTTACTTGTAAAGATAAAAGATAAAGTATATCCTTTGGGTGAAGCAAGGATATTTTCAGTCGGCTCAAAGCTGAAGATTTTCTTTTACCAAAGTCTTTAATGTAATAAAGCGGTATGGGATGTTTAAATTTCGTATTATAATGCTGTGGGGTTTAACGGATTTATGAATGTTGTGTAACGTTGAACAAAGCCCACCCCCTTAGAACGCCACAATGAACGACAACTTGCCATGAGCATCCACCGGTTGCCCGCAACTCTGACAGTGACAATATCGTCGGTCCACCTGGTGGGAGGCCTTTGTTCAACAGTGGACATCTTCTGGCTGATGATGATGATGTGTTGCTCTTAGTTATATGATTCGAGCTCATGTCGTGGTAATAATTTTAGGAAGATTGGTAACTGTTCAATCTTATTACCGCAACAAATCTGATGACTGTTAGCAAGTTTGTGGTGGGACTGACTGTCCAGGATGCAGTCTACGATCAATTGAGTGTCTTGTCTCTTTGAGGTTCTATTTAATGCAATCCAAGGATGATATTTATCCAAATTCGGTAAAAGTAACTTCTGTATTTGACCCGTATGAACCTATGTTTGGATGTTAGTGATTTTCTCAAAAACTACTGCTCCAATTTGGATGGAGTTTTCGATTTTTATGTCACATTTTTAACGAAATATACACATTTTCTTTTCTTTATTTTTTGGGTTATTTTATCACACTACCAGCTTGAAATAGTTTCCTATAAATTGTATTCGGCTCGTCCTAACATAAAACTTATTCAGTGTTAGCAAAAACAGAAGTAGAATAGCTGCTCTCTGGCAACTCCTAAAGGGGATACAAGCACGATGATAGACACCCATTAAAGTTTATGTAGCAATGAGCTAAGCCAATCAACTTAATTGAACGTTATACTAAAACTCCATTCTCTACCTATGAATATAAATGTTACTGCCAATAATGTTCTGCCATTCGTATAAAAATTAAATAAAAAATATACGATAGCTACGGCGACCCTAATGCTCGTATCGAGGGGTCATTAGTTTTTATGTATACGAGTGTATTGTCTGGACCCACTTTTATGTATATACACACATATTATCATCATGCTTGTGTTCCACGAAGGAGTAGACAGAGGTGCACGTATAGTAAATCCACATTTCGCCAGTTATGTAATAGGTCCCAATCTCGATTGGTGCAGTGGCTAAGCGATTAGACTGCTGCGCTAAGGGTTGCGGGTTCGATTCCCGCACGGGACAAAAATTTGTGCGATCCGCAGATATTTGTCCCGAGTCTGGGTGTTTGTGTATGTGATATTACATGTTTGTGAAACGCACCCACGATACAGGAGAAATTTCTAGTGTGGGGCGACGTTTTTTTTTAAAAAAAAAGCTATGATGTTATATTTGGTCCCATAGTATGCACCTGCACCTGCATTCCACCAAATCTATACTCCGCACTGCTATTGAGAATTACGAATAACCCAGTGACACTTTGCCCATCCCGGAATTCGAACCTTATGCGCGCTTAGTGACTTAGACCAACTAGCAGTGGATCTTACTATGTAGTACAGTACATAATATAATATAATTATTTCAATTATTACATCTAAAGATAAAACGCCACACATCTTGAAGTTTCTTGGAAATACATCAGCCTTTTATTTGTGTCTGTTAAGTATTACTAAGTCGAATAAAAATATGTTACATTCTTGAAATAATTTCGTATGTTTCTGAATAACGTCGGATTGGCTGACAAGGGTAAAATGTTTTTAGTAAAATTATGATGGTTATTGAAGACAGATCTAATATAGGCGATTGGCATAACATAAAATGAGAATACGAATAGCATCCAAGTCAAATAAAAAATATTAATATAGATCGGTTATTCTCTGACATTTTCGAGTCATATATTAACTTGGTTTTTTAATCTTGATTCAATGCATCAAGCAACAAAAATCGAGATTTTTCATAATCATCAGTTAATAGATCAGAGTGTGCTATAGACTAGTATTTATCCTAAATACTTGTTTCTCGATTAAATCTGTAAGTTTGTCTAAATAGTAATAATATTCAACATTATCAGCCTTATCTTAGTCCACTGCCATTACGCAAAATGGCTGGCAGCGATTGGAAGGCCGAAGATACAGCTCAGTGGCGTGCCATAGAAGAGGCCTATGTCCATCAGAGGACAAAATAATAATACGCATCATAAATATCATATTATTTTAGGTAGATATACTGTTACATAACATAACATCACGCCTGTATTCCCCGAAGGGGTAGGCAGAGGTGAACATATAGTACACCCACATTTCGCCAGTTATGTTGTAAGTCCCAATGTAATAGGGGGCGAGCCTATTGCCATCAACCGGGCACACATCCAGACTCCGTGCTGCTACTGGGAATTACCTAATGGAAAACTCAGTAACACTTTGCCCGACCCGGGATTTGAACCCAGGACCTCTTGCTCAGCAGTCGCGCTTAGAGACCACTAGACCAACGAGGCAGTCTATCAGAGCAGAGATATACTGTTAATAATATCTATATGATAAAAATCTTCGAATACACAGTCTATCTAAAGTAATGCAAACGCTGCATACACAATTCCACAACCCTACACCATTAAATTGTATGCACCTCTAACGATTATTAACTCTTTCCTGACTCTTTATAGCTGCGGGAATGTTTCAATATTAACTGGATTACTTTCATTGTTAAGAGAAAAGTTACTTAAAACTTTGTATTTGTGTAATTGTGAGATGGGTTGGGTTTATTCGTTAAGCCCTAGTTTGTACAATGGCGTATTGTTCTTATAGTAATGGCTATGGCTAATTTTCAAGCCATTTGTCTTCGCGAGCATAGCATTTTATGGCAGCATCTTAAAGTAGGTAAAATGTTGTCTCTGCGTTTGTTTTATGATTTTGAATTCTTTGCACTATTTTAAGGCTCGAATTAAATATATGTGAAATGGAACACAATAAGACAAATTAAGAATAACAGTGACTTTTCTGGATAAAAAACTTATCTTCTGATGACCTGATTGGCGCAATGGCTAAGTGTTTGGACTGCTGCGCTAGGGGCTGCGGGTTCGATTCCGCTCGGGTCAATAACGTGTGTGATCAGCAGATGTTTGTCCCGAGGCTGGGTCTGCGAATGTAATATTTTAGTTAAGGGGCGAAGTTTTATAAAAATACATATTTAATATTATAAGTTCTAGTATACAAGATTTCCAATAAATTTCATTATTTATTAAATCAATAATTCTTTGTCCTAACGTTGATTATAACAGCATATTAATCCTTTAGTCAAAACCTGAAATATCAAAATCATTGTTAACCCTACTAAACAATAACATAAAATTCCGGCAACTTAGGTGTATTAAACTCAAGAAACCATCTTTAACAAAGCTTATACAATACAAAACTAACTTAATAATAACAGCCTATAACTGTCCCACTGCAGGGCAAACGCCTCTTCTCGTATAGAGAAGGATTGAGCACTGATCACCACGCTAGCTCACTGCGGGTTAGCAAAACTATCTTACTTACATACAATTATAGAACAGCAATAAATATGGCGCGTTATTTTTGTTTGACTGACAGTCGATTAAATGCTATAGCTCCGTAGCGACCTGTCAGAGAAACAAACGAAGTGGAAAAACTACGTAAACATATTCCAGGTTTTTACGTCACGAACTTAAAAGCATCTAATAGTTATTTTGAATAACTGAGTTGCTAATACTTACAGAGTAAAGTATGAAATGGAACGGAATTTGTATATTAACCACTAACCTCTAATTGGAGCCTATATTCATACTTTCTTCGTCGTAACAGCATGAGCCAAATATCACATGGAAACAGCTCATGCCGTGGTGTAGAGGTTGATCAGCGATCGGTCAACAATTATGGTAGCAAGTGGACCGTCCAGGGTGCGACGGACGTACTTAGGTATCCTCACTCGTGGAGGATCTCTACTTGCACCTATTAAGTACATACTTAAAATGTACTTTATAGAAGTGATTACCGCCTTCAGTGAACCAAGTAATCCGAACTATATGGTTATGTACCTATCTTGTTTCTCAACTAACTTATAAGACATTATTATCATCATATTACGTATTTTTGAATAAGTAGTGGAATTTATGAATTATCTACCAAATAAAACTATGTGTGTGATAAAGTAAATTAATTTAACTGTGATTTCTAAATAAAGTACCATTAAGGGAAGTCATAGCTGTAGATACAACAAAGTATAAGAGCGTAATACCTCCCTACCTATACACCACACTGAAACTCATTTGTTTCAGTCTTTCGAGAAAGACGTGACACAGATTTAACGTGAAAGACATAAGGTTGAAATTAGAATAATTAACGCAGCTTCGTGTACATTAAATAAACAGTGAAATGATCGTTAAAGTCAACGCGTAACATGTACTAATTCGCGAGAATGGTCGTGGAACACCCCTGCCTCCCCCTGTCACTAGGGCTGTCAAGTGTCAAGTGATCCGGACTTGGCCGAAGTTTTCTTTCAGTGCCAACCTTGATTGTCACTCAAAATAAAAAGGGCCACTCTATTTGATTATGATTTTATACGGATTTTTTGTTATTTCTGTAACTATATGTATTAGTTGCAAAGTAAAATACATTTAAAATAGATTTCTAGTGATTTTTAATAGGTTAGTGGGTTCTGATAACGTGCTCAGATATTTTGTATGTTGACCTTCATTTGAAAGAACTGTACTACTTCCAAGTAATTGGACTCAACAATCACTCAATCTATTTGGAATAGTAGATACATTTCGAATGTCAAAATTACTTAACACAGTTCCAAAAAACCCCACCGTTTACTTTCCAATGCGTACTCAAGGTGTGTTCAGTGGAAAGAATCATCAAAGCTTATGCCTAACATATTTCCAAGAAAGCAATCGTAAATGTCCCCTGTCTCCTCCTTGTGTCAGGGTTGCCCCTAGTGCCATAAAATATTTTTGACATAGTTTCGTGGTCGTATATTGTAGTCTTAGTTTGTATGTACACATGTAGCAATGTAGTCTATGAAAAGGTTGACAGAGGCGTGAACGTTCTCATTTCACCAGACAGTTTTTGTTACATGGAATAGGAGACCAGCCTAAACACATGGTATAGGGCACAATCATTATGCTCGTCATCATATATAATGAACATACCATAAGTACTTTTGCACGAAAATACAAAATTAACAGTTTTAAATCGACGCGTAACAGTAACATGTACTAATTCTCGTGAACAGTCGTAAAACTCCCCGTCCTCCCCCCGTCGCTAGGGCTGTCAAGTGGTTGGGACTTGACTGTTTTTTTCAGTGAGTACCGGTGCGAGTGGGTAATAATTGGACCGATTCTACTTTGTTGATTGTCACTCAAAAATAAAGACCGGATGTTTTTTGAGTGCGATACCCAAATACTTGAGCATGTACTTTTAGCCCTGTGTTCTTTCATAATATACATAAATATACTTTTAATATATTTATATTGATACAAACTGTGTTAGTATATTTTGACATTTATCATCACGGTTGTTATATATGTATAAAGGAGGAAACAGGTGTGTTGTTGAATTTTATTAATTTCACTTAAGGCTGTGTGTGCTCTATGTATGTAACATCATTCTAAATGTTAGAATGTCAATCAGAATTCTAAAAATGGACTTCATGACTATCTATGGTGACATTTATATACACTAGTTTCAAATCTTACCCAAAAAGGTTTTTTTTTTACACCAATATCAGTGGGGGCAGCCCTACTTGTATCGCTCTCCGTGCCACCCCACTCTCCCCGTCACAAATACGTGACTTTATCGGAGAATTACGCAAATTAACTTGACGCAGAACATAAAAAATAACGTTCCTGTGAACAAAACGTGCTTGGTGTTTCGCTAAATTAAATTATGAGATGAGCCAAAAAATTTATGGGATCGGCCGAAGAAAATAGTGCGGTGAGAGAGGCCAATTCTGTTTACGAGCTTAATTAATTTATTCTGATTTTGTCTAAACAAATGGGCTATATTTTCAAATTCTAAGTAAGCTCCTGAACGAGGGCCTTACAAAAAGCAGGAGTATGGCTGCAATAAAAATAAGCTAATATTAATTGTCTAGCTGTGTGCAAATGGAGTCGATTTAATCATTTTCTTTCCGAACGTTTGAAAAGGGTAGTCGAATTACGTCAATATACTATATGTGCCTGCATTAATGTGGGTTTTGTTTTCGTTTTAATTGCTCCATTTTTTCATAAGCATGATGATTTGCCATTAATATCACTGAGTAAAAGAAAGCTTTATTTTTTTTGAAGTAGCCTTTACGTCACTGTTTAACATATTAAGTATTAAAATAAGCGTCGTCTTTAAAATTCCTTTACCATTTATCTCTGTGAAGCTGCTAATTTTCTTCAAAAAACTAAAAGCGACCAATGTTGAAGAAAAACTTGCATACTATCAAAAGAAGTTTAAGTATGGCAAACATTGGCCATATTACTGGTTGCCAATGCATTTGGGTTCAATGGCCCTCGTTTTCGTATTGATCGAAGCCTGCTTACCTCATCAGTAGGAGAACGTGACGATACATAACCATAAAATTCTGCATAGTTAGTGCCAATTCATTTTATAGAGCTGGCCGCGCCTTTACATCGATAACTTCTGGTATCGATATTATTTGAGTAAATTGATTTTATATGCATCGATATCATTGTATCGATAGTGTGAACATAATTCGTGAAAGTATTTTTTGGAATTTAATGTGTTATTGATTGCCATGGCTAATAACAAATTTTAACTTAGACGCCAACTCACAATAACCGCATAAACCGAACCCTCCGTTCAATATTAGATTAGTCTAAAGGTAATGATAAAATACCTATAATAAATCTTCGTTAAAATTAAAATGCCATCCCTTTTCAAACGTTAGCAAACTCGTTTACATACGTGTACACGCTGGCCGTAAAACTGGACATTAATTAAGTGCCATATTGATAGAATATATTAAGTCTAAACACACAACAACTCAAAGTTATGTAGCAAGTTGAAAGAGGTCGCGAATCCTGAGTGGACTCTTTGGATTTACCACCATACGATATCTCATGTGGTGGTAAATTCGTTCATCCAATGGGATGAACGGCGAAATTTAGTTGTAGACTTCTGGAAATTATTTTGGACTAAAGTCTGGCAATGCTCTGGCCGCAGCAAATTAACCGCATTACTCTAATCTTGGAGCAGCTTCACCAACAATTAAGACTAATGAACGCTGCTGACAATGCAATTCTCTTAGCAAATTTCTGGGCCGACAAAATTTAGGTAATTGCCATCGACTCGATAAGAAGAAGAATTAAAAGCAACAGTTAATAAATGTATTTTTTAACCTCAAACAGTTACAGTCCCTAAAATATTCATCAGCGTATTTTCGCAATCCAAAAAAGTTCCGCCCCTATAAATAAAAATAATTCTCCTAAAGATAAGCAGCCGTGTCATCCCTTGGGAGACAATGATAAATTATTCAGCGACCGTTCGTCCCAAGGATACCCCAAACATTGATATTATACAAATCTGCCCACCGGAGGAAATTATTGTTTTTCACAAATAACATTATGCTTATTTTATGTTGAAATATTCAAATTATGAAATATTGGATCCAGTATTGAGTTTTGGGTAAATATATTTTTTGATGTTTCCCATATTGGAAATGTGTCGCCTTTTTTCAATAAATTTTGTATTTAACGACGGATTTTCGGTGGAACGATATCTCCCTCAAGGTCGCTGTAGTTGGTCCATCATTGTCTTTGATTTTTCCCATCAGCCTCTTCTGAAAGGATTCATTGTAGCAAGTAAGAATTTTAAAAAAACTTTACGAATAATAAGAAGTAATAGCCTGTCCTTCATAGATGAAATAAAGTCTGGAAAATCCTAAAACTAACTGTCACAAGAACAGACAGTAATGAAGGGTCTAAAACAAATCAATTCTATGGATTACCCGTATATGTATCTACCTAAAACCTTAAGTAAACCAGTCAGCCAAATTGCCAATTATAATCTCATAGTTATTTAATATTAAAACTACTCATACGTACTTTGGGCTGGAAATCCGAAAATAAAATAACATACGTCTGACAGATAAATTCAGTGTTCCAGCAATCGCCGCTGACCCGATCTGCGGAGCGATTAAAAATTTAACAGATTTCACGAAATTCGAGTGGATATTGGTGTATTAATGAAGTTGTTTAAGTATTACAGTTGGTTTAAGCTGATTGGAGATTGAAAAGAGAATTATTAATGTATTCATTATTTAATATGGAAATTTCGGGAGAGTTTCCTGTGATGTAAGCTTAAATTTTGGGATTAATATTTTTATGGCCTACAGTTATATGCTTTGGGTTTCAGTCTATTTATCTATCTGTGGGATGGATTTGAGTTGAGTTTTTAATATTTTTTTGTTTTTTTTTTTATTTAAAAAAGACGTCGCCCCACACTAGCAATTTCTCCTGTATCGTGGGTGCGTTTCACATACATAAAATATCACATACACAAACACCCAAACTCGGGACAAACATCTGCGGATCGCACAAATTATTGTCCCGTGCGGGAATCGAACCCGCAACCCTAAGCGCAGCAGTCCAATTGCTTAGCCACTGCGCCAATCAGGTTGTAATAAAATATAATATTCATTTATTCACATAAAACAAGTGGTTGTGAAGTCCCTTGTTTTCTGGGCTAGGTTTGAAGACCTGTAGTACAAAAATCTGTTAAGAATATTTTTTTATAATTCTGATTATTTTTGTTGAGTTCATGCATTTCACAGTAAAATATTCAAAAAGGTTAGAGTAGTATTAATACAAAAGTGTCGTTATACAACAGTCATCGTCAAAATATAAAATAGCTTCGGGCCTAGATGATGTTAGAGATAGTTAAATCTTAATTATGCCATTGTCAATTAAACTAAAACTAAGGCAGCGTAAAGTTGATATTATTATCCAAGAAATGACCGTAATTTGAAACTTATAACTGGTTATCAAGTATTAGGGCCTACGATGAACGGAAAATGGGCTTATTTGGCGTGCTTTAAAAAGTATCCATTTCTTTAAAAAACGTCTGCCAAACGATCCTGAGTGGCCATTAAAGATATTTATAAATAATAACTATCAATCATTGTAAAGGTATAAAAAATGGCTCACCGCTCAATAGATAAGTATTGGAAACTGTCTGTTTGTTATCTGCTACATTCGTGTGCGGTTTAAGCCGGCATCACACGAGTCGTGATTCTGCGAACAGACGCGCATTGCCGACGACCGTGAACATTCACGCCCGTTGGAAGCCAGGATAGATTCGAAGCAATTTTATCTTTCAAAAAACATTCTAAAGTACCTATTAAAAGAGTTCATACCGCACCCTTGAAGTTATCGCGGATCGCACGCACCGCACGCACCGCACGCACGTATATGCTACTACAGACGATACCCTTGCCACTTGCCGTCGCGTCGCTGCGGGTTGGTGCGTGTCCGTGCGCAAAATCACGCACCACTATTATATATGGATTCAGTTTCTGAGCGAACGTAGCTTCTGTTTCATACAAGTAGACGCGTACCCTAAAAAATGAGTATTTTTATATTTAGGTAGGTACTTACAATTTAATCGTTTTTCGTCTATAAATTCGCCATGATGCCCGTTATAGCCTCATAAATTTATTTAATGCTGGATTGTATGAATAAATTACTACCGACAGTGAGTATAATTAAGATCATACGGAGGAGGAACGAGCATTTTCATTGTGTTCAGGTGGATTTTAATTTTTTCCAAGTCGTGAAAGTAACATTGTCACTTCAGTGTTGTCATGACAAACGAAGAATTTTCAGTACTAATAGCTATTATTATTGGATGAACAAGTGATGCTTTTGCTGTTTTTATTGAAGCGAGAGAAATAAATATAAAAGATATATATTTTATTGTATTTTGTCAAATCGTTATACTATACTGGAATAATATTCAATATTATTATAATAAAACACTTTGATTGCATCTAAGTTTATATAGTATATAAACATAACATAACATCACGCCTGTATTCCCCGAAGGGGTAGGCAGAGGTGAACATATAGTACACCCACATTTCGCCAGTTATGTCATGGGCCCCAATGTAACAGGGGACGAGTCTATTGCCATCAATCAGGCCGAAATACAGACTCCGTGATGGGACTGAGAATTGGCATAATGGAAAACCTCAGTAACACTTTGCCCGACCCGGGATTTTAACCCAGGACCTCTTGCTCAGCAGTCGCGCTTAGCTACCACTAGACCAACGAAGCAGTCTCAATATAGTATATATCAAGCTTTATTTCAAACTATAAAATATAAAAGTTTCCTAAAGTAAACTTATCACTCGAAATCTTGAACAAAAAGTTCCCTAGACCAAACAAATCTATAGGACGTTTTCGCAAAACTTCCTTGTAGAGCAAACTGTAATTTTACCAGTCGTTATTTACAATCATCATCAACAGCCGATAGATGTCCACTGTTGAACAAAGGCCTCCCCCTTTTAGAAGGGGGGGTTTGCCATAATCCCCACGCTTGGCAAGCGGCTTGAGGATCGCAGTGTTGGTTGTCAAGTTACAGAAGACGCTGCTGCCCATCTCCTGGTATTTCCCTTAGTCGCCTCTTACGACACCCACGGGAGGAAAGGGGGTGGTCAATTCTAGGCCGGATACCACACGGCTTCCGTATTTACAATAGCCATGCGCATTCCAGTCTCTACTGCGAATCGGAATGTATTCACCGTTGAAAAGTTCACAGACGCTACTCTCTTAATTAAAGTTTCAGTATTAATTGATTCCGTTGAAGAGTTTAGTCCATTATGAAACTAAAATTGAACTCAAGTGCTTCTAAAGGCGTAGACGGAAGATAAACCCTTTGGAATGCTTATTGGAATTGGGATACTTAAAAGCTCGTTGTATAGATGTATTTCTGTATGGTTGTACGGTTGTCGATGTATGTTGATTAGGCTAAGGACGTTAAAAAAGTTGCCGAATTCTAATTGGTTATTTTACATGACTTTTCGGCTTTGAATTGATCTTATTTGACTTTGTTAAGTTCATGTATCGTACCCGTCATTTATACTGATATTGAACAACATGATAGCAGAATGAAATTAAATAGTTTGATAAGTTTTGTTTCCATAATGCGGGTGTGATTGACTTCCGAAAAAACAATCTGTTTTTTTTTAATAACCTTATGCAAACATTTACCTTTGGATGTAAAGACTTCATCAAAAATAAACAAAGAAAACCTTATATTTACCGAAAAGCGAGCCCGCATGATTCGTCAAAAAATAACCTCACCAAAAAAACATGAAACCTTTCCAACAATCTCAATAATCCAATCTTTTGTTCCAGGATGAGGGAGTACGTGGAGGAAAATGAAAAGAACGACCCACTCATACACGCTCCCGACAAGAAAAACAACCCTTGGGCTGAAAAAGGGAAATGCATCATTATGTAATCGTACTAAACATAAGTAAAAATATCACCAAAATTCTAAAATATTCAGTTTAAGAGTATGGAATGGAGTCTGGTACACTCTGACCGACGAGAAGAACAACATTTTATCGAAGACACAGATGGTATAGCGAAAACTGCCAGACAATATAAGATGTAGCATAACCAAACGTAGAGCCAGAATTGGAAGTTACTTTAATTTCTTATAATTTTGTTACGTAGTTTTTTTTCCCAAACGAATCTAGTCCCTTATAATTCTAATGTAAAGAATGTACATTTAGACTGTGCGCGAAGCAAGGATGTACTTATGAATGTTTTTGTTAAATAAAATGAAGTTTAAAAAAATGGTTGTAAATACGTTAAATTTTGTATTTCTAGTAATAGAATGTTTGGACATGATACTATCGGTAGAGGTTAATGGGAAAGTTAAATGATTGAGATAAAGAAATTGTAATGTGGAAAGTGTAAAATAATCTTAATTGAACGTTGACAACCGTATATTATTTATTTAAAGTGAAACTTGACGAGTATTACCTTGAAAATTGGTTAGAATATATTTTCTAAAGAACCCATGCAGTTCCATACGAATATAAGCAACTTCCTTTTTCATCTGTTTGTATGGATTTGGGATGGATTCTATTGATAACCACGCGCAGTGCCTAGCACGCACTCCGAGTGGTTTCCGAACAGACTTTGCCACAAGTTTAGAAGATAAAATAAAATTTAAATGTGAAGATTCTCCGAGCTCACGAATCTTTATATTTAAAATGATATAATGTTAAAACTATAGGGATAATCGCAAATCACAACTTAATACATATTCGCTGAATCACGGATTAGAGATGTTAAAATATTGGCAATAAAGGGATTGTAGTATGAATAAAGATAAACGATATAAAAAAAGGTAGTGACGATGAAAAAAAAATGTAAATTTAAGAGTAATGCGACATAATCTTGTTTGAAACTATTGTTAAGCTGGTTAAGATACTTTTTTATGAACACGGGTACATTCCACAGTGCCATTGATCTAGTTGCTTCTAGCTGTTAGCTATCTTCTACTCTCCAAGTCTTAATATAATCGCTACTAAGCAAATCTATCGTTTATTTTCCGCTCTCTAACATCTTGATTGAAATATCCCAGACACCTAATAAAATAATTAAAACTAAGTATTTAAACTCGAACTATCAAAAACATTTTAAAGATCTAGCACATGTTTAGCTTAGTATAATTCAAAATTAAACCGATGAAATTCTACCTAAGTCATTGAAGTTTACTTAATAAAGCGATACGTAGTTTCCATATAAAATTCTTCTAAATTCGTAATCTAAGATTTCTGCGACTGTCTTCCAAAATTGTTTCGTGAACAATTTTAATTTGAATCGGAACAATTCTGGTCGTACCCAGTCCGAGTAGCGCTACTAATCTTACATTCCAATTAAACGGATTGAAATTAATCCTAATTTTTGATTAAAATAGAAAATTTAAACTTACGCACTGTAGATAATTATAGATTAAAAAAAAATTAAATCTAACTTTAAACTTAAAAAAAACTCTTTTTAAAATTTAACACTACTTCCTCTACCATATCTAGACACGGTGTATGGAAAATCATTCTGGCTGTGAAACGATTCTTGATTTTTTTAGATGGTTCATTTGTCGCTTGTTCTAACATGACCATGGCCATCTTTCACGAGGGAAATTATACCGACAATAAGATCATGCGAATTGTTTTCTACACAGAACACAGCTTTTTCTTCAGCACCATCGTCTATGGAACCTATGTCAATTGTTTATACGTACTTTGTCTATTTTATATCATCTTCACAGACCATTTCTGCTCCTTATAATTATTATAGTTTGATCGTCTTCCTACACACATAAGTTCAACTATCCTTTAGCATTAAAAATAGTTAATAAAAACTTAGAATTTTTAGTAAGTAAAGTAGAATTAGTTAAGTAACGTGGAAAATCAACAGTTGTTTGTTAATCAGTAAAATAAAAAATGCAATTCAGAGATTTTAACCTTAGATTAATAAAGCTGTTTAATTAAAATTAGTAAACAATAAGGGAACTTGTTTAAATGCAGTGGCAAAGTCTGTATTTGTTTCTATTTTAGGAGGAAGGTGAATTTTCAAGGTATTACTATTGTAATTATTTTATGTTTTTATTGTAATATTTTATTCCCTTGTTATGCTGTGTTATTGAACCAAAGATTTCACGGACAAAGATCCTGAAACTAATAATTTTCAAGCTCTCAACTGTCATAATAAAATTTTAGCATCGACGCCTTAGTCGTTAAAACGTCTAAATGTTTCCCTTGATTACCTTTGTTTAATTTATTATGATAAGAAGTAATAAACAGTAATTTGTAATGGATTTATCCGTTTAATAACTAGGTAAGGGTGATATTGGAAATGATTTTTTTAGAATCAATAGCTGTAAGGTATCGTATGTTATTATTAATTATGTAATCAGTAATCACTGAAATAAATGAAAATCTGTAATATTTGTTGTTTATTTGTGCATTGTCCATTCCTAGACCTGATTAATACCTACTACTCAGAGGTAAATAAAGCATAATTTAGACAAATCCTTTTCCCGAATAAAAAATTAATTATTTGGTACTGTTGTAAAAAATACAGTTTCTTTATCAAAAAAATAGGGTTCACATAAATAGATTTTTACAAAAAAAAGGAAACAGAAGATCCTAAGTGATTAGCTCACTCATAAATCATGATATAAGTCAAGAAATCTAGATATTTTACCATAAATATTTCTAAAAGAAAATATAAATGTTAATGTTCTCTTGACCGAATTTCGGTCTTGTCTGAAACTAGCCAACTACGCAGGAGATATTATAGAGCACAAGTAAGTGCGCTAACACAGGTGCACTCCCTATTTCCTCTCTCTCATAGTCCGATGGGACGAGACCGATACGACCGGACAGAGATCAGGCGCAGGACGTGGAAGGGTCTTGAGTGGTCACCCATCACAAGGTTTACCGCAGCGAGCACGGCTTGACCTCGCAAATCGACTGATCTACGCGGGAGCCACGCAACTACGAGCCCTCGAGAAGAAAACTTCAATAAGCATTGTAGTCTAAGCATACTGGTCTAGGAACAAGAGATACAGATCTTTCGGAATAGTAAGTATATTACTAGTAGGTACCCACTAATAAACTCATTTTTCACTATTAACTATTAACGCAATCTCTAGAAGAAATGATCTATATTTTTTGTGAAGTTTATACTCAACCAAAAATAATTATATTATGCTGCTAATGGCGTGTGACAACGGTTGCAGCTGAAGCCTTGTCTTGAGCTCGATTCTTAGACACCGATACTACGAGAAAGTTTTTAAATTAAAATATCTTTATAATATAATTTAACGTGGCAATGCCGCCATTCTTTTGGGCACCTTACCAGTCGACAGCGATGATGAAGAATACTTTTCCTCTATAACTCTATAAAGAAATGAAAAATCAAAATCAAAAAATTATGCATTTATTTATGTCTAGTGCAAAGCCGGGTGGTATCCGGTCTAGAATTGACCACCCCCTTTCCCTCCCGTGTACTACTACTAAGTGTGGTTTAAGTGTTAGTTAAGAGTTATCTAAATCTTATGACCGCTTCAGCAAGAGGAATAAGGGCTGCTGTATTTTCGGCCAATTCGGGTATTGTATAATCAGTGTTTAGGTACATAAATATATTTTAATATATTATAGTTACAGACATATACATTTTGCCATCGACACGCTAAGAAGAAGTTAAGAGTTGATTGATTTCGAAGCCACCAGCTAAGTAACAGTCAGCTTTAAACGTAAACAATGTAACGCATTGATTTTTTATTCGTACTCTTCCACGGCCTACTTTTAATCTGTTGCTGTCAAAGTCGGAAAACGATCATAACTCCTAATTAGCTAAAACAACGAAATTGCATTAAACAGTAGTTCGTGTGAGCAACTTTGTAGACTTAGGGCCTGTTTCACCATCTACAAGTAAACTAACCGCCACTTAATGTCAGTAACTACTCATACGAATTTCACAATATCTGAGTAGCATTAATCAGGGGATAAACTGGCCTGTAACTAAGATACGATAGAAGATACTCGTAACTTTTACTTGCCGATTATCATTAATCAAGAAGTAACTGTTCAAAACTTAACTTGTAATTGGTGAATCAGGCCCTTAGTTTGACCTATTATTCCTCGTGGGTAATTACTGGCTCGTAGCTACATTTATTATTATAAACCCCCATAAAGAGTGGCCAAAGAAAGCGGCCCCATTTTCCCGCCCTACTATTCCAGGTAGTGACTGGGTGGCGAAAATGGGAGAGCGGGCCTTGTGGCGTACCCTGGGGGAGGCCTACGTCCAGCAGTGGACTGTAATAGGCTGATATGATGATGATCATTGTTATGGTGATTAGGCGTTGTAGCAAAATATTAGGCTTTTGTTTATGTCTGTCTGTTTTTTCCTTTGATTATGTATACCATTCTCCTACTTCAGAAACCTCTCCTGTATTAAGGGTGCGTTTTACAAACACAACAACATAGGCGTACACAAACAGCCACATTCGGTACAATACCTGAGAATCACATTATGTTTCTCCCGAGTAACAAGTCTATTGAATTGCATATTTCCTGACTGCCCTTGCAGGGTTTCATGTACGAACTATCGCTTTGACTAAAACATCTCATTGTACACATGAACGCAATAAAGACTGAAACTTATTCCATAAAGCAAAACAGAATGAAACAGCATTTCTGCCCACACTTTTTGGGAATATAAAAAATATTCACAGAAAGGGTGGCCAGAAATGCGCGTCCATTTATTTTTTATTTTTTATTTTTATTTTATTTTTTAAAATTGAGGAACAGCGAACAGTTACATTATAAAGACTTACAGCTAGTTTAACAATTGAATGTTGTGGTCATAATGTAACCCACAACGCTGTCCACAGGTAGACATACAAATTTAAAAAAGAGGAATTGTAAACGCTAAGAATATTGATAGCAGTGCGCGTAACAATTAGTAGGAATGTTATAAACATGACTGAACATTGTGTGTATATATTATGTATAGAAGTTTAAAGATACTATAGACAGGTAGTAGAAGAAATTACTGTAATAAAGTAGCTTGGGTACTAAGTAAGGAACTGTGAAGGAGGCTTTTGAACTTATTTATGCTGTAATTAAATATATCTATGTTTACAAAGGTAACGTTATATGTGTCAACCATACGGCGGATAGGTGAACGCAGGCCTGAATTAGTTCGACAGGTGTTCAGTGCAAAAAGTGTACCTGCGCGTACCTGTCGCCTATGAATGGTTCTAGGTACGGCATAACAGATCATGTTGTTCAGGTTAGTGCAGTTAAATTTGTTTCTGACTATATTGTATAAGATCGTCGCTTCAAGGTACTTCCTTCGAGAGCTAAGGGGGAGGAGCTTATATTTACTGAGTAAAACAGGGTACGGTAGGTAAGATTTATGGCATCTATAATGCATGGCACGCAAAAATTTGTATTGAACGTTCTCCACCATTTCAGCGTATTTTTTGTAGAAAGGATTCCATACCGAAACTGCATACTCCAGTTGTGAACGAACAAGGGCTTTATACAAACATAAATAGGATGTGGTTTTTTTGAAGTCAAGGGTGGACCGCATGATAAATCCGAAAAGTTGGAAAGCTTTGCTGACTATTTTGTTAATGTGTGAGTCTAGGCATAGTTTGGTGTCAAGTATAACACCGAGATCGCGAACTGAATTTAGTTGAGGTAAAGGCTCATGACATAGGGTGTAGGTGTACTTAATTATGTGTTTGTTTTTAGTAAATGTGAGGAAGTTGCATTTCGGTAGACTTAGCTTAAGTTTATTTCTATGGCAGTAGCCTGTTAGTCTATCCAGGTCTTGTTGGAATAAAATAGAGTCGTTCACAGTTTTTATGGGTTTGTAGACCTTCAGATCGTCGGCGTACATTAAAAACTTTGTGTGACGAAAACAGTCACTAATATCATTTACGAATATATTAAATAATAATGGCCCAAGGATAGAGCCTTGTGGGACGCCCGATGTAACCTCGATGACCCTTGAGCTGTATCCATTGATTACTACTCTTTGACAGCGGTTCAAAATATAAGAGGCAAACCACCGTAATAAATTGCCTCGAATCCCATTGAAAGCTATTTTATTAAGCAGCAGCTCGTGATCCACTTTGTCAAAGGCCTTGCAAAAGTCTGTATATACAGCGTCTACTTGCAGTCCGTTGTCAAAGCTATCAAATAAACAACTAGTGAAAGACAGGAGGTTCGTGGTGGTGGATCGTTGTTTAACGAAGCCGTGTTGCTGTTGTATAATGACATTGTGTAGAACCGGATACACTTCATTGTGGACGAGTTTTTCAAAAACCTTTGACAAAGTGGACAGAAGTGAGATTGGGCGGTAATTCTCCACGTTACCCTTCGAGCCACCCTTGTGCACAGGTGTGATGTTTGCACGTTTCCACTCTTTTGGAAATACTCCCTCAGTTATGCATTTATTATAAATTATAGCTAAAGGCCTACAGATGTGAGTGGCAGTGCGGCGTAGAAAATATGCAGGTATGCCGTCAGGTCCTGGACCTTTAGCAGGGTCCAGTGATCTTAGCTCTCTTAGGATCTTTTCTTCATTAAAGCATAAGGTAGACATTATATCACAAGCTGAGGAAGTTTCCGTGGGTGGTTGCCATTGTGATAAGAGTGGTGAGGCGGGTTCGTAAACAGAGTGGAAGAAATTCGAGAAGGTATCGCAGATAACTTCAGGTTCAGTGGCTGTGGTGTCTTTGTAATGTACTTTTGCTGGGATGCAGGGTTTGTCTTTTCTGTTCGAAACATATGTCCAAAAGTGTTTGACATTTGTGTGTAGGCTGTCTTCCACCGAACTTATGTACTTAGAGAAGCATTTGCCGCACATTTCTTTGAAGTTGGCTCTATGTGTAGTGAATGTTTCATAATCCGATATGTTTCCATACTTCTTCCATTTGGTCCAGGCTTTTTGTTTCTTTTTAAGTGTGTTTATTAAAGGTCGTGAGAACCAGATTGGATAATTGGAGGATTTAGAACATGCCAGGGGAGTATGAGAACTGATGATCTGATCTAGTTTATTATAGAACAACGACAACGCTTCTTCAGATTTCTTATTTGCAAGAAGTTCAGGCCAATCAGTTTTGTGTATCAAACCGTTTATATTTTCATAGTCTGCTTTATAAAAATTGTATTTTTTTAGCGATCGCCTATCGAGGGGAGGATCTTTAATTTTAATGTTTATATGGCAAACGAATGGAGGGTGATAAATGTCAACAGCAACCAAGGGAGGTGATTCTACTTGCACAGTACAAGGAGCATTGGAAATTAATAGGTCTAATATTTTACCTTTAGAGTTAAATGTATGGTTATACTGAGAGGCACTTAGTAAAGACATAAAGTTATTAAGATGGTCACAGGACGGAGTTGAACTGGAGCATAAACGGGAATTAATGTGAGTATTCGAGGTAGGAGGCATGTGCCATGTTGCTTCTGGAAGATTATAATCTCCGGCTACATAAAACAAATCGACATTAGGATTACATAGAGCTTCATAGAGTGTTTCAAAGTGCTTTTCATACACAGACGGGGGAGTTTTAGGAGGTATGTATGTAGCTGTCACGACGTGATACTTGGATTTTTGGCCGCTGGGTATTTCTACAGCAACCTGTTCTATGTAGTTATGCAGAGGAATGACATTGGCAAAAGTGTTTAAGTCTATTTCAATGGGTTGGAGATTTTTTAAGATTGCCACTAGAACACCGCCGCCATCCCGTCTATTCGTGCTAGCCCGATCGCGATCACCCCTGTACACAACGTAACGCCGGTCAATGAACTCATTGTTACTGATTTCCGGCACTAGCCATGTTTCTGTCAGTATGATGATGTCATATGTTTTCGTGAGAATATTCATATACAGAGCCTGCAGTTTCGTGCGGATGCCCCTACAGTTTTGGTAATAAATAGTTAATTTTTTATTAATCACTGGTAATGGTGGGATATGCATAAGTATAAACATTGCGCGCCAATACAAATATGATGCCAAGAGAATAGATGTTAAACAAGATCGGTGAAGAATATAACATTAAAATATTAAAAGAATATTTTCCCATGAGACAGTAAAGCGAGCTCACATCCGTGAAACAAAGTAAGTTAGTTTTATAATAATAGCACGGTTTTGACAATACTATGGCTACAACTTGAGTATTGGGAAAGTATAAATATAATGCGTTAACCTGTGTGAAAAGAAAATGCAATCCGTTTACTAAACAGAAAAGATACAGAGAGTACAATAAAATAACAATTGTTTTATAATATGAAAACCTCGTTGAACTAAGTACATGAAGTAAGACTGAATTAAGAATAAAAAAATCAACGCTAAACAAAAGCAGACGACTAAGATAAATTTTATGCCTATTAATACTGGGAACAATAAAATTAGGATCAAAAGGACTAAGTAAAATCACATAATATGACGTAGGACAATGGTTACAGATCGATATTTTGAGTAGTGACAGGAGGGGTTTTGACACCGCTTGTAATTTTCCGTATATCGTCCAGAGTGCGAACCGCAAACGAAGCACTGCCATCACGTTCACGTACCAGTATTGTTGAGTTTCTAATCCAGACATATTTAAAATCGTGTTGCTTAGCGGCTTCCTTGCAAGTCCGAAACAAATGTTTTGTTTTCAGGGTAAGATGTTCGTTTAGGTATATTCTAGCTGGTGACCCAGTAATACCAATTTGATCGGATTTGAGTTCCTTGGCTAGGCGGTATGCACTGAGGAGGTTATCGCGTGTTATGCGTGTAGAAAATTTGACAATTATATTCTTCGGTCTGTTGCTGGTGTGCTGGGCGTGTTGTACTCGGTGGATAGAAATTATATCTTTCTGTTGTATTGCGAACTTGACGGCAGCACCCATCTGTTCCATCATGCGAATTAGGTCCTCGCCGCGTCTTTCAGGGACATTGGAAATTTCAATATTGCAGTTTCTAGCTTGCTGCTCCAAAGAGTCAATTCTTTGTTCAAGGGTTCTGACTAAGCTTTGAGTCTGTTCAGAACTATGACGAGTGATGTTCTCAACTCGGTCGCGGAGGTCGTTATTCTCAGCTGCCTGAAACTGTGCTGACGATTTTAATTCAGAGACGTCATGTGCTACTGTACTAACATGTTCCTTTAATTTATCATATTCGCTGCGGAGAGAGACCATTTCCTGTTTCATGTCAGTTATACTGTGTTGGAAGTTCTCTCTCATCTCGGCTAAGCTGATCTTCATTTCTTCACGCCAGCGGTGCAAAGTTGTCTTGATATCGTTTGTGAACTTGGCCATTGTATGATCCATGTCGGAACTCCAGTCTTTGAGAGTTTTATTGAGTTCTTGTGATATTATGCCAATGCTGTCGATTCCGGGTGAGTTAGACGCAGTCCCGGTGACAATCGTTGATGGAGTGCTTGATGAAGAGTTCGGTGACCCGGATTGCTGTTCAAAGTTGTCACAGGACATGTTTATCGTGTCTTCGCAGTTCGCAGGGATGTACACGGAGCAGTTAAGTGACGCCGAGTTACGGCGGTCCCGCTGCGTGATGTTACTGCAGGGGTGGCATTTCCACTCGGCTTTTTGTTCTCGAGAAAAGTCTGCGAATTGTTGTAATGTGATGTCGAGGCACTCACAGTGGTACATATCATTACAGGTGCGACATTTAAGTGTTGGTGCCCGAGACCTTACGTCTACATTGCAGTGACTACAAGAATTACTCATGTTTGTAGGTTAGTTATCTATTTAGTATTATTTTAATTAAGATGTGAAAAGATTGTTTATGGTACTGGTGGCGCCACCTGTTTTCGAGAGTACGATAGCAAGTTGTGTGAGATCAATCACAAGACGGATTATTGAGAAAGTTCCGCGTTGTAAGTATAGATGTCGTTGTTCTACAACGTTGTGACCGGGATGAATTGCAGAATTTGAGTGAGGTTATTTTATCACACTATATTGTTTTTAGTTGTATTATAAACTTTAGAAGGCACTATCACGGTAATAAACAACGAAAAATTGAGAGTCCACTTGTTTGGTAGCACTATGAAGCTTGTGAAACCCGTTTATGGGGAGCCACCGAGTTACGCTGTTATTCACTGGTTATTGCTTTTTTCTTAACACAAATGAATCACACAGTCAGATTGTCCGTATCTTTAAACGATATAAATGTATTTTATTCGGGATATGCACTTAGACTATTTTTAAACTTAATTGTACTGGGAGCAAATAACAAGATGTAAACACACGTACAGCGCCACCTAATAATGCTTGAATTAGCTTGTATCGCAAAATATATTCCACAATAATTTCAATATTCTACGAAAAACCAATAGAAAGGATTTTCATAAGCCATACTTCTAGGAATGGTAAATATTAAATCTATTTATAAAACACAAAATCATTCTGTATGTCCGATTTTTATGGAATGTGTAAATGTCTACTGAATTCTCTGAAGAGAAGGTAGAAGCAATTTTCCGATGAATTTCATGGAACTGTTCTGCATCCATACATCGCAAATAAAAGCTTTTTGGAATACCTATTCATTATTTTGCACATTGGTGGTTTTAATAGCGCAATATAAACAACATAGATTTTTAAGAGATTATTAAGATGATTTTCATTGGACTTAAATTATTAATTAATTAATTATAATAATGTCCTCCAGACCGAATTTCGGTCACGGCGGCCTGTCTCAGCTGAGACTAGCCATCTGCGCAGGAGATATTATAGTGCACAAGTATGTGCGCAGACACAGGTGCACTCCCTATTCCCTCACTCTCATAATCCGATGGGACGGTAGACCGACACGACCAGAGAGAGATCAGGCGCAGGACCAACAGCTTTACGTGCCTTCCGAAGCACGGTGGGGTCTCGACATGTGAAAACGGTCACCCATCACAAGACTGACCGCGGCGAGCACGGCTTAACCTCGCAGATCAACTGATCTGCCGGGTAGCCGGATAGCTACGAGCCCCACTAATAAATTATATGAAGTCAAATATGTAGGTTTTAACACTTGAAAAAGTAATACACCACAACAGTTCGGCGGATGGGTTAGGTAGGTTAGGCGTTAAGATCAGCGAAGGCGGGTTAAAGTCCCGTACGTGTCCATCATTTTTCAAATTTCTTTTATCAAATTAGACTAATACAGTACCTAGATAAGTTTTTTAATATATTCAACTATAAACTAAAGCTATGGAGATGTTTTGAAGGCTCATCTGATAGATCTCAACCTAAGACGGAAAATTTACAACTTTTGTCTTGACAACACGTGTTGATGACAAAAGATTCCGTAATAAGGGTTTTCTCAAAATACAGTAGTAAACATTATTCTACTAAATGGGGTGTACCTACCTATTGGTATTCAGTTTCTATTTAAACTGTTTAGTTCAGAAGGGCAAAAATTAGTCACAAATCTAAAAGTTTGCTTCATTGGCTAGGCGAATTATATTTTTTTTTTTAAATCACGTAGCTAACAAGGAAAACATATTTAGAGCAAAGTCAAACTTAATAGGCTCTTAGAAATAGTAAATGACTAGTTTTCCATACCAAATATAATTTCAATTCACGATCAGAAGATTTGGTAAGGCACTGCAAAACCAAATAGTTCGTATTTAAGTTCAAAAACAATCTTTAAGATTAATGTATTCTAAACGAAAATGACCAATTAATTTATGTAGCCATCACTGGCATCCAGCCAAAACCTTCCATTTTAAGTTAAATACAAGCTGCATATTTATCCCGGCTGCAGGCAATTTGTTAAAATTATGTTCACAGGAGGTCACATAATGATCTCCCAAAGCCGCCATTACACGACCATATACTGGTTATAAGCGGATAAATCCGGTTTCATAAACTTTTAGGAGGTACGCTCATTTGATGTGGAGTATGTCAAAATGTGAATGCTTTTTGATTTTCGTACTCAAGTGAGAAAATTTATGTAAATATAGATTTCACTATTTCATATTAAACTCGAATAGTTTATTTGCCACTAAGTTTTTAAGTGCCTTTTTAAAATATTTTTTTGTTTCGTCAATAGTTGTTCATCACCAGCTGGAAGAAGTCCACTGTTGAACAAAGGCCTCCCCCTTAGTGGGGGGGGGTTTGCCATAATCCGCACGCTTGGCAAGTGGCTTGGGGACCGCAGTATTGGAGGTCAAGTTACAAAAGACGCTGCTGCCCATCTTACTTACCAAAATTGATAAACGTATTCAAAATCCTGGACAGATCCCGTCTACCAACAAACTGATGATTCTAATAAGTCTTTCGACACAAGAAAAAAGCAACAAATTTATGACTCCAAAAGCCACGCCCATTTTCATTTTAACACCTACTGAATCCTCCATAATCCTCTGACTACGGCCTCAGTTACCTCCGAAATCCTCTATCATCCGGTTTTACGAGATCCGGAGTGAGCCGGTATTGCACCGGCGACATGCATTTTATCCTGTAAAACTATCCAGTCTTTGTCGGGGCTAAAGATTTTGCGAGCTACGTGTTCTAGATTGAAGATCTTTGGGCGGAATTTGGATTGAGTTGTGTATATATATATTTTTTTTTTTTTAAAACGTCGCCCCACACTAGGAATTTCTCTTGTATCGTAGGTGCGTTTCACAAACATGAAATATCACAAACACAAACACCCAGACTCGGGACAAACAAATGTTGATCGCACAAATTTTTGCTCCGTGCGGGAATCGAACCCGCAACCCTTGATAAATGATTTTATTTCTGCAAATAGGTTTTTAAAAAACACTTTTACACGTCATTTTTTATATTATACTAATTTGAATGATGGTGTCGGCATTTCCTAACTGACTACCTCTGAGAAGAAATGCCGAAACAAACTCAGGGGTCAATGTCTCTTTTAAAGTCCAGACAAACGTAAGTTTGTGTGAGAACAATGTAGGTCGTCCGAGATGGTTTTTTTAGATCAAATTTTTAGATCAAATGATCAAGGTATGTCAATAATAGCGCAGCAGTCTAATCGCTTAGCCACTACGCCAATCAGGTCGTCAAAATATAGTTCAGTGAATGATTTATTGTGTGATTTTAATGAATGAATGAATTTATTTATTGCAAGAACTGTAGTACAAAAATGGTCGTGTTTTACAAAGGTCAATACAATTCGCTAAAAATAGCATGCTTTTGTTATGCTTATGTATTTTTTTTAAGCCTGTGTTTTAAGTTCCCCCATCATTAATTTGTAAATCAATGATTAATGACTCTCCTGCATACCGCGCATAGCCTTACTTTCATCATGTGATATATTGCAAGTAAAAGTTGTTTTTGAGTTACGAGGGAACAGATGAACATACCCACATACATATACTTTTAAACACATAACCCTTCTCCGGCTTTATTGCTGTAGTCGGGTGAAAATTCAAAGTAAATCAACAATGTAAGGTTTGGTAGTTAAATAATATTTATAAAAGTTAAAATACCTACTATCTTAATTTAAAACATGATTAAATATAATATTTGCCACGTGTCTTTCACAGTTGCTTATTTGACTAAATATTTATTAAATTAGCGTTACAATTCAAAGGTAAAAGATAAAGCTCACCAAAGGCATTAAAAGTTATTGAAATCACATCGGAAATTCAACTAAACCGTTAGCTGGTCATCCATCAATGAACATAAAATAGCGGACCGTGGAATCCATTACAACTTTTGCAGTAGATCAAACTTCGGACACATCTATCCCATTACCTGGATATCATTTATGTACGAATTGACACAAAAATGATATATTTTGATAAAATTATACACTAATATACTTAAATTATAAAGGCAAAAGTTTGTGAGTGTGTTTGTGTGTGTGTTTGTATGTTTGTTACCTCTTCACGCTCAAACGGCTGTACCGATTTTGCTGAAATTTGGTATGGAGGTAGCTGATACCCTGGTTTAACATATAGGCTACGTTTTATCCCGTGAATGAAGCGGGTAACACCGCTGGGCGCAGCTAGTACTTTATGAACATGACTCGTTGCAAAGCGAATGCTGAGCGTGCGGAAGCTGGACTCGATTCCGGGGTCGGGTAAAGTGTCATTGGGTTTTCCTAAATATTTTTAAATGGCAGTAGGCTCGCCCCTTAATATATTTGGATAATGAAAATAAACTTTATTCTGCGTGCCGCTTAGTCCGTGGGAAAAAGTTTACCTTGCCTTTTCTAGCAAAAAACATCTATGTCCATCTCTAAGGTTTAATCTCTTTCATATCAAATTCAACCTATATAACTATAAAATAAATGCTTATGGAATATTTTCGCGGTGATTTAAAGTTTAAATGCGAATTTAAACTCTTTTTTCTTATCATAAACGAGTATAATACCTGTAGTAACTTAAACTAGGTTTAAGTATATTAACATCTCTATTCTCTGACATGCAAACGACAGTGACAGGTATAATTTAATCCATGGTTTAATAATATCATTTTAATGAATAAAGCGGTTTTGTTATATATTGAAAACATTTCATTAGATAAACTGCTAAATAGTTTAGTAAGATTAGACTGAATTATTGCTTGTACCAGTTTTATCCCAGGGAAAGCCGTAAAGTTTAAAAGGAACTATCTCATATACCTGAGCCATAGTTTCTATCTCAATATATAACAAGGTACACGGAGTTGGTTGAGCGCCAAGCCGTAGTGTTGGATCTTTGTCGTGAACATAGAATGCTTGGTACATTCTAAAGATATTAAGTAGACGGCTCTCAGCCTTGTATAGATACAGAGGGAAGGATCTGGCAGTTTTATGTGCCAGTTGGTGGGTAAAGATGTTTGAGACTACTTACATAGGTATGCGACTGCCGAGCTGGTAGTGGGTGCAATTTTGGTGTCTAGTATTTGCTTTTGGGTTTTTTGGAAGTGATTTTAAGGTAGCACTCCGAAATTCAACTTTCCATAAATTGTTCTAGGCTCACCAGAGCACACCACATATACGTAATAGGTTTACGAAACATTTTACCTGCCTGGCATAGTGGCCAAGGAATCGGACTGCTAAGTGTTGCAGGTAATATTCCCGCACGGGACACATCGAACGAATTAATAATATAATCTGTAGGTATCCCGTTTTGTTACTTAGGCTATCAACTGTGCGAAAGGTCTTATGAAAGGCTTACGTGTATACATGTGACCCGAATCTGGGTGTTTGTGTATGTAATTTTTTCATGTTTGAGAAATGCATCCACGATACAGGAGAAATTCCTAGTGTGACGTCGACGTTTTTTTAATAAGTCATATTCAATTCATTTATTTTCTTGTTGGAAACAGTCTGTTCAATAAAGTGAACGATAAAACGTATTAAAGTTCAAATTACTTTATACACTTTCATATTCACCGGTTTATAAGGACATTGACCCTCCCGAACCTTTCTATGAAGGTTGAAATTCTTGTCTATCCTTCAAGCTAGAAGATCTTATATTAAAATACCTCCGCTAACATCAGGTAAGAGCGTAGTTAGTCTGAACAGCTGATTAATTAATTGTCTAGACATAATTGTCTTTACAGTTGACGGCCCATTATGTTTAACAAGTCCAAGAAAATGCTGAGTAATTAGGGGCTGTCTAATTAATAAAAGATGCAATGTTTGATATGAACAAGGAATTTGTCTTTCGTTATTTTTTGGTTAGGATTAAAATACACATTTTTAAATGTAGTCAACCCTAATATGATGTATATATGCCGCATAATATGTGCCGTTTGTTATCCGGCCTAGAATTGACCACCCCGTTTCCTCGCGTGGGTGTCGGAAGAGGCGACTTAGGGAAAATCCAGAAGATGGGCAGCAGCGTGTAACTTCACCTCCAATACTGCGATCCCCAAGCCGCTTGCCAACCGTGGGGATGAGCTGATGATGATGATGAACTATAATAACAATAACAGCCTTTTACTTTCTTACAGCACGGAAAATGCCTCTTCTCATGCAAGAGAAGGAACGAGCATTAATTATCATGTTGATTGTTATTATGATACATTACGTTATAGTGCGTTACTAACTTATAAATAACGCGATTCTTCTAAAAGCTCTAATACATACACGACACTTTTTTTAACTGCATTACGTAGGAATATCGACCTCCAGATTATTCTCAAGATTTTCTTTGAGCTATACTTCTAATGTGACCTGATTAACGCAGTGGCTAAGCGATTGGTCTGCTGCGCTAGGGGTTGCGGGTTCGATTCCCGCGCGGAACAAAAATTTGTGTGATCCACAGATGTTTATTCCGAGTCTGGGTGTTTGGGTATGTGATATTTCATGTTTGTGAAACGCACCCACGATACAGGAGAAATTCCTAGTGCGACGGATTTAAAAAAAATGCCCTCAAGGAAAAATAATCATAGTATCACTTTAAAAAAGCCCTTGATACCTTCTCGATTTGGCTTCAACCTTGGAATGACGTATTCAATCCGTCAACCAACAGGCCACCGCGACAATTTTCAGAGCCAAAAGTTATGTAATTACAGCAATATCAGATGATAAAGCTACCGAAATTAATTAAATAAACTTACTCTTCGCAGCGTTTTATTCATTTAATCCCTAAATATAAGTGCATCCAATTAGCACGATGTGATGGTCGGATGTGAAGCTCATTTCACTTGTAATTAAACTCAAAACTGCATTTAACGAAATGAAGATATAATTTGTGTAATATTTTCGTATACATTTCAGTTATTAAAGTTTTTATTCAGGTCGCGAGGTGAAAATGAGCAGTTTTCTTAGAAATATTATAGAATAGATGGGGAAGGATTTCAGAGCTTGGAGCTGGGGTCTTCTCATAGATTACGATTATTATCTTACCGACAGCGATATTCGGTAGTATCGCCGTCAAAGTTACCGACTGTCATCGGTAACATAACTAATTTAATCGCTAACTACGATTTATTGGTACAGTATGCGAAGATATTTGAGATAACAATTGGTAAGTAGGTACATTTTTTTGAGGTTGTAAAATATAAATAATGTCAATAAATATACTAAATAAAAATAAATAATAAAGGTTTACCTATTTAAGAAATAGTAAATAATAATATAGGTTTACCTTTTTAAGAAGTAGATAATAATGTGGCAGAAGAATTTAAACGTGGGATGTGTATGCGATTTGGTCGTGGAACCCATAAAAAATTGCGCAGCCGTTCAATAACTTAGCTACTGCGCCAATCAGGACGTGATATTATGAACAATATCTCATAACTTTCTATCTATCCCTATACCTACCTATCTCAACTGTTTTTTTTTCTACACTAGGAATTTCTCCTGTATAGTGGGTACGTTTCACAAACATGAAATATCACATACACAAACACCCAGACTCGGGACAATCAAATGTGGATCGCATAAATTTTTGCCCCGTGCGGGAATCGAATCCGCAACCCTTAGCGCAGCAGTCTAATCGCTTAGCCACTGCGCCAATCAGGTCGTCAATATAAAATCGTCGATATAAAAACAAAATACATTATCCCCCAATAAAAGATCCCTTAGCCAACAAATTAAGCCGCTAATAAATTAAACATTTTATCTAAATGCTTTAAAAAACCTAACTATAATTAATAAGTGGAATCGGCAGAGTAAATTTACACAGGAGTCTAATTAACAAAGAGTACTCGGGTCCTCCAGTTGTCGATCCAGAGGCGCGGTGTAACGCACGAGAGGGAGCGAGAAGACTATATTTATGTCGCCTCAGCGGCGAGATGGATCGTGGGTATCGCAAGGGTTGCAGGGTCCAGGATCCATTACAAATGTCATATTTTAAGAGAAACCTAAATCCAGCTTTTTTTTTAAACTTCACCGCATTAGTGATTTCTCCTGTATCGTGGGTGCGTTTCACAAACGTGAAATATCACATGCACAGACACTCAGGCTCGGGGCAAACATCTGCGGATCGCACAAATTTTTGCCATGTGCGGGAATCAAACCCCTGTACCAGTCAGATCGTCAACTATCATTGTTATATTATGATGGACCTACCTTTCACGCAGTTACAGCAGGATTTAAACGCCAAACTCAACATAATCAAATTTATTTGCCACGAAGGTTTCAATGTAAATTTTCGCACTCTGATAGTTTCTATTGATCCTGAGCCCGTTTCTAGTCTGGCCGCGTGTGATATTTTAACTCAGTGAAACTTAGATACCAATTACAAAAACATATTAGTGCAGGGCTTTGCTCAGAAAACGAAATGAATGCTGAGCTTAAATCAAAATGGATAATGGAAATATGAAAAATGATGGACACGAGCGGGGCTCGAACGTCAAAGACTGCGTATCTTTGCCGATCGGTGCGCAGTTCTGTCAACTGAGCTATAGTGTCGGGTGGCAGAGCTGCTCTACAAATCGGTGAAGTTCATGAGTTCGAGTGCCGCTCGTGTCCATCATTTTTCAAATTTACATTAACAATTTAAAAAATAAATCTTGTTTATATTTTTCATTACACTTTGAATAGCGTATTTACCTCCTTCTGAAACCAGTTATACCTAACTTCAACAACACCTGCATCAAAAAGTCAACGCTTCTCCCCTAAACTTTGCCCCACATTTGTCCAGGTAACTCAAATGGTACGCTACAGATGAGTTTGTGGGGATACATCTAACGCGACCACAAACATACCCGAGCCGACTGCACAGTTTAACTGGCCATAAGGGAGGCTATGGCGATCACGTGTTAGTTATGCCTTTTAAAATGGAACCTTTTGTGTATTCACGCAAATATACTACGGTAATTCTCAGTAGCAGCACGGAGTCTGGATTTGTGCCCGGTTGATGGCAATAGGCTCGCTCCCTATTACATTGGGACTTACAACATAACTGGCGAAATGTGGGTGTACTATATGTTCACCTCTGCCTACCCCTTCGGGGAATATAGGCGTGATGTTATGTTATGACTGCGGGTTTCATACCCAAACACGTGTCGAACCAACATAGCTACATCGCCAATAAAGCTTACTGAATATTAATTTGTAAGTATTATATTTAAGCAACCCCTGTAAACGGAACGCGGAGCCTAGGTCCTACAATACAGGGAATCCTAGTAAGGAATCTAGGGCCCAATCAACATTGTAAATATGCCTTTTGGACAACAAACGTATTATTATTAAAAACCACTTACAGGAAGACAACTTAAAAGTTAAAAAGCCGAAACCTAGAAAAGATGAAAGAAAGTAACAAATTATAACTTGAAGTATAATTCAATTTCAAAAATACCATCAATAGCTGATATTCTATAAAGTACCCCTAATGAATTTAACATGTAAATACACTAACCAAAATACAGTACCCACTAGTACCAAATAGGTACCAATAGTACCAGGTACGGGTGGTGGTTGTGGTTTGCGGTGCGGGTCACATAACGCGGTAATGTCCGGCGAGAATGACCGTGTAATTAGCACTAAATATTGAGTGAAATAAACACTCAACTGCCTATTAACGCGAAATAGAGTTACATATTTGGTGGCATTTTGTAAAATGGTGAAATAGGTTGGTATTGTTTTTCACGGGTTAATAGGGGGTTTGATAATGTTGTTGCTGTACAGGGAAAGATCTGGGTGCAAAAGGCCCAAAACAGGCGCAAACACAAACGCTGATAACGATGTTATAAGTGATCTTTGTTAAGATTGCAAGAAGGAACAAGTTATTGGACCGATGTCTCCAAATGTAAATCATTTTACTCTGCGGTGAATAAGGGCTGATTTTTCAATCGTTAGATAAATTATATTCGAACAATAAAATTGCCATTTTTACAGTGTATACTATGTGAAGAAGATATTATGTGAAAATGACAAATTTAGTGACATAAAAATTATCCGGTGATGGAAAAATTGACTTTAAGTAGCTTATTATAACCTCTTCAAATCGAAATACACGAGAGCATATAAAACTTTCACGTATTGTCAAATCATCATCTCACATAAATACTTAGCGAAATTATCAGACGCAACATTCATTTAATTACTTTCTAATAATATTACTGTGAAAGTATTTTTTCCATCCGTCTGCTTATTATCCAAAGGTCAGCTTCACAGCAAAGGGCTTTTAAAACGTGAAAAGTAAACATCTTTTTACACGTAGCAGTAAATAAAAACAACTGACGTATGTTTCAGGCTCTCCAACTCTTTTGTTTACAATTCTAACGAAACAAAAGAGGTGAGCAGTGTCTCAAATAGGGTAAGGATTAGCCGGGATCGCAAACCTTTTGTTCTTCACAAAGGTAAGGTTTACAATGACAGTGAAGTTTTAAAGTCGGACAATGCGTTGTTGTTATGACCATTGCGTTTTGAATTTTTCTTCTCAAAGTTTATTTGTAGCAAAAAGATGTGAAAGTCTACACCTTGAATGAGGCCATCTACAAAGTGGCAACATACTCTTGGTAAGTTTAAGTTTAGTTTAACTTATACTCTTGTAACATTTTTTTTTTTCATTTTTAAAAAACGTCGCCCCACACAAGGAATTTCTCCTGTATCGTGGGTGCGTTTCACAAACATGAAATATCACATACACAAACACCCAGACTCCAGGTCTCCGCTTACCCCTCTTGGAAATAGGCGTGGCTTTATGTATGTATATAATATTTTATTATGTAATGTTAAAGACAATAATTGAATCTTACCCATTTTGCAGTCGAGTGCAATCATGTTTAAAGTCAACTCGTAAGCGCCTACTTAGGTTTTGGTATTAGCACAGAGATTCGTATACCATGCTTTGTGGGTAGTTAGAAGTCCGAAGGGTTGGGAACGAAATTGTTTTTATAACATTCTTATGATCAATGGCAGCGTTTAGATTGATTAGCGTCAGAGACAAATTAAACCGACCAGTATTCAATTCTCAATACTTTATTCCATTCCAAAGGGGTCAGCCAAAACCATGGATTCCCATTTAACAGAGATTATAATCATTCCTCATTAACACAATCCTATCACCACCGATTTCCCAGTAAGTCATTACGGGATTTATTAAAAAAAATCATCTGAAATAATATAATCCGCGCTGATTCAATAAATCAGCAAAAAATCTAAATTAAGACCCTCAGACCTCGTTACAACCCAAAATGACATCGTGAAACAACTTTCCAACATAACTCGCAACCCTTTACGTCAGACCTTGTCAAAGGTCCCTTTCTGACGAAAAAAAAACCATTAAGCCCAAGCGGTATCCGCCCAAATATTGTTTTGGGCGGATTTCGTTATTGTGAAAAACTGACCCATTTTATGAAGTCGCATGAGGGGAGCTATATTATGGAAGTGGTATAGAGATTCGTGTAAAAAAATTGACATGATATGTATGTGTTAATGGTAATAATATTAATTTTTAATTAAAAATACCTACATATTATAATTTTTCTAATTAATCATAAGTGGCAAATTAATTAATTTAAATCTTAAACGTTCATTGAAAGGTTAAAGGTTTATTATAACCTAAATAAATATAATATCCGGTAGTCTTATACCTTATTAGGGGAATCACAGTATAAAAGCAAATTATGGCAACATTTCTTCACATTTCAACGCTGGCATCACTATCCACGGCAAAGGTGTGCACGTTTACAGCCACATCCGAGTTTCGTAACAAATTGAGGGTTGGTTTTTGGCATTGTTTAAACGAGATTGGACATTTTGGGGTTAAACCATACCAGCACAAAACATTAGGAATGTAAATATAATGACGACCTAATTGATTCCCGCAAAGGACAAAAAATTATGTGATCCGTAGATGTTTGTCCAGAGTCTGGGTGTATGTGTGTGTGGTTTCATGTTTGTGAAACGCACCCACGAAACAGGAGAAATACTCAATACTCAATACTCAATTACTTTATTGCATTCCATAATGTGTACATATAGTTGGTATGTGAAAACATCGAAACAATTATGGACCCTGTCGGGCACAGCAAAGTTTTTTTTTTTTTTAATTAATTAATAGGAGAGAGGATGAAGGCGCTTTTTATTTTAAAAACAAATTTAAATTTAAAATAAATGAAATCGTTTTTTGTTTTAAAATTTAAAATTATAATAAATGAAAATGTAGGTATCGTGTAGTTTTTTTTTGTTATTGTAATCTATTATTAAATTAAATTCTCAATGTTGGGCGAAATATTTAGAGATCTGGCAAGAAACTCCATGTCATCTTCTTCGTGTTCTTATGTGGCTAGTCTGTAAATCTACTTTCCAATGCTCATTAGAAGTCCTTGATAATTGCGAACCTATCGATTTCTTTATTGTAAGAATTAAGATAATAATTCCCATCAAATACTTATAGAGAATGATAGACTCCTTTTACCTAGTAAATGTAGTAGTGATAGCCGAGTGGTATGAACGTTGGGCTGCCAAGCCAAAGGTCGCAAGTTCAAACCCCGGCACCCACCAATGTTTTATCAAATTTATAAGCGTGCTATAAATTAGTTATCAGTTGTTAAAACGGAGAAGGAAAACATCTTGATGAAACCGGTACACCTGAGAGATTTTTCAACGGTGTGTAAAGCCATGTCAGAGGCCTACAGGCGGTTTCAACTCTGATACCAGGTTGTTCATCAACCATACGATAATAAGACCTAGTAACAAATGCGTAAATGTATAAAACTGATTGGTAATAGACGAACAACCTGAATATTACATTAGTAATTAATAATTCGCATTAATTAATCATTTGAACATCGAGTTAGGAATGTTAATTTAGTCGTAGTAGGTCCAGTATTTTTGAAAAATACTACTAATGGGATTGCGTCATTTCGTTACAGAGTTCCTATGACCGCCTTCTGACTCCATCATCAGACAAACTCAAAAGTATATACTCAGAAGTGGTTCTACCTAAACCGACCAACATACCGACACCATCATTCAAACTAGTATATAAAAAATGACGTGTAAAAGTGTTTTTTTAAAACCCATTTGCAGAAATAAAATCATTTGTCATTTACCTAAGATTTGACCTAAACACGCTAAAATACATACAAACTTACATACATACGAACATTATAAGTAAAATAAAAGCTTGTAAAAATGTTAGCATATTTTACGCATTGCACATTTTCATTTTTAGCCAATATCAAATAACCGTAGCAACAAATAAGCGTCTACGAAATTTCGTAGCTCGTAGCCGCTACGAGCTACGCCATCAGCTGTTCTCATATTTCATTGTCGGCACCGTACAATCATAGTGACAGAGTGTATCTATCAATCAGTATGACAGGCGTTCTTCAAGCAAGCTTTTGATATGAATTTGTGTCAAATGTGTGTAGGTACCTAATAAAGCACTGATAGCCGAGTGGTGCGACCGTTGGACTGCCAAGTCAAAGGTCGCAAGTTCAAACCCGGGCACGCACCACTGTCTTTGAATCAAATTTTTTGAATTCATATGCGTACTAAAAATTAGTTATCAGTTGCTCAAAACGGTGAAGGAAAACATCGTGAGGAAACCGGCACACCTCAGAGATTTTTCAACGGTGTGTTAAGCCATGTCAGAGGCCTACAGGCGGTATAGACTCTGACACTAGGTTGTTCATCAACCATACGATGTGATAATACATGTTTGTCAAGCGTACCCATGATACAGGAGAAATTTCTAGTGTGGAGCGAAATTTTCTTAGTAATCAAAAAAAGAAAAATGGTAAGAATGATTTTTGTGTGTATGTTACTTTTCGATTTTATATAAAAGCCGCGTGATCAACCATCTTCTTCGTCTAAAAACATCACCTACGAACTTATTTCTAAGCCGCCCCAGGACCTCACTCGCAGCAGTCACGCTTAGCGACCACTAGACCAGAGACGCAGTCTGATGACTTATTACTCGTTAAATTATAAACGTAATTGAGGTGCTCGTAGCTACGTGGCTACCGCGCAGATCAGTCGATATGCGGGGTTAAGCCGTGCCCGCCGCGGTCAGTCTTGTGATGGCTGACCGGTTTAACTTGTCGAGACCCCTCCGTGCTTCGGAAAGCACGTTAAGCCGTTGATCCTGCACCTGATCTCTTTCCGGTCGTGACGGTCTACCGTCCCATCGGACTATGAGAGTGAGGGAATACGGAGTGCACTTGTGTTTGCGCGCATACTTGTGCACTATAATATCTCCTGCGTAGTTGGCTAGTCTCAGAAGAGATCGGCTGCCGGGACCGAAATTCGGTCAGGAGAACATTCTTTATAACTCGCAAAAAAAACTCAATTCTTGATATTAAAATAATAAACTACCCCGCTTAATATGGTGCAAAGGTCCCGTTAAAATTTAAAATTCATGTAACGTAAGTTTGGATTGTCTTTAGCGGTAGGGAACGGATGGATGGCTAATGAAAAAAGTTTCGTTTATACAGTTAGAAAAATACTAAGTGACTTAGTATTCGAAGGCTATTTCATACATATTATCACACCTGGAGAATCCCATAGGGGTAGGCAGAGGTGTGGTATTTTATTCACTTCTAGGTGACGTATTAGTCTGAAGAAATAAGTGGTAAAAATCTGGATACAAAGACCTACAACAGGGCAGTGTGGCGTTCAAGGGAGGAGGTCGGAAGACGTCCACTGCTATACAAAGGCCTAAGAGGGGGGCCAAAGCCTCTCTCGCCTCCTACGACACTAACGGGACAAGATGGGATGAGTAGATCCCGGTGTAATAGGAACCGAGCCTATTGCCATCAACCGGGCACATCCAGACTCCGTGCTGCTACTAAGAATTACCTTATGGAAAAATCCAGTAACTTTTTACCTGACCCGGGACTCGAACCCAGGACCACTAGACCAACGAAGCTAGCTGAAAAGTGAGGAACAAGCATTGCAATACAAAGTATTTAATTAATAATTACACCTGCTGCAGTTAACGACTCTTGAAGGAGAATTTCGCGGCATATTTTCAAAACCCTGCATAAATTAGGCCTTGCTTATACTTATGGTGGGAACGTGACGATACCCCGTCGGGAGTGACGTCACACGGGGTTAATGAACTTGACATAAGGTAGCGTCAGCATGAAAACAAAAATCAAAGACGTTCTAATTAAATTATTATTTAAGTATACAGTTTGTTTTAGTTACTTCTTACTGTAAAAATAGCTATATGTTTGCATTTTCCTACAGACATAGTCATAATGTTTTTATTTCATATATGCTACAATGGAGCACTAACAAAACGTCAAAACTAGTAGTTCAAACAGAAAAATATAATTATAAAGGATTTTTTTTTAAACGTCGCCTTAAACTAGGAATCTCTCCGGTGTCGTGGGTGCGTTTCTCAAACATGAAGTATCACTTACACGAACACCCGGACTCGGTTCGCACAAATTGTTGCGCCGTGCAGGAATCGTACCCGCAACCCTTAGCGCAGCAGTCCAATCGCTTAGCCACTGCGCCAATCAGGTCGTCAGGAAGCAAAAAGGATCCCTTTTTTTATTAGCCTATATTGTGTCCCACCGCTGGGCAAAGGCCTCTCCTTTCTTCTTTCGAACCACTCCATCATCCGCACCACCTTCGCCGCGGTCGACCTCGACGGCGATGTCCTTCCGAAAAAGGATCCTGGAATTCAAAAAATATTGCTTACTTTTTGTTCTTGTAGCCTTACATAAAGTCATGCGTGAGAGTAGGCTAGGTTGGTGTGAGTTGCTTCGATCCTGGTATTTCTTCGCCTAATTCACTATCATCACATTCTCCATACATTTTCATCAGCGTGCCTATACATATATAGCCTAGATTTTCTACAAAATAACTTCCATCCAATTCTAGCACGCAAACAATAAATACAAGCCATAAACCAAAAAATACAGCAATACAAATGATTTATAAACCGATTATTAACTTTTTTCAATTCTATTTATTTAGGCATTCATAAATTGTAGCACAAACAAAAATATTTGTACAAAATATTATCACGACTGTTTTAGTTTTCAATTGAATGCACTGCACTGCTGAAAAAAAGGAATGTAAAATGAAAATATAGATTTGTTTTATCACAGGAAATTATCGTGATGGCCTAGTGGTTGTCATGGCGGATTTGTATGCACAAGCTTGCAGGTTCAAACGCAAGCAAGAATCAATGTGATTTTTTTAATGTCATAAATACTTTCTTAGATATTGTAAGGCAAATAGGCTCGCCCCCTATTACATTGGGACTTACAACATAACTGGCGAAATGTGGGTGTACTATATGTACCTCACACACCTCTTCCTACCCCTTCGGGGAATACAGGCGTGATGTTATGTTATGTTATGTAAGGCACCACTGACTAACGGTACCCGAAAATATCGTGAGGAAACCAGGATTTAATTATCTGAAATCGCCAACCCGCATTGAGCTAGCGTGGTGATCAATGCTCAATCCTTCTCTATACGAGAAGAGGCCTGTGCCTTGCAGTGGGACAGTTATAGGCTGTTATTATTATTATTTACGTGAAAATCGTTAGATATTAAATCTCAGTAACATCCAACTTGTTTAAACAAGGTTTTAATATTGTAAGCCGCAAACAAATGAACGTAGTACGTAACGCCACAAACAGACCTTCACAGAGAAATATCTACGCAGTTGTGTCAATTTAGTAAGTTATTAATTTCAAGAATAGTGCTAATAAAGGCATCCATTTAACAATTCAACGGTGGAGAAATATGCGATCCAAGCATTGGTATTTTTCGTGTAATTAACTAATCTATGAATTTAAAATAATATATTTTTTTAATTATCTAGTGACAAAATTTGACAGTTATAAAAAGTTTTATGCATGACCTTTTCTTTAAAAAAAAAACGTCGCCACACACAAATTTTCGTTCCATGCGGGAATCGAATCCGCAACCCTTTAATTGCTCCTAGCGCAGCATTTCAATTGCTTAGCTACTGCGCCAGTCAGATCATCAACCTTATCAATCACAAATCTCACAATCCTCCACTACAATTTTCTTATGAGATACGAAGTTTTCGCTTTACGTATTAATATCTATGAGATTTTTGAAATGGCGTATTGTTTTTTTTGCTGTCAGTACGCCGTCTGGTGCATCAATAGCGTATAGGGCTGCTTTGTATGCTCATTTCGAGTCTCCCTCTGGGTTCTGTCGCACCGCACTTTTCAACCGCATACACTAAACTAAGGAACAAGCTTCAAGCCTAGCGGCAGTTCTGTACTTTATTAATCTATGGAATTTGCAAAATGCTGACAATTATAGGAAAATGCGATTATAAATTAATGTTTACATCACAGATCACCTAACCAACGCTTGTAATCCCTATAGTACTGTGTAGAGGTATTCTATTCTATTCTCCTATATTAAGGGGCTAAATATTTTTCCTCTTACTAATAAACGATGATAGCATGGCATATAGAAGTAACTAGCTGCGCCCCGCGGTGTTACCCGCTAGATATTTTCAGGATGAAAAATAGCCTATATGTTAATCCAGGGTGTAAGCTACCTCCATACCAAATTTTATGAAAATCGGTCCAGCCGTTTGAACGTGAAGAGGACAAACACTCTGACAATCTTTCTTTATAATATTAGTGTGATGGTTCCGTTCATCATAAGTTCCGAGCCTATTATCACTTATTGGGCCCGCACCGAATTTTCCGCCTCTTCCTCACTTTTCTGGCGACAGAATGTAACTGTATGTCTAATATATTCTCCCATGGATTGCATACAATAATTTACACGCTTGTAATGTCCTAAAAAGTAAGCTAATTGTTTCTTAAAATAATAAAATAGCATGCTTACAAAATCGCTATGTTCTTGTAGCTTGTGTGTCATATCAAGGTGCATCACGTGCGCATTATCCGCGCACGCGAGGCAACACCAGGCCTGTGCTGCGTGCATTGTGTTCTATACACTGAGTGTAAATGTAACTACTGCTCTACAGCTCCTAGCTGTCTCAAGAACCTCTGTGTTCTTATATTTGTTTGGCTATAACCAATAAAGAAGCATAGCCATAGTCTAAATAATAGTATCTACCAAATATTATAGATAGGTTTTTCTTTATTGTGCACCAAATATAAGCGTACAATCTAAGACTAATGTACATAATATGGAAGTAATGAAATTAATAACCTACGTCTGTTTAATTATCAAATCAAATATATTATGTATCAAATGTAGTATATATATACATATTTAAAAAAACATACGTCACCCCACTCTAGGAATTTCTCCAGTATCGTCGGTATTATTTCACTAATATGAAATAATACATACACAAACACGCTAAGCGATGAGTTGAGGGTTTGATTCCACACGGGACAAAATATTGTGTGATCCGCAAATGTTTGTCCCGAGTCTTGTTGTATGTATAACTTCATGCTTGTGAAACGCACCCACGATACAGAAAAAAATACAAGAGGCCCACTCTAGGAATTTCATTTAAAAGATTAATCGTTCATGCCTCATCCACAATAACTTGTAGGGTGCAAGTAGAGTGCCTCTACGTGTGATAGTACCTAAGTACGTCCGTCACCCTGGGCGGTTAACCTCGCTACCATCGTTGACTGACCAATCTCTACACTACGGCGTGAGCATGACCTGTTAAGAATGTCTGTAGAAAAATACTAACTCATAAGTACGTCACAGAACCGATTTTTACGAGTAATCGACCCTTACGTTATAACGTTATATTATTCGCTATAAAACTTTAACGTTACCATAACCACGATCCTCACCGTTCTATAAGGCTAGTTATCTTTATCGCGCGTAAAGTTTATTGTGTGTGAACGTGGCTTTACGTGACATCTAGTTCGGGTATTGTGTGGGAACCTTTATAGGATTACTAGATTTGAGGATCTTGTAAGTAAAGGTTTTAAGTTAAGGTGCGCTGACGCGGTCTGGTTTTGGATGGGTCGTATTTTTAAAGGTATTTTTATTATTAACACGTTGCCCCGGTGTAGGAATTAATGGAATATTACATACACAATAACCCAGACTCGGGACACATAATTATCTGCCGATCGCACAATTTTTTGTGCCGTGCGGTAATCGAACCCGCAACCCTTAGCGCAGCAGTCCAATCGCTTGGCCACTACGCCAATTAGATTGTTAGAAAACTGGGTGTTGTAGTTCTCATGGCAGACTGCTATACATTTTAGAAGGAAGGAATTACTATTGCTTCGTTAGTTACAGTACTTAATTATAAAGTTTCTAAGCAAAAGCCTGACGATGTGCCAGCCAATTCAAAAGCCACCTTGTACACAACGGTAAAAACATAATATAATGTCCTCCTGACCGAATTTCGGTCACGGCGGCCTGTCTCAGCTGAGACTAGCCATCTGCGCAGGAGATATTATAGTGCACAAGTATGCGCGCAGACACAGGTGCACTCCCTATTCCCTCACTCTCATAGTCCGATGGGACGGTAGACCGATGCGACCGGAGAGAGATCAGGCGCAAGACCAACGGCTTAACGTGCCTTCCGAAGCACGGTGGTGTCTCGACATGTGAAAACGGTCACCCATCACAAGACTGACCGCGGCGAGCACGGCTTAACCTCGCAGATCGTCTGATATGCCGGGTAGCCGCATAGCTACAAGCCCCACATAATATAACGCTGTTTTCGTAGGTATTCACAGATTTACCGATAACACACCCACATATCACCAGTTCCATTATAGGTCCCAATGTAATAGGGGGCGAGCCTATTGCCATCAACCGGGCATACATCTGGAATCCGTGCTATATTCATATTTATTTGCATTCCACAATGTAAAGAGGATGTTATAGAATGGCTTAGAGCTAAGTACAATCGTGGACCCTCGGTCCCGTCTCGACCAATTTTAATTTGCACAGCAAATTAAAATTAATCTTACATCTGAAATTACAAGTATTAATACGATCAGAAAATATATACAATTAATTAACGTTACCATCTAAAATTACTAAAGCAATTACAACAACAACTAGCTCTAAAAATTAAGCATCATTATCCGCTGCTACTGAGAATTATCTAATAAAAAAACCCTATAACACATTGCTTGATCTGGGATTCCAACCCAGGATATTGTACTCAGTAGTCGCGCTTAGCGACCACTAGACTACACTAGACTAACGAAGCAGTTAATTAAATAATTCCAAATATAATACATTCTGTATTCAGCAGTTTCTTGTATTTATCTTCCATCTCACAAAACTAAAAGTTTATTACAAAATCCTTGAACAATTTTAATTCAAACAACAAAATATCGCGCTGTGCATAACATTGTAAGTTTCCAGTGTGAGTTAACGAAACAAGCTAATTAAGCTACGTTAAGTTTGGCAAAGTTCGCACTTTGTTACGACGCTGATGGTGGCTACTCCCAGAGGCAACGGGTTGAAGATACTGGTTTTATTTATTACAAGACTAGCTGCGCTTCGCGGTGTCACCCACTACATTTTCGGGGTAAAAAGTAGCCTATGTGTTAATCCAGGGTGTCAGCTACCTCCATACCTAATTTTATCAAAATTGGTCCAGCCGTTTAAGCGTGAAGAAGTTACAAACACACTCACAAACATTTGCCTTTTTATCCCGAAAAAATTTTGTGGGTAACACCGCCGGGTATAGCTAGTATTTATATCAAACTTTTCAATTATACCAAAAAAAAAACGAGACTCAACTTCTAATTTAAATTTATTTATTTGTTCTCTTAAAAAACGTCGCCCCACACTAGGAATTTCTCCTGTCGTGGGTGCGTTTCACAAACATGAATTATCACATACACAAACATCCAGATTCGGGACAAATATCTGCGGTTCGCACAAATTTTTGCTCCGTGCGGGAATCGAACCCGCAACCCTTAGCGCAGCACTCCAATCGCTTAGCCACTGCGCCCATCAAGTTGTCAAAATATATTTATAGAGTTGTTATGCCAAAAGACGACAATATAAAATCGTTTCAATTGCTTTACAGTATGTACTTAGCGATTTTGAAATCGGCTCAACGTTTCAGTTGAAAGCTGTCTGCGTCCTACTCACCACGTACCAAATTAAGCGGGATCACGTCCGTAAGTCTTTCTGCTCCTACTTAAACACTTCTTAAGCGTGAAGTCTAAACTTGGCGCAAACAAAAGTAAGATGGCGGTTTATAATTTATAAGCCAATGCTATGATTATTCATTAGGTAATTAGTGTGTTAATTACGCCGGTATTCCTTGCCTCGTTGTTCCAGTGGTTGCGTAACTGCGAGCTTGAGGTTTTGGGTTCGCATCCCGGGTCGAGCAAAGTGGATTTTTCCATTGGAAAATTCGCAGTAGCAGCAGAAAGTCTGGATTTATGCTCGGTTATTGGCAATAGGCTACTACAAAACACTATGCTAGATACTAAAACGTAACTTAACTTAATTCACTCACATTTTTATCATCTTCACAAAATGTTCCGCTACCCATACATCATCCAACGTTCTAAGTTTGGTACAGTCAGCAACAGATAACAAAAAACAAGTTGCTGTTTTGACGCGGCTATAGATTTATTGTTCCCTAAACTACTTAGCATTGTGTTGAGGAGTTTGTTGTCCAGTGCGGAGCTAGGCGATGGGTGCGCTAAACATTTTTTTCCTTATTTTTTTTTTCAATTTTGTCTACATGTAATTCTGTTTTTATTAGCCTTTAATGTACTCTTTACAAAATTATAAATCTTGAAATAATTGTAAGTGCTGTGCACACCTGTAAGTGACAAATTCACTCTAGATTTTATTTTTTGAATTACATTGTTACAGAACCTCAAAAATTGTATAAGTGAATCAGTCGTTGGAGTGCCATAACCAAATAAATAAACATAGATACATAAGTTCATATTAAACATATATTTTTAAACACAAGCTTTTAAATCAGCTAGGCTCTAAGTACTTGTGAAGATAATTAAACAAGCCCTAACACGATAGGATTGCGTCATTCCGTTACAGAGTTCTTATGACCTTCTGACTCCATCAGACCAGCTCAAAAGTACCATAATATAGTATTGTCACCAAACTTATATAAGTACACGAAATTTCATTTCAATCGGATGTCAGAAAGTGGTTCTAATTTAGATTGCAAGATTTGACCTAAAGAAACCCACATAATTATACAAACATTGCATGTGAAATAAAAGCTTGTAAACATGGAAAAATTTTGATTTTTTTTAAGCTGACACATTCTACTTAAAGTTGATGTTAATTATTTTTGATTTTACATTAAAATAAATAATAATATAATTAATTTATAGTTGTTCTAAGTTAAAAAACCGCAGGCAACACAGTTATATACCTACTCAAGTAAAGACTGTATACGAAATAAGTAGCTCATCATTATTTCTAATAGAGCCAGTAAAGCTACCCAAATGCGCTAACTTCTAACAAATTGTAGAATATCTTCAGCATCGCTTCTACTACCCACAATCCTAACCAAACTAGTAACAAGAAACCCAGCAAGTTGCTGCAACATGCATCGTAACTCGGCCATTTGCCATCCGATCTGTACCAAACAGGTTAGGAATGTTAATGCAGTTGTTTGTCTTGTGTGTTCGTTGTTCTGTCGAGCTACGTGAGCTGTTATTTATCGCGCGTCAATGCTTGTACTTGAGTGGCTTTACGATGCCTCTGATGCCTGTAGTCGTTAGAACAGGCTGAAGTGTTTTATGCCTGAAAATAAACTGTAAGTGAGTGCTGTGCTAGTTTGTAGGTTAAGTCTTTGCAGACTTAATATTGGTGTGAACTGGTGTTTTTTTTCAATTTATGCGTGTTTGCTTGTTTTTTTTTCATGGCTGTAATACACATCTTCTATACTGTAATAAATCCCGGTGAATTTTTTTTAATTATATAATATTCCAGTGTTTAAAATTTTTGAAGTTGCTCTGTCAATTTACCTATAACGAAAAATTATACGAGTTATAAGCGGACTTATTAATTCGTCTCATATTTAAATATATTCGTCTAAGTATTTAAATACAACTTGAATTTTATCAATAATTTATTACAACAAGCAATTGCCCGCGATTTCGTCTGCGTGGTTATTATCATGTCTTTTCAATCAATTAATTTATTTGAAAAGAACGGTTTATACAAACCAAACTTGTTAACCAAAGTTTTTTATAGCAAGAAAAATATCACAAAAGAACACATACTTTTAGCAATATAAATTACAATATGCTAATTACCCTTTAATTGTACTCTCCCACAGAACTTCAAACAACCCGTCCTGTCCACCCTGGAGGTCCATTCTAAATATTGATAAAAGATTATGTTTCATCTACCAAATAGTTTTATTAATTGAATCGTCAACAAATAATGACGATACTTTATCAACTGCACTATCTCTTTAATCTCATAGTTTCCAACACAAGTTTAAATCACTAAAAACTTTACTAATCTCGCTACAGAAGTTAGTTCTCAGTGAACTATACAGGGAGTATCGAATAAAAACTTCAAGTTGAACTCTTGATCATAAGGAGACGATCAAAGGAAATGATCTTATAGTTATAAAGAAATAGGGTTGACCGGTTTGAGTAAACCCTTTTAAATAGTATATTTGACTGCCTCGTTGGTCTGCGCAACTGCTGAGCACGAGGTCCTGGGTTCAAACCCTGGGTCGGGAAAAGTTAAGTAATTCTTAGTAGCAGCACGGAGTCTGGATTTGTGCCCGGTTACATTGGGGCCTAAAACACTGGCGAAATGTCGGTCGCTGCCTGCTCCTCAGGGGAATACGAGCGTAATGTTACGCATATATTTGCATTGGTAGTGATTGAGCTACAAGAAACACGCCTGTAATTTTAAACGAGTAGACAGGTGTACTTCCTTAAAATAGGTAAGTAAAGTAAGAGAGGCAATTGCAATTTTTATCGAGCCCGTACTGGGTTCGTCGCCTTCAAAGACTCTCTCGATAACAGAAATAAATTGTATTCCTATTTCTTCCTCCTATAAAATAGCCCAATGACAAGGCGGTATTTACATATATTAAAATTTAAAATCGGTTTTAATAAATTAATCAATAAGAAATTAAATTTGAAAAATGATGGACACGAGCTGGACTCGAACTAATCAATACGAGCAAATTTCTTGGTGGATGCAAGCATATCCATAGCCTCAAGCTAGTATCAGAGCAAAGTTCCTAGTGACGGTTGATATTGGATATTCCCCATCGCGGCTGTTTCGGCTTCCATAGAGTTATTGCCGTTACGAAGCGGCGTCCTTTATTACATTTGCGAGCCCAACATGTGGCCCGTTCATCTCTATACTTATATAACTCTGTTGTTGTTTCAAGATAACAAGGGATATGAATTTGTGGGGGATATTGAAGAGGTTTTCATTGAGTACGGTGTTATTGTTGAGCACGTGCCTTGTGTCGATAGATACACGTGTAAGCACACATGTATAATGACTATAGTAGTATATTACACTCACGGCTGTAATCTCCAAAGGGAAATTTATTTTTTATTTTTTGTTAAGAAACCTCGCCCCACACTAGGAATTTCTCCTGTATCATGTATATATCGTGTGTACGTTTCACAAACATGTAATATCACATACACAAACACCCAGACTCAGGACAAATATCTGCGGATCTTACTAATTTTTGTAACGTGCCGGAATCGAACCCGCAACCCTTAACGCAGCAGTCCAATCGCTTAGCCACTGCGCCAGTCATATACGTCATTATTTTATCAACCTTTACTACTAGATATTATTTGAACAAAATTAAACAGTAGCTTCTTCTTCTGCGTATCGGCATGAACCAATAGCCACATGGAACAGGTCACGCCGCGGTGTAGAGATTGGTCAGTCAACAGGATGGTAGTGATGTTGACCGTCCAGGGTGCGGCCGACGTACCTACTTAAGTATCGTCACTCGTGGAGGCACTCAAAATACAGACATAATACATACATCATCAGCCAGAAGACGTCCACTGTTGAACAAAGGCCTTTCCCCTTAAAAGGGGGGGGAGGTTGCGACTTGCGGATCGCAGCATTGGTGGTCAAGTTATAGAAGACGCTGCTGCCCATCTTCTGGATTTTTTCTTAGTTGCCTCTTACGACACCCACGGAAAGAAAGTGGGTTGTCAATTCTAGGCCGGATACCACACGGCACAGTACATAATATACAGTAGCTGAATACATAATACGGCTGTACTAATAAACGTGGTTGACTGTTTGTTGGTTTCTGATAGCCATTCGACAGAGAAAATAGGTATAGAGCCTGTTTAAAATCTCGCATTCTCTACAAGAAGACCTAATCTTTCTTAAACAAATTATTTTACCCGACTGCTTCAGAAGATAATACAATTATTGTTCAGTAATGTTTTCTATTTTTTGCAGCGTGTGTACTTGGACAAATCCGTTCTAAGCTAAGGCGATTAGCTAACGGCTTACGTAACCAGCTGCGCAGATGTGGCTTCAACGTAAATTAACACCTGGTGTTCCTTTCTGTTTGAAATGCATTGTACTTATAATAATATGCCAATACTGGTTAACTAGTTTATTTGTTGCAATGTAGCTCTTACACGTGCATCGTTGGAGAGATATGAAATATCAAAAAGACGTGCTTAAAAGGTCATCATCATCAGCAGCCGGAAGACGACCACTGTTGAACATAGGCCTCGTCCTTCCATCGGGAAGGGGGGGGGCATAATCCCCTGCGTAAGCATAAACGCTGCACACCTGCTGCCCATCTGCCCATCTTCTGGATTTTTCCTTAGACACCCACGAGACGAAGTGGGGAGGTGCTATTCTTTTTTTTTTTTTTTTTAGGTGAGGGAAATGCGTTACGCATACCCCGCCGCTGGGAGACGACGGGGTTATGCGGGACTCTCCTCCGTGGACCCACCCAGAAGCCGAAGCCGCTCGGTTGATCCTCGGAGACCTACCCACTAAAACCACTCACACAATGCCTGCTCGGCGCTTTGGATGGCGGGGAGGCGGGATCGCTATTAGCACTCTACCGCCAAAGGGGAGGTGCTATTCTGGTCCAGCACTCCACGGCATAAAAGATACTTATAGACCAAATATTTGTGAATCTATCCTATCACCCGTTTAATTCCATTTTTTTGCCTTTATTGTAAACACATTATTGACCGAGAAATCATTATAACATTTATTTAAACCAGATTTTTTATTGATAATCACAACAACGTATCAATAGATTAAAATCTTGCTATCTTCTTCTTCTCTGCCATAAAAGTTTGAAATGTTTGAATGAAACTTAGGCACTAAACTTATATCTTAGTGTACTGAAAGCTCTCTTAAATTCCGACATTATTGTGTCAAAGATAGATAAAAAGTTCATACTACTACTAAATATATTTCTAGAAACGACGTTGAAACATAGCCGGGAGAAATTTCGAGAAAAAACAGTGTAACTCGAAAAACATAACCTAATACGACATAACTAACGTAATTATCTAGTTTCTGTGAATAGAGAAGCTGTGAACTCAGAATAATACCACAAATAACGTTAGCTCGGATATTTGAACGTACAGATGTTGCTAACTGAATCAGACTGGTGGTTCAGCGGATTCTAATCCGATTCCTGTCTCAAAACGAGCTGTGTTTGATGTAGATAGGAGCCGAGGTAGCCTGCAGTGGCAAAGGGTCTATTTAATAATGATACCTCCCCTTTCGAACGTGGTTTTTTAGTAGTGCCTATTTGTGTCATTAATTCAACAACCTGATTGGCGCAATAGCTAAGTGATTGGACCGCTACGCTAAGTGTTGCGGTTTCAATTCCCGCACGGAACTAATAATTATGTGATCCACAGAAGTTTTTCTTGATTCTGGGTGTTTGTATATGTCATATTTTATGTGTGTGGAACGCACCAACGATACAGAAGAAATACATAGTGAGACGACGTTTATTTAAAAAAAATACAATAGGCCCAGCTTTCCCTGTTTAGAAATAAAGTCTTCGCCTCTAGTACCTTAAAAATCTATAAACAGAATACTATGTGTCCCGCAAATTCAAAACGTACACGAATGACACCTTAAGAAATCTCCTCAGAGTTAATTAAAGATTCTCTTTTTGCGATAACTGACTCACCATAAGTTCTGTGAAATAGGTGAAGAGCCACCTAGCCCACTTCGGCTTACTAAAATGCAATTCATGCCCAGGCCTGTTGCTAAAACAACAACAACACAATTTACCCCTACTTCAAAAATAGACAAATCGAAAATCAAATATTTAAACGTTATTTTGTGAAGAAAACGCCAATAATACTTTTCTATTTAAACGTTGCCAATTCTTTTGAACAAAGAAAGCCAATTCAGCAGGTTTCCTCAGGTACTAAAGTAAATTCTAATATCTTTCCCTTTCCGAATAGTTCCCTAGACCACAATGATACCCGCATAAATTTAGGACCGGAATCGGGACGAGATTCGACAAGTTTATTGCATTGGCCTGATTCTTGTTTCTTAGTAGTTCAAGGCGGTTTGCAGTAGTTTGGGAGCCTTGAATATTAGCTGTAGTTTCAAATGAGGATTCTGAAGTAGGAATCATGTGAAACAAATAAGTAAACAAGAAAGGTCTTATGCCTGATACCAGCCAAAATAAGAGACTACAAGAATAAGTGGCTTCACATCGAGACCATTAAAGATACCTTGAGACAAATAAACCTAATGGTTACTGTGAGAAAATACATGAATGTGATTGCAGCAAGATTTCGGCTTGTTGTATTAATGGGACTTATAATATTGCTCAATGGCAAAATAATTGCCTTCAAGATTGGGCGCAAAAACAGTGGTGTTTTAAAACAAGGACTAAAATATTACATGTATTCTTATAACCGTTTCGTTACAATTTTGTTATAACCACCGTATACCAAAAGATAATTTGATAACAATCTTGTTTCCTTCTCAATCAACTCGCAAATTCCATGCGATAATCCCAATGCCTCCCCTTCGTTCCCGTATAAATTCCCATAGAAATACATTCGAAACGTTCAGTCATAATCCTTTGATAATACGAATACAATGTTCCGTACCGTTCTATCACTTATGAATAAGTTGACTGAATATTCAGGTGCTGGCGGAACTCCAACACTCCTTAAATATTTCTTCATTCTGTGTCGCTTTGGACGAATTCTTTTGTTTATTGTTCTTGTAAATCGAAAGGTTTGATTACATTAAAGATCTTTTGCGTGATATTGACAAGTGCGGGCGCAAAAATCTCTCTCTTGTGCACGCTTTTGTTTGTCACGCTCATAATCCGATAGGATGGGCGACTGTTATTTTCAAATTATTGTGTGTGTTTCAAGAAGGAGAAAGTAAATTATTTTCTGTCTAACATGGCGGCAGAGTGGCGTGAACGTCAGGAGTAGAGAGAAATTGCTTTAAATATCTGTGAATTAAATAATATTTCTTGCGTAGATAGCTATTTAGCGTAAATTGGCTATCATGACCCAATTTGGGTATTTAACACCACCAATCAATTGACATACTTTTCTTGAGCTGTCAAAGCTCTATTCCTCTATAAAATTTGTATGGAACCTGTGACGTCACTAATTTTCCAACTTAATTGACGAACCATTTATGATTTCAAAGCAAACAAAAATCAATGTTTACAGTTAACTAAAAAGGTTAGGGTTTTTAGAGAAGTAGTGTCTTTGAATTAATGATTATTGATCTCAAGTACCCTAATATTAAAGCGGAATTGTTGTTATTACATTTTACTATAATAACTTTCGTGAGTGTTATCCATATCATTTACTATATACACCGGCTTTTAGTCACGTCAATATTCAGGAATGCCCGACTCGTTTCGGACTCTACCAGAGCCCTTATTAATGAGCAGGTGACGCGGCGGGGTCGCGATAAGACTCTTCGTTAGAGTCCGAAACAAGGCCCGAATATTGACGTGAGTATAAACCGGTATTTATAGTAAATAATATAATTTCATTTTCTCAAACTTCCAAGATAAAACGAAAATTCCATCATACTTTCTTTAACCGCTGTAAGAACAGCTCAACCCTACCGCTTTGCAGCTTACATTAATCTTTCCAGCGACAATTTTAAGATCACCTGAGGATAGCCCGTGTTTCAGCGCCGCTCCGGCTAGTAATGTGCTGTAAATCATAACTTTATACTCCACGACCCGTTCTAATTCGATATAGATGTTTCTGGAACTTGGTACTTGCAAATGGCTGTTTTCTTTCCCTATTTTCCAAGATTTGTGCCCGGCAAATGGCAGTAGTGTCACTTCCTAGTACATTACAACTCATTTATAATTTACCTGGTGAAAGGTTTTTGTTTTTTTTAAAAACATCGCCCCACACTAGGAATTTCTCCTGTATCGTGGGTGCGTTTCACAAACATAAAATATCGCATATACAAACACCCAAACTCGGGACAAACATCTGTGGATCGCACAAATTTTTGTCCCGTGCGGGAATCGAACCCGCAACCCCTAGCGCAGCAGTCCAATCGCTTAGCCACTGCGCTAGTCAGGTCGTCCGTGTCCGTGTGTGGATGAGCTATACACCTCTGCCTACTCGTTCGGGGAATGAGGAATATGTTATATATGTATGTGTTTTCCGTAAGAAATAGGCTACAGTAAGCGACATGTCGAGAAAACTGGAATAAGGAGTTTTTTTTTTTATATTTTTCGCTTGCCTCACATCTTTATCAACTGGAAAAGAATCCTTAAAAAAACCTTGGAAATACAAATCGTAATACGAATACCATTCTGACAATAACTGGAAAACCTACTGTTTAATACTTTCAAATTATAGACTTCTGGAAGGAAGAATTTAACTTACGTATTACTAAACTAATTTTAATTCAACTTCTTATAGGTAGGTTGAATAAAGTAATTTCTGACACGAATTCCTGAATGTTATTTCTCGTAGGAAACAAGCTAATATTTCACTTTGAGGGTACTAATTAAGGAGGAAAACGATCAAATGTCTGGAGAGTTGAACGTGTTGATGCATGTTCCAAAACACTGGCGTTTTAAATAACCTCCTTCGGGACATCTAAGGACAGAGTACATACTGTAACAGTATTTTAATATAGCACCATATTTTGATATAAACGCTAACTTACCAATTTCGTTGAAATAAAACTATTTTTACGGATTTTATTGCGATTTTTATTTGGTTTTTTGGTCCCGACGTTTCAAATCCTTTACAGCATTCATGGTCACGGGCAGACTGAGGTGTTAAACGTCTAATTTGAACAATTACTATCAACTACCTTACATTTTTAGTTAGTATTTACAAAAAACCAAATTAAAACCGCGATAAAATCCGTAAAAATTGTTTTATTTCAATGTCTAATATTCGCGTAAGTGATAGAAATCATTATGTTGCCAATTTCGTTTTATTTTTAATTTAATGAACTTAGTAGGATGAAAGCCTAATTAATAGAGTGGACCCTAATTTGTAACCGAAACATTAATTGCTGCGATTATCTTCCAAGTTAAACCCACGAAAGCAGTAAGTAGAAGAAGACTATATATATATTCAAACTATTATATATTTTATATAAGACCGCTGTCTGTTGACTGTTGTAGCTACAGCGGTTTAGGCTGTGCGATGATCGATCTCTCCCTCTGAGATAGTAGAACATCGAATTTTATTTATTTATTTAAAGGGCTGAGCGATAACGTCGCCCTATAAATACATCTTAATTAATATACAAAAAACCAACTCATAACTTATTTTAACACTATGAATGCTAATTTATATATTACTTTAGCTTATACATCGAAAAATTAAAAATAATAATTTAAGCGCCCAAAAAAAACTGGGTAGACTTCTTATTTATTGACCTATAAAACATAATAGAAAAGGTTTTATACCAATAGATTTAAAGTAACTGGGTTCCGAGGTCACAGCTAACAGGACTGGACTAATAGTTTTAGGTAAATTACATGTCTTCACGAATTCCGTTGTTGACAAGATGTGACATAATTTATGTCCCCAATATACTCACGCTATATATCGTAAGACAACAGTTTAACAAATTATCTGTATACACAATGTTATTTATGTATATTAATAGTGGGTAAACGCACACGAATACAGAACAACGTCTGAGTAATAACATATTCTGATTTATTGTTACAGAAACTTGTCTTTGCGTTAACTAATTTATGGCGAAGTTGTCCTCACAGGAGCATGACTTGTTGTATAATGTAGTGATGGCTAATATAGCATATAGCATATAGCACCATAGCAAAGCATGCGATTTATACTCAACCCCTATCACTTGCTATTTTGAATCGCAATCGCTGCTATGTGATAGCACGACGAGTATACTTAGACAGTAGCAAAATAGCAGTTGATAGTAGTAAATAGCACATCGCACTTGATGGCACCGTAGCACGGCGTCAGTACGTATTCAGTAATAGCATATCTAGAGAAGATAGTCTCCGTGCTATGATAAAGCGACTAGCGCGCTATGCTGAAAAATTTCCTGGGCGAGATGCTATAGCATAGCATGAGAAAAAGCATGCTAGAAAAATTTCGCTTATATTTCGTAGCATGCTATCTTTTTATAGCGTATTTGCACACTACTAGCATAATCCGAAATACCAAGTATATTCATATAAAGGGGTATGTCGATTGTAGAGTAGCAAAATATTGAGTACACTATTTTTACAGCCTGTGTTGTCCCACTGCAGGTCAAAGGCCTCCCTTTGATTTTTCAATAAGCTGCCAAGCTTACATGGGACTATTTTTGATTCCTCGTCGTGACGTTATAAGAACTTACGTTAGGACATTTGATTCTTTCCGTAACCGATGAGCTAAATAAATAAAACGAATGCCTCTGTCCCGGAGCTAAAACCGGGACATTATTCAGGCTAAATCCCGGGATTTGCCGGAACTCCCCGCGAATCTCTTTACATTACCGTTAAATTGTTTCATGTCGTATAAAAATGGACGAAATTAAATTTCTTGGCGTATTAAAATCGTGGGATTATGATTTTATTTATAGCTAGTAAATTACTTGGGATATGTCTAAGATTCGCCGAAAGTCGTCTGGGGTGCAAGCCATTTGGCTTCGACAGCAGATGTATGTCCCTAGTCTGGGTGTTTGTGTATGTGACATTTCATGTTTGCGGAATGCACCCACGGCACCAGAATAATTCCGGAGCGACTACGCAACTAAGAGCACCCTGGACCAGTTCAGACCTCAGCTTAGGGCGTAGCATAGAGCTTTTGAATCCAGTTCTTAAAATAGCAGGTCCCTACTTAAACAATTTACCTAACTAACAATAAGGAGTATAATAATGTTCTCCTGACCGAATTTCGGTCACGGCGGCCTGTCTCATCTGAGACTAGTCAACTACGCAGGAGATATTATAGTGCACAAGTATGCGCGCAAACACAGGTGCACTCTCTATTCCCACACTCTCATAGTCCTTTGGGACGGTAGACCGATACGACGGGAGAGAGATCAGACGCAGGACCAACGGCTTAACGTGCCTTCCGAAGCACGGAGGTCTTGACATGTGAAAACGGTCACCCTTCACAAGACTGACCACAAAGAACACGACTTAACCTCACCGATCGACTGATTTGCGATGTAGCCACGTAACTAAGAGCCCCTCAAAAAGAGTATTCATAGTTGCAGTTGTTACAATAACCTGTAACATCTCATTTATCACTAACGTACAATACGCCCATCCAGATCTAACTAGAGAAGCTCAAATAAAACTTCCTCTCACTAGATCTCTCGTGAAGTTGTGAGTTCCATTTGAACAGAATTTACATGTAATCAGCCGTGAGAGATACCGTCAGCAGAAAAAGTTGTATAGGAAATTTTGGACTCAATATTTTTTTGTAAAAATCTTGTTTTGTGTGTTCATATTTTAAATTGATTTATCCCTTCAGACTATGTCTGTGAGGTAATAAAAGATTCACCGTGGACCTTGTCTTGACTTCCGTCAAAAAAACATTCTGAAATAAAATTATTCAATAGGTACCTACATAGGTATGCAGGCGGTGAAAACTCAAAATTTAAAAATTCTCTTACTACCTACCTTCTACATGATTAAGGCGGATCTGTTGCAATAATTGGGCACAGTACGCTCTCATCGACTATTATATAGTTACTTTTATGATAATTTTTTTTAGTTTGTAAAATAAAAGAAAATTAGCTAGCACTTTTTTGCTGACTGTACTTACAGAAAACCTACATTTGAATAAAGTTGGTCAAAGAGGAATTGAGGCAAGAGGTGCCAGAGCGCTGTATTACCTAATATGTAAGGCTTAGGTAACGTCGGTAATGAGCCTCTAGTGTGAGTAGCTTGATCTAACTTAACTACCGCGTTTGCGTTTTCTTCGTTCACCTATCACTTAACAACGGAACATTGAGGCGATGGTTAAGTAAAATTTCAACTTAATTGATAGGGACTTGTATATGCGATATGGGGAGCTGTATTAAATGGTTTTTTCTGTTTATTTTCATTTTTTTCATATCGTCGACTAACACTAGGAATTTCTCCTGTGTCGTGGGTGCGTTTCGCAAACATGAAATTTATCATACAAAAACACCCAGACTCGGGACAAACTTCTGCGGATCGCACAATTTTTGTTCCGTGCGGGCATGAAACTCGCAACCCATAGCACAGCAGTACAATCGCTTAGCTACTGCGCCAATAAGGTCGTCCAAGTAAGCGATATGAGGGAGCTGTATTTAGTGGTTGATTTTGATTATTTACTTATATGAATTATACCAAAGATACGATACGATGACCTACTTTCTTCCATGTCACGTTATTATGTAAAGAACGCTCACCCATCGAAAGATGCAACACGCTTTGCTTAACCTCGCAGATCGAATTATGTGTGGGGAAGCTACATACAATCAATAGTTTACCTTTATTATTTTTTTGACTAATTTGAATCGATTTTATTGATCTCTGATTTGTTGGATTCGTGTTCGCCCCGAGTAGCAGAATAACAATTAAAACATCGAGAAAATTCACAATTCCAGGTAATATTTTTTTAAATTGACTTGATATATATAGAGATACAATAAATATTTTACTATTATAAATTCTTCTTATCGTATGGTTGATGAACAACCTGGTGGCAGAGTTTAAACCGCCTGTAGGCCTCTGACATGGCTTTACACACCGTTGGAAAATCTCTCAGGTGCGCCGGTTTCCTCACGATGTTTTCCTTCACCGTTTTTAGCAACTGATAATTAATTTATAATACGCACATAAATTCCAAAAGACATTGGTGCGTGCCGGGGTTTGAACTTGCGACCTTTGACTTGGAAGTGCAATGGTCATACCACTCGGCTATCAGTGCTATTATAAATCAAAGTCCATTTTATGTCAGAGCGCATTTGCAAGAAAACATTTTTTGCAATCGCCTCTATTTACCACTTGCAATTAAGAATTTTCTTCTGTCTTCTTTAACAAACACTGCATCATCTCATTATAATAAAGCGAAAAAAACAAAAAGATAAGTTAATCCAACGCCCATATTTCTTGGAGCCATAACAAATATTTATTTGACCCAAAAGGGCAAGATTCTTGGAATTCCGCATCACACTTTGGCTGCCCGCCAGTCGGTTCTGCAACTCAAAGACATTGCTATTCCACTGGTTATCTTTCGTATACAATGTATGAAAATGACAAAATTTTAAATTGATTCTGTATATCTTTTGCAAATAATGCTTGTATGTCGTGGTTTGATGCCGGATTTATTCCATGGGCAAGACTATGGCAAATATAAATGTGCTTCTTTTTATGGACCAGAAGTTTAGTATCATGGGTGCATTGGTATAAGCACGGGTGACATGCACAAACACTCAGATAAGGGACAAAGGGCTGGTTAAGCCTTAGCCACTGCGCACAATACGTCAACGACTGGTTTTATAGTTAATTATTTACTCTTATAGTACAAAAATATAATTGAAGTGTCATTTTCGTATCCTGTACTTTATTGTGATAGGTTTGGGGACATATTATCATAATAATTATTTACTTTCTTAGTTTAGTTTTTCTTAGTTTCTTAGTTTTTTTTTCCTTACAAATTTTGTCATTTACACGTCTTTTAATTTCCTTTCAGACAAATGAATCTATCATAACATTGCAAATTGTGAATGCATGCAAGACAATCTTCCTAAAAATCCCTTTAGATCAAATTCCAGTGTTTGACGCAGTTCGTGAGTTCACCCAAGTTCCGAAGATTAGCCAAGTTACACCGCACTGGCCGAGTTCGAATAACTCCTGCAATTTAAAACCGAAAAGGTTTTCCTTTAATGTAAACTTTAAGTTTTTCGATTTGGAATTCTCTTACGAATACGAAAGGAAGTTTTAGTATCGGTTTGGAATTATTTTACGTCGGATTTTTTTATTCAGCGTTCAGCAGAGTCTAATCCGCCTGAAGGCCTCTGATATAGTTTTACACTCCGTTGAATAATCTCTCAGGTGCGCCAGTTTCCTCACGATGTTTTCCTTCTCCTTGTATGTACTTAAAACATACGCCTGCTTGATAGATAAAATAAAATTATTGATAGTGATCATTTTACAATGTAGTTTCCATGTGGTAGTACATTGATAGGAAACCTTATAAGATACTTAACACACTTACTTAAGCCCTGTTTCACCATCGACTAGTAAAGTGGCAAGTAGACTAACCGCCGATTAAAGTCACCCGTAACTACTCATACGAATTACACAATATCTGAGTAGCTCGTGGGGCTCGTTGCTATGCGGCTACCCGGCAGATCAGTCGATCTGCGAGGTTAAGCCATGCTCGCCGCGGTCAGTTTTGTGATGGGTGACCGTTTTCACATGTCGAGACCCCACCGTGCTTCGGAAGGCGCGTTAAGCCGTTGGTCCTGCGCCTGATCTCTCTCCGGTCGTGTCGGTCTACCGTCCCATCGCATTATGAGAGTGAGGGAATAGGGAGTGCACCAGTGTCTGCGCGCATACTTGTGCACTATAATATGCCCTGCGCAGATGGCTAGTCTCATCTGAGACAGGCCGCTGTGACCGAAATTCGGTCAGGAGGACATTATCTGAGTAGCATTAATTAGGGGATAAACTGGCCTGTAACTAAAATACGAAAGAAGATACTCGTAACTTTTACTTGCCGATTAGTGTTAATCAAGAAGTAACTATTCACAACTTTACTGGTGAAACAGACAGAATTTGAAATTCGATAGATACGAGCAGCGACACGATAGCTCAGTTGGCTGAGCTGTGCCACGGAACGGCGAAGGTCGCGGGTTCAAGACCCGCTAGTGGCAATAATTTTTTAAATGACCTTTATCAATTTTAATTCATGCTTAGCATGGGCAATATGCTAAAATGACACCAAAAGTTATAATATAGAAACTTAACACGTTGTAAAAACACAATTATAACAACATCACTGTAGGGTGTGACGCATCTCCTTCATACTTTACTTCCATTCCGTCGTAGCTTATAGAAAACTATTAGCCTAGAGAAAGCTATTAGCTCTGCCTGTTACGTACTTAGAAGTCTTAGAAACGAAGTTACCATAAAACATTTGAAAATGGTCTATTACGCATTAGTTGAGTCAAAACTGAGGTACAGCATACTTTTCTGGGGAGGAAGTTATGACTACAATATCCAGAAAGCTTTTGTGATTTAGAAAAGAGCAGTCAGGACCATAGTTAGAATACAACAGCAAGAATCATGTAAGCCTCATTTTATTGACTTAAACATATTGGCAGTCCCAAGTCTGTACATTTTGGTCCTACTTACTCATTTATCTAAGTACATCTCGGAATATGAGACTGAAGATGAAAGACGAAAAAGGGAGAGTACAAGAAGGAAAGATCTCCAGGTGAAACAAATGACTCATCTGAACATTGCAAAGCATAGTTCCTACCACAAGTCATTGAAACTGTTCAATAAACTTCCGACAGAAATTAAAGGTCTTGTATATAAAAGTGAGTTTCAGAGTAAGCTCAAACGGTTCTTGTTAAATAAGTGTCTATATTTCATTGATGAATTATAATTTAATAGCAATGGTTTTTTTTGAAGGTTTAAATATGGATTGACATTTTAATTGGATAATTATGATGACTTAAATATGGATTGACACTTAATTTAGATAATATTGTGATGATTTAAAAATAGATCGCATGTATGATTTTTAGGATATATTTAGTTGTAGAAATTCAGACACAATGTAAAAATTGTTATTGAATAAATGAATTGAATTGAATATCGTAGTTTATAAGGACAGTATAATATAGACCATCTAAGACTAAACACTCATTAAGATCTAATATTCAATTATCACGACATTATCAATTCACAATTCTCCCTCATCCAATTTTAACAGCTTGCAGTAGTACATTCTGTCGAAACAGTATCAGCTCTGTGAAGCTCGTCACGTATTCTCATTGTAGCGATTTTCACTTGTCTCTCAGTCTGCCGACCCCTTTAATACCTTTAATAACTGAGTGAGGCTTGGATGCACGGAATTAAGGATTCCAGTTCACTAGATAAGAACCGGGTGGATTCTGGAAGGCTAATTATTCAAGGGCATTGAGATGATATTAAAAGGGTGTTTTGAATTTGAATGAGAGTGAAAGAGCTGGTTTTCTATGTGTAAGTGTTTATTTAGAGGATTTTGTAAAAACCTATTTACCGATGACGATCAGATTGGTGCAGTGGATAAGCAATTGGATTGCTGCGCTAAGGGCTGTGAGTCCGTATCCCGCACGAGAAAAATTGTGTGAGCTGCAGATATTTGTCAAAGCACCCACGATACAGGAGAAATTTCTAGTGTGAGGCGACGTTTTATAAAAAAACCCCATACTACTTCTGATACACTTATATTTTCTAATAGCTTACATTGTTTTTCCAAAGCTCCAAAGAAAACAATGCATGTTCTTATACTATGTACTTTATTTTACTTCTTCATGTGAACAAGAAGAGACTTTTATCGACTTTACGGGATATTTTTTGTTATAAGACTAATACAAAAATGCCAGATGGAGCACGATAGAATGATGAATACATGAAAAATGCGCTAACGACAAGCGCGCTATAATAATTTTTATTCAAAATATGATACCTCTTTTAGACCTTAGGGAAATACAGGCTTTGTGATGCTGATTTCAACAAAAACATTGGTCAGTAAAAAGCAATTTACATTATTAGAGTATGCAAAATGGAGATAATGTAATAATATCCTCTAGAAGCTCTTTTTGGGACGAAAATTTTAATATACCATAGTTAATGACTCAGAAATGTGATTAGGTCCTTTTCGTGCCAAAATCGGGGCTAGAGGCTCCCAGATAATTCTCTGTCAACGAGAAATATGAATTGTTAGCTGACTTACCGGTTTTTTAAGCTTGCGGACGAAAATTGAAAATCTTTTATCAATTTTCTTTTTAGTGTAAAATTTTAGATGTTCGTTTTAATTCTTCATGGTCTCGTTGTATGTTCAATTCATGTAATTGCGTGTTTCAGTTAGGAAGTTCTAAGTATGAGTAATTGATAATTTCCTCGCCATTCAATCCAGGTTTCGACACTATATTTTTCTAAATTTAAAAATTTTAAAACCATTAGATTTTTTTTTAAATGTAGCCCCGGGGTCTCTAGGATTTTTTCCTACATTGTAAGGGCGTTTCACAAACATTGAATATCACACACATTAACATCCAGACTCGGAAAAAACATCTGCGGATCGCACAAGTGTTTGTTCCGTGCGGGCATTGAACCCGCAACCCTTAGCGCAGCAGTCCAATCGCTTAGCCGCTGCGCCAATCAGGTCGTAGTTACTAGATAATCAATCGGGAAAAAATATTAAAAAGTAGTTTCTAAATAACTGAAGTAGTGTCATGTGCCAGAAATACAGAAAAGACAAGTAAAATACTACCATCTTTATATAACATTTCAAAACTTACGCATTTCAGTTCCTAGTCAACAAAGGTCATTTTCGCATGTATTTTTAGCCCTTTTGAAACAACTGCGTCATACAAAATTCGTCCACTTGCCCGAACTGTATTCCAACAAACAGTAAATTATAAACGCGGTTAAAAACTAACGTGGACATTTCAGACCTCTGGTGACAGCATTCTTCAGATTTATTTCGGTACCCGCCCGAGGTACGAAATGTTTAGTTCCGGATAGAGTAACCTTTTAGGATACGCAAATTATACCAATTATACAAAAACATAACACAGCTATTATTCCCAGAAGGGGTAGGCAGACGTGTATGTATAGTACAGTACAGCCACATTTTGCCAATAATTATGCTAGGTCAAAACGTAATAGGGGCGAGCTTATTCCCATCAACCAGGCACAAATCCAGACTCCGTGCTGCTACTGAGAATTCATCATCAGCCGAAAGACGTCCACTGTTGAAAAAAGGCCTCCCCCTTTTAGAATGGGGGGTTGCCATAATCCCCACGCTTGGCAAGCGGGTTGGGGATCGCGGTGTTGGTGGTCAAGTTACAGAAGACGCTGCTGCCCACCTTCTGGATTTTCCCTTAGTCGCCTCTAACGACACCCACGATTACCAATCAAAGAAATAAACCTTCTGACTAAAATACCTACTCCACAAACTTCGTACATCCGTGAGTATCAGGTAAGGGCAGGCAGCCCCTTATGACGTCAGCGATTTCTGTGACGTTTCCCAACCCTGAGTTATTGCGGTGTCATAATTTTAATGGCTTCTAAACTTCCCTTTGCGCTCTTTGAATATCATGCCTGTGGGTTAGCTGTAATGTGAGTGGTACAGCCAAGGTTTTAGGTACTTGTACGTACTGTATGGAAGAGATAACATTGATTCTATGTTTTTGTACCTTATTTTTTTACATCAAATATTAACGTATTAAGAGGCCTTTGCCCTGCAGTGGGACAGTTATAGGCTGTTATTATTATTATTTAAATTATTTTTCTTATAAATTACATTTTTAAATATCTATATAAAAATACAATATTTAAAAATATAAAAATAGGGCCCAACCAGCAGCGGGAACAGGGTCCAAGCTACCGGTGGTTAGGGCTCCAGAGAGAGGAACCTCCTCACAATGCGTGCCGTGTCGAGGAGTACCGCTTTCTTATTATTATTATTATTAACGTATTTTTCTCACGCTTTCCAGCCGTCAGTACAATATTGTGATTATGATATTACATTAAATGAAATGACGTGAAAGTAAGACGGGAGTATTTAATTATCGGGAGTGAAAAAGAGATGACCATAGTTCGGTCAGCTAATTACCAGGCATATATAAGTAAAAAGTTTATGTATTCCTGGATCGTTGGTTAACTTAACTCTATCTATCTATCCGAGTATTCTTAAATCGTTCTGTTGTTCATATCTAAGATTGATGCCTGAGATTTACGCTATGCATCTTGCCCAAGTAACCCTGAAGATGAAAGCCATCCTGCTAACGTTACGCGCGCCGACATTAAAAGTATTAAATCTATATAATATATAGTACTATAGTATATACAGTATTATATATCTATTGTATATCTACCTGCTAGAATGTATTCTATACTAATATTATAAATTTAATTTTTATTTGTTTGTTTGTACCGAAAAGCTCCGCAACTACTAGACGGATTATAACCATATTTTCAACAATAGAATGCTAAATTATCAGAAAGTAACATAGGGTATAAGTTATTTTAAAAAAGCTAGAGATTCCTAAGAAAATTGTAATGTAACTCAAAGTAGCAAAATGTTTCCTATAACATTTTTGTGTTTTAAAATGTACTTACATCGTGGATACCAGGATAACAGAAGTATAATGGAGATTAATCATAATATATTATATTTATACTTGAATAACGATATTAATGATGTCATTACACATCTCATTAATACTCTGGAACATATTCCTCTTTCTCGACCGAATCCCAGAGACAGATTACACGTGGCGTCTTATAGGCGAAAGATATGACCATTCTCAGTTGAATACAGTGGCACAGTTCTATATAGCAGGTATTATAATGTTATGTTCAATAGTAATCATTCAAAAAATATAGAAATAAATATAATTATTGTAATTGCATTTAATGTTGTGTTCCATGACATGTCATAAAATCTGCACCCTTACCATGAACTCTTAAAGCAAGACAGTTTACGATGTGGAAGCGAGACACCGCTACGTACAGTATAATGCGGCGTCTCGCTTCCACAACTGCAAATCTAAGCGCAGCAGGTTAATCATGTGATTATTTAAAAGCATATAAGTGCTGTCTTAAAGTAACTAAGAATCACAGAAATAAAAACATAAAACATAACATAACATCACGCCTGTATTCCCCGAAGGGGTAGGCAGTGTTGAACATATAGTACAGCCACATTTCGCCAGTTATGTTATAAGTCCCAATGTAATAGGGGGCGAGCCTATTGCCATCACCCGGGCACAATTTCAGACTCCGCTCCGTGCTGCTACTACGTCGTCGTCTTCGTATCGTATGGTTGATGAACAACCTGGTGTCAGAGTTTAAACCGCCTGTCGAGTGGTATGACCGTTGGACTGCCAAGACAAAGGTCGCAAGTTCAAATCCCGGCACGCACCAATGTCTTTTCGAATTCATGTGCGTACTATAAATTAGTTATCAGTTGCTAAAAATGGTGAAGGAAAACATCGTAAGGAAACCAGCACACCTGAGAGATTTTTCAACGGTGTGTAAAGCCATGTCAGAGGCCTACAGGTGGTTTAAACTCTGACACCAGGTTGTTTCATCAACCATACGATAAGAAGAAGACCTACATTTCCGTCAAACTCACGTGTAAATGTATGAAACAGACTGGCTACGGCTATCCATTAAAGTGGGTACATCAGTGAAACAACACAGGGAACACTCATACAACCGTTCCACAGTTGCTACAATGTTTCACTCGTGGATTGGCAGAAGTTTGTTGCATGTTGCACCAGTTTTTTAGCTAGTGTAATGAAATAAAGGGCAGTAAAAGTTTAGTGTTTGTCGGTAAAGCAGTGTAAAAAGGTGACAGTGTGAACGACACGACGGATAAAAGAGACATTGTTTTAAATTAAACATGACATTTGAACTTCAATTATTGGTAACATAATGATTTTTTCTTACTCGAGAAACTTTATTTACATCGAAAAACTACATATTTTACAAGTATTTACTACTTAATTCTAATACAAATTAAATTAATATAGTATACAAACCTAAACAGTTAGAAACTTGTTAATTCAATGCTTTTAATGCAATAAGAGGTGTGCCGAGAAAGTACCGTTTTTAAAAGTCTTTTCATTCTCATAAAACAAAAAGTATTAGGAACTAACCCTTAACTTAGCTACAGTAATCTACTTTAAAGAAACATATTTTTAATATTACTTTCTGGTACATAAAATATCACTGCGCAAAAACACGTCTATTCAAACTGAATTCTTGCAGAGAAAAAAATATAAACCAACAACACACATTCTCATTAAAAATACGTTGAATTATAATTATATCTACGTAAACCGCTACACTGTTTACCTACTATTATATATTCGTCACTATTTCTCGTGAAAGTCGGTTAAAGAAAATGTGTAATGACGTTTGGCATCGCGTGGGATGCGCGCGAAATCTGCTGAAACTCATCCAATTACAGCGGGAATGTTTTCGGGAACTGTAGCACTGTGAGTAGGGTGACTATGGTTTATGAGTTGACTGGGATAGGTTGGGAAAGTAAATGTCCTCTTCCTGCGTTTTAACAGCCAAAACTAGTTGGTAACCCAACTTATCATAAGTTCCACTATTGGCTATAAATATCAACCCAATAAGCTAAGTGATTGGACTGCTGCGCTAGGGGTTGCAGGTTTGATCCGGGCTGCAAGCGTGAGACATAGTCTGTGATGCGCAGTATTGTGTGAAACGCACACAGGACACAGAATTTTATTGTATAGGACGATGTGTTTTTATTATAAAAAAGAAAATATGGTTTAAGAACTTTATTTTCTTATCAAGAATTACAATATTTCACTTACCAATAAAATAAAAAAAAAATCAGTACAATGTGGCATTCATAATTATTATTTAGACTTTTATGACCTCTAAAAACGTATGCTGACTCAAATAAACAAGAAACCATACATTTTCTACACACTACAAAGTTCTGTCCTGACCTTCCAAAAACCATGGCCAGTCCCAGACAGCATAACAATGCATTCAGCAATGAATCGGTATTTTGAAAACTATTCACAATTGATCCCATTCTATCGGGTTCTCTCCGTTCTCGAATACTCATGTTTGACATTCCAGCAGCTTCGAAACTAGTGAAACAGCTTCAAAAGAAAATAACCGTACGTTCGAGAACTTTGCCTGCATTTTCATTAAACTAATCGAATTGTTTAATGAAAAGTACATTCCTTGGCGGTGCATGAATATTTAAGTTTAACATCATTAGCTTTTTGGACTATCGCAGGAGATTGCAGTCACACACTATAATTATTGATTCCTTACAGCAATACCGTAAAAATTTCGCCATTCTAATTGATGGAGATCTTTCTTGACGTCCCGCAAGTACAAGAAGTAAGCCGCAAACTATTTGCGTCAGCGGGGTCCATACGAAGATTGCGCAATTTCTTGCCTACTGCCACCAAAACTGCGCTCGCTCAGTCCCTCCTCCTTCTAATCCTTGATTATGCCGATGTCAGTTATCCTGACCTTACTGAAGAGCAGCTAGATAAGCTTGAGCGACTCCAAAACTTTTGTATCCGATTCATATATGGTTTACGCAAGTATGACCATGTTTCAGATTATATAAATAAGCTTAGGTGGCTGCCAATTCGCCTTTGCCGGGATGCTCATATATTATCATTTCTTTATAATATCTTGTTCCATCCTGCTACCCCCTATTATCACAAAGAACGGTTTCCGTTCCTTCATGACACACATGACTACTACAATGTCATACCAACTAGACGTGAACTTGATGATCAGTGCAATAATTAAGGGAATAAGACTAAGCGCCTGTTTCACCATCGACAAGTGAAGTGTCAAGTAGACTAACCGCCACTTAAAGTCACCCGTAACTACTGATACGAATTTTACAACATCTGAGTAGCATTAATCAGGGGATAAACTGGCCTGTAACTAAGACACGATAGAAGATTCTCGTAACTTTTACTTGCCGATTAGTGTTAATCAAGAAGTAACTATTCAATACTTTATTTGTTGATGGTGAAACAGGCCCCAACTCTTGAGTAGAATGCCATCGTCAATCCATATTCAGCAATCCCGCTAAAAGCATTCAAAATATCAAACGGATGTTACCTCGAAACGGAATTTATGATCAAAGCAACAAATTATGTAGATTGATATCATTAAAGTTTTAATATCAAACAGAAAGAAATTGTGACAATTCAATGGCTATCATTTGGGCATTATAATGTCAATTTCTTGTATTGGCTATTGAGTATTCAATTGATACAGTCTACAAAAAAACATAACCGTACATATTAATTTTGTCCTGTCGAACTATTTTTTTTATTCCCGTTATTATGGAAGTAAAATAAAGAAAGAAATAATTTATTTGACAGAATATAGTACATTTTAGGTATACATATTATGTAATTTGTGTAGTTTCATTATTCTACCAAAGAAAAAAAAATTAAGAGTTCGCCTGTGATTGCGCATACTTAAATACTATAATTTATTTACTTAATTGTCTGATCTTTAGCTCGCAGCTAATCACAAGACTGATCGCAGTAAGGTGCGCACAACATTGCAAATTGACTGATCAGTGCAGTAGCAATAGATAGGCATAAACCGTCATCCCACACTAGGAATTTCTTCTGTATCGTGGGTGCGTTTAACATATATGTAATATCACACACAACCAGACTCGGGCCAAATATCTGTGAATCGCACGAATTTTTGCCTCGTGCGTGAATCGAACCCTCAACCTCTAGCACAGCAGTCTAATCGCTAAGCCACTGCGCCAAACAGGTTATCAAACACGCATACATATTACATACATCAATCCGAATGCGTTTCACAAACATGAAATATCACATACACAAACACCTAGACTCGGGACAATCAAATGTGGATCGCACAAATTTTGCCCCGTGCGCCAATCAGGTCGTCAATATAATATATAATATTCTACTGAACAAATTGGTTTTGGTTCCCGGTACAGATGTTCAAATGATTGCAATACTGCACGTGAAATTTCCGGAGAATTACGAATTCAACGAAGCTCTCAAAGGCGTGCCGATGTAATGCCAATAGCAGTGCAATATCAATAGCACGATTTTCCATTGTCTTGATATATTGGCACTAGAGTTTCATTCATCAATTGCGTGAGAATTCAATTTGTTGGATTTAGGTACATACCTAATGCATACCTATTGCAGCTTATATTATATACGAGTTGATCCTACATGATCAACATTACCTACGATACAATTCCATCAAAAAGTATTTTTATTGGGTACATTAATAAACGAAGTAATGTTAAAACATTTCAATTTTGAACTGCCATTAATTTTATTTTATGAGAAATGAGGAATTATTGAACGTGTATGAATTTTACGCCAATGAGTACGACAAAATAGTGGTGAATTTATTAAAAATATGTATCAATGGGTGCACTTATGTTTGTGCGCATACTTGTGTAATATAATCTCTTACGTTGCGAAGTATTAGATGTATAGTATAGTATATATAATATGGAGAACCGTGTACGAAATTTGGTCTAAAGGGAACATATTTAAAACAACTTACAAATTGTTTCTTGTTTACTCGAAATAACGAAGCGTGACGATAAAATATTCGTATTATAATGTGAATCGGTATCCGTGTGGAGACAAGAAATGTTTTATCACATTTTCTTAGCATGGCTTATTATACAGCAAACCTGTCATGCGCAGTTTTAACAATTTATCACGTACATTGGGTGCAGATCGTGTTTGGTACTTTGTAACTGTAATGTTTGTGGGGCTCGTAGCTATGCGGCTACCCGGCAGATCAGTCGATCTTCGAGGTTAAGCCGTGCTCGCCGCGGTCAGTCTTGTGATGGGTGACCGTTTCCACATGTCGAGATCCCACCGTGCTTCGGAAGGCACGTTAAGCCGTTGGTCCTGCGCCTGATCTCTCTCCGGTCGTGTCGGTCTACCATCCCATCGGATTATGAGAGTGAGGGAATAGGGAGTGCACCTGTGTCTGCGCGCATACTTGTGCGCAGATGGCTAGTCTCAGCTGAGACAGGCCGCCGTGACCGAAATTCGGTCAGGAGGACATTATTATAACTGTAATTTACTACAAAAGTACCGGTGGAAATGTTACTGAGATGAAAATAAATGAAGAGTCACAGAGTTGTTTCAATTTCTAAATATTTCATCCGGATTCAAGCTTAGCATGGGCAATGGGCATTGCTAAAATGACACTAAAAGTCATTTTTGATCCTTTTTTATCAGTTATTTTTTGTTTAATTATGATTAAAGTGTGCTTTCTCACGTCCAAAATCTAGACAAAAAAAATTACATGATATTGGGGAGCGTATGAGTATAGACATATAAATGTATAATATTGATCAGTGATTTAGTCTTACAAAGTTCGTTACGGAATAAAAAAGTCAATTTTATGAAAAAAAAGTTCGTTGATTTTTTTACTGACCGTCTTATCAGTCGCTGCTACGATTGTGTAAATATAATACGGAAAAATAACATGAAATTATACTGTCAGAACTAGCCAAAGTATCAAGATGTGGAGTCGAGTAATATTGGTATCGGTTTTCTCTTATCTAAGTTTGGGACTTGACCAAAACGTTTTGAAATTTGGCACAGAGTACTTCAAATACAGAGACATCAAATTCGTCTGTTTGCTTACTTGTAGAAATGATGCTAGTAGTGAGTATAACAATTATAATTATTTTCTCTCGGTACGAAAAGTGATGCCTATTTTATTAGTCGAATTGGTTGGGATCTGTTTCCCCGTTACCTAGCAACGTTTTAAAGACCACAGTGTCGGAGATTAAAAAATAATTTATGATCCAGAATTAGTCAAAGTGTGTGCATTTAATTTTGTGTAGGATGCAGAAAGTGGTTGCGTGAAAGTGTGTATTATTATGTTTTGTGAGTTGGAAAGAAATCCTGGTAAAAAAATCGATCTTGATATTTCTTTATCAAATTATTGTTAGTCTTTCCGTCTTTTGTCGTCTAAAAATCTAGCACCACCCACAAAGTAGTGTAGTCATCAGTAACCTAGCAAAGCACCCCTCGTTTGTGTTAATATTCTCGCTGACAGTCTGATAACGTCTATATTATTGTTTCTGTCAAATACTGCCTAGCAAGCTCTAAGCCTATAAGTCTTGGCAGCATCAAGGTCAACGTAAAATAATTAGTAGAAATATAATCTAAGGGGACCTTAAGTCTTAACCGCCCATAATAAGGGCCGGTAAAAGGTTTCCATTAATTACAAATGTTAGATCGATTTTAAGATAGGTAAGGTGAGTTAGGTCAACCAAATTCCAAGAAGACTTTAAAGTAGGCAATGAACCTCATTTACACTCGCATCGTTTATCCTTTAGTAAGGCTTTGTAAGCTTAAAATCAAATCAATTTATCAAACTTGATAATAATATTGACGAATATTTCAGCGTATCTTCAGTTCGCAAAGATTGCGTCAAATCTAACAATTGCCGTATCGAGAGCGTCAATAGATGACACTCTAGTAGACTTCAATCAACTGGAGAAGTGCTTACATCGGAAATTACATCGTGTTGGAGTGCTCTTAGATGGCAAATGTGAAAAATCTGATGATGTTCTGTACTTTGTAAGTATTATTGATGTTTATGGTGTAGATACTAGATTAAGCCCATGACATCGTCTGTGTGAATGTTTTTGGGACTTTTCCTGAATTAAAGTAGCCTATTTCCACTCTGATCACTTCTAAATATTGGTGAAATAATTTGCAAATCGGATGGATAGTTTCGAAAATTACCCACTACATACAAACAGACAAAGTTTACCTCTCCGTAATATAGTACCTATAGATTAGAAAGTGAGAAGAGTGAAAGGGAGGCCTTTGCCCTGCAGTGGGACAACATAGGCTGAGAAAAAAAAGATTAGAAAGAGTGACAAAGTAAGTGATTTGTATAAGTATTAAGTATACTTAAAAAAAGAATTAAAGAGGTTGACACGTATTTTAGAAACTTTGTATAAAGATATTTGATCAAAAAAGTCATTGATTTCTATCAACAAAGAATCATATTCCATTAATAAATAAAAATAGAAAAACTGGAGTTGCCCGATTTTATGCAACCATATTAATTGTCTACGTGATTCAGGTCCTAAGCGAGGGATTTACTCGGATTGATGATCCTATAGATGGCAAACATTGATAAATGTGAAACTAAAAGCTTGCTTTTAGGATTTTAAATCTCGACTATTTTAATTAAAAAAGGATATTTTCGTGATGAAATATTTTGATTTGAATGGAAAATGGAAAATGGAATTCGATTCGGTTTGGGACTCTGAGATAACGCTCAGTTGTAATGACCACAAGAATATATACCAAAAAATGTTTTGTAGAAGGAAGGGTTAAAGAATTTTAATTACATCTCATCGCGTGGAAAACGCGTCGTAACATGTAACAATCACAAACATACCTCGTCATGCAAGATATCTGTAGTTTGTCATACTATATATTTATTAATCAGAGTTTTGGCGAAAGGTTCAATTATAACTTTTGAGGGTTACAGGCCAACTGTTTATATTTACTACTACAAGCGTACAATTTCCAATGTAAATTAAAATTCCATATCAATTAATTACCAACAATTTTCAGGCTTCCCAAAACATGTGGCTGGATTCCAACCACAAATGGATCATAATAGACAATGACAAAGCTAATCCTGTGCTCAATAATAATACAGAAATCAATACGATTATGTTTGATGAGAAACATAGCTCGGATCTAATTGAAGTGCTTCGCAACATAGATATTTGTATTGATGCCGATATTGTATTAGCTACGAGAGGTAATTTATTTGTTGTTACATTTAATTCTATTATAAACTATGAGGAATGTTGTATATCTGCTGATGTGTCTCATATTTTAATAGGTAGTAAGTGTTTGACTGGTGTAAATTAAGCATCTCCGTTTTCTTTCCAAACTTCTCTGGTCAGTGTTATTGGATACCTTGTTGGTTCTGAAACACCCCTTCAATATTGTGAACGATATCGTTGATATCCTTGACGCATTTTCACCAACCGCATTTGTTTGTGCGGAGTCACATGACATGAACATTGAACATCCCACTTTAGTTTAGCCATTTTTAATCACCTACCTTATTCAAGTTTTCCAAAAGTGGATAAAAATCTTAAAATAAAATTCAGGCCCACGATGCATCATGCTTAAAAATATATATCGTAATTTACACAAATGCTTTACAGTATCAGATAAATGAACTGAATTTTCTCAAAACCAAAACTAATTCAAAGCAAAACAAATAATAACACCTAAAATTTGAAATATGGATCTTTCTTTATTTCCATAATCGTTTGTGGATTGCGTTACCTTGGAGGCAATGAGATTATTGACTCCATCGTCACAGCCCCTTTAGAAATTAATAGAGTCAATCAAATCAATCTTGATACCAAACCCGTTGTCTTACTGTAAATTTGCTTAATCAGATTGTTTAAATTAGGGAACGGTGAGTACGAAGCTAATATTTATAATAGCTAATATAAATTAATTATCAGTTGCTAAAAACTCTGAAGGAAAACATCGTGAGAAAACCAGCATACCTGACAGATTATTCAACGGAGTGTAAAATATATCCGAGGCCTTGAGGCGGATGAGACTCTGACACCAGGTTGTTCAGCAACCATACAATAAGAAGAAGATGTAAAGCAATCAATAAAAAGTTAAAAATGATGCAAGTCAAGGCTGTGTGAATGAGACTAAATAAAAGAAATATTGTTCACCATGATGCTTTATCTAATATAAAATTTAAATAATTCACTTAAAATTAATGCACTGTCAGTTGGGTTGGGTCTACCCTCTATTAAAAAGCCACTTTGGCTCCCACGCTAAAGACTATTGAAGATACGAAGATAACACTACAGAAGAAATTAAGGAAAGTGTATGAAGAAAAAGGTTCATTATCAGAACTTTAGTTCTTATCAACGAAAATCTAACTAACGATGTGTGAAAGTGGGAATTTAGATTGTATCAACACGGGCTTTTTATACGGTTGAATCGTTATCTTTATCCGCATAATTCTTGCTGGACTACGTAAAGTTAATCAAGTCAAGCTTGACAGTTTTTGCTTTACCACTTGTTGTAGCATTAGATCACTGTCATTTATAATTTAGATCTTAAAAACAGTTATAGAACCTACTAATTTGATGTTGATTTTATTTGTAGATATTTTTTATAAGATAAGTTATAGTAACTCTTTTTAGACGATCAAAAATAAAACTAAATCGAACTCGTTATTTTCCTTCTACAAATGATCATACGTAACAATCCAAGAGTTTTTTCAGGTATCTCCGGGTACAACCTGTTTGATATATTCAACTATGGTCGGATCCAGGGAGGGCGTTTAAATGTGAACAAAGTTGCGTCCTGGGATGCTGAGAATGGTTTCAAGCTTCAAGCAGATTTAAACGAGTACAAATATTATCGGCGATGGGATTTCCAGAATATATCTATGAGGATGATTTTGGTCGTATGTATATTTTTATTGCGTCATTTAAAAATAAGGAGCTTTTTTATCCCAACCATCTTTTATGTATGTACTGCTTAAGGGTAAGATTTATCCATGTAAAAAAACGGAAGTTTTGAGTATTGTTAAATCAATGTGTAAGAAAATTCTGGCTGTGTGTTTGTCACTTTAATGAAAGATGCTTGCCTACAAAAGGGCTGGTGCACTTTAGCTCAAGACCGAATAAAGTGGGTCATTAAAAAAAAAGGACAATAAAATGAGAAAAACGGCATATGCTTTTAGCAATTCTGTCTCAAAGAAGCCACAGTGAAGTTTTCCACGCGAAACGCTGGCTTTGTAATGACTATTAACAGTTGTTTTCTTTTTTTAAACTTCATGTCATCAGGTCCAGTCATCCTCAGAACGTTATAATCCAGATTTATTGACGGGCTCAGCACCAGTTCCTGGAGTCGCCATAATTACACAAATATCTGCATCCATCTTGGAAGTTGTCGCTAAATTACATAACATTAGGTAAGATGATACAATAGTTACACACCCTCACTTACACATTATTATAAATATAATTTTCCGAAAGACATCCACTATTGAACAAAGGCCTCCTCTATATTGGGGGGGGGGGGTTGCCATAATCCCCACGCTTGGCAAGCAGCTTGGGGATCGCAGTATTGGTGGTAAAGTTACAAAAGACGCTGCTACCCATCTTCTGGATTTTCCCTCTAATCACCTCTTACGACACCCACGGGAGGAAAGAGGGTGGTCTATTCTAGGCCGGATACCACGCGGCACATGTAGATTACGATACCATCAAATCCTTTAACAATTTAACATTATTGGAGCCCCTAAGTTTGATTTTTCCAGTTAATTTTTGACACCACTTCGAAATTGTTACCGAATAATATAGACAATGGATTATTGTCATTTATCGGGGAGTCCTATAGGATATAATTATGCATCACATCTTTCCTTTTGGAAAGTTTATGGTTTCAATCCTTATCCATGGGGTACGAGCGCGCACGCACTACTCAGAGACGTTGCGAAACGCTTAGTCAAGTATAAACGTAACAAAAAAATAAGCATTGCCATTCAACGTGACAATGCTGCCAATCTTTTGGGCACGTTACCAGTTGACATCGATGGGGATCAAAATTATGATGTTTTTGAAATATTTATATTTGTGTATAGGTATTGTTTTTGGTCCGTGTTAGATTTAAGATATTTACGTATTGTTAATCCTTAGCTGAGTTTAAAATAATTTTAATCGACGACCTGATTGGCGAAGTGGCTAAGCGAATTAACTACTGCGCTAAGAGTTGCGGGATTGATTTCCGCACGGGACAAAAATTTGTGCGATCCACATTTGATTGTCCCGAGTCTAGGTGTTTGTGTACGTGATATTTCATATTTTTGAAACGCAACCACGATACAGGAAAAATTCCAAGAGTACAGCTTAGTCACAGTTATGAAAAGATTTCCGCGACATTTTAATGAAATAGAACGCTACACAAAATATACTTTCCAAAGTTTTTCAGCACCATACCTTCACTGTTCGTAAACGTGTAAATATAAAACGTGAAGTGTATCATGTTGATATAACAAGAATTCCCGTTCAAGGCACGCTTTATTACAGGTACGTTCACACAATAACGGATAGATGGATCGGCACGTATGAAAGGAATAGCTCTAAGGTAGGTTTACATTTTCCTCTCCTAACAAAACGATGTCACAACCTTCACCCTTCTCTAGCTTAAGTTAGCTACTGAAGACTCCATTTTGTTATAAAATTGTTATTGCCTTGTAGGGTAGGAAATACCTGTGTAGGTAGATAAAGACTTCTTGTAAACATCATTTTATCAGGGAGCTAGACTTAACAACATTACTGCCTCCTTGGTCTACTGGTCGCTAAGCGCGACTGCTGACCATGAAGTCCTGGGTTCGGATCCCGGGGAGTCAGGCAAAGTGTTATTGGGTTTTTCCATTTGGTTATTCTCAGTAGCAGTACGAAGTCTTGATTTTTGCCCGGTTGATGGCAAAAGAGTCGCACTCTATTACATTGGGACATAAAAGATAAGCTGCGAAATGTAGGTGTACTAGGCACACCTCTACCTACCCCTTTGGTGATGCCGTTATTTTGATGTATGTTTTAGACCAAAAAAAATAACCATCCAAATTATCTAGGTCCAGCATGAAAACGCACTAAATGACGTCACAAAAGTAAACTGGAATAAAACTAATTAATAACTGACGAAACTAAAGATATTTAGGTCCAGTATGTGAAATCACAAAATAAGCGTACACAAAGTTTTGATTAAATTATTATAATGACAGTAAATGTGTGTGCAGGCAAGACAATAGTCTTAATCAGAGGGACTAATTCTCATAATCTAAAAATAATTTGAGTAAGTCGTTGCTGATTCAAGTGAGTAAGGAAAGGACCTTTTCTAATGACATTTAGGTACTTTTTAGTTAATTTTTGATACCAATGTATCCAGTATCCGATAAATGGCTTAGCCTGATCCCTTATTACATAGAAAACGACATTGATTTCCAACTATGTATAAATACAATTATTTTTTTGTGCTACCATTAAAATTCTTCATTATTCTTAGGTGGTGTCTAATACTTTATACTTTAGAGAGCAAGATATTTCACCAGTAATACGATTTTGGACAGTATCCGACAGACTAGATGTCATAAGTACACCAGTAACGTCAATTGAGTGAGTATTTTTAGAATTAGTGCGTTAAGGTCCGTCCCCACTTGTAAAGTTTCGAAGAACATTCGTCTGTGACCGAAACAAGGTGGCATGTCTTGTCTAAACCAAACTTCCGAAGAAACGGTCTTAGGGTCGTAGCACATATATCAACTCGGAAAGCGAAAGTAACCGTATCAACTCGAGCCGTGCAGTATAATTTGTATGAAACTCCCTACTGCAAAGCACACCAATCGGATTCGTAACATAATTGCCTCGCCTCGGAACCGGCGTCACCTAGTCGTAGCCGAGTCGACGTATTGTAGTAGCTGATCCGCTTTGGTTACGTCTTAGACCAGATATACACCAGACCGGTGGTCATGTAACTAAGTAAGACGTCTATCTACCTATCTCACTTTAACCTACACTGTTCAAAGGTCTTTCTGTTTTGCTTACGCCCGGTTTCCGGGTTGATATATATGCTACGACCCTTACGGGCAAATGTCACATACTCTGATGCGTTTTTGAATTGCTTTTGGAGATTTCAAAAAGTAGTGTTTAAATTAATATTTCCTGTACCTTTGATGATTTATTGTTGAACTGTAAATTTTAATGGTTAAATTAAATAAACCAGGATCTAATAACGAAAAAAAGATATTTGGATAAGTCCCAATTAATTTGGAACCTTTGAAATATTGACGTTTAAAAAAGAAGGTACTATTTGTTACTTGATTTTGAATAATCGATGTTTTATCATTATATTTTCGGCTTCCAGAACAAGATACTACTACCTTATACCTACCGAAGGGCCTGGAAAGTTCGAGAACCAATTTTTAAGACCCTTGAACACTACAGCATGGTGGTGTGTCATAGGAGTTCTAGTATTATGTGCTTCGATCCTACTGCTATCAGCACGGTTGGAACACCGTCCATTGCCAGTGCAGTATGCAGTTTTCTCCGTCGTGGCTTCTATCTGCCAGCAATGTATGCAATCATTTTGATTTCTGTGACTGTTTAAAATTGGTTTAATAATATATTGCATTTTTGTTGTAGTTTTCCAAGATATTGATGATAATAGAGCTGGAAGAACTTCAACGGGTAATTTTTAATTTTAGTTATTAGTTATCGCTTACGATAGTAAGGCCTGTTTGATAAATGCAATGCAAGCTCATAAGATTGCATTGCAAAATTGCATTGCAGGGCACTTGTCGCTGTGGAAGCGAGACGCCGCCGCTTCGTACCATGTATTGCGTCGTCTCGCTTCCACCCCCGCTGATGTCGCAATTTGCAGTATCGATCAATTATCAATTTTGCTGTTATTATTATTTAGCAAGTTTCCTGCAAATGTGCTTGTTGCTACCAAATTAAAAATGCTTTATTTATGCGTCATTTAATTTTACCATTTTATCACTTATTAAGTAAAATAACATTTTTGCCCCATTCAGTCCATCATCCATCATCCAGTTCAGTATAATATACAGTTCGCAGAAGGTCAAACATTAAATGGTTTTTACACTCTTAAAGTCGTAGCACATATATCAATCAGCGAAGGAAACGTAACCGTACCTATCGCCTAACGCCTCGCTGACAAACAGGCGTCAACCTTACGTAAACACGTAACCCACCAACCCATAACATAACATAACATCACACCTGTATTCCCGAAGGGGTAGGCAGAGGTGTACATGTAGTACACCCACATTTCGCGAGTTATGTTGTAAGTCCCAATGTAATAGGGGGCGAGCCTATTGCCATCAACCGGGCACAGATCCAGACTCCTTGCTGCTACTGAGAATTACCTAATGGAAAACTCAGTAACACTTTGCCCGACTCGGGATTTGAACCCAGGACCTCATGCTCAGCAGTCGGGCTTAGCAACAACTAGACCAACGAGGCCACCAACCCATAGATTTTGAATACCAAGTATTTCCTACTATAGATTGGCTGTAAAAACAGAAAGACCTTAGAACAGTGTAGGTTAAAGCGAGATATGTAGATAGACGCCTTATGCTACGACCCTTGTACGTATTTCTTGTTCCAGCTCGAAAACTCACAGTCCTGGTAACAGGTCTCTCCTGCGTCTTGATATACAACTACTACACCAGCTCAGTGGTAAGCTGGCTGCTGAACGGTCCACCACCTTCCATCAACTCTTTGAAGGAACTCCTGGAGAGCCCACTGGAGTTGATCTATGAAGATATTGGGTATACGCGTTCGTGGTTACAGGTAATATCATTTGACGACCTGCGCCCTTACCATGAACTCTTGGACAGTTTACATTGGGGAAGCGAGACGCCGCTACGTACAGTGTAATGCGACGTCTTGCTTCTACAACGTAAACTGTCCTGCTTTAAGAGTTCATGGTAAGGGGGCGGATTGGTGCAGTGGCAAGCGATTGGCTGGTTTCGGTTTAGATTCCCGCACCAACATTTTCTTTGTCCACCGATGTCTGTTCCAAATCTGGGTGTTTTTTTATGTGGTAGGTATTTCATGTGTGTGAAACTGACCGACGATACAGGAGAAATTCACAGAGCGGGGAAAGTTTTTAATAAGAAAAAATGTTTCTCCTTAGTAATAATTCTTGTACTGTGTCTGTATAATAAAATACAATTACCTAAGACTAAAACTACAGTTTTTCGATGACATCATGAAACAAAGATATAATCAGTCTTGCCTCTCAGCAATTTGTCCTTTTTACCGACGATGTACTCATCATCACGATGAAATCATTAAAAAAGCTGATTTAATTTCCTACTATTACCTAAAGACGTAACTCAGAATGAACGTACCCTATAAATTCACAGACCCCCTCATACTATTTCAACAAAAGAAACGCACGGATCGAAGACGCACTTCGTCAAAAGGTGTTTAACAAAAAGAAAGACGCGCCGTTACTTGAGCCTTTGGCGAAAGGAATCGAAATGGTGAAGAAAGGAGGTAAGTACATGACTTTTTAATAAATTAATTATTTTTTGAGCCACGCCATCCATTATGACACGCCTATAGTCCCTAACGACGTAGATAGAGGTAATTGAATGCTATTTCATACTCATTTTACTAGAGAGTATTAGTCCCGCCGTATGAGGAGACCCTGTTATCTGAAAAAAGCAAGGTGTATTGTCTACAATCCCATACTGGTAGGTATAGTGGCACGCTTTGACGCACGTCCACTCTCGCCCAAGGCTCTCGTGTACTGACGTGGTGCGCTCGAGACAGTGTATTGTATGTATTATGTATGACTGTGTATTAGTATGTAACAATTACATAGAACTCGATATAAATATAAATAATATGTTATAATCCGCAAACACTATCCAAGGTATTCAACTAATCAGTGCCCTAAATGCCCAGTTAGCACCATATCAGAAGACTCAGAGGCTAATCAAAGAGCAATCAATTTCGTTATATGCTGTTCAGATCTAATGAAAACCATCGACAGAAAAAGAAAGAAGAAGAAATCACGTTTCCACGTGCCTGACTTTTTTCTCAATGAATCCAGATAAAAACCGTCACAGCCCATCCGGCACCACAGTAATTCTGGCTTCATAATCTCTGTCTAGTACCAGTTCTTCAGTTTTGTGGGGCTCGTAGCTATGTGGCTACCCAGCAGATAAGTCGATCGGTTAAGCCTTGCTCGCCGCGGTCAGTATTGTGATGCGTGACCGTTTTCACATGTCGAGACCCCACCGTGCTTCGGAAGGCACGTTAAGCCGTTGGTCCTGCGCCTGATCTCTCTCCGGTCGTTTCGGTCTACCGCCCCATCGGCTTATGAGAGTGAGGGAATAGGCAGTGCACCTGTATCTGCGCGCATACTTGTGCACTATAATATCTCCTGCGCAGATGGCTAGTCTCAGCTGAGACAGGCCGTCGTGACCAAAATTCGGTCAGGAGGACATTATTATTAGTACCAGTTCAGTTGATCGTGCGAAATTTCGGATCACACTCAAAAAGATTGAACGTCGAAATTCTCACCCACTTTTTGCTCATACAACCTTCCGATAAATCTAACACCATAGAAAAACGATGCCGGACCTTATAAATTACCTCCATCTATAACGTTACTCGAATTTCGAAGCTCTATGTACTTAATGTTTTCCATATATAGATAGATAAATATACTTTATTACAATTTTAGCAATTTATTTTCTCTCAAGAAGAGAAAGGTACAATACTTTTTTAAATTGCACACCAAGAAATAGAGAACACATACCTGATGGGCGCAGTGGCTAAGTGATTGGACTGCTACGCTAGGGTTTGCGGGTTCGATTCCCACACGGGACAAAAATTTGTGCGATCCGCAGAGGTTTGTCCCGAGTCTGGGTGTTTGTGTGTGTTATATTACATGTTTGTGAAACGCATCCACAATACAGGAGAAATTTCTAGTATGGGGAGAAGTTTAAAAACGATAAAAAAATAAGATTTTTTTGCACATTTAAGATCCCACTATACTAATACCAAATTGTGACCCTTCAACTTTTTTTTTCAAAATATACTACTTCTAATATACTACTTCTTGTTCCAGGCTATGCCTACCACACAGAGGTGAACAACGCGAATACTTTGATATCGAGAACATTTACACAGGACGATCTATGTGGGATGGGCTCCTTACAGTCCATGGAGAAGTCCATACTGAATCCTTGTATACAGAAGAACAGTCCTTTCAAGGAGTTTTTTAACTGGAGGTAGATTTTTATGCCTGTTTTCAATATCCCAGATTTCACAAGAAAGTAGGATACAGCACATTTTCCGTTTCTTTTGGGCCCAACATTTGAGGCACCGCACCGTTTCAAGTTTTAAATTAGGGTCATTTTTTAGACAAAAATATCAGCTTTAAATTTCCTTAGTTTTAGATTGATTGGTAATGGCAGAGTTAAGATATACCTCTAACATAACCACTTCTTAGACTGAAACAATTTTATGTTTTGACAATAACTTATGGGTATAAAGACTCTATCACTCTTTATTTCGAATATTTTACAGTAAAATGCATCAACAGAAAATTTAAACGTTTTAATAATTCTTGCCACTGTTAATTTCGTTATTTTTTGTAATTTCGGCTTAACTTATTTAATAAACAATTTTTTTTCTGGCCCAGAAGTTAAAATTTTCTACATTGTTGTTTTTAATTAGGGTTCAATAAAGAGTTTATTTATAATAGCTATAGTATACATTAATTGAACGAGATTCTCAATAGATTTTTAGAGTTTTGGAATAACCAAGAAAGTGCATACGGAAAAAGTGACAAGACAAGACGGCCTTACGATGAAAATTTGTGTTCCAAAAACCTCTAATTTACCACAGCGCACTTTATTGTAATATATATTTTATATAACCGAGTACACAATATCTCATATACCAAAGAGTATAGCGCTATACGCTTATAAATCACGGTTATCGCTAAAGTTAGACTATTAATTATTTAGTGGAAGCAACATTCCGGTAGCATTTTACTCATAGATAATAATAATAGCTATCTATGGCCAGATTGTATTATAGATCAAGTAAAATGGAACTACAAAAATATGACCTTTAAGTCCAAACAATCGGATAAATAAGCAAAATAAGTACTGACATTCTTTATTTCAAGAAGCTTCATCATCATCATCATCGTCAGCCGGAAGACGCCCACTGTTGAACACAGGCTTCCCCTTTGGAACGCCACAATGAACGACCACTTGCCATAAGCTTCAGTCCTCAAAATGTTAACAAGAGCTTTAGGCAGTAAAGAGGTCTTCTTTAACAGAGCTTTGTGTTTTTATCCAATCCAAGATCTAACGACCACTGCCACGTGCTCTGGTTCGATTATTTGCGATCACGACTCATCATCAGCCGGAAGACGTCCATTGTTGAACAAAGGCCTCCCCCTTTTAGAAGGGTTGCCATAATCCCCACGCTTGGCAAGCGGCTTGGGGATCGCAGTGTTGGTGGTCAAGTTACAGAAGACGCTGCTGCCCATCTTCTGGATTTTCCCTTAGTCACCTCCTACGACACCCACGGGAGGAAAGGGGGTTGGGTAATTCTAGGCCGGAATCCACACGGCACGATAACACACCACATCACGACTACATCAGTTTAACCCATGGGACGATCTACTTCTCTTTTTACTTCCAGTTTGATGCGTCTATCAGAGCGCGGCATAGTGTCCTCCATTCAGATCCGCCGATCATCTTCAGAAGTCAAGTGTAATGGAAGTTCACCTCGAGCCCTCGCGTTAGGAGGGGCAGCACCTGCCTTTATCTTACTAGCTGGAGGGTACCTGCTTGCGACTCTCATTTTGATAGTGGAAAGGTAATATTGTTTCTTTTTCCTTACTTATCACACTACTATGATAAAGGCTAAAGTTTGTGTGTGTGTTTGTATGCTTGTTACCTCTTCACGCTCAAACGGCTGGATCGATTTTGATCAAATTTGGTAGGTAGCTGCACCCTGGATTACCACATAGACCTTTTATCCCGAAAAATTGCAGCGCGTAACACCGCGGTGCGCAGCTAATTTATTAGTAATAACAAACTTAACATCATGCCTATAGTTGGGGAATCCAAAGAGGTAGACCCCAAAGAGGTTTATAGTAACACCCTCATTTCACCAGTTATGAGAAAGAAGGGCGAACCTATTGTCATCAACCGGGCACAAATCAAGACTCTGTTTGCTACTGAAAATTACCTAATGTAAAAACCCAATAACACTGCCCAACCCGGAGTTCGAACCCAGGACTTCATACTCAGTAGTCGGTTTTAGCAACAAGGCATTAGGCAATTTTTATTTGTGGAAGAATTTATCTTGATCCTGGTCTTACGAAATAAGCGAATTTGCTTCGGCCTTAATATGGGTTTCCTAAATAGGATTTTAAGATAGGAAACCCTATCTTAAAATGTGTACCCTGTTTACGTTAACACCCTTACGTTAACACGTATTTTGGTCATCGTCTTTCTTATGATCATTAGAAACAGGCACATCTCCAAAAAAATGAAAGACAATCAATCACCACAAGATGTCAGATTTGGGTTTAATTACTGTCTTTAAGCGTAATGTTAGGAGCACTGAGTTAACTTTATCGAATTCACATTAATTCAGTTATCTGACTTAGGAACTAATTGTCAGACATCATTTAGGGTAGCTATTCAACAGTAAGCATGGTCATCGTGGTTAAGGGCATGCGTAAATTAGTCATTGAGTATACCTATTCTAAATTGATAAAGGAAATTTGAAAAATGATGGACGAGAGCGGGACCTTAACCCGCGACCTTCGCCGTACCGTGGCGCAGCTGTAACCAACTAAGATATCGTGTCGTTGTTTGCACTCATAGAATTTCAAGTTCCATCTTAGTGGGTGACGTCCATAATTTTTCAAATTTCTTTTAACAATTTAAAATTTAGGCGATGGCGAGATAATTTGCACATCTTTACGGGAAAGACATGGCCCGTAATGGCATTGGACAGGGTTTTGTGGAAAAATGGTGGGGAGGACTTTGCCCAGCAGTGGGACACTGAACAGGCTATTAAAAAAAAAATAGATTCTAGCTTAGCATGGGCAATATGCTAAAAATACACCAAAAGTCATACTATTTACCTATTGTTATCCGACTGTGAAAGTGGTTCTTCTGCATTGTAAATACTCTTAAAACTTTATACATATTTCATGTTTTGTTCCAGATACGTCTACAAAATGCAGCATAGGGACAGTGTCATTAAATTAATATATTGAGTATTTTATTACAGTACATTCAATTTTCGCTTTTTACTACGACGTAAGTATTTAGCCTTATCCCTTCTCAAAAGTAACAAATCTGTCTGTCTGTTTCTTATGTTCATCACGATTATCGCAATGTAATTTGACTTGAAATTGAACTTCAAAAGCGTTTTAAAAAAAGAAAAATCTCACGGAGAAGGAATTGACAGGAATAGGACTCGTCCACTGGTTAAAATCTAACTAAAATCTAGCACGTGACTATGGTTAACTTGAAAAGTTGAAAAGTCTACTGATGAAAGATAATGTAATTTAATTATTATAATAATTATGTGACGTAGAAATTAAAAATCCAATAAAATATGTCGCTTTGTTATTTTATTTTACTAATTTACTTAGTATGTAAAGAGTAGATCGTCCGACACAGCCTTGCTGACAAGCTTCTTCTTATAGTATGGTTAATGAATGAACAAAGTTCTTGCTTTTACGGATACTGTGGGTCCTCAAGTGAAAATTAAAATCACTTATCTGTATTTAAATAATTATATTTATTAACAGTAAAGGCTATTGTGAACAACAAAATATATGGTTCTGTTACATATATGGTTTCGACGGTAACGAAACCATAGCGCGATTCAGAAAGACCGATCAACGCCATCTATCGACATGCGGAGTAAACTTTACTGAATACAATTTGGACAATGAACAACCTGGTGTCAGAGTTTAAATCGTCTATAGGCCTCTGACATGGCTTTACACACCGTTGAAAAATCTCTCAGGTGTGCTGGTTTCCGCACGATGTTTTCTTTCACCGTTTTTAGCAACTGGTAACTAATTTATAAATAAAAATACATTAGTGCATGCCAGGATTTGAAATAGCGACCTTTGACTTGGCAGTCATATCACTCGGGTATCGCTGCAAGCTAATCTTCCGTTACGGTAATTTCCCGATCATAATAAGTAGAGTACCAACACAAAAGAAAGAAACATGTTATTTTTTCTGATAAAACAGCTTCGTTTCAATTCTCAATACTGAATTTTGGCACTGGACCCCATATTTTTGCATCAAAAACTGGAAATACAAGTTTTCGGGCATCGAAGCGACGATTTCAATCAACGGCCTGGCAAAGAGCCACGGATTACAGTGCTACCTATTAAAATAAATCCAGTTTTAACAAACTAACATATTGACGGGCATACTGCCGCTTTGTTAACGAGATGTCCATATTATCCATATTCCGATGAAATTGATATTTTGGGAGTTCAAAGGGGTCTTTAAAATTGATGAACGAAACATCCTTTATGGATTTTTTTAGGTTTTGTGTAATATTTGTTTTCGTTTGTACTTTTACAAGTAGGAGTTTTAGAGAGGCATGGATTATAAAAAAAAACATCTTTTTAAAGTCCGCCTTATAATAATAATTTTTTACTCTACTTGTACGGTTGATGAACAACCTGGTGTCAGGATTTAAACCGCCTGAGGCCTGTTGATATGGCTTTACACACCGTTGAAAAATCTTTTAGGTGTGCCGGTTTCCTCACGATGTTTTCCTTCACTGCTTTTAGCAACTGATAACTAATTTATAATACGCACATAAATTCGATAAGACATTGGTGCCTGCCGGGGTTTCGAATTGCGACCTTTGACTTGGCAGTCCAATGGTCATACCACTAGGCTATTAGTGCTGTTATGTGACTATCAAACGGAACATATATTTACTTTGGGTTTCACGTCGATTAAATAAAATTACTATAGGTATGCTTAAGGTAAGGGAGCTTACCAACCAGTAACTAAATATTCAAAGCATAATAACACTTAATTGCTTCATAGTTTATCAAATAAGCGAACTGCCTAACACGCGTGAGCCAATAGGGGCAGTTTAGTAACTTAGTTATCGTAAACTTTGAGTTCTGATCATGTGAGACTGTTAGTTTTAATGAAAACATGCTAGCTAGGTCAAGGGACTACAGACAAGACTTGTAAATAGATGGATTTGAAATTCGTAGCATTCATAATTTAATTGTGAATATAGTGAATTTCTAGATGTTTACATAGGTGCCTCGTTCGTCTAGATGCCGCTAAGAGTGACTGCTGAGCAAGAGGTTCTGGGTTTGAATCCCGAGTCGAGCAAATTATATTTGCGAATGAAGCAACTAGAAAAGTTTACATTTTATGTATGATTACTAGTTTGATAGTTTTTAACTACCAAACACATTATTGCAGTATTTTCTTTCTGTTGATGACAATAAGTCTTTGATTGATTATCTCATTTTTTTCAGTAGTTCCCAAAAGAACCGTCTGTTTTCAATTACCAGGCGCATATACATTTGTAGACCTACACAACACCGATCATTATAGGTCTTGTATACGGTATGGCGATCCTATTTCCAATTTATCAGGCTTGCCCTTGTTTTTGGCCTCACGACTCGTATTTCCGGAGATGAAAACAACTAAACGCCGAACTCAGCGACATTTAATGATTACTTAAAGTATCACTAAGTAGGCTTTTCTTTGTGAAATCTTTACTTAGTGTCAGTTTAAGTAATCATTAACGTCTCTGAGTGCGGCAGTAAGAACTTTTCTTTAATTGTAATATTTTTAATTAATGAATATTGATTAGCTGATTTTGTTCTTTAACAGTATTCTTAGTGCCTTTAAATCGTGCCATACCAAGTACAGCGCCAATTTAATCATTTGACACCTTCATCATCATCATCATCATCAGCCGGAAGACGTCCACTGCTGGACAAAGAAGAACCCCTTAGAACGCCACAAGAGCCAACTTGCCATTTGCTTAACACCTTACTTTACGCGAATAAACAAAGAAATTCTAAGAAAACAATTCAAAATACAAGAAACATAAAACTGCTAATAAACGTCACGATACCCAAATAAAACCCAACAACTAGTGACGTCATGCTTGATTTCTTTACTACCCAGATTTCCCCGGTGACAGAAAAGGTCACAAATTGGAAGGTAATAGAATTACAGTAATGTTCCCGGGATTGTAGCAACAATGTGTGATTTGCAACTACTTTTATATGTATCTACCTCAAGTAGCGTGGAAAATTGATTTTCCGGGACAAAAAGTACTTTATATGGTAATCCGGGATAGATTTTACTTCGATTCAGTAATGAATATTCAAGTAACAAAGAACTGACATTTACAGCAGACCATCACGCCTGTATTCTCCGAAGGGTTAAGCAGAGCTGTACCTATAGTGCACCCTCATTTCGCTAGTTATAGGTCCCAATGTAATAGGAGGCGAGCCTATTGCCATCAACTAGGCACAAATCCAGACTCCGTGCTGCTACTGAAAACTACCTTATGGTGAAACCCAATAATACTTTGCCCGATCCGGGATTCGAACAGGACATCATGGTCACAAGACCAACGAGGCAGTCTATACAAAAATATCCATTTGACATTGAAAAATTCACAGTGATACACACAATACATTCTCTACTGATATTAATTTGCAAGAACGGTCTTGTTCTAAATGGCTTACAGACAACCTTGGATAGTACAGGGCTTAGTAGAAAAAATAAAATCTTGTAAAAACATTACAAGTAACGACATTACTCTTATTCTCTAGCCAAATAATAAGACAAAACATATCATTACATAAAACTAATGTATTATAATTTAATACGAATACAAAAGTTATTTTTTGGGAAGATAGTTACGTAAGTGGATGATGACAACGTACCCTAGTCTACTACTAAGGATTTCCGAACAGAATATACCAACTGACTGACGTGACGTGGCAATTGAAAGCAACACCACTAAATAAATATCAAATAAAATCTAGCCTATAAAAACCTTTAACGTGACTCGATGCATCATTTTGTTGCTCATCCTAGTCCTATGTCTTCATATTCATCAGCCGGAAGACGTCCACTGTTCAACAAAGACCTTTCCCTTTTAAAACGGTGGGGGTTGCCATAATCCCCACACTTGGCAAGCAGCTTGGGGATCGCAGTGTTGATGGTCAAGTTACAGAAGGCGCTGCTGCCCATCTTCTGGATTTTCCCTTAGTTACGACACCCACGGGAGGAAAGAGGGTGGTCAATTCTAGGCCGGATACCACACGGCAATTATGTTACAGCTATGCTATTCTGAAACAGAAACATTATCTCGCCAGTCATCTCGCTAGTAATCGTTCGGTGGCGCTAGTGTTGAATCTCACTTTGGATTAAGAAGTGAGTTCGTAAGTTATGTCTTTAGAATAGCACGGCTGGTCCTAAAGTAATTACTGGGCACAATCCCAGACTCCGTGCTGCTACTGAAAATTACCAAATGGATAACCCAATGAAACAGGCTTAATCCATAAAATCAGAGCTTTCAGAACACCCCATACATTATCATTGGATCTACGTCATCAATATTAAACTAGCCTAAAACAAAACGTGCGAACCTTTTTCGACCTTATGCGTTCACAAATCTCGTGGAAGTATAGTTTTTTATCGACCTTTCAATATTAGGGTGGAGTCGCAGTGATAGCGGTAAATGATTCTTCTTCGTATTATGAGCTAATGACGACCTTATTGGCGCAGTGGCTAAGCAATTGAAATGCTGCGCTAAGGGTTGCAGACTCGATTCCTGTACATGACAATAATTTGTGCGATCCGCAGATGTTTGTCCCGAGTTTGCGTGTTTGTGTATGTAATATTTCATGTTTGTAAAGCGTATCCACGATAGTGATACGAGTCAAATCCAAATTTTAAACATTTTTAAAACTCATGTTATCCACAATGATATCCGTTAAGAACCATCGAGAAAATGACCCGACTGTCTTGGAGCCCGCAACGAAATTAATCAAAATCCACCTCTACCATAAAACTATAAGGAATAGGTAATTATATCAATCAATTTTTATGCGAATAAAAAAAAAAATTATTAATTAGCAATCCCTCTCACTGACACCCCTACTTACTCAGTGTTATATAAACTGTATAGTATATACACCTGACCCGTGTAATTCCTGGGCCAAAAATTTGGGACCTTTACTGGAAACAGGGATATATATTCCTCTCCACAAGGCCCTTTTCACTCTTTAAATCTTTTCATAAAGGTTGGCTGTGATGACGTGATTTTGGGACAATTTATAAATTGATTATAATAATTGTTTAATTTTCATGTATACTTAGATGCAGTGTAAGTAATTTTACAGTGTATTATGGTTATCTATGTTAAACACACGAATACTAGAAGAGATTAGTGCAAGCATTGGGTAAAGATGACATCCTGCTACAAGTACACTTGGATCAAATGAAAAAATGGGAGTCAATTGAATTTTCACGAAAGTATAATAATACATTCATTCATTTATGTTGAAGCTTTCTGTTTACATACGTCGAGGGCTTGAAATTGATACTAGTTGTATAAAAATATAAGTTGATCCCAAATAGTAAACTTTATTATACGGTAATAGTCGTTCAGATATAAGCTCACCTTCACAGGCATCGAGCTCACACGTAGCATTAACGCGGGCGTTTAAAGTCACACTCGACAACACACGGGAATTGATAACTGACTAGCGCGAGCAGTTATTTTATAAACTTATTTTAACTTGTTTGTGTATGATCAAGCCTATCTAACAGCTATATCTATTGGCATGGTCATCATCATCAGGAAGACGTCCACTATTGAATATAGGCCTCCTGCTTATAAAGGAGGATTATGGCAATCCCCACGCATGTGATCCCCACGCTTGGCAAGCGGCTTGGGGATCGCAGTATTGGTGATGAAGTTACAGAAGACGCTGCTGCCCATCTTCTGGATTTTCCCTTAGTCGCCTCTTAAGACACCCACGGGAGAAAAGAGGGTAGTCTATTCTAGGCCAGATACCAATCGGCATATCTACTTTGCAGATCAATTATTCCGCGGTAAGCAGAGTTTTCTGCGTCAGTCCTTAATTGGGTAAACGGTATTACGAGAACCCCCTTGCCTCAGAGAACACGTTAACCCAATGTATCACTTGATCTCCCATAGTCATTTGCCATGCAATTGGATGAGGATGAGGGATAGAGATAGTGCACCAGTTTTTGCACACTGTATAATTCCGCAAGAGTTATAGGCATAGACTGGACTCTATAGGTCTTGACAATTGTCTAGTCTCCGTTGTGATTTTAACTATCATCAATATTCTTGAAAAGTCTTGGATAACACATGATTTTTTTGTAGCCTAAATACTGTCCCACTGCAGGGCTAAAGCCTCTCCCCAGATTTTCCAATTTCCCCTATTCTCTGCCAGCTCTGGCCAGTTTTTTTAGACGAGAGGACTTTGTTTCTTTTGTTTTTTTTTTAAAAAAAACCTCGCTTGGAATTTCTCCTGTACCTTGGGTGCGTTTCACAAACATGAAATATCACATACACGAACACCCAGACTCGGGACAAACAAATGTGGATCGCCAAATTTTTTCCCCGTGTGGGGATCGAACCCACAACCTTTAGCGCAGCAGTCTAATCACTTAGCCACTACGCCAATCATGTCGTCAACTACGACTTCATATAATAGAATTTGAAAATAAAAAGGCTAATGTATCTTACAAAAGGACCGAAGCGTGTCCGTCTCAGTTACATCCCCGTATATCCCTCTTTGACCAAACGAGCTAGATAACGATAGTTTACGATTCCAGTCGGATCGGATCGCACATCCACCGGCCATTGGCAACCGTTGCAAAGAAATCCACGCTTTCCGTAGCTTTATGAGATTTTAAAACAGTCGTCTGAAATAAATACAGTTCACTGAAACCAATTCCAACTGAATTAGAAGAAAAATAAGCTTTTATTAGGGCTTTAGCAGTATTTCTAAAATATAAATAAATAATAATATAATATAATAATGTTCTCCTGACCAAATTTCGGTCACGGCGGCCTATCTCATCTAAGACTAGCCAACTACGCAAGAGATATGATAGTGCACAAGTAAGCGCGCAAACACAGGTGCACTCCCTATTCCCTCTCTCTCATAGCCCGATGGGACGGAAGACTGACACGACCGGAGAGAGATCATGCGCAGGACCAACGGCTTAACGTGCCTTCCCAAGCACGGAGAGGTTCGACACGTTAAAACGGTCACCCATCACAAGACTGACCGCGGCGAGCACTGCTTAACCTCGCAAATCAACTGATCTGTGCGGTAGCTACGTAGCTACGAGCCCCTCACTTACCATTACCACCTAATATACCAGTAATATTACTATGAATATAATTTAATATATTGCTTCATTTAAAATACCTTTCGTGTTTTCATAGGCTACTGAAGAAGATAAAAATAATGAAAGCGTTGTCCCATATCAAGAGTCTATATTATTATATGTATAATATACATATTATATGAGAACTGGTATCACCACATTCTTAAAATACCGTAATTAGCGCAATGGCTAAGCGATAGAACTACTGCGCTAGGGGTTACGGGTTCGATTCCTGCACGAGACAATAATTTGTGTAATCAGCAGTTTGTCCCGAATCAGAGTGTTTGTGTCTGCGATATCGATGTTTGTGAAACGAACTCACGATACAAGAGAAATTCCTAGTGCGGTCCGACGTCAAAAAATCTCTCTAACGACAGAGACTCTCATAAATAGATAAAATCATATCTATTTATGAGAGTCTAAAAAGCTGTTAAAATTTAGCCCTGAACTCGTGGGCTCATCTCCAGTACCTTTTTCCAGAAAAGTTATAACTCTTTGGTTTTTAAGTCGCGTGCTATCTTAACTAGCCCCAGTCTACAGCTCACGGACTCCCGCGGGTGCGCTAAAGACCGTTTACGTTTGAATCAGGGTCTGTTCCTATCTATCGTACGTTTTTAGATTTAAGCCACGTCTGTGCTGTAATAGGAGGAATTGGAATCGCTTTAGACCCAGCCTTTACAGCTACAATAGCTTTAGATTACGATGAAAGAAAACAGTTGGTTGTTTGAGAGTTAATAATTATTTTAAAACCGCGTAAACTGCGGCACCCGCCAAAGTCTATTTCGAATTCATATGCGTACTATAAATTAGTTATCAGTTACTAAAAATAGTGAAGGAAAACATCGTGGGGGAAAACGGCACACCTGAGAGATTTTTCAACGGTGTGTAAAGCCATGCCAGAGGTCTACAGGCGGTTTAAACTCTGACACCAGGTATTTTATCAACCATACGATAAGAAGAAGAAGAATTATTTTTAATTTTTGTGCTAAGAAAATTAAAGGCCGACAATGTTCAGAGAAGAGATGAGAAGAACTGCAAGCTACTTCTTTCACTTGTCTCGATATGAGCTCATGCAAAAAATAAGTCAATAAGCTAGTTCCCCTAGAGCTCTGCCTGCTTAATTGGTCTATTAGCGAGACATAATAAAAGGAGGCTAGAAATTAGTAAGTTGCTAACGAGAGCGTAGTATAAATCTTTGAAGGGCTACCTGAAAACTATTTTAGCAGAAATGCACAAATATTTTGACTAAAAATCAGTTTTTTTTTCTATTGTCTAAACTCGAGAAACAAGTAAAAAGGTAACATTTAATATAGCCTTAAACAATTCCTCTGAATACGTTGACAAGCCACTATTTATCATACGTAATCTAAAAAAATCAAGTCCTTTATATGCATAGCTGGTTACCGAGAATATTCTGGAACTGTATTCGGGACAATTCTTCAGAAAATTTGGTCACGTAGAGAAGAAGGTAATCTTAATATATTTCTAACATTGTTTTATGAGTTGTATGTTTTTTATCAGCGCAAAGTTACATTAAATTGTTTCTTATTTTGGCATTCCTTCTTAGAGGTAATCAATTAGGAAATGCTGACGCCATTTAGTTTAGAAAAAAGGATGTGTAATAGTGTTTCTTGTAAACCTAAACGAAAACTACGAAATAAAAATCATTTATCATTGAAACATTTTGCATCTTAAACAAAATCCCACAATTTAATATTAATGTACGTACTTCTTTTTCTTCTTTGTATGGGCATGAGCCAATAGCCACATGGAATAGGTCATGCCGTAGTGTAGAGATTGGTCAGTCAACAAGGATGGTAGCGAGGTTGACCGTCCAGGGTGCGCCGGACGTACTTAAATATCATCACTCGTGGAGGCTCTGTACTTGCTTGTATGTCAGTGAAACCTACGGGTTTTCAACGATTGTAATAGTCAAGTCAAGTGACTCAACCTCACATAGTTTCGTACAACGTATCTTACACAGTCTATCGAAGAAGCACCTCTCAAAAGTTTCAATTGTAGTAAGAAAAGTTACAGTGTATCCAGCAAAACCATTTCGTATAAAAAAGAAAAATAGCTACACAACCAATTGAACATGTAAGCAACATCATCTTAGCAATAGTAATTGATGTATAATAAAATAATAGCGATTTCGATCGGCCACGTATCTTCAAGAACATAAATCGCCGACGGACAGGAGGCACAAAAATTTATGGTCCAGCCCGTGCCAGGGACCGCCTCACGCTTTTTGTGGATATGGGGTAAGCGAAAGCGTATTGCGTAATGGGGGTAAATGGGCGGTAAAATATACTTTATTGTTTAAAATAGAGAAATCATGTTCAGCTGTTTTGTGTGCTTTTAAGACACATTCTCAAGCACTGCTGCTTGTAGACAGTTGGTAAAAAGTTAATCTAACTCAGACACGTTAAGGATTACTTAAACTGACACTAAGTTTTCACAAACAAAACCTTATCTTAGTGATAGTTTAAGTAATCATTAAATGTCTCTGAGCTTGGCGGTAATAGAATAAAATGGTAAATATTTTTTTATGTCAACCCTAACATTTTATACAGCTAGCGGTTGCCGCTAGTCAAGAACGCCGGTGTCGAAACAAATACACTACACTAAGGGCTGTGCGGAATATTTCTTGATATACCTCACAAATATCAGATCGTTGAGAAATTAAATCCTTCTCTCTCTCTCTCTCTTTGCGTCGGTTTCCTCATTACTGAGGGTCGTGGTCAAAGTCTGGGTGCAATTTAATGTGAGTGATGCGACGCCAGTTATGTCTGTCTGTCGCCGAGTGTAAAGCACCGTGGTATCCTTCTACACAAAGAAAAAGAAGAAGATTTTTTTGTAAACATGATAAATTATTCAAAATTAAAATGAACACAAGACGTACATTCTTTCCATTATGAATGAAAGGAAAACGCCCACTTCTAGGCTCAGCGTGTTACAAACACAAGCAAAACTAAATTAACAGTGGAACAGTATAGAAAATTATTATTAGTATTTAAATTTTTAAACTGCCTTGTTAGTCTAGTGGTCGCTAAGCGCGACTGCTGAACAAGAGGTCCTGGGTTCAAATCCCGGGTCGGGCAAACTGTTACTTAGTTTAGAGATTCTCAGTAGCAGCACGGAGTCTGGATTTGTGCCCGGTTTATGGCAATACGCTCGTCCCCTATTACATTGGGACTTACAACATAACTGACGAAATGTGGGTGTACTATATATACACCTCTACCTACCCCTTCGGGGAATAAAGGCGTAATGTTATGTTATGTTTAAAGTTTCTGGTGCGTTTAAAAAAAACAAATGACAGTCCATACACCTTACTTTCACTGTACTCTCATCACTTGAACGTCTTCCAAAAACCCAAGAGTTATCTACAACTTTGTTATTGACGTAATAATATGAAGTAGAAAGGGTAGGCAGTGCTGGAGGTCAATTGTCTCGACTTAACGTTTAGTATTCCGACTCCGTAAGCGATACATCAAGATTCCGTTCTTACTCCGATCTGGTAATATAATGGGGTTCAGATGATGTATTGTTTTGAGATCAAGGATGGAAGTCTGATTATATTTTGGGGATGAGAGGTCAAATAAGATTAATAGGAAACATAAGATTCTTTTAGCCATATAATATGTGTATTTTTAGACGAGGTCTCTTGCAGCTAACTGTGTGGGCGTTTATCGAAATCATCGTAGACAGTAGTCAGTTTATGAACTAAAATAAATTGAGCCATAGCAACTGATAGTGAGATTTTGACATTAAGCTTTAAGCATTACTGAGGGAGTAGCAAGAATAAATGGTTGTCGCAATTCTAGGTACTTATATTAGTATTCGATTTTAGCAGTGATAGCAGAGTGGTATTACCGTTGGTCTGCCAAGTCAAATATCGAAAGCTCAAACCCCGGCACACACCCACGTCTTCTCAAATTCATGTGCGTACTACAAATTAGTTCTCAGTTGCTAAAAACAGTAAAGGAAAACATCGTGAGGAAGCTGGCACACTTAAGAAATTTTTCAACGGCGAATAATAAGGCAGAGATGGTTTAAACTCTGACACCAGGTTGTTCATCAACCAAACGATAAAAAGAAGATTCACGAATCAGCGAACTATCTAACCTATTTTCGTGAGTAGGGACACCCTACAAAAAACGTTAATTTCAAACAAATAAATGTAATTAAATACAAGGCGGGAGAAACAGCACGTAACTAGAAGATTAGCCACCTATTTACCATCGGCGCCATAAATCAGCAGTACCAAGTCTCGTTTTTCGATTAAACTCCCCCGACAATATCGCTATAAATCCTCCCGCCGTTACAACTACCGCTTTCGACACTTTTTTGCTGCCCCTACCATTTGAGAGTTAGACAAATTGTTGTGTCTGTCGGACGTGCGCACTACACTATTTATGACGTCAGGAAAGTAAGTTTTATGTAATTGTACATACATACAATACAGTTATGCCTATATCCCAGTGGAGAAAAACAGAGAAAGATGATCCTAACAGATTACTTTTTTATTATTGAAATAAGGTTTGATCTTCTGTCTTAAACGACGACATGATTTGCGCAGTGGCTAAGCGGTTGGACTGCTGCGCTAGGGGTTGCGGGTTCGGTTCCTCCACGGGATAAAAATTTGTGCGATCCGCAGATGTTTGTCCCGAGTCTGGGTGTTTGTGTATGTGATATTTCATGTTTGTGAAACGCACCCACGATGTAGCGGTGTGTAGTAGGGAGACGTTTTTTTTTTTGTAAAAAAACACATTCCTTAGTACAAGTTTAGGATGTAGTTAGAGATCTGCGCCCTTACCATGGACTCTTAAAGCAGGGCAGTTAACGTTGTGGAAGCGGGACGCCGCATTACACTGCACGTAGCGGCGTCTCGGTTTCACATTGTTAACTGTCCTGTTTTAAGAGTTCATGATAAAGGGGCTCTATTTATTATGGTTTTAATTTATTTTATCGCTTTTATTTCTTAGTTAAACTGGTAAAGAACTGTTTGTAGTTTTTAACTACATCATTCTAAGGGGTAGACAGCAGAGGCGTTCTATGCATTCTAGCATTTTGTTAAACATCGTCATCATAATAATATAAACTTATACGAGCATACCCTTCATACAGACATACTTAGGTAATTACCACAAAGTTTTCAGTACATTCACCACCCATACATAAATAAAAATATCAAGCGGAATCCAATTGGATCAGTCCCTACATATGTAAGGTACATTCGTACGATGGGCAGTCAATGTCATAAAAGTTTTATGTCTTCATCGAGTGAATGTGAAACGGTCATAAGACCCAATGCTCTACGTAGCGCGTATTTCAATTTAAAAATGTAAGTCCCTATATTACGCCCTTTTAGATTGACAAAATCGACGGAACTTAAAGCGTTACGAATTTACGATACTAATGTCCTCCTGACCGAATTTCGGTCACGGCGGCCTGTCTCAGCTAAGACTAGCCATCTGCGCAGGAGATATTATAGTGCACAAGTATGCGCGCAGACACAGGTGCACTCCCTATTCCCTCACTCTCATATTCCGATGGGACGGAAGACCGACACGACCGGAGAGAGATCAGGCGCAGGACCAACGGCTTAACGTGCCTTCCGAAGCACGGTGGGGTCTCGACATGTGAAAACGGTCACCCATTACAAGACTGACCGCGGCGAGCACGGCTTAACCTCGCAGATCGTCTGATCTGCCGGGTAGCCGCATAGATACGAGCCCCACAACAACGATACTACCATATATGTAGATACTTTATTTTTTTATAAAAACGTCGACCCAGAATAGGAATTTCTCTTGTGTAGTGGATGCGTTTCACAAACATGAAATATCATATACACAAACACCCAGACTCGGGACAAACATCTGCGATTATATTACAAAAGTTATATAAACCAAGAGCAAAATCGCACGTAAATATAAAGCGATCTACCTATGGCAAGTTAGGTGTTATGCAGTACAAACTGGAACCTGAGATAGAACTGACTAATAAAACACTACTAAAAAAGAACATGTTTAGTCAGTGTCTAAATACCAACCCTACATATCCAACATGAGCGCTTATCTTATATATTTACACTTGATTATAGTGTAAAATGTGTTAAATATCTCTATCGCAGTGGTTTTTTTTTTTAAACGTCGCCCCACACTAGGTATATTTCCTGTATCGTGGGTGCGTTTCACAAACATGTAATATCACATACACAAACACCCAGACTCGGGACAATCAAATGTGGATCGCACAAATTTTTGCCCCGTGCGGGAATCCAACCCGCAACCCTTAGCGCAGAAGTCTAATCGCTTAGCCACTGCGCCAATCAGGTCAAATAAATAAATAAACTTAAATCCTACTGCATCCAGGAGACTAGCAGATACTCTTTTGTCCCTAAGTTAAATAAACTTTATTATTACCTAGCACTATAATAACAGCACACCACTTTAGATAACTTAATTTACTGACACTCTTTGCTAATGTTCCGCACTACGCTACACTATACACTTTTAACAAATGTATGGAGATTATAGAAGTGTAGTTGGTATTTCTCAGGCGAAAACAGAAAAGAAATTCCTTCTTTCCTAAGACAAAGAGTATGTAGTTAATTAAAAAGTCTTGAACTCAATTCATATGATATTATCTTTTAACTCCATGATCGAGCCAGTGTGACTCGTTAGACAACACGGCTTTTATCTTCTTGAACAACCCTCCTGTGTGCTTTCATGTAATCCTCAATCAATTTGTCTGTGTCATTTAGAGAGTAGTTACGTATATTATGACAGTCTTCTTCTTATCGTATGGTTGATGAACAACCTGGTGTCAGAGTTTAAACCGCTTGTTAGCCTCTGACATGGTTTTACACACCGTTGTAAAATCTCTCAGGTGTGCTGGTTTCCTCACGATGTTTTCCTACACCGTTTTTAGCAACTGATAACTAATTTGTAGTACGCACATGAATTCGAAAAGACTGGTGCGTGCCGGGGTTTGAACTTGCGGCCTTTGACTTGCAGTCGAACGGTCATACCAGTCGGCTGTCAATGCAAGGACAGTTTTTTAAAATTAGCCCTTTTAGAAACAAAAAGCCTTCTCAAAATACAAAGATTTTTTTCAGATGTCTAGTAAAATGTAAAACTTACTACTGTTACTCTTTGAGGAATACAGTTACTGGTGTGACGATATAAACTGGATATACATACGTGGGGCTTGTAGCTATGTGGCTACCCCGCAGATCGACTGATCTTAAGCCGGGCTCGCCGCGGTCAGTCTTGTGATGGGTGACCGTTTTCACATGTCGAGACCCCACCGTGCTTCGGAAGGCACGTTAAGCCGTTGGTCCTGCGCCTGATCTCTCTCCAGTTGTGTCGGTCTACCGTCCCATCGGATAATGAGAGTGAGGGAATAGGGAGTGCACCTGTGTCTGCGCGCATACTTGTGCACTATAATATCTCCTGCGCAGTTGGCTAGTCTCAGCTGAGACAGGCCGTGACCAAAATTCGATCAGGAGGACATTAAATACATACACACATACATACACATATTATTATACGTTTTTGATTAAACCTATAACAATATAAAGCGAGCCATAAACGTAGTTAATATTTAAAACAGTGCGATGTTTCTGTCATTCTGTAATACCATTACACATTTAATTTGCAATCTAAAAAGTTTTGACAATAACCGTTTGGGGTTTTACCAACGCACAGAATTACAAAACTATGTTTCGTGAATTTTGTCCAACATTTATTTTGTTTGTTAAATTGTCGTAGTAATATTAGTCTTTTTTCCAGAATATGCTAGACAAACCTACGTTTTATATCATTTTGACAGCAAAAAAAGACGTATTTAATTATATGGAACGAGTATTAATTAGCATGTTGCTTTAAATAATTCGTTGAGATTTCGTTAAAATGTACCTCTAAGCCATAAGTCAGTGGTGTTTAGACACCTCACACCACTTATCGACCAAGTAGTCCGGTTGGGCGATATTAAGGAAAAAGTTTTGATCAAGCTTATAATAGGCAAATTACGAAAACGATAATTGCAATCTCATCTCGAACTATATGCTGTGGATAACGGTGTGAGTTTCACATTTATATAATATCTTTAGTTACCTATATTATTAATTAGATAAAATGTGTAACTGTTTGTTTATCCCAAATAAATAAATAAATAAACTCACGTCGACATCACTTTAAACTTCTTCGAGAACCAATAGTAATTTCAAATTCACCAATACGGCATATTGTGGTAATGTCCCTGGCGGCCGGTGATAAATATGCCAGGGAGAAGCCATCGCGCTGATGAGGGTACGTGTTAATTCAAAGTCGATTACTGAAAAGACTTTTATTTGAAACGCAAATTACTGAACGCGTGATGTTTTGTAATTATTAAATTTAGAAGCCATTTTAGATGGAAACATATCTAAGACTTTGAAATTATTATCAAAAATATTGACTTACTCCAACCGTCTTCATTATGTATGGAGGAGCATGATTATGGATAGGACATGTAATCTAAGTAGATTTAATTTAAATATTACACAAAAATCAATGCCATAGGTGCTTTAGCAGGCAACAAACCGCATCTTCAGTTTTATAAACTCCACGCTAAGTATTCAATGGTGCTTTGGACGAAGGTTTTTACGCTAACAACTACCAGAAAAATAGAGTACCTACTACATAGGATTACACTTTAAAAAAGCTAGACCCAACCCAAAGCGTCCTTATCAGAATGAAAACCAAACTCCAATTAAACAAACACCACTCTCTCAAAATGCATAATATTCACAAAATGGAATCGCAATCGACTGCACCAGAGTTTCGGAATACATTGCCGCTAATATTCGAAATGGTTCCTAAAGAATCCAGCGCTGGTATGAGATGGACGCGTGCAAATTCGAAATGCCGCGAATAACTTGCCGATGTCGCATTGCTGCAGTGCGTTACCAGTGGTTCTCTATTAGTTCTCGATATTGAAGTGGACGTAGTGTGTTTGCTTAATATGGCAGACGAGTCTAGACGGGAATTACTATAGGATTGTGAGCAATTGTCTGTATACAGCTCAATTACTTAGCGAGCAAACAGAATGCTGGTATTCTAGAATTTTAGACTGTTTATTCTTTTAGGCTATATTACATTTGCATACTGTAGCGAGCGATGAGGTAGTTAACTCGACTATACCGTGCGTAGTCGTGGGTACTACTCCAAGAACAAGTAAAGAGATTTTGTATTCTTTTAGATATTCCTGAATATTTTTAATATCGTTTAATTTTGTTTCGTTCACCTAAGGTAAGTTATTAATTAAGTAATTAATTTATCATAATGTTTTTATGAATCCTAATTTCCGTCTTTAAACAAACATCCTTAATGTCAATTTATTTCGAACTGTAAATATATCGGCTACATACAAACTGTAGCCCGCGACTTTGTCGACGTTTTTATTCCCGCGGAACCCTAAATACTTTCGAAATTGCAAGTGGCATATTTTATTTCTTTTAACATCAGCTATCTGCCAATGAAAGTCCCGTCAAAATCAACACAGCCGTTTCAAAGATTACCCAAAAATATAGACACACAAAAAAACGTATTTTCTCTTAACTATCGTATACTTTCAAAAAAACAATTTTGTATTTTTCGTATTTAGTAAAAAGCTGTTTTTTTTTTCGATTTCTATATTACATACAGACACTTCAATTTAATTTATTTGTATAGATAAAACAAACAGCTCAACTAACCAGTACAATTTCACCAAGTTGGTAGCTGTGACCGCACGGAACCGGCGGGACCGAATGCTGCCAAAAACTGATTTGGTTTTAAAATGAACCGTCCCACTGATCGTTGCAGGTGTTTTGAACACGCCAGAAGTTGGTTGTTAGTTAATTTTCGTTTGAAGTATATAGGGTCTTGTTTATAGGGTCCTGGGGTCCTCAAAATGCTCAAAGTTTTGACGATATTCGGTTCATGTTTAATGGATGGGCGATTAGTGTAGGTGCCTACTATAAAGCTACTCCGCAAATCAATAGGTCTATCACCCTTATTCATAAGAAAATAAAATTAAAGCAAGGATTAAATTATACCTATCACTGTCGTTTACATATCAAAGAATAGAGATGTCAATAGACTTATTAGGGGGTTTATTTAATGCTGGTATGATCCTCGTTTATGAATAAGAGGGTATGAGTTTACAAAGCGACTCCTCCATTGATAGGTCTTGTCCAAATGTATAAGGAACAGGAACAAGAAGTTTCCCCTGCCTCGGAAAACATAGTAAGTCGTAGACCATATGTCCAATCTCTCTCCAGCTGTAACAGTTTGCCGTATTATCGGAATATGAGTATAAGGAAATGGAGATTACACCTATGTTGGCGCACTCTAGTGTACTATAATATATTATCTCCAGTCTTGTGATGGGTGACCATTTTCATATGTCGAGACCCCTCCGAGCTTCAAAAGGCACGTTAAGCCGTTGGTCCTGCGCCTGATCACTTTCCGGTCGGCTCGCTCTATCTGACTATGAGAGGCAAGGAATAGGGAGTGCACCTGTGTCTGCGCGCATACTTGTGCACTATAATATCTCCTGAGCAGTTAGCTAGTCTCAGCTGAGACAGGCCGTCGTGACCGAAATTTGGTCAGGAGAACATTCGATATTATTATCTCCTAAGTAGTTGGCTGGTCTCAGTTGACTGAACACTATGACTTAAATTCAGAGAGCCATATTAATGTGACAGGGCAGAAAAATATTAAATTGAAACTTTTCTTACCATTTACGAGAACACGAACTCTAAGATACAACATAAATATAAAGTAAAGGTTCGTTACTTATCATTCAAATTCATAACCTACAGTTCTCCCTACCCTCAAAAATTGACAGCTTCAATGTAGAATGTAACTCTGTATGTTTGTACGTACATTGTTGCCAAAATTGCGGTCTCTGCGCCACGGACTGCGGCAGCGTATGCCAGATGTATGCCTCCTGGAATTCACTGCACCATACCTAACTTATATAAGTTATATGGTGTATTCTCGCTTCGGTACGCAAGCTTTGCTGTTTTGATTTAAACTTTAGTTAATAGGAAAACGAATGTTATGTGATTTACTTATAATACAACTTAACCCATTCGTTACTTCCTATACAGAGAACAAAGATAAAAGAGTGAGCACTGATTATCTTTGTAATTATTCTAATTATGTTGATTACCTGTGGTATTTTGGCTAAGTTGTATTTTTATCATCTCATTCAGTAGGTGATTAGTTTTTTATTTATTTTAAACGTCGCACTAGGAATTTCTCTCTCCTCAAATTTCTTACTCCTGTATCGTGGGTGCGTTTCACAAACATGAAACATCACATACACAAACACCCAGACTCGGGACAAACATCTGCGGATCACACAAAGTTTTGCCCCGTGCGGGAATTGAACCCGCAACCCTTAGCGCAGCAGTCTAATCGCTTAGCCACTGCGCCAATCAGGTCGTCAAAAAACACATTTATTAAAAAGGACAATTCGAAACTAAAAGCATCCTAGTTAGAAATTCTCTAACTTAGCAAACCAAACTAAGTATTGTAAAGCTTTTATTTATAAAGCCTAAATATTATACTATACATTGCAGAACCCCGTGGAGACGAGACCTGCACTCAAACCTATTCAAATAATAATTAAGATTAATTTGATCCTCAATTAACGTCCCATTCTATGTTATAATACAAAAGACAGCTACGTGTGACCCCTGTCCAACACTAAGCCTATCAAAAACCGGGTTCCTCACAGCGAAGGAATTAAGCCATTAAGAAATAACAATTAATTTTAGTTATAACAATTTACTGTCGTATTTATAACTGGTAGGATGAATTGACCTTTCCACGAACCCGCTGATGGCTGGATGAATTGCTAGGACACTTCTTATGATGGGCGACTAAAAATGTTATGTAGAAAATAATTCTATGATAATAATTATATCATCTGGAAAACAAAACCCCTGATAAAAGAGAACAGCTCCCTTACCGAGCGAGATGCCGCATTACACTGCACATAGTGGCGTCTCGCTTGCACACCGTAAACTGTCCTGCTTTAAGAGTTTATGGTAAGGAGGCAGTTCCTACAAAAATATTATAATAATGTAATCCTCGGAAGAGAATAAAAATTCTATGGAGATGATAATAGATATATCTATAATCTTTAGAAGGTGACCTCATTGGGTCACCTTCCAAAGAATTTTACAAAATTACTTTTACAGCCTACATTTCGTTGCGTTTTTACTTGCTTTTACTTTTCTACGGATTCAAGAAAAAAAAACCTGGGACTAAAGCCTATATTTATATTGTAATGAAGAAAATCATGTGCCGTGTGGTATCCGGCCTAGAATTGACCACCCCCTTTCCTCCCGTGGTGGGTGTCGTAAGAGGCGACTAAGGGAAAATCCAGAATATGGGCAGCAGCGTCTTTTGTAACTTGACGACCAATACTGCGACCCCAAGCCAGTTTTTCCACATTCTCTTGTCAACACCTCCTCTCTTTATAAGTGTACGTCATCTAGTCACGATCGGCGCCAAGTCGGCCGGAAGCGGAAATAGTGCGCCCGTTTGATGCACTCACAAAGCCCCTTGAAAGCCCCGCTAAAACCTTTCACGTATACGATCGCTTTTCATAACGACAACTCTGTGGATTTTAGTTTCCGCCCCAAATTTACTGTGAGTAATTGGAATTTTCATTTTAAAGACAGAGAATTTAGGTTTTAGGTTCCTTTTTTAAAAAAAAACGTCACCTCACACTAGGAATTTTTCGTGTGTCGTGGGTGCGTTTCACAAACATGAAATATCACATACACAAACACCCAGACTCGGGATAAACATCTGCGGATCACACAAGTTTTTTGCCCCGTGCGAGAATCGAACCCGCAACCCCTTAGCGCAGCAGTCCAATAACTTAGCCGCTGCGCCAATCAGGTCGTCATCAGGTTATCTCTCAGGGTTAATTCATTTAAAATCAGTGACGTAACTCTATGCATTACGTGCTCACAATGGCTGTTTTGCCTAACGCTAATACCTTTGATGCGATACTGACAGGTCCGTTACACTTTTACTCCCAAAACTCGTGTTGCTGGCAAAAATCTTTATTAACCCTTCCCTAGTCCGCTGAGCCATAAACGGCACATGTCGATTGTTCAACTATTGTGTCTGCTTTGCCGACAGTAATAGTAAGTAAACAATTTATCCAAGTATTTTGGTTCAAATATCATAAAAGTATTATACAAAATATGGCACTGGTAGACAAAAAAATAAGTAACAAAAATATGCAATCATCATCATCAGCCGGAAGACGTTCACAGCTGGACAAAGGCCTCCCCCTTAGAACGCCACAATGAACGACAATGACAACAAATATGCAATGGTGATAGCAAATTACATCGATCACATGATGAAACAAATATTCTTCTATCCTTTCCTCATATAAAAACATATGTATGGCATGTAAAACAGACACAAGTTTAGTAAACAATACTCTCTATCTTTGTCTACAAACTCTGCTCACCCAGCCGATATTCCGAATACCCTTATGACTAACAAACGCAGAAGTTATGAACCGAAAATAAGTAAGTTTCAAAGGGCCATATTTCAAAGCAAAAAAGGCGTGAAAAAGTTAAAAGGGCCGACTGAGTGAACGATTCCGTTCATTGCTCGAGTGCAGGGGAGAGAATAATAGCGGGTTAAAAACAGACATAAATCGTACCTACTATGATCTTGCCAGAAAGTTTCCCGTTAAGTCTTTTATTATAAGCAATAACAGCAAAAAGCCTAATTGCCACTGATTGAGCATAATTTTATAAGTACTTAATTATTTACAATTTGCATCACAAATATTTTTTTATTCCGAAGCAAATTTAACGAACTAGTAGGTATGGTTAGGTTAGGAACACTTCAAGTATGTAAAAAAAGTATAGAGATATAAAAAAACAAGGTGATACTTGCTTTAAGTGCAATATTTCACTGAAACTTCCTCAACTATATATTTTTTTAAATCCAATACGGAATTGTTTTAACTTGTTTTCAAACTTTATTGAAAGAGAAATCCTCTGAATATTCACTAGTTAGAGTACAATACATAGGCTAACAAATTCGGCAGACATATTCAATGGCCCTTAGTTTCTTATGTAATCCTTTATGTGATTCGTTGCATCTCAAAAGCCATATTCACCTGAATATACTCCTATAATAATTACTACGCGATCTTTTATGTCTTACGACGTGCCCTAAGTTCTTACCCCCAGTTTCCAAAAGCCTATTCAAAACGCCGATCAGTAAATCTCTTGTAAACTGTTGTGATTGGTGGACCAAAGTTCCAAAATCATTCGACATTTTGACGTTGACATCAAATTTTTGGCGATCAAGATATAATACAAGGTCACACCTATAACTAAAGCAAAATTTAAGGATCACGGATTTGTTCTTGATGTGATCTTGACATAACATTTTTTTTTATTAACTTTTATCAATTCCTACATTTATATCTTCAGCTTGTCAATTTAGGGTGCTCTTGAACTGGTGTTTTTTAAGAATAACTGTTTTTATTTAGTTCTGCTGATTACACAATGATTGCGCGTAGTCCTTCTATTCTGATGATACAGACATTATCTAGATTGCTTTCGAAAATTTTGTTAATACTAATCATTTTCACATACTTGCGTGAATGATTTATATCATCACTTCAGAGACGTTAAACTGATACTAAGCAAAGATTTTACTAATAAAACCTTTACTTAGTTATGGTTTAAGTAATCATTAAATGTCTCTTAGTGCAGCGGTAGATATCTCTTTCTAGAACAAATTGCCACCTCTGCGTCACTTTCGCGGTAGTATCTCACAATTTAACCCAAACATTCCACAATCATCGATCAAAGAGCTTCTTATTACATTCGCCGCGAGTTTCATCCGTTTGTCAGACCAAGTCGGGAGAAATAACTTTCCAGAAATATGCTACGTACACATCGAGCCACACCACAGATAATATAAAAGCTTCAGTGATGACAACGCTGGGAACTCGGGGTCAATCGATCAAGATACAATGCTTGCTATAGTCGGTCCATATGCTTGGCCAACAATTTTTTTATAATACTGAAATCCCCTCGTACGTACATCATTCCTCCTTCCATAAGTCTTAGTCATTAAAAAGTCCATAACGACCTTCATGTTAGGAGATTGACATATTTTTCTTCCGTAGAATGTTTTTTTTAAACGTAGCCTCACACTAGGACTAGGAGTATTTACACAAACATGCAATATCACATATACAAACACCCACTACAATTAAATAGGTGAAGAGTAACTATGTAGTTCCTTGCCGGTTCTTCTCCAAAGAAACGACACTTTGGAACCAAGCAACTAGATTTGACGTTTTGTAAGTGCTTTTTTGTAGCCTATATGAAATAAAATCACTATGACCTTTACGATAAGAAAAGCCCCACACCAGGTTTTCTCCCCCACCGTGAGTGCGTTTCACAAACATGTAATATCACATACACAAACACCCAGACTCGGGAAAAATAACTGCGGATCGCTCAAATTGTTGTCCCGTGCGCAAATCGAACCCGCAACCCTTACCGCAGCAGTCTAATCGGGCCGTCAATTGTAAATAGTCTAATGACTTTTCTCATTTCTACATCACTTTAGATGACCAAATGAAGTGTGAGACTTCTGAAAAACTCCTGTCCGCGCATATTATACAGGGTATTAGAGTCATTCATCTCCTAACAGCCACTGTAAGGATTATCATATAAATTGCCGATGATCCTAAGATAAGGCGAACGTCGGATATCGAGCTTGATAGTCGATGTTAGTGAGAAGATAGTTACTTAACTGGATATACGTGTCTATTGACGTGCTATCCAAGGATCTTTTTTGTTCACTGTTTTCTGTGAGTGCCTTAGATTCTTTATTTGTAGCTTTAGAAGCTTTTAGAACGAGTACTGAGACGATACGGGCAAAATAGAGGGGTGTAGTTAGGGGCCAGATTTTTCCAAGTTCAAGAGGGTCAAGAATTCTTCCGTTTGTAATTTGTTGTACAATTGGTTTCAATCTGGTACTTGAAAAATATAGGAAGGAATCGAAAATTAAAACATACAATTGAAGAATAAATGATATTATTATAAAGCTGGGATAGAATAATATAAATAGACCATAATATTATTGTTGTTCCTTATTAGTAAAATATGCAATTGTCAATCCCAAAAAAATCTGTAGCAATCTCCGGAAAATTCTGAAATTGTTGACATGATTTTAAGAGTAAATGCTAAACACAACAAAATACCACTTATTACAACCAGCGTATAACGTTGACTGTTACAGTGTAACAATATTTTCCCTATTCTGCAAAAAAACCTCTTCAGGAGACGGCTAACGAACCGTACCTGATTCTATTAAAAATATCGTCAATCAGGCTTCACGTTGAACGTAGGTACTAGCAAATATAATAATGTTACGTGCATTGGTATTTACGTAAATGCTAAGCTAGGAATACGTTTAGCCATCATTGCCTTAAAGCAATATTTTTCGGTAAAATATTTGGTGAGGGATGTGTACTTAGTGATATTACTTTTTTAGGTCGCTGGTACTTCAAAATTGAGGTCACATCCATAGTTTTAAGAGAAAATAGTCACTAGCGAAGACTTTTCATTCACTTTTAGGAATAAAACTAACGTTATATAGATTTTGGGAAGGACAAAAGCCGCACATTTCACACATTCGAGTCTTACAGCCGCACTCAGAGACGTTGATGATTATCTAACCTGACACTAAGTAAAGATTTGACAAAGGATACCTTTACTTAGTGTCAGTTTAAGTAATCATTAAATGTCTCTGAGTTCGGCGGTTAGTAAATTACTGTAGGCCTCTCCTATGGCACGCTACTAAGCTTGATCTTCGGCATTCCACTGATAGTATAGATGATGAGGATGATGATGAATCACACAAATATGGCAACAGTTTAATTACCTATGTAAACTTAGATACTAATTATATTTTGAATTGAAAAGGTAATCTACGTAATAGAGTAAATTTTATCCTAAATCCTTAGTTTTTTCAGTCACATGAAATACTTTAACTAGAAAAATAAAGTATCAAAACTAAAAATCCACCTATCCAACAAAATCAAAGGGTTTCTTTAGCTGAAATGAGCTTGACGTTATACCAACATAATATACCTTTATACAGGCCTGCTCGTAAGGCCAGGCTGAGGCAATGGCATGCTAATTTATGCCATTAAAGTTTGTCAACGCCCCACTGCAGTGTAAGTTCGTTCATTTATGAAATTACTTTATGGCTAGTTCCAGATTTTTCGCATTTTTCGCCATGCAATTGCCAGCTGCCTCCACTTTTACAGAAAAAGTTGAAATACTTGGTACTACGTAGCTTGTATTAAAAATAGAAAACTTTTGGTGTTTACCTATATTTTGGATAAACTACTTTTTTTGGTTTCTAAATAATATTCAAATATTCAATTTGCAGCTAAAAACTGAATGTTAGTCGAAGATTGTAACAATCATTAATTTTAACAAAGGTTTTTAAAAATCGTGGAAATGGCTAGGCTTTTAACATGTTTTATTTCTTCATTAATACTGAACCTTCATAAATAGGATTGTGCCCACATTCTATACAATGGAAAGAGGACAGAGGTATTCCTAGTGCAATCCTACTCTGCCAGACAATGACAAGTTTTTTGCCTAAAACGCGAATTCCATGCTCCTGGCATAACCAAACGATTCATTAGTAGTATTTTAAATAACCTTGTTATATTGTGCTAACAAAATCAGTTCACAAACCACTGGACCACGTCGGCCGCAAATTTACCCCATGTGTCTATAATTGACTTGTCACCGTTGCCCCTCGGTGTCTATCTCCGAAACGCATCACCCTTCAATCACCGCATTCAGCCGCAACGCCGCAAAAAGGAAATTGGACAACACAACCCGATGTAGCCGATCGGCGCACAATAAAATGATATTTATGAAACGCGTGCCGTACTTATATAGGTTCATTTCCCGTTCTAAAGTCGACAAGTGTAAACCGACCCTTACGTGCTTCCGTCGCCACTTGATACACAAGACGTTGTTGTAATACAAGTTGAAATATAACATACTAACATCTGCCTGCGACTACGACTGCATATGTTTTTTTTTTTATCTTTTCCGGGATTAAAATCGCAGCCATTCTAAATTACTCATTCAGTATGAAATGCTATTTTAATGGAATCATTTCATGACTGCCTCGATGGTCTAGTGGTCGTTGAGCGTGACTAGTGAGCACGAGGTCCTGGGTTCAAATCCCGGGTCGGGCAAAGTGTTAAAGGGTTTTTACATCTGGATTTGTGCCCGTTTGATGGCAATAGGCTCGCTTCCTATTACATTGGGACCTATAACATAACTGGCGAAATGTGGGTGTACTATAGGTGTACATCTGTATAGTGTATATACCTCTGCCTACCTCTTCAGGGTATACAGGCGTGATGTTATGTTTTATGTCCATAGTCCATATAATCATTAGATGGATACTTTCAAAAATAACGCATTTTATACAAACGAACTATCTAACTCTTTATATTAACTATGAAATGGTTGGAATGGTATAATCCATTTAAATACTTGCTTTGATCATTTCGCACTCCAAGGTGTAGCTACTGGCGAGACTGACAGCAAGATGGAGACGAGACAACTTGTCCCGAGCGCACCGGGCTTACGATTTTCTGCTGCAGATCGATCAAGAGACACACTTTTTAAGTAAAGTACCTAATAATGGTAACTAGGGGCCTATAAATGTTGGAGCCTATTAGGTACATTGGGGTAACATTGTAAAGTTATATAAAAAAAAGATCCCGACGAATTGAGCACCTCCTTCTTTTTTTGAAGTCGGTTAAAAATATAGATCCATCGCACATAGTGACAATTGACGTTTTGACGACCTGGTTGGCACAGTGGCTAAGCGATTAGACTGCTGTGCGGGTTGCGGGTTTTATTCCCGCACGGGACAAAAATTTGTGACATCCGCAGTGTGGGTATTTGTGTCAGTAATATTTTATGTTTCCGAAATGCTCCTAGATCCCGGAGAAATTACCAGTGTAGGGCTTTAAAAAAAAACTAGCGATACACACTTATATAAATCCCCCAATAATTATATTACGAAGATCAAATGGCAATCACACTTCGGGTTTAACTCAAAGCCGTCCCGATAACTGGAAAAAGGCTAAGCTGATTCAATGCTCCACATCGTATATCATTTAAAATTACTTTCGAGACGGCATTTTTATAGCACATCCCGACAGTTTTCGATATACTATTCTATTGGTTTTTGGCACCGAATCCTCTTGACAGCAGTTTGAGAAATCGCTGTAAGTAATAACGCCTTACAAACTTGAATAGCTTTAGTTCAAATACAAATATGTTGCTGTAATAGTTTTATGAGGCGCTACTAATAAATATTGAACAAAAACTTAACGACGTGATAGCAACTCCTAGATTAAGTATATTGAATGTAAATTATTACTAGTCGGCATAATTAAGGTAATAGTAGCAGCATTTTGTGCAAGCAATCTACTCTTAGTAATGTATAAAGATTGTGTACCTATATTATGTATCTAGATAAAAGATCATACCTTGATCCCATTTTTTGCCATTCGCATTTTAAGAGTCGTAATCCTTTAAATAACACTAACTTTCTACCACTCATAATATTATCTTTACAACCATTTTTTAGCCTTCCTGTAAATCTTATGACTGCGCTCCTCTTATTTTCATTGAATCTAACTACCTAATAGCTACGTACTTACGAGAATAATCTGAATTATATCAAATTGATTTACATAAGGGTTTAATAAGAGCATTAAGGCTAACACAAAGCAATTTTTCTTAAACATACAACAAAATTTGACGACCTGATTGGCGTAGTGGCTAAGCGATTAGACTACTGCACTATGGGTTGCGGGTTCGATTCCCGCTCGGGGCAAAAATTTGTGCGATCCACATTTGCTTGTCCCGAGTCTGGGTGTTTGTGTATGTGATATTTCATGTTTGTGAAACGCACCCACGATACAGGAGAAATTCCTAGTGTGGAGCGACGTTTAAATAAAAAAAAATGAATGAATAAATTATAATAACCACAACAAAGTACCTAATCATCTAAGTTACAAGCACGAATCCAACCAAGCTAACCTACAACCAATACTAGAGCTTGCATATAATTCCCCATTATAAACATAATTTATGGCCATGTCAACCAACCATCGTTGCATGTTCTAACGAAGTTTATTACCTCATAGAATACAGCCAGCAATGTATTACAAACATTGCGTAATCGTTGAATGCAGATCGCAGACGGTCGTTGACTTTCGCCCTTTGAAGCACACAATTTGCTATAAGTCATAGGTGTTGGTTAACTTCAAATCATAATATTTATGTTGTGTCTATTTATTTTGTGTAATCAGCTGGGATTCTGGTAATATTTCAAAGGACATCTCTGACACTATACGCACCTAGATAGTTACAATCTACCACAATCTTGTGTGTACTCCTTGAAGTCAGGCCATGTGTATTTTATATCAGGAGTCGATACTCCCACATTTAGCTGCTCATGAGGAATCCTCCTTCCTCCATGAGGAATGAAATAGATTCGGGTTCGGAAATCGTGATTTTTAATAGGTCCCTCCAATGATTATAAGACCCAGTTATAATATAATAATATTTAACATTTCCTTATTCTATATATTTTTTTCTTTATCTATGAAAAGGAAGCTTACTTAAAAAAAAGTTTTACTGTTTTTTCTTCTAAAAAAATATAATAAAATTCAAATAATAAAAATCGCAAAGAATGCTCTCTAAATAACAAATGCGTGTAACTTTTATATTTCTTAATAAACTTCGTAATATACTCAAACCCGGGTCTTCTTAAATTAAATTCAGTATTGCCCACAATGACTATAAAATAAAAAGTTTTAACATGAAATAAAAGATAATGAACCACTGTAATGGTTGTCCCACTGAAGACTTCAAGGAACGTGAGGAAAAGTTGTCTTGTTTCCTAAATTGATTTTAGAACAAAATGGTGGTAATACTCATAATTAAAGCGTAGAAAATCATGTATGGGTATACAATAAACGTGTGTTTGTACAGTAACAATGTTTTTTGCTAAGGAGCGATTTTGCCATTTTATTTCGGTACTATTTATGCCGGTTTTACTTACGAGTATATTCGGGAATGCCCGACTAGATTCGGACTAGCTTGAGCCATTATTGTATAAAGAACCTGCGGTTGTCAAGATACCTGGGCAAAAATCTTTTAAAAGCTTCTTTAATTTAGAATGACCGTTTAGTCATTTTAAGTCATTGGGATACTTAATAATTATGATCGATAAATTACAACTTGGATGGTACCGGTTAAATCAGAAATCATTTATTTAACAAATGAAATGTGGATGCGTAATAGCTAAACTTACCCTCTGCCCATGCTTTCGAAGAATACATGCGCTAAGATAAAAGTACAAAACATTAAAGTACATTTACTAATACTTATTCACTTGTTTTTTCATCGTCTAACCGTCTTCCCTTTTTTATGTAAGCTAGAACTAATTTCGCTAAAAAAACAATACACATGTTTTGATTTACATGTGACGAGACCTTGCTCTACGACCCGGCAATCTTACAGGATACTGATTACAATATAAAACTGCATACATTTATTAGTACCATAATATAGTAGATTGCTTGCAAAACTTGGAATTGAAGTCAACGGCTAGATTAATATATGTATCAACATTTTTAGTGCTGTCAAATGTTATGTCATTACAAAATCTCTGATTCTAATAGAATCATTCATTCTAATTACAAATAAATTCACATTTTTATTATTTTTTCTCACTGTATTATATGGGAATCGGAAAAATAATACGATTACTCTTTTAATGGTAGGATAGCGAGTAAAAGCAGAACCTGTAGTGGACGCGACGTATGGCTTATGGCAAGCAAAATGTGATTGTGTACGAGTATTTTTTATAAAAAAAAAATTATAACTATGCTCATGTGTCTGTTTGCATGACATGCTAAACAAAATATAAAGATAACTTTTTTATGGAGATGTAAAAAAAAAATCGTAAGTTAGTATGTATGGTGTAAGCTCCTGAACTATCCATCCGATATCCAATTTCTGTCATCCATACTTAGAATGAACCTTCGTGGTTGATATAGACTATTTAAATCTCGGAAAAGACCCGCAAAATTTCCCCACATAAACAATATCGCGGACTGGGTTCCAGTGCCATAATAAAAATGCAGATTACGAAAAACCCACTTTTAAATCTAAAACAAAAAAATTGTTATGTATCTATTAGTCTCGCTACGTTTTGTCTTTGTGTCCATACTAACTGTGTCCTACAATAAGAGGAATATATCTTCTTTTCTTTACTTTGGAGGCTTCTCATGCAGGCCTTTTTTTTATTCAAAGATACCTTTGACTCGTATGGGCAATTGCCTGATAAATGACAATAGGGTCGCCCACCATTATTAGTGGAATCTACATTCCCTGGCAAAATATAGAAGTGCACATTTTTTGCCTACTCCTTACATAGACCGAGAACTATATAATAATATGTAAGCGTTTAACATAGTAAGCTCTGTTCCACGCTCACATTTTGAGACCTTTCAGCCCCTACGTGCTCATACCCACCCTATCAAGAATTTTAAAAGGAACGCTAGACGGTGGCTATATCATTCTAAAAACTAAACTTTTCAAGCGAATCTGCAAAGCTAACTAGTATTGTGTTATACATATCCATGTTAAAAACAAGAGATAATAATGTCAAAGATCACTGGCCCCACAATTTTACGCATTTTTATAATATGATAAAATAACCGTATTAGTTCAAAAAGTATTGTGAGCATACCAGTTTGTTTTGTGTTCAGAATGTGGCCGACATTAATTATACTGTCCGTTTTCACATTTACTGGTTCTGTGAGTATTTTATTATTGTTTTTTTGTGCTTCAAACTGTGTTTTGTCATCAGTATCCACTAGCCTTGATCTTCTTCTTATCGTATGGTTGATGAACAACCTCGTGTCAGTGTTTTAAACCGCCTGTAGGCCTCTGACATGGCTTTACACACCGTTGAAAAATCTCTCAGCTGTGCCGGTTTCCTCACGATGTTTTACTTGATTGGATCTTGGCATAAGAGCTACTGTAGTACCATTGATGACCATGTGAAGACTTCATCTTCGGCACAAAGAGTAACAGAGGACAATTACTACACAGGAACATTCGTGTAATTAGCAAATATCAGCTCCATCTCAGGTCAAGCATGTAACGTCATACTTGTAAAATTAACCAAAGATAAAAGGAGAATCATAGTTATAACTCGACGTTTCAAAGGGGGTTATATTAAATTCCTATAACGTATCTTAGTAGAGCTATAGTATAATTGTATTAGTGAGTTATAATAATAATAGTCTCACGTGCCCTTGATGACATAGCGCATTGATTAGTGGTAGCCAATTTTTGATAACGACTTGTAAATAGCCGCACTTATTAATATCATAATAAAACGAACACACGTTCAATCTAGAATGGTAATTTACAATGTAATATAAACAATATTAGTTAAATAAAAAATACAACGATTACTAGAGCCCAAAGAAATACAATAGAGCCTAATAGCTGACCTCAAGCAGGTTGGCTGATTCTTGTTACTGTACAGCGTAGGATCCTTATTCAATAAGCCCTGAACAGAAAGAGGTGGCGTTTGGAAAACAAGGCACATAACTAGCAGTAGTTCCTACTTAAAAAAACAATAAGTACCTACTTTTATAACGTCGTAAAAACTTTTTTCAGCTGACGACATCCTTCGACCTCCGAGGGGTGATCAATGGCAACCGCATGGGTAGCGTCCCTCTGGGCCTCACGCTAGGCAATGGAGAGCTGGATGTCGAAGGCATCTGCACTAAGGCCGGCATGGCGTGCCAGAACTGCAGCCACGCTGTGTCCTGCGTGTCCCTGCCTGTCGGATGGTTGAAGGTAAAAAACTACAACGTGTATTAAAGACCCCTTTGAGTAGATATTTTCACTCGCGCCTTCGAAAAACACAGAAGATAAGCTGTTGGTCTTAAACCAAATTTTCTGCGGTCCTTATGCACTGTAACATTTGCCCGAAAATCAGTCATAAAGAAAATATTATTGTCTATTCTAAACATGCTTATTGATGCCATGATCAAGGACTACTTTATTTATGACATCATTCTCTGGAAACTTAAGTACTATTTAAGAAAACACTTGAACAATACTGCAGCTTACCTTCGATATGTACCGTTGTAGGTATAACATAAATTACATGGATAGAAATCATAAACTTCTCCAATTTCAGGTTCCTTTAGAAGAGTGTGAAGAAGGCTACACGTGTAACGCCCATCTTGGTCAGTGCTCAAAGAAAGCAGTTCCTGAATGTACCAAGGTTGCTCAGCAGTTTGACCATACATGTGAACAGGTTAGTTCATATAGAAACAAAGGCATGATTTGAATCCCAATACCTTTGACTTTAACTTCTAAACTTAGCAAAAATTCTATGATTGGAAAAAAGCAGATACAATTGACAATGCCGACGTCTCAAGGCTTAAATAAAACGCTACAATCTATAACATAATAAACAGTATTTACCTGTTTTACTTTTTCCAGGTGGGAATTTTTCCAGACGCTTACGACTGCAGGAAATTCCACCTGTGCTCACCCCCCGATGGTTTACCTGATGGTAGACCTGCAGACCACAGAGAGGCTCTATGCCCGAGACACTATGGGTACAATCCACACAATGCACAGTGCTCGGTAAGTTATTAAAGAGAACAGTGCTTCAAAACGTCTCCAAATATAACATGTTAGGTTATAACTAGCTTTAAACTTTATAATTACTAGTGATAATGTTTTGCACATTCAAGTCATTTTATTATCCTTCAATACATTTCTATTTTATTAACAATTCGTTGTGTAACCGACGTCTCTAAATGCCAATTTCTCGTATTTTTTTCTAATGCCGAAAATATTAAAATATTTCAGATAAAACTGGAAAATAGTCAATGCTCCAAGACACCAGTTCCCAAATGCAAAACCGTTGGCCAACACGGAGTCCTACCGCTAAGCAACAACCATTACTACGTATGCCTCATCAAGGACGAAGTCTTGCACCCGCAAGTCTTCATCTGCCCTCATGGTTGGCACTTCTGGGGAGAATTCTGCCAGCCTGAACCAGAAAAGAAATCCACAAAAGATGCTAAAACTGAAGTCAAAGCAGAAAGTTCCGAAGAAAAGAGTTCAGAAGACCGTAGCTTCGATCACAGTTCAGAAGAAACTACTACAGTTACAACAACAACTAATAGAATAGATAGTTTCTTCTCAACCGAAGAGGCGACTACTTACGCAGCTGATACGTTCTTAGCAGATAAGTTTGATTTGTCGAACTATGGTAACACAGATGATATTCCGTTACCTTCAAACGATGAGTTCGTCAATTCCATTGAGAGTAGTGGCGAGTTTTGGTAGTCGTGTATTGTTTGTTGATAGTTAGTATGTACATCTTCTAGAGTACCATGTAACATCTTTTGGCGTTTTAAGTATACTTATTATCTCTATGATTTATGAATGTAGTAGTTTCAAATGCTAATAAAAAATATATGGTAAATGTTATTTATAAAAATAAATGTGAAAATGTTAATCATTGTTTTCTTCGTAATCCCGGTTTCTAGGGCCGGAAAAAGTATGTTTAATCAACTACATGTATTGGTTGGTAAAATACCTCCTATCAATTCTCAGTGACAGTTCATTGTTTGTAGATGAGCCCGATAAATACCCCGTGGATTAAACCCTTCCCCCTAGCTCATAAGATTAATAACTAAGTATATGACTTTATTTTGATAACTTGTGACTTTGCAATATCACATTGCCTCGGCATACACATTCGAAGATCCAGTACAAAAAAATACGTTTACCAAAGCATTAAATACAAACGGAGCAATCGAAACTAAAAAGGCCGAGAAATAAAAAGTTCAGTAAAAGACAAGGCCTATCAAGTTATCAGTGAGTACCCCTGACAAGCACAGTTAAACAAAAATCTAATTCTGTCATCATGGTTCACAATGGTACAATCGCGACCGATACAGACCTTTGTGGATAGCACAAAGGCAGTGTTATCACTGCCATCTCTGCCGAGCCCCGTAGGAGATGGTGCAAGCGAGGGGACATCGCGGTATGTACTGCGATGTATCACGTGGTTTCGTTAATTTAAAAATAGGTTTGCCGCCTAAAACATCGGACTTGTTACATATCTAGCAGAATGTGGGTGTTGTATACACATCTGCCCCTGCTAGGAATACAGATGGGATGTTGTGTTATGTCAAGTTGGCTTCTGAAGACTGGGATGATTCCCGATCTTTTGGGGAGGAACACGTTCAGAAGTGGACGGGAATTAGTTGATTATAAGAGGGAGCAACTGAATGCTTATCTTTTCCGTTAAAGCTTATAGTTTCAATTTCCATACAAGAGAATATTTCCTTTGTATCTTCCGAAAAAAAACATTTCTGTTTTTGTGATCTAGTAGACTGCTAAGCATCATAATCAGCTAAGAATCCATAATCAGATCCCATAGCAGAGTATTTGAGGATCAAATCTATATCTATCCTGCATCCAATGCTACAACAAGAAGAACATTCTAGAAGATGTATTTGTGTTCAGAAGACGTCACGTCACGTCGACATATTTGTTCTGGCCAAATATTGTGTATGCCTGAAAATCTACAACAAAGCTACTACTACATTAGCAGCAGAGTAAATAATACATGATTTTTATTTTGCAAATAGGTTTATAGGAACACTTTTACACGTCATTCTTTTTAAAAGACTAGATGGCGTCCGCATTTCCTTATTGACTACCTCTGAGAAGAAATCCCGAAAACAACTCAGGAGTCAAGAACTTTTCAAGTTCCTTTCCCCGCTACTTCGAATGACTTGATCCACAGTTGAAGCAAGATTGACGGTATACAAATATATCTTATCAGTGTATCGTCCACTGTTTGACGTGAACCTCCAGAAATCTGAAAATAATCTTTTTGAATATTGTAAAAATTGTATCACTTCTCAAACTTTAAGGTATATTTACATGTTTAAAATAATCCCAGATGACTTTTTATTTAAGTAGAGGAAGCTTAAAATCGGTAAAAAATACAATTGTGAAAATGCTTTCTGCACTTTTTCTGTATGTAAACTAAAGTCATGTATGCCTTTAAGCACACACAAAAAAGGGTACAAAGCTTATGAATGTAAAAATAAAATAAATCCTATCTTTGATGCATGTCATATCGCTTTTCATAATCGCTTCTTCCTCTAACTTAGTATACAAAATATTTCTGCAAACTTGATGAACAAAAACAGGTAACTTCTGACATTAGACGCAGGAATTTCATGTGATGTAACGAACTAATGATTTGATGCCTTCCATATTTGTAAAACGAGCCTTTAACTTTATGATTACTGCCTTATGCTGCACATGAGCATTTAATGTATGAAGTATCAAGATTGTTTTATTTGAGAAGACGCTTTTGGAGATGGCATGTAGAGAAGTACAACAATTGGAGCAGTTTTCCAATAATGTTGATAAAACCGACTGATCTTACTGTACCGTTTGTTTATAAAGTTTTTGTGGGTGATGATAATTATATTTTTGTGGAGGGACAAAGTAATTGATAAAGAAAAAAAGACTTGCGTTAAACTACCTATCCCGTTTTTAAAGCTGTTGGCTTTTCATTGAATTAAAATAAAATAGCTGCTACAAAGTAATCCACGTTTGCAATTTAACAAGTGACCCATTTTTTTGCAAGACAGTAGCATAAAAAGATAACCTAATAAGCTGTTGAATTACGTTTAGTGCAGTTAGGCTAGCAAAAGCTTAAACAAGCTCACATTTATTATTGTCTTCATGTCCATTTTTGTGCATTCAAAATTGGCTTTATTTTGTATTTTTCTTTTCCTACCGTTATCGAAATATTCTCTTTGGCATGGGTTCATTGGATATTAACAAGGACGCAAAATAGAATGACTGGAAGTGAAAATGGTACACCTCTAATCATCATCATCAGCCGGAAGATGTCCACTGTTGACCATAGGCCTCCCCCTTAGAACGCCACAATTAACGACAACTTGCCACTTTTAATCTTTTTGATGGTATTTATATTTAGTAAGACTGAAAACTACCTTCTTGTCCTCACAGCAGCGTGTCGTTTTCCGCGTCCGCTCATGAAATCGCTCAAAGCTTTTTACTTACACCACACATAATTTTCACTGTATTTCATTATAAATATATAAAATGCCATTAAATGAACAACAGAGTATGATAAACCGCAACTCAGTAGTTCGTCCTCAATATTTTTCGCTTCCGCCTATGTTATCGCTCGGGGCTCGTAACGTACACCACACAGCATTTGTGCAGGGCTAACGGTGTACAAAAAACGGGCACCTCTGACATTAGACACTAGAATTGCATCACAGTTCACCGTGGGAAGCTTACCTATAGACGCATACGCCGCTAGAAGCTCCGTTGTGTGGAGACGGCTTCGTTTATAAAGATCATATAACCAAATAAACGAAGGGCTTTTATGCTCAGAGGATTTTAATCACCTAGTTGCAACTCGGGTTGCTACAAAGTAAAAAACAAGCAACAATTGCAAATTTAGGATATAAACTATATTGTAAAACGTGTCTCAGTGAGTAATCAACATCTTAATTATGATTTAGTCTAGTTTATAGTTTTGTGTTTACAAAAGTCCCTAATTTTAAGGTCTATTCTGCCTATACTTGACAGCTGAGAGATGATTTTCAAAGTATGGCCTAGGCTAAAGTCAAATACATAAACACAACGTTGCGGTTAAAACCTTTCTCAGTTCTCATCACTGTGCTCAAAGAAACCGAATCCCCTAGAGAAACCCTGAAAAAGTACCCTAGAAGCACTGAGCCAAATATGCATCATGTTTCTTGCTTACAAACTACTACCATAAAAGCTTTTTCGTATGGCTAGGTATATTATGACATAGTTATTACTGCAAATGATAAAGTAAACTTGCAATAAAGTATAAAAGACGCTGCGAAGGAAAGTACCATGTCTTCATAAGACCAGTAACATCGGGTGCCGACTCATCATACACGAAGCGCTTTTGATTAGCAGTCAAAGATAAAAGGCTACATCGACCTTCGACCCCTATTACACATGATTCAGTACCATCATTGAATAAATATAGGTCCCTTCTGAACATGCCTTGGGATAAAACAATCAAGCAAACATCCAATCAAAAAATCAAGAACATCAATAATGAATATAAAATTATAATTAATCTACTCCATACAATCCAGCTTCGGCGCGAGCGTTTTGTCAGCCAAAATGCCAAGTCGATTCGAGACTACAGACCGCTACACTATGTACAGCGACAGACGTTTCTTGATACTTCGCAATAGTGCTAAAGGACCATAGTAACTTGTATGACTTTGATATCAGCAACTAAAATATTAGTAAGATATAGAAAATCCTACTAATTTCTTCAATTACTGCATCTCGTTTTAGTATGACTGTCGCGTTTATAGATTTTTTAAGAATAAGCTAAATAAAAATAAGTCTATTACAGTTTTGCTCGCGGTTCATGGCTTAGAGAATTTCACATTTTCCTTAATTATTTCAAGTTTAAATATGTCTTAATTAATTGTTTCTAAATAAAATAAATATTTACAGTTACATTTTATAATCATTATCTCAGGCGAATAACATTAACTGTTCTCATTTAATACTTACTTAAATCCACACATCTTCAAATCTTGAAAGAATGAATCAAATGATACAGTAAATTGCACTTTAAAAGTACTTAAAGAGACATCTTAATAGTATTATTCACCTGACATAAAAAGCCACTCAATCAAAAGTATCAAGAACTGGTAGCGCCAATCACATTTTAAGACACACATTTACCGCCAAAGCCGTTCAAGCGGGCACCTCGCTCCACCATTCATTACTGTGCCGTACAAACCGATGCACTCGTCGTTAGTACGAAAACTCTGAAATCTTTCCAGCCAGTATCACTAAAACATATATTATTCGTAATTCAAAATTTTGAAACTGTCCAATCCCGTTTGGCACTAACCCCAACCGTTAGTTGCAATTTTAAATTTGGAGCGTTCGCGAGTTGTGTTTTTATTTGGCCAGTGTTTTAGTGTGGTTTGTTTATTTTTTAGGTTTCCTTTGCTGGAAGAGGTAAGTTTATTTTCTCTCTATCTTTTTACGCTGCTGTATTTTAATTAATAAGGTTTCACCATTTTCGTTTTTCATATGCACGCAAAAAATATACATAAAATCAAATTAAATTTAATAAATTCAATAATGTAATTGAATATTCATTAGTTTTTGCGCGTTTCACGTTATTAATCATCGCCGTCGAATAAAGCCTACATAATAAAGAACAAAAAACAAATTGCGGTTCTCGGTTCTAGTGCAAAAAATATAAATGATTGCCATAAAAAAACAACAGGAATGTTTTTTGTCTATGTTTATGTTTTTTAAAGTGTTATTGCGTTCCACTTGGTTATTTTTTGTTACTGTAATGACGAACTCTGTCTGAGTTCTAATACACTAGCTTTCGTGTCAGTTAGGGCCTTTTTCACCACTCAAAGACACCCGTAACTACCCATACGAATTTCATAACATCTAAGTAGCATTAAGCAGGGGATAAACTGACCTGTAACTAAGACACGATAGAAGATACTCGTAAGTTTTACTTGCCGATTAGTGTTAATCAAGAAGTAACTATTCAACACTTTACTTATAGATGATGACACAGGCCCTTTGTGTTAGCTTAGTTTACTTCAAGCATAAGCAATCATAACTATGTCCTAATATTCGCACCTTTGCCGGCGTAGAAAACTGAGGCTTTACCTATGTCTTTCCTGAACGTCAAGCTACATCCATACTCAATTTCATTGACATTGCTTCAGCGGTTTAATCGTGTTGACGTAACGAACAGACACCGTTACTTTCGCCTGTTTAATACCTATTAGTAAGAAGAATTTTACTTGCTTTATCATCTGTGTGGATTACGATCGTCTTAGGTTCGATTCCGTATTGGTGATGATACAACAGCTTCAAGTATCATATTAACCTAGTCTGACATATGCTTAGACAAGACATATATTTCTCTACCTACCATTATCATCAGTGGGGCTCGTAGTTATGTGGTTACCCCACAGATCAGTCGATCTGCGAGGTTAAGCCGTGCTCGCCGCGGTCAGTCTTATGGTTGGTTACCGATTTCATGAGTCGAGACCCCACCGTGCTTCGGAAGGCACGTTAAGCCGTTGGTCCTGCGCCTGATCTCTCTCCGGTCGTGTCGGTTTACTGTCCCATCGGACCATGAGAATGAGGGAATAGGGAGTGCACCTGTGTCTGCGCACATACTTGTGCACTATAATATCTCCTGCGTAGTTGGCCAGTCTCAGCTAAGTCAGGCCGCCGTGACCGAAATTCGGTCCGGTGGACATTATTATCATCATCATCGAGACGCCGCATTACACTGCACGTAGCAGCGTCTCGCTCCCTCAACGTAAACTATCCTGTTTTAGGAGTTCATGGTTAGAAGGCTGGTCGTTTTTAGACCTTCGATTTAGGGATTGGTCCTGTAGGTACCTATAAGGTGTGTTTTAACCGACATGAAATAATAATGTTCTCCTGACCGAATTACGGTCACAGCGGTCTCTCTTTTGAGAGTAGCCAACTACGCAGGAGATATTAAAGTGTAGAAGTGTTCGCGCAGACACAGGTGCACTCCCGATTCCCTTACCCTCATAGTTCGATGGGACGGTAGACTTAACGTGCCTTGTAAAGCACGGCGAGGTCACGGCAAGTGAAAACGGACACCCATCACAAGACTGACCGTGGCGAGCACTGCTGTAACTACGAGCCAGGCGACATAATATACAAATTACATGACTATATTGATCATTCGTTACGTCCGGACTTGGAACTTTTAAATTCATTTATTTGGCAGTTTATGTACCAGTTGAACTGGCTACGCCTGTCCTTACTACCTATGATGAGTACTTGCCTCGTACTCTGGCTATAAGGCTATTAATCAGCGAATTGTAGGTGTATAGACTCTTCTTTTTATCGTATGGTTGATGAATAACCTGGTGTCAGAGTTTCAACCGCCTGTAGGCCTCTGACATGGCTTTACACACCGTTGAAAAATCTCTCAGGTGTGCCGGTTTCCTCACGATGTTTTCCTTCACCGTTTTTAGCAACTGATAACTAATTTATAATACGCACATGGATTCGAAAAGACATTGGTGTTCCGGGGTTTGAACTTGCGACCTTTGACTTAGCAGTCCACCAGTCATACCACTCGGCTATCAGTGCTTTAACTCTGAAAAAGAACAATACTTCTGCCTAACTCTTTGGGTATTACAGGCGTGTATTTTATAAGCTATTTATAAAGTAATGGTACTTATTAAAACTCATAAACGTACAAATAATGTGTAAATATTCAAATTATTCATCTGTAACATGGTTAGAAGCTAAATGCAAATAATAATTAATAATTAATTTGTGGTCAACTATTTGTTGCGTAAACTAATTTATAAGTATTCCCATTCAAGTAATTATACGACTAGTAAGTGATACCTAAGAAGCAATGATAAATGGAATTACCTTCAAATAGGCGGATTGGTAAACAGTGATAATAATCCATTTTATTTTTGTTTCCGTTTTATAAAAAAACATCGCCGCTAGGAATTTCTCCTGTATCGTGGGTGCGTTTCACAAACATGTTATATCAATCGATTGACGCAGTGGCTAAGCGGTCGATCTGCTGCGCTAAGGGTTGCGGGTTTCATTTCCGCACGGGACCCTGGAGAAATCCACATGGTACTTCGTGCCTCTACCAGTTCTTGACCTTCAAGGAGATCATAAAACAAACCTTTGACCTGTTTGTTTGAAATCTTTATAGTTAATTCACAGATATTGAGTCTACCTTTCACCTCAGCCTCTCTGCTGGGTAAAAATATGTGGGACCAAAAAAATATAAAAGGTGATTTATATAATATATTCTATGGAAAACTGAAAACCGTTGGAAATAATGTCTAATCGAAACATCAGGCCAGTTCTTGGCACACGTTTCCTAGACAAGCAGTACTGTAGTCTACGGAGAGCTAGAATAATTCTTTGTACGTGAAAATTTACTGAAAAGTAATACACGAAACGTACACATACAAAAACCAACTTTATATGGTTTGAAATAGATTTACTTATTCATTACAGCGCGAAACTCTTTGGTTTAATATTCTATGTTGAATCCCCGGGTAGACCAATATAACACTATTATTTTTAAACGTAGAAAAAGAGAAAGGTTTATGCTTCGTTATAGCAAGTTCCCGTCACTGTGGCGTTCTAAGGGAGAGGCCTTTTTCAAACAGTGGATGTCTTCTGGCTGATGATGATGATGACAGCATGTAAATTTCTACTAGTAGTACCTACTACAAAATATCTACTAAGTAGTTTAATCATCAAAATATCTTCTTTGTACCATTAGATTGTATTTGTACATGCGGTGATGCGTTTTTAACTTACTGAAACTTACATTACTCGAATTGTAAACATTATGAGGAATGTGATGCGAGTGAATGAAGCAAAAGAAGTATGCTAGGATAGTAGCGAATGGAAATCCGTGATCTCGGCACACGTCTGGGAAACAGACGTGACTTTATGTATATGAAAACGTTAGGTTTTTCCAACAACGAGAAAAAAGTCCCATAGAGCTACAATCTGTAGTATGCAGAAAATGCGATATTCTATATCAGTTTTTTCGACACTAATATTGTCAATAATACTCTAAGCAGACCCGCGTTTTAAAACCTCTCGATTTTTACTTTTGTAACTAATAGCACATACACACACACACGGCTAATATACACGGCGCGCCAGATGTACTAGGGTACCATTACTCGTAGAGGCTTTACTAGCACCCCCATTGGAAAGATAAATACAATAGGTAGCATAACATAACATGCTATTATAAGCGGCAGTCTAATTTACGAACCTAATTATAATTATAAGTCGGTACAGTCGGCAACGTAAATTAGTCCAGACAAGTTGTATATCACCGCAGCGATTGGTTGCGAGTTTTAATTTCGTTGCCATCGGTACCAATTTGGGAATAAGACGATAAATATGTGTGGAGCCAGTAAAACAGCGGGATAAGAGATTCATTAAGCTATCTATGCCCTTTTTGCCTGCGTTAAAACGGAGCTGGGCTGGTCACGTCTGTCGTATGGCAGACGAACAATGGGCCAAACTAACATCAAACTGGACCCCTCAACAAGGGAGACGACAGCGAGGAAGACCCAGACGGAGATGGCGGGACGAACTCGACTTGTATATGCAAGACTGGTCATTTGCAGCAGATAACAGGGAGATGTGGAAAGACAGTGGGGAGGCCTTTGCCCAGCAGTGGGATACTTTAGGCTAGTAATAATATGCTCTTTTGCAGCTGGTGGATGCAAATGGCAAGTTGTCGTTCATTGTGGCGTTCTAAGGGGGAGGCCTTTGTCCATCAGAAGGCGTCTTCCGGCTGATGATGATGATGATGTGAATGCCATGTTATTCTGGAAAATAATCCAAGTTTGCGATAATTAGGTATATATGAAATATTTTTTTCATTCGTTTGCTCTTCTAACTAACTCATATGCTTGTCATCTCACTTAATTGAAAAGATATTTTGAGGCTCTAACTTAAAAAAAATATCATGAACTTGCTCAAAAACTGCAAGAAAATAATATATTTTTTTACTCGCAGCAATCTTGATTTAAGGATTTATAAGTAATTGTTCTCCATTGGGCCCAAACCCACAATTGGGCAGGAAACTGATTTATCTGATTAAAATTTTAAGTGAACTATTATTTAAACGGATATACAAGTTGATACGACAAAAAATTAAAAGTTTCTTAAAATAAACACAAAAAACAATTCCAGATCATCAAGGAAACAACAGTGTAATAAATCATTCATATTTTATATAGACATGCACGTAATCTTGCCATTTATTGACTCTTAAAGTTTCAATGTTTTCGAGAAAATGTCAAATATTTTTGAACACTTACAAACTCAAGGCTATACTGGTATACACTTACATGGTCATTACCACAATCAGGTTTTAAAAGATTAATTATATACACCCAGATTTTGTAATGAAACAGTAATATAAACTGTATCAGCACACGATTGAAGTTTCCCAGTTTGTCAGTTTGCTTGACACAAAATAATAAACTCGTTTGTTGATGTGAAAAGTTTAACAAGAATTTTGTTTTGCGGTAAAACTGTATGGAGCAAAAGATACAAATATTTGCTTCTTTTAGAATGGGTTAAAGTAGATGTATTATTGTAAAAAAAAAAACAAAAACTACTTACTTATGATATTTTTATACACATTAAAAGTATCTCGCCCACTCACTACCAAAAAGGATATACCTACGATCAAACAACTATTTTGACTATCAAATATCTGTTATCCTTAGTATGTTTGTTACATAACCTATTCGTGGAGATGGATATAGAAAACAATTCCATTTTTTCTTCTGAAAAGCAAGTCGAAAGAGTGAGGAACGAGACAAATGACAATAGGCGTGCCACCTATTTATTGTCATCATCATCATCAGCCAAAAGACGTCCACTGTTGAACATAGGCCTCCCCGTTTAAGTGGGGGGGTGCATGATCCCCACGCTTGGCAAGCGGCTTGGGGATCGTAATATTGGTGGTGAAGTTACAGAAGATGCTGCTCATCTTCTGAATTTTCCCTTATTACGCCTCTTACGACACCTACGGGAGGAAAGTGGGTGGTCTATTCTAGGCCGGATACCACACGGCACATATATAATGGTACGGTCAGCATCATAAGTAGACTAACATATTACGAAACCTTATGTCAAATAATGGAAAGAAACAAAAACCAATTCAAGTTTTTGTTTCAAATTATAGGAGCGTCCAATGGATGATCTTAAAATATTTAAGACTTTTTAGTGTGTAATTAGTTGTTCTTCAATTAAAGGTATGTTTATAAAATTAAATGTTCAGCTACTTATGATGCTGACTGTACTTTTGATGAACTGAAAAATAGGCTGATATGAGAACACTGCCTACCCTTTAGAAATGAGAGTCGTGGTTGAATTTGATTGTTTTCTACCTACGATAATAATTAAACTTCATCTCATTTTACACTATCAATAAAATACTTTTAAACCGCTGATCTCAAAGCCACACTGTACCTTGACAAAATTATGCGATACAAATAAATGGTTTTATCGGCAATTTAGTGTGATGCCGACTCCACGCCGTTACTGTTCCACATTACGACTCTATTGGTAACAAACGAGTTTGTCAGACGCTTTATTTGTTCAAACGTTTCTTCAACTGAAAAGACGGTGGCTGAATCAAATAACGATATCTTTCAGTATGTAGTCGATTGGAGGTGTCTACCTTTTTTTGGGGAAATCCTCTTGGGCTTCCTTCGTCTTGAGGCAGACGGAGGGGTATCCCAACCTTTAATCTAGCGATAGGCTAGAACCGCAGCGTGTTCTCCTAGCTACCTTAGGTCTGGGGTCGCGGGATCTGCATACGCCGTACCGCATCCCTCGACAGGACGACAGGTCCTACCTGGTTTTGTCACCATAACTGAATGTAATTGTCTTTATTGTTTTAAGGCATCCCTAATGTTTGAGACTTCAGTGTTTTCTTATCTTTTTGGACGAGGTCCTCACCCATGATAAAACTCCACTTACAGATATCTAGATTGATTTAATCACTAATAATTTGCATCTAGGTATTGGCAATAGGCTGGTTCCGTAAAACATAGTTGAAATTCATTTAAAAACAGTACGAATATATTTATAGACAACAGCCAAGTGTAAAGAAACTAATTAAAATTGGTTAGGTAATTAACAGCTACCTACCCAAGTCTTTTAATTAACTACATTGATAATAAATGTTCTTCTTGTACCAAAAACGTTTGTAATTAAATACTATAGTAATAAATATTTTAAACGTAATTAAGTTTTAACATTACTTAGGTAAAATAAAATAAATTAACAAAATTACTGCGTATTGCGTGGATCGATCCCACTACCTGAGCGTAGAACGCTGAAAGCTACCAACCACCAATACCAACCACTAGTACCAATGGCGTGCAACTGCAAACGTATTGTAATATTCATAATAACGACATTTAAAAAAAGTTGTGTATGTGATAAAGAAATTAGGGCCTGTTTCACCATCGACAAGTAAAGTGTCAAATAGACTAACCGCCACTCAAAGTCACCCGTAACTACTCATACGAATTTGACAATATCTGAGTAGCATTAATCAGGGGATAAACTGGCCTGTAACTAAGATACGACGATTTTACATGTAGATGGTGAAACAGGCCCATAATGAATCAATTTAAATTAAAATATTAAATTAATTTAACCAAAAAGACTTGTTAGATAAGATAAAAGATAAAAATCATTTAATCAAAATAGACTTAAAAAAGTTCTTTTTGCACGTCAAATTACATCAATACAGCCCCCAAAACGCCCGCCCGTCACGTTAATTTCTTAGCTTCTCAATGAAAATTTTATAAAGTCCTTAGCCCCTTGCGTCAACTTAGTAAACTAAAATACCTATAAAGACCCTCTAAGCTTGAAGATAAACCTAGACACGGAGAGAACATCTCAAGACCTAGGTGAAAGTCAGGTCTTTGACCCTAGAAAGTTGTTTCTCGAGCGTGGAAAACATTTTGTAGCTATTAACGTTGATATGTTGCTTCACGCTCTACGCATCCCGTGGTGGGGTAGACAGAAGTACATAGAGATAATCACATCAGAAATTACCAAAGAGGAAGGCAGAAGTGGGCTTCATTATCAGATGAAGACCCACATATCGCCAGTTATAGACAAAGATCTTTTTCATCAGGAGTTTAGAGGTATGCCAATTATGAAAACTGCCTCATTGGTCTAGTGGTCGTGGGCGCGACTGCTGAGCATGAGGTCCTGGGTTCGAATCCCAGGTTGGGCAAACTGTTAATGGGTTCTCCATTCGTTCATTCTCAGTAGCAGCACGGAATCTGTATTTGTGCCCGTCTGATGGCAATAGGCTAGCACCCTATTACATGGGATCTACAACATAACTGGCTAAATGTGGGTGTACTATATACCTGTGCCTACCCCTTCGGCAAATACAGGTATGAATTATGTTATGTTTTGTGTAATAAATGTAAGGGAACATCGACGAAGGTATAATTATGTTCTATGATCGGCACAGTTCTGTGTACCGCTATAGAAATACATGCGTAAAGATATATTTACATTAAAACTTTATAAACAGATCTTAAACCTGTGAAATTACCTTTTTAAATTGTAACAATAAACGGCTATTTTAAACCACAGATTATAAATAATGCTGCTGTAATGAGTACCTAATAATTGAATTAAAATGAAGTGTGATTCATTCGGCCTTCGATTTGTCAAAGAAAATGACAGAACGACAGATATTGCAATATTACTCATATTATAATTATCATAATTGTATTTATTATTAGTATCTTATCGATATTTTTGCCCTTGAAAGTTCAACACAATTGGAATTCGCATAAACTTAAATTACAAAAAAAAATACAAGTTTTTAATCTATGAAATATAAAATACAAGTTGTCAAAAGTTTCAAGAGGCATTTCGATTACCAAGTTTCGCAATTCAAAATTTTCTGTATTTTTCTAATCTTACCTATTATACCTATATGACTTTATAAATAAAAAGCAATGACATTAAATTTTATTTAAAAACAATCTATGTACCTATTTATTAATCATTTATTTTTACCGCGAATGTGGCTACAGCAAGGTTAAACCGCGGTTAATAAAGTATGCGGACTGACTAAAATTAACCACTGCATAAAAGTTCAAATGATCAATCAACAGTACCTATAGCATTTCAATACCCGATTGATTATAGCAATAATCATGGTTCCCATTACATAGGACTCTGGTCTGTATTTGGTGAAAATTATGTTATATGCAATAGTACACACACCTCTGTCTACAATCAATCAATCAATCATAATTAAATTCAGGCGTGTCTAAAACCTGGTTATGAAAACTTCTAATCGTTGGTAAAAAGTATAGAAAAGAACACCAACTTACGTTTCTGCTTTCACCTCACATTCTGCCGCCTTTCAGTCTCACATTATCATGGAGGTGCAAGTAGAGAGTCCTCCACAAGTGTCGACACCTAAGTACGTCCGGCGCACCCTGGACGGTCAACCTCGCCACCATCCTTGTTGACTGACCAATCTCTACACTACGAAATTACTTGTGTTCATGTGTTATTTGGGTTATTTCCATACGAAGAAGAGAGAAAAACTGTCATACCATAGGTATCAGGCTATTGTAATAAAAAAAATAGTAGTAAAAAGTAAAAAGTTCTGCCCTTACCATGAAATCTTAAAGCAGGATAGTTTACCATGTGGAAGCGAGACGCTGCATTACACAGCACGTAGCGGCGTCTCGCTTCCACATAATAAACTGTCCTGCTTTAAGAGTTCATGGTAACGGGGCCGGTCGTTGAAGCCTTTGAAATGTGGTTGAACAACACGATAGCTGATGCATGAATGTCAGGAAAGTATCAAACCCCGATAAAAAGGCTAAAAATGCTTGTATTTTTATAACAGCTTTAATTTCTTCATAAGCTTAAACATACAATGGCCTATATTATTTTCATATTGTCGACAGGTTAAATATTATTTACTATATATACCGGTCTTTACTCACGTCAATATTCGGGAATGCTCGACTATTTTCCGTCTCTTTTCTGCCGACGGTAGAGAATAGTCTCCACAATCGCATATCATGACGTATGAGGACATATTCTATGCGCAAGTTTTCATCTAGTCATCATCATCATCAGCCGGAAAAAGTCCACTGTTGGACAAAGGCTTCCCCATCAGAAAGGCGGGGTAGGGTTGCCATAATCCCCACACTTGGCAAGCGGCTTGGGGATCGCAGTGTTGGTAGTCAAGTTACAGAAGACGCTGCTGCCCATCTTCTGGATTTTCCCTTAGTCGCCTCTTACGACACCGATGGGAGGATAGGGGGTGGTCAATTCTATGCCTGATACCACACGGCACTTAATTTTTTGAGAAATTATATCCAATTATTCATTTATAGTAAATTATCTAGTCTTAGATATTAGGTTCAGCGACTTTATGTAAATAGGTAGGTACTAAATAAACTTAATCCATTAGTATTATTGACAATAGTTCAGTAAAGGGAAGCTTATCTTCTGTTGGCTTATAAAATGGATGCTTTTGAAATGCAAGCGACAGGCGATCTTTGTTTTTAATGTCTTATTTCAAGAAAAATAGCTAGCCTGTTCTATTTATTAACATACATACATCACACATAACATCACGCCTGTAATGTATCCCTGAAGGGATAGGCAGTGATGTACCTATGTATACCCACATTTCGCCAGTTATGTTGTAGGTCCCAATGTAATAGAGGGCGAGCCTATCGTTAGCAACCAGGCACAAATCCCGATTTCGTGCCACCGAGAATTACCTAATGGAAAAACCCAGTAACACTTTGCTCGACCCGGGATTCGAACCTAGAACCTCATGCTTATCAGACGCGCTTAGCGACCTCTATTACAACGCAATGGGACATAATTTTGGAAAGGGTCTCAAATTTCAAATTAGTTCTAATTAAAACCACTGAACGCTTTCCGCTAACATTTAGACCACTTCCTTAATAAAATCAGTATTGGAACAGCAATTTATCTTAAGCGAAAATCTGTGAGCATTACCTAGCTATATGTTGTACAGGGGTAGGCAGTGAAGACGTTTTTACAAGATGACTAATTTTCGGGTAATATCACGTTTGCTTATCTTAAATGGTAAGTAGAGATCTAGGTACTGCAGTGTCGCTAAGCGCGACTGTTAAGCATGAGGTCGTGGGTTCCTATCCTGGGTCGAACAAAAAGTTATTGGATTTTTTTATTAGGTAATTTTCAGTAGTAGCACAGTCTGACTTTGTGCCCGGTTGAAGGCAATAGGCTCGCCCCTTATAAAATTAGGCCCTACAACATAACTGGCAAATGTGGTGTACTGCACACCCCTGCCTTTTCTGCTACCCTTTCGGGGTATGCAGCCCTGATGTATGGTTTTTTTGGCCTTCAATGAGTCTATGAATCAGTGTTTTACAACTAAGTCCCGTTATAACAAAACGATAGCGACAGTGAAGGATTAAGAGCAGCGGTCAAAATAACTAGGTCCACCACACGTGTAACCCACACGGATCTAACACCTTATAATATATCCTAATATTTACTTGATTCTTATTTATTATTCTCGATGTTCAAGATTTTGCCATTTCTGTCTCATAGCATGTTTTTATCTCTAAATTCCCTAAAAGAGGGTGCATTGCACAGTTAGAACACTTTTGGTTAGATACAGTAACTAAGGCCTATGTATGAGCCCTATTGCCATAAACCTGGCAAGAATCTTACACTAACGAGCGTTAAGAAAGTCCTTCTAAAATTTCAAAAATCAGATTGTTTAAATCATTTGAACTCACCCGATTGAAATCACCCGATCCAAAAACCTCTAAGCAACACCTTTATAAATTTCTAATAGTGCATTAAACCTATACAATCTTAACCATATTCGAGCAAATACTTGGCTGTTGGTTTACAGTTTTATGGAGAAGAACCGACGTCATATATTGCTTATCAAAACATTTTAGGATGAGAAACGTTGTCCTTTCGAAGTGCCTTTTATTGGCTTCAGTGAAAAGAAAACCTTTATCTTTGCTTAGCTTTCTGCGGAGTCGCGTTATTTCTGATAGGGGCGAAAATATAATGCGAGTTAAAAAAGAGATGAATTTTTTGAAAAATAATATCGGTCCCAAATTGACGGAGGAATTGGTGAATATCCATAAAAAAAATGCAGTCGAATATACATACAACCGCCTTCGTTTTTTGGGGTCGGTAAAATTAATTCTTCCTCGTTACGTATTCGATGACACTATGTGTCATCTTAAGCAAGCTTATGATTTGGGTTTGTATGTCTTTGATTAAAACATGAGATCCCACGATTTAATTATTTTATCAAGCTCTATCGACTATCTAAATCGACGGTATAATCTTTTGAAATACGGGAGACGGCTTTTCAAAAATACGCTGCGTCGTCAATTTTATATGCCCAATGGCAATAGACTAACTACGTGAGACCTACAATTTCCGATAAAGTGTTTGCGAATAAAAACCGTACAAAGAAGACCACCTCTGCCATATCTTCAACGATTACAAGCATAACTACATACATAGATCAACGCCAACGTTCCATCTTTCCCAATCTCTCATAAGAAGACTGGACTAAGTGAAGTTTTGATGTATAGACTTCTGATAAAGATATATTATATATTTGTGATGGACAAAGTCGTTCATCTTTGTTAGGTGTATCTCAAAAATCTCTCACTCTTTAAGGGAAACAGACGAAATTATGAGTGTAGCTTTAAAATTCTTCTTCTTCTCATCGTATGGTTAATGAACAACCTGGTGTCAGAGTTCAAACCGCCTGTAGGCCTCTGAGATGACTTTACACACCGTTGAAAACTCTCTCAGGTGTGCCGGTTTTCTCACGATGTTTTCCTTCACCGTTTTTAGCAAGTGATAACTAATTTATAATACGCACATGAATTCAAAAAGTCATTGGTGCGTGCCGGGGTTTGAACTTGCGACCTTTGACTTGGCAGTCCACCGGTCATACCACTCGGCTATCAGTGCCTGTAACATTAATATTGCAATGTTCCTGATCTTTCACGAGAAGATTTTTGGATGGCTTTCCTATAGGACTGTCACTGTCCGTATCAGCATCTGAAACCATTGTCTTCACCAACCATAGCGCCTACTTAGGGATTTCCCTGGTCATTTGCAGTAGCGCTTAGCGGATGTCCCTATTATATGACACGAACCCGGATGTGGTAGGCTACCGTTATATCATTCATGGCTACCAACACAATATATAGACGGACATACACACTTTTTAACTAGTATTACATTAACTTGTGCTTGTTTATGTGTCATTTCAAGTGAGTAAGTTACTTTTATTGAAAACTTTTTAGTGAAAGGGATTATGTGTCCGGGACTATGCCAAATATCCTCTGAATAGCCAAGGATAACACGTATTAAACGTGATATTTTAATCGATAGTTATTTTTTGGAGATATTTGAGATGCATGGAAGACTTACAGCTGAATAAATGTGCAAAACAATATTGAAAAATCTTTAATGTAAAAGTTTGAAAAGCATTTGATGAAAGTTAGGTGATGTCAATCACTGTTTCAGTGTGATTCATTACACTTATTATCTTGATTATCTTCAGTATTTTAGACACACAATAAATTAACAAATAAATCTTTTAACAAGCCCAATAATTCTTATAAAGTTATCACTTTTTTCGATTAGGCGCAAAGTATTATTTAACACCTAGAAAAAGCTGTGCCTACTGTTTTATTCTGGAAAAAGAACTAACTTTTTTGAAAATTCAAAACCTTATCGTAATTTTAAAAAACAAATAGCAGAAAAATATAACCAGCGACGAAACTCCATAACTTATTTAAAAGACAAAAATAAGAAATCCATCAATATTTACAAATGTCTATTTCGCAACGACAAATTACGCTTCGTGGCTTTTCCAATTTCACCATTCCGTTTCTTTTTATCTTTTTTCCGTAAAAACCTATCTACCATGTGTCTATGGAATGTCTTATATTCCCTATCTATAAAGTTATAAATACAGTCTTTCATGTTTATAACTACTTATAAAGCTGATGAAACCAACACCATGAAGTGAACGTCGTTTCTACACTGGTTAGTCCTACAAATTTTATGTCCGTTCAAAATTAATTAAAAGTGTGCCTGTATAGAGATATCAATACCTTTTTAAGACGAGCAATAGTCATTATTTTATAATTGGTTGTTTTAATAACTTCTTACATCTATGATGGCGGACACAGCAATCTTGTCATTTCTGAATTCCTGTTTCAAATTGTTGTATTGCAATATTTGATAAAACATTTGAAATTAAACTGTTAAGGTTTTCCATGGACTCCCATTTTATCCCGGTCGCATTTTACGGAACTGGATTAAGACATCGTCGATACAAAAGACTTACATAATCGACCTCTCAGAGTTCGCAGATATTTTTGCAACTGAAAATTTTAAGAGTCATCCGGAAGAACGCTAGATACTAGTCATAATGTTTTTCTTTCATACAGGCTACACACGAGCACTTACAAAATATCAAATCAGGTTTCTCGGTTCTTCTTATCTATGGAGAAGAACCGGCAACAAACTCCATAATTACTCTATAAAGATATGTTGTACTAGACCCCGTAAGTCAATCAGGGCGTTATGGTAATGATAATTAATTGAAGCTGCAGCAATAAAAAAAATAAGCATATGGCTCAAAATTGCAATTTTAAGCCATAAATCAACCAATACGTTTCGTTAAAATACAACATTATTCAAGAACGATTAAATAAATAGTTTACAAGGAGATCAGTGCAACAACCTCCAACAATATCGCCATAGACTTAATTATTACGATAGTGAGGCGCTCGAAATAATCCCAGTAACAAATCCGATACCGGTTCCAACTATTCAGAGCATTAGGTCACCTCTAGTCCGGTCCTCCCGTTAGCTACTGCACTATAATTATTGTCTATTAAATGACCTGGCGATGCCCGTATGAGGCTTTGATTTGGAAAATATAATATTAATATTTTGGTCTCAAGTTATCAGAGCTGTTGTGATCCTGTCAGTTTCACACTATCGTCATCATAATCATCTCAGCCCAGTATCATACACTGCTGGATATAGCCCTCCCTTTTTCTTTGCCTTCTACGGTTTGAGCGTCTCAAATCCAGATGGTCTTCGCAGTTTTATAAATGTCATCAATTCTTCTGTTGAATGTCAGTTTCGAACTATAGGAAATGAATATTTTTAGATCGATAGATTAGGGGTTCGTTAAAGCCTCATTTATGCAGCTGCATTTAGATACAGGAATGATGCAACAACGATTTTTTTTTGCCTGATCTATTCCAGATGCCACTACCACCGGATGAACTATGCCATAGCCTTCGATTGACCCCATCAAAAAGCGGTAATTTTACCACGCGGATTAAGTCGTAGGTTATAGCTAATTAACTATAAATATAAAAGCCCAGTATTTTAAAAATATTGGTAATATAGGATAATCCTTAAGGGTCTTTAGACAGACACCCTAGATGCCTGGATTATATCACCATACGTAAATACTGATCAGGTTAACAACCCGGTAGCCTTCAAAAATGTCTGGTGCGCAGTAGACCCAGTGTCCTTAATGAGTATATGAAGGAAGACGCAATATATGTTATTTATAGTCTGTCACGTGGTACTAAACCATACTTACCACCATAAGTATGAAGGACGAACAGATTGGTACAATACGTAGACATGCCTTTTACAAGCTGCAGATTTGAATTATCCAGAACATTGAGATCACAAAAAAGCCAATATTATGGAGTTTTTGTTTTCACATTTGACCTGCACTATAAATTACTTATAATTTAAAAAAAAACAATTCCCTTTCATCTGCAAGATTAGAAAAAATTTGAAAGATCTTTCTAATTATTTAGGTAGGTAACCGCTATGACATTTTCTGCAAAAGTTTTGATTTAATACGATATATTGTTGCCTCTATATTTTGCCAATAGCTATCTCAAAAACATTATTAACAACTTTAACAGGCCATAAGCAGTACACCGAGTAGAAAAGGGTGATTAACCCTTTTCTACTCGGTGTACTGCTTACAGCTGCAAATCATGCAGTTATTTACTGCCAAGCAAGATTAATACCGCCATAAAGTGTGATTAAAATACTCATATTAATTAATCGTATTTAAGTGGAGCACTCTGATTGGACGTAATTCCGTGATAGGAACGCGGACATCCTACACTGGGTCCGGTACTCAGGTATTTGTGAATCGGATCCGGATCTAGAACGATTGTTCAATACCTATGTTATATGTGACAGCGTATATGAGACTGCAATATGATCGGCATTATGTTGTGGATTATGCAATGCTGTATGTTTGGTAACTAGATTAAACTGTTTTTATCTTAACTTGGTACAAGAAGAGAAGACACTGATCAGGGTATTGAAGAGAAAATTAGCCTTTTCAATACTTTGATTCCATATATATAGTTCCATAATAGGTGATAATAGTACATAGGTGACCGTAAATATGTCGGCATTATATAACCATACTATTTTATATTACATCTGCAGATCGCACAAATGTTTGTCCCGTGTGGGAATCGAACTCGCTTAGGCGCTGCGCCAATCAGGTCGTCGAATACATTTTTGACTTCTTCCGATAATTAGCTAAAATCCCACGGGTATTACAATAACACTTATTTATTGTGTTCTAGAAACTGGAACATACTTTTTTCATAGAAAAAAGTCAAGTACATTTCATTTCGACTAGACTTAGGGTGGGTTGCACCAATCGTCTGTTATCGTTAAGTCCGTACTTCAAAGTTTGTACGAAATTCTCATACAAGCGGCCATATTTAACTCTAACCTATTGGTTATGGTTGACTTTGGCATATTAGTCAAAGATTTTGTGCAACTCACACTCAGGTATACTCTTCTTACCAGATAACCGTAACCAATTCATAAAGAGTGCCATTCATAAAAAGCAACGCATTTCTACTTTGCTGTATCATTTCTAAACGAATTCGATCGATTTACACAATTAATTCACTCATGATAAATTAGAAACAGAATTCTCGTAACCAACTAACTGACAAGTATTTTGCAATTTTAATTACATTCGCTCGGTTTCTGGTGAAATACCGGATTGAAGAGCTACAGTTCAGAAGTTAAAGTTTGTTAGTGTCTTGAGACTTCCAAGTTATTAATTTATCAAATAGTCAGGTGAATATGGTAGCTTTAGCATAGAAACAAACATACAGACAAGATATGACTTTTGGAGTTTGATAAAGGAAATTTTAAAAATGATGGACACGAGCAGGACTTGATCCTACGACCTTCGCCGTACCGTGGCGTTGCTCTAACAAACTGAGCCATCGTGTCACTGCTCGCACCCATCGAATTTCAAGTTCCCTTTTAGAATTTACATCTAAAGAGTGACGTCAGGTATTTTCTGTTGTTATCTATGATTACCAACCCAGTGTTATACTGTTTTTCAAATTTCCTTTATCAATTTAGATACAGACAAGATCTCAAAATTCAATAAAACAAAAGCGACATAAGTACTGCAAATTAGTAGGTAATTCATACTTAACTCTGTATTTGTCTGTCACACTTTTAGGCGAAACCACAAGACCGAATTTAATAAAATTTAGGTAGATTAAGTAAGAAAATATAGTTGTTCACGCAGATATAGTCGCGGGCGAATGTTATCTATCACAGTTCATTGCGATTACTGCTTTAGAAGTGATACATAGAAGTCATACAGTTGATACTATTATTTCGAATTTTGTTTGATAGTTGAACTTCTGTTGATGACGGTCTGAGGTATTCATTGATAATCTGGAATTCTAGACCAACGACCTGTCCTTATTGAAGAGCAGATCTGCCCCCCTACCATAAACTTACTATGTGGAAGCGAGACGCCGCTATGTGCAGTATAATGCGGCGTCTCGCTTCCACAACGTAAACTGTCCTGCTTTAAGAGTTCATGGTAAGGGGGCAAGTCGTTGAAGCCTTTGAAATATGGTTGAACAACACGATAGCTGTAGCACGAGTGTCAGGAAAGTATCAAACTCCGATAAAACGGCTAATATTGCTCGTATTTTTATAACAGCTTCTGAAATGCTCTGTTAATTTCTTCATAAGCCTATACATACATAATATATACATTGGCATACATACATTGGCCTATATTATTTTCATATTGTCGACGACGACAGGTTAAATATTATTTAGTATATATACCGGTTTTTACTCACGTCAATATTCGGGAATGTTTCGGACTCTAACGGAGCCCTTATTCATGAGCAGATGACACGATGGGGTCGTCGATAATATGGATAACACACACGAAAGTTATACGAGGTTAAATATTGCCTGTTAAATATAACTTTTAAAATTATACCCGAGTATCTACTATGTTACTGGCAGTATTTAAAACCGGCCTTAAAATATCCAAAAGTTCAACTAACCCCCGCCTGAAGAAAATTAAACCGTTTCTGTTCCGGGAAAAAATTGCCTTTGTTTTTCTCAGTAATTTTAATCGGTTCAATAGTAGTGTCGTGTTGACGTAACACACAATCAGATACAGTTACTTTTGCTATATTTATAATAAGGAATAAAAGGCATTCAGGAAGTTACGTATCGTCTGCTATATATAGAATTATTTGGATCCTTGGACCTTCGAGTGGCCAATCCAAATCAGAGCACCGATCGAACTTACATTATGTAAAATACATATACTTATGTATATCATTTAAAAAGTAAGTATGCGGTAAAATTCCGTGTAACACGGTCGCGGAGTAGCGGCCTTTTATTGCTGCCAACGATTTGTAAACACACCCTTAAGACTACAACAATAAGGTGCAGGTTAGACTATTTTGTGTGAACAATATATTTTTGTCATTGTATAATCGCTCTATATTAAATTCGAGAACTGGTCCTTTTCAAGGTGATTCTTAGTTGCTAAGTGCACTGTGATTAAAAAAAGTTTCTTTTAGTTTAAAAGTTGTGCTTAAGTTGAAGCGGTGTGTGGGATTTTTTTAATTTCCCATCTTGAGGTATGAAACTCTAAGGTGTGGGGTGGCTTTGTTTACGTTTGCCTTGCGTCTCTATTTCAGCTGACAAGCTATTGAGGCGCTTGAATAATTAGATGTTTTTTGAGGTGTTTATTTATTTGAAATCTGTTCTTGTCCATGGCTTTGGTTATGTAAGTTTTTTTGTCCAGTCCAGTTTGGTTGTCCAGGCAAGACTAGTTATGTTGGTTTTATAGTATAAATGATATGTCAAAAAGTATAGATGCGTCATATGCTAACAAAATGAACGAGAAAAGTTTTTCGAACTCTAAGTCTAAACTACACTAGTTTTATGTCAAATCGGACAACAATTGGAAAACAACAATACTACCCAGGACTACAAATAATGTCCCCTTTTCTAGTGGTCAAAATGAGCGAGCTAGTAACATATCTGTACTTTTTTGAAATTTCATTGAATTGTGTGTAATTATGGGTTTGTTATATGCAATGTAGATAATTACTGTCACCGTCAGAATGTTAGTGATTTCCTGATATTTGGTAGTGTTAGTCGCATAACATAATTCAAGTCATGCTTACATTACCTCGACATATCAACCAACATTGCAATTCAGGAATACAAGTTAACATCACTATGTATGTACATATATATATACATCGCAATGCTAAAATACCTTTATAACTTTTTAATGTTAACATACAATGCAATGCATATAATAACAAAGCAACCTAATACGATTCCTGCTTGCCAGTACTCAAACAATATCTAGTTTAAAAGGCATTTCAGTCTAAAGAGCCCCAGGTTTATCCAGTTACTTTGCTCGAAGCAAACTCCTGCCAACACATCGTTGAAACGAGCCATAACTAATTTCCCCTTTGAAAAATGCTCATCCGAATTATAAAAAGCTTCACATAAAAACGGCATTTTTCTATGTCGGTACAGTCTACAAAAAGAAAATGGGTAATCTATTTTGATGGAACACCAAAAAAATTCCAAGCAACCTAGTCTTGTGGACAAATTGTGAGATGAAGCGATTTATTTTATCTATTCTATTTCTAATTTCCTGGAGTAGCGTAATTATTGTCTTCCAAGGACTAATGTGACTTTTTCGGTGCACTGATAGCCGATAAGTATGACCGTTGGACTGCCAAGTAAAAGGTCGCAAGTACAGACCCCGGCACACACCAATGTCTTTTCGAATTCATGTGTGTGCGTATTAAAAATAAGTTATCAGTTGCTAAAAACGGGGAAGGAAAACATCGTGAGGAAACCGGCTCACCTGAGATTAGAGATTTATCAACGGCGCGTAAAGCCATGTCAGAAGCCTACAGGCGGTTAAAACTCTGACTCCAGGTTGTTCATCAACCATACGATAAGAAGAAGTGCCTTCCCTATGAGCTTTCATAAATATTCAAATAAATCATAAGTACGTACAAATATGGCAATTGACTTGCCACTTTTTGTGTAGGCAAATGTATGTAGGTGGAAAAAGGGATGTAAAGTTGTAACTGCAACTTAACAGATTGCAAAAAAAAGAAAGGCAACAAATTATTATATCTCTGCTGACTAATCTTGATCGACGTCTTTACGCCGTAATCATATGATTTACGTCACTCTTATCAGAATGGAGTCAGTAAAATATCTCGTCCCGTTACACAAGTCTGTCGACACGAACGATATGTTAATCCTCAAACTTGATTAGCCCAGACAATGACAAATGAAATCATTTATTATAAAACGTTAAGACTGTCAGCTGTCCAGCAATAGGTTAACCCTAGTTTAATAGGGGGCGAGCCTATTGCCATTAGCCAGGCACAAATCCTGACTCCGTGCTGCTACCGACCCAATAAAACTTTGCCTGACCCGAGATTTGGCAGTCTTGGCAATTGCTTTTTTATTATCTTCTTTTATTTGGAGAAAGTTGGGTCTTGCTTAAATAAGGAAAAAATTCTCATACAGTTCATACAATAAATGAAGGCACTTACACCATAAGAGTGGCCGACAACATAATTTAAAATGCGAGGAAGCGGGTCATTCGTGATGTGTAACCGATAAAGATCGATGTGTTGCAAACCTCTCGGTTTTGATAAAGACTTGCTGCGCGGGTTTGGTTGCTCGATATAAGTGCATCGGTCGTGTGGTCCAAATGTATTTAGAGTAGATCTTATTTTGATTTTTGGTCCCTTGCAATAAACTGTGAGGGAGCGTAACTGCTGTGTCTAATATTCTTTTGGTAAGAGTAATCTGTTTTGAGCTCTTTGGCTTATCTTTAAGCAGTTGTGACTTGGATATACCAATGCTATTTGGTTTAGTCTTATATCACAACAAAATTTAATGCACTAAACTGGATCACAAAAAAATAGTTGCTCTAATAGTTTAGTTTTAATTATCTTGGTAGAAACGTAAATTCTACTCAACTCTGCTGAAGCCATTTGTCCTTTTGTGTGACGATTGCAGAATTGTGTTATATACTTGTGTTCATTGCATTAGCTAATAATTATTAATAAAGCTTATTAATTGAGAAATACTGGGATCCTGAAATATCTCGCACGATAACGCAAAGCTAGATTCTCTGATTTGAAGGTACATAATTCTGTTTTTCTAGTCCTTCTCCAACCTTCCTTAACGCGTATACAAACTTACAGGAGAAACTGGTTACACCGACCTAAGACGTATAGACGTGATGTCGATATCTTCGATAGTTTATGTCAACCAGTTTCCCCAACATAGTTTCCTTCGGCGTTTATTCAAGTAATAAATCGTGAACATGTTTGAAATACGTTCACATGCGACGGGAATTGAATTCTCGACATCCAGTGCTTGATGTATTGCGCACACTGTACCTTACTTTAGTAGGTAAATAAAGTAGATTACATTTTCAATCGTTTACTCGATCACACGGTATGTACGGTCTACAGTCCACTTCACTGCTACCGGTGACAAAGATAACAATATATTTTGTGATCCTAGTTCGCTTAAAACCCAAGATGATGATGATTATTTCCCAAATTTGGGAAATAATCATCATCATCAGCCGGAAAACGTCTACCGTTGAACAGAAACCTACCTCTTAGAAGGTTTCTTGCTATAATCCCCACGCTTGGAAAGCGGCTTGGGGATCACAGTTTCGGTGGTATAGTTTCAGAAGATGCTGATGCCCATCTTCTGTATTTTTCCTTAGTCGCCTCCTACGACACCCGCGGGACGAAATGGTGAGGTACTTTTCTGGACCGGCACGCCACGAAAATGAGGGAAAACCTGGTCATTATTGAGGAGATGAGGTATCCAAAATCATCACATGCAATATGTGTAGGCGATTAGCTGACGGATAGACCATATTTTCTCTTAGCTTTCTACGACTACCAGGATTTTTCTTCATCACTGAATGTTGAACAAAATTCACTAAAAAAGTCTGTCTAGCTTGGCGTCGTCGGTTTGATGCCTGTATTGTGTATTATTTTCCTTACTTATTACCTTTTTATTCTTTAAGTAATTTTTCAACAAATAGCCAGTTTCGTCAAACGTCGAATGGTATTAAAAATGATTACACTTCCAATAAATAGTATGGCTCTAATTGTATTACTGACTATCTTCTATGTACCTACATTTAAGTATTATTAAATATTGTTAATAAATATTCTATAAATATTATATTCTATTTTACGCAAATAAACAATTATTATTATTATAATCCCGCTACCGCTTATGCCTCGGGCCGCGTATTTAATTGTTCGTTTCGTGTTACAGTTAGTAACTGTACCGCCACAGTTTCGGCTCGCCCGTTTTTTTTTAATTACCCAAGCCACCGCCACCGTCCACGAAGACATTGCAACTCAGGTCGGGTTTTTACTTTTTTATTTATGTATAACCACTTATGTAGCTGACTGTACTTGGTGTTTTTTTATTCAAGTAGGTATGTAAATTGGATGTGATAATGCGAGATTTATGCAGCGTGGTCCCTGAATGGGAATAGGACAAAGGTCTATAACAGTTGCAAATTAAACCTCGGAATGGAGGGCTTGACTTTCCCTAAGTTTGAACGTGTGTTAATTCGACTTTTATTCTAATTCTTGCGATTTAACTGTGGTTGCTAGGTCTTCTTCTTCTTATCGTATGGTTGATGAACAACCTGATGTCAGAGTTTAAACCGCCTGTAGGCCTCTGACATGGCTTTACACACCGTTAGAAAATCTCTCAGGTGTACCGGTTTCCTCACGATGTTTTCCTTCACCGGTTTTAGCAACTAATAACTAATTTAAAGTACGCACATGAATTTGAAAAGACATTGGTGCGTGCCGGGATTTGAACTTGCGACCTTTGACTTGGCAGTCTAACGGTCATCCCAGGTTGCTAGTTAGGAAATGTCCCTTTATGTTCAAGATTTAAGACAGTTAGGTATTCCTTCATGAATACGTGACAGAGTTATCAGATTGTTATTCTTAAAAATGGCTTTGCATACTCCGTGATTTTTTTAATAAGAAGAAGTAAGTTTATCGGTCTGTAGAATTGAAGTCGGACGTAGGTACATACCTACTACCTACACTAGTAGGTTAGATATGCCTCAAAAAACTACAATAATATACTCGATTTTCGCTACCTAATTTATTTACATAACTGGCAACTGCCAATCACCCGTCAAAAAATAAATTCTAAATTAGATTTTTAAACTGGAAGAGACAACGCATTTACAATTAAGAACAACATTAACCTATAACTAAAAACCACAATATTGTATCTTATTCTACCTACTCGATCATAGGAATTTATCTGCCCAAACATACCTCCTTAATCCTCTACCTAATAGTTAATTCACACAGCTGTCAACTGTCAATGGACCTTCAAAAAATAAACTTCTAAATTGGAATCGTGAACTAGAGAAGGCACTATTAAATATTCAATTCAATTAAAGTATCGAATACTCGATTCTATTCGAAATAACCGAACACATTGTGTCGAGTCGTTATATTATTCAAATGTGACCTAATACCCGATTTGAGTCTAGTCTAGATTAATTAACGGGTAAATCTAGACATAATATATTATTTATGGTTTTTATACTGATAAGATTATTGGATATATTTTATTGATTGGTTTATTGATCATAACGTGACTTTTTTATTCTTATTTCTTTTAACCGTTGTTCGAGAGTTTTTTTTATGAATTTTTGTTTTTGAATTTTTGGACTGCTTACATTTTGCAGCTAATAACTCTTTCAAATATATTTGATCAAGTTATAATTTCTAATTTAATTGTTAACTCATTCCAAAGAGCATTCTTTCTGAAGAGCTTTATGTAAGAGAACTGAAGATTTCCTAGATTTTCGGCATAGACAAATATAAATGACATTCTGAAACTGTTAATTAAAATACTTACAAAACATAAGAGTCTGTAGTCAACTGTAATATTAAAACAAAGACCTAACCTAACACATCCTGTAAATCTAAGAGATATTAATTTGCACCTTGATTACGTTACAGCATAAATAGTAGAGCGATAGAGAAACCATAAAATAATGGATTTCCCCTCGATAATTATAAATAATTATATTCCACGTAATTATTATTACAAGAACAACGTTTACATTGTAGATGATAGCTATAACTACTTGTTAAGGCTTCGTTTACCTGTGTGAAAGTCACGTAGTCTTCAGAATGTAAGGATAAGAATTACACATATTCCTTTGATCACAACTGTACATTCATTTAATTATAGCAGTCGTCAGTAGCCCACTGATGGCCCCGACCGCTTTAAAACATAACCATCTATATGCAGATCAGCATAAGGTCCTTGGTTCAATTCCAGACCGAGCACATTGTTTTTCAATTTGGTGCTTTAATGGCAATAGGCTCACCCTATTAAATTGGGACTTATAACATAACTGGCGAAATTTAGGTATCTATCCTATAATACACCTCTGCCTATGCTTCGGGGAATACAGGCGTGATGTTATGTTCTAATATCAATTTATCAAGTAATAGGGATTTCAATAAGTTCTTCTTTTATACAATACTTAGGGTATTGTCTTCTAATTTCAGGTTCACACAATGTCCAACAACTGCAAATCATCGTACGCCACCGCGCCCACCAGAGACGCGAATAACAACACGCTGTATCACGGCGGGGCCAGCCAGGGGTACGGGGGGAGGGGGTATTCACCCCCCAGCGTCACCAGCAATGGAAACTATCAGGTATGGAGTTTATAACTTCTATTGTTACTTTTCCCCTCACTATTTTGGATATCACACTATTATTATAAACACGAAAGTTTGTGGGTATGTTTGTTGCTTCGTCACGCTCAAACGGCTGGTCTAATTTTGATAAAATTTGGTATGGAGGTAGCTGATATCCTGGATTAATACATAGGCTACTTTTATCCCGAAAAATGTAGCGGAAAACACCGCGGAGCGCAGCTAGAATTAAATAGTTCTTCGAACCGAATTTTTACGGTAAATCTCAACTGAGAGTAGCGAATCACGAAGAAGATATAGTGCAAATGTGTGGGTTAACACGCGCACCAATTTACGCGCAAACACAGGTGCAGTCTCAATTTCCCACACTCATAATTGAATGGGACGGCAAGCTTTCAAAAACGGTGGTCAGGCGCAAATACAATAGCTTAACTTACTCCCTGCAGCATGAAAGTGTGTCGATGTCATTTTGGTCACCCATCCAAAACCTGACCTCAGCAAGCGCTGCTTAACTTCACAAATTATCTAATCAAAGCGGGATTCACGAACTCCTTTGTACCACAATTATCGTGTAATCAGTACTACCTGAAGGAGTTTGTTCGATTTAGCATCGCCTGAAATTCTGTAAACCCTTTAAACTAAGTGAACCGTGCTTGTACGCGTCAGTGGGTTGGGTTGCATTAACCATAGCTCACCACTCGTATTGTGTTTGTATTTATTCACGCTTGTTTTAACTCGGATGAGCAGGGATGGGTATTCGGTCTCTGTGCTCGACCAGTTCGGGAATTCGAAGTTACTCTGTCCTAATTATTTAAACTATTTGCTGAAAAACGAAACGTCAAATGGTAAAATCGGTAACCATGTTGCTAATTTTTGAATTAAAATTGATATAGGTTTGGAAATGACCCTGCTCGTTGTAGTGTTCGTTTTCTTGCAAATTAATAAAACACTTAGAAAATAAAAAATTAAACTAATTTTCACTTAAAGGGGGATACATGCCCATTTTTAAGAGTCAACATTTTCGAACACTACATCGTGTCCATAATTTTTCACCTTTATCGATTTGAATTTAAGCTTAGCAAGGGCAGTATCCTAAAATGATATACAAAATCAAGAGTCTCAATTTATTGTACCTACAAAGTATTAGATACCTACTATAAAAGTTATCGACGTGCATTTAAGAAGAATGTGATGAGCTGATGAGTGTCAATGAGATGAAATAGGTGTACATAACATAAACTAACGCCTGTATTCCCCGAAGGGGTAGGCAGAGGTGAACATATAGTACACCCACATTTCGTCAGTTATGTTGTAAGTCCCAATGTAATAGGGGGCGAGCCTATTGCCATCAACCGGGCACAAATCCAGACTCCGTGCTACTGAGAATTACCTAATGGACAACTCAGTAACACTTTGCCCGACTCGGGATTTGAACCCAGGACCTCTTGCTCAGCAGTCGCTTAACGACCACTAGACCAACGAGGCAGTCATAGGTGTACCTGGGTACTAGAATAAGTGGCGTATTTTCTGTATGTATGAATGTTTTTTATCGGCGAGTGCTTTGTAGGTAGGAAACTCTTCTAGTACACAATATAACATAATTTCATACAATATGTATGTAATGCTAGATTGCGAAGCCTGTCTATCGTATCGGATGTGCGCTTCACTGAGCAATTGTATCATAATTCATACCTTCTTGATTACGCATGTGTATTGCTATTACTTCTTGTGCGTAAAATAACAACCAAATTCTTAATTATACCACGTTGTCTCTATAGGTGTTGTTGTGCGGTTATAACTTGCGAATAAAATGCATACTATCACGCCTGTAATCCCCGAAAAGATAGACAGAGTTGGGCTTCTTTATCAGGAGTCACGTTGAAAAAACAAATTTTGTTTTTGAAATTTTTTACGGATTTTGTGGCGGTTTTATTTCATTTTTTGGTTTTGATGTTTTGACTTCTTTACAGCATTCATGGTTACGGACTGACTGAGGTATTACACGTCTAGTTGAACCAATTACTATTAACTACCTTTTTAGTTATTATGCTACACAACAAAACAAAACTGCGATAAAATCCGTAAAAAAAGTTTTATGTCAATGCCTAATGATAGAAATCATTAGGAGTCTAGTTTAGTGTTTAGTTTTAGTAGTCTAATAAACCAAGTTATATTATTTACTAGTTATCTGGTTATAATTACGACTATCCGAAAATTATAGACTAGTTTTGTACTCAAACAAAGCGAAAGGAAACGCAATCCCTCTTATTCATAAAAAAATTACAATTAAACCAAAGATTAAATAAAGTAAATTATATCTGTCACTGTCGTTTGCATATCAAAGAATAGAGATGTCAATAGACTTAATACGGGTTTAGTTAATGCCGGTATGATCCTCGTTTATGAATAAGAGGGAATCAACATCATCATCAGCCAAAAAACGTTCACTGTTGAACATAGGCCTCCCCGTTTAAGCAGGGGGGGGGGGGGGGGGTATTGCCATAATCCCCACGCTTTGCAAGCGGTTTGGGGATGGATCGCAGTATTGGTAGTCAAGTTACAGAAGACACTGCTGCCAATTCTGGATTTCCCTTAGTCGCCTTTTACGACACCCACAGGAGGGAAGGGAGTGGTCAATTCTAGGCCGGATACCACACGGCACATAAATAAGAGGGAATAAGACAAGTCACACAAAATTCGCACCATTAGAATTCATCATCATCATCAGCCAAAGACGTCCACTGTTGAACATAGGCCTCCCCGTTTAAGCAGGGGGGGGGGGTTTGCCATAATCCCCACGCTTGGCAAGCGGCTTGGGGATCGCAGTATTGGTGGTGAAGTTACAGAAGGCGCTGCTGCCCATCTTCTGAATTTTCCCTTAGTCGCCTCTTACGACACCCACGGGAGGAAAGGGGGTGGTCAATTCTAGGCCGGATACCACACGGCGGAATAGAATTAAAGTGGCTTAACTCAAAATGTTGAGTTAGGTCATTCAATTCACACTTGCCATTCAATTTAGAATTAAAGTGGCTTAACTCAAAATGTTGAGTTAGGTCATTCAATTCACACTTGCCATTCAATTTAGAATTAAAGTGGCTTAACTTAAAATTTTGAGTTAATGCACTTTAACTCTAACAGTCTCATTACAAAAAACTAAATAAACATCGGTTTAAACCTGGCTTTTCAAGTCCAGGCTTATCTGAAGAACCATGGTCTAAATTTGTCCTTATTACAAAAGTTATAAAAACCGTGGTTTTCTTAGCACTGTAATTTGAACCATTGTTTGTATATCAACCACAGATTAATACAAACATCGTTCGTTCATAATGTTATCATTCTACAAAAACGTTCCATTTGCCCAGAAAAGAAAAAAGTTTAATAATAGACTAATGATTAAATATTCTATAGAAGTGTTAAAAATATTGAGACTATTATTATTTTGCTTAGATTTTAATATCAATTATATCGTCAACTGTAGTTTTGTTTAGAATGAAGCTTGTTGTATTAGCTAGTAATACAACTAAGTACATTCGTGTAACGAAACGTGACGTAATTCGAACTTATTTGTTTATGAGATGTTTGTTGACGTAATTTAGTATGTTAAAACCAAAAGTATGTATTTTATGCTAGTTTATTTATTGATACACTATATATATATAAATAATGCGTTAGAACGGCATTTGTAGTGAAATATATGCGAATATATTGTCATACCGGGAGCCGGTATGGCTCACAGACGAGAGGATCTAATAATTCCTCTTGTGAATCGTATTCTATTATATTTTGTATGATGAACCAACAAAAGCAAATAATATCTGTTATATCGGCTTCAATATCCTCAATATCAATTAAATTGACCATTATAATATCCATGTTCAGGTAAAAACAACAACAATATATGATAACCTAAATGATGAAATTTGACAGATATGATATTTTAAACCATAGTTCTTTACTTTAAACTAGGGGCCGCCCAGGTTTGGCGTTAGACCATAGAATGGACAATGGTTTTTCGCAAAACCACTTTTTGTAATAACACTTTCCTATAAACCGTGGTTTTTAGAGGTTTTAAACCTTGGTTTTTAGATAAACCGCTTTTTGTAATAAGGCCGTAAAGGTTTAATCATAATTATTTACAGAGACCTAACATTAAGTATCCTTCTATCGTGCTAACATAATAGTCGATAACAGATCGATTACATAAAAGGTGAAAAACCAGAATCCTGATTATATTCCAGCACACGCCATTGTCACGCCATGGCTTGTTTAGTAATCGTTATTGTATGTACTGAAGTCAGAATATTGTTGCTGTACTAGTAAAGATATTGATACTAAGGTTCCGAGACAGTGGCGTTTGCGGAATGAGTTCTATGCAGCAGTTCGTCACTTAGAGCTGATGATGATAAAGTCAGGAACGAAGCAAATGCAAGTCTTTGGTCACTTCTCGTGTAAATCTTTGACTATTGATACTCTCAACTCAATCTCACTAAACAGGCGCATTTACAAGCAACGAGGATAGTGACTGACTCGTTGCTCTATCGACGTTAAGCGCGAGGTCCTGCGCTCGAATCCCAGGTCGGGCAAATTGTTATTGGGTTTTCCATTAAGTAATTTTCAATAGCAGCACGGAGTCAGAATTTCAATAAATTAATTATAACAGTTTAATTAAGTCTTCCTTGAATCTCTTAAAATCAGAATGTGTTAACAGCAATAAAAATATCGAAAGTCGCTCAAAAACGATGTCACATAAAAACGTTTTATTGACGCAAAATAATTGATCCAGAAAAATAAATATACAGTGTGTTACAGTCAGTGATGTGTCAGAAATATTGACACATCACTGGTTACAGTATTTTTCAAAGATTTCATTAAAGGCTTCTTATATGCAACAGCAGTATATTGTTCATTATATATGGATTTAAACAGAATGTAGATGAAATTCCTAAAATAGCTTATAAAAACCGTCTAGAAAATCTAGCTGAAATCGTCGCAGATATCACACGATAAACAAACTTACTAAAGATACGATCGAATTGAGAACATGCTCTCTTATTAAATTATATAATAAATAAATGAGTTTAAGAAGCCTAGTGTTCTTTTCCACATTTTGACATTTACTTTACACAAATGAATATCATTTCTGTCATTGAAATAATTGGAGCGTGCCTAAATTATCAGAATTTGCGTCATGAACATTTTCGTACATCAGGGACAATGTGAGATCGTCATAATATCAACGGTTTAATAAGATAAGACCTCATTTATAAGTCAAACATGAGTATATTACGATAAAACTCATACAGAATGGCATATATTTGTGTATAACATTTCGCTTGTTCTGCCCGAGGGTTAAGATATTGCGCATGCCAATACGAATCCCGTAGTTGGGCCGAGCCTATTGCCATATGACCAGGACGATTATTACTAGTCAGATATGTCTTAAATGGCAAAAAAATTACATTAAAGGATCCTAGCCCTACATATTTTATTAATATGGTATTCAAACGGTTTCCTAGGTGTAAACATTTTAGTGAGAGCGCTGCTGGTACGCATAACACAAACTAATTCTTATTCAGAGTTTAATTAGACACTTAAGTATATCTAGAGGATAAACTACGTTAAATGTTACGCAATGCAAGTGTTTTAATCAATAATTCGTAGTATGAAAAGTATTTATTAATTTCGGTCACGGCGGCCGATCTCATCTGAGACTAGCCAACTACGCAGGAAATATTATAGTGCACAAGTAAGCGCGCAAACACTGGTGCACTCCCTATTCCCTCACAATCCGATGGGACGGTAGACCGACACGACCGGAGAGAGATCTGGCGCAGGACCAACGGCTTAACGTGCCTTCCGAAGCACGGAGGGGTCTTGACATGAGAAAACGGTCACCCATCACAAGACTAACCGCGGCGAGCACGGCTTAACCTCGCAAATCGACAGCGCGGTAGCCACGTAGCTACGAGCCTTATTTATTAAAAAGTACGTAACAGCGGTTAGATATATTCTGTTGGGACCATATTTAAAGTTGAATATCTCTGTGTGAATACCCCTAAATATCCCTTATCATTTAGTAACACGCTGTATGTTAACAAATTTACACGATGCATGTAATACTGTATTATATGGGCATGCAGCCGTGCGGCCGTACGGTCAACAATCGTAATGATAATATTTATGTAGAGCAGTCGATGCAGATCGGCCACTTATATTCTGACCGTTAAGGCGATGATTTTAATTTAATTTAAAAATACTGATAATGATTTTTTTTCCGTAAATCTATTTGTAGAAATCTGAATATTTAGAATACCCATAATAAATAAAAAACGAAAATAAATAGAATAACTTTTTCGCAGACCATTTCAAAACTTGCAGAAGGATAACAATTATACATACAATTAAAGTTCAATGGGTGGTCTTATCGCAAAAAGCTTTATTTTCAAGACTGCCTCAGGATGAACTGGGATGTAAAGTTTACTCGAGGGTTTAAGCCAGTCGACAATCATATGGCTCGTAGGTACAGTTCGTACTTTGATGTAGACTAATAGCTTCTGTCTTCATTTAACACTAGCTTAAGCCAGCGACTTCGTCCTCGTGGATTGCGATTAAAATCACCTGTACGTAGCAGCAGTAAGTAAATTTACCTATATAAATCTGAATAGAGTTAGCCCGCGATTTTGATTGCGTGGTAATTTTCCGGGATTTGAGAAGCCTATGTCCACCATGTATTCGAAATATTGGTGAAAGAATGTTTTGAATTCGAATTGATAGTTTCGGCGATTACCCCATACATACAACAAAACAAACGAACTTTATCTCTGTATAGATAAACAAAACACGATCTATACCTATTTAAACGATTCGCCCTCCGCTGTAATTTAAAAGCAGGATCAAAAACCTACACAATTAGTGAAAACACGAAACGAAACCAAGCGGTCCTCAATCCATCCATGAAAAATCGATAGGTGGCCCACTGAAGCATACATACGCCTTAACAGACCTTTCTCTGTAAAATGCGGGCGGTAATGGCAGACCTAATTGCACCCCGCTCATTCCACGATGATGGCGATCGCGATCCAATTCACAACATTGGGTAATGTGTGGCGTTTTGTAATACTGGAAACGATTTTATTTGACATCGGAGTCAAGTGTTCGGAAAGTTTTTTGTGGGACTCATGAATGAGGACTGGCATGTAATCCAAATCTTATATATCTATATAACTAGATATAATAAAAACTAAGTAATATCAGCTGTACCTAAGTCATTTCAAAATTGAAAAAATAAGATTAATTAAAACTTATGAAGAGTTACAAGAAATAAGTTTGTCTGAGTTGTGCTAAAGAAATACACTCTACCTTCGCTTTGAGAATGATATTGTTTTAAGTGGCAAAAATAACTAGGCATTAAGGTACCAATTTTGGAAACTATTATTGTTAAATAAAAAATATATTAAGTACGAAAACATGGACAACTTTATCTCGTATATGTATCATGTAATACTAAAAAATACATACCTACCTATCTCATTGCTTTCGCCAAAGATCAAAACCTAAAAATCACCTCATATTCTGGTAACATTTTCTAACAAAATAAAAATACCAAGAGATCTTACTAAAAATTGTTACGTTGAATTGAAATATCGCCTACAAAATACAGTGTTCAAAGATGTGAAACAGCTGTACAGAACTTCCATAACTCTGTCGATAGTCTCAAGACGTTAGTTCCTACTGTTTTCGGAGACAGGTGTGAGCTGGCTCCTTGCCAAGCTCTGCACTTAATTTCGTCTGGCCTTTGACATCTGCAATTTATTGTACACTAGAACTGCAGCCTGGTTTTGTCTTTCTTCTTGGAGTAACGCTATATCAATATGCAGATATGATTGTTCGGACGTTATGATTTTTAGAAGCCTTTTATAAGTAGGTACCTATCCTTTTTTTTAATTCTCGACTAGGCATTCTCACGCCGGCAAATCTTTAGGGATCAAGCTTTCTTCTTTGTCAGGAATCTTATTTCGGGCAGTACAAGTCTCATTGCGAACCTATCGCCATTATGTCGTGCTGTCACCCGGATCGTCGCTTCTTTCGGCAAGCTCTCACAGCATGTAAGGGAATCAAATTTTTAACACGTTGACTGTTCGCTAAGTAGAGACAGTAGTTAAACAATCACTGTGTACCATATGTGGTACACTGGACAGTGAAATGGTTATTACGTCCCCTGACTAATTAAAACCATTAGAATTAGCCACAAATTATATTGCAGTTATTTTGCACAGCTCAATCATCATCGGCTTCCGGCTGGAAGACGTCCACTATTGAACTAAAGCCTCCCCCTTAGAACGCCACAATGAACGTCAACTCGGCTCTAAATTCTTGACTTATTATAGACGGTCATAGCAGGCGGAACCTAGATGAAGCTGGCACGGATGCGTGGAGACTGGCACACAAAATGAGAGGCCTATACCCAGCAGTGGGGAAAGTAGGGCTACGGATGATGAAAATTTCAAAGAATTTCATAACAGAAACAAATTTCCATAATCAATACTGCCTTATTGGACTACTGAGTTTTTCATAAACAACCTCAACGTACCGCTATAATTAAACTAAGTAAGCAAAACAAAGAAGACAGTTTAATGTTTAATGATCCTGTTAATTGCGATGGAGATAATATAAAAAGTGCCAATCATTTAAGTGTGAATTAATCGTAATTAAACCACTTTATCGCAATTAAGATTTAACTATTGTTAGACCGTTTCAGTTGCTTACTGCTTTTCGTAATTAGATTGAGATGTTACACAGCTTTATGTTAGAACCAGATTCTGAGATTAAATCATGTAATTTTAGAATACAGTTTTGTATATGTTCATGTGTAGTTCTTCTAAATGTCATAATTTGATATTTTTGCCACGTTAATTAGTTAATATCTCATAATTCGTTGAAACTCGTTTGACACTAAGTTATGACAGTGGCCTTCAGTAGTCAGATGCTAAACTATGATTAGCCTTAAGATTCAATTAACCTAACTTAGACAACAATGACTGCAAGAAATAAAACATTGTCTATATAAGGCTCTTAATTAATTCATCGAAACGGTGAATGATGCAAATAAAATTGCAGATTTGCAAAAATGTTGACCAACCATTCGCTAGATATAATGATTTGTGTGTTTGCAGCAAATGACAGCGAAAGTACTGTTTGGCAGCGTCACCACGATCAATGACCTCAAGCGTCAGGACAAGACGGAACGAGATGCGCGGCGGACGCACTAACGACATCTACACACAGGTGGAGTAAACGTTACTTTAGATGAGCAAACACAGATGGCGTTAGGTGTGCGTTGTTAGCTTACAGTTGGGATAGTTAGGCATTTGAATAGTAGATGGCGCTGTCTATAGAATGTAAGCTTAGATGCTTTCACCCTTTATAATATCTTGAAAAACTCTAGATTATTTTTGCCAGAATACAAGGAATTTGTTTTAGTCTTACATTCAAAACAAAAAAATAATTCTGTTACGATTTATTTGTAGACAGAAATTATCGATACATTTATTTGTAAAAATGTTTACTTATGTCATTTTTACCTATTACAATTAAATGATATTTTTTCTTCTTTCAGACCCAGAATAATATGTGATAAGAAAATATGGGAAGCTAAGGAGTGATCTCGGAAGACAGAGTTTATTGTTCATAATAAATAATATTAATATTTTTATATAAATTTTATATTTTATAAAATAAGAAATGCAGTTTATATTTAGTAACACGAATTTCGCCACGGCAACTATTAATTTAACAGCGACATCTATTGAGTGACATTGGAATGTCAATTTCGTGTTACGAATAAAAATGACGACTTATTTTAGGATAGTTTTACGAGAGATTTTATGTATTTTTATAGTACCTTCTGAAGCCATGAGAAATTATAATTATTCCTAATATTCCCGCCTCCTTGTGAAATTTTATCGAAATTAAATAAATGTTTTATACTTTTCTAATTGTTATAAGATTTTTATAAATTCCTATAATTGTGACGGACGAACTAGATCAATAAAATATTATGATTTAAAAGAAGTGGTAAAATAATTGTTTATGCATCGTCACTGATGACACTACTGATACAGGCTAAACATTGGATTTGCTAAAAGATTAACTAATGTATTGAAATTTACAAAAATAAACGCTTGACTTTGAACCGCTGAACTTGTGACCTGCAAGAAACGTCCTTAATTATGACATATTTTTAATTATTCATTTAATAATCACAGAGGTTCTGTATAAAGGAAGTTTATTTTAAATTAAGTAGATATAGGTAGGAATGTTCTGGAGTGGGGACCACGACTCGGTAAAAGTAGTGTAGGACGTCCTCCAGCTAGGCTAGATATACGTAAAATGGCTGGCAGCCGTTGAAAGCGGAAGGCCGAAGATTGAGCTCAGCGGTGTACCATAGGAGAGGCCTATGCACAGCAGTGGACTGAGATAGGCTGATGATAATGATGATGAGGTAGGAGTAGTACTAGACAGTCCCATTGGTTAAGATTGTTTATAGAATAGAATAAGAGTTCCGTGAATGTGACAGTCAGTTTCTGTCCAATCCATGCCAAGAAAGCGGAGAAATGACGAACCCAGTGCGGGCCCTACGAATGAAAATAGGCTCGCCACCTATCACCTATAGGTTATAGGTTGTGGGGCTCGTAGCTATGCCGCTACCCGGCAGATCAGTCGATCTGCGAGGTTAAGCCGTGCTCGCCGCGGTCAGTCTTGTGATGGGTGACCGTTTTCACATGTCGAGACCCCACCGTGCTTCGGAAGGCACGTTAAGCCGTTGGTCCTGCGCCTGATTTCTCTCCGGTCGTGTCGGTCTACCGTCCCATCGGATTATGAGAGTGAGGGAATAGGGAGTGCACCTGTGTTTGCGCGCATACTTGTGCACTATAATATCTCCTGCGCAGATGGCTAGTCTCAGCTGAGACAGGCCGCCGTGACCGAAGTTCGGTCAGGAGGACATTATAGGTCTTTCATTGAATGTCGAAATGCAGGTGATGATTCATGATAAAAGAGAACACCTCTGCCTATCCCTTCAGGAATTACAGGCGATATTGTATGTATGTATGATAGGAGTTATATCACAATTCATTATTCACTTATTTGATATTATCAACTAGCTGATGCCCGCGACTTCACCCGCGTGGATTTCGGATAAAAACACCAGTAGACTATATTTTGATTTCGTTCACTTATTTCCTATTCTATGTAAAATAAATATCAATTTATAAACAAGAAGAAAAATAAAACCAACAGCTGCCAACAATACAGATTGAAAATAAAATTGATAAAATCTTACGAAACAGTTGCTTCGCTTGATTGATTGGGTGTATTTCCTGAAGTTTCTTGCAGCCTATTAGAATGATTGACAATAAAATTGATACAATAAATATTGTAAGTACTGCTTATTTGGTTTTGTTGATTTTAAAATTACCAATAGTGCAGAAATTAAGAGGAAAAGCATCACAAACATCCAAAAATACTGTGATTAAATATGTCTCTTAAAACTAAGGTGTGGTTTTCGGATCTGGAGCAGACAGTTTAAGAAAAAGGGTTTAAGTTCCATTGATGCTGGCACATCATAACACCTGAATGTGGAACATCCATCTCTGCCAGCAGATGCACCCTAGAATCTGTCGGAAAAGCTTTTGTAGACAATATTCTAAATGATTATAACTTAAGAACTCAAGCCTACATTCATAGCAAATAATGATATCTATTCTATTTTAAACACTACAGCATTTAGTGCAGATTGACCAGTCTACAAAGATGTACCGAGGTTCACTCTCCAAGCCGAAAGAAGATACAGTCACTCAAGGAGGCAAAATATTGGAAGGAGGCAATTATAAAGTGGAAAAATTAAAGGGAGGCCTTTACCCTGCAATGGCAAAAACCAGACACATTTATTAATCCACCATTCAGACACTGTAAGATTTTATTGAAAATCGTCACACACCGACACTAGACCATAACTTGCACCCTCCTTAACAAACACCATGATGGCACAGTACTCATGACAACCATAGACACCACGTCATCAATTCGCAATAAACTAAACAGGTTAGGGTCACGTCTACTTACCCACGTCACGTACTGTCATACGTATTGCGTAAGCGCACCTTGGATGTTTAATAGCATACGTTGTGCACATATCAAAAAAGGTACACCTGTTGTCGTTGATTAGGAAAGTTGGTAGGCCTTTGTTTGTTCATCAATTGTAGCAAGTGTGTTAGGGTCACTTACTCATTATCACTTGGCAGAGACATCAAGCAGTAATAGCCGATGGATTGCTAAGTCAAAGGTCGCAAGTTCAAACTTTGGCACGCACCAATGTCTTTTCGTATTCATGTGCGTACTATAAATTAGTTATCAGATGCTAAAAACGGTTAGGGATAACATCGTGAGGAAACCGGCACACCTGAGAGATTTTTCAACGGTGTGCAAAGCTATTTCAGAGGCCTACAAGCGGTTAAAATACTGACGTCAGTCAGTCTTGGCTTGACAGAGCCGGTACCACATCATTAGGACTTCGGCGTGTCTTGAGCGCAGTTTTAGGAATACTATTCTATTTATTTCCTGGTAAAGTCATAAGAGGTGATGATCCCACTGTGGATCTACGGAATGGCAATATTCTCGCCACCTATTGGACTTTTGAGCGGCTAAATGTACAGTGTGTGTAGTGTGTGTAGGTGTGTACACAGAATTCTGATACAGAAACACACAGAATCATGCATGTCTTTTATAACTAGTGGCTCTGAAGAGAGACAGAGTTAATAGTAAGGCAAAGTAAGGTATGTACAACCAAAATAGAACCTTCGTGGAAAGTTATAGAAGTTTTCACATGAAATCTACTGGACGAGTTAAGTAAGTATTACCACAATATACTGTGCAACCTTAAATCTACGTCCATGACAATAAACAATACATATACAACTTACTACTTCAACTAAATTGCGCCTTTGGATCTGCAATCTACTCGAGGTCCGATTTTGTAGAAATCATACCTCTCTCCAGGATTATAAAAAATTAGGCAACAGTAGAAACAATGAAGAAATCTAGAATATTTATAAAACCCCTGTACAATTATACATTTCTCGGTACATTACTAAAAACTGGTCTTAACAATCATTTATTTATTTTACACGCATATGCTCATGCTATGCGTGCCCCGACAATTTATCAAAATCAAGATTCTATTGTTGTGTACTTGGGTTCGCAAACGCGACCATGAAATAAGTGTCTTCGATTAGAAGTTTTATGTTAGTGCGATTTTCTGAAGACATTGGATCAAAACCTAGATTCGAAGTAAAAAGTAAAGCATAAAGCAGTTAAAGCATTTTCAGCGCTACCCTTTACATAAATATGTTATCTTCATGCAATTAGCATAACATCCTGAGGCTTAGTAACATTACTGCTTTGTTTAATGTCAGCATTAATGAATAGAAAACAAATGAGTAACGTTAACGCTATTCTGATATAAATATTATTCTGCTTCCGATATAAATGATAAGGTTTGAATGAAATGATGAAAACAAAAGTTACCGTTTATTCGACAAAAACTGGAATGCATTGATTTCAAGAATATTCCGTAGAGATCTGTCATTTAATTATTTAGCCGTTACTTGACTGTTTCACTATTATGATTATGCGACTGAGCTAACCGCCGAACTCAGAGAAATTAATGATTACTTAAACTATCACTAAGTAAAGGTTTTCTTTATGAGATCTTTACTTAGTGTCAGTTTAAGTAATCATTAATGTCTCTGAGTGCGGCGGTAAGTATCCAGAATGCAGCATTATAATAAGCCAGTACTTACAGGATTTTGATCCATTATAATACACTAGTCTCAAATTCATTTGGTTATATGACTGCACAAGGAAATTGTTGCATAGACCACACTGCTCTCAAGAATATCCAATCACATAGCTATTACCGTTGCAAACGCGAACTAATCACAATTCCAAATTGTGAGAGCATCAGTGACAATGCCATTGTTTTTTTATCGAGGCAAAGGTCTTTAACCGATGGGTTAAATCACTCATGTCCGGCTGGTGTGGTATATACAAGGCAAAATGGTTTGCCGTAGGCGGTTCTGGCTCAATTGCACCGTTGAGAGCAAGTGAACGAGCTAAGGAAATGTTGCTTGGTACAATGACGTCTCTGTATCTATGTTACATTTAGCTTGAGTCGGCAGATTTGGAAAATATGGTGAGGAAATCCAATCACTACCCAGTTCTGTTTAAAAAATGCTAATGTTCAAACCTATACAACCTATTATCTTATCCTATGAAGACGAATAAAATATTTTTTTAAACCACTGAGCAGTCACTCCAATGTCACCAGTGCTTACTGGTGTGTAAAGCCATGTCAGAGGCCACAAGCGGTTTTAATTCTGACACCAGGTTGTTCATCAACCATACGATAAGAAGAGTAATGAATAATCTTTCCCCACATTCCCTATCAATATAATTGACACAAAGAAAGACTCAAGATTATCAGGACACGAAGAAATAACAAAATATAGTACTAGCAGAAAAACCGACTGATAAACAAGTCTTTAATTCACACCAAAATACCATTAACAAAAACCATTTACAGCTGAAAGAGCCAGATCAATTTCCAACGAATAAAACAAGTGGCCATCAATATAACAAAATGATAACGGACCCTCAATTAAAGTAGCGCTTTAAACCACAGACGATATCGCTCGCAAAAAATTTAGACGATTGCCAGATATTGAGAGGTGGTGCCGTTATTATTCTGATACTAAGGTATTTTGTTTCAGGTATTTAGTTTATGATCCTCCAGTTATGTTTTATGAAACTTCTGGAGTTCATTTGGCTGTTTTTTTCGGTATCAAAGTTGGTAGAGCCTAACATTTTAAAAGTGAAGGATTTGTTGCTTCGTAAGCCCAGATGGAAGATCATGATTTAACTGTAAATTTCATCGTTAGAAGACACTACATGATAAAAGTAACTAAGCCTAGGTATACAAATGATTGAGCAATTATAGCCCACCCCAAAATATAAGCAGTTTCATTGGTAGTAAAATTTTGAGAAGTAATAGAAGTTCTATTAGGCAAATAAGAACCAATTTTTAATTGCAATCCAAGAGCTGCTTACGCGGAGGACGCTCGCGCCTCTACCATCACAAGCTGAAAAATAAGGGCTTCGTTTGAGACCAAAAATACCAATAAACAGTAAATAATATGAGAAAACTCGAAAACTATTATATTAAAAGGAAGCGTTATGTGTTTCTATTGATAAGAGCGTTTTAACGACGACGACCAGAATGGCGCAGTGGCTAAGCGATTAGACTGCAGAGCTAAGGGTTCAATTACCGCACGGGACAAGAAATTGTGCGATATGCAGACGTTTGTCTCGAGTCTGGGTGTTTGTGTATGTGATATTTCATGCTTGTGAAGGGCACCCACGATACAGAAGAAATTCCTAGAGAGGGGGAAAGATTAAAAAAAAAAGAATATGATTAATTTTACGCCTCAGTGCCTTCCTTAAAACAAGCTGATAACTGCACTACCTACCATCCCTCAAGGTAATTGGCTGAAGATTGTTGACGCGTGCTTTGCGTAGCAGTTGCGGTGTGGAAATGATAGTGTGGTTTGAGAAAGATATAATACGATACGATAATATTATGGTTGATCGTTAGGTAAAAAAGACAATACATTGTCATAAACCTCATATTAAATAGATGCCTTTATTATTGTCCGAATAGTAACTTAGGTTTGATGTTGAAATTAGTATGAAATCTCTAATGTGATAAAGGAAAGAAGAATAATGGACACGAGCGGGACTTGAACCCGCCATTTATCAATTTAGATTCAAGCTTAGCATGGGCAACATGCTAAAATGACACCAAAAGTATGAAATCTGTTTATAATAACTTAAAAAATACTGACTAAAGCCGGAATGAAGCCGTAAAAAAACTCGTAGGTATAATTTTTAAGGCGTTAAACCTTAAATTCGTTTACCGTAACGGTGTGAACGTTATCAAGTACGCATGCGCTACGATACTTAAGTTAAGCATTTAATATATTGAGTATGATTTACCATTTAAATATGTAATTATGTATACATAAATAACATCACGCCTATATTTCCCAAAGGGGTTCGCAGAGGTGCACATGTACAGTTGTACACCCAAATTTCGGCAGTTATGTTGAAGTCCCAATGTAATAGGGGGAGCCTTTTGCAATCAACTGGGCACAAATCTAGAGTCCAGACTCCGTAATGTTACTGATAAATAATTAACTAATGGAAAAACCCAATAACATTTTGCCCGAACCGGGATTCGTATCCAGGACTTTGGACAGCAGTCACACAAATTCTAGACATTCTGGAAATTGCCCTGCGTGACCATTTTAGCTGTTCAGTGATTCATGTATATGGTTACGTACAAAGCATGTATATTTATTAACATGTTCGTTCAATAATGTTAGGGTTAGGGCGGTCCACATGTAGTCAACAGTTGTCTGAATGGAATCGTGATCAATGCCCGTAATTATAGGCCGCTAGATGAATAATGTAGGCCCGATAGCAGTGGGCTCGACATCGGAAAAAGAAAAACACGTGATTTGATTTCTGAAGCCAAAAAACGCTTTTGAAGTATGTGTGTCTGTATACCATCAACATACATAGCTATAAGGGAAAAGCGAGAAAAGAAGATTTTGCTAACACAACATTGCAACACATTGCTATTTAATAGATTTGAACGCACAGCTTCTGCAAACGAGCCTGATGCGTAAACCCAGCCACAGCATCTTTACGGAGTGTTGAGGTTGCTTAGACATCTTCCAAAAAACAAAACAGCCCAATCTTCTCCAATTACCTTTTTGTCTACCGCTATATTTATAAACACCGCAACTCAAAACTATATCAGTAACAAGGCGGTAATTTTAACGGAATCTTGAAAACGCAACCCATCGGTGTGAGTGAGCCAAAAAAGCTCATTTTGCCACAAAACAAGCAAGCGGACGTGAGGCGAGATCATCGTTCGATACGAGGTCTTGTAACTGTACTTTAATCATTCCAGCCTCCCGGCGTTATGTAACTGCTAGTCCAATGGCGCTTGGCCTTAACACTACACGCCTGGATCACGGCCGCATTTAAAAAAACAACAAAGATTTTTAATCTGTCAGAAGTCACCTGTCAAAATTTGGCGGGAGTGTTGTTCGTGTTTTATGTTTTATTCAAGGAGTTTGAATTCGGAGTGTTTTTATAATGGAAGTGATACGGTTTGTATTGTTTATTATATTATATTATGTTAATTCAATGGAGATTGTAGAACCTGTGAATAGCGATCTTTAGAATAGTTTTATGTGGTATTTAATATTTTTGTAGCATGTTTTAGTCATGCTAAGTAAAACTAAAATCGGGATAGGTGTTATCGTTTCATTGATTTATAGCTGCTGTAAAGGTTATACCTTTGGGCCGGTAGGCCTTTACACTGTTGCTGCTTTAAAAATTATACCTTTACAGCTTATAATGCTCTGAACGGTTAATCACAGATTGTCAACAGACACCATCAGGCGTCTTGCTTAAGTCATAAACACCGACAACTCAGTTTCAAGATCAGTCGCACTGATCGGCGTAGATCATGGGCTTAAACCTCGTTTTATCATTTTTCAAAATTTTCTTTGAAAGTTGAAGCTTTATGAGTATTGTTAGACATTGGGTTGGCAACAAAGCCATATTGCCACTACCGCTCTACCTACCCTCAACGTTGTAGTTATGCGTGTAGATGATATTCGCGGCGCACGCAACAGCTAATTGCTTGTAACTGGCCACAGATCATTGGTTCCCACTCAAGTGAAAAGCTTCGTTATTCTTTCATCCTGGTTTTGTTTCTCTCCTCTATAATAATTCTGAACTAATATCGATTTATAGGTAAACAGTTGATACAGATTTGAACTACAAATTGTTTTTTTTTTTTTAATATCTTGGGACAACTCCTTCACGGTTTGATTTGATTATTAAATCCAGTTTTCGTCACGATATTTTCCGTCACCGTTAGTCAGTGGTGGTTGATAAAGTCACATTGATACTTGCCTAGATATGAACTTTGAACTTTGTGCATACAAATCCGGTATGTTAACCACTAAGCTACCACGACATCCCACATACATACCTACTTTTATTTATAGAAGCGCCACATAAATGCATAATCAATTTACATCCAAAGCAAAAAATAACCCATTAATTTATTATTCCATGTAACATGCAATTAGTCATACGCTCGAGCGATTGCAATTCACTTCACGCAAGTGATTTCCAACTGTAAGCAGTAAGTTTTAGAGTTTAAAATTGCTTGTGACTTGCATTTGTTTTAAGAGGAGTTCGCTTTAGTTCACACAAATGAATTTCAACTGTATGTTTTAAGTTTTAGAGCTTAAAATTGCGTGTGACTAGCATTTGTTTCAAAAGGAGTTTGCATGATCTTCAAACTAGTTTAGATCGATATATTACTGCTGTCATGTATGATGATAGGTATTCTTTAACTCGTGTTTACACGTGCCTTTTTATGAATGTGTTGTATATCTTATGTACCTAATAGTGGGCCAGCTCGTTGCCACTACCTGACTACCAGACTTCGGGCTGCTACTGAAAAATTATTTAGTGGAAAAACTTGAGCCGGGAATCGAACTCAGGACCCCAAAAAGAAGCCTGTGTCCTTAGTGTTTATGATATCTCTAAATCAGAGTAAACCGTGAGTTTAATTCCAACACCGATCATAGGATCCATAATTTCTTATTTTTCTATACAAAAATTGTCAGTGACATGTTCATTAAAGTTGCGCGATAGCTACCATCAAAAGACACCTAAAATATGGAGCAAGTTACCATAAATCGGTACACATTTAGTCAGTTAACGGTATGCCAGTGACAGAACTCCTACACACACAGTTATTTAAACATCTGACAATCCGGCAAGACTACAGAACATTATCTGACAATCCGGTAACACTACATAATAATAAAACCATTTCTATGTATCTGACAAGCCGGTTCACTTGCAACGCAAGTTCTTTACATAATAACACGCTTTCCTGTTTCCCGTGACACGGAACTTAGCTTACATAAGTTATGCTCACTTGTAAGTATATCGATGACAAACACCCGGACGCGGCTTACCATGTTTAGTTTTTCAGTGAGGATTAGATATGGATGGATATTGAGTAAGCAACGTACTAACCTGCCGAAGAAAATCTTTTAGATATTAGTATAGGTACATTTACATGTTTATAATATAACTCAGATTATTTTGAAGAGGTTAGAGCCTGTTACTGTGTATCAGGCAAAATAATAAGACATTAAAAAGACTACGGCAGCATAAAATTATAAATAATAATTAACTCAATAAGAATTCACTATCGGAGGTAGATAAATAAGATTTAATTAAGAAGTACATATAACTAATAACTATAATACTAATAAATATGTTGAACCTTAGTTACGGAGATCCAACAGACAAACTATGTGTATAGTTTTGTTGGACTTTGTTGTATGTCATATACGTTACTGTGTACCTTTTATTAATAATAATAATAAAGATAAAAAAAAAAGAAGAAGAATTGAGAAGTATGTGTGGTGTGACTTTGAGAGATAGAGTAGAAAATAAGGTGATAAGAGAGAGATGCGGAGTGAATGCAGATGTCATTACAAAAATCGAGAAAAATATGCTTCGATGGTTTGGGCATGTAGAAAGGATGGATGAAAGAAGAGTGACAAAGCAAATATATGAGGCGAATGTTAGTGGAATATCAGGAAGGGGAAGACCTCGGCGAACATACTTGGACCAGATCGGAGATGTTCTACAAAAGGGTCAAGTGAGGAGTACCCTTAACCGACGAGCGTGTATGAGGAATGTGATGCGAGTGAATGAGGCGAAAGAAGTATGTCAGGATCGTAGCAAATGGAAATCCGTGGTCTCTGCCTACCCCTCGTGGAAATAGGCGTGACTTTATGTATGTATGTATGTATGTATTCGAATTAGTCTAATGATTAGTACTTTTTGCACGTCAAATTACATCAAGACAGCCACCAAAACGCCCGCCCGTCACCGCGTCCTAATACTGTAGCTGGGTAGAGGAAACGGCGCAACAAACTACCCCGCAGCCACAATCTGTCTGTCAAAAATTGGCATGGGTTACGGAAACCTATCCTACCTATTAAATAAACCAAGAACAAATTTCAGTGTTTTCGCTGGTTGAGATCGATTTTATACTAACTTTTAAACTATCGCGTAGCATGATAATTCAAACTGTGTTGTAGTTTTAATCGATTTTATAGTCATATTGCAGGCGCCAGCACATGATATGCAAAACAATGTTAGGTAAGGTTTCATATCCAAATGATACGCTTGGCTCTGGTTACGGTCCGTCCATATAACAATAGAAAAGTCTAATTAGTTCTTCATATAACATCTGATTTAAAAAAAGACATTACCTCACATGTAGCTACAGTTAAATTTTATATACCTAACCTATCCAGAGAACCTATTTAAAAGAAAAGATTAAAAAAATGATATAAATGATACAGCTGTGACGAATCACGTTAAACCAACAAACGTCTATTAATTAAAGAACTAATCATTCAATTTACTTTTTAACTTACCGTCAAATATCTACAAATATTTGCCAACGCAATTGCCCAACTGTGTGGCAAACGTTCGTTAATTTGTCCAACAAATCCAACAATAGCGATTGCCTCAGTAATAAGTTTTGTAACAGCAAAAGATTCGCAAAACATCACCAACTTTTATTAAATTGCGACACTATCATTGGATTCTCATTTAATTAAAAATTTTAATGCGTATTGCTACAGATATTGGTACCGAGTAGAATGTTCGGCTTGTAAGATGTGTGTACATGTATACCTACTATGTATGAGCTTATGAAAGTACTTAATCGTGTATTAAACAGATGTTCAATGCTGTTTAGTTTACAAGAGAATTGCAACTTTATTATTTCTCATATCGATTTTGCAAATAATACTACAAATGTTATAGATGATGAATGCCAAAAGATTGCTATATTCCTTGTCCAGTTTCAATGGAGAAGCAGATGATCGCACTCTGTGGCGTATTCTTACATGACGCAGTTTCAATCATCATCGACAGATGTAGACACGTTGACATTTATCGTTCGGTAACATACAATGGCGACAAAACAAGGCAGAGAAAGCACACTTTCCATTTCTGGGTGACGGCCGGTCGCGAAAGTATGTGGACAATACCGCTTACCTATGACTGCACAACAGAGCGTAATGTGAACTTGTGTAATATTCGTGTCTAAGGCTTGAACTACGTAAAATGATGTATGTTATGTATTATTAATAAATGTAATAAGATTTAAGACAAAGTGTCCCCCTCTTCTACTATCTTGCTTGAGTATTAATTTAAGATTTAAGACAGTGTCCTCCTCATGAGACAGTGGGTACAGGGTCAATAATGATTTTACTATAAGTTTACCACCTACCTAAGTGGATTGTGGATAAATGATTGAATATTGAGCAAAAATATTTCATTAAGTTAGTATACTAGATAGATGTAGTGGTCAAGGTCATGAAAACGTGTCAGGGTTCAGAAGAAGACGACCTGGCCATAGCAAAGTGAAGGAGGAAAATATGGATAGCTGACCTCACCATCATATGGGTTTTGTAGCTAGAAATAAGTAGAGTACACTCACTCCAGACCCAAATATAGTATTATCACATCCAAACATTTTACTTGACAACCAGGCGATTGACTTGTTTTGATTTCAATGATGTCGTCCATTCAGAATTTCAATGATTAGTATAATAAAATTAGCAGCCCATTTGAATCTTAATTGGTATAGAAATCTCTAAAGCCTGTTTGAAACGGTTGCGTAACAACACAATCAAACATCATCATCATCAATCATTTAAAACATCAAAACTTGAATGCTAAAAAGTTTCGCTTTTTATTATTATGGATTATTCCAAAATTCTAAAAATAATGTCAGGAATATCAATTATTAGTAAGTTAATTGATTTGGAAGTCGAAGACAAGTTAAAATTTGAAATAGCTTATAGTATAATTAAGTACAGAATGATATGATATTACCGTGATGTAAGAGATAACCGTACTACATTTATTTTAATCTTTTGCAGATACAAATACATCTTCATGGTAACCATATCGCTTCTTCTGGAATCCGTCAGTAACGCAGAATCAAAAACAGACACAACTGGAACCAGTCCAAATTGTCCCTTCACAAAAATCATGGAAGATGTCTTCAAAATTAATAATAAAACCTCTAACAAAGAATTGTATTCTAAAGACAGAGAACGTGTAAAAATATTTTTGAGCACATTAGCTAATTTTCCAAATGACAACTATAGCAGAAAAGAGGAAGATCTTATAAATATCATCATTGCTTCAATTAATAGAATAAAAAATAACATCAGTGACACATCCGATAAATTAAATGAAGCAATCATACTATCAGCTCCAATAGATAATGTTGATAATCTCAATAATATCAAAAAAGTTAATCAAATTAAAAGTGGTATAGAAGACAAGGTTGACACAAAACCTAATATCGCATCAAAAAAACATACAACGAAAAGTATAGAAAACTATGACGAAATTTACACTACAGTAGCACCCAAACGTGCAGAGCTTTTAACAAAGGAACCAAGTATCAAAAATACTACATCAGCTACGATAATAGAGGTTTTAAAACACTTGATGCCTCTCTTTAACAGTACGTTAACTAAAGAAGTTCACAACTTAACCATTATAGAGAGAGATCATACTAACAATCATTCGTTTTCTGCAACCAAAAATGTATCAACCATCATAGTAACTTACTGTGATAAGGACAATTTGACCAAAGCTAATAAAACTGTTGTTAATAAAGATAGTAATGACCCAGATGAAGACAGTGGTGAATACTATGATGATCAGGGTCTAGATTCAGATGGAGTTGAAGTTGAAGGTCGGAATATGACGATAGGAGAAAAGAGGGAGATCATGGAAGCCGCTGAGTATGGAATGCAGAAGATGCATGAGCTGTATACTGTTTTGGAGCCTAAGTTGTATTCAATGGGTAAGTGGAAATAAAACCAATATTATTCTGTTGCATATGTCTTGACTGTCTCTTGTGCAAGTAGAAAAAACAGTACTTGCCTTTTGCTCTACAATACTTTGAGCTAACTAAGGTCCTAATTTAGATGATTTTGTAAGAAACGCTGAACATCATTTACAATGTATTAAACACAAAGACATTCTGGGAATAGAGAAATTTCATCAATTCGAAATTGTTTAAGTGTTAATCACGCCTATAAAAATCTGTCAACAACCTACAATCAACATGTAGTCAAACCTACTTACCTATCATATTCTTATGATAACGATGTGTCCATCAGGTCTTTGGCTGGACGACAACAGTCCCGCGCGTTATGTAGCAGCTTTTAACGCACCTTCTGAAGAAGCAGCTAAGTTCTCCCGGTTCGGGTATGCTTCCCTGCAAGCTGCCACCAAACTTAGACAGCTCACAAGGTCAGTGCTAAATAAAGACACGAATACACCACTCATTGAAAGTTTGACGTTTAGAAATGTCAGTGTCAAAGAGCTGGATAGGTTTGAAATATCAAGTGTTTTTATGACGTAATCATAGTGCAAGTTGATCCAATTTAGATATAATATAAGGTGTTAAACATGGTTACAATATCTTGTGTCTCTTAAACTAAGACATAAATATTGTATTAAAGTAAACGTTGCATTTAGTCTACGCACACACCGCAATGGATCTATAATTTCGTAAAGCTATTCAAACTTACGCGTTTGCCTTGACGAGAAATTCGTGAGCTCTCTGCAAGCAGGCCCTTCAAACCATACTTTTACATTCTCTTCGTTAACACTTTTTATAGTACATAATAGGGTTGCTTCGCAGAATCTTTGACTGCCCTTGGACTTCAGTGTAAAATCGAAATTGTACTGACTGTGTATGTGCAAAGATGTTGGGCGTGATATCAAAATAATGTCCTACACACTAATGCGGAAGATGATTAGATATGGATTAAATCACTGCAATATTCTACACGATTTATATGCAACAAAAAGTGCGTATATTCATCACAGATTTGACACGCTCGCGTTCTCCATACTTCCATAATACATTCTCAGTCTGCAATAATCTATTCAGTTATGGAATGAACGGAAATAGCTGTAACAGCTGTAACTACAGCAACGTCACTAGCTACCTATACACAGCCCTATAAAAGAAAAGGTTATATCATAATTCACATAATTGTTATGCTAAAAAACGGGTTAATGACCGATCCATTAAATTAGATGAGTTGGTAAGAGATCTGATGTTTCCGCGCATGACTTTTAGGATTTACAGACAGATATTAGTTCCGCATTTCCCATTCAATGCATGTAAGATCTGTCTCTGTTACTAGTTAAGGATTACCCGATAAATTTTTTGAATAATTTCTAGGAAAGGAATAAAAAATTGACACAGGAATAAAATATGCATCTATCATGAAACATGTATTTCCTGAAATATAAAACAATAAAAAAAAATCTCCTAATAATTTATCTATCTAATCACGGTTTCTTTTTTAATTATAACTCTCAAAACATTGCCTGTGTCCTACGCGTTTCCTAAAAAACGGATGAAAATTGTTGATGTAGTGATTAGCGCATACTTACACTCATTTGGCGTTTGCAGTGTTTGTTAACGTGCAAAGTTTAAGTCACAAGATTAAGTCGAAGACAATTTTACAACATAACCAAAAATGTGTCCACAAAATAGAATGTCTCAAGCATTAGATCACGAAAATCATCATTGCGAAAAAGAAAAACATTGCCGTCCAAATCGCCACAAAACTAATATTGGCTTAATAAATCTTGCAGTGTTATTACGAAACAAATGAGGTAGCAATTACGGTACCATCGCTCTCAATTTGGATCTCGTCAGCATAAGTGAAGACGGAAAAGGGTAAATAATGTGGGTTACGTGCAAGTGATGTGCAATCATTTCGTTTTATTACGTAGAAATGGAGTAAACATTCCGATTACCCGTCAGATTTGTCTGGCGTGCTCATTACGATTTCTCTTTAGTAATATTTCTTGGATTTGTTTTTTGTCCGTCATCATCATCATCATCATGAGTAGAACAGCTGTTTGGTATAGGCCAGTCACGTTCATCTGTTCCATGTAATCTTCCTAAACTTAGAATCATCACTTTTCCGATCGGACTGGATTTATCAGGCTAAAATTCTGCCACCAATGCACTGTAAACACACTCCAAAATAAAATGGATGTCTATATCGTCTTGTTAACCTTGGAACAGACTTTAACAAAACTATAAAAGGGAAGGGAACGCAATTGTAGGCAGGTTTTGTGTATGTCACTATCACATTACAGGATAAAGGCCTCTTCCTACACAAATAGGTATCCCGTATCAAGCCTAAATCACCATGCTAAGGCAGTGACATAAAATAATACAAAAATACGACAAGATTTTGTACCCATTACCTTGTCTTGTACATAATTTGCGTCAGTATAAAATAATATCAAAGCAAAGGATGTAAAGCTTACATAATTATGTTCGAGGCAGCCGAAATCCGTTCGTGAATTGTTATGCACCAAACCGATCCATGCGATTTCTTGACCATTTTCAAATGATACGCTCACAGACTTCACTGTGAACTTTATACAAACTTGTTTTGAATCTGATTTTAGAAACATTACAACACGTTTTTTGTGAGATGCGCCAAGTTCTGACCGTAGAGGATTGCCGAATGCTAAATTGATTCGACTTTTACCGAATCATTTGGTGAAATCATTTTTAAGGTAAATCCAAAAAATGATTACTACTTAGGTTATTTTAGTTATACAGAAACATCCTGGCTAACTAACAAGGTGTCTTTTCTAGTTATCGTATAACTTTTTTATAAGAACATTTATTTTGGAGCAATCCAACCGAAATTATAAAATACCAGGGTTCTTAGAGAAAACTCTTTAATTGAAATGATATTTTCAATCTATTAATTTCAATCCGCTAGAATACGTCGAGGAGGTCTACTGAGGACCACACAAGATTAAATTATAGATTGTAGATCTAACGTTATTAAACGCTTAATCTGAGTCGTTAAAGTTAATTAAGGAAGCAACATATTATAGGTATACCAATTAAATCCCATAACAATAAACCTAGTTTTAACGAGGTAACTGCGTATTACAGAGAATAACCATCTTATTCTCTCAGGCGCGACTGAACCCTGAATTTCAATACATTGGTCTTGTGGTCAAAATGTCGTGATGCCTTAGTTTTTCTTCCCTAACCTGAGAGTAAGTGTTAATTAACAGTAGAGGGTTATCAAAGAAGCCTGATTAAAAGCAAATCTTGGAACGTGCCGTGTGGTATCCGGCCTAGAGTTGACCCCTTTCCTCCCGTGGGTGTCGTAAAAGGCGACTAAGGGATGAAGGGAAGAAGATGGGCAGCAGCGTCTTCTGTCACTAGACCACTCACTGCGATACCCAACCCGCTTGCCAAGCGTGGGGATAATGGCAACCCTCTCCCCTTCTAAAAGGGGGAGGCCTTTGTTTAACAGTGGACGTCTTCGAGCTGATGACGACATGGAACATATACTTCTATGCGGATGGATGAAAGATTTTTTTAAAATTAAATGCAATCCCAAAATCTGCAACTAACACGATTAAAAAATCAACATAATACCTCAAAACAAATTTCAAGGTGATTACTAATGAGAAATGCTAATGTTTGATCAGTTTCAGCCATTCCTAAAACCTTGCTATTTGTGAATCTACAAACACACCTTTCTAAGTGTTGCAAGTTATCAAAATTCACACGATGCTCAATAAATCTTGTTTCGTTTAGTATCTGAGATAACCTGTGTCGGTTTACCTCGAGGCTACAAAGAAGATATTTTTATGCAATTTTATAACAGTGTAGATTGCGCTGTAGTTTTGTCTATCTGGTCACTATCTGCGTGTAGATCATCTGGCATGATATTTGTAAAATGTATTTAATGTTCATGGAGATGTATGTTTTTAAGAAACGATGGTTATTCTTTACATCATTATCATGGTACGTTTCTCTCCAATAGATTGAATAGAAAAATAACAGTGTCCAGTTCCTTCGTTTCTTTCCATAAATTAACTAATATAATAATGAAGATCTTTTTCTTATAATGTCGCCCCAAACGACGAATTTCTCCTGTATCGTGGGTTGTTTCACGAACAAAAAAATCTTACACCCAGATTCTGGATATACATCTGTAGATTGCACAAACTTTTGTCCCATGCGGGAATCGAACCCGCAACCCTCAGCTCAGCAGTCCAATCTTTTAGCCAATGCTCCAATCAGGTCGTCTAATAGATAACACTTATTAAGATCACAAACCCCTTGTAAGTGCTTTCGTTGACATTGTTCAAAATATCTATGTGCCAAGTCCATCCTCATATTTCAGTGTCCGTTTGCAAAAAAACCATCTTAGTTTCCCAAGTCTAGGTCAGAAAAACAATTATGAAGCTTCCTCTATGAGTCACTTACATCCACTCAGGACGCGACAACGACAGGCAATCGTCCTCCTAACAATTTATTGCCATAGCTGGGCCCTAGACCCATCAAACAGGTCCATTGATGGCCCACGTCCGTCGCACCGCTGTTGCAATTTGTTGCATCCACAGGATTACCGTGTCCGGTCGTAAACACACTTATTAAAATAAGTCGATGCCTTTGAGATATAAATATTAAAGATCCATCCTCTGCAATGTGTCATGTCCGCCTGTTTGTGATATGTTGTTCTGGTATTTATTTATGTAGAAGTCAATTAATTAATGCCGAGTCTCGAAAATTTGATTTGTAGGTCAAATTAACAGTTATAAGGTTACCTCTTCGGAAAATTTCGGTTTAGAGATGTGACTGCCACATAGGCAATATGTCTCCACTTTCTTCCTTCTTGTTCGAGGAATACAAGTCTTCTTCTTATGATATGGTTGATGAACAACCTGGTGTCAGAGTTGAAACCGCTTGTAGGCCTCTGACATGGCTTTACACACCGTTGAAAAATCTGTCAGGTGTGCCGGTTTCGATGGCGAATAAAGGTGCGGGGTTATACTGGCATTCAAATATGATAGACCTGAGATAAATGCACTGGATGCCATTCACACAGTCACATGCAGGTTAAGTAGACAATAAATTACCCAAATTTCAATCCTTATTTATCATTGCCACGCAGAGGCTATTGAAATTTTTTATAGGAAACGTATTAACATGCAAGTCGGTTAAGAAATCTATTATTTATCTAGACTTCAAGATGGTAGTTCAGCTTAACCTATTCGCAGTTACGCATTTAACCTACTGCGCTTGCACATTAAATCCGAGCCGAGGAACCAATTGCTTTATAATTTAGGTATCATTGAACATTAATTATTTTATAATTAACTCATTATTCCATTAAGAAGATTAGCTAAGTGGATTTAATCAATTTATGAAATGATTTGATAAATTAATGATTGATTTAAACGAAATAATAATAATTATTATTTCTTACTAGATAACTAAGAAAAGCAAGGACATGATTAAGATTTTTTAGTGTCCGAAGACAATTTTATATACTGAGTGAGGCAGGGATGATATGGATGTACTTTCAGCACCAAGTGAATAGTATTTTTTTTTAAACGTCGCCCCACACTAGAAATTTCTCCTGTGCCGTGGGTGCGTCACAAACATGAAATATCACATACACAAACACCCAGACTCGGAACAAACATCTGCGGTTCGCACAAATATTTGCCCCGTGCGGAAATCGAACCCGCAACCCTTAGCACAGCAGTCCAACCGCTTAGCCACTGCGCCAATCAGGTAGTCAAATATAAAAAAGAAGGCAAGGATCCTCTTTTGACTGTTATGCTATTATTATCTAATCTATTTATTAGTAAAATTAGGTTTCAAATAATGGTTTAGGTGACAAAAATGTCGATAGCATTTCCTACTAACTGGAGACGACGATATTTAAAGCTAAAGAACTCTTTCAACATCACATTTTTTATATATATGGAGTCCTACTTAACTATTTCGAAGACGGCGACATGTCTTATAGTACAAAATAATAATTTCTATAAGTAAATTACACAATACCGCAGCAGCTAAACGGATTTCTTCGAATTCTGAATCTAGACCGATCTTGTAAAACAGATATATTTCGGAGGCATTACTTCAGTCTCGTGTGACGTCTGATTTGGCCTATGAAGAAAGACTGGAGGTGAATGGTAGAGATGACGCATTTTCAAGCAATATCTTTGTTACGGAAGCTTATTAAAAGGACTAAATTAATTTCAGAACATTGTTTTAAAATCTTTTTTGTATAGGTATAATATGTAGTATGTTTTCCTACATAAATTATAACATTTAAATACTGTCCTTGCGCAATGAGATTTCGCTACAAACCCAGCAGTAAAACTGTAAACTTTTAATTAGATTTACTGCTTAAATCCAATAAAGTCCATCCAGAATCGTACCCAACACAATGTAATCTCTTGTATCAAACAAAATATTTAGAGTGTTTAGTTAATAGTGCCTTCTGCGGATCTAAGGGATACTAGCGCAAGCAAAATCAAACATCAGAGTTCAAAATCTATTTGCTTTAAAAACACTTCATACGCATAATCCAATGACTTATTAAGATACAACCGTTGTAATTACTTCCTGGCGAAAAAGTAAACCTGCCTCTAGATCTTGTGAAAGACTTAACTATCGATTAATTGTGTGTTAGTTTCATTCACACGATCTGGAGCATTAATGAGTGCATTATCTTAGTCGCCAAGGCTACGCGAGCCACCCAAAAAGCGATATTACACGCTATTGTTAATTCATTGTAAGGTTAATACGAACCAGGTTGTGTCATTTATGTTACTACTAGCTTCCGCCCGCGACTTCGTACGCGTGGATTTAGAATGTTATATAGCGTATAGCTTTCCTTGATAAATGGACTATCCAACACAAAAAGATTTTCTCAATTCGGACCAGTAGTTCCTGAGATTTGCGCGTTCAACCAAACAAACAAACTCTTGAGCCTAATAATATTAGTAAAGTATTTTGACTAATGTCTTTTTCTGTTTTTTCTAGCTTAAGGGAATAACTGCCTGTCGAAAATCTTACCACGGTTTTTACGGAAGAAATTAAAATAGCCCGACTTTAATTCCCTAGAAAGCAAGTCATAAAACATTACACCTAATTCAATTTTAAAATCAGGATAAATATCGAATTAAATTCCAATCAACCGACTTAATTAAATTCAGTGGACATTTAGAAAAAAACAACAATATCATTAGTTTCTGGTCAATAATAGAAAAGTTAGCGAAACTCCCAGAGAGTAGCGTGGGAAATAAGAAAAGATGTTTCTAAAAGAATTATAATGATGATACACATGAAGATTTTTACCTACAAGAAACTAAATAATAAAACCCATTTAAACATTTTTCAGAACATAATTATAAATAATGTCTTTATAATCATCCACATATCTTAAACGTATATTTTATAGCAGTGATAGCAGAGTGGCATGACGATTGGACTGCCAAGTCAAAGGTCGCAAGTTCAAACCCCGGCACGCATCAATGTCTTTTCGAATTCATGTGCGTATTATAAATTAGTTATAAATTTGTAAGAGAGAGAAATTTGTAACTAAATTTCTAAAAACGACGATAGAAAACATCGTAAAGCAACAAGCACACCTGAGAGTGTTTGCAATGGTGTGTAAAGCCATGTCAAAGGCCTAAAGGCGGTTTAAACTCTGACCACAGGTTACTCATCAACCATACAATAAGAAGAAGAAGAACGTGGATATAATAATCTACATGTTTTTAATACAAATTGTAACTGCTCTGACTGTGACTGCCTCGCTGGTCTAGTGGTGGCAAAGCGCGATTGCTGAGCGTGAGGTCCTGGTTTCGATCTCTAGCTCGGGCGAAGTGTTATTGGGTTTTGCCATGAGGTAATCCTCAGTAGCAGCCCGGAGTCTGGATTTCTAATCGGTTATTGGTAGGCTCACCCCTTATTACATCGGGAGTTCTAACATAACTGGCGAAGTATGCATTTACTGTACAAGTCATTTCTGCCTCTTTGAATACAGGCGTGATGTTATGCTATGATGTAACACTTCCTTCGGTTCGTAGTACATAATATTACGCAGACAATATTACTCCAAAACAATCTGTCATGGATTTACGACATTTATTATAATTATTATGAAATTGGTTTCCCGTCTTTCATTCGGAGAGATTGATTCGCAATCGATATAGAATCGATAATAGTTATTACGGACGTATAAATACATCGTCACACTTTAATTTCTAGTGATCTAGAAAAGGTGCTGTTGCATCGCACCCCAATTTTTTTCTGACAAGTCTCAAGTAACAGTTTATCTGGCACACATTGAAAGGATCAAGGATCACACCCAGACCCGAGACTTCTGCGGATCACAGAAATCTTTGTCCCGTGAAGGAATCAAACCTTTAGCGCAGCAGTCCAATCGCTTAGCCATTGCGCCGATCAGGTCACCGCCATACCTTCCAGGCTACATGAAATAACAAATCGTAAGCATATACTGAAGTTAATTATGAGTAAGTTCTAATAAAAGGCAATAACTTAAAAAACAAAACTAGGAGCAGTACATAATCGGAACCAATAATGGACATGACAGTGAGTTAATGAAGCGTGCCTACGATCTATTTATTTATTTTGACATTGTAGACTGGGGCTACTTATTGTTAAACAATGGCCATCGGCGGCCATCGGTTTGGCAACAGATCTCATTCAGATTAGATTTAGCGCAACTTTGGTATTGATTGGAGAAGTTCGGTGTAATTTAAATGGTATTTTGGAATATTATGTAACTGTATCTTTGAGGAGTCTGTGGCTAAGCATCCCCCCTATACAAGTGGCAAACGCAATAGAATAATAAATGTATGAGGATGACATAATATTACGAGTATTTATTATTTACGACCTAGATTACCTTATTCCATTCGATTTCAATATTATTTCGTCAAGCATTTTGCCACTTCTTAGAGATCCTGGCCGTTAAATTGAATGTCCGCTTACCGCGACCGCCTGTGGATGGGATTCGCGACCATCGTTCTTTACCGAGACCCTTTCGTGTTTTAGATAACAACTAAAGCCATATGGCGCAGCTGCCATTCGTAAACATTTGACATCCATTACGAGAATCTCAAAAGTTTGAGTCAAAGACGAAACTCCGTCGTCCTGATGAAATTTACCGACTAAAAAACTTACCAGTCCGCATATAGGTAGGTACTTGGCAATAACAGCCAAAATACAAAACAATAATATACCTTTATAGGTGAAACATCTTCATAAACTCTTACGAAGACTAACATGCTACACAAGATAATTAAAGTGCACAAGTGTATGAGCAAACACAGGTTCACTGCCTATTTCCTCACTCACATAATCCAATGGGACGGCAAACCGATTAGATGCAGGACCAATGGCTTAACGTGGCCTCCCAGGTTTGTCAAGTACAACTAAATAAACTCATTGCGATTCCTAGGACCTAATACCCATTTTCATTGTCACTTACGCAAACTGACATTGCGACGTGTGTGCCAAAACGTAAACATTACAAGTAGTGGGTAGTACTACTAGTTCATTGCCGCGCATGCGTCGTGTTTGTAATGCTCTACATTATATTATAAGATGATTGTAATTTACTTGAAACGTTTATAGACATAAAGAAATGCATTTGTTTTTGTTTGTTCCTTTCTGAAGTGAATAGAATTATCATGACTCTAAAGAATTCTAGTGCTATGGGTTGTGATAATATACCAACAAGTTTTTTGAAATTTATAAATAGGGAGGCTGCTCCAATCATAACTCATCTTGCTAATCTATGCTTCAAAAATGGTGTTTTCCCAAATCCACTAAAACAATCTATCATAACACCAGTACACAAGGGTGGGGACAGAGACGATGTCAATAACTACAGACCCATATCTGTTCTACCAGTAATTTCAAAGGTGCTGGAAAAGTTAATTAATAATAGATTATTAAAGTATTTAAACAAATATAACTTAATTTCACCCTGTCAATATGGATTTAGGCAAAGTATATCTACTGAGGATGCAGTAACTGATCTGACCACGTTAGTAATTGACAAACTAGATAAAGGGAATAAATGTGTTACATTATTCTTAGACCTAAAAAAAGCGTTTGACACCGTCTCTGTTCCAACCCTGGTGAACAAATTAGAAAAGGAATTCGGGATAAGAGGAACTCCTCTCAAACTCTTAAGTAACTATCTCTCGAATAGAAGACAGAGAGTTAGGATTGGGGAACATGTCAGTGAGGATGCAGAGGTATCATACGGCGTACCGCAAGGAAGTGTACTAGGTCCTACTTTATTCCTGACCTATATAAATGAGCTTTGTAACTTAAATATAAAAAACGCAAAAATTTTCTCATACGCCGATGATACTGCTGTAGTCTTCTCCGGAAAGTCCTGGCAAGAGGTTCAAGATCATGCTGAATTGGGTGTAATTGAAATAGCTAGATGGTTAAAAAGTAATCTTCTTACATTAAACACCTTAAAATCGAACTTTATCTGTTTTAGTATAAATAATAGTACTCAACCTAGTGAACATTTCGTAATAAAAAATCATGAATGTGGCAATATAAAAAATCCTAATTGTAACTGTCCAAAAATAAATAAAGTAAATCATGCAAAGTATTTGGGGGTAGTTGTTGATCACAGATTATCATGGTACCCACATCTTGAACAGGTTTCAAACCGAGTTAGGAGACTGAACTGGTTATTTGTTACATTACGACACGTCTTACCAAAAACTTTAACAAATCGTCATAGTTCACAGAGAAATCTTCTGAATGAAATATATACTGCGTTGGTGCAATCCGTCTTGACGTACTGCATACCTGTTTGGGGTGGGGCAGCCAAAACCAGGTTCTTAGAGGTGGAGCGCGTGCAACGAGCTCTCATAAAGACTATGTACTTCAAAAAACGTAGATACCGCACAGAAAATTTATATCAAATCAGTGACTTGCTTTCTGTGAGAAAATTATATATCATACAAACAATATTGAAAGTCCACAAGACTATACCCTTCAACAGATCTAACGTTACTAAAAGACGAAAAGATATAATTGCACTAATTCCCCAAACAAGAACGTGGTTTGCTTGTACACAATTCAAAAAACGCTCTGCTCAATTATATAATATGATAAATAAGAAGTTATACGTACACAATAAAAAATACTATGAATGTAAAAAATCTTTGATGAACTGGATAAAACCATTAACATACGAAGAAACGGAAGCACTCTTAAAACATATTCTATAAGGCATGTTACACAACCGCACACACACGCACACACCCTCGCACACACACACTCTCTTACACACGCACACACACACACACACACAAATCGTAATCTTAGCAAAATACTGTTTTATTTAAATACTTAATTTTATTTTTATTTCCTTTTAAAACAATCTGTAAAAAAAAAAAAAAAAACTTATTGCTGTGTAATTTTCTCCTGTTTTATTTTTGTTATGAAAGAGCGGAGTCTCCTAACACAGGCATCACTTGCTTAAAAGGAGGCTCCAATCACAAACTGTATAACACCAATTGTTGTTTAAATAAAAGTTTTTATTTATTATTTATTTATTATTTACTTATATTATGAATATCTCTCTCTCTCTCTATTTTACGCGTAACAAATGTATTAAAAGTGGCTTTCGTCCAGAGTCTAGGGTTCAAGCTGTTTCTTTACTAAATTATGGAATTTAGTAAAAAACTGTCATGACTTTATGTATGACTGATTGTAATGGTACAATCAGTCATACATAAAGTCATGCCAGTTTCCTAGAGGGGTAGGCAGAGACCACGAATTTCCATTGCTTTCCAAAAAAAAATCTTGTAATATCATCAGCTGAAAGACGTCCACTGTTGAACAAAGGCCTCCCCCGAAGGCCACAATGAATGACAATTTACCCGCAACTCTGGCGATATCTTCGGTCCACATGGTGGGAGGCCAAAGCTGCGTCTTCCGGTTCGTGGTCGCCAATCAAGAACCTTTCTTCCCCAGCGGTTATCGGCCCAGCCATTATCAGTTCTTAGAGCGATATGGGCCGTCATGCAATATCATGTATGCTAATACTTAAAAACATGCTACGTATGCTACATGACTTTGTAAATATTTGTACGATAATCTTCTTAAGGTTTTAGTTCAAGGTAAAGCCTACGCAATCATCTGCTATATTTAACTACTTATTATAAAGAAACATGGAGAGAAAGTTGTCTGCCCACCCACTACTGTAGCTAGCTTGAGTACTCTTGCGACATATTTGCACAAATAAGTGGTTCTCAAGTGTGTTTGTTAAAAGCTGTTTCTGTTTATTAAGATTCTTTGTTGACAATTTCTAAAACTGTAAGGGGGACTGCCTCGTTGGTCTAGTGGTCGCTAAGTGTGACTGCTGAGCAAGAGGTCCTGGGTTCAAATCCCAGGTCGGGTAAAGTGTTACTGAGTTTTCCATTAGGTAATTCTCAGTAGCAGCACGGAGTCTGGATCTGTGCCCGGTTGATGGCAATAGGCTCGCCCCCTATTACATTGGGACTTACAACATAACTGGCGAAATGTGTGGGTGTACTATATGTTCACCTCTGCCTACTCCTTCGGGGAATAGAGGCGTGATGTTATGTGTAAGGGGTAATAGTTATTAGTATTATTTAGAAGTAGGAAGTACCTATTTTTAAAATTACTTGTCAATTGTGGTGTCAAAGCGAGAAAGTTGAACGTAAGTTCCTAGGTTTGACTCCCATCCCGCATCGGGCAATGCTATTGACTTTCTAAATTAGGTACCTAATTCTTAGTAGAGTGCCTCGTTAGTGTAGTGGTGGCTATGCGCGCAGCTAAGCATGAGGTCCTGGTTTCGAATCTCGGATCGGGAAAGTGTTATTGGATATTATGTTAAGTAATTCTCATTCATTACATTGGGACGTATAATATAACTAGTGAAATGTTCTGGGTGTATTTAACAGTCACTTCTACCTACCCCTTTGGGGAATACATGCTATGTTAAGCTTTTAAAATGTTATGATAAATATATCAGCTCGGTTCCTGTATGGCACTTTGGACAAAAGTATTTTATATATAGTATTTTATTACTTTACCTATAGTATTTTACTTTCAACTTTATTTCACTTATTTTCAATTAGTAGTAGAATCATAAATAAAACCGTCCCTAAATAATCAATTGTTCTATCCAGCTGTCCCTTGTTATGTTAGTCAGCGATGTGCAACCTGCAAAGTCGAGGGCCGAGCCCCGCAGGGGGCGCCCTTTGACACACTCGCTTAAAGTTAGTAGTATTAGCCTTGGCTGGAGGCTCTTGGGTCTCGCCAAAAAGTCCGGGTAAAGCAGATAAAGCCTCCCTCGAGGCTGCCGGCGGCAGACCATTTATAAAAAAAAAATTACTTTCAAGGACTTTAGAAACCCATGCCCGTTAGTAGGTAGTGTTTTCGTTCACATAACACGTCCGATCCAATGTCAGTTTGCGCAACTGGCAATGACTTTAGCGATCCTATAACTTTGAATGACAACAAGAAGCAAATACGTCATCACTATTTGTGTTTAAAAAAAATTCAAATCGGTTCATAAATGACTGAGTTATGAGGGCACATATGTACATAAAAAATAAAATAAGATCCCGACGAATTGAGAACCTCCTCCTTTTTTTGAAGTCGGTTAATAAATATACAGATGATTAAGGAGAATACCTCTACCTACCCCTACGGGTAACAGGGAAGATTTGATGTATTTGCGTATGTATGAATGTGAAGTATATTACTGTGCTGGTAGTCGTGGGTTCAATTCCTGCACGGGACAAATAATTAAAATGATATCTAAATTTTAGTTCTAATTGTTAATTTAAGTTAACAAAGGTTAATGTCTATGTTCTACCTACAAACGCATTAGCACTAGCATTATCACGCCTGTACTTTGAAGGAGTAGGCAGTAACCTATTGCTCCCCTTATGTGGTTAATGGAAATCAAAGTAAGTACTATAAAGTTTATGTTTTTTTAAATCCATTGATCGATACGTCTCTATACCTTTTTTAACCGACTTCAAAAGGAGGAGGTTCTCAATTCGTCGGGTTTTTTTTTTGTTATTAGAAAACATGTCTAACAATAAGAAACCCACGCAAATCATCTTCAATCAGCACACTGCCATAACAACTGAAGTATCTATATAAAGAAAACTTGTTATGACAAATGAATGCGCGTGCGCCGGGTGCCGCCGCGAAAGCTGTGCTCGCTAGAAAGCACGGAGACATTGCGACCGGTTCGGCAAAAACCGGTGCGTTTTGTATGGGAAACTGTGGTGTTGTCGCGTTAATGTCTGTGTTTTGATACTGATTTTTCCATTAGAAGATCCTCCACAAGTTATTATGGTCGATAGACCGTACGACGCTTGACGGCCACCCACGACACAGCTTCTCTACCAACCTACAGATCGGCATGAGCTATTATCATGCAGTTGTTGTCAAAACGTTAGAAAAAGAAAACATTTTTAGGTCGACGATTAACGAAATAATTTTATGTCAATATTTTTTTTAATACGTTTCAAATTATCATGTAATATTGAGTAAAATATATATGTAAATATTGCTTTGCAATTATATTTTTTTGCATTTGTAGATTATGAATTCCGCTCGGAACTAAAATGTACATTATCGGCATTTGTTTGAGATTCATCCTAATTATGAAAAATAACTTAAGCCAAGCCTAGCGGTTACGAATATTAGACAACGAGGAACTGTAATTATTAATTTGATTTACAACTTAGAATAATAATTACTTTATCAACTTTAATTTCAATTAAGTAAAATTCTCGAAGCGTAGCGCTTCCTAATATAATTAACTAAAGTTACGATCAAATTACGAATTACGTAAATTAAGTAATGAGATTGTTCATAAAATGAAAATGTGAACATTATACAACATAGTGGTATGTTGATTATTTATATATTAAACCTTTTTGGGGTTCTGTGGACAATGCTGAAATGATAAAACCATTTTAAACGCCCTCCATATCTAAAGATTGTCAAACTACATTTTATGAAACAGCTTACTTCGGTAGTTTAGTTAAAAAATTCGATATCGTTTTTAGCCGACTTCAAAAAAGGAGGAGGTTCTATGTTCGTCTGTATGTATGTTTATTTTTATTATTTTTTCAAACTGCGCGTTAAATCTTTCTCCGCTAAGACAGTAGCTAGCTTGCAGCTGGTAAAGTTGAATGTCTTTTTTACAAGAAAATACGGTCATTTTGAATAAAATTTAAATCAACCTGTAAATGGGCTTACATTCATGTGCGTACTAAAAATTAGTTATCAGTTGCTAAAAACGGTGAAGGAAAATATCGTGAGGAAACCGAGGATACCTGAGAGATTTTTCAACGGTGTGTAAAGCCATGTCAGAGGCCTACAGGCGGTTTAAACTCTGACACCAGGTTGTTCATCAACCATACGATAAGAAGAATGGGCTTACATCAAAAAGTAATATCAAAAGTACGGAACTATGGCCGGAACACTTGTAGGCACATATGTATAAACCGTCTCACACTTATGCACATTTCTTGAATAATTACATATAAGTATACGACGTGTGATATATTAAACAGCAGTTAGAAAAGTAATTTGCGTCCAACGTTAGAGAACTCATGATTTATTTAGTAGAAAGTGTGACGATTATATCTCATTGTATGACATCATCGGGGAATAAATAACGATGCTAACACTTACAAAGAATAATAAAGAAGAGTATATATTATAGTAATAAAAATATTAAATCCTTGATCCAAACCTAAGTGTTCAATACGATGTCATAACCGCGAACACTCCTGCGCAGCATTTTCAACAAGTCAACATAATATAATAAGGTGTTCCGAGCGGAACCACCGGTCTCTAGGAACAAGAAGCCACGCCCCGCTGCGCTGGCCACAGCGTTATGTATTGACGGTATAATGTAAATATTTATATAGAAGAAACATTTTAATATAATTTAATAATACGTGAAGAGCAAACTTTCAGAGAAATCAATATAATAATCTATTTATTAATACAAAGACCCGATTGGCGCTAAGCGATTGCGCTTCGATTCCCACACGGAACAAAAATGCGTGTGATCCGCAGATGTTTTTAAATCTGGGTTTCTGTTTGTGATCACACTTCACTCTGATTTTATAAAGGCAAAAGTTTGTAAGTGTGTTTATGTGTATGTATGTTTGTTAACTCTTTAGGCTTAGAAGGCTGGACCGATTTGAATAAAATTTGGTATGGAGGTAGCTGACACTCTGGATTAACACAAACGCTACTTTTTATCCCGAAAAAATGTAGCGGCTAATACTGCGGGGCGTAGCTAGTATTTCATATTTGTGAAAAACGATACAAGAGTGTAGGGCGATGTATTAAAAAAATACGTGAATCCTTTGTACCCTTTTGGAGGCAAATTGCGAATTTAGATGTTGTTTCATAAATGTATTCATACACAACTGTATCAGAAGTCACGCCACCGCATTTGAAACTAATATTAAAAAACGTAATACTGTTATAAAATAACTGAACGCGTAACGTTATAATTGTAACGGACATTAACACGTACAATATTATACAAATGGTCTCAAAACTATTGTGTTATTTTAACAGGTTTATCTGAAAGAACACTTCGAACACACGAGTGTGAGTTTTCAAACGTATATCTACTGTGTTAGTGTAGAAAACGATCATCTACCAACCCTTTTCTTACTTCGTTGGGGTCTGACTACTCCAAAATATATAGTATGTAGCAGGCAGAAACCAGGAATTTCCATTTACAACGATCCCGGCATACTTTGCCACATTCTTCATACACGTTCGTGGGTAAAGTTTCTCCTAACCTGACCATTTTACAGAACATCTCTTATGTTAAAAACTACGATAATTAGCACGCCATTATAGCCGACTTATGTTACCAAAATCTGGTGTAAAATCTTCCAATTGTGAAGACACAGAAGTTCTTCTTCTTTATTGTTTTTTTTTTTAGTAGCCTATGTCGTGGTGGCCTAGTGGTTGATATACCGGATTTCCATGCACGAGGTTGCAGGTTCAAACCTAGGCAAGTATTAATGTGACTTTTTCAATGTCATAAATACTTTCATAGATATTCCAAGACACCACTGACTAACGGTGACGGAAAACATCGTAAGGAAACCTGGATTTAATTATCTGAAATCGCCAACCCGCAGTGAGCTAGCGTGGTGATCAGTGCTCAATCCTTCACTATACGAGTAGAGGCCTTTGCCCTGCAGTGGGACAGTTATTGGCTGTTATTATTTATTTTTATATTATATAGCCTATTGTTCCCACAGCTGGGCAAAGGCCTCCCTTTTTTCTGCCAAACCACTCTATCCTCGCAGATTTTTTTTTTTTTTCAATTCATAATTGGACCTTCTTAATAGATTTAACACCCGCAACACCTAGAAGTTTCTGCCGATCCCATCACACGGAATACACGCGATATTCTAGTACGTGTGTCTAGGAAACACATTACATTTAATAGTTCAATAAAAACCGATCTCCAGTTATTATTTCAAGCGCGGTCTCAATTGCATGCCTTTCGCCTCCAAGTTCACCGTACTTTCCAATGGGCTACGAGCCTGCCCCCCCCATGAACAATTACTAGTATTTACGCATGCGCCTGCACAAGTTAACAATATGTTATGAGCCTTTCGCTACAAGTGCAAGGTCTCACTTTCACGGCGGCCACTTTCGATTTTATGCGCTTCTGGGGGGGACACTGAACTCTGTCTAGGGTTGGCACGCGTTAGGTTTACAAATACAAAATCTGTTTGGATGGAGTTTTCATGTGAACGTATTTATAGAGATGCTGGGTATTAAATTGTTTTTATTTATATACACATTGGCCCCCGGCCCAAGCGCACATTATTATGTGTTGCAGCAATCAATTTAATATTAAATTAAACACATACGCGATACCTGATCTGACTTTCTGTTGGAATGCTATAGCTTCGACTGAACGTGATTTTGGTAGAATTGTTTAATCAGTGCCATAAAGAAACCAAAATATAACAAGCTAATTAAAAAATAAAAACACAGACACGATTATGAAGAAGTGTGATAATCATCAACAAATATTTTTTGCATTAATAACGAGGTTTCGAAATAACAAATCCGAAAAGAGCCGCCAACCCTAGCTCTAGAAGTATACCGCTGACGGAATGTGTGAATGGTGATTGAAATGTATGATAATTGTATGGGTTTAGTGATGTGAATGGGAATGATAAATAAGTTAGTGATACAATATTGTGAAGTGATGTCAATCAATACAATGCACATAACTTGTTTCTGTAACAAGTATTAAATCTCTTTGTATGACTTTTAGCGTGGTGGCCTAGTGGTTGACATACCGGATTTCTATGCACGAGGTTGCAGGTTCAAACCCAGGCAAGTATCAATGTGACTTTTTCAATGTCATAAATACTTTCTTAGATATTCTAAGACACCACTGACTAACGGTGACGGAAAACATCGTAAGGAAACCTGGATTTAATTATCTGAAATCGTCAACCCGCAGTGAGCTAGCGTGGTGATCAGTGCTCAATCCTTCTCTATACGAGAAGATGCCTTTGCCCTGCAGTGGGACAGTTATAGGCTATATTATTATTATTATGACTTTTGTTATGCCTAAAGCGATTCATCATACCTGTAGCACTGATAGCCGACCGGTATGACCGTTGGACTGCCAAGTCAAAGGTTGCAAGTTCAACCCCGGCACGCACCAATGTCTTTTCGAATTCATGTGCGTACTATAAATTAGTTATCAGTTGCTAAAAACGGTGAAGGAAAACATTGTGAGGAAACCGGCACACTTGAGAGATTTTTCAACGGTGTGTAAAGTCGTGTCAGAAGCCTACAGGCGGTTTCAACTCTGACACCAGTTTGTTCATCAACCATACGATAAGAAGAAGATACCTTCTTTCAATATGTTATCGGTTTTCTGTTTGATAATTTCCAAAGATATGGCATTTTGCAAATTTGCAGTTTAAAGTTTTAGTAAGCTTAATATTTTCTTCAATCTTCGCATCCGCATGATGCCGTAGTGAAGAGATCAGTCAATCAAGTAATAGGGGCGAGTCTATTTCCTTTAACCGGAACAAATCCTGACTCCGTGCTGCTACGGAGAATTATCCAGCGGAAAAACCAATAACACTGCCCGACCCGGGATTCGAATCCAGGACCTCATGCTCAGCAGTCGCGGTTAGTAACCACTAGACCCTCGAGGCAGTCATATTCAATATCACCACAAACTACACATGTATCGTAATTTCATTCGACAAACAATTACATTTATTTTCTAGTTAATGATCTTTATCAAATAATACGCAACTTTCTCGAATATTCTTTGAGACAATGGAGAGATCAGAGTACAGTCTCTATAATAAGTATCATTCATATCGCGTTAACGAGCGATATAACTAGAACTTAAGTATGGTTAAGTTACTGGTGAAGTTTTAACTTAATTTAACTTTTGGCGGGTAGCGGGTTTGAGTGCCGCACGGGACAAAAATTCGTATTATCCACAGATGTTTGTCTCGAGTCTAGGTGTTTGTGTGATATTTCAAGTTTGTGAAACGCACCCACGATACAGGAGAAATACCTAGTGTGATGCAAGGTATTTCATGAAAGAAAGAAATATGAGATATCGTAATTAATTAGAGCATTCTAATCTTTATACATATTATAGTGTCGATCCAGTCATAGTAGTCTGAACAACATGAACCTGATTTAATAATTCAAGAAGGACCACCACTATCCGAAAGAATAATTGTTGATGTTGATGATAGACATAGCTTACTTTTTTACACGACTGCCCAAAAAAAGGAGTGTAATGCTTTCAGGGTTCATGTATGTGTGTATGTGAGTTTCTTTATTCCACCATAACTTCTGAATCATCATCATCAGCCTGAAGACGTCCACTGTTGGACAAAGGCCTCCACCTTTCAGAAGGGAGGGGTGTTGCCATAATCCCCACGCTTGGCAAGCGGCTTGGGGATCGCAGTATTGGTGGTAAAGTTTCAGAAGACGCTGCTGCCCATCTTCTGGATTTTTCCCTTAGTCGCCTTTTACGACACCCACGGGAGGAAAGGGGTGGTCAATTCTATGCCGGATACCACACGGCTTCTGAATGCCTGAACCGATTATTATGTATAGAAAATGAGATATCGTAATTAATTGGAGCTTTAAAATGATCATAATATAGAATCGATCAAGTCACATAAATTAAATATCTCACACACACCGTCGCACACTCCAATTTAGCAATGATCGACTCATTCAACACCTATTTCGATTTCCTAAGGTACGTACGTATGTAGTAAGACATGCCAAGTAATTAGTAATAATAATATAGTACATAATATAAACTATATATTAAAACAAGTTGTGAATATCAACTAGTAATAGGATGCGCGAAATGTCACGCGCTGCAACGAACCCGAGACTCCACGCATTCACATTCACTGGTGGCATTTAATTAATTATTATGTGTTCGCAAGTAATAAGGAACGAATTTATTTTGCTCGTCTTACTAACAAATTAATAGTACCTCGGTTAATAAACATAAATAAATTAATTAATATATTTCACCCATCGCGTCGTGTCGATTTCCAATTGGATTATGTATGTCAAATATTTGACTTAGATGCTACTCGCATTCTCATTTTAGGTGTATTGTGTAGCTCATTATTCTCTCATACTTGAAATGATAGTCAAACATACCTACAACATACTTTTAAAAGAGTAACTATGGAGTTTCTTGCCGGTTCTTCTCCATAGAAACGACTTTTTGGAACCGAGCAACTAGTTTTGACGTTTTGTAAGTGCTCTTTTGTAGCCTAGAAATAAAAACATTATGACTATGATTAAATGTAGTATGTTGTAGTTGGCTAGTCTCAGTTGATATTCTTTGCCGCTGGGACGATAGACCGCCTCGATCGTAAAGAGACCACGTACAGAAGCAACGGCTTAATATGCCTTATGTACGGAAGATCTTCGATATGTCTAAACGGTCGCCCATCACAAGACAGACCGCAGCGAGCCCAGCGTAAACTCGCAAATCGACTTATCTGTGCGGTAGCTAGTTAGGTATTTTTAGATTTTTTTAGCGTGAGGTCATTGCGCTACGCAATCCCCGCCGCTGGGGGACGCCGCGACGGGGGTATGTGAGACTCTCCCTCATGAACCCAATAAGATCCACAGATCTACAGAGGCTTACCCACTAAAAACCTCACAATGCCTGCTCTGCGCTCTTCATGGTAGGATCAGGGCGATCGCAACAGCATTCTACCGCCAGGTGCTTTAATCTAGACAAAATTCAAGAAAAACTGAATATCATGATTCAAAATTTCACAAGAGATATCTACTCGAAGGTTTTTTAAAATTCCCATATTACATAGGATGCTTTCTAATTCGTCTGCCAGTGACATGCACGCAAAAGATTCACACAATTGTGAGTTTAGTCAATAGGCTGCATGCGTTACGTTTTTGCCGCGACTCAGGCGCAGCATTTCCGATTTCTATATCGATAAAAACGTCGTTTGATACAATAGGAAAAGTGTCATCGATAAATTGTATCGATATTTTCTAATTCCCACGATAACATTTTATTGACGTACTTAAAATGTAGTCGTGTATCGGATTTGCTTTGGAATATGTTTAGTACTTGGTTGGGTATTCCTAAAGCAAGCTTTCTCTTCTTCTTATCGTATGGCTGATGAACAACCTGGATTTTCGTAGTTCGATTACTTTATAACCGACTCAAAGGACGTTTTCGATACGACTGTATGTATTTTCACTTGTTCGAAAATACCTTCGCACATTAGTCAACCGATTGTTATTATTATTATTTTTGTTAGAGTTTTTTCCATAATGAAAACCTTCGAAGATAGGCAAAGGAAACGTTAACATTATGCGAAGATAAACTTTACGAAACATTCTCACTCTATCTAAAATCTTCAGCTCTAAATTCTCCGTCATCTGACAGTAAAAATCTCTACTCCCGAGGAAAATTCACATTAAACTAAAAAACCTGACGAATTTCCACCAATTACCACCGTTCAAAAAACTCGTTCCCATGTGTTTGTTCAGACTTAGCTAATAGATATTAACTGACACACATACTAGCAGATCTTTAGTCGATAAACGAATAAGTGTGAAAATCATTCCATTCGTTATATAAACATAGGTTTTATAAACGATGGGTACTGCTTTACACACGCAGTTACGAGTCGGTATACATTTCTCTAGATGGTAAAAGCACAATTTGTTTGTATAATAGAGTTTTATTTGGTTAAAAGTGTTAGCTAAACATTTTAGACTGCACATTTACCAATGCAATTTCGGCATGCATATTATAGACAAAATAAGCATCTAATTAAGTACTGAAACTTTATGTAATATCTTTAAGAAAGCATAGTTTTACAAAACACAAAACAAAAGCTAACAGCACAATTAAAAATTAAAACAAAGCCATTTTTTGCGCTCTTTTCTGCCACTTCAGAAGTTCAGAATATGTAGACCGCAGTAACAAGGAGAGCAGTGCATTTTAATTAATTATTTTAGACTAATTATATGATGTAACGTTTGAAAATAATTATAACAAAAATGCAGTAGAATGCATGCAACATAGTCCAAAAACATCACGCCTTAATTCACCGAAGGAGTTGGCAGAGGTGCACAAATATAGTACACCCACATTTCGCCAGTTATGTTATAGGTCTTAATGTAATATGGGGCGACCCTATTGCCATCCAGGCACAAATCTAGACTCCTTGCTGCTACTGAGAATTACCTAATGGGAAAACCCAGTAACACTTTGCCCGAGACTCGAACCCTAAACCTCATGCTCGACAGTTGCGCTAAGCCACCACTAGACCATCGAGGCAGTCTAGACCAACTCTAGCCAGAACAATTTCAAAGCCACAATATTCTAAACGGTTTAGTATAAGATTTGATCTGAACGAACCACATTCCAATCTAGTAGGACAAAATCGAAAACAAATTATGTTTCATAATCAATTTTCTATTATATCAACATAACTCTCACGTCGCGGTAAGCTAATGGATCATAACGGCGACGCACCGGTCACGTCACGTACGCGTAAACGTTACGTAATCAAAACGTGACAGTAACTTCAACGTTAACGTTGTGTCATTCGGCTGGGGTATACCGGGACTTTTTAAATATTATTTTATTTTAAATAATAATACTTATCAATAAATAGGTATAGAATATCCATTTAAAAAAATATATAATTATATTCTTATTACTTATGCCAGAACATATTAATTTTGCTTGTACAAGAGTAGGTACAAGCTCAGTAAATGTGATCGCAAAAATAAATTCTGATAAACAATTTAGTTCACTTCCCGCTTTTAATTATTAAAGTCTTTTAATTAACCATAACCGATTGTAATAACACAAAAACCACTACAAATTAAACTGAAACAGCTCAAACCCAGTGTGCTACAAACCTTCTATATTTTTTGGCAGCGAAAGTGTTACTACTATGTACTAATTACGTTTACTAGCGTCTTCTGTTATCCGCCATAGTCCATTGATTGACGAGCACTCGTCAATTACGTAATCTTCACACTCACAGTTTTTTGTGAACTTTAGAGTGATGATCAAATTTTTTTGCGGACACTTCCATGTTCAAAGTTTTTTGTTCGACCGGAACATTGTGTGAGAGAGAAGGTAATTACCATTATTTAATGTATGGCTACCAAGCGATAAATAAGAAATTAGATAATGTTATGTTGCTAGTTGAGCCCGGAGGTATACGGACTTCCTTTATAGCTAGGAAGTAACACGTTAATTCTTGTGACGTTTGACGATGGTTTTAGATTTAATTTCACGTTCGTCGAAATAATAACAATACAATAAAAATATTTACTAAAAACAGTACAATAATTTAGTAAAATGTCTTAAAGTCTAGTTTAAGTTGTACATCATGTGGGAGCATCTGTAGCCGAACTAGGACGGCAATGCAATAATGAAAACAGATAGTCAATACAGCCTATCTCAAGTAAGACTAGCCAGACACCGGAGATATTGTGTATTTCACTTTCTTACAGTCATAGTGCGATAGAACGCCAAACAGACGACTGAAATGAGATCAAACGCAGAACCGATAACTTAACCAGCTCTCCGAAGACTGAAGAAATCACATGGAGAACTGACACTTATCCAAAGATTGGCCTTAGCAAGTGCTGATCACCCTCGTAGATGAAGTGATCTGGTACCCTAGACAAGTGGTCAAATGCTTGACGAATAGAAATCGAATAGAAAGAAAAATATATGAGATTGACATATGTCATAGATTATATAGTCGGAACATTGTGTCATGCCCGTATATTTTTCATTATATTCAATTTCTATTCGTCAAGCATTCTGCCACAAATTGTCTTAGGGGGCTTGCAGTAACTATGTAGACGATGCCACCAGCACTGCGTCAATCAGGCCGACAACGCGACGGTAATGACTGTATTTCTTAACGACTGTTTCTAGTGAAGCTCAGTAAAAAGTAATGAGAAACGTCGCCCTGTGAATATCTAGTAACGACCACGTTACACATCAATCATGTCTTCAATTGTAACACGTCTACCTACCCCTTAGAGAAAACAGGCGTTTTAAACAAACATGAACATAATAGACTGTCCCGTTGGTCTAGTGGTCGCTTAGCGCGACTGCCGGGCATGAGGTCTTGGGTTCGAATCCTGGGTCGAGCAAAGTGTTACTGGGTTTCTTCATTAGTAACTCTCAGTAGCAGCACGGAGTCTGGATCTGTGATGGTTAATGGCAATAGGCTCGCTCCCTATTACATAGGGACCTATGACATAACTGATGAAACTTAGACGTATTATATATGCACCTCTGCCTACTCCTTCGGGGAATTCGGCGTGGTGTTGTGTGTGTATGTTTTTTATGTATAAACCTATATCTTCGATAGATATTTTACGTGAATCAAACGACTTTCTACGCTCAATCGTCATTGCATTAATAGGTACTTTCAATCCACACTAGTTTAGAAAAAAAACTCACAGAACATCAATCTGTTACCGGCGAGTGACAGCAGATCTTTTGAGCGGACATTAGAATATTTTCTAATGACCAGTTACGTAACGACTATCGTTAAGTAACTCTAACTTGTGCTAAGTCATGTTCGCTTTTGCTTCGGACTCTTTTGTATTTCAGTAATGATTCTGAGTCTTTTGATGGAAATATGTTAGGGTTTCTACGTAAAGAGAACGGTGCTCTCGTACCTACTTCATTACATATTAATAACTAGCTGATGCCCGCGACTTTGTCCGCGTGAGTTTCGGATAAAAACACCAGAAGACAATAATCAAATTTTCTTAGTTCAGGCACTTGAAGTAAGTTAGTTAAAAACACTTAAAATTACTTTTTTTTTCAGCCTGTATTTTCCCACTGCAGGGCAAAGGCCTCCCTTTCACTCTTCCACTTTACTCGGTCGTGTGCTAAAGTGGACCAGTCTCTCCTGTAGGCAAGCAGCTCTTAAAATTACTTATCGAAAGAAATTTTAATACATAGTATTTAAATGATAAGGATGGCATTAAGGCCGCCTCTGCACCCGTTGTTTTGTGCATAAAGTATTAAATAAAATAAATAAATTAAAATAGTTATAAAAGGTAATTCCTGACGAATATTTTGTAGAAAGCTGTCAAAACGACAAGTCAATAACCTAACCTAACAATAAAACTTAACAGGCTTTTAAAAACCAGCCTTGGGTGAAACTGAAAGCGTTTAGCTTTTATGTTTTCGCTACATAGCATCATCAAGAAGAAAATCTTAATTATATGCGGTGGATAACCAAAAACAAGAGAAAACGCAACATTATGCAATTCAGTTATCCGTAAATAAATCCACGAACATCGCTTTGCTGATCTAAAGAATATGAAAGTGCAGCGCTGCATAATATTAACTGACGAACATACAAATTAGATAGAAAGTAATATCTGGTAAACCTGAGACTCTCACTTGATTGCAACTGGTAAATTAACTTTAAGATGAGGACTTTCGCCTCGTTCATGTGGTTGAAGCTTCGTACTATCATCGTCTTACATTGAGCAGTCGCTGCATTCATGTGTACTGCCCTTCATTTTGTTCTGTTCGCCTTTCCAATCACGGGAATAATCTTACATGTAATAGCTTAGGACCCAAGTGATAATTTTTAGACTGTAGGCCCTACGCCTGCGTGTATAAAGGGTAGTTATATTCTTATACGGTTGGCGAAGGTCTTTTCTTTCGGGGTTACTACAAGCTTGCATTGCAGGACACTTTTCGCTGTGAAAGCGAGACGCCGCCGCTACATGCTGTGTAGTGCGGCGTCCCGCTTCCACAACGGAAAATGTCCTGCAATGCTGCAATGCAAGCTCATAGTAAGGTACCTGTGCCGACCAGAAATCTGTACACCCACGTTTCATCATCAGCCCCATGTTAGAGCTTGACAAGCCCACACACAGTTCGTCGCCCCTTACTTTGCTTTTCTAACGGGAGTTACATTCTTCAACTATTCCTTTACAAAAAAAAAACTGGAAATATATAATTATTCAATCTTCTCTCTCGTTACTTATCTACGAAATCATCATCCTTTTTCCTCCGCATAAGGGCAGACAGGCATGTAGCCGGATCACACGGGCTCGGCAACTTTCTCGCAGCCGTGTAACACAGGTTTCTCTGCCGACCGCCCGAGACTTATGGAGGTGTTATACAAACCGATACGTTCGGTTTTCACCTTGATAGGAATTAAATATTGATTATGTTATCTTGTTTGTGACTTGAAGGCTTTGGAGGTAGATTTATACTTCACAAGTCGTCTTCAAGTTACATATATAAATAAATATTTATCCTAAGTTACTAAAATAACCTCAAGTTTGTCTACCATCAAGATAAGTAGAGAATACGTGTTCCTGATAAAATAAAATATTTTTTTTACGCTGACTCAAAAAATATTAATAAGCTTGGCACGTGGGACCTATGGTAAGCGACGCAATGTCAGTATATGACGCTTGCTAAAAAACAACACAGAGTTAAACGGTTATTCTCTACAGCATCAAATGATTAAAGACGTTCGAAGCATCTCTTGCATCACAGCGCGTCTCAGCGATCCATTCTAGGAATACTGTCATACGACACGCAGCTTCGTGCATCAATGTATAGTGATCTGACGTAACCTTACCTTAAACGAAACTAACTTCAAATTATTTACGCCCGAAATTGTATTGTTCCGAAAATTAGGACCGTGGTGTATTTCAAGCGATAAGTTAAGAAAGATATTGAAGTTGATCGCGAGAATTCTTTTGATTAAGGAACCAAGAGTTCTGGAAGGTCTTAACGGATTAGATTTTTGAGATATACGGTATGTTTCAGTTACTGATTTTTTAAATTAAATAGAGCTTTCAAAAACACTGCCTCGTTGGTCTAGTGGTCGCTAAGCGCGACTGCTGAGCAAGTGGTCCTGGGTTCAAATCCCGGGTCGGGCAAAGTGTTACTGAGTTTTCCATTAGGTAATGCTCAGTAGCAGCACTGAGTCTGGATTTGTGCCCGGTTGATGGCAATAGGCTCGCCCCCTATTACATTGGGACTTACAACATAACTGGCGAAATGTGGGTGTACTATATGTTCACCTCTGCCTACCCCTTCGGGGAATACAGGCGTGAAGTTATGTTATGTTTCAAAAACACGCCTCTTTTAGAATGTCTGCTGTATCGCAAATGTGTTTAGAGACATGAGTTAGCACCATGCTCAATAACCCATATTTAAACCAGCCCCCTGATCATGAACTCTTACAACAGGGCATTTGCGTCGTGGAAGCCAGACACCACTACACTACACGTAGCTATCTTGCTTCTACAATGGAAAATGTCCTGCTTTAAAAGTTCATGGTACGGGGACAGTATTGTGGATCACAATAATAAATTAATCAATAAATCAACCACTAATCAGGTGAGCCTGACAGAAAACAGTAGTATAACCATAAATAAATATCACCTTAAATTAATTAATTGATACACATTACGCCAGTGATGTTATCATCTTTGCTTCTAGCTTGACATCGCTCGCGCTACACCCCAGCCTCTCTCTGCATTGTCGCCAAAGTACAATTACATAACCATAAAACACAATACGCATATTTTGCCGAGATCACATAACTTTCGCGTGTTATGCTCAACTCTACTGAAATAAACTTTCACCGCGGATGTGACAAAGTGGCGGAACTCGGTAATGAGCTGTGAGGGAGACAGGGGCTTTATCTTGTTTTATTGACAAAATTGTTGGCTAAAAGCTTTAAGTGTAAGCTTGGCTTTTGCAAAAGTCACGAATAATGGTTGTTTCGAACGAAGATATGTTCATATTGTGCATGCTTGTAAGCTTTTTATTTGTAAGCTTTGTTAACTTACACTAGTCTATGTCCATCTCGTCTTGTTCATTAACGAGGATCATACCGGCATTAACTAAACCCCGTATTAAGTCTATTGACATCTCTATTCTTTGATATGCAAACGACAGTGATAGATATAATTTAATCCTTGGTTTAAAAGTGTATTTTTTATGATTAAGGGGGAAATAGTAATACTAAACATGAAACTGACAACAAGAATCCATATTTAAATAACAGCTTATTGTACCAACGTTCATTGGAGAAAAAGATATCTATTCTATTCTATTCTAAAGGTGGCATATGTTACAAGTCTTACCTATACGTGAATGTGCAACTGCACACCACGTCCTAGACTTTCAAAGATAACTGGCGTCACCATATTTAGTAGTTAGTACATAAGTTACTCTGACCCTTTTGAGCAATGATATTTAAAAAAAAGTACAGATATGTTACTAGCTCACTCATTATGAAGACTCGTAAAGGGGTCAATTGTAGTCTTGGGTATTACAATTGTTGTTTGATTTGACATAAGACTAGTGCAGTTCGGACTCAGAGTTGGGAACACTTTTATCGTTCACTAGCGGCCCGCACCGGCTTCGCACGGGTATAAAATATATATTATAAGTATTTCTCCACTATTTAATGGATGTTATTATACATATAAACCTTCCTCTTCAATCACTCTATCTATTAAAAAAAACCGCATCGAAATCCGTTGCGTAGTTTTAAAGATTTAAGCATACATAGGGATATACGGACAGAGAAAGCGACTTTGTTTTATACTATGTAGTGATTTTGTTAGCATATGACATATCTATACTTTTTGACATATCATTGGTACATTACTACTACAGTAATGTTACTTAAAGCGTTTTGAGGACTTTTACGTACAGCCCTGGATTCACATAGACCCATTAAATACGTCACGCCGATATCCATTGCTTCCTTGTCATAAAACACAATCATTTACAACTGAAAGTATACAATACCACAATATTATAATGACAAAGTGAAAACTACAGCTATCTCCCTTTAACTAAACGAATAAATAGAGGAATGATGACGTTCCATTTATCGTTACGTACAGTTGCGTGCGCGCATTGCATGACACTTCCTTGCCGTGCGCGAGTGAAAAAGAAAAGTTCCCGGTAGAAGTGTTTGGTATCATTGAACTGCATGAATGTAGGCCCGGAAGAACGACTGCTAATTAATTATAATGATACAGTCCCCTTACCATGAACTCTTAAAGCAGGACAGTTTTCTATGTGGAAGCGAGACGCCGCTATGAGTAGTTTAATGTGGCGTCTCGCTTCCACATCGTTAGCTGTCCTGCTTTAAGAGTTCATGGTAAGGGAGCAGGTTAACAAATACAACACGCCAGTTCAACTAAAATGTTTCTGAAGAAAGGTTTCCAAGTAAACATTCTCTCATACCCATAGTCTACAAACTGACCCTGGACCGTCAGCCTAGCTGCAATCATGCTAACTGACTTACCTGTCTCATCATCAGCCGTAAGGCGTCCACTGTTGAACGAAGGCCTCCTCCTTTTAGAAGGGGGGTGTTGCCATAATCCCCACGCTTGGCAAGCGGCTTGGGGATCGCAGTGTTGGTGGTCAAGTTACAGAAGACGCTGCTGCCCATCTTCTGGGTCTTACCCGTCTACCACGGCTTAAACAATGAACTGATAGGAATATTATATACCTCGATTAACGACAACCTGATAGGCGCAGTGGCTAAGCGATTAGACTGTTGCGCTAAGGGTTGCAGTTTCGATTCCAGCACTGGACAAACATTTGTGTGTTCCGCAGATGTTTGTCCCGAGTCTTGGTGTTTGTGTATGAAATATTTCACGTTTGTCCAACGCACCCACAATACAGGAGAAATAACTAGTGTGTAGGGAAGTTTTCTTTTTTAAATTAATTATGTAAGATATAGACGATAAGATTGATTACACTAAGTCTGACACCATCTTACCCTGTCAGATTGTCAGACTTCAGTACCTGACGACCCCTAAAAACAGTCAAGGTACAATTATCAATCACTAGACGATGTCTACGCAATGTCAGCCGGTTGAGAAGGTTCTCTATAGCAGATTACGACAACGCCTCACCGTGCAGTTGTCACCATTTAACATTAATGTAGTACATAAATAACAAAAGATTTGACGTTTCTTTTATCAGCTCATTTAGCCCAATTACAGCAATTATATAATAACGTTCTGCCAGCAAGACTTTATGTGTAAACAAAATAGAAGAAAGTGTTGAGTGGCATGTTACTTTGTCAGTACCACTAAAAGTTCCTTAATATTATTGACAAATATATGACAATAAAATAGTTTTAAATCCTGGTACTGCCTTTAGTTATAATGTTTTTAATTCATATAGGCTACAAAAGAGCACATAAAAAACGTCAAATCTACTTAGGGCGGGGTTGCTTCGGCTTCACTTGACGCACTAGTAAATGTTAAAATGGCGATACCAATTTTGTTTTCTTCTAGTAGCCTTAATAACGAAAATGTTTTGTTTTCTACTTGCAGCCGTAATAACGTTGATAACCGGGTTATTTATGCCATGAAATAACGCTTCTATTTTATGTGCGTTATACATCATCTGCAAGCGTTATTTTTTGCCTGTACGTATTGTGTGAAGCAACCAAGCATACGTTAACAGATTGTGTGAAGCAACCCGCCCTTAGTTACTGTGTTTCTTTCTTTAACTTGTTCGAGCATACAATATTTTTGGTGTATTTAAATCATTGTTTTATGTTCTTTACAAGAAATCCCCAGAAGATTACTTAGTAGAGTACTTACTTAAATTCGGAGATTTTGTTGGAACAGCTGTAATGTTATTTAAGAATTGCAAAATATTGACGTTTAACGTGTAATTTCATTAACATGAAATAAAAATATTTTCAATTCCTAAAATAATTTAATATTTCATCTTACAAATGCTCAAAATAGATTATAACATTGATTATGCTGTTCCGTAACCGGTGTAATACTATTAAAGAAATAGATCGCAACCGCACCTAGCGGTCAATCGCAACAGCTCATTTTTTACCCAACCGCGGAAATGTGGGGTTATGTTTTTACTAACCTTGTCAGAACTAAACTTTGATTATTATTGAAGCTGTTATTATTATTTGATAGAGTAATTGTTATAAGTTTATGTAATCGTTTTATTGCAATTTAAAATGTTATTCTGGTTCATTATCTTCTTATTTATGAAAACTTTTCTTCTACATCATGAAGCACAATTTTATGTTTCTAATGTTCAAATGTGGAAAGAGAGTGGGGAGGCCTTTGCCCAGCAGTGGGACACTTCAGTAATAATATTAATAAAGTTCAAGAAATTACGACAAAATATGCCCGACATTACAATTAATGACAATAGCTCGACGATCTTCTTTTCGAGTCAATGGTATAAGTTTTAGACTGAGCCCAGTATGTGACCACGTAGATAAGCCACAAACAAAGATACGCCTGCTGTCTAGGTATAGAGACCAGTAGTTGGACCACAGAATTGCTGCCACCCTGGCGTACTCCCTTTTGCCTTATTCACTCTCATCATGGTCTTCATACGTACTCTAAGGATCGGGGGTACCCTGATCTCGCATCGCTACCCAAAGACGGAGGAAGTATATTAGGATTTCCATAGGCTTGATGGTACCCTGCGCTTTAATTGAGTGTATGTGGTAATATTATTTAATTTAAGATCTCTATTTATGGTAGAGCATTAGCCACTGTACTTAATCCTCTACCTCTATTGTTCGGCTCCTGATAAAACACAACCCAGCTTTCTCCTTCACCTGTTTTACGATAATTTCTCCTTAGTCTGCTTCTTACAGAGAGTATTCCTTGCATTTTCCATCTAAAATGGCGGTTGCGGTATTAACAAATATTAATAGAGATAATGTCGAAATAATATTTTGTAAAAGTGATATTTTTACAACTTGCAACTAGATACGAAATGTATAATTAGTGTTTTATGAGCGATCCGATTGCTAATAAAACGTTACATGCAATTTCTTGCACAGCTTTCATACATTCAATACAATAAAGTTGAAATGATTTGGATATTTGTTATTTATTGATGCTGCGTTGACCTGGATACACAAATCATATATGTCGATTAGATATTTAATTTGTTGTCGGTCTGTGTTGTAGTATGTTTTTATTTTATTTAGCAAAGATAATATTAATCTTAAAGATCCAATGCAATATATGAGGTAAATGAAGCCGGAATCTGTAGGAATTCTGTAAGATGTTGTTAGTATTGCTCACCTCGCCTTAATTATCCGTGGTACGCTGAAGACCTAGGACCACAAAATGAAACCTAGTTATTCTAATCATGTCTAAATCCCTCAAAGGTATAAGCAGAGAAGTCTACACACCTAATATTCGCCGAACAGTATTTAATTCCATGTAATGAAAGGCAAATGGACATTTATCGTAACAAATGGATATATATGAATCAATGACATTAAAAGTGTTTGCGCAGGTTTGCGTTTACGCAATCTTGTTCTTATGAATCTGTTTAATTAACCATACAGACACTAAAAAGACCAAAATCTACAAAAAAGTTATAGAAAGAAACCAAAATCGCCCGCTATTATGTATTATTATGTTCACAAGAACTGTCACTCTGATTCATCACATAATTAACATTTAGCCACAGTCTGATCGATTTAGCAACACCTGGTCACAGACCAGTGCCGTCGTAGATTTACGTCAGTAAATAAAGCATTTACTTTGATTACATTGCCCAGACGTGATGTTACAATCCAGGTCAGATGTACCACACTTGAAGAACTAGAAATAGAACTACTAGAAAACAGTCACTCGGCAGAACAAAGAAAATGCATGTTTTATTATAGGAAGACTGTTTTTTCAGTAAGATAGACCATACTTTAATGGTAGACCATTATTATACTAAATCTACGTTTATAATTAGTTTTTACAATGATTTATTTAAAGGGAGAGAAGAACTTTGATTATCATACTGTTGAACAAAAATCCGAGTATCGTTAGTTTTACTACAGTGGAACCTTTTAAACTTGATACCAAGTAGACTACTGCCTAATCGAGACATTCTAAAATATAATTTTTTACTGGCTTTCAATGATGTTTCAAGTATTATATATGGGTAACATCATAGCTGGCTTAAGTAAACTTGGGCGAGACGGCTTTTGAAAACATTGCTCTTCCGTCCAGAAAATTTTATCGCATCTTTTTTGGAAAACTATCTTATTAAACCTCTGTCTTTTTATAGGGTTGGAGGCAATTTTGAAATTTGAATCAGTTTACTCGCGTTGCGATGAGGTAACAAACTGTCAGAAGCACTATCGCAATTACAATTTTAAAATAACGATGACTTACATTTAGAATTTATTCTTAATGCACTGACTCGACAAAATTTCTATATGTCCAAAGAACTTCACTCTACATTCTCGGGAACTCAGGTTTCGGGGCTTGACTTTCCAAGCATGTGTTCATAATTCAAGACCAGTTCCAAAGGTAAGAGACATCGGAAAGAAACCCACACGATACAAGCTCTGTACTAAAGCAAAGGTCATGCCTCACGGATGCCGTCGCCATGTAGGTAGACGGTAATGGCCATTCACTTAAACTCTATTTATTAACATTAGTCTAACAAACCTACTTACCACCCATTCAAACGACTTTGAATTCTATTTGGAGGACATAAGACGACAGGGAGTTAGGTTCTATAATTAGGTCTTTCTAAGGTTAAAGGACGATAAGATTCAATCAGATACTGCTATATAATCTGTTCTGTTTTAATATCTTTTTTAACGTATAAGTTACGTAAATAATGTATTTAATGACTGATGTTGCTTGGACTAAGTATTAAAGTGTATGAAATGTAGATTGACATTACTGTTAATTTGTCTTTATTGCAGTGGAAATTGTTGAAGGTTGAGAAGATTGTCTGTAGTACCTGTGAATGTCCAATGAGTGAAAAGCCTTGGATAATAAATCTGTCCCAATTTTTTTAACTCTGAAGACTAATTAGCATTAAATTAATTCTGTTAGCCGATCTACGGAAAGTTTAAGTAAGGAGGCTCATTGAAAAATGTCGTCAGTCATCATTTTGAAATCTGTCAAATCTTGCAACTGAAAGAATATCAAACCCCTAAAACGAATTGATCAGTTCCAAAGCGAATTGTCTTACACTGTTTATCGTACCGTAGCACCGGCTAATGTCAACATGCACCTTTTAAAATTATAATTACGACATTTCGCGAGTAGTAGTGGTAGTATTTGAGCGCGCGCATTCCTCCCCCCACGACAGTTCCGCGCGGACGCCATGGCAGCCCGACGCAAACTGACATTCCCGCGCGCCAAATTTAAATTCTAGTCAGATTCCATTTATAAACTAAACCATAGACGAGTAATGTTTTGACTGTGTTTTATGACTAAGACAAAGGTAATGACTGAGTTGTGACGTGACGGTGACAGTGACGAGTGTGACGATATGACGTGACTTGACTTGGATTGACTGACTGGACTTGACCGTTGGAGAACGATGCAGGTTTGTACCACATGCATTTTTTTTTTAAATTATTTAAATGAAGTTAAACGTTATTTACTTAGGAAACAATTCGATCGCATTTTTTTTTATTAAATAGGTAAAACAAATTAAAAATTTAATTAGATAGTTGAACATCAATTATAATTATATAATCTATCATGTTAAAAGTTAATCCATTCTCAAGAGAAGTAAACTTTTTAAACTGTTCATTACCGCGACCCCGAAGTTAATTTTGTTTGCATTAATTTAAATCTTAATTAGACATCCTAATCCATGTCAATGCCATGATTGAAACAAAAAATATAAAAACCAGCAACACTTATAATTATTTATCTATATTAGAAATTAATAAAGTGTATCTAGTAACTTTTTTAGGTTCCAAATTTTCTCAATTGTAGGAAACCCATATTGATAAGAGTTTTCTAAAAGAAAATATCGAAGCAGATTGACAATTGCCATACGTTACCCGCAATAGCTAGCAATAAAAACGTCTCTCTTATAAAGGCATGAATCTCTAAGTAGATAGTAGCTAACGGAACTAGGAGTAGTGTCTATTGGTGCGGGTTCCAATCCCGCAGAGTTCTTTACGTTTTTCTCTTAGCATAATTATCCAATCATAACTCAAGTGTGATTAAATTAGGTGTAGAGTACAGTACATAGGTAAATCAGTTGATATACAAATGGGCAGGCTAAAGTAGTCTAGTCAGAACTATTAAAAGAAAATGCGTGCCGTAACTGGCTAGTTATAGTTTCTATTTATTTTCTTTAGATTAAATCAACTCTATAGTTTAACGTGGGTGGGTAGAGGTGTATACCTATTGCATTCAAGCATCCATGTTTATGGCACTTTAAAGAAAACCATAAATAAAAAAAGAAAATTCGTACTATAAATTAACTGCCTGTAGTTTAACGTGGGTGTAGATAAAGCTGTATACACCATTGCATTCATTATAGAGAACGCACTTTAAATAACCATAAACAAAAATAAAGAATACGTGCCATAAAGATTGGAGAGTAACGTGGGTATATACCATGTTTATCCACCATGTGATATTCGTATTTGGTAATATAATATCTTGATGTGACCTCGGGTGAAAGTGAAGCCGCTTTCGCTGGCGTTCACATAATAATTATAGATTTACACATGTTTGTTATGAAAGCGATGCGGCTGGCCATTTAAAGGGTTCTTTGTTTTAAACTTGTTTCTGTAAACCGGTTTAAGTGTCAATTAAGTTAAAATCTTAACTTTCTATAGGCAGTAGTTCTGAATGAAGTTTAAGCTTTTTAGAAGAATTATGTACTATAGGATTGCTGTCTTGTGGAGACTATTTAGGTAGCTACACTGATCTTCCACGAGGATGAGCAGACACTACGCCTCGACCAAAAAAAAATAGAATCCTTGATATTTAATTTTGTCTGTGCGCATATTAACTCTAACAAAATGATGTTAAGTTTGCGCATATTTTATAAAAACAGCATTAACATAGCTACAAAAAACTAAGCTGACTATAAACCGGCATAATTAATTACCAACATTCGACGCTCTTCGTTTAGAGACAGAACATTTTACATCTACAAAAATAAAAACACTACTTAATGAAGTAAATTTCCTTGAGATACTGAATTTAATCGTAATTAAAACGAACAAATTAAAGAAAAAACACGACCGTATCAGTATTAAAATATTCACACGCTTCATATTTGCGTGCATAAAGAAACATGCACGGTTTTAGTGTGCATTCAATAAACAAGGTAATTGAGCGTAATTATATAGTAGGTATACATACTTCCCGGTGCACTTGGCTCTTAATTAGCACAAAATTATCATTAATACAAACATTTCCTTATGCTAAATGATGCACGAAGAATAGGGAAACATAACCTTACCCTAGTTTACTTTACTTTGCACTAGTAAATATGCGTGTTAATAGATAGTCATTTGTTTCACTGAATAACCATAATAACTCATTTGTTATATATTAAAATTAAAATTAAAAAGCATCAAAGTGTTCTTCATTATCGTTGTCAAAAGGTAACGTAACGAAGACTGGCAGCATTGCCACGTTGAATGGCAATGCTGTTGTAGATAGTTTTAATGTAGGTAGAATTTAATACCTAATTAATCTAATTATTGTGTACTAAATTTTAATTAATAGACAACACAATAAGTTTTGTTACTCCATATTCTATTCAACAAATAAAGAATCTTTAATCCATAAAGTTGTTAGATATCTGATCGACCGACCTAGGCAGATAGACACTGAAAATACCTGCAGGCTGTCATTTTCACCACATTCTTTAAACTAACGTACCTACTGTGATTTGTATCTAAACTATCAATAAATCAGTCAACAAGACGATAAACCGATAATTTCCAAAACAAACGTGAGACTTTTATGACTTTCACTTCAGAAACTCCATCGGTTCTCGAAACATCAACTAAATATTTATTCACTTTCCCTTGAAATCCGCACACAATTTAGTTATGTTAATATCAAAGCCTTGGGAATCTTGTTATATTTATAGCGTGTTTATTTAAAAGTTATAAATGTTATTTTGCACGATTTTGAACTTTATGTCGAGTCCAAAAGGTCCTGATTCATGGCCGAATCAGATCGACCTTTAAACCAGTTAATGGTGCAGAATAAGTTCATTTGTGTGGTGATAGTTGACCCATTGCTGCTCATCACGTTTAGTATTTATATTGTTGTTTAATACGAAATCCGTTTTCGAATCCGGTTGGGTTTAACCGTTTTTCCTTGATATCCATTTCGTAGGCATGTATAAATAAGGGTTGAAAACGTGTTTTTTCGACTCTATCTATCGCTGGACTTAACAAAATGGCCTTCAGCCAGACGCAATTAGTGTTTCGAAATGACAACTAGTCGTAGTTGAATACATGTGTGTAATGTCATAAAAGAACGACTTTTTATTTCGTAAGTTCCTCTTCTAGTCACCTACAAAAGATATTTAATACTTTGGAGGAGGTACAAATCGAATCTTCCTACATGGCTCATAAATCGCTTGTATCATCAAAGACACTAGCCAATAAATCTACTCCAGCTAACACACTACACAATAAATCGGTTTGAAATCAACATCACAACAACACGCGACTGTCATTAAACATCGTATTACATCAATAACCGATAGAAACACGTTGACGTGAAAGAAATTCAATTCAATGTCTTATCACCACATGTATTCAGGCAATATAATTATAATAACATGAATTATAAGTACAACGACGCAGGAACTGTTATTTAAATATTTTACTCGAGAAAAAAATTTACTGCCTAAAACATAATTTATCCAGTGCAGTATCGAACCGGCCACCCGTAACAGTCGGTTGTCCAGTCAGTTAGACGCTGCGCATGTTAGTTAATACCAAATAAATTGCCCTAAAAGGTGAATGTGGCTTCCCCGTCCATCGCCAATGGTAATTCAGGAGATTAGAAGAATAGAATATAAATATGTAAAACACAAATACCCAGACTCAGAACAAATATCTGCTTCTCGTATTATTTTAATGTCCTCCTGACCGAATTTCGGTCACGGCGGCCTGTCTCAGCTGAGACTAGCCATCTGCGCAGGAGATATTATAGTGCACAAGTATGCGCGCAGACACAGGTGCACTCCCTATTCCCTCACTCTCATAATCCGATGGGACGGTAGACCGACACGACCGGAGAGAGATCAGGCGCAGGACCAACGGCTTAACGTGCCTTCCGAAGCACGGTGGGGTCTCGACATGTGAAAACGGTCACCCATCACAAGATTGACCGCGGCGAGCACGGCTTAACCTCGCAGATCGGCTGATCTGCCGGGTAGCCGCGTAGCTACGAGCCCCACTATTATATTACCTTGTATTGCAAGTAGAGAGCCTCCACGAGTGTCCGGCGCACCCTGGACAGTCTATCTCGCTAACATTCTTGTTGACTGACCAATCTTTACACTACGGTATGACCTATTCCATGTGGCTATTGGCTCATGCCATACGAAGAAGAAGTTCCCAATATTTATTTGTGTATAAATATATAGTAGCAGAAAAAGTATTCTTCCTTTTATCTCTAACCATTAATTTTCTTGATTGTTCCAGCGGTGGGAATGGCGAGGGTCTGGAGGGTCGCGGGGAAGAGGCCCAGTTCCCGACGGCCAGCGCTATGAAGCAGTCGCCCCTGATGCAGCACTGTCCTCTCAGGGGAGCGCCGAAGTGCCCTCCAGCTTCTAAGAGGTAGGTTCTACCTGGTTTTATGTCCTGACTGTGAATTAAACTCAGGACTATGGATGTGGCAGTAATACCAAAAATCTAACATGCGGTTGAATAGCTTTTGGGTCTCTTAGTATAGACTTAAAGATAGACTTAGATAGAGATCTACATATGTTTAATTTCACAATGCGTTGTTTCCAATCCCTAGATACCGGACCCACGATGGTACCTGCAACAACATCAACCGTCCCCGCTGGGGTGCGACTATGACTCCAGTGCAGCGGTTCCTTCCACCATCCTACTCCGACGGCCTCCAAGCTCCAAGGATCTCTATCTTCGGCTCCAAGCTGCCTTCAGCCAGAGAGATCAGCTCTACTATTCATCAAGACAAGAATGCTGAGGCATTAGGAGTGACGCATCTGCTGATGCAGTGGGGACAGTTCGTGGATCATGATGTGACCTCGTCCTCGCAGTCAAGGGGGTTCAATGGATCGGTACCGCGGTGCTGCAAAGATGGTGGCAGGGATTTCGTACCAAAGGAGTTTCTGGTGAGGATCTTTATGTTATGCAATCTATCTCTTGAATAACTGTAAGGTATAACAAAAATTCTATTTAACATGTAAAATAGTCATTATGAATAAAAAGTGTTGTCCTTGTAATATCCTCTTTTGGAACCTTTTAAAAAACAAGACATAAATCTCTTATATACGCAGCATCCAGAATGCTTCCCAATCGCGGTCCCTGCATCGGACCCGTTCTACGGACCTCGTGGGGTGCGGTGCTTGGACTTCGTGCGCTCCTCACCAGCGCCACGCGATGACTGCGCTCTTGGCTGGCGGGAGCAGCTCAACCAGGTGTCGGCCTACATCGATGGTTCACCACTGTACGGCAGTACGGCTGTGAAGTCCGACAAGTTGAGACTGTTCCGAAATGGTAAGACCATAAAGAATACCTCCCTCCACAGGAAATATAGAATTATAAATCAAGAGGTGAAATATTTACAGCATCTGGTGTTCTGTCTATAATATGTGATGAACCTTTTGCAATCTGTCTTAGCTAAACTGGGTTCGTGACCTCGCACGACTTTTATAATATATATTTCTGCGGACCCTAGTTGCTTGAATAATAAATAACGTTGTTCTCTATCAGGCATGCTTCAATACGGTCGCATGCAGCAGCGCCGGCCAGTGCTCCCACCGGAGCGGCGTGACGAGCTCTGCCGCAAGGGCGCTGTCTCCACCGACTGCTTCAAGTCAGGAGACGCCAGGGTCAACGAGCATCCCGGACTGGTGGCTGCCCATATCGTGTGGCTGAGACAGCATAACAGGATGGCGCAAGAACTCACGCACCTGAACCCGCACTGGAGTGATGAGAAGATTTACCAGGAAACGCGCAAGATCGTGGGGGCTATGGTGCAGCACATCACGTACAGAGAGTTTCTACCTATTGTGCTGGGTAAGAAATGTGCAACTTTTGAGAAAACACTCATTCACATAAATCTTTATTTCATTATCAATCATTTGCGTCAATTACAACTGGACATTGCCTTTTGAAAGGCTGTTTATTTGAAATACAGCCTGCGAAAAAGGAAACACACTTATCAGTGTCAGTGTATGAATTATACGCATTAAAGACTGATAAACTTCATGTTTACCCTTGATTTGTGTACTAACAACCTTCTCACTTCAGGAACTGAAGTAATCCGCCGCTTCGAGCTGGAGCTCCAGAAGAAAGGCTACCACAAAGGCTACAACCCTAAGATCAACCCGAGCCCGGCGAGCTCGTTCGGCTCCGCGGCCTTCAGGTTCGGCCACAGCCTCGTACAGTCCTCCATGGTGCGCTTCGACAAGTTTCATCGTCCCATGAATAATAGTGAGTAGTTTAGGCTATAAATCTACCGTGTAGGAAGGTAGTAGTATACTTTTGAGCGAGAACAAAAGCCTATTACTACCTTCAAAGTAAAGCCTACTAATTTATTCAAGTCTATTTTACAACCATTAGGCCTTTGTAAAAAACGTCTAAAACAATGACCCCAGGCATAGTGACTGTCAATGTTGTCATGTTTTCCAGATGTTTCACTGCATGACGAACTGACAAACCCCTCAAACATTTGGTCTATCGGAGCAGTCGATCGCTTACTCCTCGGCATGTTGAACCAGCCTATCCAGAAACGGGACGAGTTCATCACAGAAGAGCTCACGAATCACCTGTTCCAAACTCCTCACTTTGACTTCGGGATGGACTTGGCAGCGATTAACATTCAGAGGGGTAGGGACCATGGAGTACCTCCGTATACGTTCTGGAGGGAGCCGTGTGGGTTGTCGGTCATTGAGGACTTCGAGGACCTGTTTAGGGTAATGCCGGCGAGGACTGCGAGGAAGATGAAGGCATTGTACAGGTGAGAACGGAATCTATGATGTGAAAAGTTTATATAAGAAATAGCGTACCTACATACAAGCAATATGGACCGAAAATGACTTTAAAAATGTATTACTCTTCTTTATAGACACGTGGACGACATAGACCTGTTCACAGCGGGGATGGCAGAAAGGCCTGTAATTGGTGGGCTTGTCGGACCGACCTTTGCTTGCATTATAGCGCAACAGTTTGCGAGTCTGAAAAAAGGAGATCGATTTTGGTAAGTTTTACAGTTAGGTAGTTATGGAGAGTAATTTGATTAGACTTTTATATTACGTAAAGATTACAGTCTGTTATATGATGGGAACCATCATCATACCACTGTCATCTTAACTCGAAGTACCAATGATAAGCTCACTTATACATATACAGCTGGAGCTGATGTTACGTCATTCATATCGTAATTACTCAAAGGTTATCGTTTATATTTAATGTTAAAAATTGTTAGACTCCAGAATATTTTTTAAATACTCAGTCGAAGGAAAATACAAACCAACTCTCTACAACTAATCAAGTGTTACGTCTTTTAATACGAAGTGTTTTGTATACAGTGGATTATTTAATTATGTTTAAAAATCAACAACCGAATATTTCAGGTATGAAAACGGAGGTTTTGAGTCATCATTCACACCAGCACAACTACAACAGATTCGCAGGATCTCTTTCGCTCAAGTCCTCTGCCGTACCCTAGACAGCATCGACACGGTCCAGCCCTTCGTTTTCCTGTCCCCTGACAATCCCGACAACGACAGGATATCCTGCCACAATGGACTACTCAACAACTTTGACTTATCGCCTTGGATTGAAATAGACTCGGAATCCGACAATGACATCAGCAAATCCGAGGAAACTATCCCAAAACCAAAGAAAACGACGACCACACAGAGACCTACAACAACTAGAAAGGCTTTACTTAAGGGCGCCATAAAACCAAATAAAAACAAAGTGGTTAATAATACTAGTATAATTAACAATATGACTATTGAAAGCTTGACTAAAGAAAATGCGACAGACAAACTTAACATGACCAAAACTCCAAAAGACAATGACAAAGACGAACTGACCTTAACTTTGACTAATGACATGACTTCAACGACTAACAAACCTAACATGACGACTAAACCATCTGTGACAAGACGTGACGTACAAATCGATGACAAACTTGACTTCAAAAACAAAAGCCGACGGTTTGAGGACGTTAAAGTTGACTCTAGACGTCGACCGTCAAACAAATATGACGAATACGATTATGAAGATGACGAAGACGCGCAACAAGTGCAATCCGTTGTTATCAACAACGTAGCGCATAAGAGACCATACAACAACAGACCAGTAATTACAGTGACGGAGAATATTGACAAATACACTTACTTAATAAACTACGTGCCAAGACCCACAGAGTCTTGGCGCCACACTACTAGGAGACAGACTACTGGACGACCTACAGTTGACAGAGACGTAGTAAAGGTGACATACCAGACTTACGATGACACATACAGACGACCAAACAAACCTTACTATTACAACAGACATGAGAACCAAAACTACAGATACAACCGACCGACTTACACGACGAAATATAACTACCCTTCATCTGCTAGATCTAACGACGAGACTGTTACCCAAAAAAATATAATGACTGACAAAACTGACATCAAAAGCGAAAGCACGACAGACTTGTACAAACTAGTAACTTTCGGATACGTTGGTACTTACAAAGGTGAAGCAAGTACTACTAAAAAGATTGACAAAACTGACTTAGACAAGACTGCCAAAACCGACAAGGATATGAATGATAAAGACAAAGAAGTGACTGACAGACATAAAGCTGATACTGTCAGCAAAGACTTTTCTACTTTAGACGCGACAGGAGACAAGAATATGAAACTATCAACATTTTACTTATACGAGACCGCAACGAAACCATATCTACAAAGACCGACGCGACGCAACGACGAAAAGCCTGTTAACACCAACAAATACTATTATATTAGGAATGTTCTTCACAAATACTCTAACACTGACAAAAGTACGCCACGACCGACAAATAAAGAAGAGAAGAGAGAGGTTACAAAAGATACTGACGACAAACCTAGTATTCAAGACGTGAAAATAGAAGAAAGATCATCGGTTGATAAGATAGCATCCTTAGACGATATAGAAGCCAAGCCTAAGAGTCAGAATAGAAACAGAAATAAGGTGAAGCCAGCAAGTTCTGCGAAGACTCCATCTGTGGCTTTTCAAGTTATACCCAGTGAGATCAAGTAAGTCAGTTGATTTCGTTTAGGTTAAGATATAATAGCAGACACTCTGTTCTTCTTTTCACGATTATTTTTTTTTCAGTGCATCGCATTGGGCCGTCTACGAGGAGAATCTCGACCTGCCCGAACAGCACTCGATGCCGAACATGAAAGCAGACCCTTACGCTCTCAAGGAAATACCCAGACCCATAACACTCAACAGTTTTAGGAAACGAAGACCTGGACCTGGAAGGCATTGATGAAGGAGACTCCAAGGCTTCGAAGAATCTTGGCTCTACTAAAAATAGAGAATTTTAGAAACTTATTTAGTGAAATGTTCTTTGTAGATGGATGTCGATCCTTCTGCTGTGTGATATTTATATGGATGTTATCCTAGATGCGACTAACATACATAGATAAAATTTCAAACTTAGTCATATCTATGTCCTGTTAGTTCAATGTATGTTAGCGAGTGTCAAGAATAACATCCTACTTGTTGTAAAACAATGATGAATGTGCGACTAACTCAGATAAGAGCAGTTCTGACTAAATGTGTATGTTAACGACAACATGACTAACCAAATTCAGACTGACAGACTGTTTATTAATTGACTTTCACCATTTGACTGACTACCACATGACACAAGCGGTGATAAAATGACGAAACTAAATAAAAATAGTAGGCTGACTTGTGTTATTGAGCTATTGACTTGTTTGACATACTTACATAAGACTGACTAACTATATTAGAGCTGCATTGACTGACTATAAATTGATTTAAAAATAGGGAATGCTATAAAATACTGACGGACTGTATTGACCACGGCAATTGCCCTAATAATACTGTTAACTACCTTACAAAAATAATAAACAATATTAGACAAAATATTTTGAATAATTGACAGACTATAACAAAATGACTTAACATGACTTTTGACGACACAAAAAATAGGTTTACTTTGACTTGACTAATTGATAAGTACCTACATACTTAGTTTATTAGTTGTAGTATACATATATTCATAGATAGATACAAAGATATATCATTTTCGTATGACACATACGAAGTCAATACCTACTGTAATGACCGTTACTTCAAACTTACAAACGACTGATTGACACTTTAATGTACCATGAAATTACAGACGGACTTGGTAATAGACTTTATTGATTACATCAATACTTACATCACGACATACAGTTACATGATTAAAATTATTTACTTATGACAATGACAAATATTACAGATCTCGTCATGACAAAAATGATAGAATGACAATGTTAGTTATGACTGACAAAATTATAATGACTAAGACTGTTAATTATAGGTAATATGTAAAAGATTTAATCATAAATATCCAATATTCATACTCTTGTATTTAAGTTTTGTCACGGAAATTATAAAAATAAATACTTTAATGCCATTAAATGGCAAGCAATTAAATACAATTGTATTATAACAATGTTAAGTAATATAGGTAAGTAACAAGAATATTTAAAGTATTAGCTGTTATGGTACCCTAAACATCAATACTTTTCATATTTATAAGTACATATTTTCTTGTATGAAGACAGATCGAAAGAATTGTCTAAAATTGAAGCTTGTTACTTGGTGTGTTTTACATACTTACAGACAAATAAAATAATGCCAATTCTTTGGACCCTAACTGGAAATCTTACTATTTTTTCATTTGTTTTACATTTCAATGTCAATAATTTATGAGTAGGTAAGTACTTAATTTTAAATTATTGTGTTGTGATCTACATATTAGACGATAAATACTATAGACTTACAATTAAATAGATACTCAATTATTCACTGATACATAAGTTATTATTGTGAGAAAAATATATTAAGTACTTAAAATGTATTATTTGATTTATTTCTCCTTCACCTCATATCATTAACAAATTAAATAAATATAGGTTTAGGTAAAAACATAAACATGAGATAAGAAACCAACTTTAAGCCAAGTTTCAGATCTAGGTAGCAAAAACTCATACCAAAACAATGTATACAACTTTGAAAATTATGAAGATACATGTTACTGTCTGATATACCTACAATGTTAGATGGAATAGGCATATTTTAAAAAATAACCCCAATACACTAAGTATACATTCCATGAATCTAATCTTGTTTATCAAAGTCTATATTATGCACAGCCTATGCAACATACACACAACATGCCATGTCCATTCATTGTTTCTTGGAACTATGTTACAACAACAAAACCACTTTGTGAATGAAATCAAACTACTAAGTAGGAAATGCAACTTGAGGTATTTTCAGGCAATGCAGTTGGAATTTTTCTAGTATGAAATTTGTTGTAGGTATGATCTAGGTCTAGCCTTATTAGCCTTAATATTCCTTAAGTCTTTATCCAAAAGAAGGTAGGCAGCATCATCTTTGCCTACTCCTTAGATGAATCCAGTAAATAAATACATAAGTATAACAATAAGTCAATTATTATAAAACATGAGATTTGATAAAACAGCAATCAAATTATACTGTTTTCTTATGATTTAATTTATAATACCTACAATACACAAGTCACTTGGTAACTTTATATTAATAAAAATAAATAGATTAAACACAAAAAATATTTTAAAATAGATAATGTTTTATAACATTTTCAATTCTCCAAAAGTAATTAACATACCAGTTCATACAAAATGGTATTATTTAAGTGATTTGGATAAACAACACACTTACACATCAGTATTATACATACAAGATACTTAAAGTATAGATATTTAATCTCTCTCTGGGTAGAACTGTACCAGGGTCTTAACCAACTCCTGAGCAAGCTCTGGAGTGCTGGCACAAAGTACTCTACGAGATAACAGATCCAGTGGCCCACCTGCAGGGTCTAGACACACCCCACCAGCCTCTCTCACCAGAATATCTCCAGCAGCAATATCCCAGGCATGGATCCCAAATTCAAAGTTAGCGTCAGCTCCACCAAGAGCCACCATCGCCATGTTCAGGGCCGCAGAGCCCAGGGACCTCAAACCATGCCCTTTGGTAACTATATGCTTAAAGTTTTCAAACACATTCTTACATCTCTCTTCATCCCTACTTGTACCAACCTCAAACGCAATCAAAGCATTGCGCAGCTCTGTCACTTGAGATACATGAATCTGTCTGCCGTTGAGGAACGCACCCTGACCTTTCTTCGCGGTGAACAGTTGCTGTATATTGGGATTGTAAATAATACCGGCCACACACTCCTTGTTGATGGCGAGACCGAGTGATATGCAGCAGTGCGGGAATCCGTGGATAAAGTTGAGTGTTCCATCGACCGGGTCAATGATCCAAGTCGGGGCATCAGTAAGCTCGCATTTAGCGCCGTCAGCCACTGACTCCTCACCGATAAACTTATGCTCAGGGAACTGTTTGGACAAACCTCCAATAAGCATTTGTTCCACCTTCTTATCTATTTCAGTGACAAGGTCAATGTCACAAGACTTCTTCTCGAAGACTTTGCAGCCGTTCACATGCTCAGTTATAAGGCTTCCAGCCGATTTAACTAGCGATAAGGCGAATTCAAAGTATTCGTCAATTCGGTCCATTTTGAATGAAATGTTGCGCTTTATGACTAATGATTGGCGACGAACAACAGGGAAGAAGCTGAGAGCCAGTTCACTGGACTATACTCAATAAACCAGAGCTATTTATCTAATTACAGCGGCTGACCTCTAACTTACAGATGGTCTGATCAAGTGTGAACTTTGTGAACTAACACTACTGACAGGTGTCAATAAAGTATTCATTCATTGGGTACTAGAGGTGCACATTTAAACTAAAAGCGCTTAATTAAGCATGCTTATATTTTAATAAGTGCAAAAGCATACTTTCAATTTAAGTAGAAAGCATGCGCTTTCTACTTTTTGTAAAAAGTAAGTCACGTCATCCATATAAATAAATAAATATATAAAAACTAGCGATGCGCGATGGCGAGAGGTTTTATTCGATTGTTTCGATTATTCGAACATCTCGATGGTTTTCGATTGTTTCGACTTGGACTCGAGTCCGACTCGGTCTGTTATTGCGACTGGCGCATAGCGCGTTCATTCGAGAGTTGTTCCTCGATGGTTTAGTTAGAGTTTCGCGAGTTCTTGACTTGCGTTGTGATTGCGAATCAATACCGCGACGGGAATAAAATGCAAGTAGTTAACTTACGTACGAATAATAATTAGATAGAAGGAAACGTAAAAATAAATAAAACACATTGAGGGTTCTTATTGAATCTGTTGTTTTATTAAATGTATGTAGCTAACATGCACCTCGGCTCGATGCATGCAATCGACTGACCTCGGTGACCGAGCGAGACTCGGTGAGTGAGAGTGACTGATTCGAACAATCGAAAACTAGCGGTCGATTCCATTGACTCGAAACAATCGAGAAACATCTCGATTGTTTTATAGAATGGGGAATCGATGGTTGACTCGATGGTTTATTTTAACGACTTCGATTCTTTCGATTGTTAAAACATCTCGGAATCGCCCATCGCTAATAAAAACGTTGGATATCATTCAATATTTTGATACTACCATAGAGAAAATAATTCTTTTTGGTCTATGATACTACATAAGTTTCGTTTTGTTTAAAAAGCTCTCCGCCTAGGTCGTTTGTTATTGGCAACACGACGCTGCAACCTGTTTACTTCAACGATTTCTAAACGTAACAAACAAAAAGCGTATAACATGGTATAACCAAAGAAGCGCTTTTTTACGCACGCTTTTATACATACATGAATTCACGCCTATTTCCGAGTCCGATTACAGAGACCACGGATAACGATTTGCCACTACGAGCCCTTACGAGCCATTTCATATAGGTAAAAGTACTCTGTGCTACGAACCTGGTAGTTATCCCAGAAGGAACTATTATTTATTTTTAATTATCAGTATCATCACAGTCTAAGATTATAATATCTATCGGTATCACAGGATACATTTCTGGCACCAGACAATAGATTGTAATGAAAAGTAGCTCACTAATCAAAAAGTTGTTAGTACTTACACGTATTACCTACTTACCTTGAATAAAAAACCAAAACACCTACCTGTTTCTGGAGAATTAGTGATTGTATGATTATCTACCTCTTTCGTGGAGAATTGAAGATGTAATTGCACGGGGAAGTGTAACAATGTTCTTCACTTTTGAATTTACACCACCTATTGTAAAAACGGATCTAGCGGTAGGCCACGACACCGCTATACATACTAATCTCACGTCCTACACTATACCATGCCTGTTGTCTTCGAAGGGCAGTGCTGCACATAAAGATAGTACACCCACATTTCGCCAGTTATGTTAAAGGTCAAAATAATATAATAGGGGGCGAGCCGTGCCATCAACCGGGCACAAATCCAAGACGGTGCTGTTTAGCCGACGGAAGGAATGACCTAACGGAAAAACCCAATAACACTGTGCCCGACCCCGATTCAAACCCAAGACCTCCATGCTCAGCAGTCGCGCTTAGCGACCACTAGACCAACGAAGCAGTCAACACAATCATATAGGCGCGTAACATATCCCATGAAAAATCATTATTAGATAGGTTTTCGCAAGCTGAGGAAATGCGCCGGACATGTGGAAGTTACAGTCACAGTATATTTATCTGAAAGATTAGGATAAGCACGTCCCGTGCACCAGCATAACATCGCGTTCCGGGAATCGAACCCAAGACTCGCAGCAAAGCCGCATTCAAGGTCACGAGGATAATTAATAAACGTTTAATAAATACAAGTGTAAATATTAAATAGTATATTAGGAAAAAATAAATAAAACAAATGATTTAAAAATCATGAAAAATTGTTTAATTGGCATGCCAACTGATAACTTGTTACAACCTAGGGCCAATTTTACAATTATCAATATTGTTAATAATTAAATATAATATTTATGTAAAATAAGTTTATGCTTCAATGTTTACTTACATTTAAATTTTATATTATTATTCGGAAAACTATAATAATGAATAAAAAAGTGGTCATGTAGACTGGTAAATAATGATAAAAAAAATGCTCGCACGATACAAGGTAAGGCCTCTGTTACAAGAGACTAATTCCAATCCATTTTACGTATTAAGTCCATAATAAAGAAAACTTAAGGCCACAATTTATTACTACGAGTCTTACCTAAGTCTATAAGAGAAAGCCGTTCTAGCGCAAACCTCTCGCCTGCCGACACAAATAATACCGTTTTGTATTTTATGTAAACAAATTTACACGACACCACGTGACGGCACATGGGTGTATTTACATTCAAGATGTTAGGGTACGGAGATGGTAGGGGACATATTGTTTTACACTTAATATGGCATGTGACGCCGCCTCGGTAATGTATAAAAATATTTCTTAGCAAAACGTGTGCAACTCTATGCAGCTCAGAATTTTGAGCAAAAAATGCTTGCACCTCTCAATATTAGATGAGCGAGTGAACTAGAATATATTTTGTGCTCAATATTATTTCCAAAACTGAGCCGACTATGAGCATCTGGTTGAGTCAACTAGGTAATGAGTCGAGCACGCCGTCACATCCCATCACATCAAAAGCTCACATGTTTACTTATCAACTATCATTAAAATTTGTATGGCAACTATAAGCGCTCAGTGACTTACACTGATTATATTTACATTGTATAGATGAAGTGACGCGGGCCGAGCACGCTCAACAAACTGAGCGAAACAGGAGTCATCAGTTGTAAAAATAAATTATAAAGTACACATATTTGGCTCAATTCAAACTGAGCGTGCTCAACTCGCAAAATGGTTGATAGAAATAATCAGCAAACGGTAGAATTGATTATGGGGGGGGAGTCAAATATCGCAACAACAGTCTTGGTTACTCAGTCGCGTTTTAAATGCAATAATCAAACAGTATAAGTAATAATTTGCCACAATTTATTAATACTTTAAAAAAATTTCATTACAAATATCACCCAATGAGTAATTTAACAATCTACCCGTCCGACTTAGTCTGGGCAAAGTGAAAATCTCGATTGTTAGGAATGTATAGTTTAATACTGGGATGGGGTTTATCACCAATTGCTATTGTTTTTCAGAGATTCGACTGTTTAAATGCAATTTATTTTAGTGTAAATTGAGCACCCGCGTTATTTAGTTGTGTCCGGGACGTATGAACGTGTGCACCGACAGTCTTCGGGGCGTCAACGGTTTACATAGGCCACTACTTGTACCCCGAAGAGTATCATTGATTCAAGAGTTTATTACAAAATACGACGATTAAATAAGCGAGCACATTCATACGTCTCGAACTGAAAAAATGTACTCAAAATATTTCAATTAAATATTAATGACAATAAAATTTTACGTACATATATATTATCATACAATGAAAGAAAACATATATTAGATACAAAAGCCTATGCGTTCTCAGCTGTACGCTATATCCATACAATAACTCGATTTACATTGACTTACAGTCCACTTATATACAATCGTAGGTTTGTATAGCTAATGTACAATGTCTCGACCACATTCAGGGTAGTTCAATGTAATCCCTTTTCAATGATTTCATGTACAAAAGTACGATTGTAATATAACATAGCTACATGTAATAGCGAATGAAGAAACATATTCTCCAGTAATTAAGTACGTCAATATAGATTTATTTATTTATTTATTTATTTAACTAGGAGACATGGAAGACTTACAGCTAAATACACTTAGGATAACACAAATTTAGTAAACAGAAAGCCAATGACAAGTCTTCGCTTATAGAAATAGTATAAATTTAAATTCAAGTATGAGCGCAGGTACGCACAAACTAAGTATGTACATATAAACTTTAACAGATTGATACACCATAAAATTGCTAAACTAATGCAAAGTAAACTAAAAACATATGTATAACTATTTAAAGAAATTAAGGCTTAAGCTCCTTCTGGCCGATGAAACACTGGTTAGGAAAGGGTCAGTACCATGCTGTTTACACAAATTGTTGAAACTTCTGCTTGCCCGCACAACGTAACTATTCTGTCTGTAATTTGATGACGCGCCAGGTATACGTAATGGTGGATTAAAACGAACAGATTTACTTGGGACGTTAAAGTAGAATTTTGATAAGAGCTCAGGGCAGTCTAAATCATTATTAAGAATTTTTAACAGATAAACAAAGTCAGCTATTTCTCGTCGTTGTACAAGTGGTAAGAGATGGTATTTTTTGCATAATTGGAAATAGTTTTCGGATTTGTAGGGAATCTTTTGATGAAAGCAGAGATACCTAATAAAACGTTTTTGGATCCTCTCAATGCGATCTATATATTTGTAGTACCGTGGGTTCCATATTTGGGAGGCGTACTCCAAATGGCTTCTGACGAAAGTGCAGTATAAAATTTTTAAGGTTTTAGCGTGTGTAAAAGATTTGGACAGTCGCATTATGAACCCAAGAGATTTAGAGGCTTTTTTGACAATAGCATCAATGTGCGCATCAAAAGTAAGCTTGCTATCGTGGTATACGCCCAGGTCCCGAATGATATTGTATCTCGGTACGGTGTCTCCTCCTAAATTGTATGAAGTGGGTAGGACCACGCGTTTTCTAGTATAGGTTATCACTGAGCACTTCACCGGATTCAGATCAAGTTTGTTACGTTTGCAGTATTCTTCTAGCCGACAAAGGTCACTCTGCAGCGAGTTCATGTCTTCCATCGAGGTTATTGATGCATAAATTTTCATATCGTCAGCGAAACTTAGTAAATTTGAAGATTGCAGGCACTGGTCGATGTCGTTTACATATATGATAAACAGCAACGGGCCGAGCAACGAGCCTTGTGGAACTCCGCTAGGTACTGAGACCCAGCTTGACATGTAGTTGTTGAGTGCTACAGCTTGCGACCTATTCCCGATATATGAGGAGAACCACCTGAGTAGATCTCCACGTATTCCTATACAGTTGAGCTTATTAATTAGGATATCGTGATCAATCCGGTCAAAGGCTTTGCTATAATCAGTGTAAACGACATCGACCTGCTTGCCCTCATCCATAGCACTTGTGATAAAATCATTGAATAAAGCTAGGTTTGTGGCAGTAGACCGGCCTCTTAAAAAGCCATGCTGGAATGGAGTAAACGATTTGGCAAGGGAAGGATATAACTGATTATAGATTATCCTCTCGAATACCTTTGCTATAATGCATAGTTTAGATATCGGTCTATAATTAGTAATCTCTGTTTTGGCCCCTTTTTTATGAACTGGTGTTATAAATGCAGATTTCCATACGCTAGGGACGACACACAAAGATAGGGACTTAGCAAACAGAATTGAAATAGGAAGGGATACAGATGGGGCACACTTAACCAGAAATTGAGATGATATATTGTCGGGACCTGCACCTTTAGATATATCTAGCTTACGAAGTAGATTAGCCACAACGCCAACCTTAACTTCAATCCGATAAATGTCAGACATTGAACTGGGCAGAAAAGGGTCAGAAGTTGCAGACAAGGCACACGCATTGCTAGAACCACAATTAAGGAAAGTAGAATGAAAGTAGGAAGAAAACGCTTGGCAGATAGCTTCACCAGTGAGAAGTAATTCATTATTATAGTTTAATGTACTAGGTATAGCATTTGACATATAACGATTCTTGACATAAGTCCAAAAATATTTAGGATTTTCTTTGATTGAGTTCTCAGTTCGGCTAACATAAGTTTTATAACAGTCGGATTCCATAGACTTAACTCTATCGCGCAGTAACTTAAATGTCAATTCGTCAGATATATTGCCATAGATCTTGAATTTTTTTAAATATTTGTATTTTTCTTTAATTGTTTTAATAAGTGATCGGCTGTACCATATTGGGTATGTGTTTTTACGCACGAACTTTTGAGGTATGAATTTGTTTTGCAATTTAAAAATGGTGTTAGTAAAGAATTCAACTGCATCATCCATAGATCGAGATGAAAATTCGTGTTCCCAGTCGATGGCACTAATCTCATTATTCAACGATGGGAAATCGCCTTTACTAAAAATATATCGCACTCGCGGCGCTCTGTCCAAGGTAGGCATTTGAAACGTACATATATTAATTAATAAAGCTGGATGGTAGGGGTCGATAGGCACTAAAGGGTCAGAACATTCAATTACACTAACTAATTTATTTGCTAGAACTAGATCTAAAGTTTTGCCATACATATTAGTAACCCCGTTATATTGACCAAAGCCCAACGTACACAACTCATCCGCGAGCATACATTCGTCGTGAGTGGTGAGGTTAACTGGTTCATGAGATAAATGATTATTATATGAGGGAGTCCACGAAATGCCGCTCATGTTAAAATCGCCGAGAATTAAAAACATATCTGAGGTATTATTCATATAGGTATTATTTAATTTAATTAGAAAGTTACTCAATTGTGATGAAAAAGAAAGGCCATGGTTTTGTTTACAAAGATAGATGACGCATAAATATAAATTCATATTGACGCGAGAGTAAGCATCTTTAAAGCGTAAGTTTAGCCAAAGGTCTTCTGCTGTAGAATGGAGAAGAGGTTGAGAAGTTACCGGTAACTCCCTGCGCGTAGCAATAAGTACACCACCACCTCGCGATTGCCTGGTCATGGCGTAGTCACGGTCACGACGCCACACTATGTACCTATCATCAAAGAACTCGGTATCCAAAACACCATCTATTAACCACGTTTCCGTTAAAATAATAATATCATACGTACTCTTTGAAACCTGACGATAAAAAGTATCTGTTTTCGTTCGCAGCCCACGAACGTTTTGATAGTAAACAGACAGTCGATATTCACCATTACTATTAGGCATCGTAAATAAAAACAACAATTGAATACACAACAGTACGATGAGCTAAAATAAAACAGTAAACTTTTAACTTAATAACTAGTCGTGCTAGCATAAGATAATAATTAAAAAGTGGGTAAATTTTAGCAAATTGTGTAGAAAGGCAGAAGTCATATAATAGTAAGTTGTAAACAACCGTGCGAAAGAGCAAGAAGCAATGCTTCACGCAGGCAAGAGTAAGCGAGATAGTTATTTTTTTGTGCATTAAAGCTTCAATACAGACAGCGCGATAAGGAGCATAATAGAAACTGGTTTTGTAACAATGGGAAGGTGTTAAGCTCATTAGTAAGGCAGGGGCACCAAACCATTTCCTAACTTTTTGCAAATTGTTTATGTAATATAATTTTAGGTTTATTTCACATACGGGAAAGAGTAAAGTAAAGCATAATGAAATATAAAATGATAGGTTGCACTTTACATAATTTTGTTTAAATCCATTTCTTTTCTAATTATAAGCGTTTTACAATCAACATTTTTCCGTACATGAATTTTGCCGTGTTTCACCCAGATAAATTCGTAGCGTTTTTCCTTAGCTACAATCTTGGCCTTTGTCAATAGTTTTTTGTACTCAACACTTAGATGGTCATTTACGTAGATGCGATGTGGTGCTTCCTCGAATCCCAAGTCCGCAGTTGACAGATTATTTTCAGCACGAGCAGCTGCGATAAAGTCTTCCTTTATATACCTATTCAGAAAACTAACTATTATCAATTTCTCTTTTGAGTTATGTATAGGTACCCTTGAAATGTAGTTTATCTGAGCCTTAGGACAGGTGTAGTTTATCTTGCGGCCAATGGACTCCATGAATGAGAATAGATTCTCATGTATAGATGATGATGAATCATCATGATAGATGAAGAAAGAACAATGTATAAAAAGGAATAACAATAAATTTGCAAAAATAACTACTTAGCCTAAGGTCAAAAAGTCACTAAACTCGAAACTTAATCACGTTTGACATTATTTATGTATTTTTTCTTTAACAGAATACTAGCAACATGCGGGGCATATCACTAGTGTCCTCGTCAAACCCTCCAACTGTGCTGTACGCTTGAAGTCAGCCGGCCGAGCGCGGCAGCCCGCGCCCGGCTCCGCCGCTCTCTGATAAACACATGCATTTGGACGACATAGAACAGTATAGGTGTAGAAGCATCAGAGTTTGTTCCGGCGGGCTGCGGCTACTCCACGCTGTTGGTGGAGTCGTTGACGTCGTCGAAGGACTCGTCGCCCGAGCCGGCGCCCGGGGCCAGCGACGTGCGCTTCATGCGCGACGACGACGACGCGCCCGACAGCCCGATGCCGCCGCCCTGCCGCCTGCAACACGCACGCATAACGAAACCTTAACGTTGTGGAGACAGCAATCAATTCATTTCTACTGTCTAATCGCAGACAAAAGGTCAAATTAATTATTACGCCTTATTGAAATCTTAATAATAATAATTCTTTTCTATTTCTTTTTATTAAATAATAATTCTTTTTATAATTAGAACAACGTTATGATACTTAAAACAATTAGAAATGTCTATGTATTTAGTTTATTAAAGCTGAAATTATTTTTACGAACTATCTCAATTAAAAAACCCACAAAAGAAAATAGGACGTCACAGTTACTTTGTATAAGCGACACATAACGTCTAAATTACATACGAACATTTCAGTTGTCTTACAATTTTGATATGAAATGTAATTCAAATTTGAAATTGGCATGAGTTTACAAGATTTAAAAAAGGACAATAACATTTTATGAAACTTTTCAAATTTCCTTTAGAATTAAGAGGTTTATTTCAACTCCATAAAATAGTAAGATTACTGAAACGTTAGTTTATATCAGCCAACACACCGCAGGCCTGAAAACAATTGCTAAGTTATTTTAAAATCACTCCTCCAACAAGCTAAACATCTTGTATAAGAGTGATTGATGAATCTTATTATCAACACAACACAATGATGATATGAAGTGTATCAATGAATGATATCAAACCCATTCGTTCATTCAATGATAGTAAAGAGTGAATTAAGCGCATAACCGTTCAGTAAGTTTATCACAAGCGGTTTCCCAATTCCACACATATTTAGATGGAATAAAAAAGATTGGTGAAGTCAAACTGGAGATTTGCTGAATATTTAAAAACTGTGCTCTGAAAGGTCTTTCTAGGCTATAAATCCATAAAAAAAAATTATAAGCAAAATTTTGCTTCTATTTCTAGATGTGTAATTTTTCTATACATCGGTAAAATGTTTTTAATTCGACTAGGCGGTAAGGTAAAAGTGCTTTAGGTTCTACGCATAAACTGCATATACGCATCTTTATACCAAAATTGAATAATATCTATCTCTATAAATACATAGTAAGTTTTACTTAGATATTTAAAAATACTACCGTTAAAACTGTACGTCATGTTATTTCTTACGTAACGACGAATCGACTACACAGTAGCGTGATTTCCTTGTCGTGCAAATGCACTATAAGAACGCCTAATACATGTACAACCTAGTCCTATAGCGATCAGTCCACAAATCCCCAGTTCCGCCAACACCGCCACAAACGCGTGTCACCCAGTGTCGAGTACCTGTCGCTGGCCGCTCCCTGCGCCGCCTGTCGCCTAATCACACTCACTAGCGGTTTCGTCGTCCGAAAACGACGGCCTAACGGAAATAATATCCACATTGTATCGCTTCTTATGTATTAAGTGAAGAAATATATACTCCAGGACATATTGACGTAACAATAAATAGATATTGGCATAATAACAAATATGAAACATTACATATTTATATGTAGTGACGTGACCATGTCGTGTCGATCGTCAAGCTACGTCATCAAGTTATTTGATGAAAATCGTGGTATGAGCTTGTGAAATTTGCATGTAGCAAATTCAATAATAACAATGAAGACTGAACAACATATTTCCAACAAAATATTAACTGGACTGTACTTTATAACAAATATTTAGAAAACAGTATAATTTAGGAAACAAAATTATCTATAAAAATATAGACCACTATGTTGAGGTTTATGGTATTAAAATATTTAGTCTAACACACTCATTAAGTCACAGAATGGAAAAAATACATGAATTGCTTTAAGAATCAGCATCAGCTTATTAAGTTTCTAGTGTGCTTTAAAATATATAATAATAAATAACTGCCTTGGCGGTGGCTGATGGCAATGATGCCACTTCTACCATTATTAGTCCTTGAGTTTAACCCACTGGCGTTTATTACAAGAAAGATATTTATTCAACAGATGGGTAACGTCCCCCCCCCCCCCCCGCCCCGGTGTTCACTACCCGCTACGAGCAGCCAGTACGTACCGCAGCTTGTTGCGCAGGTTGTTGCACTCCCGGGCGAGCGTCTCGTGTGTCTCCAGCATGTCCTCCAGCTCGCGCTGCGCCTTGCGCTTGCCGACCTTCTCGCGCTGGACCTCTTCTTCCACCTCGTCCAGCTGCCGCTTCAGGGCTTTCACGCGGACGTTCATCTGGAAGACACACATACGATAAGCGTTATTCAAATGTCCAGCATACCCATTATGCTCACATAATTGGCAATTTATTAGATCAGAACTTGATTGCACGCCGTGAACTTAACACAAATGCAATGCATAGGTATAAAAACTATGATTTCCTATATTATGTATCGCATCTGTGTTAAGTTAGACCAAGTAGAGACCAAGAATTTCCATTTGCTTCAATCTTAGCACAGCACACCCTTAACAGCTCTTCAGCTGCTATCATATAATACTAGCTTGCTTGGGTTTAGGGAACTCCTAACCTATCTACATCCAGAGCAAATGCGATCACAACGCGTGTCATAAAATTAATAAAAGAATTAACTACGTACATTAACTATAATCATTCTATTTTCAACTTACATCCCTAGACATAAGGTCGACAGTAGCTCGACTTGCACAACTGTTCATGGCAGTGGCCTACCTTCTCGATCTGCTCCTTGTACTGGTCGGCGTGCCTCCTCTCCTCGTCCAGCTGCAGGGCCAGCTCCTTCATCTTCTTGTCCAGCTTGCGGCCCGCCTTCTGCTGCGCGAGGCGCTCGCGGGACTCCGCCTCCAGCTGTTCCTCTAGGTTGGCCACCTTCAGCTCTAGAGATGTGATTACGCCCTGTAATAACAATAAACAAGCGTTAGAAAGATGTGCATAATGTTTTTGATAAGTTTAGTTGTTCTTATTTCAAGTTTGGTAATAAAAATTGCATACAAAATTAAACGATAAGATTTTCAACTTAATTTAAATAAAGTTAGATAGTAATAAAATTGTAAAACAACACTTGGCCTTACCGCACCTAGGAAAGTCTGTCAATTTTGATATCGAATTATACACCACGGAGTTATCTCCATAGGAATAATACATTAATTTGACTATTTTTAACTTGGTGGCTATTCCCGAATAAACACGTGAGGGTTTGAAGCCAGGGAATAGTAAATAGTAACCGATTTGATCATCAAAATGGTTAGCAAGTATGTTATCCTGCATGTCGGCACCCACAACACACACACACACATCAAATTGATATTGATGTTGATCCTGCCTCCTCGCAGGTTAAGGTCCTACCTTGGTCTTGGTCCTGGCCGCGGTCTCCAGCTCCGCGAGCTTGGCCTTGAGCTCCTTGTTCTGCCGCTCCAGCACGAGCTTGCCGCTCTCCAACTTCTGGGTGGCAGACTTCTCTGTGCCCAACTCCATCGTCAGTTGGTCGATTTGGTTCTAGGACACATAACAAACAGGTTTTTATAGTAGTAACACTTAACTAACAAGGCATATAAGCTTTATACAAGATTTAGTTGATTCCGAAGCTGCTGTTCCAATCTAATTTCAACGGAATAATCTTATATGGCGTTCTAAGGGGGAGGCCTTTGTCCAGCAGTGGACGTCTTCCGGCTGATGATGATGATGATGATGAATCTTATATTTGACATTAACGTCATAAAGTTTAGATGGAAAATGAAATCAGAATTTAAATGGTAAAAATTAGTTTTCTGATAGTAAACCCTTGACAGTCAGACATTATTTATTTTTTATACATATTTTAATTAAGTTACAAACTACTTATCTAATATAACCACATGTTGGCTTTACCTGTGATTTCCTGAGCCTGTCGTTAAGTATTTCGTTGTTCGACTGCTCCTCATCCAGATCCTCTTCCAGTGCTGCTATCCGAGCTTCGAGACGTTTCTTTTCGTCAACAAGAAGCGTACCCTGTTGCAATAATTACATAGTTAGACATGTGAACTAGTTTATAATCTGTGTTGCGAACATTAAAATTAAACAAGAGAAGTTGTGAAGATCTTATAAAAAAATTGCAGCCGGGTTATAAACTGTGTTGCTACCATTAACATTAGACCAGAAAGATCTTAGGTTGTGAAAGATATCGCGATCAACCTGTTGTATGGAGAACCTATTGAACTCGTCATGAAGTTATTGTACATCCGCCTGCGCGGCGCGGTCCTGCGTACCTTCCCGGCGCAGCTGTTGAGCTCGTCCAGCAGGTCGTCGCGTTCGGCCTCGGCCTGGCGGCGCGCGCGCTCGGCGGCGGCCAGCTCCTCGGCGTGCTGCAGCGCCTCGGCCTCCAGCGCCTTGCCCCGGCGCTCGGCGTCCCGCGCGGCGGCCGCGGCCTCCTCCCGCCCGGCGCGCGCCTCCTCGGCCTCGCGCGCCGCCTCCTTCAGCTGCTGCTGCAGTTTCTTCACTTGTTTCGCTGCGTCTTCTTTGACCTGTGGCATTCAATCATTTCAATATATCATTCGGAATCTCATGGACGCCATATTAACATTTTACTATAATAATTTACGTGAGTGTTATCCATATTATTTATTTTGCTGACATATTATGTAAAGGGGAATGCCCGACTAGTTTCCGTCGTTCGTCGAAATCGTTTGGCTCGCGACTCAGCCGCATAAGCAGCTCATGAATAAGGGCTCCATTTCAGTTCGAAACTAGTCGGGCATTCTCGAATACAAGCTTGAGTAAAACAGCATTTGTTGAAATAGCATTTACTATATATGGCATATAGTAAAAGCTATTTTAACGTTCCCAAATCCCAACGTAAAATAAGTGCTGAATGACCGCCTATAAAATGACCTTATTAGCAAGATGCAGGGCCTGTTCAGCGTCCTTGAGGTCGGCGTCTAACTTCTTCCGCATGGCGAGCACAGCGGCGCGTTGCTTCCGCTCCTCTTCCAGCTCGCCCTCGAGGTCTCGCAGCTGTTTCACGATGCCGCGGCGTTTCTCCTCGCCTTGCTCCTCCTTGGCCTGAAAGTTATATGTTTATTAGATCAATCTCATCAGTCAGACACAAATCGCGTACTGCAGTAGTGCTTATATGCGATTGTTAACAAAAATATCAAATTTATTATAGAAAAAATACATTATTTTCGAAATTTATTACGAAACTGCACAAACAGATTGTGGAAGTGTGAAATCTACGTTAAAATTGACCCTTGTAATCGACATTAAAAAATAAATTAAGTATTTGTACCTAACTGGTATTTCCAACTTGACTACATCTGAAAAGATATACCAAAACAACTCTCTCAAGAAGATGTAACCTAAAGTGTGATACTTTAGTAATATGTTGGTGCTACATACCTGCAAGTCCCGCTCGAACTGCGCGCGCATGGCCTGCATGTTGACCTCGAGGCGCAGCTTGGCGTCCTCGGTGAGCTGCAGGTCGTCCTCGATCTCCTCGTTCTGCGCCTTGAGCTCGGCCAGCTGCGACTCCAGCGCGCGCTTGGCCTTCTCCAGCTCGTGCACGTTCTTGTCGGCCGTGCCCTGCGTGTTGGCCAGCTCGTCCAGCTCAGACTGCAGGAGGCGCTTCGTGCGCTCCAGTTCTTCGATCTGTTGGAATCGATTAGGTTTTGTATTTCATGAAGAAAAGGATGTATTTTTTTCATGGGAAACGAGATTTGCGATGCATGGCGCTTGAAGTCAAGTATATTAACAATACGCTTATTTTGTGTCGTCGTGTTTATTTTAATGTTCAACATGGCAAAGATGGAACTCTGATGAAATTCGTCCAAAATGCTGGGTTCGTTTAACATCGTGATTACTGATTAACTTATCGCTACATACATAGCAATGCCCAATGGAATTAAGTCCGCCTTTTTGCTAAAACTATAAATAAATAAATAGGGGTTTGAAGATGGCCGGGGAAATGTTAAGAAAATCATAGTCTATATGTAAATGCAGGAAATCATAGTCGACATTTTTATTCGATACAGACAACGTCAAGTGAAGTTCATAGAAGATATAATGATGGCCGTAGCTTACCTTTTCGGCGGCGTCGTCTAGTTCCCTAGTGAGGGACAGCACGCGCGTCTCCTTCTCGCGCGCCTCCCGCTCGGCCTGGTCGCGCTCGGCCGCGTACCGCTCGGCGATGGCGCGCTCTTCGGCCACAACCTGCGAATAACAAGTGATATAATTATACTGTCTATTTAGGGTTTTGTACCCAAAATTCACCACATTGCAGATCCGCGTTGCCATTATAATATTGCGTCTAGATCAGAATCTCTTGACAACTCTGTAGGTAAAATTACGGGAACTACTTCATAACACATAAAAATTATCCAGATCATGATTAAGATATAGCTGTTTTGTTCTTTTTTTAGATGTGGTCTGTCGCAGGCAGACTCTATCTGCTTTACCGGACTTTTTGGCATGACCCAAGGAGCCTCCAGCCAAATCTAGCTGTGTGTCAAATTTCCTCTAAATTCCGTTAGTAAGACGTGTTTACACATGTAATTATTTACATTATACACATCGAAGTATAGTATAGTTGTTATACCTCACGAAGTCCGTTTGTCTCTCGCTGTAGTTGTAACGTGTACTGATAAGCGCGCTTGTGTCGCGACGAGTAACACACACTCAAACAATGTGCATGTACACGCCTGACAACATTCATAGTCAAACGGACTTCGTGAGATACAACATTTATACCAGTTAGTCTGTATGTCTGTATAACTTTAGCCATATGTACCTTATCAAAGCTCTTCTGTTTCTTCTCCAGTTCCATGACCTTAGCTCGCTGGGCCTCGAGCTCGATGTTGGTGTCTTCTAGTTCTGCCTGGATCTTCTTTTTGCCTGGAATACGATAGTACATGAGTTAGTCATACTTGTTTTCTTTGTCCCACTGCTAAACAAAGCCTTTGCTTTCAAACCTTATATAATTGGCCGCCCAGTTATTGTAAAAAGCGTTCAAAGCTAAATGTCTATCCAAATCTGAATGCTCTAAGCGCAAAACTCAAGAACGGCTTGACAGAATTTGATGACATTTTTTGTGTGGTTTGAGTGGGACCTCGAATGGTTTTATTCACAATTGCACCCGGTAGGTGTCGTTACAATAGTTTATTTTTCATTTCCATGCCAGGACAACGTTTGCCAGGCTCGCTGGTAGTAAAGAAATGTATGAAGCGCGACTTACTCTTGTCCAGCTTGTCGTTGGCTTGCTGCAGCTCGTCGATCTGCCGGTGCAGCGCCTCCACATCCTTGCTGAGCTTCTTGCGCTGTTCTTCCAAGGCGAGAGCATTCTCTGCTTCTTCCTCGGCCTTCTTCTTCGCGTCCAACACTTGCTGTGTGAGAGCTGTTACCTGAGGGAGTTATAAGTTGTTAGTATTGCTATTACAAAAGACAAAAAATTTGAAATGTGTACTTTTTATCGATACAATTTTCACCGCCGATTCCTAAAGTACTAAAAATAAGACTTAAGGCCTTTATTTTAGAGAACATTTTATAATGAGTACTTCTCCAATTATTTTTTGTTTTTTTTTGTTTTTATAAATACGTCGCCCCACACTAGGAATTTCTCCTGTATCGTGGGTGCGTTTCACAAACATGAAATATCACATACACAATCACCCAGACTCGGGACAAACATCTGTGGATCGCACAAAATTTCTACTATAATAACTTTCGTGAGTGTTGTCCATATTATTCAGATCGCGACTCTGCCGCGTAACCAGCTCATGAATAAGGGCTCCGTTCGAGTTCGAAACTAGTCGGGCATTCCCGAATACACACGTGAGTATAACCGGGATATATAGTATCCAATTAGTTTTAATAAAAATCTATTCCATATCCCCTAGAATCTAGATAATGTTCATCTGTGCTAGATTTTCTACTTACTTGTTTCTCCAGGTTCTTCTTAGCTTCCTCCTCTTCTTCGAGCTGGTCTCTCGCTTGCTCTAACTGCTGCTCGATGTTGCGCAGCTTCGTTTGTAGAGATAACTTTTGTTTCGTCTCTTCTTCAAGTAGAGCCTGACAACAATATTTGTTTATTAAATATGTCATTTCGACATTATAGAATAAGACTTATTACACTGCATTGGATGTATGTCGTCAAAATCATCACACAAAGTGTGTTTATGTGTGTGAGTGCGCGCGCCGTATGTGTGTGTTTAAGTGTATATCTGTGTGCAAGTGTGCTCGTATTTGTGTGTATTAAGTATGCGCGTACTTGCGTGTTTGTGTGTACGCGTATTTGCGTGTTTGTGTGTGCGCGTACTTGCATGTGTATGTGTAGGTACGCGTACTTGCGTGTGTGTGTGCGTGAACTTGCTTGTTTGTGTGCGCGTATGTGCATTTGTGTTAGAGCATATGAGTGAGAGTGCATGTGTGTAGTGTGTGTAGTGTGTGTAGTGTGTGTAGTGTGTGTAGTGTGTGTAGGGTGCGTAGTGTCACCTGAGCCTCGGCCAGCTGCGCGCCGACGGTGGCGGCGTGCTTGGCGGCGGCGGAGGCCTTGAGCTCGGCCTGCTCCAGCTGCCCGGCCGCCGCCTCCGCCTCGCTCTGCAGCCGCACGCACTTCTCCTGCACCTCCGCCCTGCAGGACACACATGTTACTACGATTCTGCTTCGTGTATTAATAATTTAGCAATTCATCGCCAGGAGAAATCCTGATTAATGACAGTAGACTCGATATTATATGTAAAAAGAGGTAGTCCCACCCAGGACAAATGTTTGTGTGATGAGCATAATCATTTGTTCTGTGCCTGGGTGTAATTTATCTATATTATGTAGGTATTTAGAAATATATAAGTATGTTTATCAGTTGTCTGGTTACCATTTTGCAGGCTCTGCCTAGTTTGGGATAAGATGACCGTGTTTGAGAAATTATTAACACTCCTCTCCGCACTACAAAATTGGCACGTTAAAACTAGGCTAATTAGCTCACTTAAACACTGCTTCATTTATTATATTATTTCCGATAATTACAATACGCTGCGCCATCCTACTTCCATGGTTCATCTAATGTAGTGTGACATTACAAATTACGTTAATGTCTTTATCATATCTAGGTACCTACCGTTTATGTAGTTATACTTATAATGCTAGCGCTCTTCAGCTCCGTGGCCAGATCCGCATTCTCCGCTTCCAGGACCTGCTTCGTGTGTGTGTGTGTGTGTGTGTACCTGGTGCGCTCCACGTCCTGCAGCTTGGCAGCGAGGTCGGCCAGCTGCAGCTCGGCCTGCTTGCGGCGACGCTCGCCATCAGCCCGCGCGGCGCTGGCGCTCTTCAGCTCCGTAGCCAGGTCTGCATTTTCCGCCTCTAGGGCCTGCTTCGCCTTCTCGAGGGCTGATGTCAAATATGCACATGCTTATTATACGGAAACTAAAATATCTCGCAACTTTTTTTTCTATTAAACACGAACATAGAGCCATCTATTTTTTAAAGTCAGTCAAATACTGCGTGATATTGTAACCTCCTTAAGTCTAACTTTAAAACTTAACTTTAAGTTTTAACTAGAAACTGTCACAATGATACTTTAAAACTTTTTATTCGATACACTGCAACATAAAATTATAGATAACAATTTCCTAGCAAACTTTAAGAACTACCCTTCTAGCTACACATTGACACACAGTTTATCAGAGATGTACCATTACATAACATTGACACATCGGCCCTCCTGTCCGGCGAGGGCGACTTGCACATGTGTTGCCAGTAGTCCCTCGCGGAGTGGAACGAGCTGCCTTCCTCACAAGGGTACGCCACACTCTCGACTTCAAAGTTATCGTCTTTTGACAAACCAAATTTCACGTTTTTTTGTCTACGCCCCTTAATGCACGCCATCCGTTCGCATAATAATGTATAGTAAAATATATATTAAACTAAAATATTTGGATAAAATTTACTCGTGTAGATATCAGTTCTAAAAATTGTTGACGTTTTATTTTTAATGGTTTGAATTTGGAATTTTCGTCGGAATTTTTTAATGATTGCAGTGTGTTATGTCAATGTCATAGTCATATTATAGAGAAAGAGGTTCACTATTCAAAAAGGGTTACATAATCTAATACTAAAAGGTAAAAACTTTTTGGAATTGCATATAACCGATTTCTTTGCGATCACAGAATTTAGCCGGAAATCGACCTGATCTATTTAGCACAGTTCAAGTTTATAAGGAGAAGGACTGCAGAAATTTAATATTTTTGTTTAGTAGCAGACTAAATTAGTTACGATTAAAAGCACACTATGTGTGATACATTTGGTGTAATTGATGTTTGGTAGTTATGGATGGGTGAGGATCATGCATTAGAAATAGAATACTATTATGGAATACAATAAAGTATTGAGTATCATTGACGTAATCTATTTGTCTATCTAAGATCGCAGGGCGCATCTGGATAAGACTGGCACAGGACCGCGGCGGATGCCATTGTTTAAGGGAGCTTATACCCAACAGTAGGATATTGAAGGCTGTGGATGATGATGATGAATCTATCTGTCATTAAATATGTTTTTTTTTTATGACTAATGTATCGTCAAACTTAGAAGTGATTAATATTATTTGTTTATACATACTCTACAGTTTTATTGAATGCCAAACATTATTAAGTTTGAGAAGTGAGAGATTTGGTATAGTTAAAGTTTATAAGGAAAAGTGCAGAAAGTTATTATTTGTATCATAATTCAGTCAAATGTTGTCCGCAAGCAACCTCTAGTAATAGTTAAACACGCAAGCAATAGAACTAAACTTTTGTATTTAAAATTGTCATACAGTGTTACGCTAAAAACTATTGTATGCCATTATGGCGGGTCATTGCTTTACAATTTCGAAACATATAACATCATGTGAATTACCTATGTACCACAATAAAGACTATTTGTATTTGACAAAGACATACATTTTAGCACATCGTCCAAAATACTTTGATCGTTTTTATCAAAGAATTATTATAATCATAAGATACACTCACCGGCCTTCGCCTTCTTGATCTGTTCGTGTTGTTCGTTCAACTGCTGCAACTCCTGCGAGTGCTTGTGTCTCTGGTCGGCCAGGGTGGCCTCGTGAGAAGTAGCTTCTTCCTCCAGGCTGCGTTTCAGAACTGCTACTTCTTGCTCGCGTTTTGTTCGCAACTCTTGTTGTGCTGTGGATGAAAATATATTTAAAGTGTTTGTTTGGTAACGTTTTATGAGTCATCAAGTTTTATGTGATCAAACCCTCGAAGAATAATAAAATAAAGATTATTTTTGTTGAAACTAATAGTGAGGTAAACAAAACGTAAAAAAGACATAAATGAAGGGACAATATGCGACACTTCCGGACAGAACGGCTATCACTCAGTATAATGCTGTGCTCATGCACAGAGGAGCATAAACACAGCGTTAGTTTTCAGCGAAAGCTGGTGATGTGATGTGTTCTATAACATCAAAAGTATTATAGTAGTATTGCCTCCATTGTTCTTAATGGTTATCATTGTAGATCCTGGCTTATAGGAGTTACAATAATGGGCACGAGTAGTAAGCTTGTCCCGTAATAAAAATATATATAAAACAGTAGCAGTAGTCACCGGCGGTGGTGTCGAGCGAGTCCAGCAGCTCGGACTTGAGCGCCTCCAGCTCCTCGTTGAGGTCGCGGCGCAGCTTCTCGGCCTTGGTCCGGGCGGCGCGCTCGGCGTCCAGGTCCTCGTGCGCGTCGGCCAGCGCGGACTCGGCCTCGCGCGCCGCCTTCTGCGCCGCCGCGCGCGCCGCGCCCTCCTCGTCCGCGCGGCTCATGGCCGCCGCCAGCTCCTCCTCGCGCTTGGCTGCAGGGGGGGGTTGTTAATACATGCTACGTAAGGTATACTATAATACTGATATATTTCATTAATATATGATTTAAATTCAATCTAAATCCAATATTACTAAAACTATTATTATTATTATTTCCGCTATAAAAAACTAAACTCGTTTATTCTCGTAGGTATACTTATAAATGTAGATGTTCCATTCTTTTTATCATGATTTCCAAACAAACTATATTCAAATTATATCCAAACAAATTATTAACTGTATAATACCAAAACAATACAATTCACCATTCATGATCATACACCACAAGTCTCAATACTCACCGAGGACGATCTGCAACTCCTCGAGCTGAGCCTTCCTCTCCGCGAGCTGTTCCTTCACATCCTGCAGTTCCGTCTCCAGCTTCCGTTTAGCACGGTCCGTCTCTTGGCGCATTTGATGATCCTGGTCGGTGAAATTATTATAATTATAGGGACACCACACTCAAGAGTATTCCTCCAAAAAATTTGAATGACAGTTTGTTTAACATTCACTTAACTATTACTGGTAAAGGGTTACTACTCTATGTCATGATGCAGAAATTCATAAATGATCTTGCATCTTTAAAATAAAGCTAAGTTAGATAAAAGCAAAATTTGAAACAAAAAATAATTAAAACATTGGGATCTTCCTCTAGTTTTAAAACTATTACTTTCCACGTGTCTAGACAGTGGAAACAAGTCATTACCTTAAACAGTATAATTATAATCAAATCATTACCTTCAACAGTTTCTCCTCAAGCTCCGCGATGGCGGACTCCTGCTTGGTCTTCAGCTTGCTGAGGTGCTTCGCTTTCTCTTCCTCCTCAGCCAGGGCTTGAGAGAGGTCGTTGGCTCGCTCTTCCAAGATCTAAAAGTCAAAACGAATTGGTTAATCAAGCAAGGCATGTCTTGCAGCGTGGCCTGTATAGATGGATAGATAGAATATGTTATCTAAGTTATTCTTAAACAGTATCATTATCATCATAGTTTCAGCCCGGTATCAACCACTGCTGGGTAAAGGCCATCGTATTCCTCTGCTTTTTGCGTCTAAACAGAATATACGCTGAAATACCACATACTCAAACGCTGAAACTCGGAACTAATATCTGCGATTCGCAAATATTTTTCTGATACGAGAATCGTGTCTTACCAGCGACGCACCATAGTATTGCACACGCGGTTCTGCAGGCAGGACAGTTCACCATGTGAAAGGAGACGCCGCTACTTGCTGTGTAATGCAGCATCTCGCTTTCACATCTTAAATTGTCTTGCTTTAAGAGTTCATGGTAAGGGGGCAGTGCTTTTCATCAAATGTATAACAAAATACCTTCTTCTCCTTGACCAGTTTCTGGTTGGTGTCTTCACTTAGAGCCAGGTCCTCCTCCAACTTCTTCAGCTTGGAGTCACATTGGACACGCTCTAGCTGTAACTTCTGGCGGGCGGCCTCTTCTTCTTCTAGTTGTTCTTCAAGATCCTGAAAATAGAAAGACAATTAGCAAGTGGTGATTGTTGTTTAAAATTGACATTTAAAAAAATGCACACTTCTCTTTATGAACTGTACACACCTAGAATATATTGACAACAATCTAGAGAAGTTTCCAGTTGTTTTTAAGGAACTTATCAGCCAAAGACTACAAATAGATAAGGGTCTAACTTTTTCATTATTTCACTAACTTGAAATTCAAATTCTTTTCTAACATTCCCTAGGTCTTTTGAATCAAATATTTAGAAATACCTCCATAAAAGGAATACATAGAATACAGTTTGCAATGGTCACTACAGTTGAATGTTATTCATTCTTCCTTCCTTCTTCTACATACCTGTATATTGAGCTGCAGCCTCTTCTTCTCCTGCTGCAGCGAGTTGCACCTCTCTTCCTCCTCCTCGATCCTGCCTTCCAGGTCGTGGAGCAGTTCTTCTAACTCTTGTTTACGGGCTGCGGCGCGCGCGCGACTCTCTTCAGCTTCTGCACATAACTCTAGTTCGGCCTGAAAAAAGAATATTTGTGTTATTACACATACTCTTAAATTATTTGTATAAAGTATTATATTTGTCAAAAAAACAACAGAAAACATAATACCAGTGCCAGTAGTAACAATTTTAAATCATTTGGCTATAAAAGCAGATTAACTTATAATCTGCTTTTATAGCCAAATGATTTTCGAAATTGCTGCTACAAAATGAATAAGCTACTATGTTCATGTTTATCTCCTTTGACAATTTATTTTCGACCTTATCGCTAAAACTATAAGGTATAAAATCCAAGTTACCTGCAACTGTTCAGCCAACTGCGTCTTCTCGGCATTAGACTGCTGGTACTTCTGTTCGTACTCCTGGCACCGCTTGACCTGCGTGTCTAAACGTTCACGAATCTGGCGAAGCTCGTCCTCCTTCTGTGTCAACTTCTCTTCTTGTTTTGTTACCTCTAGGAGAGGTTTCACCTGAAAATCGGTTTTTGGAGTTATAGAGTTGAATTTTTGAACTTCCGTCTAACATTATTGTAATGGAAGTGAATATATACATGCATTCATCTGCCTTCTATATTTCGACTTTGATGTCATACTATACCAGAGCGAAAGTGATGCAGATGTCCATTTAAGATCTGTTTTAGACCTCCACAAGCACGGAGACTACATTGAGTAACAAAAAAAAAAGAAAAGCATTGATAGTCTTCACGCACTGGTATCCCATACTATACTTACATGCACCATAGAAGGCCCAAAGAAGCCAGAGAGAAGTAATAAACAATACTAATTACCAATGACACGAACAGTCGAAGGACACACGACATATCCATACTTCAAACTGTATTCTATCACTTACAATGTATGTTCGCAGTTCTCCCCAAGCTTTCTCCGTGTCATCTTACAATACTATTAAATTCAACATACAATATAGAATGATTGACAATAATAGATAGTTGTAACAATAGATACATGCATAGTGGAATATTATTGTAAAGAAGGCTAAGGTTGGAATGTTTCCAAAACATTGCATCTTTGTGAATATGTTGCATTTGCATTACAAATGACGTCAGAAAGTGGTTGTTTTAAACACATGTTTCTTATGTGGGAAAATATATTATTATCTGCAGTGCAAAGAGTATTACACACTCGACTATGTAATTCATATATACCAATAGGAAAATGGTTATAAGAAAGTATAGCAAAAGCTGCAGACTGAAAAATAATTTAAATGCATTATGAAATTGTGGTTAAAATAGGAAAGATCTAAATACCTCTGGGCTATTTGAGACAACATTTTCTAGAATTTTAAAAAGTTTATAAAGGATACCATTGCAATGCCGCGTACTATGCGAGATTCCAATGATATCAATTTATATATCCTTTGCGTGTAATGTTCCCCAAATAGCCACAGTCCCACCAGTGCACAATATATCTCCAAAGTTCATCATTCCTACCTTGATGTACAGTCTCCACCATTGCCAGTTCCTCAACTTTAGATACGCAGCACAGTTCCTCTGAATGATCCTGATAGCGTTCAGCTGTTGCAATCTCTTCTGGTAGTTTCTCCTAGCAAGGTAGCCTCGGCAGAACGCTTGGAAGTTGACTATCAAGTCTGTGATTTTGTAGTCCCGTTCCTCCTCAAGATGTGCCAGTACACCAGCCCGGAAGAAGATCTTGGACTGACCGACGCGGTATAAATTATGATCTAACTCTAGAGCCTCGATCATCTGCTCACAAGCCTTCTTTCCATCCATGAAACCTTTCGGTATAATGTTTGGAGTCAGCAGCTCATAACGCTGTCTGAACTCCTGGAAGGGAATACGGTTGGGGAAACCTTGTCTGCAGATCCTGATACCTTCAAGCACACCGTTGCAACGTAACTGGTCGAGAACTAGAGGCGCTTCGATCTTTCCAGCCTTCTTCTCATGGTTGGGAATGATACACCTTACGAAGTTCGGGTTAGTGTTCCTTAGCGTCGCCATCAGTTTAGTAAGCTGTTCCTTGTATAGTTGGGAGACTGTTCTGAACATGCCCTTGCGGGTCCTGGCGCCGAATTGTGTGTCGGTCATGGCCTGTTGCGCCATGCCTACGATTTCAGCATCCTTCCAGATGTGACATACAAACGGATCCTGGGAAGATTGGAGGAGCGACACGACGTTTTCATTCAGAGGATCCATGTTCTTCATTAACCATTTCTCGGCGGAATAGTCGACTTTGCCAGCGTAGTGAATGATTGCGAAGTCAGCAACACCACGGAAGTCAGTCTTCATGAATTTAGGGTGGACGGAGTGGGCTGATACTAACTTCTCAACGAACGTCTTATCGGTCGCCTTGGGGAACCAGCACTCCTCATCCAATAAGGCCATGATACCCATAGGTTTGTCGATCAAATCGATAGTCGGTTGCAAATCGAGACCGAAATCGATAAACTTCCATTCGATACCTTCTCGCTGATACTCTTCTTGTTCCAAAATGAACATAGTGTGGTTAAAGAGTTGCTGAAGTTTCTCGTTGGTGTAATTGATGCACAGCTGTTCAAAGGAGTTGAGTTCGAAGATTTCGAAACCGGCCATATCGAGGATACCGATGAATGAAGCTCCTTGTCTCTTGGTCCTGTCGAGGGATCTGTTAATCCTGTTGACGAGCCATCTGAACAAGCGCTCGTAGCAAGCCTTGCCGATGGCCTCCACTGAGAACTCCACCTGTTCCTTGGTCTGTGCTTTCGTTACGAAATCACGACCTACTTTTATTCTGGGCTTGAGGAATGCCTTTGTCATTTCAGTTACCGAAAGACCTGGAAAACAAATCCCTAATGAGTAAACAGTTCTACAAATCACAACTTACGTAAACTATTTTTTACATAGATACTATAACTTACCGAGCAAATGTGCGATTTTCTGAGCGACCGTGTTATCAGGCAAGGTCGCCTGATCCGAGTTCCTCTCTTGCTTGAACTGCATGGAGCCGAACAACAGCACAGCGGACACTATTCTGAATATAGAGTTGTAGTCTTCGGTGTTCATGCCCATGATGTTCATGGACTTGATGGTCGCTTGGAACTCTGCAGCATCATCGATACCGGGGACTGGTAACGCCGCATTTGACAAGAAGGGGTAACTCTTGGGGTCTTCTAGGATGTATTCAGCTCTCTGCTGTGACGTCGCACCGGCTAGTAACTGGTAGAATATGTGGAATGTCCTTTCGTCTTTCGCTTGCCTAATCGCTCTCGACTTCTCGAGTAAGTACGTTTCGATGTTCGCGCCTGCTATGAAACCTGACGCGTCGAAGTTAATTCTTATAAATTTACCCTGGAAATATTAACAAAACGTTTTAATGTAACTAAATATAAATAGTAGGTTTACTGGTTGCAATATGCTGTTGTGAACATATACTCACAAATCTTGAAGAATTGTCGTTCTTAACAGTCTTGGCGTTACCGAAGGCTTCTAGAATCGGGTTAGCTTGTAACAACTGCTGTTCCAGTTCGCCCTATAAAATAACTAGCATTATTATCGGGTCAAGAAATACATGTAAATTAGACTCATGCAATGTCTCAATTTTGAATTCCAAATAATCAAAATTGTTGTTAATTGTTTAAGGTTATTAGGGATTAATTGAATTTATTTTTTAATCATATGATCATAATGCCACACAATCTTAAACTCGAAGCAAATCAGCTGGTCAATTTTATATTAAAATATCGTAAACAAACTTAACAGTTTTAAACATATGACATACCTTTAATTAAAATAAATTAAAAGGCAACAACAGATTTACTTCGGTTAAAAAAATCTAGTCCAAAACAGAATGTTTGTTAACAAGAGCAAAATAAACAAACATGATTAAGTTAAAACATGTTCAGGACAAGAAATATAAGATAGAGCCACACAATATACAATGGATTTAGCTTTCCATTACCTCGAATGTAGGTCCGTTTGTCTACGTAGGAAGTAGCAGCGTGAAATGAAACGTTAAATGTTAATGATACAGGGTTAGTTGAGAGGAAGAAACATGTAAGCAACAACAATGTTGGTTAAAAATACCTCTTTATTTTATTTTATGTTACTGCAACGTGTTGCTAGTCGTGTTGCAAAGTGTTGCAGCAACACAAAAGTTAATAACAAAAAAATAGATAAAACTTTGTGTCTTTCTGCTACATCACATAACGATAAATGTGCAACTTGCAACATGCTCAACAAGTCTTAGAAATATTTACAATCACTGCTTCAAGATTTGTTGCATTTATCAATAATTTATTTACGACAAGTAATAAAGAGGTATATTTACGAGCAAATATATGAAAATTATGTATTGTAGTGCCAGTTAATGATGAAATCATGACCACACAATTTGGTTAGAGCTTGACGCATGCAAAGCTACTCGCCTATATAGGAGTGGGTATGAAAGGTTATTTTTAACGGTGTAATGAGGAATTCTATATATTTGTTAAGCAAGCAGATACAAAATAGATAATAATAAATTTAGAAATACATAAATAAAAGAAAGTAAGAGTTTGCTTTAAAACAGGCCTGTGAAACTTAGTCAGTTTCGTTTGAATACGGTTAAAAATTAATATAAAATATGTGTAGTGGAAGACCGAAGATCAAACTCAGTGGCGTGCCAGAGAAGAGGCCTATGTCCAGCAGTAGACTAAGATTGGCTAATAACGATATGAATCTAGACGATGATGTCTAGTTTCGCAACAATATTCATAAGGTATTACAGCACCAGTGACAAAACACTGGACGTCATCCTCGTACATAAGTAGTCCCATAACAATTTCAAACGCTAAAGATTCTGCGCGCTGATCAAGTTTAAATACCCAGGGTCCAGAGGAAAATACGTTTGCATTCACCATGAATAAATATAATAATAAAAATGAAGCCGAATATATAAATACATATATAACGTACAATAATATACGTAGCTATTGTACAGGGTAACCAATAACCATGCAAGCATGCTTCCAAGTCCGTTTATATTGAATGACATAAGCATAACCATTAATTGAGATACCTCGTCAATATACCTAATATATTTGAAACGATTAAGGAAATTTGAAAAATTATGCACACGAGCGGGATTTGAACCCGCGACCTTCGTCATATCCTGGCGCAGCTCTAACTAACTGAGCTATCGCTATACGCCACAGTACGGCGATGGTCGCAGGTTCAAGTCCTAATCTATCCATCATTTTTCAATTTAGATTCAAGCTTAGCATGGGCAACACGCTGAAATGACGCCAAAAGTCATATACCTCGTATATTATATAAAACTAATATACTAAGTTTAATCAACAATAAATATGTAAATCTTGAATTGATATTAATGCAAGTGTTCTTGAGTTATGCTCATGTCAATGTCCGCGCCCAATAACCGTCAGAAAAGCACTCAAATCCGACATAGAAGTAAATTATTCTCGTTTTGTTGCAAGAAATATCGCGTAAAAGGTTTATTTATCTGTTGGCCTTACACAGATTTTTTTGTACAGTAGATAACAAAAATAGCTTCAAACGTTTAGGCTTATACCGAAATATTGTAACGACTTTTGTCGCCGACCGTACGTTCATATTCTTTTAGGAAACTGTACTTTTTTACAGTATTACACCTTTTTAAATTGCTTTAGAGAATAATTTACTAGCTATGAATCCCCTAAGCCAAGCGATTAGCTGTTTTTTTAAGTATGTTGTTTCTTTTTTATTATATTTCCTTGACTTACTATAATCAATTGTGGTGAGGGTCCCTGTTGTTGTCGAATCGATTGCCAGGTTCACGGTGAAAGAGAGGAAAATAAAAAATATACATCAGTGTGTTGTAGAGGCTACAGTTTTTTCATTATTTGTGTTGCCAGAAAATAAATCTTATAAAAACACAATAAATCACTTTTTAATTATGTTTAAAATACGAACGACTAAAGGTTAGGTGCTTAATTCTAATGTGATTCGTTTTATTATTTTCTGGCAACATTATAATACATAATATTATTACAACTGTGTGCTTTACAATAACACATGCCACCTCCATGACATGCGCGTGTAACGACGGTGCTCAATGTACAACATTAGCGTACACTAAACCACGCAAGTTATGCATAATATACATCAAGTCGGAAGATCATAGCTGTGAAACTTTACCGATGTATTGTATAGAAGAGAGTATATTAAAAATAATGTGAAAACTGAAACAAGAAATTCCAAAGTTTATATCTGCTTGCGCAAATACAAAACAATTTTACAACAGTAATAAATATACTGCTACTTTAGTTTGCAATATACAACTTGTACAATAAACGATTTATCGAAAGTATCAAAAGTATTTTATGAAAAAAAGGGTTGCTATTGGCTACATATTAAAAAAAAACTAGAAAAAAAAATACAAAATTTTGAAAAAAAAATACTCGCGTATTTTTGCTTTCACATAATTTTAACATTAAAAACCTTGTGTAAACAAGAACATGATGCTTAGTTAACATAGATACACGAATACAGCATCAAACAGCAAAATTATTTTCTTATGAGCTAGCAAAACATCTACGACCTAGATTGGCAACAAATACGTTTTCTACTAAAACGAATACTTAGGTATCATTATTTTCTGGAGTAACATAAATGTGACTAGCAGAATACTGAGGAGAAAGTAGGTACCTATTTAATTGTAGCTATTTTACTGTAAAACGTAAAGGAGGTGAGCTTGATAAGGGGAAATTTATTTACATTCCTTACCCGAACGCGATAGTCGAACCAATAGACATGTGAACGCTTTAGAAAGAAAAACTTGTTTAACATACATCTAAAAACGAAAACCTATAAATTGCTCGACGACTTTTGTTTTAAATACTGTAATAAAGCGAAAACTACGAAGCTAATAATTAATAAGACATACTAAACATTAAAGGTAAAGTTAAAACGACGAATTTTAGCCTCATATATGTAATTACTACACAAAAGTGCAATTGAATGTGAAGTAACCCAAGTATCAGCAATATTTCCATAATAAGAAAACTATCGATATCGATAAATACCGGTATCACACCCCTAGCATATATTGAACCAATAATTTCACGTTTACTAAGTACCTATCTACTTGTTGCTCAATTACATAAGTGCCAATTACACGGACACTAGTCCTTGTGTAAGGGACACCACAGACAACACTGTAATTACGTAAACCATGGTTACCACATTAGCGGCGTAAACATTGTTATTTACTTGTAACGACAAGGAAAGTAACTTCAACGCTTAACACGAGTCTAAGCAGGTTCCCCGCTTTCACGACTTGAAATAGAACCGGGTAATTTGTGGATAAAAAGACCTGTTCTTTTTGTTCGAAGTAAGTTGCTCTATTTAGCAATTACCAATCTATTTTAATGTCTTTCGGTCTAAGACTAGTCATAATATGTGCGTATCTGATGTTGATAAAAATAATAGATACCTCTGCCTAGTAAAACATAGATATCTTTTTCACTATTTTATCTTCCATAACTAAGTCTAATTGATGCAAAACCGGAACGCCGGTGCGGCCTAAGAAAAGGTTTCAAACAAAAAATGGCAAGACATAGTACGTATGTCGTTATTGTTTTAGTCTACCATAACATAACAGAGCCAATTTGGAATCTCCAATAGTGTTCCCGTATATTTTAACACCAGAAACATTATAGGGGGTCCCTGATCAATATCCTACTTGTATCTTATCCAACATGCCGATAGCATGTCTTAAAATCTAGATAATTTCCAATAGTCTTACCGCGCCAGATCCTTTGGGCTTCGAGGCGGCTACATACGCGAGGTACTGGATCACTTTCTTCGTGTTTTCTGTCTTACCAGCACCTGACTCTCCTGTGCAGAGGATTGACTGGTCCTCACGATCTGCAATGGAGATTGAGTGGGGGTTGCATTAACATAATTTAGATAAAAAAAGTAAAGCTTGTGTATGTTCTTTCTCTGCTCTTCTACACACGCTATCTTTACACAGCCTAGCCTGTGTAAAGATATTGAAGTATTTGGTCCTACACGGCTACACTGGTATAAAAGCTGCACTAGCGAAGCGGAATCTTGGGTTAAATATTAGACCGGCTAGTAAAGAGTTTTACTAGGAGTCGTTTGGTAGCAGTTTGTTGAACAAAACTTCCCAAAACGAGAAAAAATTACAAATTTTCATCTCATAAGGTTAAGGGGCATTAAAGATCTATAAAGAAATGTAGGTAAGTGTAACATAGACCTAGTAAAGAAATTGATATAAATTAACTATATCGAGACCAGTTTAATACCAACAATCATAATAATAGAAAATCTACTGAGTTTTTTATTTGCGAATTATATTACCATAACTTGTGGCTTGTATTATTTCGAGGTACCTGGTACATGGTGTTCATAATAATAACCACTAGAAAGTATGAGAAGATACATTTTCAATAGCTCTGTATAGTCTGTATTATAATAACATTTCACGCTTGCACCAATGTTTACTTTGAGTCACAAAGTACCTTGATAAGAAACCAAACGATAAATTTTTTGCCACCGAGGTGAAGAATATATAAATTACCTGCCCCTTCTTCAGATTACATATTTTTTAATATTAAATGTATACTTTTTCATACATAAAGCAACGTTAAAATACCACATAGCGTTAAATTTCTAAGAATTTCACATGAAATTGGTATGTCTCAAGTACAATGTATTATGAAGTATACAACAAAAGCTTTTCACAAAAACGTATACCGTGAGTGGACACTTAATTATTTTGCGTTCCTAACTCCCTACACATTTTCCGGACAATTTTAATTTGTTGAACATAAAAGAGAGAGTTCATGACTTGTTGCATTCACAACTTCTGAATACATTTTGTTTATGAAAAGAAAAGCCTGTAATCTGAAATGTAAAATCATGATCATAAGTGAAAACTATCCAATATGAAAAATTAAATTGAATCTTGTGTAACATGATATTATCTTGAAATACGCATACGTCTAGTAAAATAGCGTGAAGATAATAAATTCTCACAACTTACGATGCTGATAACAAACGGCCAGCTGGTACCGTTACGTAGAAGAATGTCATAACATCATACAATATATTAAATTGTAACTACAATAGGAGATAACAAATGAAGTGTACAATGTATTTTAGTCCTATACATCGATCTAATGCAACACCATTTGCATAAGGAGCTAAATATGGAATCTTTGATCATAAAATACACTTATTCGATGGATTAGCCAATTTACCTACTAGATAGTGCTTAGAGCACAGACACACATTGTGTGTAAAAATAATTTTTAACTCAAAGTAGGTCTTGCCGAGGCTGCTAGACAAATTGAATTCAGTTTTATCTGAATCTAAAAGCGACCTTAAGAAGAAAGGCAGGACGACATACGACGGCACACGCCTATGGATGCTTATGACGATGCTGGTGGGCGAGATGGCAGGTCGTTAGCCTTTGAAACGTATTTTGATTAATAACAATAGCTCGATGTATCCTCCTCTGTGCCCAAAACTCCCAAATATGATTAAGGAGGTTTTCGAGCAACACGTATCACCAATTTTTTTTTATATAGTTTCGAAATTAGAAACTTAGAAGAACTATAGAACTTAAAGATGCCAGTTTGCGTGCTCTTTTAAAGCACCCATAAATATTCTAACTGAATCTGATTCCTCCTTTTGAACCAAAACTAAAAAACACCTTTCCCTCCATGCATTTTCATGTGTCCCATGGTTGCTGATCACAATACCGTCTTAGTTAGTAGTTACGAAACGTACGCATTGATGTGGGCGTTCCCTGTACTTATCTGCACACCGCGGATCATTAGTGTGCTGATGCTTGTATCATAGGGCTGTGACATCAGAAGAGCATTACACTTCTTCGTTATCAAATTCAGATCATTTTCGCGGGTACATTTATTTTATGACTGGAAAAAAATTATAGTATTTTAAAATACTATAATTTTTTTCCTAATTCCTCTTTACTTGGCTAACTGATAAATTGCAACTGTCTAATCCTATAGACAAAAAGTAGTGAACACCATACGACAAAACAATTAAGGTATTATTACAGAACGCAACTATCGATACATTTTTGTATGTTTGTTAATTAACTACATCACTACAATACAAAGATAATTTATTAGCTCGTTCTAATTGTTTAATAATGGCGCTAGATATCGAATGAAATATGTTTTAACTGCAAGGAGTGTTTACTAAATTAGCTTTTCCCTTATTTAGCTCATTCGAATAACAAGCACGGTCTAACAAGAATCTTAAATATAATTTCTCTAACATTGTTTCGTATTTATGTACAGAAGTAATAAATAGTATTTCTATGAAGTCTTACAGTCAGGAAACTTTGTAAGATACAATATTTTAATTTTGATTGTAAAATGGGATCATTCATTTTTTAAATTTTCCTTTTCTCTTGTCCATCTTCACCATAATAACAGCAGGAACTTGCTTTATCAAGCACTTCCCTCACACCTGAACCTTACATTCCAATTTAATATCATAAAGGGGTGCATTAAACTAGCATTTGCGAGCAGTACACTCGTCTGGCGCTCCCAAGGCAATAAACCTTGCTGACTGGCTAATATTTTACAGCAACATTTATTATGGATGAACTGTAATACTGTTCTTTTTAAGTGCTGTACGAGTGGGTAGCCGATGTAGAATAGGTATCGTCGACAAATAATACCACAAAATGGAAGTCACTAAATATCGATAGGTGGAACGTCTCTACGACTCGTAGATAAGGGCCGTTCGTCTAATTGTTCAGTAATGGCGCAGATACCGAATGACTTATGGCCCAACTGTCGCACTCCACTTTATTTCGTACAAGGCGAAGCTGTTATTTATTGCGAGAACCTGTATTTTTGTTCTCCATAATGGATAGCGAACTGTAAATGTGTCGAAAATTTTAGTTTTAAGTTTTTTTAAATTTAAACTTGTTTTGAATTGAACATTTTATATAAATAATATTTACTAGACTCTTAACTTAGTGCTTGCTCGGGGTGTTTGCTCTTTGACCTCAAAAGGGCATTGTCTAGTGTCTAGTCTGAGCCAATAATCTCCTTACTATTTGATACCGATATTATTTTGGAAAACGTTAGATTGTACTAGAGTATCCAAGCCTTCGTACTCATTTAAAGTTGTTTATCACCGGCCGGCCAGCCAAACACAAGTTATACACTTTGATAAGTGACAATTATTTTTTTTTTTAAATGCAATCTTTATTCATTGATTTATTTACACTTATCCAGTGGCGGATTAACCCTAAGGCCCAGTCGGCCCAGGCCTAGGGCGGCCAATCGTGACAAAAAAATTACTGATGATAACAAGAAATAACTGAAAGTACCTACTAAGTACAATAGTATATTCCTTATGTAGTCTATATGATGGGTGGTTAGAAAGGGGCGGCTGATACTAACGACATGGCCTGGAGCCTAGGGAGGTTAAGACTACAAATCCGCCATTGCACTAATCACTATCGTTGGCATGTCAATAAATAGTGATGATATAGAGAGACAGAATAAAGGACATGTGCAATTATTGTTTAAGTAGTAAGGGTGTTCATATACGGTTTACCTACAGGCTGATCAAAGAAGGAGAGTGCGTACAAACCTTGTAACATGGAACGGTAGGCTGTGTCTGTGATGGCGAACACGTGTGGCGGGACCTCGTGCCGCTTGATGCCTTTATACCTCTCCATGATCTTCTCCGTGTAGATGGGGAGCTTCTTGTAAGGATTCACCACCACGCAAAAGAGACCAGAGTACGTCTGTGGAAGAAATACGAATATAAGTATATTATTTTTGATCTAGCTAGTGTATTTTCTAAAGCTTAGGAAGAGATGTACTTGTATACACATTTCTTTTGTATATAAGCCTCAAAAGGGCTATTGCCATTTATTGGATAAAATTGATTTTGTAAGTGGTGACTTAATATACTAGAAAGTAAGCATATAACAATATTGAAATGGCAATTCTTGTGCAGGCTTTGTGGTAACGTAGTATATTGAAATATCTCCGTTATTTGACAGGCACGAGTGAACCGTTTGCAAAATTAAAATTAAGGTGTACAGACAAAAAATACTTCTTTCTTTAGGCTTTTTTCAAGCAATAAGGTTCAAACTTCTATAACCCAACTACCAACAAATCTGTCACCACCAATCAACTGCAGCTAATAATCATTTGGATGAAAACGAAATTCGATATGGATATTGCTGTGATCGTAAAATTAATTCAACGTGAAGAATATGCGATATGCGCTTGACTGGGCTGTTTTAAATGTGGTTTAAGATTTCCAAATATGTCTCCTCATCCATTCCTATGACAACTATAATTTATTATTGAAGTTATTAAAAATATCATCCCTTTTAAACTTTAACCGAATTTGTTCTTAGAATTAATTAACCATCTTGAATAATTCATCAAGCGATTTCCATTTTGCCTGATACGATTATTCAACTGACACACTACCTCTTTCCCACATTAACATGAAACCTCAATACTAACAAGCTCTAACAATATCATAACATGTTCACAGGGAAAAACACGAACGAAAACGAAAGTATCCGTATCCGTAGCTACGGCGGCAAGAACAAGAAGTGAGCACGAGTGAATCACGCGCAACAATCGCGAACATCCGCGCGTCTGTCTGCGCCTGCGCCGATCTGACACGCATAAACTATTGTGTTGTTTCTTATAAGAAAATTGGCTTTTGTTAAGTGCTACTTTTTGTGGTGCTGTCTTATGTTCCGTGGAATGTTATGGAATATTAATGTTATATTTCTTGTCAAGGAATATGTCACTTCTATTACGAAGAAGACGTTTGATTTCCGGCAGACAATAGGCCAGATCATTTTTTGCTGTAAGTGTTGCAGATGCCAGGAGTAGTTGAGCTCATAACTTTATATTGCGACTAATGTTTGCGGAGCGCAGTGTAAATAGAAGAACAATATTGTTGCAGTCGTTCATCCAATGGATAATATTCAGAAATATTTTACTTTCAAGATACATAAAAACTTGGAAACATTAACTTAGTGAACAGCTATTAACCCATAAACGTGTCATTATAATTATGCTAACCTGTAAATAGTTTATATCCTAATTTACAATTGCTCTACCTGCACGCTACATTTAATAACCAATTAAAATGGTCCTTTACACACATAATTACATTATAATATAAGTACAGTTGAAATTCCGTTCAACATTAAATTCTGACTAAACAGTATTCAATCTAACTTGCCCTGCCTACCAGTGGCGTGCATCCCATATAGGCAATTAGGCAGTGCCTACCTCATATAAATTCAACAATTCAATACATTATATTTACTAAATAAATAAAATAATTCATCATACCAATTAATATAAAACAATAATTATACTTCAATAAAATACTTCTAATAACCATCACAAAAATATACTACGATCGTCCATTCATAGCATGACGCAATAGTAGGCAGTCGTCGAGCTGCCTACTAAATCCACGCACACTAGAAAAGAATTTGCGTATTCGTATACACACACACACTTCTTTAGTATAATACGACCGAAATATAAATCCACATTTTCTATACGTACTACACTGACATTTGACATTCGCAAATTAGCCGACCAAGGTAGGCAAGCCTACTTTGATCAATATTGGCTGCATTCATGCTGCAATCTAACGCATTACATTTCCGAGTCTCTTATTGGCTGTTATATACTCATCGTTCTTAAGCAAATCAGAAAGAGAGCAAGGTTTCCTTATACTTTCTTCTCCGTCGAATGTCGGGCAATGTTGCCAAATTCATAAAAATCTCCCTGTTTTTAAGTTTCTTAGACAATATTAGACTAATTTTTATTAAAAAAAATATTTATTCGTTAGATTTCGTACCATATTTTAGCCTATTCCTATTTTTTTTTAAGTAAAGTAAACTTTTATGTTTATTTTATGTTAATTATTATATAGTTCTTATGACAAAAAGATTTTTATACAAATTAAAATACGGATTTAAACCGTTTCAGTACGGGTAAAAGGTTTTATAAATATGGTAACCCTGCAGTCTGCTATATGTCATTTACGCGCGCGATTTTTACTTTAGTGCAAACAATGTAAACAATTTCTTTAATAATTACGAGTGATTTTTTAGAAAGTGTTACATAAATAATGGCTTTTTCATGAATTTTGATAAATTACAGTGTTTTGTTTGTGGTGAAACTGCAACATGTATTGATAAATTACATGCAAACAACTTTAGTAAGTTTTCGTTTGATGACAAAACAATTAGATGTTTGTGGAGGTAAATAAAAGTCCAAGTGCCGATAAATTTGCTAAAAATGTCAAGAGGAGATTTGTGGAGTTAAAATTATGTGAGTAAATAATAGATTTAAACGTTTTTCGATCAATAGATAAGTACCTTAGTTTTGTTTACGTAAACAACGTCTTCACGAGACTACGAATGTACCTATTTCAATATTATCAATAACGTTAAGCCTATTTCCTTTTAAAACACGGTCTTTTATTCATTGTGTCGTAATCGAAATCTCAAAATCACTTTTTTAATACTGAATGTGTAAGTAGGTATAAGCTTTAAGCCCATTGAGGTATTCACGATCGCGGTACAGTAATTACTTAGTATAAAATCAAATCTAGTGTGTTACATAAATACAATAAAATTACTATCATGTGTGCAGGTATTTCAAGATAGTGTTAGCGGAATTGCGAGTTATACCTATTAACCGCCCCATAGGCCAATTGCCACTAGCCGGACACTCATACATTCTCTATTTACACGATACCTTCATAGTGATAAATCAACTTATTTGTAAAGTTTTTTAACTAACGCGGAGGTCAGAACTTACCAAACGTAGGTATTAAAAAACAACAATATATTTAGGGAGGTACTTATAAAATCGATATTTTGGTGATTGAAGAGGGTATACCTATACATCTTTTTATGGATTCGGGAAGATAATTATGTGCCAATTTCGTAGTGTATGCTAAATAATCGCGTTTTACGTTAAAAAAAAAACTCCATTTGTCTAATGCCTACCTAGTCTAAAAACCAATGCACGCCACTGCTGCCTACTGTATGTGTAAATGACTTGAGCACTAGTTATTTAGGTCAAGTAGATAGCACCCGGCTATATCTCAGTGCAAACAAGTAATTAGTAACAAAATTATACTTGATGCTAATTGGCGTGATCGTAAATTTGCAGAAAATTAATATGGACAGATTGGATTGAATTCCAGAGCATGTTAGGGTGTAGTGATTTGGAATATGGAAAAATTGATATCAAATATTTCAATAATACAATTGAGGACGACAGGATTCAAGAGGAAATCTTTAAAGGAGTAAGGAATACAACTGTCGAAGAATTTTCGTGAAGACCAGAAAAAGGATAATCTAGCATCGATTTACAAAGAGTAATATAAATATTGATTCGACAGCGAACTAAAATTCAAATAATGTTGGGCAGGACACTTAGCTAGACGAGGTCACGTCAGGTGGAGTTTAGCGTTGACAGAATGGTGGCCAAGAATGGGCAAGCTACACTTCGTAGGTCGTCAAGCAGCAAAATGGGTCGACGACATTACAAAGATCGCGGGGCGCAATTGGATAAGATCGTCACAGGACCGCGGCGATGGCATAGTTTAAGGGAGGACTATACCTAGCAGTGAAATATTGAAGGCTGTGGATGATGATGAATATTAATGAGTTTTCTGGAAGGAAGCTATGTGTAAGAACAAAATTTGTAAACTTTCGAATATCCCGCTAACTACTGGATAATTTATTGACGCTTTATTAACCCATAACATATCGTACATCTTTCTATCAAAGCTGAATGTTATCGTAAGTGTGAGTATTCGTAATTTTTCGTAAACAATACAATAAATTGATTCGCTATCTGACTGTTTGTACATATGCGCTTTGTAATTGCACCGACAGACATAACAAAGTCAAGAAGTTTATGAAAACAAATAAATCTGGCATTTTATCCAAACATGAGGTAATCTTTAAATAAATCCAGTTGCAAAGTATTCCGCCCATCCTTATTATACAAACGTCTCCTATCGGCGACTTCAAAGTGTCGTTTAGATACGTTATCGAAATGATAAACGTAGTTATTTCAATCAATTGACGATGTGACCCAGGTCTGCGCAAACGCAGAAGCTAAAGTATAATGTTGTTTCTGTAACTCATGACCTAAGCGAGGTGATGTATGGATTGATAAGTTATAGCCGATTTCATAAATTATGAGGGTTCAACCGCATAGTACTTGATTAGAATATATTAGATACATAACGAGTCAAGTAGGTAAAGACTAAAGAGAGATAGTAAACGTAATCCCCAATATCAACACATGATGCTCTATACTTGAACAAGAAAAAATCAATTAAAATTCATTTAACTAATTGTATGCTTGCACTGATTATAGTCGTGCAACACACAATATCAAAAAGTGTCCCCCCCCCCCTCCACCTAACCCCCCCCCCAACCCTTAAAGCTAATTTAAAACAAACAACGTTCCATAGGTAAACTATGTAAAACTTATTAGCTGATAACGGCACAGCACTAAACAACAGGAAACTGTAGAGATAACAGTTATTGTACCTGTTTACGATGAAACAACGTTTGTATTGAAAACAATGAGTATTTGATAACTGGTGCTTCTCATATTTTTCCTCTAATTATATTTGTTTGTTGATAGGTAACTACGTTTTATCGGACGGTGATTTTGATTTATTTTTATTTACTGTATTTATAGCATAAAATAATGGATTAGTGATTGAAGTTTTTATTTTAGCATATTCCAGGATTTTGGGATCCTTGATAGGATGCTAAAGAATTTTGGAAATTGTGTTCTTACACAGTTTCGTTAATGGTTAAATCTAATGCACCGAGGTTTCGTCTAGGTGTTTAGCCTTCCTATAGATTCAGTTGATTTGGAATATTTCTAGATCTCAATAATAATTTAGACAGCTGCATGTCTAACTGTGAGGTGTGTCGCAAGCACTCGTTCCAAAAGACCACAAAAACTAACACGACACAGTTTCCACGAGACTGCTGCCATATTTGGTCGTGAACAACCACGCCATACATGGGGTGCGCTAATAAATACTTCGGTAATGCGCTGAACGCTTAAAATGTGCACTTGAATGACATTTAACAAGATCTAAGTGACAAAATGGCAGCAAGCGTGAATGTGAATTTTTGGGTAGATTTATAGCACATATTAATGCGGTGTTATTTCGTTTTGGAAAGGAAATGGATGGAGTTAACTTTGAGTGATGATATTCTCTAAAAGCGTTTGTTAAAAAAATGTATAAGTGCTTGGATGAAAAGTGATGGACTATTCAAGCTTAAGATGCCATAAAAATTTCCAGAAGAGACTTATTATAGAGAGAGTTACCAACTCAATATGAGCTACTGCTCAACCACTGAGGTATTTAAACAACTCATGCCAAACCCAGAAAAAAAACCCAACATTTTCTCCAGTCAACTTGACCCCCCATTCTCATAAATTTGTCCAAAACCTTCGTTACGAACGATGTGTCATCATTAGGTACACAATCACCGCTTGCGCACAATGGGAAGGTGAGTTACAACGTAACGCTCGTATGACTCATCACATCGACATTCGGCAAACGAAAATGGCCGCTAAGATATTTTATGGACCAGTTTACGAGCACGTTCGAGAAATTCTTTTGTATATTCAAATTCCAAAGATGGCATAATATTCGCAACTATTATTGAGATTGTTAACTTATACAACTTTCTATGTTTTAGGACGATGGAATTCTAAATGTATTTACATACTCTGTCGATTATATATTTTAGCTTTATATCAGTTACGCAGCACCAACCACCACAAAGAAGGAGGAAGGAATGGAACAAAATCTGACTTCACAATCATAGTCTCTCAAAGTACCGCTACTGAAAAGCATGTGATCTAGACATAAATTACTTGCAATAATTGAATACTTATAATTCAAAAATATACCTAATGACCCAGTGTCCCAAGAATTATCATGACCTTAGAATACCACAATAACGAAGTTAATAAGCACCATCAAAGCTGAACCAAACCATTTTTATTAGTAGACGTCACAGACAAATTGATGGATGCGCCGCTAATTAATATTGAGCAGCGACTCGAATGCTAAATGAGAACAAAAATGGTTTTATTTTTTCAAAGTGGTCTCAAAATAGAACGGGTTATGATACCACCTCGTCTGAATTATGGCTCTTTGTCACGGTTTAATTTAAATACTCATTCTCTACAGTCTGAAATTCCAATTATCAGTAAATTAAATATAAGTAAACAAATTCCAATTAAACAGAATAATCAAATATAGTAAATAAAATAAATGGATATTGATCCAATAACGTTATCTTAACGTTCACAATCCTGACTCACAGCGGCGACCGATAGCCGCGCCTGCGCATCTGTACAAACGGTAGGCAAGGCCGCGCGAGGCCGCCTTTTAATTACTGCAACGCTAACTAGGCCCGTATTATCTCTTATATTAGAATTTATAAGACATGCTTTTGATATAGCAAACAGAGTGTTATGAGAAAAAGAAGTACTTTACATTTTAAAAGAAGTGAATCTTAATATGCATCTTCTACGTTATTGAAGTAAAAGGGCGTCTGTCAGTAAGTGGATCCAAACCTGATTTGTTTCTTTCTTCAAGGATCTTCATTGACCTAGATTGTTCTTTTTGTTGTACATATTGTATACTTGTAATTATTGTACCGTTTTTGGACTTTTAAAAATATCTTTAGGTACTCCTGGGTTTGTTCTCTTTTGATTCTCAGAGGTTGTCAATCAGAACATGTCAGTGACATCTACTTGAAAATAAACGTGTTTGACAAAACCCTTTTGTTTTTTACGACAATGTAAACTTACATAAGACATTTTTTCATAATAGAAATCTCTAATTACCCTTGCCCGCTTTGTGAATCGGACTGAACATCCAGATCCGTAGCTGCACTTGCTACCATTACACCTAATGAGGCAGTCATTAGAGCATAAGGTAGAAGCCTCATAATTAAACTTATTGCGGGCTGTGTCAGAATGTAGACTAATTATAAATATTAACGATTCAGGATCCTTTAATGGTATAATGTACGGCGTATTGAGATGTTAACTTATAATTGGTTGCTCCAATCACCATAAGAAGGTATTTGTATTAGGAGAGTCACTCCGTAAATCGTTTATGCATAGATTCCTTAACCAAACATCGATTCAAAATACCAAATTTGTTTAAATATAAATAATTAATGCACTTCAATTAAGGAAACTAGTTGCATAAGCGTCTCAAATAAAATTAGGAATGTTCAAATTAAACATTAAAATGGAGCATTAAACGAAATTGTTTAAAGTAATCGATGTAGCCCATTTAAATTCGCCATAAATTCTACAAGTGCTATCAAGACCTCTACCTATCGACCGTCAAAGTAAATTCCACAAGACGATATAATTACCCGTCGTATTGGTACGGTGACGGCGGTAATCCTTATCTATCGCCCACATAACCTCAACTACTACGCTAAAATCATCCTTATTAACTTAAAATTCCTTGAATTTATGGTTTAAGTTTGCCTGTGCGTGTGTGACTAAATATGTAAACAGTGCATGAGTCATTGCTAACAGACGTGTTATGGTGAAACGTTTTGGATCACGTACGTGACTTGAAGGTCCCCTTATATGGTCATTCAAGTGTTTAGGTATGAAGGTATAGAGAACTAGGTACAGGATTAACTACTGTATTAAAGTTAAGTAAACAGTTGATACCTTCATTCAAAATGTATTTATTTCATATTCTTCTATTATAGAGGTTTATCAATACATATAAAGATGTACGGTTCCAAAATTACGACGAGAATAGTCAACAACACCAAATATCATAAAATAAATTTTGAATGTTTGTTGTAAGATATATCTAGTTAATATAAGCCATGTTACGCCAATTTATGACCATCACAAAACATACCATAACACAACTAGTTTCGTCAACAACTAAATGAAACTAAGACATCAACATAAATCTCGACTCTTTTTACGACTGATTGCTAATCACTATAAACGCTATGTAAATCAAAGTCTATGTCAACTATTACATACAATAAGCATATTAAATAAATCACCCAAACAGTCCGGTCGTTTCCAATCGCGTGGGCGAAATATCCATTGTTTGTCGTTTAGATACTGTCTCAAATGAGCCTAGATCGTGAAAAGATAAAGCGTTTTGTTTGAAGATAGATTTAGATAAAATTAACGGTGCTTTTAAACAGTTGAAACTGGCTTCCTTATATGGAAGGCTGGCTGGAAACTGGTTGCCTTCTTAATTTGATTGGTTCCGACAGCATTTTTTCATCGTTAAAACAATAAAATAAATAACAATTAAAATCATAATATGGAGTCTCTCTAAAAAGTGAACACCGTGTTACCACTCTTGCATCGCAATTGTTTTTTATTTCTTTCACCGATTTATTTCGATTTCTTCTTATAAGAAAATGCTCCGTATATTTCGATAACGTCTTGATCCATTTGAGACAACTTATTCGACATAATGAGCATAGAGTACAAATCCATATTCAACACAACAAGGCAGGTAACAAAATATATGAAATCTTCATACTGACATACACTGCGCACTGCTATCATCTTAAACACATTGAAGAATTAAGAGAGAGTAGAAGAGAGATCAAGTTGATGGTATGATTCGAGGCGGTTACGGATCTAACATTCAAATATTATGTTTGGGCCACCTTTGCTTTCAATAACATTTAGTCATAATATCTCTTCTCATAACTTGTTACCATAATAATCATAACCATACTTAATGTTGCGTATACTGAATATTTGATCTTACCACCGTTTTTCCCATAACATTTATAGACTTGTGCAGCCTCTTTCTGTTGAAAACTAATTGATGGTTATCATTTTCTTATTCCCTAGTACGAAAAAAAGAAGATAATGGCCTTAATTTTTCCGTTTGTTTACTATTCACTCAACATCCCAAACAATCTTATCAGTCTAGGCCTACTAACGTAATAATGGACTTATCAACGGAAGGAGCCTTATTCACAGTTTTAAAAACATTTTTTTAGTTCTACAATTAGCGTTGATAATTAGTTTATTTATCAAAGGAGCGGTGGGGGTCGTTCAACTGCGCATGCGCAGGATATAGGCTCGTTTCGTATCGTGGCATCCGTTGCGATATAACTGCGTTTGTTCTTATGCTGCACTTTTGTATCGAGTCTATTGATGTTGGGGCAATAATGTGTAATTACAGTTGACATTTGATACATATATGATGTTAATGGTAGATACAAAGACTGATTTCACGTTTTAAGACCTTCTCCCGATAGCTCCAATTTTCTAATCACTTAATTGCAGTCCTATTTTCACGCCGAATACGTTAAAAGTTACAAAATGAACGCGTGTGCGTACCAGATCAATGTCGCTGGCATCCAAAATAAATACGACGTCAATCATTTGGGCGATCGGCCGCTACCTACTGTTTCAAGGTCTGTTTGCTCGCCCTGGAAGCTGAAGGTACCTGATGTAATGTCCACTAATATCGTGAAGACTGCCGACGCATGAGAGGTATATATAGCTTTGTATCTACTTGATTCTGTCCAGTCCGAAGATTTACTAAGCCGCTTCTTAAGGACAGTAGGTGAGTTCGTTAGTCAGGCTGCGAGTTTTAAACCTAGCTAGCAATGTCATACATTCTAAGAAAATCTGAAACATCATGAGATAAGTTAAATTACCCTTATGGCGAACAGGAGTTACTGATCTGTCTATAGCTAGCATTTTTAGATACAACAGCGGTTTTGGTAATGTGGTATCTATAGCTGCACGTGTACGTGCGTGAACTATACTTATAGACCTAGACGAATCGATAAAATTCGTCACTCTCGGAGCGAAACGAATGAAAACAATGTTGCTATTTTTCGCAAGTATCTGAGTTTTCTTTGAGGTTTCGGGTACCCTATGTATATAGAACGGCTAACTAAATTCTGTTTTATATCTAGCATATGTTACCTGACTACGGGGCAAAACCCTCTCACCTTTTGTCCACACACTAAAATGTGGGTAAAGACAGCTACGATTACCTAATTAAGTTTATTCAATTGTTTTCGACAACATATTCAGATACGCCTACGATACACTCAAATTGGTAGGTGGCGTCTGCTCATCGCCTTTTTGATGGCACACATGGCTTCTGTATCCTTCATGCTCCATGTTTATCGACACCCATAACTGTGCGAGGTCAAAGCAGTGCGGACTATGGATTACCGGTGATTAAAGTGTACTTTGTTATCTGTTGAAGATGGTACTGTTACCTCTCTATCGTATCTGTCACCTTTGATCTTGCATCCAAAGATAAGGAGAAGAGACTATCTAGTTAAAAGATACGTGTCTGTTTTATATACCTCTAAATAAGGTTCAAACGAAGACCACTTCCAGTGTAGAAACTATTTTCTAAAGACGCTGTTTATGTTTTTTAATCTCGCTCAGAATAGAAAAGAAAATTATAGCGTACCGATTTGTCTGATAGATATTTTAATGTTTTAAGCAGGCTCAGGCTGTAAATAATTGAATCCATATTCAATGATTTGTTAGAAGTTATCAACAGGTGCTAGGAGCCAGAAAATCTACATACGAAGGTCAGTCAAGTCCTAGGGACGACCATAATACATTGAACCATTAAAATAACGAGTTAGCGGTGCCAATGCCACCGTGGGATATGGTGTGACGTCACCACAATCGCAATTACATCATCCATTATCAAGTCCTTACCCACTACACATATTGAATGTTTGTTAAAGACTGACAATGAATGTCGTGAACTTTTAGGTATGTTTTATTAAGTACGAGGTCCTTAATACTGGCTGTCTTCTTATAGTACCAGTACCGTAACAAGCCTTTTAGGCGCTGCTTAATGCTTATATAATAGCGTTCTTTTTTTTTGTTTGTGGTCCTGGTCTGATCGTCTGCGCCCCTCTAGGGTCTGCGCCCGGTGCCTGGAAACCGCTGGCACCGCCCTATTTACTGCACTGTTTAATACTCATTGACTCACTTGCCTATAACTATTCCTGATCTAGAGGTTACAACTTCCTTTAGTGAATAAAGCAATTTAGAAACTTCAATGGTATTTCACCCGTCTTTACGAAGGTTACACTAAGGTTAGGTCTACACGAAGGTCTTTATCAAATTTATACGGGATAACCTGGGTAGAATATTCATATAAACAAAAATAATCTAAATCGAGTCTAAATTGGCGAAGATATCGCCGAATAAAAAACAGTCGAATTAATAACCATCTCGTTTAAGACGATTAAAACGAACCATTCCATTCTAGACAAATGTATGTGACATCATACTACCGACCTAACGATAAAGCTTTTAGTACGACGCCTATAACTCATGTGCGCAAAGCTTCTGCGCATGTAAAACAAATGCTGATGGTCGTGTAATGTGCATTACCATTTATTACAAATATAAGTCATTTATTTCCGGTGTCCACTTGAAAAATAATACAATGTTGACTCTGCTAATTAATTACTTAATTCGTTTAATAGTTAGGCGTGGCAGCGAGTAGGTACTTACTGTCAGGGTATGGATAAAACAATAGCTAGTTTTATTTACGACCCTTTTATCATATTCTCGATTAAGTACAACCATGTCAACAATTCTATGATTTTTTGTAGATAACTCGTGCCGCTTGAGATAAACTATTGAATCAGACCGAACTTTGCGAAAATCAATAATCCAGCTATCGGAATAGGCACTACAATCATGTCTATCTTTTGTTCAGTAGCTCTTGATGATAACACTGCAAATATAAGTTTACCTTGAATTTAACCTTCACTTGCATTAGGCTTGTAAATCCTGAAATCGGCGATATAAACATAGGATTTCCTCGTTGAACAGCAAAAATAACTTAGTTAAACCTACACTATAATCTATCCAGACAAAGCCTTCCATAGGACAAAAGGAAAAGCATTCAATAATACATCCATTACGTAGGACATCATTCTCGAACATTAGCTCACAAAGCCCACAATCTATCAGGCGGGCCGAGTTCGGGGGGCAATGCACTTGCACCTGCCAGACGCGAGGGGGGTTGAACCACCTGCCTCTTTGTTGTGAATAAAATTCGGAGACATTTTAATATTAAACTGGATTTGTATACGGCCTCTATATAAAGGACGCTCTAACTCTTTGACATTGGATGGGTCGAGGGTTGATAAGTGGTCTGTAACGAATGGTACGAAAGTATCAGTAAACAGATTAAGAGGTTGGCGACTTTCATTTGGATTGAAATGGGCAATAATATGACGTAAATTGTCGAGTGGAAAAAAGCGGTGACTTCAGCCAAAAGTTCTTTACCACAAACAAAGACAGGAAAATTACCCAAAAAGTAAATATTTAATGTGTATTAGCCACAAAATCTCACCAGGCAAACAGCCCAGTCATTTATAACACATAGGACATAGGTGAGTACTTTTAAATTACACAAATATTAATCTCCAATTCTTAGCGCAATCTCAAGCACTAAAAAGTTAATAATTTAGCTCATCTTCAATTTGCACACAACCACAATTTCCAGCAATCGTAAACTTAATAAAAAACCAATATGTAATACAATTAGACTGCAGTCGCGCCGCGGCGTCGCGCGCCGATTTTCCGGTCTAACGCCGAACCGGTCCGATCAGGGCACAGGCTGGTCACCCTTCTTTATACATGAGGTATTTCTTATTGTGTACTTTTAATATCAAATCGGAATTAAAGATACCTGCCTCAGGCAAACCGTTGGCGCGTGGCATGCAGAATAAATTATCTTTGATATGTTTTTGTTGGAACTGCGAGGGGCTGATGCAATGTGACTTGAAAATATTGTGTTTGTCTTGTTTCTATTAATTATCACCTATTAAATCTTCTACTCAAGAGTTGTCGATGTTGGAACTGCACTTTGCTCAGTCTTAAATTGTGTAAATGAATCCTTATTCAAAGTAAATAACTGTATGCTTGCTCGTATAGACATGGTACACATTGTTTTGTTAAAACTATGGAGATTTGATAATACAGGTCCAGTTGCACCTTCACATGGCAATGGATTTGAAAGCTTAACTCTGGGTAAGGCCACTTGCGACAAATACATCAAAGAGGTCTTCGTATACTAGAATACCTTGCTAAGCCTTTTTTTACATAGGTATAAAATAATTATATTTATAAAATACCCAACTCATTGTTTTTATTAAGCTCGGTTACACCAGCATTCCTAATAGATTGACTTCTGAGAAGAATCTTTGTTAGCCCAGTTCTTTATGCAATCTTAGTAAATTCATATTTCTTTTTAAAGCTCCATTAGATCGGTTACTAAATTCAAATGTAATTCAATTGTTTTCGGGTCTTCGATTTTCTGGTCTGACGCTTCGTACGATTAAAAAAATTACAAACAGGCAGTCAATTTCTGAAGAGTATGTATAACTTTACGTAAATGCCTGAGGCTGTGCAAACGTTTTCTAGATTCTTCTTCTTATCGTATGGTTGATGAACAACCTGGTGTCAGAGTTTAAACCGCCTGTAGGCCTCTGACATGGCTTTACACACCGTTGAAAAATCTCTCAGGTGTACCGGTTTCTACACGATGTTTTCCTTCACCGTTTTTAACAACTGATAACTAATTTATAGTACGCACATGAATTCGAAAAGACATTGGTGCGTGCCGGGATTTGAACTTGCGACCTTTGACTTGGCAGTCCAACGGTCATACCGCTCGGCTATCAGTGCATATTTTCTAGATAAGATCAGAGTTCATTCGATCCCTTTCAACCCAAGTTATTGATCTCTATGAACACTATACAATTTCTACTTCTGTAGAACTCATCAGACATCTGCAATACCAGTCGCACGACAATCGCAATCGTCTAATACAATTAGGTTGGTGTCGCGTCGGCGTCGTGTTGTCGCGCGCCAATTTTCCGGTCTGTCGCCGAACCGGTCCGGTAGGGTACGCCCTTGTCGATTTTCTTCAGGTGCGATGGATTCATGTATATTTGTGAATTGTTTGCTAATCAAAACTATGATCAACTAAATGTTTTTCTAGGAATTGGTCTGTAATGTGCTGTTCTTTTTTATGATGTCAGAATTAATTTCTTCATGTGCTACCAGTATAGCAAATTATGGGTTAAAAACATACGTCAAAAACAATGAAATAGGCAGTTACATGACTACACACCAAATATTGAATACGTAACGTACGATAAATTATCCCTATTATTCAAAGATATAGTCAGACAGACGCAAAAGTTCTGTGATTGAACGATTGGTGTTCAACGTAAAAAAGTTGATTTTTCGTTTTAGCCGACGAGGCATTACAATAATGTTTGTATTTAATTCTCTAATCTGGGTAAATTTATTTAGTTTGGGAAAGCGGACTCATTTTCTACGAACCTTGATTTTGATGCGATTTGGTCGTATTATTACTTCATGGATTTGTGGATTCAGTAATCCTGTTAATCTTTACACAAAGCTAGACAGGCGTTATCGTTGGCAACCTTATACAGTATTTCTACGCATGCGTAGTATCAGGTTTTTGGTAGACAAACTACTGGTCATAGTACTTACAACCTTTTCTTTAGACTTAGAATATTAGCTTCACTCTTATTACTGCAAGTGCATTACGAGCTGTAATTAATGCACTAGATGCCGCACCCGCTCCACCTCTGCAAGCTGGCACACCCTCATCAGCTTTTAAATAGTTTGTAATTAGCATAGCTACGAACAAACAGACTGCGTTTTAAGTATGGAAAGAGGTTTACTTGCAATATAATCAATATTCTGGCGGAGTGGGCATCATTACAATCAATTAAAGGATATACACCTAGCGAACATACAAATCAGTTGTAATTGATGTAATACATCCTTGTCTTCCAACACTTTGCGCCATCGTACACAAATATGTATTCTGCATAAGGATTGAATTAACGTCGCTTATCGACCACCATTTTAGAATAAGGATACTGGCGTAACTGTATACACACCCTTACACCTTAATCGATGGATTAAAGCACAATCATAAAACGAAGACTTTCTTGCAATGATTTTAAACCGTATTAAAACGTAATTAGGACTTAGGACCAAGTGAAACTAACTGATTCCCATTAAATTAAGAATACAGTTTTGACCACAAAATACGTCACTGTATAAAATAAACAGTTAATTCTGTGAATAGCTAGAGGGTTCGTACGAAGGCTGCGTCAGCTATGATAATGTGCTCGTACGATTTAAGCAAACTGACTCACTGGGAAACAGGAGGTTGCAAACAGAAAGCTATCAGTGATCAGTTAGTCATGCAAATGGTCAAGATGATTAATTATTTTGTGAATTATATGTATAAATCGATGACTGATTCCTACAAGTACTTTGGGAAAGGTCATTTTTATCTTGGTATAATTCCTTCCTGAGTAGAACAGTAACCCTTTTCTTTCGTCTTAATCTTGCTTACCTAAGTTACTTTTCATAACATAACGCAAAGGAAAACCCCTTTAAATTACTGGTGTATATTTGAAGACTTGAGCCAATTACAAGGTAAAATATTTTGATATGAACTTGTAAAATTATTAAATCTTATGTTTAGTATAAAATTTATTTAATGCACGTTTACCAATTTTCATTACGAGATTCCAGGTCATAAAAAACTAGTTACGGTAACAGCATACAATTGTACTAATACGCTGATGGTTTCGCCGGCACTTAGCTGTCAGTAAACATCCGTCTAGACTTCCGAGTTTAGGCTAGCCGGACCATTAGCATAATGGAGACCCCGTAACGACCTTTTGCTTTTAAAAGAACGTGTCATACAAATGAAGTCTTCAATATCTATCTTACTAAAAAGCTGATACAATTTTTGTTCTAGCGTAGGTATGGTCAATCGAAAAATGTATATGATTTTTGCAAACGATTCATAAACTCTTATAGCATAAAAGGAAGTTATATTTTTAAGATAATGTAAATTAAAAAACAGTAACATCACATCTTGCAAAAGTGACTGCTAATTAAATATTTTCAATTGACAATACTGTGTGACCATTTCAAATAGCAACAAAACTACAAAAATAACTTTAAGTTGCACACGTTCTCGTAAACTTAAGGCGAATTCTCCCATCTTACGGCAGAGGTGAAATGATTCACTTAACAATTATCTACATATCATTGGGGTCAAGCATCCATCTTGAGTCATCGGCGCAGGTACGAAGCCTTTCCCCCGTGAGTTAACACGCAAAATATTTACGTTACGTGTTTACTGAGAATATGGAAATGAGACAAATATGATATTGGCATGATTTCGCGTAAAAGTTGTTATTGATTGGTAAGAAGTGAGACAATTTAACACTCCAAAAGGCTCTTAACTGGTTGAGGTAATGTTTACCGCCAGGAGACAGATATTTTACAATAAAACTATAGAAATTAAATCGAAAAACTGTCTGGTATCGTGCTCGTTTTCCTCATAATTGAATTAAGTGTAGCATAGCGAAATTTCATCATCGAATCTAGCCATAACCTTGATAGAAAAGTACAAGGTATTTCGTAATTAAAAGCGCCTGTAATTTTTTTACTGAAATTAAAAACTGCATAAACTGTTAATTTAACGTTTTTTTATACAGAAAGGAATATAAAATTGTCGTTTAAGTATGAATTCAGAACTACATCATTCAAAGGTGAGTGCGCACACAACATGCGTACAATTTTCGCTCGAACCGGTCATGCTTATTTGAATACGTAAAATGTTTCATCGAATTTTGTAAACTTAAATATGCAGTGAGTCATAATTCGAGAATCATTTTTCATTTCCTTTGTAAAAGTGAGAGAATGGGGTTTTTTAAGAGGAATATTATGATCACATCATTATACTTGAAGCTTGCATAAAACTTTCAAATGGAAATGGCAATTTGTAGGTTTATCTTTCTGTATCTTCCGACAGTTCCAAAAAACAGTGCTCAATGCGTGGCTACTGGCACCCTAGGATATGAAAAAGCCTGTCTGCCGCTGCCACATATTTAGGGTAGGGTGTGGTTCTAATCACCTTTTAGACAAAATGAAACGTCAAGAGCTGCTTTATATTGCTTATATTTTGCTACCAGCGCTGCACTTGAAGTTCGATCAAGAATATGGCGAACATTAGGAATAAACCACGTCAAATAACAAATATTATAGAACCATGCTGGCATTTAGTTTGTACAAGCGATAAGGTGACTTACAGGTAAAATCTAATTAAAACCTCTATAATTACAAACAGATACGTCATCGTTTCTTGAAATAATATCACCAAACTAGGCAAACCATTACTCACTGACCTGAATACATTAATTTTATATAAAAACAATTACGCAAACCGTACTCCAATGAGGTTGTATATGCGTAAGCGCATTTTTATGGAAAACACTAACATTTTATCGTTTTAGCATATCATCAGTGAATTACTGAATAAAACTACTTGGAAGGGTATTAAGACGCCTCAATAGGTTTTTAATAGCTACCTAAGTAGTGTTATTGTACGGAATAGTTGTATCGTCAACATAAAATGTAAAACAGCAGTCTATAAGGTCTAAAGTTCACAATACGGTACGTAGGTACATTTCTAACAAAAAAACTGCCGAAATCACTTTATTTAAATCCATTCTAGCACAATGCAACTACGTACAATCGCCACCAATTCATGAAAATGGCTGACCCCTCTCACACAACACACAAACAAGTGTGAAAAGCATCACCCTGCACCCACCCTAATTCCGTGCAATTAAACAAGCCGTTCAAATTGTTACCACGTGGTAAGTTGTAAAATCAGCATTGTTTTGACGTTTGCCCCTGCACCGAGCGTTGACCGGCCAGCATTGTGTGAACGGTAACGACCGCCGAAACGCCCCTAGGGCTGCCAATACCGATAAAACGAACAATTCACGAGACAATCTTAATTCCCATCGAGGATGAAATAATTTCATGCTATTTTTAAGTTATTGATCGCTTTTATCGAAATCAAAACGAGGTTTTTTAAGTTAAATATAGCGTTCTGCGAAGGTTGCCGTAAATAACGTGCTGATTACAAAACTAAAAACATTGTACGTATAGCCTGAGTTGTGTTTATTATTTCGCCGTTTTATAATTGGACTGTGCCTGCCAATTCATGCGCCAACAAAAATAAGGGAAAATTGTAATCCAATAATTTTATATTTATTGGATGTGAATGAATTGCATGACGCGTTCGCTGTGCTTTTGGTGACACTCATCCAAGACAAATAAACTTAAAGTAAATAAAGTCAAAAATAAACTAATAAGTTCAGTCAATGCCATGGAACCAAGATGATATAAATGCTTTTATGACGATAAATTATTTCTTTAGATTATATAGAGCTAAAAGTCCGTACCTAACAACCCTACAGCGTTGCAATGGTGATCTGCAACAACGTTCATTGACTTCACATTTGTTATTATTAAATAAACTTTTAACACTTCAGATACAATAAATATTATATTTTGAGCGATTAACATCACCATACATGTTGCTTTGTCCACAGTACACTAATGATTCCGGTTACATTAGGTTTAGGTGCTAATTGACCGGACCTTGTCTTAGCAGTACAATAGATCCTTGATGAGTAATTTAATGTGAGCACGACTTCACTGAGGTTTCTTTGTGCGCATCCAATAAGAGAAATACTTTGATTTACTGCGAGGCATTGATTTTGTTCTGTGCTTCGTTTTAGGTGTCTATTGGATCTTGTTTCTATTAGTCATGTTATTCACTGGCGCTCGATTTGCCACATATGTTTAGTAAAAGTAAACTGGAAAATGGTACAATACATACAAACATAAAGTCACGCCTGTTTCCCAGAGGGGTAGGCAGAGACCACGAATTTCCATTTCTCCTTGCATTCGGTACAATATTGTAATTATTAATTCCAAAAATATATTGCACTTGTCGAATTTTCATCCTAACTTTCCACCTTGGTTCCATTACCGCGTATAATCTCGAAACTGTCTATGTTTCTTTCACTATCAATTTCGTTTTCCAATAGTCCTTGTCAGTGAAGGATCAAATCTAAACCCCAGCCGTTCTAAATTCCGCTAAGTAATTTAAACTTACAATATACCATACCATATAATAATATAGCACCGTTTCTTCTAACGCACATCAATTAAACAGTTTCCATATCAGTACATAAACGGAAACAACTAGCTCATGATTCATACGCCATGTGTCTATTTTATTAGTGCCGTGTAAAAACTAAACGAGCGACCGTTAACATGAGTCACAGCTTCACAAGTTGCCGGGCTAAATATGTCGCCAAGTGTTGCCATCAGCACCAATGAGGTAGCAAAGGTCACACCCGCCATAATGTTGTGCTGAACCAGTCGGATTATGGCTCGTAGAATGAATATATTGGATAGGTATAACTTATCATAAGTGTCAATATCAGATGTTTATTGCACACGTCGACTATTTTGTATTTGTAGTAGGATCTTTCGTACAGTTAGAATAGAATATTAACTTAGTAAAAAAAATCGTATTTAAAATGTATTTTAAATACGATTTTTTTTACTAAGTTAATATAAGTTGCGACTAAATATTCTATTCTAACAGTCTGGCCGATTTTTAGTGACTTGTCGTAGAGGGGGAAACGTAGAAGCCACAGCATGAGTTGTATAATAATATCGTAACACCTATACTTCACTTCACAATCCTCTAACCGATTACCTGTATCGAGGTAAAAGGCTCATAAATCCAAGTATCCAATTCAGACTATACGAAAACCTAGATCATAAACGCAGCAATTAGCGTTAAAACTGAAGAAGTTGTCTGATTCACGAGTAAGATACCAATCACCAACTCCCAACTGTAAGCGCCATATAAAGTGACTGAAAGCTCTTAATGCCACAATACATCTAATTAAATAGCCCTCAACTAACTCTATCGAAGCTCCACAAGGCGTTTCCTTATATGCTTAGTGCATACTTGGCAGGCAGCCAGTCTCAACTTGTCGAATAAATAGATACCGCTCCGTCTCCTGAATGTCCAGACATAGTTGGGGACTGATCTGTCGCGGCGTAGACTTCAGTGGACGTTAACATGGCAGAAACTGTAATTGGTAATTTATTAGCACTGCTATGTCCCGCGAATATCATAGTTTCTAGAGTTCCGATGTCTGGACCGGCTGGAGGAATTTAGATGATGCTAGATTAATACGTAGCCGTAGAAGTGAGCAAAACATAGTTATGTATGCGTTGTGTCTTCGCTAGTTAAGTGTTTTGTAAATTCTTAAATACGATTTATGGTTTAAAGCACTCTTCTTCATATCATCTTCATGCAATCTTTATTGAAAATTTTAAGAAGAGACAAACGTTTGAACACAACTTGCGCCTTGGCTAAAGAATCCTGCACGGGATTAGCCACTACCGCACCGCTTGCAAGACATATACTTAGAAATAGTACTATAGTTTTGAAGTGATAACAACTAAAGTAAAAAAAAATCAGAGTCGAAGACGGCAGCTTAAGCAGCTGAACTATCAAACCACTAGTAAATAAATACTCCAGATATTATAGTACACTCAAAACGCGTGTTTCAACTGATCAATGAAGCCACAATTTAACTAGGCCGGCTCGCCGAAGGTTATAGCTTCAAACCAGTTCTAATTGTGGTCATATGATAACACGAATTCATTTAGCTCTGCTGGAATTACCAGATATTAGTAATGCATCATGAAACAAGTGTTTCTAAGAAAAACAAAACTAATTAGTGCTCATGTTCAAGTCTTAACTGTTTGTTGCTTTTTTCTAGTACGATATTTAGACCATGCATTACCATTTTGTTGTTAATTAAGTTCTTACTTCAGAATTTCTAATTATTACGTGCTAATCAAGTTATATTTTGCAGTCATATTTGATTTTCTTTTCCCTATCCAAGAATGAGCGGAATGTTATATTTTGACGTTTAAAAAGTAGTATTTCAGAGAGAATAGCCAGTAAGTAGGAAAAAATTGTTTTAAATCAATAGAAATGCTGGACTGGACTGATTATATGATGGTATTGAAGGAAAACATACTTAACTACCCAGCTTTACCTACTCAACTTCGCGTTGATTTACAATTAATAAGGTTACAGGACAAAAACAAATTAAAGTAACCAATCAATAGGTACACACAATTCGCAGAACTGATAATATATATTCCGGAAAACGAGACAAAAATAACGATTTCCTAACAATCGTACTACAGACACGGTGTAACGAGATTAACTCACGGTATTCTCACGGAGAACTAATGTCGTTACATGACAATCGTTGTCACGCGTATTTACTCGGGAGCGGGAGGTAATTACTCGAGCTTTTTACAGAAAATAACGAAACATAACGACTGCATGAGGTAATCACGATAAGGAACGAGATAACTTTCACCAAATACCAGGGAAGTAAGTGGTTTAACGACCAAGTTACTTTAATGGTCATAAATCGAATCGGAAATGTTTTTGGGGTTTTATGTTTCGACTCCTCCGGCCGGTGTATTACCGCTTATCCTGTATTACCGATCACTTGAAAATACAGTATTTCAGGTCAACCATAATTCTGACTACATAACGACTAGGAAAACTTCAATAAAAATGTACACATATTAACAATTGAAAAAATACCCGTTAAGCTATTAATTAGAAATGAGTTAGTGAAAGTCATCAAGAAAATTTTATATTGCAGTCGTCAAATACATTTTTAAGAAATTGCTTAGATATTACTTTAGGTTTTTTGTATTGCCTTTCTGGAGAAAAATCTTCGTACAGTGTTACCCGGATTTATTCATATAACAGTATTGTAATAACTGTTACCCTCAGTTCCACTCCTATGATCCCCATCCCACTTGAACTTCTACAGATACGATTTAAAATATACTATGGCAAAATCCACGTTATAATTTTATTATCTCATAACCATGTTCATCCTAATCTATTCAGTCATCATCCACACTAAAAAAGCTGAAGAGTTTCGTTGAACACGCTAATCTCGGAAACTAACGGATCATATTTTTTTTTTTTTCGTGTTGGATAGTCCATTTATTGAGGACGGTTATAGGCTACGAAACATTCGAAATCCACGCGGACTAAATCGTCGTAATTAATTTACATACTTTCACGTCATACAATCAGTGGGAAGCAGGATTAAGATTTAAGTACCAACAACGTAGCAGAACCAAGGACTGCTTAACAAACAAAGCGCGTACTGTACCGAACTAGTAATAATATCGATCATTATGATCAGAGCGTTTCCCAATGATCATAACTCAGAAGCTACAAGACAATAGCGCCGGCTCCATGACCTCCTTCGTCTGCGGCTGCGCGGTTAAAAAGTAATTATTACCATCGTGACCAATCTACGCACTTACTGTGTGTTATGTTAAAATCGCATATTATATCAGTTTGGGTTCACTTGGTAAATTTTTTTTAAAGTATTTAGACCTCACATAAAAAAACTATGTATTTATTTCTAACTACAGTTACTGAACACAAAATTTTAAAATCACAGCTAAGTAACTAACGAAGTCATTATGCACGCAAGGTATATTTTAAAACAGAGTAAACATACGAAAATTTTATAGAAGGTAGAAGAGGAAGGGGAAATTCTAGGCGTAGTTTTATTCAGCAATTAAATGAGAAGGCAGAAGTTGAGACTTATCAAGCGGTCAAATAGAATGCTGAAAGTAGAGAACAGTGGTGTCTGCTTCACCGACAAAAGCAAAGCTCTTAAATTTAACAAGCAACATGCATAGGCAGTAACCCCTTTGTATTTTTGAAGTACGATACTGAAAGAACCCTCATCGACAACGCAATAGCTAAATATCTATGACTTACAAATCTAAATAGAGTTACAGATGACGCATCTTCATGGTAAGCGATATCCATGAAGTATGAATAAGCAGCTCTATCATTTTACAAAAACAAACAATGATAAAATGAATTAAACGTGCTAATATTATTAAAATGAATAATATTAGTAACAATATTAGCTCTTTTGTCTTGAATCTGTATTTACGGTTATAACGCTGCGCGTTGCAAACAGGTAAAATGGAGTAGAGTATTGTGACAGGATCGAATGTGAATAAAATGGTGTCTTTAGTTACTACATTTTTAGCTGGTGGAGTAACTGCGGTTAAATGTAACTGTTATGTTGTGGTAGTATTGTGTGTGCCGACAGTTGTAATTAGATATTTTACTTAGATTTAGATGGAGAATCAATTCATATTTGAGGAACACAGCAAAGTTAAATACAATAACATAATCATTTGCATGTCTTAAAATCGATACATCATCTACGGCAAAATAAAAATCCAATCGGTTCTAAAAAAAATGTTTGGGCGTTGTCTTATCGTCAGGTTTTGCCTTTCTTTGCTTATGTTCATACCTTCAACAACATGCTTAAATATTAAGCAATATATCATTGAAATTATATCCAAAACTGGCTAAACCTTAAACAAATATCACGACTAGTACTGATATAAAAAACGCACTATCGAATCCATAATTCCTGTTCTTAGGCGTTCTGACGTCATTCTCTATATGGCAATATTTATAATACTCAAGTTCAATTATAATACAAAAGTTAACAATTATCCTGTTATTGTAATGTGGGGCGTACACAATGACATTTGCACATTTCAGCACGGCCGTTGAACCACCGGCGCTTGACTGTTACAAACAGTGGGTGGGCTGAGGCGTACAAAAATTTAATTATAAGAATTTATCTCGTACTGTTTATGGTCTTGATTTTAGGTGGCGTTAAATTTTGTTTGTCTGTTGGTTGACGGCCAACGAAAACTTATGTTGGAGACGATAAAAGCCTGATATTGAATAATGCTTGTCTGATCTGCTGTCTTACTGTGGACTCGTATAGCAGGATGTTTTCCTTTGAGGAAGCGAAATGTACACAGTACACTTCACCTACGTCTCACTTCCAGAACGAAAGTGTCCTGCCTTAAAAGCTCATTATCATAGTAAGGGCCCTGAGGACCATAACTATTTTTATTTATTTATTTATTAAAACTTTATGCACATATTGTACAAAGGCGGACTTAATGCCTTGGGCATTTTCTACCAGTCTACCTTAGGGTGATGCAGAGACAAAACAGTAGGTGCAATAGTAGGTACAGAAAATCGAGAATAAAATTTAATAATAAATACATATATACATACATAAAAAAAAAAATACAAAGTAAAGAGAGATAAAAATTACATAGGTGAGGAAAAACAACTAATTAATTGTGGGATGAGTCTGCCAACTTCTTATGTAAGTGTTCGCGAGCTTTTATCTTAAATGTGAACCGACTAGTCGCCGTCCTGATATCCAGAGGGAGCGCATTCCAAAGGAAAACCGCCTGGACAAGAAAAGAAGATGTAAGAAAACCAGAGCGGTGAGTAGGACATCGTAGAAGACGATTATTGGAAGACCGAAGATTCTTGCTGTGCGCAGAGCATAAGTATTGAAAGTGAGAAGTAAGATAAGAAGGAGAAGTGGGTTTGTCTAGAAGAGAAAACAAAGTTGTCAAAGCCCTTAATGCTCTGCGCTGTCTGATAGGTAACCATTTTAAGCGCGACCGATGTGCGGACACATGATCATACTTACGGAGATTAAATACGAATCGAATGCAGTTATTTAGAAGTCGGTCAAGTTTATTGAGGAGATCTGCATTCAGGTCATAGTAACACACATCACCATAGTCAAGTATGGGGAAGATAAGGGACTGAACCAGCATTGCCTTTATGTGTGATGGGAGAATATTTTTTAATCTATATAGCGACCGCAACGATCCGGTGACTTTTTTGCTCACAATCGCTACCTGCTTACGCCAGTCCAGACAAGTGTCAACATACAAACCCAGATCTTTGACGTCAGAACTAAACGGAATAACTGTGCCATCAAAGGTAACCGGCGGCACCGATAGACCATTCAGCCTTCTTAAGCTATGGGTGCTCCCTATAATAATAGCTTGACACTTGGTTGGGTTAACCGCTACCCCGAAACGATCAGACCAATTTTTCACCACTGCTAGATCCCGGTTTAGCTCCTCAATCGCATCGGATAAGTTGTCAACACCTGCCCGACTGTAGAGCTGCAAGTCATCAGCGTAAAGATGATACGCACACTGAAGCTCGGTAGTTATAAGATCTATAAAAATAGAGAACAAAAGAGGAGATAAAATACCGCCTTGTGGGACGCCAGTATCAAGATTACACCAGCTGGAAGACGAGTCTCCCGCAAGAACCGACTGCTGGCGCCCCCGAAGATAGGATGAAAACCAATCCAAAACCTCGGAAGAGACCATTCGATAGGAGAGGATGGATAAAAGGACTTCGTGACTGACGGTATTGAAAGCATTGGAAAAATCTATCAACACTAAAACGGTAACTTTAGTGTCTTCCATTCCCCGCCTTATATCGTCAGTCACTTTAAGGAGAGCTGAAACGGTACTGTGGCCGGGCCTGAACCCGGATTGGAAAGGACTAATGAGGGAGTTTAGGTAAATGAAGTGGGAGAATTGTTTATGGACACAGGCTTCGAGTACTTTAGATAAAAAGGGAAGGATGGAAATTGGGCGAAAGTGACTGAGTAGAGTGGGATTAGGTATTTTGGGCAGTGGTCGAACATGGGCTTTCCGCCATAGCGAAGGAAAAACATGGGAGTAAAGGGAGAAGTTAACAACGTGGGAGATTGCCGGTAGGAGCTGATCAAGAGCCGTCACGATCATGTGGCGACTGATATTATCACAGCCCACGGCTTTGGATTTAATGGAGAGGATAATCTTCTTGATCTCTTCCGGGTCGACTGGGGTGAAGGTAAAGGGGGTAATATTGGGTCGCGTCAGACCAGCAAGATGGTCAATAGTTTGACATTTGGTTAGACTATCAAGAGTCGGAACTGTGGCGAAATGGCGATTTAGATCGTCCAAACCAAATGATTTAGGAAGGTCTGAATGCCGCGATCTGCCGATACCTAGAGTTCCAAGGAACTTCCAAATATCAGCAGGAGAAGAAGAAGTGATGTTATTAAGAATGTGGCGGCGTTTAGCGTTGCGTATCATCTGATTACAACGATTGCGAGCAGTTTTGAATAGGGTCCAATTATCCTCCGATCGCTCCTTTTTAAACTTCCGGAAGGCACGGTCCCTTCGTCTCATTGCCATCCGAACTCCCCTATTCATCCATGGCGCAGGCGGGTGCTTCAGCTTGACTTTCCTGATAGGAGCGTGGGTGTCATACAACTTGACTACAGCTGAATTTAAAAAGGTAACTTTTTCATCAACTGAAGTGGCTTCCTCCAGAGGTGTCCAGTCAATATTAGAAGCATCTTGTCGAAGTTTTTCAGCATTCATCCGCGCAAAGGCACGCCTGTATTGGAATGTAGGTTTGGGTTTAGGAGGTTTAAGGACATAAGATAGGAAAATAAGGTCATGATGGGAGAAGCCAGGAGCGGCATGTTGACCATGTGAGGAAACAAGAGAAGGATTAGAGATGAGGATTAGGTCGAGCCAAGTATCATCCCCGACAGTGTTGTGATGCGTAGCTTGGAGAGGCAACACATGCAAACTAGCTGACTCGACCAGATGTAGGAGTTTACAGGATCGAGGGGAGTTATGGGCAAGGAGGTTGGTGTTGAAATCCCCCATGACAATGTGATGTGCGTACTCTGAACCCAAAGATTCTAGGACCGATTCGAATTCGATGAAGTAGTCAAGGGAAGGGGGACAATACACAACTCCAATAACGGCTTTAGCTCCTTTAACACAAACCTCAATAAAAAGGAACTCAGCCGAATTATTATGGGCAAAGTAGCGAGAATTTTAAAAGGAAAATCAGCACGAAGGTAAATAGCTACACCACCCCCTCTCTTACCGATACGATCATTCCGTAGAAGAACGAATCCTGGGAGAGAGTAAGTGGTGGACAGAAGTTCTGGTTTTAGCCAGGTCTCGGAAATCAGGACGGCATGGACGTTGTTGTTCGTAAAAGTATCATACAGTTCATTGTAGTGGCTTGGAATACTCTGGGCATTGATGTGGCAAACGTTAAACAGCCCGTCAAGGTTTTGGTTGAAAGTTTGACGTAAAAGATCGCCAAGGGTGTCTATAAAGGAGCAAAAACTATCATCATCCGAAGTGGCAGCAGATTCATTGGCAGAGAAAAAAGATTCATTACCAAATAAAGTTGTCATAGATATAAATAGAATATAAATACAACAAAATAAAAATAAAAAACACTATAAATATAAGAGAAATAAAATAAATATAAGAGAATAAGAAATAAATATAAGAGAATAACTATCCCACTGCAGGAAAAAGGCCTCTCATACGGAGAAGAATCGAGTAATCGTAACGACATTCCTGAGTATAGCTAGACGCTAGACACAATATTAATTGCGATAAGTATCAGAATGCAATAACAATTCATCAAATCTTGGGTGACACTGTTTTGATATGAAGATATCATCTTGTTAATCGGTCATTATAGAATACATAAATAAAACAGGTGGTTCTTGGAATAGTCAAAACAAGTCTGTATCTAAAGCTACTTCTTGTTAAGAACTAATACACCACATCCAAATAGTAACGGTTTATATACAAACAGTTCATTTTCCGAGGTTGTAGATAATTATGTATACTATTAACTATGAGCTGTATGAATACATAATTTGTAATTCTCAGAATACATTATGGTCCAAGACTTTACTGGTCAAATGACAGGTGAATCAAAAGCCGTTGAGACCAACATTTTATGGCATTTTTATAGTACCACTCACTAGATACTGCTTTAATTTATTTAGATCTTCAAACGCATTAAATTTCTCTCAGTAATCATTATCTAATTGATTATTCTAGTTTTATTTATAACTCAACCTGTATATTACTGCTACACATTATGTTAGACGATCTTGTTTCAATTTGTAATGTTACAACTAATAAATATGTATGTTTTGATCAATCGTCAAGATTGACACATGGAAAATTATTTGACCGAAAACTATGGCTATAATACTGCAATATAAATATGTTTTATACTAAATTGGTCAGTTTAGGCATTCATAGACTTCTTACGTATCCATTATTTATTCTTCAACATAACCTACTCAAATTATGTTTCAGTAATATTAAGGCTTTCATCTCGAAACTTCATAAAACTTCGTACCAAATTAACCTTCGTTAATTTACACCGACTTCGTATCAAATTTATTGGGACAAAACCAATCATCATCATCATCATCATCATCAGCCGTAAGGCGTCCACTGTTGAACGAAGGCCTCCTCCTTTTAGAAGGGGGGTGTTGCCATAATCCCCACGCTTGGCAAGCGGCTTGGGGATCGCAGTGTTGGTGGTCAAGTTACAGAAGACGCTGCTGCCCATCTTCTGAGTTTTCCCTTAGTCGCCTCTTACGACACCCACGGGAGGAAAGGGGGTGGTCAGTTCTAGGCCGGATACCACACGGCCAATACGGACAAAACCAATACAAGTTAATAATATTTATGACGGGCAATAATTTCACTTATTTATCTTTCGTTCATAAGACTGCAGAAGTCTATTGCTAAGTTAGATATCACTTTTTCGAAGGCAACACAACATACCACAACATAACCTTACGTCTTTATGTAATAGGGGGGGCGAGCCTATTGCCATCGACCGGGCACTCCACACTCCGTGCTGCTACTGAGAATCACCAAATGGAAAAACCAAAAACACTTTGCTCAACCCGGGATTCGAACCCAAGACCTCACGCTCAGCAGTCGCGCTTAGCAAACACTAGACCAATGAAGCAGTCAAGTCAAGACTGTTATATTAATCTTCAGTGTTTAAAGTAAACACTAAAAAGACATTCAGTCTCATTACAAAAAACTAAATAAACATCGGTTTAAACCTGGCCTGTCAAGTCCAGGCTTATCTGAAGAACCATGGTCTAAATTTGTCCTTATTACAAAAGTTATAAAAACCGTGGTTTTCTTAGCACTGTCATTTGAACCATTGTTTGTATAGCAACCACAGATTAATACAAACATCGTTCGTTCATAATGTTATCATTCTACAAAAACGTTCCATTTGCCCAGAAAAGAAAAAAGTTTAATAATAGACTAATGATTAAATATTCTATAGAAGTGTTAAAAATATTGAGACTATTATTATTTTGCTTAGATTTTAATATCAATTATATCGTCAACTGTAGTTTTGTTTAGAATGAAGCTTGTTGTATTAGCTAGTAATACAACTAAGTACATCCGTGTAACGAAACGTGACGTAATTCGAACTTATTTGTTTATGAGATGTTTGTTGACGTAATTTAGTATGTTAAAACCAAAAGTATGTAATTTATGCTAGTTTATGTATTGATAAACATAAATAATGCGTTAGAACGGCATTTGTAGTGAAATATATGCGAATATATTGTCATACCGGGAGCCGGTATGGCTCACAGACGAGAGGATCTAATAATTCCTCTTGTGAATCGTATTCTATTATATTTTGTATGATGAACCAACAAAAGCAAATAATATCTGTATTATCGGCTTCAATATCCTCAATATCAAATAAATTGACCATTATAATATCCATGTTCAGGTAAAAACAACAACAATATATGATAACCTAAAAGATGAAATTTGACAGATATGATATTTTAAACCATAGTTCTTTACTTTAAACTAGGGGCCGCCCAGGTTTGGCGTTAGACCATAGAATGGACAATGGTTTTTCGCAGAACCACTTTTTGTAATAACACTTTCCTATAAACCGTGGTTTTTAGAGGTTTTAAACCTTGGTTTTTAGATAAACCGCTTTTTGTAATAAGGCCGTAAATGTTTATCCGTACTAAGAATGTCACACAGTAATGAGGCAACCAATTAACACGAACAAACTAAATAATTAATTAATAATCCATGTTGTTATTCAATTAGTCAGTGATAAGCTACGGAATGTCTGTCAGCGACCTCATAACGCATTTGGTAATTAAAATTATTTTATAATGTTTCATTTAATTAGGGATATTTAAAAACTCAAGTGTTTTAAGATTCGGTGACAGCCCAAAGAACTACTTATATGAGTAATTGATTAATTTGTTTCATCAAATTAACTGAATCGGTAGGTAACTAACAAAAAACATAGCGTGATCATAACATTATTTTCGCTTAGAAAATACGATAACCGTTATAAAAAGCGTGTCCAAATACATTTAATACAATCGAGTTCTATTTCAGTAACACAAACATTATGTATAACAACGAAGAAGCATCCATAAAATTATCTATTCCAAGTTACGAAAAAAACAAAAGCTTTTATTCCAAATAAAGTTATATTACTAAAACAATGGTACGAAAAATTCGAATTTAGCGAATCGTTAGCGTACGAAACATCCGGTAACGAGGCTGCCATATTGTCGTTGGTACCATTCAAAATTCGAAGAGGTGCGCGTGCGCCGGCCTTCGCCTGCTGAGGACGCCGCGGGGCGCGGGAGGAGCAGGAGTCAGTAGGGCTGTCATTGTTTAAATATTGTACGTATCTGACATCATAATAATTCCCCTAAAAGTTACTTAATAAATTGTAAGCGAAATAAACAGTCATATTAACTTTTTAAAGTACCTAGTTTATATCATACAAAGCCTTACGTTCTGTTTCACGTAACCACTAACATTAAATTCAAAATACCTCTTAAAATCCTTAAAAGTATCTAATAGGATTAACTTAAAAATTGCAGTAAATGACTATAATCCTAATTCCATAGTACTAAGTGTACCAACCATAGCAGTAAGACACGAACTGGTTGAAAAAAAAAAGTTGAAACAACCACAGACAAACGATAAGTGATGTCCTTGACGCACCTTGCTACATTTCCAGTTAGATCACCACCAAAAACCGTGTTTAATCCTTATACTTATTGTTATTAAGTCCAATATCCCGTGAATATTGATATTTAGATTCGGTAAGCCTGGACATTAGAATTCAGAATGGGTGGGTACTTAAAGTATGGTCGTTATTGGGCTAGCACAGCTGTGACCGAACAATGTATCAAGGCAGGCAAAATGAATTAAGTTATCTTGACCATATGGTCGCCAGTTCAAGATGTTGTGGATACAATTTTTCCACTCTAAGTACATCATGAGGTCAGATGTTTACTATTGCGTTCAATATGCAAAGCTAATGCGAGAATCTGAGATGGATTGCGTTGATACGTCCACATTAATCTGGCTTACATTACACGGAAATTGGAACTAGTGATAGACAGATTTACTTTTAAAACTTTTAATAAAATAGAAGCTGTATCTAAACTATTGATACGCCATAAAAGCAGTGGACTATTCGACCTTATGCGATCAGAAAAATAGCGTTGTTATCCAAGAAGGCCCCATATCAGTTTCACCAATTTGGTAACACCACAAAAACCAGCGAAACCGTAAACAAAGGGTCGAAATTCAAAATCTATCACCACAAAAAGCATAAACAAAGAAAGTGCGGGGTAGACGGAGAAAAGAGAACAAAATAAAATGAAACGCCACGCCAGAGCGGACCCCGACTCGTTCGGCGAGTGGCGACAATGACCGGCGACCGCGTAACGGAACGACCATTATGAGATACTCAATTAACTAAGAATGGAAGGATTTACTTAGTTTTTCTTCACGCTCTTTTTACCTGGTTCGGTAGTTTTACAGTGTTCCAATCAGTCAAAGCTGCGCGTTACAGGTACAATCATTAGCGTTTGAGTTGGATGGAAGTAATCCGGTTCTCCCCTTAACAGGGACCTTGTGATTAGCGTAGACGCGACCTCTTGCAGTATTGTTAAGGTTTTAAACTACGAAGTCAAAAAAGTCTATCTATAGTTAGGAAAACAAAAAAACTTATGGAAAACTTAATATCTTAACCACCATAGCTCCTGGACTACGCAGTATTTATTTACGTACCATAATTAATAGCAAGCCTACACTTTTGGCCTCTTGTTATACACTGACATATGCCATCAAATGGTTACATCATCCATAAATGTAATTGGATCTTAATCTATCATCTTGTTTATCTGAGGAAGCTGTGCATTTCATCAGCGTTTATAACCCTTGACAATCAGACTATAATGTCTGTCAAAAATTTTGCACTCGTACAAAAAAAGCTTAAAAAAGTATCATTAAAAAAGGATGATGTGAGTATAAAAATCCCATAGCCGCCGTCTGGCACGAACCCGCGACCCATAAACAAAATGCCACTGGCAACGGTATCAATACCGGTTTTGTCGATCGCTCGCCTCGACATATTATATCGATCTTATAGGGAAAGATTGAAATGAGAGTGGAGAAAATAAAATAAGCTTGTTGCTAACGAAGGTAATTAATAAATGTTTATTTAAAGAGCGTCCGTCTATTAATTTCATTAGTTATGATTAACTGCGGCCTGTCTATGTAATCTGAAGTTTCAAGTTATTTTAGGACCCCACTTACTAGAAAGGAGCTTATGTGTAAAATAAATATATGAATATCAATATCAAACCTCGCATCTCTATCAGTAGTATGACGTGTAGACTCAATATAAAACTTACCTGAAAAAGAAGAAGCACTAATGAATATTAAGTTCATAACTTAGGGCTAAATGTATTATTTGTTATCATAAAAATATTATCATTATATCTGTGTTGGTTAACTCGTGTATGAAAGTTTTCAAAATGTTACAATCGGGCACCAAAATAACGGTGTCTATCATGTCATACAAAGAACTTATTTAAACTAGCCTTAGCTTGCGGCTCCATTCACTTTAAAGCTCAGCTGCTACTTATTATTACACCATAGCTGCGCGAGAACAGATTTGAACCCGCGACCTTTTTGATAGGTACTTAACACCTACCACGTAGATTACTATCGCTACAGAACACAGATATTATATTTCATTTCGGTAAGGTTGGCGCAATGCAGTAGCCATTTAGCCAAGTTATTTATTATCTGTAACGAGGTTTACTTAGAGTCAAGTTGGAACAAACATTTGTATAATTCACAAATATTTGTTTCAGTATGGGTGATGAGCATGCAAGATTATGCATATGGACAGAAGTAATGCCGAGTATGAAGAACCGTTTTATAGATTATACCACGATAGATTATATGGGTAATGAAGTCGTCTATATAGGTGATTAAAAAAAACATTCTGAAAGATGGTTGTAGAATAGATGTATGAAGACCATCTCAAAAATCACAAAGACTAAGTACTACAGAACCAGTTTTAACATTTTGCAACAACGCAATCTGGCCTTTTTTATACGGAATTTATGGAACTATACGATATACATGTTGCCGAAGTGTATTACATTAAAAGAGAGAGTAAGTGCAAGTATCGATGCAATAAGGATGTATACCACGTACGACCCGTACGACACAATGATGGGAATCGATGACGAGGAACAGGTAACATGATGTCACCTTCACACAATAGATATAACAATAGGAAGAATAGCGACACCTTTGTTAGTCGTATGTTTTATAATTATGTTTAAAATTATAACGTATGCGGGATTTCATGGAATGCACGCAATATATGTTATGCCTCTGTTTCGATGGGTACCATTTGACGATTAGAATTAATAATAACTATAGTATTCGCATTTTTCATTATAGGTATCTAATCTATCAATAGGCATTGTTCTGCCATAGGGTCAAGATTTGTTCCATTCTGAAACAATCCAATACAAGACATCACAATTAATTCAGAACTCATAAATATACCCAAAACTTAGAATCCTAAAATTCAAATCATTCGAAGTAAAGAATCAGGGAAGTCTTCTATGTAGTGAAAATGTTTACACGAACCAACGCCCAAGGAGTACATATTATGATAACACGTAAAATCGGATGGCAGAGGTCCAAGTGTCATGGCAAAACTTGGAAGAGGCCTCTAGACTAACAGGGGAGTGCGAAGATTCGGCATGAGTTGAGTCATACCTTGCTTGAATCTGATTGGTTCAAAAGGCCAGTGCCAAGCACTTATCCAAAACGCCAGCGGGGTCGTCGTGTCTTATATTCCTTAGCAACAAACACCTAGTAGCTTAAAAGCTCGGTTCATAAGACTTGCAGCCAGTTTGTAACTCTGTGATAGATTACAGCTGTGAATGTGTGTCATGTCATGTTCTATTATTGATAAGTCCATCGATTTGTGAAGGCCAGCACCATGGCTAATAGGACTGCCCTATTTTATGTGCTAATGACAATAGATAATTTACTTCGGAAATATACATGTTATAAAAGAATTGATTCTTCTTTATGAAATCTCCATAAGTCTATGAAACATTCGTATTGGCGTTTAAGCAACTTGTGTTACATACAACAGTTCTACTTCATAAATTACTTTTGGTAATGGTCAAATAGGGCAAGCGTTCTTGCCGCTTGGGCCTTGACAAGGACGGCGGTACGTCGTACATTAAACAAGTAATGTAATTTGGAAATTCCAATGCATTACGGAATAAAAACTCGCAACCGCTCAAACTTACATAAAGTACGCGACAAGCAGAAGTAAATCAACGAATCGTAAAGGGTTCAAAACCGGAATGTCCTACCGTCAGAATGTTAATTAGCCCTTAGTTCTCTCACACGAGGCATTCTGGTACCGTTACGGTGGTATTACACCACAGCGTGGTTGCATCGCGCCCTGTCCTGTCCGACCAGATGGCATTAACTGCGACCCACTTATTGAAGGTCCTATACCGGCCCGACTTATGCCATGTAAGGCATTACATGGTTACGCAAGCCGCTGATTCTGCGCGAAACTCTCGTATTGTTCATATTTTATTATATACAATTAAATGTTGAAAACTTTACCGTGTATGGTCAGAGAATTTCGTTTGATTAAAACATAAATCTGGCGATAAAATACAAGTAAGGTAAAAAGATATAAAGGGCAAGATATGACTAGATGGCAATCAGTAACGCAATCATCGTAATTCTTATATTTTACACGTAAACTTAGGCCGCTTATTTCGGAACAGGGCCAAAAATATTAAGTTCACTTAAGCGATATTACTGCGAAACTTAATTAAGCATTAACCGTATCAGTGGCGAAAAGAATGCCACAACACGATTTCAAGCGAGGTATCAATATCAAGCTGAGAACGAACAAAAAATGGTGCTTTGCTTTCAATGCGAACGTTGATTGCGCTCCAAAGCCGTTTACAGTCAATCAATGCACCAGTCGTGGTCGCCACGCTAGTACACTGGCATATGGCGGCTAAAACATGGCCATATATGGATGCACATATGGACGGCAAGGTTCGACGAATTTAGCGGTACATACGTTTGTGACAACTACGGACATGATGAATGGAACTGACAAAGTAATGAATATTGAAGTCAATGACGCTGACAACGCTTTCGAAACAGTTTTGGACAGCGCGAAATGATGTATTATGTTAAAACAACTTTTCATGCAAAGCAATTTCAATATGGAAAGGAGGCTTCATTAATTTCTGACTGGCTGTACTGGTCTGGGACGTAAACAGCTTCAGAGAGCAACTGAGTGGCCCATGGAAGATATAAAACGATCGAAATAAAACTACCTAATGCTCCGACTTTATTTTTAAGCCCAGGGAAATATACGAGTCCAAGCATTATGATTTTATTTTTCGGGATGGTTTTATGCCATTTTTGTTTTGAATAAATGTGCGGAGAATAACAGAAAAAATATTATTTCAAATATTGTAGTCCCAAAATTACTAGAGACCGGAGTGACGCTCTTTAGCGTAACGAGTACAGACACTAACTTCAGTCTTGGACGTTAGTATCCGTACTGTCCACTACATATAACGTACCTACGCACTGTTCTAAAGATTTACATTATAAGCTAACAAAACCAATTTATAGCATATAAACGATCAAAGCTCTGATGACAGTCACTTATAATAGATTCTCAGATCGCTTACAAAAAGCAATAAAGAGTTTAATTAACAGATGTCCAGGACAAAGACAAGAGCTTATTATGCTAAAGTACTATTCAGTAGCTTGCTGTCCAATATTCAACTTTAATATATTAAGTTAGGGTAGTTTTTTGTTGTTTTCAACAACTGTTGGCAGGTCAAGAGACTATGAGCACACGCGTTGTACCTCCCGCATTGATGTATCATTTATGTATGAAGAAAACATGCGATAATGACATGAATAACAATATTTATTTTATTCATTATTACGATTGTACTTTTTTCATAATATTATACCAGCGCAGAAATAGGCCCGAATGATTAATTAACAATTACAACAACATCGATTAGGTTAATTGAAACTCTAGGTTTGTATGTACACCAGTACATAAAAAGAGATACCTTCTAAATAAGTTATACGGATTCTTCAACTCCATTTCATGATCCCTAAAATCATGTTCACTGGTCAAAGCCTTCTCTACTATTTGCGTATGATTATCACTCAAAATGGACATAACCTCGACAACAGACTTATAAATGAAAGGCTATAAATAAAAATAATCAACATTCTTGTTAACAAACCAAACTTAACCAAGCTCGATTACATATCTAACACAAGGCAAAATGTATCAGATTCTTTAAATTGTAGAAATGCATTCGTTAATTTTATTGCTAACATTTTCATTCTTGAACAATTATGAAATACAATAAATTTTCCCGTTTCCGTAGATCAGGGGAAGTTGTTTAAAGAATGTTGAATAGATAAAATCCTCAATAAAAGCGTCATCGTAAAAATATTTTAAATTCTAAAGTAACGTAATCTGTCTTTAAAACGTATTCCTCTCGTAATAATTAATGGCACAGATTGTCTGTTTAAAGTTGAATCTTAGCTTACAATTATTATTTTTTTAAATAACCAACAGCGATACATATAATATATAATAGACAGTGTATTACAATTTTGTATGGCAAATAATTGATAGCTTTATTTATACAAATGGTATTGAAATTAAAGCAATGATTTCCTTAACCAACCCTAAATGAGTTATTATCCATTGAATCACTAGACACTAAAATCTTCATATACCAAAAAGTAGTAAACAGAAATACAATTATCTTGAAACCAAATAATATTTGTCCAGGCTTTCCCAAAAACCATTCCCGAAGGCTTGGGGCGGCCGTCGTTAATGTCTAGCTTTTACGACACTACGTCTAGACGACTCCGAACGTAACTTTATACAACATTGGAAAACAAATGTGGAAACTGATACAGACGGAGTAATAGACTATTAACCGGAAGATTTTAAACTGCATTAATTATAATACTAATGGTTAAAACGGTGAAATATCGTTAGATAACCCGACAGGTGTAATCTTATTTATCGTCGCATAAGTTTTGACTGGTAAAACTCATATTATAAATTCATAATATTCCGTATAGGCACAGACATGAGTTCCTGAAAACAGTTATCTACAGCATTAAATTAAAGAAACAAATCAATCAATTATGCAACACTAACGATTCAAAACATGTAGGTGACTTTCTAGAATTCTGTGAACTAGAAACAGTTTCGACCATACCACTAACATTGATTATATAAACAATGATTTTATTTAGCTTCTGACACTGTAGCATATTTGTATACACAACATACAGATATCTTATATAGGCTATGCTAATAATTATTAAATATATTGTATAGGAATACGGCGGCTTTGAAAATGGTTGACTCATAACGAGTAAAACAAGGGAACAAAGGCAGGTATTTTGTAAACACAATGCAGTCGTTCTACAAGGAACTATATTAGGGCCACAATAATTAAACATTAACTTGTAAAATATGCAAACTGTTTTATCTATGACTAAGAGAATAAAGTATGAAACTGAACCAGCATGTATTTCATTGGGTATTTTTTGAGCCGATCCCTTTTCTTGCCTTTACAATTCCATGATTCAAAGATACCTTGACACCATTAAAACGCGATCTTAACGAAATATTAAGACACTAAAAATTTCTAAATTAGATCAAGTTGCGACCGACTAACTAGTCACCTAAAGGAATCGGCGTGAAGATAAATACTCGAAGTGGTCAAGACATTTACAACATTCCGCTCATTCAGATAACATACTAACGTGACTGGACCAAAAATAACTATGCTTTAAGTAGGCACTAGATATGGTAGAGCATATTCCTCTAGTGAAACAACAGTTTCATTCATAGTCAATTATTCCATATTAATTTTGCACGCACGTGTGGTCTGTTGATCGTGGATCACGACTGCTGGAAGGCCGCAGATACTTTAAAGAATGGATGTTTTGAATTTATTAACATAGTTACAAGACCTTCTGTTGCACCGCGTTTATAGGAATACTGTGTGAAGGTAAGAATTACATTATGTAATATTTAAGTGATTTTTGCAATTCTATATGAGATAGAATAAAGTAGTTGTTTATCGGGCGCACGCAAATCGTAAAAAAAATGACACGATTTTTACTGTTATATTTTTAACACGCTTTTTTTGTAAGGACTATAAGATTTAAAATAAAACGTACAATTCTTGTAATCAATAAGTTAATTCTGTACGTCCTAGCCATTATAAATCAATCATCTAATCCATAAATAACCATGATGTATATTACAGCTTTAAACGTTGCACTCTCCGTCAATATGATCTTATAATACATAATGTTGGCAGAATCTATCAAAATATTGCTTTTACCAACAACATTTTCATTCATGATTCTGGCAACATCTTCCATCACTGTAGAATACAAACAATAATTCATGCGTACGGATATAACATTAGACTGGAGCTTTCCAATGCGAAAACATCGTTTGCATCATCGGTCTTTAAATAGACAGCCTGGACTATTACGAATAGATAAATATCAATATCTACGCGCAGGAATACTACAGGTAAGGACTTTGAAGCACCAACTTTTATTGGTGGTAAGCATCATTCGAAATTTCGATCTGATAACCTTTCGCCTTCGACAACATTTAAAAACTTCTATGAACATAAAATTAACATAAAATAGGATAAGCATAATAAAAAAGACTCACTATCTCGCTCCTAAATTATTCCTTTTTGAACTCGTGTGACCTCCGAGCCAAGCATATGACTTTGCAATAATCTATTTGATAACGGAGCTTTAATTAAGATTAGCCGGTCGCGAGCTATGTGAACACAAACGTTAATAAACCAGTTCCAATCGATCGAAATTAGGAGAATTCTAAACAATATTGTACTCAAGGATTTCATGCTAAATGTTTTTATGAAGAAAATGTGCCAACGGTCTTTTCTCAGAATTAAACCAAATGAAAGATTGGTGTTGTTTCTAACTCGGATTTGTTAAGCTGTAATCATCCGGAAAACTTTAACCCACACAACCAAAATATCTAGGCATTTAGAACCTAAATCCAATTGATTTGACCGAACAATGTCTTGTACTGTCTTGTAACAAAGAGTTGTAAATTGGCATATGTTTTGAAACCAACCAGTTTGTTATGCAGATACCTGGTCCATTGCGGTATCTGCACTGCGGAGCACTATACATCAGCGTGCATAGCTAAAGCTGTACAGCGCAAAGCCGCAGGCAACATTTTTGAGATTGAACGAGTTGAAAGCATTTGCGCAGATAAAGTTGTTAGCGAATGCAATATGGTTTGTATGATAAAACTAGAACTCATTAAAGTGTAAAACTTCGCAGGTCATATGCGCAACTGTAGCTACAATAGTGAAATGGACTTTGACATAGTGGAAATCTTAAATGCCAATTCTTTAACCAATACTAACTAAGAATTTTTAAAAGCACAGTCTTTTGTTCTTGTTATATTTTACGGAGACTTAGCTTATTCTTTTCCTTACACTAAACTGGTTAACGAGAAACAATAGTGCAACAAAAAGTCCTTGCAATATAATTCACAAGTTGTAATCCATCAGCGTCGTATTTCAACACATTACCATGTAGCTCGCATGCCAAAACAAATATACTTTTCTCCATCAGACGTCAGCCATAATGTTTTTGACGACCGCAAAATGGTTCGGTGATTTTTATAGTGGCATTAAAATGACTTGTACGATATTATACAAACAGGGAAGGATCATCGGTTCTGTTTGCGGTTTGAATACTTGATGGGTCACTTTGAGGCCGAGGCTCCAGCAAGGATTTCCACATAGAATTCTAAGTGCTAAACGATGTATTTATTGCTGGGTTATAATGCGACATTGTGTGTAGTGATTAAATTTTACTGCTTATTTATGCATAGTGCGAAATAATACCTTTACTTCAGGGAATCGATTAATTTTATGTTTATTTTGTTAAGTCAACCACCTTCTATACTATCAAAAAGCCATATAGTATAACATAAACAACATGTCGTTATTCTTATTTCAGTCCCCATAACATCTGCATTTTCCAAAAGCTTTTCACCCTTGCCATCAAAAATTGAAAGGAAAGCCGGTGATATTTTGTCGGGAAGCCCCTACAAATTACAAGCCATATGTCGGACATATCCTGCGTCAACATTCCCTCGTCTGAAAGTTTCATAACCCCGTCTGCACCTACCGTGCACCCTACGCTACCCCGGGGGGTGTCTGCATAGGGTGCGGCCTGTAGACTTCACTTTGATGGGTTTCGAAGTAGGGGTAGGCAAATTAATGGATGACTAAGTGGTTACTGTTGTTAGTGTTTCAGGGTGTGAATGGCTGGTTACAAAGTTAGGCAGGAACTTGGTTCGAGAAATAAAAGGGGATTTAATTTAGTCTTTGTAGAAAGGATCAATACTAAAAGCAGTCTAAGATACAGACACAACAATAAAATTACATACTCGTATTGAAATGAGTAAAACATTTGATCCAAACACAAAGTAACGTAATAAGAAAGTGTTGAGACGACTTATCTAATAGAAATAAAGAAAAGAAGTTATACTGGTTACAGCATACTGGTTCTATCAACAGCCGAGCACGCTACATTAACCCTGAATACATTAAAACTAACAAAATCCAGTTACAATGTATTGATTATAAAATTCTATTCATACAAGATTCTTGTGTTATCGCCGTGATAAGGGAGCAGATAAGACAGATACCGTCGATTGTTTTAAGTCAGAACAATCGCCCACTGCGCGACTATCTGCGATCTGCATGTTCTATTTTAGATGCCACATGCGGATTCTGGACACTGAGTCTGTTAGAATGAAGCACATTGCTGGAAGCAGGTCTGAACAGGATAAGTGATTCATAGTGTAGGCCGAGGACTACAAAGCGCACTCAAACATAATACCTGAATCTTAGACCGAATCTTTGTAAAAATTTAAAAACTCATGTAACACTATTTGATTTGCTTACTTTACTGACTACGTATGATCTGGGTTTTGATTTGTCAGCATTTCAAAACCATTAACTGGCCACCGAAATAATTACATTATGCCTGACATTTTCATTTTCGTTATCTATATGCATAATATTATATGGTTTTGAGACTTGTCTTCGTTTTAATGACAGGAAACGCGTTGACCTACCCAAATATATTGAATATTTTTTTTTTAATTGAACCGTTCGATATTTAACGATAATATAATATTTTGTTGGCGATTTTTACTTTGCATAATTTAAAATGAGTGACAAAAAGATAACTAAAGTGTACTGAAATAATCTCATTTTATCGAAGGTCGTTGCTAAATTAAATCTACTTTATCAATGCAATAATTTGGATAACATGACGCAAAAGATTAACCTTAATGTAGGTAGTATCCTGGATGTATAGTGACATAACTTTTTGATGACCATTTTCGTATTTTGGATAAGCACTCGCATATTTTATAAGCCTATTTCGCTGCAAATTTAGCATGAAATTTTATACAAAATGCAAGACACCGAGCCATAGACCTGACGAATAATAAAGTGAATATATAGGGTGAGTGGTATTTAGGTGATAGTCCTAATGAAATATTTATGATAATATCTCTGTGATAAATTCTGAAATATTTGGAAAGGTCATGATATGTGTATCTGTAATAATATATATAATAATCTGGATAATGGATAAATGTCGGCAACTACGAGATACTGGTCAGTTAAGTAGATGGAGGATACAAGCAATATATAGGTATATGATGTTTTATAAATACTACGGTCGAGGATAATACTGTGGTTTAAATATAGACAATATCGATGGAGGTAAGGCAAGGAAATAAATATTTTATTAAAACCATGGGTGACTGAATAAAAAAAATCATATAGAACTACTGTTAATTAATCAATTAATCCTGAGCGCTTTAACGTTAATCTTGATATTTGTTCTTTCTATCAATTACTTAATTAATTTTTTTTTAATAAAAATATTTGAACTTTTCCTGTAACACAAATAATTAAGACATAAAAAGGTGATTTGACATGTAGGCTATGCAAAAAAATCTGGACGGCCATATTTAATGTTACCCTTAGGGTCGAATGCAAAGCAAAGCACTGTGCCCGAGTTTTTCAGATCGCTAATACTTTGATATAATACGTAGGGTACGTAGTACATATTAAGTACACTGGGGGGATGCAGTACCTTCTTCTAATGCAAAGGGATAAGATTTAATATTCAGCTACCTTGTGTGAAGACTCTTTGATCTGAGTATAACACTTGGCAGAAGAGAAGGGTGTGTTTGTGTAACTTCAATGGAGAAAAATTTGAATTGAAATTGTCTTCATAATTGATAGGTAGGATAGCCATCGGTCCTGCCATATCTCTAGTCTGGACGTGACATAACGGGCGTGTTTACGAAATAACTCGATTACGTACTGACGAGTTATCGGCCATAAACGTGACTCGCGATAGTTACCATTAAAGCAGTGAGCGGATATAAGCGTAATTTCGAACTTTACACTTGGCAACATTTTCGTAAACAGTAAAATTATACTTTTTTTGTATCGGCTAACTTTGGACGATCTCGTAATAAAAGCTTTCCCGTTTAAATCAATGGTTAGAATATCTGTATTTAGAAGTATTGTTCGCGTAGAGAAAACGCTCTTCTACGTCCAAATAGAGGTACAAATAAGGCATATGCCATGCAGGCAACATTGTTAATCTACGAATATCTTTTTTGTCCGTAACAACATGTAAACATTCACGCGAATCTATAACAAACGTGAAAAAAACACACGAGAGTGAAAAGGACTAACAGTCGAGTTTGCCACAAGTACCAGGATGTTAGTCGACGGTGGAGGTTGAAACGTAGCGTACATATTCGCGTGGGCCGTCCCCCCCCTCATCCCCCACGCCACCGCCGGGTCAACGACACCCGCGGCCGTTTCGGCCGGCAGCGCGCCTCACCTTGACATTCATCTCGAGCACGACGCTTTAGCCAAACGTTTGAATTAACTCGAACAACTTTCGAACGACGCTTTGGAATTAACCCTTCTAAGCTATCAGCCGCCCACTCGAATCGGTCGCGTTACATTCGTTGACTCGCGACAATCTACACAGTTCTATGCTGCCCTGGTACACGATGCTCGTTCTAATGAAGAAATTGAAATTAAATCTTGCTGCTTTGGACGATAAAGAGCGTTTTGTCGCAATCGGACGATGTTTCCTATCGTCATTGTGGAGACGTGACTCATCTGTTAAATTGATAAGTAACGAACAAAGAGACAGCTATGTAAAATAATCTGCATATAATAGAAATATAAATATTTTATATAGTGGAAAAACCTTCAAGGAACGCACTGACATACCAATGATGACGTCACTATACAATACAACTTACAAATCCTCTAATCCTATTCGCAGAGGTCATTATTCTTTAAACAAGAAAATATTTTCGCATTTACTAGTCGTAGGTTGTACGCATAGCTACCTATATAAACTTGTTATTCACGATTTAATGAAGTACGCGTACGGTGTACCCAATAGTTGACAAACAGTTGTTTGGTTAAAGGATGACAGTTGGTAAGAAAAAAAGTACCTACAACGTCAACAGTGCATGTAATTTTAATGGCCCTTGAGTAATTAAACTCATTTATGTCCAAGTAGGTAGTGTAGTAACACCAACTTAAATGATAAGTGTCCTCTTGACATGACATAAACGTAAAAAATAATTATGACAATTAATTTTGATGAAGCAATCGGTATTTGCAGACCCTTATTGAACGTTGAAGAAAGGATACTGATCAACGTAATTAACACACTTAAATACAGAGGAAATCCCAAACATTTTTACAAAACGTATTAGGTCTTTCACAGTGCCTCGTTTTAACAAGTACCTCATGCGTAGCCGTCATACAGAGCCATTCGCTCATTATTCCATTATAAAAACATCATTACGCCTTAAGAGGCAAAGAAAATTAACAATAAAAGCAAAAAGAGGTCGATTTGAGACCACCATTACCAGTAAGAAAACTGAATCACAAAAGGAAGTTATGGCTTAAATTGGCCCACCATGGCTTTATGGGAACTTGCCTGGGTGACCTCATGCAACGATTTGAGCAAATCTCGTTATCATGATATTCTTATAAGATTTTTTATGTTTCTTGAAAGATTTGAGTTTGAATGTTTAAGAACTGCAGCGAGGGCTTATCAAATCAATATAATAGCGAAGTGAGACGGTCTAGGCGAGAGAATGATCTCGTAATGATAATTAAGGTTAAATAAGAATAAGGTCATGTTCAAGAAGGTCGAAGTCAAGACGTGAAAAGATATTGACAGTTGACGATTACTCTTGATTTTTATCATCTATCTTTTGCCAACCTCAAACGGGATTGAAGCATGATGCAATCAGTAAATAGCAACTGCCAGGACAATCGTAGTCGGTCACTGTCCGACAGTGAATGGTGGCACCTTTTGTTATGTTAATTTAAGGATTTTACGCCCCATTAATACAGCGAGCATGGCTTTAATTGATGACACTTATGGACTATGGTGCACGAAGTCGCCGAGTGGTACTCGTCTAACAAATACAGTTTATAAGCAAACATAATAAGAACTTCGTTTTATTTAGGACTAGAACAATTTAGGTTTGAAACAGGCAAAGATTTACATCAGTTCTAAACTAGGCTAAAAAGTTTTAAAAGTCCCTTTTTCTCTGCAAGATATTCCAGAGATAGAGAAATCTGCTTTTACTATGAGTCATTCTTCTGCTGACATTGGAATAAAAAAATGGATTTTGCAAGATTGAATCACCCTGGATTCTCTTAAATTCTGTTATGTTCTGTTAATTCGTCCATGGTCTCTACCCTCTAGCTCCATATACCCGTTTAGTAATCCTTGTAACTGTTACTGCGTATTGTATCTCTGTGAGACAAGAGACAGGCGGTACAATCGTAACCTGTGTTTATATTATGAATATAATCTCACTCACATTTTGACATAACATCGCTAACTCGTATAACTACTCGTCAATTCAATCGGTTTTGAACTGCTGCTGTAATATTATACATCAGGTCAAACTATACTGCCTTGGCTTCATTTAAAAAATAATCGGTCGCTTCTTGCGTCTTATAAAGCGACTATGAGGTAGGCGGTGTGTAAGTACTTATTTAAACTTGTGTGGTGTGCGACTATGACGTTTAGATTAGATCCCAGGTAAAATCTTAATAATTTGTTGGCATTAATTAATACTTCAATATTATGTGTGTAATTGGAATTTTATCATAATGTAGCTTATTTAAACTGGATAAACTGATTTTATCAATAATAATCGATAAGTTTTGGAGAGGTTGAGAAGATCATGTATCCTGATTCATTATTTCTTAGATCCTGATCAGAAAAATATAATTTAGAACCCATGTTTTAAAGTTAACTAATTAAAATGCGATTAATATGTATTACTAATCGATTCGCGACGAAACGACGAGGCAGCGACACGATAACATCATTTTTTCAAATTAAAACGACGCATCTATCAAATCAACTCGACGCGGTGACATTAAAGATAGAATGGCGAAATAAGCTACAACCGTGTAGATTTTTAATTAGCGGCCATTTTTTGTATATAGATAAGAACTACAAAACTGCAGTGAAATAATTAATTGCATCGATTACGTAGAATGTTACATGATCGAGTGGTGCTGTACAAAATTAACGAAGTAAGCTGTTATCAGATACGTGTCGCATGTGACGCCTGAATATGGTGGACTATAAAATATAAGGTGTAAGTGTATGACCAAGTTGTTACGTTATGGAGACAACTCTGAGTCTCTGATAGAGTACCATTACTAGTAGGTATATTGAAGATTGTGAAGCTTTCAATGAAGTGACGTTTTGAGAATGCCTAAGTTATCCCAAGATATTATTATGCAGACTAGTACTAGTATTTTGTATTTAACCCTAAAGTGTATCTTGCGATTAAGCTTAGTCTTTCTTAAATAACAGTTTTACAGGAACCATTGTTGGTACAGGTAAATCTATTATTAAAATGTTGTTATTTCCAGAAACACACCAAAGATCAATTAAAATCCAATAGGCATAATTAGAAAGTTTTTTTTAGCAATTTTAAGTGCAAAATAAACAAGGCCAAGGCAACCACATTCATCCTCAAAAATTGAGCCAATTTTTAATTTAATTGTCCACTCAAAACATCAAGTTTGGCAACATAAAACGTAATGTGTCCACAGCCTTATAAGAATTTGTAAATTGGTAACAAGTACTATGAAAGGCAATGGCTTGCCAGTTGTGTGACCTGGACATATTAGGACAACTGTAATGTGTCATTAGCTTTATGGTTTCATGAATAGCTGTAGTTATGAACCATATGGTTGAGCATTATGTTGAAGTATGATATGTGGCCATATGTTTCATATGTGTACTTGATTTTTTGTAGCTCTTCAATCTATTTCAGTACGGTTTTGGTAATAAACTTAAAAGTTTTGACGACCTGATTGGCGCAGTGGCTAAGCGATTGGACTGCTGCGCTAAGGAGTGCAGGTTCAATTCCCGCACGGGGCTAAAAATAATGCGATCCACATTTGATTGTCCCCAGTCTGGGTGTTTGTTTATGTAATATTTCATGTTTGTGAAACGCAACTACGATACAGGAGATATTCCCAGTGGGTGATGTTTTTAAAAAAAACTTGTTTTATGAATTTGGTATGAGACACAGGTCATTGTTGGTATTCTTATACACTTTTAATACTCATGAACTCAGTACCTAATTATAACATGTTAGGTGCAATAGAATTTTATTCTGTGATATTTTAACAAGGAGAATTTTTTTAACAATTAGGAAGGTCCATTATTTTAAATTATAGCAAATAAGTACCTATTATAGGAAGAACAAGAAATTCCTAAACAAGAGTAGTGTTTATTTAACATTTCCAATAACTGGCAAATTGAATTGGTTTTTATCTCAGTAAAGTCAAAAACAATAAAAGTTAAATATATATGCTTTTTTAAACTCTTAAAACTAGCGGTGAATACATTTATTAATCATCAAAATGCAAGTTAAAGTTGGTATACATTTATGTAAAAACCAACAATTATACTCAGATATGAATTCTGTTAAAAGTATGAGTAATACTTATATAGCCACTTTCATATCAATGACTGACTATTTACATTTTTTATCAAATGATTAAAAGTTTCATATTAAACACAACTGATAGGCTATTCCTGTAACATTTATCAGTGAACAATACTAAGGTAAATATATCGGTGATGTCATAGATTTACTGGACATTATTGGTATTTTAAGAATTTATCCTGGATAAAACAAATGCTGATTGAAATAAATACAGTATTGTTTTACAAAAGGATTATAATAATGTTTGTTAGAGGAAGCTTACACAATAAAACTATTTATGATTTATGTTTATTTCAAGATTTGTTAACCTAAATATAGCAATTATTCTGCAGATTAATGTTTTAAATACCCTAATTCCCTTTGGTGTTGGATAAACGAGAAACTCTGGTATTTAACCTTTAAATTTAGAGATTAAAGCCATGATCATTTATAAATATAGTAAGTATATTTATCCTTTTTTCTTATAACTTATTGAAATATCACATACACAAACACCCAGACTCAAGACAAATATCTGCAGATTACACTTTTTTTTTCCTGTGTGGGAATCAAACCCTCAGCCCTTTTCACAGCAGTCCAATCGCTTAGCCACTGCACCAATCAGGTCATCACATTATCCAATTGGTATACATTATGTATGTTTTGTAAGGTATGAATGATTCACAACAGGCTGGGTACATTCTTGGAATACAGCTTAGTCAAAAAAACTCATTTGTAATTGTTATTAAGTAGGTATGTCAGTATGTAAATATGTATGAAATGGGTTTAAACTAACTATGTATTGTCGTTAAGTTTCCTAATTAGTCAGGTGTGTTAGTTAAAGGTAGGAAAATTAGTTAAAACACATAATATTATTCAAAATGTCACAAGTTTTAGTTAATAGTATTTAAAATGTAAATTATGTACTGTAATAAAAATGTTTTTTTGCAGATTTTTCTTACTAACAAGCTGTATCCTCATTACATCGGTCTGTAATTATCTTCATTGTAAAGAACATAACATAATAATCAAACTGGAATCTTACAATCATCAATATTGTGTGAAAGTTCTGAGTTAAGCTCGCCTCTGTACATCAAATGTCATAATGTTATTATGTTATCATGTTTTTTGTGTACAATAAAGAATTAAGAAAAAGTTAATTTTAAATCACAAAATCTTTTCTTAGACAAAATAATTCAGCTTTTTATAAAATGAACTACCTCTATACTAAGCATTTGAGTATCTATTAGTTTTTAAATATGACTTTTGGCATACATTTAGGTGTGTTTATTAGGTGAGCAGTAAGTAAGAGAACTTTGCCCTTACACTATGAAGTATAATTAATCTTAAAGAGGTCATCTTTAAAGAAAAATGCAATAAGTATATATAACACAACTTAACAGATATAAGTGATATTTTTAAAATCAATACCAGATAAAAGCAAGAACAATATTAGATAAATAATAATTGTAAAATATTAATTAAAAATATATATTTTTTTCATCTATTATTTGGGAGATTTATTTGCATCTTTATGCCGAATCATATCAAGCTAGACAAGGTTTCATAAAAGTATATTTTAATAGCTTAAACTAGCATATTAAAGTATATTGAACTCCTTCTGTAGTGTAATAAGGAGTTCAATGCTTTGCTTTGGTTTAGATTGATGATAAAACTAGGTAGATTAGATAAGAATGCAAAATTCATGAAACATACTTCCAAGAAACAACTATTATCTTTTCTATTATGAGTGATGCAGTAATGTTAGGTGTTAAGGACATGTTAGATATAGTTATACAATGTATAATACTTACATAAATCAGTCCAGAGTAGTATCTATCCTTGATGTTGTGCAGCACAGATGCCTCGTTCAAGCAGGTCAGCTCGGCCATGTCTTCAACCTTATCAAACTTAGGTGGGTTCATCTTCTGTATGTCATCAATAGGAACCAGGATACGCTTCCCTGACTCTGCTATCTCCACCTCGACCTCATCCCCCCGTTCCCCTTTGATCCCAGCCGCCACGAAGCCCTGGGTCTCGTGGGGCACCCACACCAGCCTCTTCTGCGTCCATTCCGCCTGTGTGGCTGGGTCGTTGAAGCTGTTCCTATCCACCGACAAGTACCGGAGTTCCGGATCGTTCCTATCCATGTCCACCATCGCGCCGCTCAATCACGCCGCGCGGCCCGTACGACAGCTCAACACCGACACTAGATACCACATTAAACGGTCACTAAGACCGGCACACCACAACACACGTTCCTACTTATCGCTACACACGGCGTTGAACTATTGCCTCGCGTTTGCCGTGACCGCGCACGGCGCCGATACGTACAAAATGAGGATAGAGGCGAGACTGACAGCACAGGCGGCGACGGTTACGGGTAGGAGGGATGGACCGGTCGACGCCCGATTCACGTTGAATTTAGCCAAAATAAGAACACGGTTTTCGTTGTTTTACTTAACTAGAAAGTTGATTGTTATATTATCTTATTTATACACATGCGTTATACATGTCCACACCGTAAATAGATACGTAAAATACACTATTGTAATTGAAAAACAACTAAAATAAGGTAACGACTCCTTGCCGACACTTCTTTATTGTCGTTAAGGTTTGGTTTCGATTACTGAATACGAATGATGACCGTTGAATCCAAACATGTTTGATTGGCTGTTACTACCAAAGTATACGAGGTTACGAATCAGTAACCAATCAAGTAACTGAAATTGTCAACTGTCATAAAGATTGTAAACGAGAACAAATTATGGATGCGTTCATAAACTAGGTAAAATGACAATAAATTCGGATACACTTCCAAGAAACTTATGCAGATTTCATAGACGAAAAAATTCAAAATTTTAATTCAAAATCTTAATGATTTTGGAAAGACTTTTCAAAATTAACCATAACTTTAATCCAGTATTGTTGTTTCAGCCCAAAATTCATTTACAACCTTCGTTCAAGCGCATTGTGGAAACATGCACAATTATTAGAAAAAATTGACCAAATTATCCGTACCACCCTAACGTCGATTTTAAACGTAGCTTTAGACGACCGAGCTTGGTCTCAAGCTACGCTTCCAGTCCGTATGGGTGGCTTAGGAATCCGCACTGTTTCGACAGTACTGAAAAATTAACCAGAAGAATTCTACCGTCTTCCTTGGTTAATTTTGAAGTATCGTGCTTGACTGAAGCGATATCCGCTTGGAAAATGGCTTGCCCAAATACCGAACATCCCAAACAGGTCTTCTCCCAGAGACAGTGGGACGAGCCGCTTTGCAGTTTGATACGGAATAAATTGATAAATAAGTCAATTAATACTGCCGAGCGCGCTCGTCTGCTGGCTGTGGGAGAATGGGAGTCGGGCCTTTGGTTGCAGGCACTTCCGTCATCCAATATTGGGACAATGTTGGATGACAACAGTTTCCGCATTGCTATTATATTAGGGACTCCATGCGTCACTTCCCATCGATGTCACTGTGGTGAAGCTGTTGACGGCCTCGGACGGCATGGTCTATTATGCAGTAGGAGTGCAGGTTGCATACCGCGACACGGTAACGTAAATGATATAATTCGCCGTGCTCTTGTCACCGCTGGCGTACCAGTCGTACTAGAACCAAATGGCTTGGTACGTGACGATGGAAAGAGACCTGATGGTATGTCATTGTTACCCTGGAAATTAGGAAGGCCTTTGGTGTGGGACGCAACCTGCGTCGATACCCTTGCACCTTCTCATGTTTCTGGCTCAGCAATTTGCGCTGGCACTGCTGCTGCTGCTGCGGAGACCCTTAAGCGGCGGAAATACAATAACCTAATTGGTAATTGTATTTTTAAGCCGTTTGGGGATCCGAGCGCTCACGCGCTGTTTAGAGATATAGCGAAACGCTTAGTTGAGTCTACACGTGACCAAAGGGCTGGTGCAATGTTTTGGCCAAAGAATAAGTATTGCTATTCAACGTGGCAATGCTGCCAGTCTTTTGGGCATAGGTATTATTTTTAATTTATGTTAGTTTTAAAATGTAAATAATTGTAAAATAGTTACGAAGAGAGAATAAATGAATCCACTTCCATGATTATATTTTAGTGTTTTAAATAATTTATTGATGTTAAAACAGTGATAATTATGTACTGTCTGTACTGTGTTAAATAATACCATATAATACTGATAATACCTTACGTAAGTATAAAAGCTGTAGTTTGGCTTTCGTGTGACATGAAATAAAATCTTATGATTTTATGAATGCAGAAGAAAAAAAAAACAACAAAAAATTAAAGCAATAATGTTTTACCAATAAATAAAAGTTATGTAAGCAATGATATTTCAAACTTGGATGTAAGATAATGAGGCAAAAGAACTAGGCCAGGATATAGCAAATAGTAATCCGTGGTTTCTGCCTACCCTCTATAGAACAGGTGGAATTTATGTACGTAAATCTCAAATATTCTGCAAAATAAAACATTAGGTATTAAAATGTTTACATGACAAAAAGCAAAAACGAATTGTTTTGTAGCGATCCTATAAGTAAAACTAAATTACATCGAAAATTTATCACTAATAAAACGATTAGCGATGACCTACATAATTAACATCAATAAAAAATAAATAAAGATCAGTTTCAGAAGTTTTTAAATTATCGTGGCGGATGTTGTCAGTTTTGAGTACTTGACCGACATTAAAAAAAACTCTAAAACCAAGATTCCAACATTATAATAGTATCTGTCAAAATGCTGTTGAGTCTCATCCTCAATGAGTCTCATGACATATCAATAGATATTCGCTCCTATTGTATGGGCCATAAAGTTTAATTTATGAGTGTGTATCCGTCCCGGTATTGTAAAAATGTCAAAAAGCATTCAATTCAATCAATTTATTGCACAACAAAAACAAACTTTATACTGCAAATACATATGAGCACATTGACTGTATTAGGTTTTATAAGTTATCGTAGTTCAAGGCAACCGCTTTGATAAACCCAAGCTAGGAATGATAAAAGAGAACGAGAATGAATCAATTTTTATCTAAACCCGCTCATGTAGGCGTAGCGATGTTCACGTTATTCGGCGGCCGGCGTTCAGTCTGAGTAGTAACTTGTTAGGTTATTTTGCGGGAAAATATTTATTTTAAACAATAATATGGCATACATAGTGGATTTACGATCAGACACGGTGACGAAGCCTACAGAGGCTATGAAACATGCCATGGTTAATTCTGCTGTGGGTGACGATGTTTACGGCGAAGATCCGACAGTAAATACTCTGGAAAGCAAGATAGCAGCTCTCCTGGGGAAGCAGGCGGCCTTGTTCGTGCCTTCTGGCACTATGGCCAATCTTATTGCAAGTGAGTGCTATTCTTCAAGCGACTTTTATTTAAGACAGAGTTATGTCACCTTTCTCAGTTTATATTTGGAACAATTTTTAATTAAAACACTCGAAACTCTTTTTCAATTCGTTTCCTTTAGGTATAGCTATAACTATTCATCAACGTATATTTAAATGGTTTAACTTGTATCGGCAGTTAAAATGTAGTTTACGAGCGGGAATCGAATCTGCGACATTCGTATTTTCTTCTGACTGTCAAATATTTGACTGCACTGCGCTAATATGCACAGTAATATGAAACAATCTATTGGCGCACTCAATTAATTGAGGTCGGTCTTATTGTTAATTGAAACAATAGATTTTTTTACCATTCCTTAATTATTAGGTACTGTAATTAACAGTCATCGGAACATCATTGAAAGTCTTTCGCTTGGGTGTATCATTAACCTGCCGTTAGTTTATTTGTTAAATCTACAGTGAGGCATGCTCGCGTAATCTTAATGCACCGATATCGATATTAGCTTTAATTTTACCTCTTTCATCGTCATCCACATCCACAGCCTTAATCCTTCAGCTACTTTAACTCTGCTGGGTGTCACACATTTTGTGCCTCCTTTTTATCATCATGTTCTAGGCCTTTTTTACGACGAAATGAGCAAGTTCTTCCATTCCATCTGGGATTGCCAATGACCGGAATTGTTGGCGCTTATTTCTTACTGAATCCAATTTTGTTACCTCATCTAAAATTCATGTTTAAATCCTGCTAAAGTGTGATGTGATTGATGATGTTATTTTAATTTAAAAGCCACTTACAGTATTAATAATTTAATATATGGTATCATTTGGCTTTGCCCAGCATTGGGAAACAATATAGGCTATAGAAAAAAAAAATGGTATCATCTTAATACTATTTATTCATCTTACTCGGAACACAGTTTCGTATAGCTTCTGATGGTAACGTTACCGTACAATTTGTAACAAAAGACGTACTTACGAATCACACATACGTTAGTTCGTCCGAGGATTCAAGTGGCAAGCTTGGTGACAATATCTTCGTGACGAACGTATCATTAATTATGTTGTTTTTTACATATTCTTCTTTAAATTAATAGCTATTTGTCGATGAAGTAGGTAATTTTACAATAGTAAAAGTGCTAAGATAAAGTATGCCTTTGTTTTGTTGTAAGGTAAAAGAACTTAAAATATTCGAAAATTTAACAGGATAACGTTGGAACCGTCAAAACGCCATCACGTAATTATTGACTGGTAAATTGATACTCATAGTCTATACATAAAGTCGCTTTGATGTCAAAACAAAAAACAAGTTGTAAGTGAATATGCGCTTATATGTAATATACGCGCCTTCTCATGTGGCGTTACAATTATTTTAATGTTGCAAAAGCTTACAAGGCTCTAAAATAGGCTGAGAACTTAACATTTTGCACAGCAACAGGTTGACGATAAAAAATAAAGAACAATAGACAAAAAACGCATCTGTCCATTGACAAATTTCGACCAAAAAAGTAACCGCTGTCTTTGATTTATCGTTTTATTTTCGTCTACCGAACACAGGACAGTTCTGCAATGGCCTTCAAACTGGAATCTTGTAGATAAATTGAACTAACCGCATTTCTAATATCATAAGACAACGACCCGCGATCCGCGGTGGCCAGAGACTGCTACTTTCAATTACTGCGATCCGATTGTTTAAAGATTGATATCTTCTACGTGATATATTACCTACTGCTAATCCGGTTAACGCCATACAAATAGCAGCATAACTTAAATCTTTCTTCAGCGCAGCTTCCCATAGAGGTTTTCGGTTTGGTAATTAGGAATCTCTTAGTTCGTGTTTAAAATATGAGACTATTTCAGAAAAACAGGCAAATTCATCAAAGGAACATTACATAAGTAAAAAAAGTAGAAGGAAGGTTACTATAGCAATTAAGATACTCTATAGGCAGTAGCATGCAGTAGGTACCTAGATTAGCTATTGCTATATAGTTTTTAAAAATTAAATTCTACCTCTTTGTCGTTTGTATATCGTGTCGTGTCGGTCTCGTTGCTCGTGTGTGTCAATTCCGTCAAATATGGCAACGCAAGGCAAGCGGACTATGCTCCGTAATTAATATGCATTCACGCGCATATCCATAACACGAAGCATGGTTATTTGTGGCCCCTTTACACGGCTCTACATCACTGCAAATGTATGTACGTGCAACATCAGAAATAACAAAACTTAAACTCAACTCAAATCTTGAGGCATCAAACACGGATTAAACAAGTTTAGTAAGACTTCAAATGCGTGGATTTTTTTTACGTGTCCTTTCCTGCATTCACGTAGCATATGTCAATCCTAAAGATGAATTGAAGCGCATATCCGTAACATGTAGCATGGTTATATGTTACACCTTTTGGGGTGTAAGTAGAGATCCTCCAAGAGTGACGAAACCTAAGTACGTCTGGTACTTTCTTTAGGAATGTCTCCTGTATCGTTGGTGCGTTTACACAAACATGAAATACCACAAACCATGAAATACCCAGAATCGGGACAAACATCTGCGGATCGCATAACTTTTTGTCCCGTGCTGGAATCGAAACCAACCCTTAGCGCAGCAGTCCAATCGCTTAACCACTGCGCCAATCAGATCGTTAACTCTACATCACTGCAACTATTTATTATGAAAGTGCAACGACACAAATAACTGAACTCATAATTTCGTTACGTCTATTTTTCGTTTCATAACTCTTTTTATTTGTACCTTCATTGTATTTAAAGCAAGCTCCGCCTCTCTATTGTTCTAGACTAGTATCCATACCTAACTTCCAAAAAAATCTACAATGATAACAGGGTCAATAAGACAAATTTTTTGTTCTCACAACAAACATCGATTATTAATGTAAATTGAGAAAGCAGGATATTTCAGACATCGGGTTATTGTTATAATAATCACTCTCTTACCAACTCTTATTTCATCCAATATCCGCATTAAAATTTATCATAACTACAAGTTCATACGGCCCATCAATTCGTCTGTAACGGTCAAACATAAGTTACCTAATTCAGCACGATTGTAAATGATTGTGGTCATCCGTTTGATGCGCACGTATAATCATCTGTGTTGCCAGGATGTCTGCACGTTGTTTGCAAGCCATCGCTGAGTTAATCATTCATAATAATCTATATCAAAATGATGATCCGATAAAAGAGAGCCGCGGCCGTAGACCCAAAACATACCTAGCCAAAATTATTTAATATAATTATTACTTAATATTCTATATACGGTATCAAACTTGCCTTGCTTCTGATTTTCATGTTACTATTTATAATGCGACGCAGCGTTGGCAGGCCTCCCACCAGGTGGACCGACGATATCGTCAGAGTTGCAGGCAACCGGTGGATGCAAACGGCAAGTTGTCGTTCATTATGGCGTTCTAAGGGGAAGGCCTTTGTCCGTCCAGCAGTGGACGTCTTCCGGCTGATGATGATGATTTATAATGCAGTTTTTCGCTTCTTTAATTCTCATCACCTTCATAAACAGGAACATCTATGTTCAGTTGCTTCAGAATATCTATTTTTGCAAAAGTTCCTAAGGGTTGCGCAATCATGGCAACCTTAATATTATTTGTCTAATTTCTACTCTCAAATTGGCTTTGAGAATAAGTTAGTAATCTCAATTATTACAAGTTTTATAGGTACTTATAATTATACCTACAATAGCAATAAAACGTTTTATACGTAATATTATGTGTGGAGAGGTAAAATATTATCATTAGGTAGGTCAATAAATAACCTTTCATGGAAAAAGGTTGTTTCCAACTTCAAGCATCTATTTACATAACATTGATATTAATCGCATACATTTAGATAGTTATTAATGTAAGTGACTGCTTACATCATTCGTAAAATCTACAAAATATTTCCAAGATAAAATTGACATCGCGATTTTAATCGATGCAGCGCACTTAAAGATCGATAGCGTACATCTTCAAACAGATATAAATCACTATTGAGTAGCCGGATTATTGATAATTAGTAAATGCATAATAAAATGCACATTAACTATCTACTACAATTCACTGTATCTAATCTTAATAGGAGTGATTACAATCAAAAGATCCTTTGTTGACCCCTACCTCTACTACAAAATCTTGATTAGAGATTTCGAGTCATTGAAATAAAAAAAGAGATTAAAATATTTATTCATACGTTACCTAATGATAATTATTATCAATTAGCTTGTTACCTTGTTACTGTCCTACTGAGGTCAAATGCCTCGTCTCTGAGGGGTTAGGACTTAGTTCGCGCCACGCTTAGGGCCTAAAAAGTAAGGGCCGGATTCGTCTTCGCATCGGCATAAATTATTTACATGGAAACTGCAGGCGATGCGGTTTAGAGATTGTTCAGTCAAGAAGGATGGCGGCAAGGTTTCCCGCCCAGGGTGCGCACGACCTACCCTGTAAATCATATCATCGTGATATCATAATATTTATTTTCACCTTTAACAAATTTTGGTATGAAATGCTGTACTTTGTAATAAAATTAAAAGGTATCAAGTGATTTAAACGGGTAGTAATACATCGAAACCTTGTGCCAGATGTGTTGCAACATCCTGTACCGGTTCGTCCTTCATTCCAAGCTATTCCATGTGGCTGTCTCTGTTAAATGCCAATCACTCACGTTCGTTATTGAGTGATCATCTTGCGGGCTTACATTTTCTTAATTAAAATTATGCTTGTCCTTGTAACAATTTTGGACGTAACGGTGTCCCGGTTTTGAGATTTTCTCCAGTTTTTATAGAATTAATAACAGAAACACCCTGAATTTGATTAAATATTTTCTGATCACACAATAGTTTTCTGAGTTCCGTGTGCTGAAGTAGACACCTAACTACTGTGACTATCAAGTTATCACCTACGAAGTTATTGAGAATTGATGTGATGGCGGCATGTTTTGTGTTTCAGTAATGGTGCATTGCAACAAGCGTGGTTCGGAGGCGTTCGTCGGAAGTCTATCGCACATCTACAAATATGAACAAGGTGACACATTCTAAATTCCGAAACACACGACACATCTATATGTCACCGTGAAATTGGAAATATCGTTAGATTATAATCTATCTCGTGAGATTGTAAATTGTCGAACGTATGTAAACCGTAACATACTGCTTAAAATTTAACGGATTATTTTTCGGTAGATTATAATATATCGGAGTGTAGTATACATATTATACGGATAACAAAACTACCTTTGACATTTATGACAGCTTCGTGGCGATAAAGAAAATTACGCAACCCTAAACTTATGGTAACACCCCAGGTGGCGCGGCGCACGTGGCTGGAGTTCTACTATCGACCCTCGAAAACAAGCCTGATGGGACCTTCGACCTCCAAGAGTTGGAGGGCAGGATCCGAGGCACCGACATCCACGAACCGGTCACTAATTTAGTGGCTGTAGAGAACACACAAAATGTCTGCGGAGGAAAGGTTCGTAGAGTACTCTTCTGACACATTAGTTGAGCTACATAGGTTTTAACAGAGGATATACTGATAGGAGACTTCTCATTGAGTGAGACAAACGGGACAGTGTTACCAAATAGAATGTTATTGATACAATTATGAGACATATGTCTCATAATGATAGGAACGCATGACTCGCACTTATTTATATTCAAAACCGTAGAATGTAGAACTATAAATATGATCCTAATTACTTTATAAAGATAGTATAGATAGTTAATACCCGACGAACCTCGAAAATCGAGAGGTTACTATCTAATAAGTAAAAGACTTGACAAATACCAGGTGTACACAAGTGTTGCCAATCTTCTCCTCTTGTTCACTCTTGAGATAGTTCTGGATACATGAAGGTAACATGGGCCCTCGGTTTAGGCGCCGCGAGCCCACGACCCCCTCACGTCGCTTGTCGCTGTAGAGAACACGCACAACGTGTGTGGTGGTAAGGTCAGTGTCATGAACAGCTCCCTTACTATGACCTCTTAAAGCAGGACATTTTCGTCGTGGAAGCGAGACGCTGCACTACACTGCACGTCGCGTCGTCTCGCTTCCACAACGGAGAACGTCCTGCTTTTAGAGCCCTTAAGTAAGGGCCCTTTCCCTTCTTTCTTTACTATGAAGCCACTAGAGACATCCAATCTATACTTTACTTTTTTTAACTTAAATTGCATGATATGTATATATACATATATGTTGTGTATATGTACCTATATGTAAAAAAGAGGCTAGGTACTACCTATTGTAAACTTTTAACACTAAACCGTTAAGATTCAAGTCTTCTTTCAATCTCTTTATTGTCTTTTCTTTTATTATCTTTAATTGCACTTCAGAATTCAATCATTCGCACCAACTCATTGATAACGCATCTATTTCATCGATAACCTCATACGACGATCATCGCCCAATTAAACATTTAAATATAGATAATAAAGTTTAAGTATTTGTTTATCAGCACATAAACCCCCTACTGGCGGTCGGGCAGTACCTAACTCTACACCTTAGAGCTTTCACACACGAGCGGCATGTTTCCAACGCTTATCTTGATAATAGTACATTGTCTTCGGAACTAAACTAACAAGGATCGTCAACTACACAGGATAAGAGGAAGTGGTTCTAATTCAGCCTGCAAGATTCGACAACAAATTAATAAACATTGCGAAACTTTTTATTTGACAGATTTATTATAATGGAAGTCCTCGCAAATTTCAAAATCCATGCTCTCTACTCATTACAGGCAATACCCCTAAAGTTCCTGGATGACTTATCGAAGCTGTGCAAGCGTCACAACCTGCCCATTCACATGGACGGTGCGCGGCTGTTCAACGCGTGTGAATATCTGAAGGAGGACCCGAGCAGAGTGGTCCGGGATTGTGACAGTGTGTCTGTGTGCTTTAGTAAAGGACTGTCGGCGCCCGTTGGGTCGGCACTCGTCGGCTCTTATCATTTCATTGATCAGTTAGTAGTCTTCATACTTTATACATTCAATTGTTTTAAGATGAATAGAAGTTAATCGTTTTACTCGGATGGAATGCTGTTACGATGCAGTAAAAATAAATTAGGGACGAAATATAAATCGCATAATAATATGAAAATCCTTTTCCTTCCGTCCTCAGAGCGCGACGCATGCGCAAGCTCCTCGGCGGAGGGATGCGCCAGGCGGGCGTGCTGGCCGCCGCCGCCATTGTAGCGCTCGATGACGTGGTGCCGAAGCTCAAGCTCGACCATAAGCGAGCTCATATATTAGCCAAAAGTAAGTCATTATTACCTAATATAAATCAAGCTTCAGCGTAGTTAAGAGCACACTACACTTCTTATCGTTTGGTTGATGAACAACCTGGTGTCAGAGTTTAAACCGCCTGTAGCCCACTGACATGGCTTTACACACCGTTGAAAAATCTCTCAGGTGTGCCGGTTTCCTAACGATGTTTTCATTCGCCGTTTTTAGCAACTGATAACTATTTAATAATTCGCACATGATTTCGAAAAGACATTGGGGTTTGAACTTGCGATCTTTGACTTGGCAGTCCAACGGTCATACCACTCGGCTATATAGAGCACACTATAAAGAGAGCCGAATCTGATTTTAATATACAGGCCGGCTCAACCAACTATTGGCAAAAATATACCTAAGCAGCGCGTATGGCATCGGTATCAAAGACGGTTTGGCCCTAACGTAAATCTAAAATAGAGGAAAACCAAAAATGAATTCTTTACCTTAACAATAAGATTAATTTTCGTTTGTCCAGCGATCGAGGGCATGTTCCTAAAAACGTTCACGGTGGACGTGGAGGGCCAGCACAGCAACATCGTGCTGGTGAGGGTCGCGCCGCACAGCGCGGTGGTCGCCGAGCAGGTGGTGGCGCGCCTCGCGCAGGTCTGCCTGGCTGAGACACAGGTAGGACGGTGTGTTCTCTCGCATCTTGATGACCGGTTATATGGTCATCTTCTTCCTTCTCGTTGTACAGTCAGCATTATAGTTAGCTTAACATGTTAAGAAACCTTCTGTCAAATATTTCAAAGAAACAAAAATAAATTCAATTTATTATTAATTAACGTCTAAATGATGATCTAAGAATATTAAAGTCTTTTTACTATAAAAGAAGTTATTCTTTAATTAATGGTATGTTAAAAGAAATAAATGTTCAGCTACTTATGATGCTGACTGTACTAGGTATAACGTAATATACTGTCACCTGCTTTCTTGCAGTGCGAAGCTATGCTGTCTCCTTTCTCATTCTTGTTGTAGACTGTTAAAGTTAACGATAAGAGCGGCTATTGCACGTTTGGCAACAACCTGTAGATGGTCGTAATCTTGCAATTTTTCTGCATTTTATAAAAAAAACACATAAGTATAGGTTTATTATGTGTGCCATCATCAGTTTATATCCATACTTAGATGCTCTCCGAGCCAGCTACCCTACTCTACAAGTACATGACTTGTGTCAATTTGTGTTAATATAATTGAATTTCATAATTACCCGTCCATATTAATGCCCTTTCTTAAGTTGTAGATCTAGAATTCTAGATATTGGGTCATACCCTCACTAGCTTTTTCCAAGCCTACCAAGAATAATCTAATTTCTAGGGCGACTGCAAGACTCCGGACGACGAGGGTGTGATAGTCAAAGCCATTTACTTCAACAGCAAGACTGTGCGCTTCACGATTCACCGGGAGATCAGCGACGTGGACCTCTGGCTGGCCATCATGAAGATTACATACGTGTTCAAGGAGCTAGAAGCTTCTGCCTAAGTTACGACTGGACTGGATACGGCATTTTAGGAAGAGGTGACACTGGTGTAGAAAACAGATAGAACAAAATTTTACACTTAAGGTAAAGAGCGATTCTGGAATAAAAAGAGTTTGGTATGTTCATCATCAGCCGATGGATGTCCACTGTTAAACAACGGCCTCCCCCATTTAGAAGGGTTGCCATAATCCCCACCCTTGGCAAGCGGCTTGGGGATCGCAGTGTTGGTGGTCAAGTTACAGAAGACGCTGCTGCCCATCTTCTGGAATTTCACTTAGTCACCTCTTACGACACCCACGGGAGGAAAGGGGGTGGTCAATTTCAAATTTTAAAAAAAGCCGGATACCACACGGCGATTGGTACCTATGTTATAAACGTTTAAATAGGGTGCCAACGAAAAAAATTCAGTTGTTTATTTCAGATGAGTATGATTAAAATCATGAACTTTCAAGATATAAAGAAATTGTTGCACTTTTGGCATTCCTTGTGTAGCGTATAGATAAATGCTGTATCCTATAGTTCTACTTATGTCTACGCAGCTATGCCTGCAATGACCAGAAGTCTTAGTATTTAATCGAGCTCAATTTATGTATTATTATTATTCTATATAAATGCAAAGATATATTCTATAGGTGCTAATTTATACTTTAAGTATTATTATATAATATAAAAGAAGGACGTATCTATACTCTTGAGGGTAAAGGTCGTAGCTCATTTATACTGTTCCCGCACAGCAGAATAATGAGTATTCAAATATGTACTTTGAGATGGTACACTGTAGATTCATTTTAGTGACAACATGAAATAGCAACCAGCGCGCTGTAACTGTAAAGGGTCACTGTAAAATGTATCTAAAGAGTACGAGTTTAAGTCTATATTTGAATGCTCATTATTCTGCTGTTGGTATTCCGTAAGATCGTTCGAAGTAATCATAACGTCGTAGCAATAAGACTAATGCAGTATAATATTATCACTGTAAAATCGTTCGCAGTACAGTTATCGATGTAACGAAATTTCGCAGCAACAAGAAGTTGATTTACAATGCGTCGCAGTAGGTATAGAGTTATCGTCGAAAGGTTTTCCAAGAAACAAATTTCGATGAAACGGTTTTCGCAGTGAAGTAGGTATCCCATTCTGCTGTTCAAGAACAGTGCTGTATTGAGCTTATGAGTCATATGTATAGGACTGGGTGATGGGTGTACCTATAGGTTAGTCAGCCTTTTTACACCTCGTATTTTACAGGCTATCATAGATACATGAGAATTTAAACACAGCTGGTTAACATGGGTAAGTACTTGAGTACCCATTGACCTAAGTATTCTGTAAATTGTGGTACTGGGTAGTTTGTTGCGCAGTTTCTCTACCTAGCTATAGCACTGGGAAACGGCCGAGGGCGGGCGTTTTGGGGGAACTACTTTGTATACTAAATCTATTTTTTGGGGGCTGTCTTTATATAATTTGACGTTCAAAAGGTACTAAACATTAGTACAATTTTTATTTTTATCTTATTGTCTACATTTCTAGATAAAAACAATTTATGTAAGCTCTCTACTGCCAAATTAATAAAATGAAGATATATCTAGAAGTGACTACAATGGTTCTGAGTTTTCAGTAGTGGCGCCATCTGTGTATTATGGGTGAAAGTTACAACTACCATTCTACTAGTCTATTATTTACAGTAAGTAGACAATAAAGTCAGTAAAATGTTTTAGTGGAAACGAGTTTTCGGTATCCTAATGTTTACGTAATAGTACGTATTCCTTCATATAATGATAGGTATAGTATGAATTTTACTTTCAATAACAGCCGTTAAGTATATGGTTACATACATACATACAAATACAGTAGATATTTATTTGCATTTTATTTCGTTTATTATCGTAAAGTATATTTTATAACTTATACAATTGTTAGTATTGTTACCTTATTTTTATGATTACTGGATTGGGCGATAAATAAATAATACTGTTTGAATTTGATTCGTTTTATTTTAAGCCTTACTGTAGTACAAAAATATGACAGGTTTCATGCAAAAATTATACGAAAACAATGAAAACTTTTGTAACACAAAATTAAGAAAGCATCCTTTAAAAATTAGATTAACTTTTCTTTTTAACCGACTTTTACATAACTTAAACATAATTTGACATAATATATAAATTCAGCTGTATAATGGAGCAAGTACCGAAAGTAGCAAGAGTGGCTTTAAATACGAAATATTAAGTAATAAAACCCTTACTAAACGACGGTAGAACGCCTTTTCACCTAAACATCTTTGAAATCCATTGACTTCTCTGTTCTTTGACTGGCAAATAACAAAGACTGGTATATTTTGATGACTATTTAATTTTTACGATGGCCTAGTATTTTTGATAGACCTCATTCATATGCTTCAGGTTGCTGGTTCGAACCCAGACGTATCAATGTCATATATACTTTCTTTGATACTAAGATATTCCTGACAAATAGTGAAGGAATAACATCGTGATGAAATTTGGGTAATCATTCTGAAATCTAATCTGTAGTGAGTGAGTGTAATCTGGCTAATCTGTAGTGAGCTGGTATGGATGGTAAACCTAGGTTTACAGTAGAGTAGTTTTAGGTATTGCAGTGAAACCTAGGTTTACTTAATCTTCTACCATTACCCGAAACATTTACACAATACACATATTTGAGAATCGATTCCATACATTTGGAATACTTTAGTAAACCAAGTGTAAAGCTATATTATATTAAGTACACAAACATAAAATGCTAGTTGTTGTACTTCGTACGTTACGTTAACTAATATTTAAAGCAACTTTTAGACATTAACTACAATATCTATTTATTAACAACTAACTTACATCGAAGTATATACATCTTAATATATACAGGGCTAGTTTGCAAAAACCAGCCAAATTTTATAATTAACTTCTTTTAATTATTCCACAAGTGTATGTTAAGCTTTATTATCAAATGATAATAATAAAGTATTGAAATATTAATAATAATTTTTCTGTACGTGTGTTTGTCATATAACACCATATTAAATTTTTGTTCATGTTTTTCGGGCAGGACGACGTCCGGGTCCGCTTGTCTAATATTTACCTATTCTTCATTTATCATATGAGAATTTAGATTATGAGTATTTACAAAGCTGGTTTAGTTGTTTTATCTCACGAAGACTATGAATGTTGTAAGGCGTGTACATGTACATTGTTTTAGTGTGTGTTACTTGTCGCGGCGACACACTCAAGCGCGCTTATCGGTACGCGTTACAACTACAGCGAGAGCCAAACGGATTTCGTGAGATAGAACAACTATTCGAATATTTATTATATTTTAACTAAATGCAAGCATCTAAGTCCTAAATAAACTCAGTTAACATAAGGGCTCTTTCAAAGTAGCCTGCGATAGTCGTGCGGTTGTCGTACGGTTCATACAAATATTAGACGTCCGTTTAGCAATTTGTATGAAACGTACGACAGCCGCACCACTTTCGCAAGCAAATTTGAAAGAGCCCTTAGACTTAAAAAACACTAACCTACTTATAACACTAACTATATACATATAAGTAATCATATTTGGACAGTTTGGCCGTACATGTATCTCAATATATATTTCATAACAACTACAGCTTAACTAAATATATATTCTTGATATTATGTGTTTACATTTAGTTAAATAATATATTATATGTACCTAACATACCTAAACTGAATCCTAGTTGAACAGAGTTTAAAGGACTTGAAAAAAATCACTAACTTCTAAGAACTAATAAAGTAATAAAACTAAACTATATTTGAAATCACATTTTGACAATATTTGACATACAAAAGTGACAAGGTATTTAACTATATTGAAGAAAAGGAAGCCGAAGAAAATTTTACAATAAACCACGTTCAAATTACGGAGACAAAATGCGTGTATGTACTATTAGACAAGAATGAAACTTCCAGTGAAAATATAACGATGTACTGTAGTAAAATAATAAGTTGAGCATTTGAAGTTAAGTGAGTAGATATTTTAAAGAGGGATTATTAATGGACGACCCCATAAGTATTGTACTAATGACAACTACCAAATAAGGTTTTTGGGCCATTCGAATCATAACTAACACTAAACTTATTAATCTAAAACTTACTACTACTACTTATTTTATTAAAAGTCTTAAAGGGACTACTCTACAGGACACTATTTACAATATAAAATAATAATGTTTTATACTATAGGTACAGTTATCTATTTTAAGTGACGGAAAACAGCAATAAACTAAAATATTTTCCTAACAATATAATCATTATGACACAGTAGGTACAAAAGGAGTATTGGTCAATTGGTCACCACGGTTTTCCTCATCGTGTTGGCTATAAAACATTCATGGGTTTCCACTTTAATTGTACACTAGTATCTAGGAATAACATAGAAATATATGACACTAAATTGATCTCATTATACCACACTGTGACCTGCAAATGTTTGAATCTCTAGCTAAGAAATAGGAAGTGAATGGAATGAATCTAAATCTGTGTAATATTAATTAAGGTACACGGGCCAAAATCATAGCAAACAAACAACAAACAAGTTAAACAACAGTATTCTGCTCATTCCACACCCTAATCAACTCCTCATGGTTATGGAAACCATGAGACGCTATCACATCTCTATACCCGTCCTTAGTGTACTCTTTCTTATAAAAATGAAAGCCCGGACAGTGAGTCGGGGTTATCCCAACTTTCTTGGCGACTATACCCAAATAAATATCGTCGAAGCGAAAGTGTTTGATGAACAGACTGGCTAGGTACATTACTTTCATTGCTTTGTTCGATAGGACGTAAGCCCCCGCCGTGACGTATGCCGGCCACATGTTCCACCGGTACTCGTCCAGTGAAACCCTCCACTTGCTGGACCTGAACCGCTGCGGGGCTGACTCAAAGACGAAGCCGGCGAACAGTTCGTCTCTTTCTGATTCAGCTGTAGTGGACACACGTATAGATTCTATATCGTCTTCCGAGGGAGCTGGTTCAGATTTACTTTTCTCTCGCATGTCGTGAACGTAGTCCAGCAGATTGTTCACAGAGATGTACATATCGTCGTCTGTGAACAGGTAGTAATCAGCCGTCGAGCAATGCTCGTACACCCAGCGGAACGACATCATTGTTTTAATAGTGTTATTGTAATAATTGTCTTTGAAATCTATCTGTATTATATCCTTGAATTCGGCCATTTCTTGATCGATTTGCATTTGTAGTTCTGACTTAGGATTTTCATCGCTTCCTAGGAAGAATAATGACTTGACAGTTTGTCCTGAAATGTTATCTTGGCCGTATGTTTGTCGAATAGCGTTCCTGAAGCCGAAGTGGTTCATTGCGGACTTGATTACGATGAATAAGTCCAACCTCTCTATGGTGGAACACTTCCCGGAGTTAGTTAGGAACCTGTAGGGATAGTAGTTGATGGGAGTAACACTGATCTTCTTATCGTGCATGATATCATTCACTATGCTTCTAATATTCACATTGAGAGGATAATCGAAGTCGTCCTCGAAGTTTTTCGAGAACAAATAGTCATTGACACCAAGGAAATAGTATATATACACAAGCACACACGCGCACACAAAGTACTTATAGTTCCTTCGTTTCATTTTGTTTAATGGCAGTTGAGATTTCCTTGAGATTCGTTTATTCTTGCAGCTATCTGAAAACTAAAGACAGTAGGTCTGTTATGATAAAATTCCAGCACACAAGTAAATCATTTTCTAGGTTCTATGTAAAACATTTTAGAATTTCAGTGATAGGCGTTCCTTATCAGCGAATTATGTTTACACATGTCTACAAGCGTCTTAGTATGTGATAAGTATTCTTCTATCAAAGGCAGTATTAAAATCAGCGTTAACATATTGCAATTGGTTTCGTGCACATATAGTTCCTATTATGTCTATGCCAAAAGGCTAACATCACAGATACTTCTTTGGGTCGTAATAAATAGCATTTATACTATAATCGGATGTATACACATGTGTCCTCTTATTTTCTATCTTGTTCTAGATCATCGAAGGGACTCAAGACTCAAGCATATACAATAAAAATCTGTCAATAACTGAAAGGTTCGCTGTAAGAGAACTCAATTATCTATAACTTTCATATCTCCTCGGTACATCAAATTTGATGTCATCAAATAATATGCTTTAATTTTTTTACACTTAAATTATTAAAAATAAAATCAAGTGTGTCAAGTGCCCGTATAAGATAAATTAAAAAACATTCAAATGTATACTAAAATAGTTTATTCTAAAATAAATGCATGTATATTGTATATCCTACTAATATTATAATTATCTAATAATACAATGTAAGGTGTAAAGTCAATTCAAAAATACAATTGCTGCCTCATTCTCTATGTGCTTTTGACGACATCACGACAGCTGCGTGGGGAGGTACCGGCAGTTACCTACAACAATGATTGAAGTAATAGGCAAAGTATGTATAGTAATAAATCAAAAGCACACAGAAAAATGAAATTTTGTTTGTGTACCAGTGAAGTATCTATGAACCACTATAATAGGAGCCATTCTATGACAAAGATAACGGTGGAACCCGCTTCTGATCACTTTTCAGTCCAATCACAGGAAAGAGAATGCAATAGATATATCATAAGTCTAGGCTAGTTTCTTTTGATTTTCTTTGGTTTGACCAAAATTAGTCAGATAATTGTTAATTTTAGTGTGAATTTAAAAAAATTAATACATAGATAATTCTGATGACTTTGGGTTGGAAGTATTGATTAACTATAATGTAATGTAGTGAACCATTGAACAGCAAAAATGGTTCTATATTTAACTATGTATAGAACAATTTTATACTGAACTAATTACATTTATAATTACAATGAGTAAAAAATACTCACAATTCACAGTGACGTGTCCACCGTCGAGCTGATAGACACGGGCGGTAGGTAGTGGCTTCGGATCTGAGTGTGCAGGCGAGCTACCTCACCGTCAAGTGACTCCATATCGCGGACAAGCTGGGTGAACTGCACTATACCTGGAAATATCCTTCATTTAGAATGAAATGTCCATATTACCTTGTCATTTTAATGTTCCAGAATCACACCTATGTTGATTATCAAATGCCCGACTAGTTTCAGACTTAAATAGAGCCCTTATTCGAGCTCTAACTCCGCTGCGACGCCAGCTCATGAATAAGGCTGGGTACACACGTTAGATTATTTCCGGTTGTCTGATCAGACTCTCTGATCGTATTTACTTTTGCGTCAGACTTTTTCTGATCCTAGTTTTTCCTGATTATCATTCCTAGTGCTTGCGTACAGAGCACAAAGAAAAGATGGTCGACGAATTACTGTTACTTATTGCTCGCTCTCGGAACTGGCGTTGGGCCGCGCCAGTTTCCGACTCCGACGTCTGATCCGACGGACGTGAGTTGAAAGTTTAATGATTAATGGCTCCAACGCCTTCTAATAGCCGGATCAGACTATCTCATGAAAAAATCTGACGTGTGTACCCAGCCTAAAATCTCTAAAACTAGTCTGGCATTCCTGAATAAACCTGAATAAAACCAGAACAGAAATATGTAACAATAGATAACACTTACAAATGTTACAAAAGTTTAATGTTTTGATTAGGCACAGTGTAATTCAATGGCCAAATATAATAGTAATATATCTATGTACATGGTTATCAGAAATGTGTGGTTTAATTCAAGGATGTGGTTAACACCAACAAACGTCTAGTTTATCTATGGGACTAACATAGTTAATACTAAAACAGCTGTTTTACTATACACTTACCCTCTTACTTATAAACGATGCTAACATGTGTTTTAAGATAACCACTTGTCAAGTCTATTGGCATCTCTATTTTTTGACATGCAAACCACAGTGACAAGTATAATTTAACCAATTGTTCAACAATGACAGTTTTTATGGGATTTTTATGGGTTAATTGCTACATTTATTTGGCTATAGTTTGTTCTACAGACCAAAATTTTGCCAAGCTTATTAAAAGATAACATCACGCCTGTATTCCTCGAAGGGGTAGGCAGAGGTGAACATATAGTACACCCACATTTCGCCAGTTATGTTGTAAGTCCCAATGTAATAGGGGGCGAGCCTATTGCCCTCAACCAGGCACAAATCTAGACTCCGTGCTGCTACTGAGAATTACCTAATGGAAAACTCGGTAACACTTTGCCCGACCCGGGATTTGAACCTAGGACCTCTTGCTCAGCAGTCGCGCTTAGCGACCACTAGACCAACGATAATACGATTGACTATAACGATTGTGATACAAAATTGAATAACGATTGTGATACTTAAGGATAGACAATTTTTTTGACAGAATAATCATAATAATTTTTAAATTCATTTAGTCATCATCATCAGCCAGAAGACATCTACTTTTGAACAAAGGATTGTTGCGCCCGCGCTTTCGTCGCGAACGGTTATGTTCTGAAGACTATATTGTTGCGAGTGTAATTAAAAAACTGTTAGTGTATTGTGATTGAAGATAGTGTTATAACAATTTTCTCTTAATTACAATATGTGAAAATAGTAGTATAGTGTATAAATTACTTTGAAACTTTGTTTAAAACTTAAGTGACAATTTATATATGTACCCTCAATTTTGTGAGTTGAAATTAAAATAGATAGTATTAGGAATGGATAGCGCAAATGAAGAAGACGATGGAATAATTAATAAGGAGACAATGACGCGGGCTGAAATCAACCATATTATTCTTGGCTCTGATCTGGAATGGGATGATAATAATTGTGATTCGGAGGGAATACCAACGGAGGGTAGGAGAAAGAGGCCGAGACCTCCATCTAATGAGGAACTAGGAGATTTTATTACGGTTAGAAGGAAGGAGAAGAAAAGGATTATCAGGGATTCTCCTCCTCCTGAGCAGAATGAAACGCATGAAATAGCAGTATCATCTAAAGAAATTTTACCCAAACAATTAGGCATAGCAAGAACTCTAAGTAATGCTGGTATTAAGGGGGTCATAAAAGTAACATATAAGAATCCTTATAAAATATTAATTACTTTTGATAGCTATTTACATTCTCTGGATCTGATAAAATGTAAAATGATAGATGATAAAGGTTGGACATGCCGAAGAACTAACGAAATGTCGTACGCGTATGGGTTAATAAGGGACATCGACATGGACATGGAGGAAGATGGTATTAAAGATGTATTAGAAAGTAGCATACAAATTATTAACGTCAAGAGGCTAAAGAAAAAAGATAAAGACGGTAAATGGGTTGACAGCGAAGCAATTCGCATCTGCTTTAAAGGCCCCACCTTACCGCCATATGTACAAGCATATGGTTGCAGAGTGAAGGTGGAGCGATATATTTTCCCTGTAACTCAGTGCTCTAAATGTTGGAAATACGGCCATATTCGATTTTACTGCCCTAAGAAAACACAAATGTGCCCGAAGTGTGCAGGCAACCATGATATCTGTGAAGAAACTACATACAGATGCGTAAATTGTAACGGTAATCATATGTCTATTGTAAAAAGTATTTGTCCAGCGTTCAAGAGGGAGAGAGAGATAAGAGAGGTAATGGCTAAAAACAATTGTAGCTACAAGGTAGCATGGAATGAAATTTGCCAGAATAAAATGGATGTATTTAATTTAGATGATACCTATGACCACAGTTTCCCAAACACTCTTAGAACAGAGGAAATGGAACCTAATTCAAATATAATACCGGCACAGAAGGGCTACGCAGAAACATTGAAGAATGCTAGGAGAACGACCTATAAAGAAAAATCTGACAGTTCTGATGATAACATAGATAATAGACGCAAAAAAACCAAGAAGAAAAGTAATATCAAGAGGAGAGAAGAAAGTTCAAACAAATATAAATCATTAGATTGGATTAGAATGTTTAAATGCAATGATAATATACAAAACGAAGAGGAGGCAGGTCCATCTGGAAATAAAAGAGGAAGATTTAATATCAAAAACCTTGTTCTTAATATTAAAAAGATTTGGTCTTCTGATATGCAGCTAGGTGATAAAATTTGGTGCTTTATAAAATATATACTGGAGGAGATTTATGAAATTTTTAATGGGCTATTAAATCTAAATTTTGTGTGGGATCTGCTGGGAATGAACAAAAATGCATAAACACAACACTGGTTTAACCGTGCTGCAATGGAATGCAAATAGTTTGAAACCAAAATTAAGGACACTAGAACTACTACTTTGGCAAGAGAGAACACATATGGCTCTGATAAGTGAGACATGGTTACAAGAAGAAGACAGTGTTAAAATAAATGATTATAACATCATTCGACAAGACAGGGAAGATGGATATGGTGGAATTTGCATATTTTTTCACAAGTCAATTAAAGTTATTCAAGAAAGAAAAAGATTCTCCAATGCCAATATTGAAATTATTATAGTTAAGGTACTGAATGTCGAGGGCATAAACAATATTATATACTTATATTGTCCACCTACAGTTACCACTAATCAAGCAGATTGGGATGAAATATTTAGACACGCCAACACAGGAACTGTGGTGGCTGGAGACTTCAATGCTCATCACACATTATGGTCTTGTAAAAGGGACAGAAGAGGTGAAATGATATACCAAGCCATGTTTGAAAACAATCATATATGTTTGAACACCGGAGCAGCAACTAGGATCAGAATGGTTGAGGGTAACTTACAACAGTCTTCTCCTGATATTACATTCGTGACCACAGATATAGCCATTAAGTTCTTATGGCAGCCCACCAGTGAATCTTTAGGAAGTGACCATATTATTGTCAAAATTACTTACGGGTTTGGAAAAATTAATGTATATACTAAAAAGAGGAACTATAAGAAAGCACAATGGAAAGAATTCCAAGAAAAATGTGAGCTGAGCTTCTCGAATCTACCAGCATTAGAGGATGTTCAAAGTAATTATAATCTCTTTGTGGATAAATTGGAGTCTGTGGCTGAAGATACCATTCCGTGGATTAAAATATCTCAAAATCCTAGCAATCAATTTAGACCCAAGCCCTACTGGAACCCTGACATTTCCAAAGCAGTAGCAGAACGTAGATTAGCACTGGCAAAACTGCGCCGAAACCCAACACCAGAAAATTATAAAAATTATAAAGATAAACTTGCTTCTGCTCAAAAATTAATAACGACGTCGCGCTATCGGAGTTGGTCGGAGTTTTGTACGAGTATTGGAACGGAAACTTCTGCCACAGAAATGTGGAGAAAAATGAAGTGGGTGAAGGGCATAAGATGCAATCATACGATAGAGCCAATAAAGGTGAAAGCCTTATTGCATTCAATAGCACCTGACAGTGTTACAGAAGCACCTCCAAAGTTCCAGGAGCTAAGGAATGACTTATTAGATCAAAATATTTCGCTAACAGAGCTAGAAAATTGCCTTAAGACAAGAGATACTTCACCAGGATCTGACAACTTATCATATTCAATGATCTACCATCTACCTAACACTGGGAAGCTGTTCCTGCTCCATATATTTAATAAAATCCTACTACAGGGTACTGTTCCTGACCAATGGAGGAACATTAAAGTAGTTGCTATTCCTAAACCAGGACGAGATCCAAATCTGTTATCATCCATTCGACCTATTTCTCTAATTTCTTGTATTTGCAAAACATTTCATAGCATACTTTGTAAAAGATTGGAATGGTACGTGGAAAGCAAGAAACTGCTATCACCATCAACTGTAGGTTTTAGAAGGAATAGCTCGGCATTAGACAATCTCACGAGGCTAGTTACGACAGTACAAATAGGATTTGCAGAAAATAAACCAACGATGGCTTGTTTCCTTGATATAGATAATGCCTATAACAATGTGAATATTAATGCTCTAGTTAAGTCGTTACATAATATCGGTATTAAGGGTAAAATTGATCGTTACCTATGGAATTTTCTATCTGATAGAAGATGTCAAATAATAATAAATAATGATGATAACCTTCTGACCAGACACACAAATAGGGGTTTAGCCCAAGGGGACCCACTCTCGCCTTTGTTATTTAATATTCTGACCATTAGTGTTTGTAAAAGTATAAAAAATGTGATTGTATCGCAGTATGCGGATGACTTTGTTATTTATAAAACTATAGAGACTGGCAATTTTCAAAATGTCACAAATGATATCGAAAATTCTGTTCGAATATTGATGTCTGTACTAGATAACATTGGCCTGTATTTATCTGATTCCAAATGTAGTTTATGTGTGTTTAATAGGTCAAGAAAGAATATTACCTTGTCGTCGTTGCAGGTCAATGAAATACAAATTAATAAAAAAAATAAGATTAAGTATTTGGGCCTCTGGTTAGATGATAAGTTACGATGGGGAGCCCATATTAACGAAATTTGTGAGAAGGTGTATAAATATATAAATATTTTAAAAATATTGGCAGGGAAGTCTTGGGGAGTTCATCCCACTCACCTTCGCAGGCTCTATATTTCTTTAATCAGAAGCAGACTCGACTACGGTAGTTTTCTGTATGGAAGCAGTGCTAAATCCCATGTTAATAAGTTAACATTGTTACAAAACAGAGCTTTGAGAATTTGTGGGGGTTTTATACGAAGCACTCCTATCCATGTAATGGAGAGTGAGCTTTGTGTGCAACCCTTGCAAATAAGAAGATTCTGGCTAGGATGTAAATACTGGCTAAAAGTAGCTGCCTTAACTGACAACCCGACACTCAAATTAATTGATAGACTAACTGTGCTGGAACGATATTGGAATGATAAAAATATACCGATTATGATTGAAGTCCATAAGAGTTTAAAAAGTCATGAAATGCGTAAAAGTGCAATATTAGAAATGTTTACATTAAAGATTTGGGTGTCTAGGTTAGAAATTAAGTCTGTTATACATTTCTCTCTTGATAGCCTTAATGTACCTAAAAGAAACGTTAACTCAAAAGAGCTTATGCAAAGAGTAGTGGATGAGATTGCGCGCAAATACCTTGATTACTATAAATTGTTTACCGACGGCTCCAAAGGCTCACTGGGTGTTGGTGCAGCATTCCTTGATCCACAAGCTGATATGAACATGAAATTTAAACTTAACTCTGCAGTGTGTGTTATGAGAGCGGAATTAATAGCAATCGTGGAAGCACTTTCATATGCCAGATCCGTGGCTACAAATAAAGTTGTCATCTTATCAGATTCGAGGAGTGCTCTCCAGCATTTGGCTCGGTGTGTCTCGGGTGCCCGAGGTATACCGATAGCCTATGAAGCTTTAAAATTGATAAATACACTTCAGGAATCAGGTGTTTGCGTCGATCTTCAGTGGATTCCATCCCATATTGGGATTTATGAAAATGAAATTGCAGATGATTTGGCTAAGAGTGCAGTAGTTGATGGGGTAGAGCTATCACATATGCCTCTTAACTCAGAACTGCTGATAAAGGTTCGAGCATTATGCAGGGAAAAGTGGGAGTTTATATTTAATCTCCAATCATTGACTAAGGGCATCTGGTATCGTTCCATACAGGATATGCCACCCGCTGCACCTTGGTTTCAAGGGATCAGCATAACGAGGAACTCACTTGTCACAGCTCTTAGGTTGCGATCTGGCCACCTTCCACTGAATAGATTCTATCATTTAATTGGAATTAGAGCATCACCATTATGTGAAGTTTGTCAGAAACTAGAAGATCCTGTTCATTTAGTGATGGAATGTGACCAGTACCGCGAGTTGAGGAGTCGGTTATTGCGTAACATAAACCTAAACAATGGGCAACTCAATGTTATTTTGGGTAAGCCAACATCTCAAGCATGCAAGAGGATATTTGATTTTGTGAAACTATGTATGTATGAAAGAATACGGAGAGAATGCTGATGTTTGAATGTGTTAAGTAGGTTAAGGCTAGATATATTTTTGTAATTTCCTATGAGGCTGGCATAGTCACCTAGAGTGACTGAAGCCTTGATTAAATTAAATATTAAAAAAAAAAAAAAAAAAAAAAAAAAAAAAACAAAGGATTGAAAGGGGGAGGCCCCTTAGAACACCACAATGAAGGACAAGGCATTCCCCAGACCTATTATGTTCCTTTTTGATGGGGATTGAAACATCCTAGGTAGTATACAATTACAGTAAAAGTATACAATTCTTATACATAATACCTTCTCTAGAATTATTGAAGCCATGACGCTTGATAGTCTCCATTTCAATCTGAACAACCATGGGAAAGACAATCTGCATCATCTTCAGCATCTCATTACCGGCTGCTTCTTTAGCCTCATCCAACTTAGAGGCATAGTCTGGAGACTCCAGGGCATCTACCACCTCAGACAGGATCAGCCGCATCTGGTCCACGGAGATGTTCTGCGGCGATGCCATCCTGATGTAATGGCATTTAGGATCTGTAAATTTAGATTTAAATTTAAATGTTACCACTGTGGTTGTAGTGTCTGCAAATGAAACTGAGTTTTTGAGTTTGGTAGCCAGGTTGCCAAAAAGCTTGGCATAATTATTTTTTATGCATTTTCTGCTAGGCAATACTTTGGGTAGTGCAGAGACAGATAATTTGTTGGGGTTGCTATTGCAATATATATTTTAATAGACAAACCTTGGGGCCTAAAACCTGAATTATAGCATAACTTCCAAGGTAACAAGGAACATTGCCTAGGTAAGAAAATAAAAAAAATTAAATCATAAAATGGATACTGCACACATTACTGCCAACTAACTAAAGTTCACAACAAGCCCAGCTAAGTTCCTTCTAAATTAAAGCATCCTGACTCAGAGCAATGTGACCATTACAACAGTAACAAGCCAATTTAAATGTACTGAAGCATTTACATTGTATTGAATCAATGCTTTTGACCTTGCACCAAAGGTTGCCTTAAATTAGTTAGATGATAAGTTGAAAAGTAGTTGGTTATGGTAATTTATAAAGAAAAAACACTACATGCATGTAGGTAGGCATTTGGTGTGTTACTGTGTTTAGGTTTTGGTTAGTTAGCAAGCAGGGGTCGCAAAAATACCAAAAGTTTCAGTATTTGTCCAGTATTTTGGTGATTTTGACCCAATATTCCGGTATTCAAGATCCCGGTTGGCGACCCCTATTAGCTAGCGAGCAGACTAATATTTATGTTTTGTTTCAAGTCTATTATTTTAATTCATATTTTCCAAACACACAACTTAAATAAAATAATAACGAAATAATATGTATTAAAAAAGAGATTCTATATCATCAAACTATTCTAGTTTGTTGAATCTACCCTCAACGTCTAGACTTGAGCATGTGGTCCACAAATTATTGATATCAAGAAATTCTTTTTCAAATGAAGGTCAGTCAAATTACATGACCTTTTCTAGGTATGACTAGCAAGACAGAAAATGAAGCAGAGCGAGAGACTTGGCTACAGTTGATGAGTCATTTGAGTAAGGGAGGGTGAGTTTTTATCAATAAGTTTATTTATATAAACATCTTCATTAATCTTACCGTAACGTTGAACTCAAACCGGCGGATTGTCACTTATACTAATGTGCTGGAACGTTAAACTTATGCGTATTATATAAATTAACAATTAAATGTACAGAATATCCATACAAAGAAATAAACTATTAGATTCGGCACTCTACACAACCATCAATCACCCCTTAAAAACGGAAATCTGTCATTAAACTATAGAGACGTTTCGTTTTGCACACTTGACAGTAGTTACATTTTGTTTCATTTTACTCATTTGGATTCGAACCAGACAATATTATTTAATCAAAATTTATTGACGAGCGGTAGTAATGCCAAGTTTGTATAGTAAATTATAGTTTTATTGTGTTTCTTGATAATTAAAGAGATTGAAGTGGCCACTAACAAATATATTTTAAAATATTATTTCAACATTGATGCAAAAAGAACAGGGTTGGTCGATGTGATGTTTAAAGAAGTTGAAAAAGACCATGGAAGACTTAAATCAAGCAGTGGACGTCTTTTGGTCATGATGATAATAAAAATTTCTAAAAATCTATTTTATCCAAGCCAATAGCATCATGGTTCATGGCTATGCTGATGACAGTTGACACCTAGCAAAGAAAAGTTGAATGACAGTTTGACATTTATCTAGTTGCCTTGCCTTATTTTAAAGTTCTATTGTGTTTTAAAACAATTCTTATTTACTTTACAAGGTAAGTGTATCGAATGTATTCAATAAAATTCGTGATACTATCATTATATTTTAAGTGCTTACTTTCTTCTTCCGTACGTGTTATCGTTATAGTTATTTGTTTATCTTTTCTGTTGATCTATTTTATTTATCGTTGTTTTCAATGTTTACAGACAGGAAGTGCGAAAATAATTTGTTTATCTTCGAGAATTAGATCTTACCTGAATTGAAAAATGAACTAGATTTGATCTTTGGCTTAAAGTTTTTTAAGTTTTAGTTATGACTCATGTTAAACTAGGAAACTCTAAAAATAATTTTGTGTAATTGGATAATTATATATTATTATATTAAACTAATATAATACGAATAATATTTTAGTCATTTAAGTGTTAGTGGCAGTTGGTTATGTACTATAACTATTACTATATATAATTTTTTTTTTCATTTTTGTTATATTATTTATTTATTAGAAATACATAAGAAGTCGATGACATCTGGTTTATGCAGAGCAAAATAATAATCATAATCTTATCAGTAATAATATCTAGATATTCATCATCATCATCAGCCGGAAGACGTCCACTGCTGGACAAAGGCCTCCCCCTTTTAAGGGGGGGGGGGGTGCAATAATCCCCACGCTTGGCAAGCGGCTTGGGGATCGCAGTATTGGTGGTCAAGTTACAGAAGACTCTGCTGCCCATCTTCTGGTTTTTTTTCCCTTAGTCGCCTCTTACGACACCCACGGGAGGAAAGGGGGTGGTCAATTCTAGGCCGGATACCACACGGCCCATATCTAGATATTATGCTTTGGTCATTAAATGATTAGTTATGATTACAGGCATTTTTATTGCTTCATAATCAAGATAATATTGATCTTAATTGTATTTACATTTTACATATTAAGGGTAAATAGCCTAAGAACACACAGAAAGTCTTATAGTCTTGACAACATTGTATATCTCAAGCTTGTATGATAGTGATACTAATCATAATCTTTGTGCATCAGTCTGTGCAAAAATGGAGGAAGAGATAGATGAGGTGGAAACAAGGCCCACAAGTGGACGACGTAGTGTCACAATGAGGAACAGTGCGGCTCGACAAGTGGCCGTCAACTTCATGCCCTCCCGCCAGCTGCCACACAGTAAGTAACACTACGAAATATGATCCAAATATATTAAACCAAATTGTCACTCTAACCAAACTTTTGTACTGTCAGCAAATAATTAAAGAATAATTAAATACTTGTAAAAATCCAACATATTTCATCATCATCAGCTTTTAGGTGAACCACTGCTGGGCATATGCCTCCTTTCTTGAACACCACTCTGTGCTGTCCTGGTCCTTAAAAAAAACTTTATTTCGGACCTCGTTTTGTTGCTTTTGCATTCAGGTCTTTTCCTGCACAGCAGCAATACTGTCAGTCCATCTGGCGGGAGACCTGCCAGGGGCTCTACTGAATCCTCTGGACTCTCATTTTCTTTCTTATACCATGAACCTATTACTGTAATTATTTTTTGTCTTCAATTATTAATTTATTTGCGATTAGGTTCTCAACTTAACAAACTAATGTTGAATATATGTAGGTACCATACTAGAAACTAGGTGCGCCAGATCAGAAGTACCCCTAAGGGCCTGCGCACACCACGTTTTTTAAACGCGCCGTCGACGCGCGTTTTCGGAACGCGCGTCGCCGGCGCGTTTTTATCCTGCAGAGCAGTTTGTTGTCGTTTGTATTGATACAAACGCGCGGCACCGGCGCGTCTGTATCGATTCAAACGCGCGACACCGATACGAGCGCTAGCGCGCGCGCCTTCCCTACGGACGGGGTTTCCCCCGCAACGAGTTAAAGGGAAGTGTGAATCTACGCTAGTAGCAATCGAGCGATTTGGTGCACCGCAAGTCTTTGGAACAAAAAAATTGCATCGCGTCTGCATCGCTACACACGCGCGTTTGCATCTCGTCTGTATCGCTACACACGCGTGTCTGTATCGCGTCTGTATCGCTACACACGCGCGTCTGTATCGCGTCTGTATCGCTACACACGCGCGTCTGTATCGCGTCTGTATCGCTACACACGCGCGTCTGTATCGCTACACACGCGCGTTTGCATCGCGTCTGTATCGCTACAGACGCGCGTCTGTATTTATACAGGTGTGCAAAGGTCTACAGGCTGCGTCTGACTTGCGTGCGTATCGCGTCTGTATCGCTACAAACGCGCGTCGACGGCGCGTTTAAAAAACGTGGTGGGCATAGGCCCTAAGACAGCATGAAGTACAAACAATGTTATAAGGGAATGAGAAGAATGAAGGAATTGCTAGGGTGCTAGCTTGCTGCTTATTACTGTCATTATTACATTACTACATATTTTATTACTATAATGCTTATTACTTACAACAGCATTAACAATAAGTTAGTATGCTAAAGTAAACTTTGATTAATACTGACAAAACAAAAGATCTATGAATAATTTTGTTAATAATTGTACATTTATTTTAGCAGCGCCCTCTTGTAGCAGCATCGGCTAAATATCATTATAGTTCAGTGTTTTGCCAAAAGATGTCGTTTTTTTTCAATGATAATAATTATGCTATTAATCTCTAAGCTTGTTAACATGGGGAAAAATAATACAAACATAAAGTTAAGTAAATATAAGTTACATGGATGAGCATGAAAATCCCATGAGGATATAAAATATTAGCTGAAAATTACGACCCGATACTCTTAGGTAAATCGACAATCTTATGGAAAAGAGAACAGTACCTACCTAACGGTAGTTAATTGTGTAGGTCTAGAACTCAAGCCACCGTCAAGTACTTATTTGACCATTATGAAGTCAAGGGTGATCTGACGATAGTCAATGAATCGTACATCACACCCTGGGTAGTCAACGCAACTACTAATCTGCCGACTACCTTATTTATGTTCCCTGCTTTTCGTATTAGAGTAGGCAAATAATAGAAAGGTAATTTGTTAACGCAGCTTACGAAGTAAGTAGCTGGTTTGGCGCTGGCTTGAACAGAGTTTCATGTTTATCGCTCTACTCTTTTTATAGAACAGATTTAGACCACAACACTAGAGTTCATAAACTCATGACAAATATTAAAAAAACCTCTTGTTATAGAACAAAAATTCCGCTCATTTTTAGCTATAATGCGAAGAGTAGGTATGTATCATCATTATTGGTAGTCGTCTATTACAGACGATTTATGCAGAGTCATGTGGGGGTAGCTACATGTATGGGTATCGCTAAATGTATTGTTATGTAGTTTAGATAAAAAGTTATCTTATCAGTCTTGATATCAACATAACAGTGCACAAAGGGCGCAGTGGGCGTTTCCTCAATTATCGTTTAATAAGGGTTTATTACTCAGATACGTGTTACAAACGATGCTAGTTGTTAACGACCACTAATTATCATGAACACTCGTTTCAACTAGAGTGTAACATTACAGGCTACATTCGGTGCAATTGTTACAGTTAAATTAGGTAATTACGTAACGGATTTAAATGGCAATATACATAGATGTAGGTACAGTAAGAATTTTTTTAGTTTTCGTTAAGCATTGGGATTTAAAAAGTTCTAAGAGAATAGGCTCTCCTGCTTTGAAGATATGCCCTTCGGGACTGCTTAAGAACACCTCAGTCTAACCATTCCGTTAAAGTCCGATGCGTGATTTCTGCTCCAGTTTCAAACTTCTCAAGATGTAGTTTTTTTGCATTTGTGTAGTGAAAGTTTACGACGGCAGTAAGCAATCAACGTCGTTCATCATCAGTCATCGACTTTCCTTTAAGAGAATTTTCATCAAGCAAAATGACTTGACCAGTATGCCCTTAGATTATACATCATCTAATTATCATTAGACACAGTCTACGTCAAAATTACTATGCCTAATTCTTCACGAACATTAATCGTTACTAACGAACATGCAATAATGTTCGACTATAACAATTATACCGCAGTTGGCGAACACCTTTACTCTAAGGCCTCAATAATTAGCTTCATACATTATACTCGGTGCAGTCAGTATTACCGTACTACATTATACATTCAACAACAATACTAGTATAAAGTTATTTTATTATATTGGATAGGTGTAACTGTACGAGTGTGTGAGTAGTGCTTACACGGTGATGTGTTATAATCAGTGTTGTGATGAGAAGTGAATTATGACGGCCTTTGATGATGGAATCGAAATTTTTGAACTTAGTAGTGGTAATACACTTTTTTTTTGTTCTGTAATAATACAAGTGACAATACTGCAGTGATTGCACAGCCTGGACAGACAACCCAATTGTGGCAATTTACTGACTAACTAATCCGTTTATAGGCAAAGGATTTTTTATATTAGGACACGAACTAAGAATGCCTCCTATTTTGTGAAAAATAAATAGATAACATAATACACACATTAAAGTTAAGGCTTGAAACAAATATGTGCGTATCACAATTGTTTTTGTCTCCCGCGAAGATTGAACAGGCTAGGAAAGAAGCCGAGTACTCGGTTACTACACCAATCGGGTAATCTTGTTATTGTTTACGATATTATTAATGTGTAGCTCATGTTGGCATCCTATACTCATGAATAATGTTTTATCCATACGGTAAACAAGAACACTCTCTTAGAATTGATTTAGTTCTTCGGTTTTTACATGAGTGCATGTGTCATCTGTACCTCGCAGATTACTAATCAAAAGTTCGCTAGTGTAATATGGTAATGTGATTACTAATTATGGCAGTTCTATAAAAACCGGAAAATGGATACTTAAAACAAAAATATGAAGCAATGTTGAGGAAAAAATACTTTTTTTAATTCAAATTGAATATCTGTTACGTAGGCACTGGGTAAAGACTTTGTTGTTTTAAACGTATTTTTATAATTTTAGTCTGTTTAAGGATAAATATAGGTATGAAAAGTAGATGGTAGGTCTCTAGCTATATGAACCTCGTATTATATAATATATACCTATCCACGTAAGTATGTTATTAAGTGACCTGTTATTATTTTTCTTTTTCTCAAAAAGCTGCTTCCCCCCATGTTTCATCCAAATAGTGAAAACATTGTTGTACCAGCTGGAACCAGGTGTAGCTTAATAGCCATTTAAAACAATCGTTGTTATGGGCTTTGCAGTCACGGGTGCTAGACTCCTGTAGGTAGATTCTTCGATTGTTCTAGTTTACTTCGACTTTGTTAACGGGTATCTGGTTGCTTCAGATACTTTAAGACTCCGTCGTAACAATTCCGAACACAATGCATTGCTGGAAGAAGTTGCCGCGGATGTTGACTCCGACGCGCCCGATAGTGCGGAGAAGCAGGCCGACATCATCGTGCGGGAAATGGAGCAGCATCAGCGGCTCATGGAGGACGATCCCGAGGCCGAGGAGTTAAGAAGGTGGGCCCGCGTAAGACGTAGCCTGTGGTGTGGTTGTGTACTCACAGTATTTGTATATTAGTATTTGTATATTGTGTACTCGCAATATCAGTATATTACCATTTAAATATAATATATGTATATATATAATACAAAAGAAAATATAATAATAATAATAGTTTATTTCTTACTACAATACACATTATATTACATTAGAGCATTACATTAAAAAATAATTCAGTAGGTATATTGTGGGAGACTGGTGTCTAAGCTAGGCTTTAAGGGCCTGTATTTCAGGTCCAGGCTCCATCTTTCAGCCAATATGTTGACCATCAGACATAAAATACTATGTTCGGTATAAGAAGGATTCAATAAGTAGTACATATAGTGCTCCTTGCACCAGTTTTAATTGCTAAATAGCTTTGAAGCAATAACCAGGCTTTGTAACAATTGACAATAACCACAACAAGCTCTCAAAATCAGCACCAGCTTTCAGGAGTCTAATTAAGTGACAAAAACTCTGTCTATTTCATTACAGGGAGGCACTAAGAGACTTACCCCAGGGCCTTACAATGAAGAGAAGCGTGCGCGCCAAACTGTCAGCGTCAGTCAGTCTCAGGTCAAAGAGACGACCCATCTCCTTGTGGAAACGGATGAAGTACAGATCAGGTTTTGCGTGGAAAAGGGTTAGTGCATTTAAACATATTTCTGATCATTCTCTTCAATGTACCATGTGTCTCTACCGTTTTGGAAACCAGACCATTCTGGATGGGTAGCCAGAGATCACAAAAATAACGATTGCATTGCCAGTTATCACTCTCTTCTCTTCTCTTTAGTAAATAAATTCAAAACAATTTCACATGCTTTTTTCCTCTAGCGCAGCAGTCCGATTTCTTCGCACTGCGAAAATAATTAAATTAGCTAACATAATTGTTCAAAAATACCTTATTTATAATTCTATTCAAAATAAGCGTTATTAAACTTCCAGATTCGTGACCAATGTCGCGAGGTGATCTTCTCCTTCGAGTTCTGGTACGAGCCTATCCGTCAGATTGAGGGTCACTTCGGCTCAGCAGTAGGCTCCTACTTCTACTTCTTGCGCTGGCTGTTCGCTCTGAACCTGCTGCTGACGACCCTGGTCATCGCCTTCGTGGTCATCCCTCAGATACTCCACGATAAGGAGGTGGGAGATTCTGTTCAGCTGTCGGTCTTAGACTTTATTACTGGCATGGTGAGTATCTCAAAATATATAACCTAACATACGAAGGATCCCACTGTGTTTAAGATGCGTAGAATTTGGCCAGACGCGACCAACCTCAGCTTGCCATTATTACACGGATTTTTATATTGTTATGATAGACTGTGAGAACTTTATCAATAGTAGTATATACCTACCTATGTACACTATATAATTTTTTGTGAGTCGTAAAACATATTTTTATAATCTTCAGAGCAGTAAAAAAATTAAAAGCAAAACCGTTCCGAAACCCTATTTAAGAGACGGCTTATTTACCCTGCACTTTCATGGTATCAGGCTAATGTACTCCGCTACCTATTGCAGGGCGGCCTGACAGACTCGCTGCTGTTCTACGGCCACTACCACGACGGTGACATATCCACGTCATCACCGCTCGCCTACAACATGGCGTTTGCCTATTTCTTCACCATGGTCTGCACCTATCTCATGTTCTTCGGAGTGCTGTGCTATAGGTGAGATTTGTGTGATTATTGTGATGTTGTCTAAGACTTAAAGTGAGTTTGTTTTTAGTAATTCAGTCATTCGTGAGTTACAGTGATACGTATTTAGGTGTACCTTTATTAGCATACAATTTAAAGTAGTTTTAAAGTGTGTTTACTGACCGTAAGCAAATCGATTATCTCATATTACAATTATTTATTTAGTCCAAGAATTCAATACGTATCCTTTTGTTACTCATAACCCCATTAAGGCTAGGGCTATCAGTTTTTTTTTAAATCAATCAAAGGCAGTCGCCTAAAAGTCTAAAGTCGTCTTCTAAGTGTACTGTTGATTGACCTCTAGAACGGCTTACTCATATCGGTTGAACTTCATCGAGACGTCCGGCGGTCTGAGCCACGTGTTTGCCAACAAGGTGTTCTGCGGGTGGGACTTCGGCGTCGTGACGCAGCAGGCGGCCAAGCTCAACGCCAACAGCCTGTATAATGAGTTCAAGGTGAGGAGTCTTAGAGTAGTGGCAGTAAATCAACACTGGAGAAAAACTGTCTTGCAGCTAGTATAGTCAGGTTAACGGATGTCAAGAAATATTATTTTGCAGAACAATTTAGGAAAATTATTTTCTTCTATGGTTTTTATAAATTATTTATTTGTGTCTTTTTACGTCATTAATTGTAAATACACCATGTTAATTTATTATAGATTATACATTTACATAATATATACATAGATTATACAGTATTTATTTTCGAAAAATGACATCTAAATGAAGTTTCATAAAAGTAACTTGCTTTCCAGGAGCTTCTAAACGAGCAAAGCCGCAAGAAGGCCAGCACGTCATGGTTGAGCATGCTGGGCCAGTACGCGGCCAACGTGGTGGTGAGCGTGTTCGTGCTGGCGCTGGTGCTGGGCGCGCAGTGGGCGCTGTGGCAGCTGCTGGCGTGGCGCGCGCCGCTGCCGCACTGGGAGCTGCTCGTGTCTGTCGTTGTTACCGCTGTCGTCACCGTGTGCCCGCTCATGTTCCACGTGCTCGTCAAGTGAGTATGCTGGGCCAGCACGCGCCCAACTTGGGGGTGAGCGTGTTCGTGCTGGCGCTGGTGCTGGGCGCGAATAATTGTTGGTTTATACGGTACTTACCAATATGGGCGTAATGTCTTTTGATTTTGAATTTTCATATACCGGGTGTTTTTGAAATGATGAGCAGTATTTTAACACAGTATTCTACTCATCATAACGAAAAAATTTTACTGTATAAAAGACCCCGAAATCGACAAAAAAAAAATTTTTTTGTGATTTCGAAGTAGGTTTACTAGTAAAAGTTGTTCAAAATGATAAGTACAATGCTATTTTAAAATCTGCTCATCATTTCAAAAACACCCGGTATAACGCAAAAATGAAACCCCAAAAGCTGTCTTTATTACTACCACAAAACTTCTCTAATATGATCAGTATAAGTAAATAAATAAATAAGTTTTAGGTTCTTTTAGGTCCCTTCAAACTATTTATAGTTGACTACGTGCTTCCCGCGGCGTTACCCGCTACATTTTCTGAGATAAAAAATATGTAATACATAATTACATATACCCAAGGGCTATCTGTTTTAATCCAGGGTCAGCTACCTCCATACTAAATTTTATCAAAATTATTTCAGCCGTTTCAGCGTGAAGAAGTAACAACCATACAAACAAACACGCTCACAAACTTTCACCTATATAATATTTGTATGAAGTGTGATTCCAGATCAATAATGCCTATGATACTAACATTCCAGGCTGGAGTACTACAATCCTCGTACGGCGCTGTACGTGACGTTAGCTCGGACGTGGCTGCTGGACGTCGGCACGCTCATGCTGCTGCTCGTCTACTGGTCGCAGTCACACGAGGGAGAGGTCAGGAATACTGTTATCTATGCTCAAAAAAATAAGTTCTTAAATAGGCTTCCTAAAGTCCCAATAACATAATTATTAAATTTACTATACAGCCCCCTTACCATGAACTCTTAAAGCAGGACATTTTACGGTGTAGAAGCGAGACACCGCTACGTGCAGTGTATAGTGGCGTCTCGCTTCTACAACGTAAACTGCCCTGCTTTCCTGCTTTAAGAGTTCATGGTAAGTGGGCTGTTGTGATAATATATAGATTTATGTAACACAAGCTGTGCCCCGCTACGTTACCCGCAAATTTTTTTTGGGATAAAAAGTACCCTATGTGTTAATCTAGGGTGTCAGCAGTCTCCATACCAAATTTTATTCAAATTGGTCCAGTCGTTTGAGCGTGAAAGAGTAACAAACATACAAACACACAAACAGAAACTTTCGCCTCTATAATATTAGTTAATGTCTATTGTAAAAAGCAGTTACGACTTTTAAAAAGTGTACATTATTTGACAAGAAAAAATTTGGAACAGTCTTTCTGGCCTAGATTATTTAATATCCTCTTTATTTTCCCCCATTTGATAATCATACTACTAAGTAATTATGCCGAAGGAAATTATTATAGTACTACACTATTTTGTTTTGTATATAATAACACGTTTTCAGTTGTTTCTTTTACATATGTTTCGCCACGTGATTTAATACTTAGCTTCTACAAACGTATAAATGTATTAGGCTCGCCCCACACGCTCGGTATCTGAATTGAGACTACTTCAAAGACATGCTTGAGTTTAACCCTGAAAACCCGATTAATTTTCAGTCAACTATAAAATTAGATCTTTGGTAGCTTTGAAATCAATAAATAGTGAATTGAGATGCCAAATCGTGACGTCATAATTTGCTTTTACCATACAAAATCTATCAAGGAATAGCTTTTTAACAGCTCATAAATAACCTAAATTGATAAAGGAAATTTGAAAAATGATGGACACGAGTGGGATTTGAGAGCAGCGCCACGGTACGGCGAAGGTCGCGGGGTCAAGTCCTACTTCTGTCCATCATTTTTCAAATTTCCTTTATCAATTTAGATTCAAGCTTAGCATGGGCAACATGCTAAAATGGCACCAAAAGTAATATAGCTCATAAATTAAATAATAAAAGTATGTGACGTGACTGGTGGTGTCATTTACCTACCCAATTCATATTACGCGCATGTGCGGCGGCTCTTTTGTACCACGTGACCGCTTCAACCCATTTTTATGTTTGCTTGTTTCCTATTGTTATTTTCCAGTGTTGGGAAACATCGTTCGGTCAGGAGGCGTACCGGCTGGTGTTGCTAGACACAGTCATATCTTTGTTTGTGTTGCCACTCTTTGAGTTCTCTAGGGGCCTTATTTATCAGTGAGTTTTTTATTTTATTTTTACTACTGTGTTTTGTAATTGATATACATTTTTATTCTTTTGTGTGCGAATTAAAATTCTTGCGAATGTTTATATTTTTTAAGTTCATTAAATCAGAAAATATAAGCCAGCTGTTTTACATCCATATGCATCCGGTGTTCTACCTTAATAAATTTAACAATTTCATTAACTTTTGAAATCGTTTGGCGACGACTAGACCAAAAGTATGTTTTTAACATAGACCTTTGTTTTACCCTACTGATTCAATACAAGCGTTACCTATTCATTAACTTCCATTAATAAAAGACATATAGATAATATTTTCTATAAAGTAACGCACTGCAGTAATAAGTGGGACTTCATACATTAGTAAACATTCTCAGATGGAGTAGTTCGGAGAGCGCGCCGGAGTTCAACATCGCGTACAACTCGCTGACGCTGATCTACAACCAGGCGGCGCTGTGGTTCGGCATGGTGTTCTCCCCGCTGCTGGTGGTGCCCGTCACGCTCAAGCTGCTGCTGCTGTTCTACGTCAAGAAGGAGTGCGCGCTCAGGGCCTGCCAGCCCGCGAGGAAGGTCAACTAACCTACGTTACTTACCCACTTCAATATAAACGATGCTGATAAGTCTTTTATTTAACTTAAATATCTCTTAACGGATTTTATCGCGGTTTTAATAAGTTTTTGATTCCGACGTTTCGAATCCTTTACAGCATTAATTGTCTCGGGCAGACTAAGGTCTTAAACGTCTAACAGCCGCACTCAGAGACGTTAATGATTACTTAAACGGTCACTAACTAAAGATTTGACTAAGAAAACCTATACTTAGCGATAGTTTAAGTAATCATTAAATGTCTCTGAGTTCGGCGGTAATTTAAACAATTACTAACAAATAGTTTTATTTCAATGCCTAATATTCGCGTAAGTGATAGAAATAATTATGTAAAGTATCTTTTAATCCCTTAATTTTTAAATTGAGCGGAAGGCCGAAGATCGAGCCATAGGAGAGGCCGATGTTCAGCAGTGGACTGAGATAGGCTGATAATGAGGATGATGATGATCTCCTAAGTTTATATGACATTAGGTGGTCATGCCACGCTTCAATTTTACTCGACAGCTCAGTTGGCAGAGCCGCGCCACGGACTGACAAAGGATTTGAGCCCCCTTGTGTTAGTCATTTTTAAATTTCCTTCATCAATTTAGACCTCTTAAATTTAATGACATCTCTATCTGTGTAATGTGTTTTATTAACATACTAATACTATTAATATTCCATATTTATACTTTTTGACTCTTGGCTAATATGCGGGATGTATGTTTGTAGGTATGGCGCGCTGCGCAGACGCAGACTGTGTTGTACATGTTCGTTACGCTGTCACTATTTACTACGCTGTTTGGTGTCGGATCGCTGTTTTTCAAGTAAGTCTTATAAATATTATTTACTAATTAACATAGATTGTACGCAAGTGTAAATTTTATTACTAGCAATGTAGAAGATGGAACTATTTCAAAATACAACAGGTATTCTAGTTAAAACATTTTTCGATAGATGTCGCTGTCCATTGAGAGCTGTTTTCTGCATGGCGGTGTTAAGATTCTCCGCCGTTTGGTTGGGTCAGTTCGACCGAGCTTATGTAGACACTCTGGTTTCCCTTCAACACGTATAAATCTTTCGCCTTTTACTAAAGATTTCCGTGGAGGGGATCACTCAAATGAGTCTAATATCATTTTTGAAAGCTTCGCTCCGGCGAAGTTTATAATACCATTGCATTAACTCCTAGCCCATACTCAAGTAATTTACATTACTATGTAGTATGTTTATCCCATACCCTTAATTATTTTAAACGTTATTAGTAAAATTCAAAAGTAAAAAAATAAAAGACGACCTGTTTGGCAAATTGACTGCTGCGCTAAGGGTTGCGGGTTCGATTCCCGCTCGGGGCAAAAATGTATGCGAGCTGCAGATGTTTGTCCCGAGTCTGGGTGTTTATGTATGTGATATTCCATGTTTGTATTATATAATGGAATCACCAGTATGTAGTGTAATTATGATTCAATTGATGTGATAACAGATTTATTATTACTAGAGTTTGGATTATAATTTATGCATCTGCATTTTTAACTTCTTAGCGAACATTGCATATTTTGTCCAAAATCTATTGAAGATGATGAAGATTTTTCGGTATTGTAGGTAGCCACGTATATTGTAATGTAAAATAAAATCTATTACTTAAATTCGTCGCACATCGTTTATCGTATGTAACATCTGCGGATCATACAAATTTTTGTCCCGTGCGGCAATCCAACCCGCAACCCTTAACGCAGCAGTCCAATCTCTTAGCCACTGCGCCAATCAGATCGTTAATATTTATTAATAAAAGAAGTTTAAGTGTACAAATAAAAAATAATACAAGTAAAATCCTTTTTTGATGCCATGTTAGCCAATTCTAGTATGCATCCTTTTACTTAGAAATATATTTTCAAGATACCGTATGGTATTACCGCCAATATCATATACCCAACGAATACAAGAAAGTTGAAAAATAATTATGTTTCGGTCTATAGTTGCGCGAATGAATATGAATAGAAATACAGAAGATTTGCACAAGAGAATTCCAGCACGATCCAGACTTACGACATCGGTTAAATAAAATGGTAATATATACTTTGCCGGAGCAAAGCTTTCAAAAATGATATTAGACTCATTTGAGTGTTCCCCTCCACGGAAATCTTTAGTAAAAGGCGAAAGATTTGTACGTGTTGAAGGGAAACCAGAGTGATGAGAAAAGTGCGGTCCGTCTGACCCAACCAAACGGCGGAAAATCTTAACACCGCCATTCAGAAAATAGCTCTCAGTGCACAGCGACATCTATTTAGCAAAAATGGAACTATCTGCCACAAAGCTTACAATCCACAGCTCAGTATTAGTTTGCCACACGCCATGCAATTATTAAGGAAATACAAAAACCACAACCTGAACTTTTATATGTGAAGTTCCTAATAGTTTTTAAAACACTTTTATAAAAATTTTACCATCGTTCTAGTTTACAAAAAAATTACGTGTAGAAGTATTTTTTTAAAACCTATTTGCAGAAATAAAATCATTTGTCATTTAGAAAGAATGTCATGTTTGCACTGAAATAAATTATATCTGTTACATTATTGTCAAAAAGATTTAACAAATCAGACTAGTTTATTAGCTCTGGTACAAACATACATTAACAACTTGACTAAAGGCAAGTGCTAAAAGGCAATAGGCAGAGCATGAACTAGCATCATGACGATAAGCGCCTGTTATTGGTGTATAGGAAAAAAAACATTTTGAGTCTTAAACTCTTAATGTACATACATACAACTTATGTTGAGTTACGCTAACGCCACCATATTGTTCTCTGTCCCTGTCTGTTACTAACCCAGTGCCACTACCATAACTCTCACAAATGTAAAGCGACATGTTACGCCAAAGCTCACATGCCTATCGTCCCCGAAAACTTTAACAGTCATAAGAACAAAAAAATATCATTAGAAATAATAAAAAACTTAAAGGATATCATCAATGGAGTCATTGGCCTCTTATAACTATTTCGAAGCAAAACTCTTTTAGTACCAACTTTGCTCGATAGATGTCGCTGTCCATTGAGAGCTGTTTTCTGAATGGCGGTGTTAAGATTCTCCGCCGTTTGGTTGGGTCGGTTTGACCGAGCATTTCACGTCACTCTGGTTTCCCTTCAACACGTATAAATCTTTCGCCTTTTACTAAAGATTTCCGTGGAGGGGAACACTCAAATGAGTCTAATAACATTTTTGAAAAGCTTTGCTCCGGCGAAGTTTATTACCCCAATGCAATGATACCAATTTACCATGTGCGACATACATAATATATACATCGAAATATGTGGACCGCATTGTGTAACTTGTTTTAAGTTTAGATAAGCTTGCAGATAAAGATTTTGGATGTTGCCGGTATGATTGTTGGTGCAATTTTTTTTATGCTCCATCCATTGTTTTTAGGGCTAAAATAAAGCATATTTTCGAGAAGTAGTGCCTTGGAATTATTGGTTAATGGTGGCAACAACCCAATCTTCGTTACCAGAACCTCATCGCACGCCTGCGGCCCGTTCCGCTCGTACGACTACGTGTACAGCGTGATCAGTGAGGGAGTCCTGCAGCTGCAGCACCGGCATACCGCCAGGAGTGTGCTGCTGTTCATCATACGGCCGGGGGTCATCGGCTTCTTGATGCTGTTCCTGTGGTGAGTACAGATGCTGGAGATTCTTGTGTGGATTGTGTTAGCGTGTTTAATTCATACTTCCTATGTCAGTTTGACTGGAGTTTTATCTAGGACTAGCTTCTGCCCGCGATTTCGTCCGTTTGGTTTTCGAATGTTTTACAGCCTATAGACTCCCTCGATAAATGGATCCAGTAGTTTCTGAGGTTAGCGCATTCAAACAAACAAATTTTTCAGGTTTATAATATTACTATAGATAGTATACATATTATATTTAAAAAATTGTTTTATCCTTGTAGCTGTAGGTATAGTTCTAGCAATCAAACTGAAACATTTCTGATTGTAATTTCTTTGTAAGTAAGTGCGTTGTATTTATACCGCACGTGTATTCCCTGGAACTTAGCACAGAAGCCTGTACACCGACTATTCTTGTAAAGAGTATAGATGATAAATAAAGAAACACCTCTTAGTAGGTGACAAGTCTATTGTCATATTGCAACCAAAAAAATTGTGTTCGCGTTAATTCCCGTGTTGTAGTTTTAATCATAAATATAATATATAGCGATAGTTTAAAAGTTAGTATTGCAACCACTCACTTCCCGGCGACGGAGATGTGTGAAGTAAGTCTGTGATGTTGTCTGTGTCGGCAGCGTGTCGGTGTACTACATGCGCGCCACGTCGCTGGCGCAGCGCTCCATGGTGCGCATCCTGCGGCACATGCTGCTGCTGCAGGCCAAGGACAAGGACTTCCTGCTCACCGCCATCGCCAACGTCTCCAATGGAGGTCGGTACCACAAAAAAAACTAAAATAGGAAACTTTCAATTTGATGGATGCGGGCTGCCACACAGTAGCGCAGTTGGAAGATGGAGGGGGAATGGTTCAATTCCCGCTAGTGTAAATTATTTTTCAAATTTTATTTATTTGTAAAATAAACATTATAATTATTAGGACTGTAATATCCAAAGGCAGAGGTGTATTAAGAGTACGTCAGTGTGACTAAATTCGCCACTTATTTTATAAGTACGTGTGTGTAGGTTCGCCAAGAAATTTCACCTGAGTCGTCCACGTTTTCGTGCATTTTCCTTAAAAAGGTTTACAAAGTTTTTTATTTACGTATTAATATACTGTTATCATTATTTTTCTTAAAACGGATTACCGTCTGTTATTTCGCATATTTAATATACGGTTATCATATTTTTTCATAGAAAAGGTTAAAATATTTTGTTCTCACGTATTGATATACGATTAACATAATCAGAAATAATAAGTAAGTAGAATTTGCAATAGCACAAGTTGCTTCAAGTAATAAATAAAAAACTTGTGTTGTATTTAACGAAGGGACCCTTTATTCAGCTGTTTAATGTTCACTTTTTTTGCAACCCCTAAGCTTAATAATACAAGTATTTATATGGCTTGAGAATCAAGTATTTTTTTATATATGTCGAACACTTCTACTACTAGTTTTACTACCATATGTATTTTTGGTATACTTTTCAAAATCTATCACTCTTAGTTCGTAGTTCTAGGTACAATAGAACAAATCGCTGACACCATCTAACATCGTATTCCCTCCACAGAATGGCTGTACAGTCCTAAACCCACAGACGAGGGTCCAGACAGTCACACCTGGAAGTACCTCCGCGAGGTCCGTAAACCTTCAAATTCTGGCTTCCACTTTGACGCTTCCCGGCTCAGCCACTCCCTCATCGAAGGTCGACCCAGGTCCTTCGTCAAGGAGAACAGGTCCTCGAACTATAACGAGAGGAAACCCGAGGATGGGGACACGGACAGCTCGTTCAGCTGGCAAGGGTCCAATAATTACCTGAATAGGAGTGATGATGGGACCAGGCAATGGACTTGATGATGATAAACTGAATTATGGTGGACGAAAGGTTTGATAGATTTTGTTTATAAATAACGAAATTTTGAAAGCATTTATATTTATCAACATTATAACTTCATAGTAAACCTAAGGTGTCAATTATTTGCTAAGGGCTGGAAGTTCATTGCCTTTTTGCAATGCAATTAACCTGTCTACTGCATATCTTTAATTGCTACCAAACAACGAAGACTTGAAATGGAAATATGTCGTGCCAGATTTATATTTTCTTCACGTAATAATTCTATAAAATAGCTGCTTTCGACGTATATTTATGTATTTAAGATTCTTCGAAAACTTTTTCCAAATGTGTGAGCCCGTGGATAATTTTTTACAAACTCTTTTACAACTTAATTTATAACTAGATGGCGCTTTCGTACTTTACCCTTATGTTATTTAAAATGAAGTATAATTTAATAATTCTTAATCAGTACTTTTAATATTCGTATAAGACCTCAAATCTAAATAAAACCTGTATGTATAGTTACTTTATTATTTTTATAAGGCCTTATATTTTTCTGCCATTTTTATAGGCCCTAAAGTATATACTGACTACAATCTAATCGCAGGGTGGTATTGTGGTTGTATCAGCATAATATAAGCTGTTGTATCATAGTCAATTTAAATAAGTTTTCTATACTAATTGTAAGATGGTGCTATAATGCATTTATTCTTAATTGGGGGTCAACTAACGAAATATAATTAACTATGTATGCATTGCCGACAATGGCTCGACGACTTGATTGGCGCAGTGGCTAAGCGATTGGACTGCTGCGCTAGAGGTTGCGGGTTCTATTCCCGCACGGGACAAAAATTTGTGCGATCCACAGATGTTTGTCCCGAGTCTGGATGTTCGTGTATGTGATATTTCGTGTTTGTCAATTGTTTGTCAAAAAAAATGGCTCTGTATATAGATTTGTGGAGAAATAAAAGGGACTTACAACCTGCTATTTAAAAAAAAAGTATGTATTTTACATTCACTTCTATATATTTTAGGTGCTACCTTATATAATGACAAAAAAATCCCAAGACTGTAACTTCATCCATTTACATTTTGGATATTTATCAATCAATATATGTATTTAAATTAAGTCTTCCAAAAATTTGCTCTCGCAAAACATGTGTATATTTTTTGGTATATAGATCATAAATGTGATTTGTATACATATGTATTTGCCAAATTATGTGTATGTGGGTGCCAAAATATCATTGTCGTGCTTCCTTGTTTTACATTTATTAACATTTTTGATGATTTTTATAACCTAATTGTTTGTATTTTAGATGGCTATATAAAATATAGAAAGGGGCTTGTATATATGTTATATTGATGACATTTTTGATGATTAATCTAACTTTAATTCTTTGTATTATTTAAATAGGCGTTCTCAATCCCATGTTTAACCAATGACAACTATTTGTGGCCACAATATTATCATGGCGATGAGATTCTATTTTTTAATTTGTTAAAAGTAAAATCTACCTAATGGTGTCCTAAATATGCTAACTCTAGTAAGCTTTATGATTTCAATTTTAATGTAAATTTACTTTTTCAGTTCCTAATTCCAACTACGCCAGAGATTACGATGTATTGTGTTTTATATAAGTAATTAAGTATACTATTTTGTATGTATAGCATTGTACGTTTAGAGTTGTAAGTGATATCGTGAATTACTCTTCCTACTGTCTTCCTGACCGGGATTTGAAAGAACCAATCACGTGGGTATAATATCCAGACCAGACATTGCTGCGTACAGTAAACAAATAGATTATGAAAAGTTTCATTAACATTTAGAATCATCTTTATGAATAGCAAGAGAATAATGAGTTACGCTCGCATATAGTGTTCGCTCCAAATGCTCGTTATATGCGAGGCTGTGCAACGTTCGGTATGTCTGGCCGTGACTTTATACTGTGAAAATCCGGTGATAATATTGATATAAAATGAAGTATGCTTGAAGTCTACTAAAATGTATTAGATTCTAATATAACCTAATTGGTGCGAGTAAAATATAAATATTGTAAATAAAATAAGTAATGATATTTTGGGAATTTGTTAAAAAAAAAAATTTTTTTTATTAAAGTCGTCGATACTTTAATTAATATAAATAAAATTTTCACTTCTATACTTAAAATATTAACTATACTATTATATAAAGGTTCTGACATGTGCTCCAAACCAGTGTGCGATTATTACAATATCAACCGAGTCAATTTGTATTTATAAGGATTTACTATGCATTTATGTTTTGTAAGATTTTTATGATAAGATTAAAATGTACTTGGCGGTGAACTATATTGTTCAAAACGAAATTATTCAATTAAAATATAATGTATTCTAAATATTAGTTTTATTTGGTAACCTTATTCAATGGAGTTTGTTGGGTGTGCAAAAACGTTTATGAAAGCTATTTATTACCTTACGTTTGAGCAAGTTTGCTCTCATAATGATCGATTGGCGCAGAGGCTATGAGATTGGATTGCTGCGCTAAGGGTTGCGGGTTCGATTCCCGCACGGGGCAAAAATTTGTGCGATCCGTAGATGTTTATCCTAACTCCGGGTATTTGTGCAATTGTATTATCATGTTTGTGATACGCATCCACGATACAGGAGAAATTCTTAGAGTGGGGCGACGTTTTTTTTTAAAAAAAAGATTAGAAAAATACCTGAGAACCTGCGAATAAGTAATGCAAATAACTGAGAGTATTACATACGGTCTTAGAGCATTTAAATGCTCTAATCATACGGTACAATAGATCGCGTCGATCAATCCTCACGATTGATCATAAGGAGCCGTACATTCCGATATTATTGATTGCATGGGTTTTAGTCGTGCTTTCCGATAACGACGTTGATATAGACTGGCGATCTTATTGATGGGGCACTTTATATGGTTGATCTCCTGCTCGGAAGAAACTTAGGATTTTTTTAGTCTATAGTATGAGTTGCTTTGTACAGTAAAATACCAACAGGTGGGTATCAATATACTCACCCGTTGTGTCTGAAAATAAAGGCTAACAATCCCCCAGATTCAGTTACTGGATATCATCTGGATATACACCATTTGGTCTATGACACCATTCAATTTAATAGCGTATGTATACGAAAAACTAGGTCAAAACAGTTTTTTTTTATATCCTTTTATTATAATTCGGGCTGAATAGTTTGTCAAATAGTTCTTAAAAATAAATCAGTTGCTACGGCAACGCGTCCTTAGAAACGTTGTTTATTTATTACGTTACAGAATAAAACAAACAGAATTTATTTTTGTTCGAAACTCTTTTATTGTTTAATTACTGAAATTATATGTGATTTTAGTGAAAAGGTAAGATTATTTGGCATATCTATCTAGTAGCAGCCAGTATCTAAACGTAACAAAAGTTTATATTTTCTATTGCAATATTATTAGGCAAGGTAAATCGAAATGCGCGAAAGTATATCAAAGAGTTCATAATTAAGAGTCCCCAGTCATTTAGTACTTATATATACATATATGTAGCACAAGATTTGTTACTATATTGTTTGTAGTCACAATATTGTTCTTGTCACAAGCTTCTGTAATAAACATTACCTTGGTGTAGCTATAATCTTTAAAATAAAGGCTGTGAAAGTAATTAATAGATGTACAAGCGGAACATTATCATGTGGCTACCGCGCAGATCAGTCGATATGCGAGATTAAGCCGTGCTCGCCACGATCAGTCTTTCGATGGGTGACCGTTTTCACATATCGAGACCCCTCCTTGCGTCGGAAGGCACGTTAAGCCGCAGTCCTGCGCCTGATCTCTCTCCAGTCGTGTCGGTCTACCGTCCCATGGGATTATGAAAGTGACGGAATAGGGAGTGCACTATAAATTATCTCCTGCGTAATAAGCTAGTCTCTTCACTCTTGTAAAGATGAGCGGCGAAATATGGGTGTATCGGTGCTTCATAGGTTAACTATGTATTGTGGGTAAAAAGGTTGTTACTTTTTTCTACCAATTAGAAAATCACTAGCGTGATTAGAGTAAATGTATGTAGGTGTATGCACACACACACACACACGCCTGTATTCTTCAAATGGGTAAGTAGAGGTGTATCAGTATAGTGCACCGACATTTCACCAGTTACATTTGTAACTATATAGAATTATAGATAAATAATACGGCATACAAATTAAACCGTTTTCAGATAAATGGCGAGCGGTGATAGTCGCAAGAAGAAGCGGCCAGCGCCGCCGGAGGGCGAGCCCTGCCCGTCCCGCTTCATACCCCGGGAGCGGAACCCGCGGGAAGTGCCCTGGCTGCCCCGCGCGGGCTACGACAATGAGCTGGACAAGGACAGCTTGCTCCTGAGGGTCGCGAAGAACATGTACCCGGACGGTGAGCACAATGTTACTAATACTTTGTTTTATAATATATTTCGAAAAGAAAAAACACGTTTCGTACAATTTTGTGTTCATACACTTTTTTTTAAACGTTTTCCAGGAGAAAAAGAGGGCCATTGCAGCGAGTTCCCACCGTTGATGCAGGCTAAGTCGTGGACTAAGGGCGTTCCTTACCGCGACTCATACGACCACGTGAAGCCATCGGATTCTATCGGTAAATATTAAAAAAGTAAAATAAATCATCATCATCATCAGCCGGAAGACGTCCACTGTTGAACAAAGGCCTCCCCCTTAGAACGCCACAATGAACGACAACTTGCCGTTTGAATCCACCGGTTGCCCGCAACTCGGACGATATCGTCGCTCCACCTGGTGGGAGGCCTGCCAATGCTGCGTCTTCCAGTTCGTGGTCGCCACTCGAGATACTTTCTTCCCCAGCAGTTATCGGTTCTTCGATTAATATGGCCTGCCCATTGCCACTTCAACTTGCAATCGATAAAGAATATAAAGATATACTCGTTATTAGAATTAAAATAACTCGTCGAACTCTAGCCAAGTGGTAACATTGATGAAAGGTTTTGCAAAAGAGTTCAAGAGTACTTTACCAGACAAAGGGGTTTGACACGAGTGAATGTGGCGAAAAGTATGCCAACATCATAGCAACTAAAAACCCGTAGTCACTACCAACGATTCTAGAACGTACGGTACGTCAGAGCAAGGGAAATATCCCTTAAATTTTTTTTGTAGTAAGATACCTAATAAAAAGGCCTACGGCCAGTAGTGGACTACAATAGGCTGATGTGTAAATTTGTTTACAGGTATACAGTACATTTAAATAACACGTCAATTTCAGGGAATTGCTACACGCCTGCCACTAAAACTATGCGGTTGAAGAACATGCCTCCCAAAAAGCGGATCCCACCAAAGTTGTACGGACCTCTCGGGCCCAACGGAGAGCTGCAGTTCCCACCACTGAAGCCCTGGCCTGAGAGGGAGAAAGAGAGGTTGGAGGCCATAGAACAAGAGAAGAAAAAGAATAGGTTACAGAAAGGTGATTGATTAATTTTCTTCTTGCAAGCAATTTGCTTTTGTAATATTAAATTTACAATATTGCATTTATATTATGAGCTTCATGTTGTTTTATTTATCATATTATATAGAAGTGGGGGTGTAGGTACATCTTTTATCGCTTCGAGGAAAACAGCCTCCTTACCATAAACTCTTAAAGCAGGACATTTTCCGTTGTGGAAGCGAGACGCCGTACTACACTGCACGTAGCGGTGTCCCGCTTACACAACGCATAATGTCCTGCTTTAAGAGTTCATGGTAGAAGACCATATACTCTGTGGATACCAAATGTTGTTGTTGTCTTTACAAAATCAACACACCAGTTATTTTTAACATTCAAACGTTGTATCCTAATTTCCTGGTCATACATATTATTATCCAGGAATGCCTCTCACGCAAAATGTTTTGGCTCAGGGTTGGTTCTGTTAGAAGATTTAATTTCCGGCGCCTATGATAAGAAGAAAGCTGCTGAAGCAGAAGCAAAGAAGAGAAGAATCGAGAAGAAAAGGCTGGCGAAAGAAGCTGCTGATTTAGTTGCACAGGAGACACTGAGACGGTATGTAAAAATCTATTCTCTTCTCCTACGTATAGACTAGTGTTAACATTTTTGAGCAAACGCCAAAATCCTGATGCCTAATTTTTGACGAATGCTTACATATAACATAATTCTAATGCTTTTTATAGCGTGTAATAACCAATCACAAGATTATGTAGCTATATGTGTTCAAGTATACCTTAAGCCTAGCATTGGCATTTTTGTTTACTGTAAGTGTGACGTCACTAATTTGACAACTCAATTGACTGACTACATATTTATTATTTTAAAAGTAAAAAAAATAAAATACGGTTTATTTAAAATTTAATCGGTTCTGGGCTGAAATAAATCATTTTTATAGAAGAAATAGTAATTATTCAATATACCAATATGATATATTTTGTTAGGCAACTAGCAAGGCTGGAGTTCGAGCTCCCGCGCGACCCTGACGAGCAGAAAGAAGAGATGCTGCGTATAACAGAGGAGGAGCACTACAGAAACATATACCCCGATGACTTGATCAGAATACAATATTACTTGACAACGGTGAGTCCTTGATTTTTCCCATATATTTAGCTTAATGATCACTTGCACTTAATTTGATCCTCCAAAATCCAGAACTCAGTATTTGTACGTTGTTATCAACAGATTTTTTCCTGTTTATATAAATAAATAAAAGGTGGGCGGCCTTGCGGGTTCGATTCCTGGATGGGACAAACATTTGTATGACCCGCAAATGTTAGACCCAAGTTTGGGTGTTAGTGTTTATGATGTTTCATGTTCGTGAAACGCACCAACGATACAGGAGAATTCATAAGGTGAGGCGACATAAAAAAACAATCTTATCTTTATTTCCAGTCGATCACTGGTAACCACATTCCGGACTTTCCGATGGAGCTGTACAAGCGCGCGAAGGTCGCAGTAAACAAGCAGACTGCGGCAATCAAGAAACGTCTGCTGATCCTCACGTACCAGGCGTGCGTGAGGCAGAGCGAGGCCGACATCAAGGAGTTCTTCGTTCAGGCTATGAAAAGGTATTATTATTAAGAGCTTGTATTGTACCACTGCGTGGCAAAGACCTCCCCACTGTCATTTTACTTTTCTCTCTCAAGGGCTATCAAAGTCCAGTCCCTAATAATAGAGTTGAGTTTATCTCGCCATCTTCTTCTGGATCTGCTACGCTGACGTGTACAATTTTGAGGGATTCATTGGGTAGTAGGTTCGGCCCATTGATAGTCTGACATACGGCAGATATGTGCAGCTCAGTTCCACTTAAACGCGGCAGATTTGTGAGTGACATCAGTGACATGGTTTTGGAACGGATTGTGGTATTTCCGATCCGGTATCTCGACCATCATAATAATATATCCCTAGACGTTATATTGAAGATATGAATCAGAGTTACCATTCCAGAGCCTGTAATATATATATATATATATAAACTATATATATATATATATTAGTTATAGTTAGTTAACTATACACAACCATTAACTTTTTTAAACTATATAGTTTAAAAAAGTTTATGGATAAAAAATGTCAATGCCTTTAATACATTTTATACAGATAATTATTTCATAAACAATTTTTTGCATGTTATGTTCTATCTTAGCTAAACATGTTTGTTCCTCTCTAATTGTATTTAACACCTTGTATACCATGTTTTGTGCAAATAAATGATTTCTTATTATTATTAAATTTCTCTTAGGACATACTTAAAGTTAAAGCCTATCTATATACAGGGAGAAGGGACAAGTATCGATTACCATTCTGATATGGCAATTTTCAGTTTCTAGTTCTTTCTTCACACGTAACATTGCCTAATAGGTGCACTTAAAAGCCAGCGTCAGGCACTAGATGTCTGAAAAATGCTGAAGTGCACCTATTTCGTACAACTGTCAGACACATACCTAACCAATCCTTTTCGCCATATCTTTTTTTTATGTAATATGTGTCTGTAAGTGTACCAATAAACTGTTTCTTTCTTTCTTTCTTTAACCCAGGTGCATCCTGCACTACATCCTGGAGGACCCCGAGGAGCGCCTGCGGCTGCGCATCGCCTTCCTGCCCCCGCTGTGGCCGGCGCACGTCATCCGCGCGCCCGTGCCCTGGCACACCACCTTCGTGAAGGCCAAGGAGGCCATGTTCTACCGGTACTACGAGGGGAACCCCGTGCTCATAGAGCTCCGGAGGATGTGGCATGATAGGTGAGGTTCAGCTTTGAATATAAGTGGAAATCATACCACATAACATAAACATAATATCACGCCTGTATTCCCCGAAGGGGTAGGCAGAGGTGTACATATAGTACACCCACATTTCACCAGTTATGTTGTAAGTCCCAATGTAATAGGGGGCGAGCCTATTGCCATCAACAGGGCACAATTCCAGACTCCGTGCTGCTACTGAGAATCACCTAATGGATAAATCAGTTTATAAGTTATTCATACTTAACTAACTGCATGTCTGCGTAGTTTAGTTAGCTATCAGCATAACTACCACGCTGGTGTTCACCTCTTATTTATAAGAATAACTAACTATTCGATTTAAATATGTGTACACCAGAAATGATAGATACAAATTATATACACCTAATTTGTTCTATATTCTGACAAATAAATTATTTCTTTCTTTCTTGTTCATAAACGAGGATGATACCTGTATTAACTTAAACCCGCCTTAAGTCTATTGACTACTCTATTCTTTGATATGCACACAACAGTGACGGGTATAATTTAATCCATGATTTAAATAAATGTATCGAGACTAAAAAAAACTTTCAGAATCTGAATGACCATTTTAGATACGAAAACATGTATATTTGCGACATGAATAAGATGCAGGCGACAGTGCCCTTCCCTCAATACACGACGGAGTTCACCGAGAACCTGACCCGTCTGTGTGCGGAGACACGCTCCGAGCTGATGGACAACTGGCTCATCGACGTGGCCGACACCATGATCAAGATGAGGAAGCACTGGTCCAAATACGTGGCCAAGAAGAGGAACGAGTCCACCTTCCAAGTGGAGAAGTTCTTCAAGTGAGTTGGTTATGTGGAGAAAGTATATAATGTACTTACAACCCTTGTAATCCCTGATAGGGACAACACTCAACTGTTTTTCGATATCAAGAGCCTCTACGGTGTACACCCGTGTTTGGCCGGTGTACTGGTTTAATGCATGTGGCAAGTTGCCGTTCATTGTGACGTTTTGAGGAAGGCCTTTGTTTAACAGTGGACGTCTTCCGGGTGATGATGATGGTTTCAACAGTGGCATAACTATTACCATTCATTTGGCCCACAGTGGTAAGGGAATTGTATTCTTAATCCAGCCTCTAGGAAGTAACGGATTAAAGCCGCAAAACCATTAGTGGGTTTAGGTGCTGCACTTTTCGAAGGCTAAGCGATTTGACTGCTGCGCCAAGGGTTGCGGGTTCGAGTCCCGCACGGGACAAAAATGTGTCTCGAGTCTGGGTGTTTGTGTATGTGATATTTCATGTTTGTGAAACGCACCCACGATACAGGAGAAATTCCTAGTGTGGGGCAAAGTTTAAAAAAAAAGGCGCTGTATTTTTTTTTTAAATTGTGTCTTTTCAATAGAATGCGCATATTTTGATATATACGCCACACATATACCCAATGAATATAATCTATACAATAATCGTAAATATGTACGTTTTAGGAGTATCAACGCCTTGATGTCGAGACAAGTTCGTGACTTGGTTGAAAGAAGCGTCTACCATTTTGCTGACCATTTCACTTATTATTTTGTAAGTTTACCAAAACTCAGTTCAGTGGCCAAAAGCTAAATGTATTACTTACTTTCTTGCTTATTTATAAATTTTTACATTTTTTGCTAAGTAATTGGACCGTTGAGATTGATTGCATGTTTGAGGCCTGCACGGGACAAATAATTGTATAATCCGCAATCACGAGTCCTGGTTTTTCTGTCCGTTAAACACACAAAAAATACAGGAAAAATCCTTAGGCCCAAAAAGTCTACTAAATTCTACTTACAAGCTTATTGCTTCTTCAGGAAGGTAATAACTACGAGGGGAGCTACCGCGACTACATGTTCATCAAGCGGCCGATCCTGCGCATCAAGGTTATCGGCCACCCCGGTACCAACAACATCACCTTTGAGCCGTCGCCTGAGGCCATCAAGGGGCAGATCGTCAAGTGGATCCAAGCCATCATCAACGTCAACTACCAGCTGCCCAGCATCTACAGTATTATGTACCCTGGTGAGTAAGTCTTCTTCTTATCGTATGGTTGATGAACAAGCTGGTGTCAGAGTTTAAACCGACTGTACGCCTCTGACATGGCTTTACACACCGATGAAAAATCCGTGCGGCCGACGTCTGCCGATAGCCGCATCGTCTGTCGCAGACCTCGAAAAGGGCGCCATACATTCTCATACTCTGACTATTGTCGCATCAGACGCGATGCACGAAAATGTACCTTAATCACTTCACTGTCCACGATGCAGACACAATAGTTAAACAATGACCATGTATCACATGTGACTCACGGGACAGGGAAGTTGTTAAGACAGGACATCGTCTGTTGGGTTAGCTAGTAACTTATATAACTTTATATAATATTGTAATAGTTGTATTTATCCATAGGTATATGTACTTGTTTCAGGCACGAGGCGTTTAGACCCGTACCTGCTAGGGGTATTTACTGATGAGAAGTACATGGTGGACGTCGTGAACCAGGCGCTGCGTCACGTGAGCCTCAACAAGCCAGGACCCAAGAACTTCATCACCAGCTACGAGGAATACTTCTACATCCTCAACGGTGAAGCCAAGCAGCAACTGCTGTTATTCTTCGGACAAGAACCGCCGCCATTCTTAAAGGTAAGGACATTGGAAGGAGAGGACTCGAAGATCGTAATGACCGATCGTCAACGTGTGTGAGCAGGAATTTCTAAGCGATCGATCGTCACGCCTTTCTTCAACTTTCGTGCGATTCATCGTCTGGTATGTAGGGCCCTCAAAGACGAAAAATGTGATATATAAATACTTATGCCTCGCAGTCGTATTGGGTTTATTAATAGCTAAAGATGATAATATTCTAATTTTCTTTTTATCGTATGGTTGATGAACCACCTGGAGTCAGAGTTTAAACCGCCTCTAGGCCTCTGAAATGGCTTTACACGACGTTGAAAAATCTCTCAGGTGTGCTGGTTTCCTTGCGATGTTTTCCCTCACCGTTTTAGCAACTGATAACTAATTTATAATACGCACATGAATTCGAAAAGACATTGGTGCGTGCCGGGGTTTTGACCTTCGACCTTCGACTTAGCAGTCCTACAGTCATACCACTCAGCTATCAGTGCTCTAATAATCTAATTATATGATAAATCTAATGAATAGATACCGAAGATCCATCAATCCATTTTTATTTCTCGGCCAGGATTTCTCGGCCCAAATCTACATGTACGAGAAACTTCGCGACGAGATTCTGTTCCTGCGCCGGAACATCCCTCTGAACATGATTATGTTGGACTGCGGGCCCATCAACGACACTCTGTGGGACATCGTCAATGGCCTGCGACAACACATCGTCGACCACTTCATTACCATCAACAGAAAGTGGAATAGGGCGTAAGTATTTTGTTTATTCCTTTTTTGTTTTGATAGAGCACAGCCCCCATACCTTAAATTCTTAAACCGGCGGCGGCGGCGGCGGTTTAAGAGTTTGAGATATGGGACCTTACACTCTTAAACCGGCGGCGGCGGCGGCGTCTCGCTTCCACAATGTAAACTGTCCTGCTTCAGGGGTTCATGGTAAGGCGGCAGTTTTCTTTGTCCCAAGGTTGGGTGTTTGTTTGTGTGATATTTCATGTTTGTGAAACGCAACCACGGTACAGAAGAAATTCCAAGAAGGGGGCGACGTCTTAAATTTCTTTTAAGAGCCATTTTACATTTTTACGCAGTTTTCTAAGATTTCGGACGCCTAATTTACCATCTTAGGTAGTATTTAGGAATTGATATATAAATGTAAAATGTAGATCAATCTTTTGCATTGACACATAAGCTAATAGATTTACAAAAAGTAACTTAATTGCTATATGGTGATCAATCTCCCGCAACACGTTTTCTGAAAAATCATCGCAGAGTCAATTTCGGGCTCCAAATTCTATCAATTACATTCACAAATTTAAACGACAAAAATACAGTAAGCATTAGGCATTTATTTTTATTGAAACTTACGGTGCAACATTTTCGATTAATTACACTTTTAATTGATAAAAAAAAAAAACAATTTTCACGGTTTATACTGTAATTTTATCGCGACTTTTTGGTTTGAATAAAGGTATATTTTAATTTTAAAATTATGTCATAATAAACTATGCTCTTTAAGAAATCTAATAATACAGTGTATTTCAAAATTCCTTTATTTAATTAGAAATCACATCATTTTCAATACCGCTCCAAATCACAATAAATTACGATGCACAAACCTAGAATGATCAGTCGGGCCCGAGCGCCCAAAGAGGTAGGATCTGTGTCACTTTTTTCTAATTTCAAATTACGAAAATTCGTATTGCAAACGCATGTTTATACTACGATCACAACGTTTTCATTTTCTATGTATTATTTTCATTCGGTTTTGTTTATTATCAAGTAAAATTTATTATTTTATTAGTTTATGATATTTTATTAAATTAATATTCAGCTACTTTAATCTTGACTGTACTATTTTTGTCCGCGACTTGGTCCACTTGGATTTTTTTTTTACGCATGAAAAGTAGCTTGTAGCCTTTAATATGGTAATCCAGGTTATAAACTATCTATGTGCATTTTTTTTTCTATGTCCTTTTAACAGTTTTTGCGTAATTAAGTAATAATCCTCCAAAAATACAATCGCTTACATTTATTATTAAAATAAATTTTACAAAACATGATCTATTTATAATTGGTGAATAAATTATTATTGTAGAAATTATAATTTGTCTAAATAAATTACGAAAGAAATAAAAATATTTTCATAAATCTCGAATATGAAACATTGTCATAACGATCAAAATTTTTATGTCCGTCTCAAAACTCTCGCTACACTGTTTGCATTGTTTTTGTGTGGGTGCGCTACGCACACATGACAATTTTGACAGAATTCGAACGTCACAATTTTGTGAAAAGGCTCTTAATGAGATTCGTATATTTAATTCGAATGAACGCGACGCGGTTAGTATTAGACCTGCTAACAAAAAAAATTAATTGTGTCTGCGGCATGGCAGTGAAAGTAATAAGAATACATGCGCTTATGGACGAACTTCAGATATTCGACCAAGATGATAAATTCCCCAGCATCTGCAACGTCTACGAGGCGATGGCGGCGCGCGCATCCGAGAGCCCGGAGACCACGGCGCAGCTGGTGGAGCTCATCAACTACATCCAGGACTGCCGCGACTGCGCCATGTTCGACCTGCGCGAGAAGGCGCGCACCACGGCCGAGTACGTGCTGTTCCTGATGCAGCACGCGCACTTACACTGTGAGGACTGCCTTATGCTCATACACATAGAGGTCTTAATAGATTGCTCTTGATTAATCGTGCGCGTAAGGTTGGTTATGATTTACGAATGAGAACGTAAATGGTAATATTGAGGATAGATAGTGAATCAATCTAACTTTTTGATAGTAATATTAGAATATTTTTAAGATGACTTTTTTAGTAGATAACATAGTATCTATAGGTAGTTCAAATATTTTGACCTTAATTATTTTTAATTTAATGCGCCTTCTAAACTAAATCGCTATTCGGGAACCTTTTAACATTTTATCTTTATAGTAACCAAGAGAATTATAAGACACGTATAATTTTATTAAATATACTCTCGTTCTTCATTTCCAGTTGAAGACATAAACCTCAACACCCGAGTGTTTCTCTGGCCACTAGACATGGAGGAAACGATAGACTTGACGCTTAAAACCCTGAACACCAAGAAGAATATGGCGGAAGACAAGCTGAGGAGTAGGAAGACGATCTTCGAGGACAAGCTGAAGAAGCATGAGAAAGATCTGGAGGTGTTCAGAAGGTTTGATCCTCCGCTGCTGAACCTGGACCTACTGAAGGATGTGGTGGAGAGAGTTGATAGCATATTCCGGAATTTAATGGTTAGTTCTGTGACCTTTTTGTTCCCTCTTTCTTTCCTTCTTTCCCCTAAGATATACTCATACTCCCGTTTTTTCCCTGGAGTAGCTGAGTATAGTCCCATATAGGAATTCTACAACGAATTGATAAGCAGTTATACGACTTATCCGCCTAACTTACTATTGTTTCAAATGTTTTATTACTGGTAATGGTTCCGGACCCGGTCATAGGGACCGCCTGTGCTTTTAAGCTTTAGATAATGGACTGATGTTTTTTTCTCCCTGGAAAATAGACCTTCAAATGTCTTCATGATAGATCATTTCCTAGCTGCGCCCCGCGGTGTAACCCGTTACATTTTTTCGGGATAAAAAGTAGCCTATGTGACAATCGAGGAAATCAGATTCCAGTTTTTATCAAAATTGATCCTGCCGTTTATGCGTGAAGAAGTAACAAACATACAAACACACAAACATTTGCCTTTATAATATTAGTGTGATATATACTTCTCATTGCTCATATGCTATCAACAGGAAGACAAGCACGAGGCCGAAGACATAATAAACGAGGAGACACTGCTGGACCAGGAAGTGTCGGTGTACTACAGCCTGCAGACCATGCTGGCCGGCATCGAGCCCTTCCACAAGCTGTGGCACACCTCCCATGACTTCTACGATGGATACGAAAAGTGGTAAGATAAAATTAACAGTACATCCATATTTATGTAATAAATGATCCTATGTATAACTCAAAGTGAGCTTGTTGCCAATAACCGAGCACAAATCCAGACTACGTGCTGATACTGAGAATAACCCTCCGGAAAACCGTAATATAATAATTTGCCCGACCCTGGTGGCTAAACTAAGACTTCTCGCTCATCAATGCCACTTTGAGACCACAAAACTAGAGCTATTTTTATATATTTATGGTTGTGTTCATTTCAATAGCCCCAAACAAGAGGTTGGAAAAATCTTCGAAGGAAATGACGGATTAATTGAAATAAGATTTTCAAAGAACTGCCCTCATACAGGACAGTTTACGTTGTGGAAGCGAGACGCAGCATTACACTGCACGTTGCGGCGTCCTGCTTTCACATCTTAAACTGTCTTGCTTTAAGAGTTCATGGTTGGGGGGGCAGTTCCGTTTTGTTGTTAATGTAATAAAATATCAATGCATATGACTTAAAATAAAATTACAACATGGAAATTAATGCAAACACATGATTATAATTTTTGCCTGACGTTTCGACTGAGTTGCACCGACTTTTCGGTCAAAGAAATACATAAACCCATTCTATGTACTTTTATACATAATACATCAATTCATTAGGTACCACGGCCCATTCTTGGGGCTTGACGCGGAGCAAATTGCCGAAGACGTAGAAGCGTGGTGGAAGCTCCTGTACAAGCTGGGCAAGCAGCTGTATGAGTACCCCGGGGCCAAGCGGATCGCGGACATGGTGCGGAACAAGGTGGAGAAATTCAAAGTGCTGCTGCCTGTGTTGTGCGCCATTTGTAATAAGGTGAGAGGACTGTCGCTGTTCTTATAAAAACGTTAATTTATTATTATTAATTAGTACGATTTGCATTCACCATTTACACTAATTAAAAAAATATGGACACAAAATGCAAGAAGATATAAATTAAAAATAAAATATAAAAATTAACGTGGAGTGTGTGTGTGAGTGAATGAATGTTACGTGGTCGCTAAAGAATTAACATGAAGAAACTCATGACTGAGGAACTTAAAATATGTGTAATAACAATGGAAACATATCTTAGTAAAAAAATGGCTCCAAATAATATCGTAAAAAACTCAGCCTTCACGTTAGAATAAGACACACGTTGGTATATTGTATGTATCGTTTCCCCCCAGGGCATGCGCGACCGTCACTGGGCGCGCATCTCGGAGCTGATCGGCACGGAGGTGGTGCACGACCCGGAGACCACGCTGGCCGACATGGTGGAGCAGGGCGTGCACGTGCACGCCGCGCAGCTCGAGGAGATCGAGCAGTACGCCTCCAAGGAGTACGCGCTCGAGAAGGCGCTCAACAAGATGAAGGATGAATGGATCGGAATTAAGTTCGAAGTCGTGCCTTATAGGTGAGGGCTGGTGATCTGCTAAGTTATTTGATTCTAATTGCAGTAACGGCGGTTTCTTTGTGACTCGCAGTTCGGTAAAAAATACTTCAACTTACACAATACATAAGACACATAAGACCTTATGTGTCTTATGTATTGTGTAAGTTGAAGTATTTTTTACTGAATTAAAAAACAGGTTATGAATTCAGAGTGTAGGTATCTTTTGACGACATATTGAAGACCTAATGTGCGCAGCAGTTTATGTGGTAAGGATAGCTGGTCCGATCCCTGCGTCACAAATTTTTGTGTGATCCACAGTCGTTCGTCGTCAGTTAAATAACAGAATTGAAGATAAAACTACTCTAATGCACCTGTCTACTAACTAATTAATACTGTCTTAAGACAACTTCTGAGACTTGCGGCCGATCGATCGCATGCGTCTGCGATTGACCGTGAACTTTGAAAGTCCACCTTTAACCAATTCGTATCTGGTATAAGCACGTTTTAATGTAAATATTTCCCATCACCCAGGGACACTGGCGTCGGTATTCTCACGGGGTTAGACGACATCCAGCAGCTGCTGGATGACCACATCCTCAAGTCGCAGACCATGCGAGGCTCCCCGTATGTAAAGGCCTTCGAGGCAGACATGATAGCCTGGGAGGAGAAACTCATCAGCATGCAGGATATACTTGACCAGTGGTTGACGGTAAGAGGGAATCCTGTTCTTGCATTTAAAATTAGTGAACTGTCCTGACCATGCAAATAAGTTCAGTGGTTTCGGAGATTATCAGACATATACAAACTCAAAACATTCGCTCTCTTTTTTTAATCGTATCACTACAAATTATGCGCATAGAATAATCGCCTTCTTCATTAACTATGTTCACTAATCCTCAAATTATTACCCGTCCAGTGCCAAGCCACTTGGATGTATCTGGAGCCAATCTTCTCGTCCGAAGACATAATGCGTCAAATGCCTACCGAAGCCAGAAACTTCAGGGACGTGGACAAGGAGTGGAAGACCATCATGTTTGCCACGCAGAAGGAGCCTATGGTGCTCGAGGCTACCGACTTTCCTGGTCTATTAAAGAAACTAAAGTTCAATAATGCGCTGCTGGAAGACATCCAGAGGGGACTCAACGATTACTTGGAGAAGAAGAGGCTGTTCTTCCCCAGGTCAGTAATATATTGGATAAATAAATAAGCTTAATAGTTCATTTTTATCACCTTGTAATAATTCTCAATTCGCTATTGCACACAATAACATTATATTCGATGTACAAAGGCGAGCTTTTAACTCAAAATTGAGTTCTCTATCTGCAAACCTTTGAGTAATATTTATATTATTATGTAATTTTGCAGATTTCAAAGCCTTATTGTTACAAGTGTATAAAAGTTGGCAAATTATTCATTACTTACAGTTCACTTGTAAAGAATTTTCTAGATACACGTGTCAAGAATACTGGTACAGTTAACACATGTTCGACCATTCAGTATTCATGCATTAATAGGACCCCTTGTACGCCATCGTGTGACCGCGGTCAATAGTTTTTTTAATTGTGTCTGCTGCGTGGCAGTTTATATGATAATAAATAAACATCCTTTAACTATCCCACTGCAGGGCAATGGCCTATTCTCATAGATTACACATGATTAAGAAATATATCTCATTCAAGTAACATATTTCGTATCTTTTCCTTCCAGATTCTTCTTTCTGTCTAACGACGAGTTGCTGGAGATCCTCTCGGAGACGAAGGACCCGATGCGCGTGCAGCCTCACCTCAAGAAGTGCTTCGAAGGCATCTACACGCTGGAGTTTAACTACGCGAAGGAGATCGTTGGCATGGCCTCGGCGGAGGGCGAGGTGGTGAAGCTGTCGTCTACTATACAACCGGCTGATGCCAAGGTAAAAGTCCATTCACCTGTTGAAGCAGGAGAATGTCCTGCTTTAAGAGTTCATCGTAAGGTAGCTGTATGCAATGTAGGTATATTGTAAATTGTAACACATAGGGATTGTAGTTTACACATAGGGACATTTGAGTAAATAAAAGAATGACAAACGGTTGCTTTGCGAACTTACCCTTTCCCAGTCCTATGAGCCATATATGGTACATTTCGATTGTTTACCTATTGTGTCTGAAATTGAATTGAAATTCGTTTATTTGTAATCTGTCTGTCTGCTAAGTGGACAGTCAAAGTGATAAGACCCCTATACCATTATTGTACTGGTAACTTATATGTCCTAAATGTCGTAAAGGCACAAAAACTTGACAGAAAATCCAGGTATACAATCACCCTAAGTTTCCGAAGTTTCTATAATGCGCTCCAGTCTCGCAATCTTACTTAAACTGTATCATGATGCTGTTCCAAACTCCCAGGGCATGGTGGAACGCTGGCTCCAGCAGCTGGAACACCAGATGATCGTGAGTCTCCGCGACGTGGCCAGCGAGGCGATCACTTCTTACCCCACCGCCAAGAGAGAAGACTGGGTTCTTATATGGCCAGGACAGATTGTACAGTCCGGATCGTGCGTGGAATTCACTATTGAGGTAAAAATAACCACAGCCAGCCATATCGGGTAGCATGTACAAAACATTGACGAATTGAGAACTACCTTATTTGCTTTAGTACAATCTTCAAGTCATATTATACATTGTAAATAACAAAAATACCTTTACTGAAAAAAAAAACAACTTTCATTATCTTCTCGGTAGTTATTTAACAGATCTTTAGCAAATAAAACATAGAACCCTGAGAAATGAGTGCGTTGGATGGGACTTGTTTGTTATTCTCTTTTTTTTGTCTGTACCAAATGTTGTCGAAACAAATCTTAGTTATTTAACTAATTGTTATTGTTCTCAAGTAAGCGAGATTATGTAATGTTTTTATTGAGAATAAAGTTTCTTTAAACCTGAACCCCAAAAGATAACTGTTTAAAAAAAAACTCTTAAGATTCAAATTCACTTTTTGGAAGCCATTAAAAACGTCAATATTTTGTCCTAACGTCAATATCCTTGTACGTATTATATAAGTGTTGTTCCACAGACAATAGAGGCCATAGAGACCCAAACCCTCCCGCAGCTAGTAGAGCGCAGTACACAGCAGATCACTGGGCTGGTGTACTTGGTGCAAGGCGACCTCGATCCCGGGAACCGCATCACCATTGAGGCCCTTATCGTCCTTGATGTGCACGGTAATTTAGACCTTATGTTGCGCCAGATAAAGGTTATTTTGTTTGTCAGCTAACAGTGCGTTCAAGCGTAATCGTTGCAATATTTGAGGGAATATTTAAATAACATTTACATCATACTTAATCTAGTTTATTATAAATTTTTTTTATATCTATCATATTGTGTGATGTCCTTGTCCTTTGTCCTATATATACACGTGAAAACGCGTAAAGTCCAGTTACTTGGAGTGCATAGATAGGTTTTACTTTTTTCGTCGCCTGTAAGCCTCTGACATGGCATTCTTTTTTTAATAACCTATGTGAAAAGAAAAAGTTTGAGTTTAGCTTCTGCGCACTAAATTGAAGGTTTAATCAAAATAGGTTGGCACTTTACAGAAACTCTTTGTATTCAATATTTCATCATCATCAGCCGGAAGACATCTACTGTTGAACAAAGGCCTCCCACTGGGTATTTGACACCACCAATCAACTGACGTACTTTTTATGAGCTGTCAAAACGCTGTTCCTCCATAATTATATTTTGTATGGCAATAGGAACCTGTGACGTCACTAATTACCCAACTCAATCGACTTACTATTTATTGATTTCAAAGCAAACAAAAATCTAATCTAACAATTAATTTAAAAAATATAGGGTTTTAGGGCTAAAATAAAGCATTTTTTATAGAAGTACATAGTGTCTTGGGATTATTGGTAATTGATGTCAACTACTCTATTCAATAATTCCTACAAATAAATGTTCGTCTCAGGCCGCTCGATCCAGGAGGACATGGTGGCCCGCAACATCGTGGACATCACGGACTTCAACTGGATCTCGCAGCTGCGCTACTACTGGCGCGGCGACAAGATGGTGTGCTCCATGATCACCACCGACGTGGAGTACGGCTTCGAGTACCTCGGGAACATCGGCCGCCTGGTCGCCACGCCGCTCACTGACCGCTGCTTCAGGTACGCTCAGGCTGGAGCTGGAATATAGAGTGGCAGATCGGGATACAATGGCGATCTAATTTAAAAAAAATGGTTCCTGAATTTCTTTACATAAACTTGACGTAGGTATGCCAATTTTTTTTAGACCAGATATAGGCTTAGATGTATTTCTAATTGTACACTTAAAGAGGATTACACAAAAGATTACATAAGCAAAATTATACTATAGGCATTTAGAGGTACTTACGTAGCTGATAGACAACCAAAATTTTCAAAATTTAATTCATACGAAATTGAGTCGTATGTATGTAAAAAATAGGCTATTTCTGCTGGGACATTGACTCCAACTGAGATATAGCGGTACGCTTAATACAGCCGTCGACTGTTTATTGAAGTTCTACTGTTTTATTTTTAACTGACTTCAAAAAGGAGGAGGTTCTATGTTCGTCTGTAAGTATTTTTTTTATTAATAGGACCCTGATGAGTGCCTTGAAGTTGAACCTGGGAGGCGCCCCCGAAGGTCCGGCCGGCACGGGCAAGACGGAGACCACCAAGGATCTGGCCAAGGCTGTGGCGAAGAAGTGCGTCGTGTTCAACTGTTCTGATGGGCTCGATTATAAGGCGCTCGGGAAGTTCTTCAAGGTAGTGACTAAACTTGCTGAGTGTATATAAATAGATTCATCATCATCTGCAGCCCTAATTGACCCACTGATGAGTATAGGGCTCTATTTTTGTGCAAATCTCCGCGCCTTTGAAGCCGCATCCACAAAAGTTTATTTTGTCCCAATAGGTCATGATATCGAGAAATGTAATTACAGGATATGACTAAAGTGTTTTCAGTAACAATTTTGACAATAGACTCTATCGTGTCCAGATAAAAAAAATATTGAAATTAGTCAGTTAGAATTATAATGCCCAATGTTTATATATTTGGACTCCACTGCATCAAAATGGAGGTCAATATACACGCGAAAAAAGTTAGCGGCTATAGATAACACAAAAAAGAAACATCGATTTATATTTTCATCGCAGGGTCTAGCCCAATCCGGCGCGTGGGCATGCTTCGACGAGTTCAACCGCATAGAACTGGAGGTCCTATCGGTGGTGGCGCAGCAGATCCTCTCCATCCAGCTCGCGATCCTGCGCCGGGAGAAGCGGTTCGTGTTTGAGGGTACGGAGATCAGCCTCAACCCGAGCTGCTCTGTCTTCATCACTATGAATCCTGGGTAAGAAACACGATGCTTTGAAGAAAAGTTGCTTTAGAAAAAAAAAATTTTCTTGTTATCAGTCCGGAAAAGTGCTTAAATAATTCACTCACTAAAATATACGATAATAATACTTTGAACGCTAATAATTATAAAATGTAAACTGGCTTACTGCTAAAGGTATCACGTTTATAATTTCTGCACGTGACAGTTATTTTTTCCCTGTGTGCGGATAAATGTCCTATATTAGATAGGTGTCTGTAAAGGTTCACATGTAGTTTTTTAAACAAGTTTTTAATCCCACTATTAAGATAATTAAAGAAAATAAAGGTTTTTAAATCCATCCAATATATCGAGTCGCTTAAGTAAATCCTAGGATTATAAAACAATCTATTAATCGTTGTTGTATATTGTTAAACATACCTTTTGATTTTAGTCGCCCCACACTAGAAATTTCTTCTGTATCGTGGGTACGATTCACAAACATGAAATATCACAAACACAAACACCCAGACTAGGGAAAATCAAATTTGGATCGCACAAATTTTTGCCCCGTGCAGGAATCAAATCCGCAACCCTTAGCGCAGCAGTGTAACCGCTTAGCCACTGCAACAATCAGTCAATTGTCACGTTTCACCTCACCGTTGAGACTTAATTGATCTGCTATCTCCTCTTTCCTTAGTTACGCGGGCCGCACAGAGCTGCCTGACAATCTGAAGGTGCTGTTCAGGACAGTCGCCATGATGGTGCCAGACTACGCCATGATTGGAGAGATCACTCTCTACTCCAACGGATTCGTGAACGCTGGGCCGTGAGTATATCTGCTGTAAAGAAACAATTTGATGTAAGACTGTCTTTTCTGTGTGAAGAAGTCGGCTAGAGTAGGTGCATACTCAAATAAACAGACAAAAAACTGACTACAATATCCATTTGTTACAATTCTGATGAAATCGAGAAAATACATATGAATTTAATCTCATATTTTAATAAATCTCAGCGCATGAATTATCAGCGTGAGAAACTTTAACCTGACCTTTTTGACACATCTCCTTACTCTCCAATACTCCTTTCAATTCTATTATGACACATTTCGAACTTTTTTTTCTCACTTTTACAACATTTTTTTCATCCAGTTTGGCTCGCAAGATCGTGCAAGCTTACAAGCTGTGCTCGGAGCAGCTGTCTTCTCAAAACCACTACGACTACGGCATGAGGGCTGTCAAGTCCGTGCTGTTGGCTTCCGGAGCTCTGAAGAAGAACTATCCAGAGAAGGACGAGGCTCAGCTGGTGTTGAGAGCCATCATAGATGTTAATATGCCCAAGTTTCTGTCCCAGGTAAGTGATTTAACGTTTCTGTTTGTTGCTAAGGACTGTCTGTTGTTGCTTTACTATATTATTCTGGTGCATTTTTCATTAATTGAAAATTTGTGTAATTGTAAGTTCAATTTTATTATTGAGCAGTCGAATTGCTTGGCACAGTTGTATTCAAATAAATAGATTCTCATACTCACTTAATAATAGACTCAATAAATTATTAATATTATAACATACAGTCATAGTTCGTTATAGATGTTTTACAACGTAATTCGATATGTACCTATCACCTCACAGACAGTTTAACAGTAACAAGTATATAACTTGTGGACGTAGGACGTGCCACTGTTCGCCGGCATCTACTCGGACCTGTTCCCGGGCGTGGAGATCCCGCAGCCGGACCGCGCGGAGCTGCTGCGCTGCATCAACAAGGAGCTGGAGAAGAGGAACCTGCAGCCCACAGAATGGTACCTCGAGAAGATCATACAGGTGAGGCACTTTCTTTCAGCTATTTAGTATTTTTGATTGAAATGGGTTCAGTCAGGGTCAGGTCAGGGTTAAAATAATATAGTATGTGGCCGATTTGTTACCTTTGTTGTACGGCGCATGCTCCTAAAATTGTAACGGGAATTTTATTAGTTCATTTATTTAATAATTTTCTTCGACGGAAGGTTTAACCTTCGATAAAGAAGAATCTTAAAGTTGGAATTTCGGATATAAAATGGAATGGTCATAAGCTGTGCGTACATAAGCTGTAAATTTGCTTAAAATTTGTTAGCAAATAAATTTGGTTTTAAATACTGCACTTAGCACTGATAGCCGAGTGGTATGACCGTAGGATTGCCAAGTCAAAGGTCGTAAGTTCAAACCCCGGCACGCACCTATGTCTTTCCGAATTCATGTGCGTGTTATTAATTAGTTATCAGTTGTAAAAACGGTGATGGAAAACATCATGAAAAAACCGTCACACCTGAGAGATTTTTCAACGGTGTGTAAAGCCATGTCAGAGGCCTACAGGCGGTTTAAACTCTGACACCAGGTTGTCTATCAACCATACGATACGAAGAAGAAGATCTAAATACTAATATTTTTTTCTTATTACGATGGCAAGACAAAAACTTGATAATAACTTGCAAATATTTCATCAGATTTACGAGATGTTGCTGGTCCGGCACGGGTTCATGATAGTGGGTCCCCCGATGGGCGGCAAGACGCAGGCTTACCAGTCGCTGGCGGAGTCCCTGCGCACGCTGCAGCTCATGAAGCCTCCCCCCCGCCACAAGGAGTTCGGAGTCATCTTCAGGATCCTCAACCCTAAGGCGATCACTATGGGACAGCTGTATGGATGCTTCGACCCGGCTTCTCACGAATGGTATGTGGTGATATGGAATTTTTTTCACCATCATTATATTGCCTCGATTCAGTGATCAGTCCAGCGTCGGACAGTATTATTGGGTTTATCCATCAGGTAATTGGCAGTAGAAGTCTGGATTTGTATATTTTACACTTCTGCCTTCTCTAAATTGCATGACCTATCTTGGCGAACTAATTCTATATTAAGTTGAGGCAGAAGACGAAACATATCGCTCTGATTCAATTCTGATAAGCTTCTGTTACGTTGAGACTATTATGTTACTATTCAAGATGCCTCAGTGATATGTCAAAAAGTATAGATAAGTCATATCCTAATAATTATTTAACTTGACATAATATGTAGATGTGAAAGAGATAGCGTATTTATAACAATAAGAGTAAAAGAATAAACTAGTTTTTAACAGACACACTTATCAAACGTCGCTCAAGTTAGGCAATCACTGCTAGACAATATGTCTTAATTAGGAAATATTTGAGTCTTCAAAATGAGCGCGCTAGTAACATATCTGTTCTTTTTTAAATATCACTGCATTTGATAATGACTTAAAATATACAACTGAAATATCATTAATTATCCAGGTCAGACGGTGTCCTGGCCATTGCATTCAGGGAGTATGCCATGTCCATCACTCGCGACCGCAAGTGGATCCTATTCGACGGGCCTGTGGATGCCGTGTGGATTGAGAACATGAACACCGTGCTTGACGACAATAAGAAACTGTGTCTCATGAGTGGGGAGATTATACAGGTATGTGTGTATTTAAATTAAAATAATTATAATTGCCTATAACTGTTCCATTGCAGGGCAAAGGCCTCTTCTCGTATAGAGAAGGATTGAGCAATTGAGCATTGATTACCACGCTAGCTCACTGCGGGTTGGCGATTTCAGATAATTAAATCCAGGTTTCCTTACGATGTTTTTCGTTACCGTCAGTCAATGGTGTCTTAGGATGTCTAAAAAAGAATTTATGACATGATCATGATGAAAAGGTCTTGATTGATACTTGTCTGGGTTTGAAGCTGCAAATTTGTGGATGTCAATGTCACCGCCACAATAAAAATATAAATGATTTCACACCACATTAAATTATTTTGTTCAGAAAAGGCCACCATTGCTGCAATCGCAATTGGAGTGGTAACTCGTAAGACGCTGTGCGAGTTCTTTAATGTGTTCTTTGCCCGCAGATGACGAACAAAATGAACCTGATCTTCGAGGCAGCTGACTTGGAGTTTGCGTCACCAGCCACCGTGTCGCGCTGTGGCATGATCTACATGGAGCCGGAGCAGCTAGGTGTGACATTAATTCAACTTTAGAAAGAAAAGAACTTTATTATCGTCTAAAGAATAGGGCATAACTTTTTTTGAAAACTGTTTTAAATCAATCCTGCCCGCGAGACACCACTACGTGCTGGGTAATGCAGCGTCTCGCTTCCACATGGTAAACTGTCCTGCTTTAAGAATTGTAATTTTTGTGGTAAAGGGGCTGAGGTCGTAATGAACCAGTATTTGTATTTCAAATTTATAAAACCGAGAAATGCCTTAAAATCTTATTTCTACTTCTGATTTTGAATTTTTGCGCAGAAATGCTAACCGCCATGTTTTCAGCTCGTGACGTCACTCGGTAAGTGAAGAATACGGCAGAACCTATACCTCCACCCTGAGTTAGTGTCCTCGGAGTGACGTCACGTCAGTATCAAGATGGCGTTTCAGACATTTGAAGAATAAACAGACCTCAAAAATTTATAATAAATATTAAAATAAACACAGTAACTTTTTCCACACAGCAAATTGGTACTTCCCGCCATAATAATAATCAAAGTTCATAAATAATCCTTTGCAATGATATATCGCATGTTGTTATTGGTTCGTAGGCCAGCCGCCATATATTTTTGCCTATCGTCCTTAAAAATGTCTAAACTTTCCGTCCCCTTTTTCGTAGCTAATTGTCGCTTAAAAACTGTTTCATAACATACCTACACATAATCCCTTAGGTTGGCGCGCCTTCCTAACGTCCTACAATCAGTATTTGACCAAGAAACTGATACCGGAGCAGTTCGAGTTAATCCAAGAACTGATCGACTGGTTGGTCCCACCTATCTTCGAGTACCTGCAGCACAAGTGCGTTGCCTTCGTCACCGTGGGAGAGATCCATCAGTTTTATGTGAGTCTTATGTTAACTTAAAAGAAAGGAGCGATTTTAATAGGTATATTTGTAGAAATGACATTAGGGCAAAGGCAAACTATTTAGAAGAGAAGTTAGTTTTTACACGACTGCCCAAAAAAGGAGTGTTTTCAGGGTTCATGTATGTATGTATGTGCGTTTCTTTATTCCACCATAACTTCCGAATGCCTAAACCAATTGTGATGTATGGAGTGTCGTTAGAATCCTTGCAACATTGCGAGTAACATAGGATATAAAAAAGAAACAAATAAAGAACACTGCCTTAACTAAGACGTATGTTGCGATGGAACTTGTTTTTTACTTTGATTTTTAACATGGCAGTCGTGTTTTTAATTTTTTTATTACGTACATACCTGTCCCCTGTCAATCAATTGGTTGCAAACTTGTGAGTTCATAGAACCTTATTTGTCTGCCAGTCCTTCACTCGTCTGTTCACGTGTCTCTTGGATGCTGAAGCCCAGTTCAGCACTGTGTGGCTGCAGTGCACATTCGTGTTCGCGCTGCTGTGGGGACTATGTGCTACAATCAATGGTATGTACAACAGAAGCTTCTACGTATAAATACGGGCCTAATCCTAATCCAGTCACTATCGCTTGCATGTCAAAAAATAGAGATGACAATTGACTTAAAAAGGGTTTAAATAAACGGGAGGGGGGGGGGGGGTGAGGGCGAGAGAGAGATGAGGGGGATAAGGTAGAAGAACTTTTTTATGATGTTTCCTTGTTTTTCCTGTCAAACTTTATATTACTCGTAAGTAAACGTAACATCACGCTTGTATTACCCGAAGGGGTAGGCAGAGGTGAGTAATACATCCGCATTTTGCCAGTTATAAACCATTTATTTTGCCACACACAATAAACACATAACATTACACATAATATAGCTACATAATATGACATGTGTGAGTTATGCGATCCTCATGTAATAATGGTGTTATCTGATAAATTTAAGCAATCAGATTTCATTTAGGTGAAAGCCGAAAGATCTTCGACTCGTTCTTCCGTAAGTTGTTGGACGGCAACAACGCCACCCATCCGAAGCCGAAGTCCTTCAAGCTGGCAAAGAACCAGCTGTTCCAGGACAAGGACACGGTGTTCGACTACGTATACGACAAGAGGAACAACGGCACCTGGATCTCCTGGATGGAGCTGGAAAAGGAAGTGCCTCTGCAGGCTAATGCTAAGGTTTTTCGGCGACTTTTCTTATTGTATAGAAAGAAAAAAACTTCTTTGCGAAGTCGTTAAAAAATACATATATTCAAAAAATATATTTATAAATACATAGAAACATAGTATTCTACTTAATTATGAATCAAAAATGTTTTATAGCCTATATATATATATATCGAGGAAGGGCCTCGATGAATGGACTATCCAACGACTTGACGACCTCATTGGCGCAGTGGCTAAGCGGTTGGACTGCTGCGCTAGGGGTTGCGGGTTCGATTCCCGCACGGGACAAAAATTTGTGCGATCCACAGATGTTTGTCCCGAGTCTGGGTGTTTTTGTATGTGATATTTCATGTTTGTGAAACGCACCCACGATACAGGAGAAATTTCTAGTGGGGGGCGAAGTTAAATTAAAAAAAAAAAACAAAAAATCTTTTCGAACCAGTAGTTCCTAAGACTAAGGCGTTCAACCAAACAGAAAAACTCTTCAGCTTTATAATATATTTTAAGATGATGTTGTATTAGTTCTGTAACAATTTTGGTGTACAATTAAACATATTCTATCTATCTATTAGTATAGGTGTGCTAGCGTTTTATGCATTGACCTTATTTTGAAACTTAGGTGAACGACCTAATAATCCTGACGAATGAGAACGCGTGCCTTCGCTACTTCGTGAACAAGATGGTGAAGTCCAAGTTGCCAATCCTGCTGGTGGGCCCCACTGGCACGGGCAAGTCCTCGTTGATCCTCAACTTCCTGCTGTCTCTACCCAAGGAGAGGTACATCACCAACACCATCAACTTCTCCGCCAGGACTACTGCTAATCAGGTAACATACTATTTTCAACCGACTTCAAATAGGAGAAGGTTCTATGTTCGTCTGTATGTATTTTTTAAAGTTAGTCACTGCCTCGTTGTTCTGGTGGTCGTTCAGCTTGACTGCCAAACACAAGGTCCTGGGTTCGAATCCCGGGTCGGGCGAAGTATTCCTGGGTTTTTCCATTAGGTAATTTTCAGGTAATTCAAGCAATAGGCTCGTCCCCTATTACATTGGGAGTTATAACATATCTGGCGAAATGTGGGTGTACTATAGGCCTCTGTCTACCCCTTCGGGAAACACATGAGTGATGTTATGTTTATGTTAAATCAATCTGTTCGTTGGTCTGGGACCGCTGAGCGTAAGATCCTGGGTTTAACCGACCCAGAAATTGAACCCAGGTCCTCACACTCAGCAGTTCAGCGAGAATACAGGTGTAGTAATATATTGTTGTGTGCATCATCCGGAAGACGTCCACTGTTGGACAAAAGCCTCCCCCTTAGAACTCCAGGATGAACGACAACTATGTTGTTATATTACTTAAAAATCCTTTTTATTGTGTAGACTCATTAAAATAGTACTTATAACACTTTTTTTTAGACCCAAGACATCATCATGGCGAAAGTTGACAGACGACGCAAAGGTGTATTTGGACCGTCTATGGGCAAAAAGGTTTGGATAATACAGTTCAAACACAAATTCTACTTAGCCGGCTAAAGTCATAGAAAAGATCATACTATAAGCAAAGATGTTACTAACGCGCTCATTTTGAAGACTCCAAAATGTTCCGAATGGGTCATTTTGTCTAGTAGTGAATGGCCTGAGTGACGTTTGACATGCGTGTGCAAGTGTCAAAGCCATGTTTATTCTTTTACTCTTATTTGAGTAAAAAAATTAAGTTAACGATCAGCGTTCTTGATGGGAACTATACTATATAATATGGAAAACGTGTTTGCAGTGTGTGTTATTCGTGGATGACCTAAGCATGCCACAGAAGGAACAGTATGGCGCCCAGCCGCCATTGGAGCTGCTCCGACAGTGGATCGACCACGGACACTGGTACGACCTGAAGGACATGGTGAGGCAGGAAGTGGTCGATGTGGTGAGTACGCTGAACTTATCAGTAAGGCACACTGTGGCATCATAGAATAATGTGGTGAACGAAACGTAATAACTTTCGTGAGTGTTATTCATATTATCACACTCAAATTATGAAGGCAAGAGTTTGTGAGTGTGTGTGTCTATGGGTTTGTATGTTTGTTACTTCTTCACTCAAACGGCTACACCAATTTTGATAAGATTTAGTATGGAGGAAGCTGAAAACCCGGATTAATATAAAGCCTACTTCTACCCCGAAAAAATGTAGCGGATAATACCGTGGGGCCTCTCCTTTACTCACGTCAGTATTCGGGAATGGCCGACTAGTTTCGGACTCAAACACAGTTTGGCTCGTGACCCCGCTGCGTCACCTAAGGATCTACAACCACTAAGAACCATCGAGGCAGTGAAGCTCGAGGCGTTAGAGAAATGACTCGACTTTCTTAGAACCCGCAATGGAATTAATCATAAAAGGATATATAGGAGGAGTAGAAGTATACATTTAGCTGCCAAAGTAGGAATACAATCGTTATGATATAGTTTTTAGGGTTCTTTACCCAAACAGTAAATCGGGACCCTATTACTAAGACTCCGCTGTCCGTACGTCTGTCTGTCCATCTATCACCAGGTTGTATCTCATGAACCGTGATAGTGTGACAGTTGAAATTTACACAGATGATGTATTTCTGTTGCTGCTATAACAACAAATACTAAAAAACAGATTAAAATAAATATTTAGGGGCTCCCAGTCCCATACAACAGTCGTATTATTTTTGCCGTTTTTTTACATAATGGTACGGAACCCTTCATGCGCCAGTCCGACTCGCACTTGGCCGGTTTCTACTACTGTTCTTCTTTTGTCTCGACCTACAACTTCACCACCTATTCCTCAGCTGTTCGTATCAGCCATGCTGCCTCCCGGCGGCGGATCCAACCTGATCTCCTCGCGGCTGACGCGCCACATGCTCATCATCACTCTAGACTCCTTCGAGGATAACACGCTCAACAAGATCTTCGTTACCATCATGGACTGGCACTTCGCTAAGGGATTCAATGAGGTGCTCTCGAGGCAGTCGAAGGTATGGAACTATTTAAGGGTAAATGTAATCACAACATAAACGTAATCACACTAACCGCCGAACTCAGAGACATTAAATGATAAATTAAACTATCACTAAGTAGGTTTCCTATATGAAATCCTTACTTAGTGACAGTTTAATTAATCATTTAAGCCTCTGAGTGTGGCGGTAATATTATGAAGGCAAACGTTTGGGGTGTGTTTGTATGTTTGTTACCTCTATCTAGTGGGGCTCGTAGCTATGCGGCTACCTGGCAGATCAGGTCGATCTGCGAGGTTAAGCCGTGCTCGCCGCGGTCAGTCTTGTGATGGGTGACCGTTTTCACATGTCGAGACCCCACCGTGCTTCGGAAAGCACGTTAAGCCGTTGGTCCTGCGCCTGATCTCTCTCCGATCGTGTCGGTCTACTGTCCCATCGGATTATGAGAGTGAGGGAATAGGGAGTGCACCTGTATCTGCGCGCATACTTGTGCACTATAATATCTCCTGCGCAGATGGCTAGTCTCAGCTGAGACAGGCCGCCGTGACCGAAATTCGGTCAGGAGGACATTACCTCTATCTAAAAATGTAGCGAGTAACACCGCAGGGCGTTGCTAGTTAATAGTATTATTCTTGAGATTTTTTTTAATAATTGTAAAAGTTAAGTTATTTATAGTTTTGTACAAATAAATGCTCTCCACTATTACTACTATGATGTAGTACTCTCTCTAAACACCATAAATAGGTATCATAATATTATTAGTTTAATAACTGTTTGAATACGTTAGCAGCTTGGGTCTTGTCTGGGGAAACTACTTGGGGACTTTACATGAAAAAAACTGGTAGATTTGAAGTTCACTTTTAAAATCAAGCTCGCACTTACAGAAGTAGGTTCTCAATTTTTTTAAACGTAAGTTCAAGATCTAATCTTCTTAATCTAACCGCCGAACTCAGAGACATTTAATGAATACCTAAACTATCACTAAGTTAAGGTTTTATTTGTGAAATCTTTACTTACTGTCAGTTTACATACATACATAAAGTCACGCCTATTTCCACGAGGGGTAGGCAGAGACCACGGATTTCCATTTGCTACGATCCTGACATACTTCTCGCCTCTCTTCTCGCATCACATTCCTCAAAAGTTAGTGTCAGTTTAAGTAATCATTAACGTCTCTGAGTGGGGTGGTAAATGGTATTAAACTTAAAGTCCCCTCCTGCAGGCTGTAGTAGCAGCCACCATGGAGGTGTACAAGGCAGTAACGCTACAGTTCCTGCCGACGCCCAGCAAGTGTCACTACCTGTTCAACCTCCGCGACTTCGGCAGGGTGGTGAAGGGCATACTCCTGGTGCCTTCCACCCATATGAAGGAGATGAACAAGCTTGTCATACTGTGGATACACGAGGCGTATAGAGTCTTCTATGACAGACTCGTCGATGATGCTGATCGGTAATAACGATATCTATTCTTCCATACTAGTATTATAAATGTGAAAGTAACTCTGTTTGTCTGTTACACCTTCACGACTAACTGCTGAACGGGTTTTGATGAAATTTGGCATGTAGAAAGTGACTCGAGAAATATAGGGCATAGGTAATTTTTTTTTACTTCAACCCTCTAACGGGTTTATATATGGGTTATCGCGGGCAAAGCCGCGGGCAAAAGCTAGTGTTTACATAAATACATTTTTATCTAGCTGACATAAAACCTAACATAAAATCCCGCCTGTATTCTCCGAAGGTGTAGGTAGAGTTGCACCTGTCCCTACCACACCCACATTTCGCCAGTTATGTTGTAGGTCTCAGTGTAATAGGAGGCGAGCTAATAAAATTATGACTGGAAAGTCATAAGTTTATTTTAGGTGCTGATAGACTACAATGATCTTCCCTAAATGTACCTCTCTACAAACCAAGTTTGAATGAAAGATACTATTGTGGTTTCCAATCCCCAGTCAGAAGCTGTTCGAGGTGGTATACAAGGCGGTGTACTCCAACTACCGCGTCCACATGGACCACGTGCTCATGGAGATGGGCTTCATACCCGAGGGCGAGAAGTGCAGCAACAAGCACGCCATCAACATATTCTTCGGGAACTACATGGAGCCCGATGCCGATCCTAAGATTTATGATCAGGTCAGTTTAATGGTAGCAGTAGGAACCCCTTATAACAGGGGTCAAGAAATGGCGGGCCGCGGTCCGGATCCGACATTCGTCCTATTTTGTGCAGACCCTAAGTAAACTGTACAATATAATTAACTTGATGTTATTGACTGCAGCCGTTCTAACTAATAATATTGCTTTAAAAAACGGACCCGTAATTAAAGTAATTGGTGACCCCTGCCCTATAACATAGAACTAGGTAGGCTAGAGAAAATGTGTGTATACGCCTCACCACACGACGCCCAAGCATAATGAAGTTTAAATATGGTCGAGTTTATGCATTTGATGATTTGATACACGAAAAGGTTCTTGGGATATTTTTACAATGACACTATTGTTATGCCGAGGTGACTTGAAATAATACTTTCATACTGAACTATTATTTTCATCACAAGAAGAAAGAAGATCGTCTTTAATTCGAGCTAAATTAACTAATATGTAACAAATCAACGACATAATTTCTAATAAAAACCTGGAAATTCAAAACCTGTGTTTTTCTTTGTACACCAATAGATTCCAAAATCAAAAATTAATTAATAGTATTTACTTAAGTTGCTCATTATTTTATCATGTGTGTGAATTTTCAGGTGATGGATCTGGACGACATGACGGTGAAGATGGAATACTACCTGGAGGAGTACAACGTGGTGTCCTCGTCGCCGATGGCCCTCGTCATGTTCCGATACGCGCTCGACCACATATCTAGGTGCACGAGGGTCTTGTTACAGGATAACGGTTAGTATCCATGCGAGCATATACAATTCAGACTTCAGTATTAATTCCATTTACACGAATCAGGTTGACTCAAACTCGCCGTAGTTCTTTCCTAAAAAGACTTCTTCTCAGACCACCTACACTGTTCTCACATAATTTATTGAACTTGTCTGGACTTTAAAAGAGACCTTGACCCCTGAATTTATTTTGGTATTTCTTCTCAGAGGTAGTCAGTTAGGAAATGCTGACGGCATCTATCTAGTTTAAAAAAAAACGTGTAAAAGTGTTTTACACGACTGCCCAATAAAGAGTGTAATGTTTTCAGGGTTCTTGTATGTATGTATGAGAGTTTCTTTATTCTAATATAACCTCTGAATGCCTGAACCGATTTTGATGTATGGATGTCGTTAGAATCCTTACACCATAGTGAGTAACATAGGGTATAAAAAATGAAACATATAAAGAAATTAAATACACGACTGCCATGTTAAACATCGAACTAAAAAGAAACAAGTTCCATTCCAATCGTGGGACCGTTGTGTGGAACACTGCCTTATTTAAGTGGTACCCCGACTGCGATGGAACTTGCTTTTTACTTTTTTGTTCTTCTTTGGTCACGGCAGTCGTGTTTTTTAAATTATATTTTGTTAGTCCTTCGCATATTTGATCCAGGTCTGATCCAATCCCTTATTAAATGCCCTACATCTAACTGTATCACGGTATACACCAGGTAATCTACTACTGGTTGGAGTCGGAGGAAGCGGTAGAAGCAGCGCTGTTAAACTGGCAGCCAGTATTCTGGAGATGAATGTCATACAGGTCAGGACTCAATTATAAGATCTTTGTATATTATATTGTGTGGGATGCAAGTAGAGAGGCTCCACGAGTGACGATACATAAGTACTCTGTACAGACTCTAGATACCTATAGGAAAACAGATGGCTTCCAGGTTAACTATATGAATTTGGGGTGCAAGTAAAGAGTGACGATTCTTAAATACGTCCGGCGCATCCTGGACGGTCCACCTTGCTACCATCTTGCTAGCTAGCTACTTGTTGACTGACCAATATTTATTCAATCTTACCATTACCAATTTTATTCATACTACTAATATAATTTGTAAGCATCCCAAATAAAAAAATAAACCTATACATATAATAAAACAGTAACGGAGTCAAAACTGTACATTGAAGATATTTAAAAAAAAATAGTGCAATATGGTGTCTAAACGATTTTGATCACAAAAATATAATTTTTAGAATTTTTGTCTGTTTGTCTGTAAAATCTTCACACCACGGCAAGACCCCATGTGGCTATTGACTCATGCCAATACGAAGAAGATTTGTGATATGTACAGTCATCTGATCTATAAATGGGATATGTAATTCTGTGATATCTCTTACACCTGTCCAACGCACTATCTGTATAGGATACCTACTGCGGAGACACGTTTTTAAACATCAATTTGCACAAACTCTTACAGATTGAAATATCTCGAGTATACGGCCAGAATGAGTGGCGGGACGATATCAGGAAGATGCTGATGAAGGCTGGTATCATTGGGAAGCCACTAGTGTTCCTGTTTGCTGACAATCAGGTGAGAACAGGTAGTCAGATAGATGACTATGGTCCTTTGATCTATGTTGTCAGTCGTGACGGAGTAAAGCACATGTTTATCATCTGTCAGAGATATTTAAAAGTTTGTGATTTTGTCTTATTATGTTGCTAAAATAAAGTAAAGCTAAAATACCTTTTTATATTCACTTAAGTATAAATTATTATGAAAATGCACTTAACTAATCTCAACATGATTTTTTTAATTATCCATCCATACTTCCATATCCATACTAATATATAAATGTGTAAGTAACTCTGTCTGTCTGTTACTCCTTCCCGACTAAACAGCTCGACAGATTTTGATGAAATTTTACATGTAGAAAGTTTAAGACCCGAGAGAGGACATAGGGTACTATTTTTTTTAATTCAACCCTCTAAGGGGTTTTAAATCGGAGTTAACGCGGGTGAAGCCGCGGGCAATAGCTAGTTTTAATATAATTCATTGGAACACAGATCATGTACGAAGGCATGGTGGAAGACATAAACATGCTGTTGAACACGGGCGATATTCCTAACATCTACGGCATGGATGAGAAGGTGGAGATCTTGGATAAGATGCAGGCTGCTGTCAGGGATGCTGTGAGTGACACCTGTTATTTATATTTTGACTGTCCGCGTCATAGACACAATAATAGGCAATAAAGTAAAAGGTAAGGATAAGGTAAGATAATAAAGTAAAACACTCACAATAATAATAGGTAATCAATCGACATGTACCTTATATGGCTCATCGGACTGGAAAATGGATAAGTAGCTTCCATGATCCATCTACGCCATATAAATATCTTTCAAAAAGTTCATTTTATATGTAAAAGTATAAGGTTGAGCGACATCTTAGAGCCATGCTCTAAGAGCGACACACTAGACATTTTAACACCTATTATTAAACAAGGAATTCTGTCACCCGCTTGCTATGGAGTGAATCGGAAACTGATTTTCTATTCTCCTATTCTTTTTATTATTTAAAAGTGTTCTGCCATAGTTTTCTTTTTCAGTTTCCAAATTTGTGCCAGAGTTAACTTATAGCCTCAATAAAACACGACATTACAAAAAATGATACATTAAAATTTTCTGTGTCTAGGGTAAAAAAATCGAGACGACCCCGCTAGCCATGTTCGGTTTCTACGTTGAGCGCGTCAAGGCGAACCTTCGCATCGTTATGGCGATGTCTCCCATCGGAGATTCCTTCAGGAACCGACTGAGAATGTTCCCTTCGCTCATCAACTGCTGCACTATTGACTGGTATGTATTCAATTATTAAAACTGCTGGAAGGAATATTAAGAAATCAATCTATTGTATTGGCGTCATCGCGGCGGACCCAGACGACGTGGGCATGACTGCTGTGATCTGCTTGCCTACAAGAGAGACTGGTCCACTTTAACACACGACCGAGTGAAGTGGAAGAGTGAAAGGGAGGCCTTTGCCCTGCAGTGGGACAACATGATATTCACGTACAAAAAGTTGTTCTATTTTAAATTCTGTTTCATCATCATCAATATCAGCCGGAAGCCGTCCTCTGTTAAAAAAAAGGCCTTCCCCTTAGAACGCCATAATGAACGACAAGAATGGACGTCTTCCGGCTGATGATGATGAACGTATGTGTATAGGTTCACAGCGTGGCCGCCAGAGGCGCTGGAGCGCGTGGCCCACATGTTCATATACGCCATGGACAACGTGGAGGACGAGCTGCGCCTGTCCTGCGTCGACATGTGCCAGCTGTTCCACATGAGTGTCGTGGGGCTCAGCGAAAGGTGAGTCAGTTTCTATATAGTGTTACATGATGTTTTTCAAGATTTTAATTTTCTTTGATAATTTTGACATAAAAAATGGCTGCCTTTCCTCTTATTTCTATTTTCTCATCGTATCTCCATACCCTAGATTTAACCAAATCAGTGTAAACCCTTAGTTTTGCAACTGAGGTATTATTTCCTTTACAGATTCTTCCTAGAACAGAGAAGAATGGTGTACGTCACTCCGACAAGCTACCTGGAGTTGATCAAAGCCTTCATGAACTTGTACGCTATTAAAGTGGAACAGATCACTAAGTCCAGGATCAGGTATGGAATCCTAACGTCTACTTTTTACTGACTACTCAAAAATTACACATCCATTACTACGGTATTGACGACCTCATTGGCACAGTAGCTAAGCGATTGGACTGCTACCCTTAGGGTTGCGGATTCGATTCCCGCACAGGACAAAAAATTGTGTGATCCACATTCCACAGATGTCTGTCCCACAGAGTCTGGGTGTTTATGAATGTGATATTTGATCATTGTGGAACGCACCCACGATACATTAGAAAGTCATAGTGTGTAGCGACGTTTAAAAAAAACATTGGTATGTAAGGACAAAAAAACAATTACATCAGTAACAAAAGTTTTTGGGTTTAGCTAATACTGTTTCGGGAAGAGCAAGGCGTGTACGTAATGGCTTCCATTTGTCTCCCAGATACGAAACAGGTCTAGAACAGCTGGACTTCGCGGCAGGCCAAGTGGCCGTGATGCAGCAGAACCTGAGGGACTTGCAGCCGCTCCTCGTGGACACGTCCGATAAGACAGAGAAGCTCATGATCAAGATCGAACAGGATACGGTCGTCGTGGAGAAACAGAAAGAGGTGAGGAAACAAATCCAGTCACGTTTTTAAAGAATTAAGGCTAGATTGCTGCAGTAGAAGTGTTTCGGCTGTTTCTGCTTGATTTACAAATGGAACAAACATAGATGTCTAATGATATGCCAATAAGATTTGGTACTTTAAGCATGTGTGATTTCTTTTGTTTTCGAAAAATGCTACAGTTACGAATTTTACCATGTAAAACTTCTACAACTTACTACTACTTCTACAAGGCGCACAAAAAATCTCTTAGTTAATAATTCATACAAAAATAAATTACGATTTTTATAATCGTAATTTAAAGTAAATTAAAAATGTAGTGTGGTAGTATGTGTCTTGGAATTACTGGTTAATGGCGTCAACTACCCAATTACAGAAAACCTCTTTAATATCTAATCCGTTTCAACCTTATAGATAGTGGGAGCCGACGAGGCTCTGGCCAACGAAGCGGCAGCAGCAGCCCAGGCCATCAAAGACGACTGCGAGTCTGACCTCGCAGAGGCTGTCCCAGCTCTAGAAGCTGCCCTCAACGCGCTCAACACCCTGAAGCCAGCCGACATCACCCTGGTGAAGTCCATGAAGAACCCGCCAGCGGGCGTCAAGCTGGTCATGGAGGCAGTGTGCGTCATGAAGGGGATAAAGGGGGATAGGAAGATCGATGGCAATGGTACGGAACTTGTACTATCTAAAGAAAATGTTAAAGTGTCATTTTATTTATGTACTAGCTTCTGTCCTGGACTTTGTCCGCATTGATTTCGAATGTTTTATAGCCAATAGCCTTCCTTGATAAATGGACTATCGAACACAAAAATAATTATTCAATTCGAACCAGTAGTTCCTAAAATTTGCGCGTTCAACCAAACAAACTCTTCAGCTTTTTAATAATAATAAGCGTTCAAAAATGCATCATGTCTTTTTTAACCACCATGGTCCATCTAAAGACTGAAGTTTCCACAGACGAAGTCTCGGCAGATACTAGTCATCTATAGTTTCTTTTTAACAGGCAAACCTTACGAGGATTACTGGGGCCCGTCGCAGAAAATGCTTGGAGACATGAAGTTCCTGGAGAGCTTGAGGAACTACGACAAGGACAATATTCCGCCGCCCATCATGAAGAAAATCCGGGACAAGTAAGACATATCCATTTTACGGTTCAGCCGTTTCGGAGATTAGCCGGAACAAACAACTAGACGTAGAACAAACGTTGTAGTATCGTATATAGTATATACTTTTATAAGCATTCAGTGAAAAACTCTTATTCCGATATTGACTAACTACGGAAATAGTGCCTTGGTATTATAGATTGTACCTGTTACTGTAATATTATTGGTTATAATGGTGTCAACTATCCAATCGAAGTTTGTGGCCAGCCTTAGTCGCTTTAGATACAAAAACCTACGTAATATGTTGTCTTAGATACATTCCGGACCGTGAGTTCGACCCGGCGGTGATTTCCAAAGTGTCGTCCGCGTGTGAAGGGCTGTGCCGGTGGGTGCGCGCCATGGACGTCTACGACAGAGTCATTAAGGTCAGAACATGTTTAATTATATTATACTTTTGAATGTTGTATTAGGCAATTCTTAGTACCAGCATTGAGGCTGGAGTTGTGACCGTTTAATGACAAGAAAAATAAAAACATAGCATAACATCATGCGTGTATTCCCCGAAGCGGTAGTCAGAGTTGTAGCTATAGTACACCCACAATTCACCAGTTCTTTATGGGTGTGTAATAAGTGGCGAGCCTACATGCGAGCGAGCATGATGAGCGGAATGAGGACGTAATGTGTAACACATCTGCCTACCCTTTCAGGGGAACCAAACGTGATGTTGTTTTGTTTTAGCTTATTGCCATTAACCGCCCAGAGTCTCGAGTCTATAAAACGCAACTATATAAGAAAATGTCACAATATGGGGGGTATCATTAAAAAAATTCTAAGTATGTAATATCTATGGTTGACTGGGATAGAATGTCTATGGCTTTGAGTTTGCCTCTGTACATGTTGTTATCTTGGGCATAAATAATCAATAAAAAAGCTTATTTGTTTTTAATAGGTGGTAGCTCCGAAGAAAGCTGCTCTGTTCGAGGCGGAGTCCGAGCTGCAGGCGCAGATGAATACGCTCAATGCCAAGAGGGCGCAGCTGCAGGCCGTGCTCGATAAGTTACAGGTACGTCACCAACAATATTGCAGTTCCGCTTATATCTGCTACTTCATTAATACGCCTCGAGTATTTTAAAACAATAGGATATTACTTTTTTTTGAAAACTGTTTTAAATTAACCCTGAGGTCCGGTCGTAATGAACAAGTAGAATTTTTATTTCAATTTTTTAAAACCGAGAAATGTGTTAAAATATTATTTTTCTTTATGCTTTTGAATTTTCGCGCGAAAACGCTAACCGCATTGCATTTCGGCTCGTGACGTCACCCGGTTAGTGAACAATACGGCAGAACATAATATATATCCTGACGGGTTAGTACTAATCGCAGTGATGTCATGTCGGGGTCATTATGGCGGATTTAGACATTTGAAGAACAGATTAAAAAAGACGACTTTTAAAATTGAATAATAAAATTGAATTTGCATTTTTATGAATAAATACCCATGTTTCTCGTTTACTTTTTACAAAATCTATCATAACCATGCATCTTTATATTTTTTCTTACATGGTGCAAAGTATCCTATTATTAAATGTTACTTAGCTTAAAAATCTTTCATGCTTCTCAAAAACATTAGCCAGGCGAAAAGTTAACTGCCCAGAGTGCATCTTACATTCAGTCAATATAATCTCTTGCAGGTGGGGAGGGGAGGGGGTGTGTTTGAATGCACCCCAACTTATCTTTAAGAATTATATACCTAACCTCCTTAAATATACGACAGTACCATGACCTTTCAATCTAAATGAACTCTTATTATATACTTGGAAAGCAAAGGGAGGGGTCTTGGACAGTTGTTAACTTAAAACACATTTTAGCATCGTTTATAAGAGGGTAATTTTTTTTGTACCATATATATAATAAAAAGGGTGGGTTACATCTGCCACATGTCCGATGATCTGTAGGCAAACACCACCACGGAGTGGATGCCACACAATATTAAAAGGCGTCGCGGCAGGCCTAGAAGAAGGCGGCGCGATGAACTTGATTCCTATAAGGCCACTTGGACTACAGCAGCTCACAACCGGGAGGAACGGAAGAAGGAAAGGGAGGCCTTTACCCTGCAGTCGGACGACCATGGCTGAAATAATAATAATAATATAACAATTTGTAGGAATTTATTCTTCTTTTGAGAAATAAATGTCTTAAACCTTATATTAATTCCTGTCTCACAATTTACCTATGTGCTCTTCTTCAAGACCTTGAACGACGAGTTTGCTGAAATGACCCGCAAGAAGAAAGGCCTAGAAGATGAAATAGCCCTCTGTTCGACCAAGTTGTCGCGCGCGGAACAGCTGATCGGAGGTCTCGGCGGGGAGAAGGCGCGCTGGATAGAGCTCGCGCTTCAGTTGCAGAAGTTACTCTCAAATATTATTGGTAAGACTTTTATTTTTACAGGTAATACATCTTCGACTCACGACACCTCGATACGCTCGAAACAGTACGCTCGTATTTGTTTTTGCTCCGTTTAAAAATATTCAACACGCAGTTAATAGTGAATTATTGATTACACTAAGAACAAGTTGACGTACACAGTGATCATATCTTCAATTTTTCTACATAAACACGATAGAATAATTAATAAAAACAGTCTAATTAAACAAAAAACAGTTGTGAAGAACGTGATTTGAAACAGTGACGGTACAGTGCAAAGTGCATCGGAACATGTTTTATTGACTTCTACCTCATTATTCTTCAATTATACTGTCCCTCCGTGCATTAGAAGTCAAATTTGCCACTACATGTCAACGTTAATTTAGCAGTGGTGGTTAAGCAGCGGAATCAACGCAGTAAGAATCGAATGCGTGCGAGTTCAAATCCGGTCGACTGTGCACTTTTTGTTTTTTCTCTTATTTTTTATTTCTCTGCTATTTTCCGCGAAAATGCCGAAATCATGTAGAGGTTGTGGAAAATTTTTGGCAGTAAATGACGCTATAAAATGCTACAAATGTCCAGGAATTTACCACCGTATTTGTGTCAACATTACAACTCCTTCATACAAATCATCAAGCTGGCTTTGCCCTGGCTGTAAAACAAAAGTATCTCGTGCAGATAACTCTCAGACTCCGGCAAAGGAAACTGAGGAGAGATCTACAGTCTCTGAAGCGGTTACAAATAACCTAGCTGAATCAACACCGACTGACGTCGCAGAAATCAGCTTATTAATGGAGATTCGCGGGTTTCGATCCGAATTAAACGCCTTTCGAGACGAAATGCGGCAATTTCGCGAAGAAGTGGCAGGGATGAAGGAAAATAACATTGCTTGCAACAATCGTATAACCACTCTCGAAGGTCGCGTCAATACACTTGAAAAAAAGAGCGATCAAACTTATCTACCGCGGCTCACTCAAATGGAAGAAACGATTGAAAGGCTGCAGCAACAGTTTAATGATCGTGAGCAGGAGGCCTTGCTGAATGATGTTCAATTGGGTGGCATAACGGAAACGAGTAGTGAAAACCCGACTCAGATTCTTAAAGCTCTTGCTATCAAGCTGGGTGTGAATTTAGACGAAAAAGATATCGTGTTTGTCAAGCGTGTAGGAAATATTCTGCGAGACCGCATTGAGGGTGAGGAGCCTCAGCCCAGAGTCATCGTGGTCCGGCTGGCTAGACGTGCGATACGGGACAGCATACTGAGTGCCGCGCGGGTTCGTCGCAACTTAACTACAGCCGATATCCAAATGCGGGGTGCGGAGCGCAGAATCTATGTGAATGAGCGCCTGACAAAATTTAACAGGCAACTATTCTATAATACGCGTCAAGCGGTAAGTCGGTTGAACTGGAAATATGCTTGGACCAAAGACGGCCGTATACTGGCACGTAAAGAAGAAGGAAAGTCAGTAACACATATACGTAATAACGCTGATTATGCCAGTTTTTTTGGCCCTCACTAAGTTTGTTAGATTTCTGTATGTCTATGGTTATTACAAATGTAATGGTTAATTTTAAGAAACCAAATGTAATGTTGATTTTATTTAGGTATTTTCTGTTTTGTATCGATATAAGTTTAAATATTTTTTACGGTTGCATAGACTTATATTGTAGTTATAAGATGTTTTTACTATTTTATTTTACTTGTAATTATTTTACATTACTAGGCAATACTATTTTGCATTATTTGATATCTCTAAACTTTTTCTTGTATTTTTATGTAACGAATACCTACGATGATATTACGAGGCCTGGTTCTGATGTTTATAGGTCAAGTATACAGTGTACTCAACTATTTATTATTTATTCAGTCCACGGTGCCAAGCAATTCTCTTTTATGATTTATTTTATTTATTTCATTTTTATTTCGAGTAAGTCTTCCACACATGCTGTACTACTTATTTTACATTGGTTTGACCTATCTGTACAGCTAATCTATATTTTTATACAAACCAATAAGTTGTATAGAGACGTATTTAAAGTTAGTTTCCTGACATGGATTTTATTTTTGTTATGTTCATAATCTCATAATGTCGTCTAAATTCCTTAAAATTGGTTTTTTAAACGCGGGTTCCCTGGGCACGAATCACGACGAATTTGTAGCAGCTGTGTTAGGTAATAATTTTGATATTATAGGAATAAATGAAACCTGGTTACGTGAAGGCGAAGACGCGCGCGCCCCTTCCATACCTGGATACAAGTTGAGACACATTCCCCGTCCATTAGCTGTTAAAGGAGGACGTGGGGGTGGCGTGGGGTTTTATATCAAACAAGGCATTATATTCCGAAACCACTTACAAACGTGTAACACGAACCAAAATTACGTTGAACAGATGTGGATTACCTTAAATGTACGAGGAGCTAGGCTAGCCGTGGGAACTGCCTATCGTCCGCCATGGCAAGACGTTGATATTTTCTTAGATGCTGTAACTAGCTCTTTGACCACATTGGTTAGATGTGAGAACACGATTCTGATGGGTGATTTCAATATTAATCTTTTGAATGTCTCTGACCCCAAAAAGGATAAACTTGATACTTTCTTGAACAGCTTAGGGTTACAACAACTAGTATGTACTCCAACTCATTCTACTGTACACGGAAACACTTTGTTAGATGTTATATGTACAAATGTTAAAGCACGTTCTGTTTCTGTAAATCATATACCAGATCTCAATGCGCATGCTCTTATTGCATGTGAATTTCATTTTAAACGATTAAAAATCTCACCACGAACCATTAGATATCGCCCTTTAAAAGATATACCCAGAGAATCTTTCGACAATGATTTGAGATTAGTTAACTGGTGTGATATTGAGGGTTTGAGAGATGTAAATGTTTTGGTTAACACCTTCAATTTAAATCTTATTAAGATCCTGGACCATCATGCACCTTTGAGAACCTGTGTTTTTAAAAATTACTCGTACCCATGGATTACTAGTAATATTAAACTAATGATTCGTTTGAGAAATCAAGCCCATGCAGAATATTTAAAGTACAACACAGAAATAAAAAAACAATATTATAAAGAATTAAAGTCACTTGTATCACGATCCCTTTATTATGAAAAGTCTGCATACTATAAACAAAACATCAATAGTCATATAAATGACACCAAAGCTCTTTGGAAGAATCTGAAGACTACTCTTGTTCCGCATAAAAGGGATGTGGAACTGCCATCATTGTTTAACGACCCGGATAAAATCTGTGTCCATTTTTTAAACGTGCCTGGCACTGATAATGTCAATCTTTCTGTACTAACTTATTATGAGTTTATGCGTCATGGCCCTGCTACATTTCATCTGAAACCCACAACCCAAAAAGAAATTGCAAAAATATTAGCATCTATAAAAACAAAAGCCGAGGGTTGTGATGGTATCAACATAGATATGATACTTCTGTCACTGCCAGCGACACTAGAGACCATAACGTCTATAATAAACATGTCTGTCACATCATCAACTTTTCCTAAGCAGTGGAAGGTAGCTAGAGTTCGACCATTACCAAAGATTTCAAATGCAACAGATATGAAAGATCTGAGACCCATCAGCATACTGCCAGTAATGTCCAAGGTCCTTGAAAGAGTGGTATGTGAGCAGCTTGTATCCTTTTTGGAAAACAATAATATTCTTCCTGATGTACAGTCTGGTTTTAGGAAGGGTCGTAGCACCACTACGGCTCTGTTAGATGTGACAGATAACATTCTGGCCGCTCAGGATGACGGAATGTGTACGCTTTTGGTACTCCTTGATTTTTCCCGCGCGTTCGACTGCATAAATATTCCGTTACTGCTATCAAAGATGACCTTCTACGGTTTTAATTTAGATACCGTAAAATGGTTTGACAGTTACCTTAGTGAACGAATGCAGTACGTTGAGATAAGTCGGCTGGACGGTTCAACTACTGTATCAAATCAACGCGCGGTGGCTAGGGGAGTTCCACAGGGCTCCATTCTTGGCCCGGTGTTGTTTATTTTGTATTGTGCTGACATTACCAAAGTTATCGCAAAAAGTAGGTTTCACATATATGCCGACGATACTTAAATATATATATCTTTTAAACCGCAAGACTATGAACAAACAGTCAAAGACCTAAACGAAGACTTACAAAGCATAGTTCAGTGGGCAGAAGCAAACTCCCTTGTTTTAAATCCCACCAAAACAAAATATATGCTTTTTGGAACTGAGAGTTTGTTAAATAAAATTACAACTAGCGTAAATACCGTAACGCTAATGGGGATGCCAATCGAGCGTGTTTACGAGGCACGTAATTTGGGCCTTGCCATGGATTCGGATCTTCGTTTCCACAAGCATGTAACGGATTGTATACGTAATTGCTTTTATAGATTAAAAATTCTGTACAAGGCCCGTCCATACCTTAGCCAGGAGTTGCGTATCTTGCTTGTGGAGGCGTTGGTGTTAGCAAAATTAAATTACGCAGATGCGGTTTTTGGCCCCAGACTTCTATCAAAATCTAATAGAATGATACAAAGACTGCAGAATGCCTGCGCGCGTTTCTGCTTTGACATCCCATTTAGAGGTCATGTAACACCTTACCTCAATCAGCACAATATTCTCAAAATGGAAGCCCGACGCAAACTACATCTTGCGAGCTTACTGTTTGGTGTTGTGAAATCGCAAAACCCCCTTTACTTATACAGCAAACTGTCCTGGCTGAACAGACACAACTACAGTGAAGGACGACAACGCCAAGTACAGCTATCCATACCACGCCACAGATCCGCGGCATTCAGGGGCAGTTTTCGTTACGCAGCTACTAAATGTTGGAACAACATCCCACCTCCCATAAGGAATTGCAAGAGTTGTGTAACTTTCAAAGTAAAACTAAAAACCTTTTTGCTAAATTATCAAAAGCAATTCGAGGATGTTCGTGTAACTACTTCCGCCATATAGTAAGCTTGCGTCTTGCACACAGCCTTGGTCGTGACACTAGAATGAAATAGATTTGACCAATTACACCTACCATAAATCCCTCTTTTATTTACGCAGCTCCCTTCTATGGAATATTTAGAAATTCACAATTAACTGGCTATATAGTGTTTATTGAGGTATTATCATTTAATTATATTATAGGTATATATTATTATCATTATTTTCTTTGTAATCTGTTTAGTCTTTCTGTATTAGATAATCATAATGCAATATTATTTAAAAATATATATTATGTATGTATATTTATAATATGATCAGTTTCGAGCGTATGGCACCCTGGGCTGCAGCTGAAAATCAGCGTTGAGTAGTAGTCACACTGCTACTTGACATTTATGCTGAGCTGTTAGTCCATTTAGTACATAAGGCTAAAATGTATTTACTAAGTTTTTAACTGTATTTATGTGCTAAAAAATAAATTTTCTTTCTTTCTTTCTTTCTTTGATGTTCTACATAGCCTTTTTGGATAAGAAAGAAGGTTCGAATTGATCCAGATTGTTCTAGTTATACTTTGCCACAAGATTGAGGAGTTACTGAGAAATTTTGCGACTGCTATTATTAATCTGGTTTGCCACCAAAAATTTTTTTAAAGAAACATAAAATTATTTTTCTTTAAAATCTCTTTTTTTTATTAAAATTGTTTTTCTGGCGATCCTTCGTACATACGTGACTTAGCAGGTTGAAAACAACATAATTCCCGTATCATTTAGCTATTATATATATTGATCGTTTCAGGTGACGTCCTGCTATCGGCTGGGTGCATCGCCTACCTGGGCCCTTTCACAGTCAATTACAGACGAGAAGTAGTGCAAGTCTGGAACGCACGGGCGAGGGCACTAAGTAAGTTTTTATGGGTATCCTCAAATCTGAAGGTCCACAGAAAAAAATGTGTAAAGTTTTCATCGTGTTGACCAATACACCTGACACCTGGCCTACACGACTAATAACCTCGTTCGTCACCATCATTTATCTACCTTTATCACGATGAGATCGTAGCATCACACCTGGAATGGGAGAAATGTGGGACATAGAACACTGTACACCCATATTTAGTGCCTACCCCTTAAAGGATTACTGGCGTGTGACTATGTATGTTCTTGTATATAGTATACTTGCGTATAGAAATAACTAGCTGCGCCCCGCGGTGTTACCAGCTACATTTTTTCGGGACAAAAAGCCTATATGTTAACCCAGGATATCAGCTACCTCCATACTAAATTTTAGCAAAATCGGTCCAGCTGTTTGAGCCTGAAGAGGTAACAAACACACTCACAAACATTCGCCTTTATAATATTAGGGTGATTATACCTAACCGTCTTCTTATCTAATTTATAGATAAGTTTCAGTTGTTTTGCATTGCTAACTGATAACTGAAGAAGATCTGCGCTACATGTTCCACCTCCTGAAGACACCAGTCTTTATTGTGTCAACTGTATGTTAACAATTTTTTTTTAATTAAATAGTACTATTTTTTATCCGTAGAGATCCCATGTTCAGAAACGTTCTCTCTAATCACCACGCTGGGCGAGCCGGTGGTGATTCGCGTGTGGAACATCGCCGGGCTGCCTGTGGACAACTACTCCATCGAGAACGGCATCATCGTCGAGAAGTCCAGGAGATGGGCGCTCATGATTGACCCTCAAGGTGATAGACATAATATAGTTTATATTTCTTACTGGTTATAAAACAGCACCAATAAAAGAAAAAAGAAAAAGAGAGAGAAGAGAGCGAAGAGAACACTAGAGCTCAATCTTGTAGTTATAATAGTTTATTTATATACATAATTTTTAACTTAAGATCGGTCTTGAATCTGCGTTGTAGGTAATAGTTTGCGATTTAACTTTTCGACACACTCTGAATATTATTATTTATAATTATTTTGTATGGATCTGTGTATACCAATGATAAGAATGACATAATGAGTACCATAAGCTGTATGGGCACGACAGAAAAATAAGTCACTATAGTTTTGAAAGCATAATAAAATAGGGATTTTTTTAGCCGGATAGGTTAGCAATCAATAGTTTTGAAATTAATAAAGTTACAATTACTGTTTATCTTACTCAGAACAAGCAAACAAATGGATCAAGAACATGGAGCGCGAGAACCAGTTGAAGGTGATAAAGCTGACGGACTCCAACTACGTGCGCGTGCTGGAGAACTCCATCCAGATGGGCTTCCCCGTCATCATGGAGAACATCCGCGAACAGCTCGACGCTGTCATCGAGCCGGTGCTGCTCAGGAATATATTTAGGTTAAACATTATTGTAGAGTATGAACAAACATGCTGGTTTCACAGCAGCGCTACAACATTTTTTCACAGCGACGCGGATAGGTCCGCACGCGCCCCTCTCCGGGTAGAGCCCGCACACCGCTCCCCGCGCCCGCAACCGTATCGTACTGGACCCTCGTTTCAGAGCACTGCGGGCGCTAACCGTGCGGGTCTGCCGAAACCAGACTTGCCACGTAACTGAGTCAACAATAAAATAACTATTTCTTGGTGGTCAACTGCTGACTAACCTCTCAAAACCTTGTTTGACCCTTATCTCTACTACTGAAAAGGTCGGGCGGTGTGGACTGTTTGAAGCTGGGAGACAACATCCTGGAGTACAACCACAGCTTCCGGTTCTACATCACTACCAGACTCAGCAACCCGCACTACCTGCCTGAGGTGGCCGTTAAGGTTAGTGACTAGGAACAATAAAAAAATCCTTAAAATCTGTAACTTTAGACCGAACGTCGGAAGCAGTCGGGGGTCGCAAAAAAAACTTATGTAATTTTGAATTTCATAAAGATATGATTCAGATTCAGCGTGGGGATTATGGCAACCCCCCCCCCCTCCCAAGGGGGAGGCCTTTGTTCAACAGTGGACTTCTTCCGGCTGATAATGATGAAGATTCAGAAAGATACGACACACAACAGTGTACTCCTTGCGATCAATCGTCACGATTTGCTTTCGATTGATCGAAAGGATCTATCACACGTTTATGAACGCTTTACGTGTTAGATTTGTTAAACGAAAACAAAGTGTCCAGTATGTATAATATTTTTACAAATGTCAAATTAAACGATGTTTTTTAGCACACCTAAACCAGAGATATTTATTGTGAAGTGTTATTATTATAACTTTTATTTCTGATACAGGTGACACTCCTGAACTTCATGATAACCCCGCAAGGGTTGCAAGATCAGCTGCTGGGCATCGTGGTGGCGCAGGACAGGCCCGAGCTCGAGCTGAAGAAGAACCAGCTCATCGTGGAGGGAGCCAACAATAAGAGGACCCTCAAGGAAATTGAGGATAAGATTTTGGAAGTAAGTTATGTTACCATATTCCATATCACACACCGAAATCAAAACTATGCGGTCACGGTAACCCACCCATGGTATTAATCAGTTGTCAGATAGGCAGTTGATCCTTGTAACATACTGCTATCCATCTGCAATGCATCTGGCTAGACTGAAAGTCGACCCTAAAGTATCTGGGAAAAAGCAACGCAGATAATGTCGCATTTTTTTGAGAAAAGCCTTTATATTAGAGTGTTCCTAATTTTATGGTACAATCAACCGTAAAAAACTGATCGTAATCTACCCTACTCTTCGTATAGGTGTTATCCTCCGCCGGCAACATTCTAGAAGATGAGTCAGCGAACCAGATCCTGTCGTCTTCCAAGATCCTCTCCATCGAGATCGAAGCGAAGCAGGCAGCGGCCGCCATCACCGAGAAGGAGATAGATGAGGCTCGGCTGCTGTACGTGCCCGTGTCCAAACACAGCTCCGTGCTGTTCTTCTGTATTTCAGACCTGGCCAATATCGACCCTATGTACCAGTACTCGTTGGTTTGGTAAGTCAATGATAGCTATTGAGATTTTCATAAATTTTCTTTTAGGCTAGGCACACATCCGTAGCACTGATAGCCGAGTGGTATGACCATAGGACTGCCAAGTCAAAGGTCGCAAGTTCAAACCCCGGCACGCACCAATGTGTTTTCGAATTCATGTGCGCATTATAAATTAGTTATCAGTCGCTAAAAACGGTGAAGGAAAACATCGTGAGGAAACCGGCACACCTGAGAGATTTTTCAACGGTGTGTAAAGCCATGTCAGTGGCCTACAGGCGGCTTAAACTCTGACACCAGGTTGTTCATCAACCATACGATAAGAAGAAGAAGATCCGATTTTTGCGTCAGAACTCAGTCGTTCTCGAGCTATCATCCCGAGTGTTTGCGTACGTTGCGTACGGAGCACAAAGAAAAGATGGACAAAGTACTGTTACTTAATGCTTATTTGCTCGTCGGAAATTGCATAGTCGCTCACGGAGTCTCAATTTCCGACTCGAACGTCCGATCCGATAGTTGGATCAAACTATCAGATGCGATTACCTGATGAAAAAATCTGACGTGTTACCTATCATCCATATCATCCAATCTTTCTATTTACTAGTCACCAGTGTAAGATGATCCTAAGTTATTTATGTATTGAAAAGACCGCTGATAATTAAATTTCCCAGGTTCATAAACCTCTACAACCAGGCGATCCTGAACTCTCCAAAGTGTTCCAAACTCGACGAGCGCATCGCGGGTCTCAACGCCTACTTCACCAAAAGCATTTACGAGAACGTCTGCAGAAGTCTGTTTGAGAAGGACAAGTTGATCTTCTCTCTCGTTCTTACGCTCGGAATACTTAGAGCCAAGGTAAATAACACTGACTCATTTTTCTTGAATTACTGTTGATTATTCTCTCTGAGAACTTGAACTTGAAAATATTTTGTTTTTTTGACGTGATTAACGAGTAGTTTAGTAGTTAGTAGTAGTAGTATACAGATTTGTGAGCAAAGATTGTATTAGAAACTATCTGACCCTGTAAACTTTGTACCGCTTTCTCACCATATAAACCTATCCTGGACTTATATTTAAAGACCAAAATTAGCCGAATCGGTCAAGCCGTTCTCGAGTTTTAGCAAGACTAACGAACTGCAATTTTTATTTATACCTATAGATAAGTACCTACTAATGAAGCTGATTCAATGTCAGTATTGTCTTAACTGTCTAAAATGTTGCCTTTTTATTTGCAACCGGCTCGCGTACGCCTACGTCACACGATCTCCGGCGACACCAATCCTATAATGACTCCGAACGCACGCTCGCTTGTGCAACAAATGCACAGTAATAGCATCTGGATGAGCCGCTTACTGGTAACCTGCGGGCGATCAGGCATACCAACGCCTCGTTGGGAGATTTCCCTTTTCCTTGGAAGGACTTCAACCCCTGCCTCCACACCAACCTCATTTAGATAAGCTTGGATTCTTAATGAAGCTGGTATGACGCGTGGAGGATACGATGTCATCTGCCCATCTGAAGCAACATTAACAGCTTGCTAACTCCATGCTGTACTAGGGTAACATCGACGACGACCTGGTGACGTTCCTGCTGACGGGCGGCGTGGCGCTGGACAACCCGCACGAGAACCCCGCGCCCGGCTGGCTCACCGAGAAGGCCTGGTCCGAGGTCGTCAGGGCGTCACACTTACACGGGTAGAGTACTTAGGACATTTATTTTTGTGCGAAGGAGTAACAAACATACTTAGCCCGCAGAGAGAGTGCCTCAAGTACCTCTTGTGTGACACATTTTATTGTCTATCAAAATAACTAATAATAAATAACATACAACTAAGAAATTATAGTAAATTACAATAACTTCTTAGAATGTAATACGTAATTATATTCCCATTACCAGGTTGAATGGCTTCAAAGAGAACGTGGAGAAGAACATCTCCCAGTGGAAGGACTTCTACGACCTGTCCGCTCCTGACACGGCACCGTTCCCTGAACCTTTCGACAAGACCGAAGGGATTGCGAAACTTATCATTCTAAGGTAACCAAATTTGTACTAAATTATAAGAACAATAAAACAATAGATAATATACCAATCAGAGGCCCCGCGTTCAGCCAGGGAGTGTGGACTAGAAGCGTTCAGCCATTTTACTTTTCCGTGCACTGTAACTATGTGTACAAATGAAATGTTATTCTAACATGTTTTCATCTAATTCTGACTGCAGTTTTGCACATTGGCATTACGCAGGACGGCATAATCGAATTAAATGCGCAGCGTGTAAAACGTTCCAACGATGCGACCGATCTTTGCAAACTAAACTTTAAATCGTTCTATGTAGTCAACGACTCCATTTTGAAATAGTTGGTGTGCAATATTGTGCGCGTTCATGGATTCTGGTTTGCTCTGTATTCTGTGATAATAGAAGTATTTGAAACCGATTTGAGACAGGACAGAACGGTTTTAAAGCAACTCAATAAAGGGCGCAATTAAGGCGGTTGCGATAAGGGTTCGGTAAATATGGATAGTGGAAAAGGACTTATTAAAAGGTTCTTCGTAAAACTAGTGTGGCAACATGCTGATGCTTCATGTATGTACTACACTTGATGCAATGGCGTGGAATAACTTCGTTAAGTCCAGAATCATTATGAGGATTGAGATCCAAATTGGAAAGTTGGCATAATATAAATTGTAGGATTTGTTGACAAAAATTGTCCATAGCAGTCTGTTCTTGTAAACTAGTTTTTAAGTTAGTATCTACGGTTTAATATTACGGATGAGGCTTCCTAACTTAGTAGTAACTTGTAACTAATGTAGCTATATACTAAAAATCCAGAAAAAACTTGTTTCGGAAGGCACGTTAAGCCGTTGGTCAAGCGCCTGATCTCTCTCCGGTCGTGTCGGTCTTCCGTCCCATCGGACTATGAGAGTGAGGGAATAGAGAGTGCACCTGTGTTTGCGCGTATACTTGTGCACTATGATATCTCCTGCGTAATTGGTTGGTCTTAGATGAGATCGGCCGCCGTGACTGAAATTTGGTCAGGAGAACATTAATTAATACTAAAAATAAAAATAAACAGGTGTATCCGACCCGACAAGCTGATTCCCCTCGTCCAACAATATGTGGTATCCAAGATGGGCCAGCCCTTCATCGAGCCGCCTCCCTTCGACCTGGAGAAGTCCTACAACGACAGCAACTGCTGCTCCCCTCTCATCTTCATCCTGTCTCCCGGCTCCGACCCCATGTCCGGGCTCGTCAAGTTCTCCATGGAAAAGAAAGTCGTCAGCTTCGAGACTATTTCGTTAGGACAAGGACAGGTTAGTGAGCTTAGAAGTACTTTGAACTTTATGGCAATGTTATTAAGGTTGATTTTTGAAAATTTTGGATACTTAATTTATTGTATAGTGTCGTAGGGATTTGCAATTTTTGTTACAGATAACGTTTGTTGACTATGTAAAAATTAACGTCTAGCTGATGATATTAGGTTTCTATTTGCTGTCATTTCTGAAAACAAGTTTTCGAACTCAAACGGAGCTCTTAAGTAGATGGTGTTAAAATAGTTTTACCATCATTAGAAATTTCTCCTGTATCGTAGGTCCGTCCACACCCAGACTCGGGACAAGCATCTGCGGATAATATACATTAATTGTCACGTACGGTAATTGAACCTGCATCCCTTAGCGCAGCAGTCCAATCGCTTAGCCACTCTGCCAATCAGGTCGTCTTTATTTATTAGCTGGTAAATCATTCCCATAAATACAACCAGATAAAGATTTCTTGTTGACTTAGACGTACCCGTTACTGTACTCACTAGGGTCCCATAGCAGCGAACATGATAAACCAAGCGATCGCGTCAGGCGGCTGGGTGGTCCTGCAGAACTGCCACGTGATGGACTCGTGGATGGGCGAGCTAGAGCGGATTTGCGCCGAGGTCATCATCCCGCAGGCTACCCACCACAACTTCCGCTGCTGGCTCACCTCCTACCCCAGCAAGTCATTCCCCGTGACTGTGCTGCAGAATGGTGAGTAGGGTCCATATGTGCACCTGTATACTTGCATTGTTTTATAGACTTTAGGCCTGCTTGCGCTAAAAGTTAGTTTAAACAATTTTATGTAATTCCTGGATCAAGTCATAACGGTACTTAAGCTGCTCGCCCACGTCAGACTTTTTGTAAGACCGCTAATTGGTCCAACATTTTCTTTCTTTTTATTTCTGACCAACTTGTAGGACGTGTTCGTCGCACCATTTTTCATCAGTACGTACTAATTTTCTCCTACAAAAAATCGGTCACCAATCATCGGACGTGGGCGGGTAGCCTGTCCATAAAAAAACTTCTGCTTTACTGCGTCTCTTCAGATAAATACAATTTTGATATACGTAAACTACTAGATGATTTGCAAGAATTTTATTTTATTCTAAATGGTAATAATATTGCACGATTGATAACGACAAAACCTTGCTATTTTGAAAACAGTTAGATACTTTACAATTAAACTAATCATAATTTTCCTTCTTCTAGGCGTAAAAATGACAAACGAGGCTCCAAAAGGCCTAAAGAACAACATCTACCGCTCATACATATCGGACCCTATCTGCGACCCGGAGTTCTACATCTCGTGTCCCCGGACAGAAGACTGGCGGCGGCTTCTGTTCGCGCTGTGCTTCTTCCACGCCATAGTGCAGGAGAGGAGGGCGTTCGGGCCCCTCGGCTGGAACATACAGTACGAGTTCAATGAGAGCGACCTGAGGATCTGTATCATGCAGCTGCAGGTTAGATACGTTATGAATCTTTGCATGTGAATAAAACATAAACAGTGGATAAAATATTATAACATTAAAGAATGCAAAACTAATCTATAAGATTTGTCTATAAGATGAGCCCCCATAGAGTATTGGCAAAACGCTTGACGAATTGAAATCGAATAAAATGAAAAATATATGGGTTTGACACCTATGTCATCGGTAACATAGTCGAAACATTATGTCATACCCGTACATTTATCATTCTATTCGTCTTGCGTTTTGCCACTTGTCTAGGGGGGCTGGAAATCAATTTTGGGGTACCTACCTATAAGTACATATATACCCCAAAAAATTATGATTTTTAGTGTAAATTGTTCTGAATGAAGAGATACCCCCCTTTTAGATGTTCCTGACGGATTATTCTGAGACGCCGTTTGACGCGCTCAACTACCTGGCCGGAGAATGTAACTATGGAGGGAGGGTGACTGACGATAAGGACAGGAGACTCATCTTGTCGCTCCTCTCTATCTTCTACAACGACCAAGTTACCACTACATCTGAGTACGTAACGCAATATTTTAGATGTTGTTGTTTGTTAGTTAACCGATTAAAAACACGACTGCCTTCTGTTACCGGAAAGCTAGTAAGAGTCGTCATCTTATCCGGACGTGTAAAATAGGGTCACAAAAATCAAGCCTGTAATTCTCAGTGCTAGGAAAAGGTGTTGCCCTATTCCAGAAGCAATTGAAGCTTAAAGTAACCCCGTACGTTCATCACACGGTTTATATCTCTTACTGCCGACCCGATTGGCGCAGTGGCTAAGCGATTGGACTGCTGCGCTAAGGCTTGCGGGTTTGATTCCCGCACGGGACAAAAAATTGTGTGATTCGCAGACATTTGGATCTTGATCTGGATGTTTGTGTATGTGATGTTTAAAGTAGTTAGTAAACGCACCCACGATACAGGAGAAATTCCTAGTGTGGGGCGTCGTTTCTAAAAACAAAAATTCGCTTTGTAGCTAAGAAAGAGAATTGTATTCTTATCAATCTCCATTTAGTTAATCACTCTTATCAAAAGTCTTGACTATCTAACCTTCGATGGTGTCAGGTATGCGTTCTCTCCGAGCGGCGACTACCGCATGCCGCCGAGCATGGAGTACAACCTAGTGTTGGAGCACATCAGGGCGCTGCCTATGATCGCCAAGCCAGAGGTGTTCGGGCTGCACGAGAACGCAGATATTACCAAGGATAATAAGGAAACTGCTGCCGTAAGTATTAACTTCAGGTTCAACAAATAGAGAACATTTTTGCCATTTGTGTCAGACCAGAATTGTATTATAACAACTAGCAGAACAGGCAGACGTCGTTCTGCACTAAAAGTAAAAAATCCCGCTAGCCGCTCCACTGGATCCAATTGAGCATTTAAAGGGACCCACTCTACTTCACAAAAAAACAAGTTCAATTAGATACATACGTACAGAAAAAAATTATATACAAAGAATTATACTTTCTGCACCTTCTTATAAACTTTTGCCAAAGTTTTACCCTCCTCCTTGCGCAGAATATGATTATGAAGATAAAGTTTTCTCCCATCGCAATAATAATAAAAATTATGTCCTCCTGACCAAATGGTCACGGCGGCGGTCTATCTCGCCGATCGAAAACGATCTCATATGAGACTAGCCTACTAGCTATCAAGCGTAGTTACGCACACACAGGTGCGCTCCCTATTCCCTCAGTCAGTATTCCTCATAGTTCGACAGTACGGTGGACCGACACGACTGAAGAGAGATCAGGCGCAGGACCATCGGCTTAACGTGCCTGCTGAAGCACACAGAAACGCAATAATACATAGAAATTTAAAGCAGATTCTATCTATCTTCATAATATCTTCTCCCCCAGCTCCTGTTCGGCACCCTGCTGACGCAGACGCACATCGTGGCGGGCGGCGGCGGCGCGGAGGGCGGCGAGGGCGGGGGCATCGTGGACATGACCGACGACATGCTGGCGCGCCTGCCCAAGCTCTACGACGTGTTCATGGTGGCCGAGAAGTACCCCGTGCAGTACTACAACAGCATGAACACCGTGCTTAAACAGGTGATGGGTTATACAGTTAGATTTAGGTATCGACTAAAATATATTAGGGTTGAGAAATTGTGATCAGCCCCTTACCATGAACTCTTAAAACAGGACAGTTTACTATGTAAAAGCGAGACGCCGCTATGTGCAGTGTTATGCGGCGTCCCGCTTCCACAACGTAAACTGCCCTGCTTTGAGAATTCATGGTAAGGCGGCTGAACGCAGGTGGCGAAAGTGGTAGCAAATAGAAATCCGAGGCTTCTGTCTAATATTTTTAAACAAAGGTATAAGCATGAAAAGATATATTAAAGAATTTTGTAAGAGCGACTAGCATTACGTTTAATAAGTAATTATGATTTCAGTCAGGACTGACGGGTCACAGCAAAAGATAAAACACAGATTTATCTATGTATCTAAGTAGGTACTTACTTTAAAATATACCTTGTTTAGGCATTCTGTTCTGTTTCGGATTTAGCAGAAAAAAATATATAAAGTAATAGGTCATTCTTAGAATTTTCAAATAAATAAATATTGCCGCTCCCCAGGAGCTGATCCGCTACAACCGCCTGCTGTCGGTGGTGAAGCGCACGCTGCACGGCGTGCACCTGGCGGCGCAGGGGCTGGCCATCATGAGCGCGGAGCTGGAGGAGTGCAACAACGCCTTCATCAAGGGCATCGTGCCCGCCGCCTGGATGTCCAAGTCCTACCCCTCCATGAAGCCGCTCGGCTCCTATGTGGCCGACTTCCTATCGCGGTGAGTACACCGTCTTTACCTTTTTCTATAGCTCCTTTGGACATCATCAGCTAATCTACTAAAATCGTTTTCCCAAATATTTTCATATATAGGACACTAGAATCTGCCCGCAACTTCGTCTGCTTGGAATTTTTTTTCGTGTCTTTTCCAGGATTAATTTAACTTATAACCACTCTGAAGGTATGATTTAAATATCGGTAACAGAAATTTGAAAATCGGATAAAAAGTTTTGAACATACTTCAAACTTACCTCTTTGTAAGTAATATAATTATTTCATCTGACACTTGTTCTGCTTATTTAGCATGTTATTAGGGGTAGCCTGGATAGGCACATCAGGTGAAACTAAATGGATGAAACTACTACTAAGATAAGAACACATTTTAGGAAGAAATGTAATTTACGGTTACGGAAGCACGTAGTCTACAGACCGGTAAACTCACTCCGTAGAGATGGATCCAGCAAGACTCCCACAATAAAACAAAAAACAGTTATATATATCAATTTATTTTACTATCACAAACAAGTTCACTACTAAATAGTGTGTATATTACGTCTAAAGATGTAAGCTTGGGTACATGTCCGGTTACTGTCAACTAACGTAGTATAATACATGAAGATATTTTAGGCAGTATCAACTTTAAGCCTAATAAGCGTAGCTTTATGATAAAAATTACAAAAACAAAACGTGGGAACAACCGACTGACAAAGTATTAGATTATGTCAGTACTGAATCAATGTTAAATTTCGAATATAAATTTTCCAGTAATTAGGATTCATTATTTTTCTAATTGGTGGTTAACTGACACAAATCATAAAAAATAAAAATATTAGGCCATACAATAAGATCAAATGGTTAGCGCAAAACGGTAGATGATAAGGGTGGGATGCACCAGTCGTCTGTTATCGTTAATACCGAACGTCAACATTAAGTTAGTAGGAAATTTTCATACAAGCGGCCATATTTAACGCTAACCAATATATCAAAGTTGTTGGTGCAACTCACCCTAAGCTGCTCCATCTGATGATTAATTAACAATAATGAAGCTCTACCGCTTTGAAACAGCAGATAGAACTAATTAAAAGTTCCCATGAAGGAATCCGGTACCAGTAACACATACCCAAACTACAGAGGTACACAAGTTTGTACTGTCTGTCGACGATTGTACTGGGTTCAAACGCCGCGCGGTGCGTCAAGCTCGCATGACCTACGTAAGCGACAGACGGTGGTTACGTAAGTAGGGCACAGCGCGGCACTACCTGCGCTCAACGGGAGTCTGGTAGCGTTACAATTAGTTCTCACGATACTCACTATTATTTTATAAGTATAGCGGTAGAAAAACAGTTTATAGAGTACGCTCGACACTTAAGCCTGCTAACACCAAAGCACGCTTGCTTACTAACTTTTTAACTACTGTAACTTTCCTGTTATATTATTTATTGATTACTTCCTGTTGTATTCGGGAATGCCTGACTTTAGGACTTTGTACGTCACCAGCTCTTGATAAAGGCTAGGTTTTAGTTCGATACTAGTTGGGCATTCTCGGTAAAAACATGTGTAGTACTTAAGTACCTAACAAAAGTCATTTTGTTGGTGCAAGTAGGCATGAATGTTAAAATAAGATGTAACATCTCAAGAACACTGTTGGTGGTCATTTTGATGTGTCATTCCGGCGCATGGTACCTACTACAGTAAAAACTAGATCAAGGATAGACGTTCTTTAGTTATGGCTTTATATCTTGTTACACTCGTATTGTTTTTTTATATTCCAAAATAGTACTTTTACAGTCACTATAATTATCTCTTTCTCACGAACTTAATTAAAAATGGATTGGAAAATATTTGAAGCTGTCGAATTTAGCTTGGTTTTAATCGTGTACCTACGGTAAAATTTACGCGATTAAAATGAGAGCTAAATTCATGTTGAAGTTTTGCAAGTAAACTATGTTGACAGGATTGAATAAATCTATCCATATTAATATTTCATGATAGAGAGACAGTGAGATCAATCTATTATTACACAACACTGAATCTTTTTGGAGATCCCATAAGAATGACATTGAGCTCACTCAACTGAATGACGTAGCAGCACAGGAAGAGAATAGTTTAAACGTAATCGTGGCCTCTCACACCATTAATATAGTATGTCCTGAATAAATGCGTAAAGTGCGTCTGTGCACACACAGTTAACTCACTACTGAGCCCTTAGGAACACTTGTTTATGGAAATTAGCGCAGGCATGCGATAGTCTTTAGTAAATTTATCGTCTACATCTAAAAAACCGCCTAACATATATTTTAATATAACTCGTGCATGTAAAAAACTCGTGCACTGCTCATGCATGTTCAACAATCAATTTTAAATCGAGAAGATCCCTTTAATTCTAATAGTATTTAAATCGCGTCCAACACTAGATCACGTTAGTAATACTAAAGTTCTACACAGTTATATAAACTTGGTTACATAAACATTTATTATAGCACGTATGAATACTGACAGGTGATATTTTGACACATTACAACCGTAAATTCAACAATCCAAAATCGACTAAGTTGCCAATATATATCTTAAGAAATCGACGCTTTAACCCTGATTCTGTAATAGATATATTATGTATATAACTCCTGATATTAATATGAATATTGATCATTGCAATAAACTAACTTTATTTTTAAAATACACTCAAAAACTTTGTATACAAATGATTACATCGTTAGAAAATAAAGTTAGTCTCATTCCAAATGATAAATAAATCGAGATAGCACACTCATACTTGAGCATACAACATCGATCTGGGGCTTGGGATATGCCTACGTTTAACACAGGACTACGGCACGTGGCAGTCGACTCATCCTTCAGAGTTCCTAGCCGCCAGATCCAGCAGTTTGTTCATGAGCTCTCCACCGAACGACTCTCTGTACTTCTGGCTGATATTGTTAAGCAGAGCGTACGGGGTCTCGTAGTTCATATTCTCTATAGTAGACAAAGAGCTGTCATCGTACTTCCTGCCTACGACTCTGAAGCCGTTCGCTGACATTTCGATACAATAGTCGGAGTTCTCCAAGGTCGTCAAGTTGATGAAGATGCGCTGGTTGTTGCTGTGCAGTAAGGGGGATATGCAGGCAGACCTGACGTGCTTGCTGATGTCGTTGATGGCGGCTTCAGCTTCCTGAGGCCAGGTTGCCTCGTCCAGCACTTTCTCGTTCATGATTACCTAGAAAACGAAAATTAAACAAACTGTTATCAAATTGCTTAAATATTCTGTTTAACCTAGCTTCTATTAGATAGATGACGCGATTTAATATTAAATAACTCTTTTCCAGTGTAATGACCCAATTACCTACAGTGTCTGCTTCGCGCACATTCAGTGTTAATATTTTAGATTTCAATGTTAAATAATGTGCGTTGCGTAAACAAACTTATGGTGGATAACATTATTCCAATAATCTAATAAATGCTAATATTATCTTAAAGTACCCATCTCTTTTTGTATTATAAAGTGAGCAGACATACCTGTATAAGTTACAGGTATGCTAACTCTAGTAAATTTGCATTGTGTCAGTTCTACCTGTTTATAAATCAAGGCGACATAAAGCATAATTTGACAAGTAACCTTCGACTATCACCATTCGTCCTAAAATAGCTTCTATTTCAACAGACAGATTGACATTCACTGACATTTGTGACAAGTGATCCAATTTTCATAAAGCCAAGATCGACAAATGGAGCCTTTTTTATCTACAGCCTGAAATTTCTGCAAGATTGGATAGAGGAGGGTCCTCCGATTGTGTTCTGGATCTCTGGCTTCTACTTCACGCAGTCGTTCCTGACGGGAGTGCTGCAGAACCACTCACGACACAACAAGATCCCCATCGACCAAGTCCATTTCGAGTTCACCATCACCAAGATGGAGGCCGATTGTGAGGATGAACCCTCGTTCGGAGTTTATTGCAAGGTTTGGATATTGTGTTCATTATTATATCGGAAATATACTTAACACAACACAATTCATATCGTAACATCACGTCTTATGTTATAAAAGGATTAGGCAGAGTTGTATTAGTATATCCACATTTCGCCAGTTTATATCACAGACCCTATATAAAAACAATAACACTGCTCGACCGGGGAATAAAATCCACTACATCATGCTAAGCTGTCGCGCCTTGCAACCATTAGACGAATGCAGTCGGTAAATAATACTCAAGTATAAATAACTTGTCGATACGAAAGAAGAATACTGCACTTAACTAGTCGGTATAATGTTGTATTTCGGCTAAATATAGATAAATCAATACAACCTTATTATTTACTATTCTCCGGTTGGACATCACTCACTAAGTCATAATAGTAATATCGATACAACCTGCAAATATGATTTCTACGAACATCGATTCCACGAACGTCGTTACAAATGGATAGGAAACATCAATATTTTAGTAGAAATCAATGTCTTTTCAGTCTATTTTTAACGGTGTTGTTGTACAGTCAGCAACAACCGAAGCTGAACATAACAATTTTTAAACATAGATACTATTCATTGAACAAGAATTTATCACATAGTGAAATCTTTAGTTATTCTGAGTTCTGCATTTGGACTCTCTTATAATTTGAAACTATATCTTGAATTGATGGATATTTCTTTCGATTACTTGACATGAAGTTTCTCGACTTGTTAAAATACTTCTGTTGCCAACTGTACATGTGACAAATTATGTTTTTAATCGCATGCAGCAACCACATAAAGTGGATAAGCAGGACAAAGAACACAGTGTGTTTATATGGGTGAGTCCCTAGGGTAATGCATGCGTGTGTGTATTGTAACATCTTTTTAATGCACAGATTTGGTAGTGCGAAGATCGCGTGATAGCACCAGGTTTAAAACACCGTTTGATTTGTATACGCATTCCTTACGCGTTTTACGCTGAACGAATTTGAATGAATACGGTGAATGATAGCACTGCATGATGGAGATCGTTTGACCTATCGTCCCCCTATACATTTTCTTGTAATTGAGACTAGATAAGTCTATTAGTCAATTAGGAATTTAATAATTCATATTAATCAATATAGTTAACTTTGATGTAAACATAACATTTAGATTAATTAACACTAATCGTCTCCATTATTAAATATGTAATGCAATGGCACGTTAATCATAAATACCTAGTAAGATCGCAGATAAAAAACAGGACCGTAATAGAGCATTATTTCACAAAAATCTGCTCATCTAATCCAGTCCAAATACAGTTAATAAGGTACCTATAGGTAATTTACTCGTTTTTGGTTTTACTCACGTATATTTCGGGAATTCTCGCCAAAATCATATAGGTCAGCGGGCTTATTTAATCACGAATATAATAGCACTTCTCTAGTTGACAATAAGAAGCAACGTGTGCGCTGCTACCTCCTTCAGACGTCTTCAATCATTACAAAATATCTAACACGCTCTTTCTCTCAGGGCTTATTCTTGGAAGGCGCTAGATGGAACCGAGACAAGATGCAACTGGACGAGTCGTACCCAAAGATCCTGTTCGACACAATCCCTATAATCTGGTTCCAGCCGGCGCTTATAGCCGAGTTCAAACCTCCGCCGTGCTACTTCTGTCCTATTTACAAGACGAGTGAGAGGAAGGGAGTGTTGGCCACCACGGGCCACTCGAGTAACTTCGTTATGTATATCACACTAGAGTCGGATGTCCCTGAGCAGCACTGGATCAACAGAGGAGTCGCCAGCTTGACGCAGTTGGATGACTAGAGAGTCTGTTGAGTAAAGTTGTCAAAACTTAACCCTTTCACTGGCCAGGTTTACTCTCCTATTTAATTCCAACCAAATTGGATTGAAATTGTTAAGTATCGAACTATTAAACATAACACTGGCGCCAATTTATTTCAATATTAATTGTTTATTGGGAGGAAATAACTAAGATAAAATTACCTAACAACATTTTTTTTATTTAATTAAACTGAATCATGTTTCCTTTAAAACAATATTAAATTTGCATTAGCCTTGTATTAGAATTGAAATCAAATTGGAGAGTAGGCCAGTGCACTACATATGGAACACATCGATGGTTTAACTATTGTGTCTACTTAGCGGACAGTACGTGTTAAACCAATTTAACAAGGCGATTTTATGATTAGGTGTACAGACCGGACGAATGCGGTGCTAGTGAACCGATACAGTTCCCATATATATGACGCTTATATTATGTATTTCAAGGCGTATGTGACGTAAGAATTGTCTGTAAACCCTGAGCTTTGTAACTAGAAATAATGTGGTAGTAGTGTCTATAAGGGGGTTTAAGTAACATTACCTATCCTAATATTTGTATTTTATTTATAAAAGCTATATCTATAAGGTCTGGATGTTACTTCACATCTGAGGATTTCAATTGGGGAAAAGAACTCGCACTTCAGTGGGTAATTGCTATCGCCAGGATAACCGACTATACTGATTACTGTTGCTGATATCAGTATAATGCAGTTTTATCATGTTTAATAGTATTTAACAAACTTTGGAGTAATTTTCCTTGTTTATTTATATTAAATGATTAATTATGGTAATCATAATGGCTTAAATAAAAGGTAGGTTGTGTTGTATTTTAACATTTATAAATAGTGTAAATGTTACTGACATATATAAGGAAAAAAATCCTGGGCAGATGCCTACATTGGCTACCCCTAATATAATGTATGCATTCTACCCAGAACATTATTGAATAAATATTGCAATACCTATTCAATATTAGTTGTTCAATCCGTCATTTATGTCTTTAATAATAATATAATAAGATCTATAGAATATGTGAGTGAGAATAATAGCATCTCTATGCATTACTATAGTATCTCTTAATCTTTGTATAGCCAAATGTCTATTTCTAATATATGTAACTGTGATACATGTCTAGTCTTAATCAAATGATTGCCAAATAAAGATATTCTATATTTAGATGGGGATTGTTTGAATTTATTTCAACTAAACTACAAATACAGTAACAATAACACTAATTCCAATAGCTTTTTCCTTTGGTGTTAATTCCATGAGTTACGCCATAACATGGCTAGGAAAATTTATAATAATGATGTTTTAATATAAACATTGAGAGAAACTTTTTTTCTGAAGGAAATTGATAGGTTAAGTCCTCTAAAAGAAGGAAACTAGTCTATGATCCATAGATATACATGCAGATACTATTTACTACCACACTGAAAGGAACAAATTCTACATAATTTAAAACAGAAATGCTGAATCTTGGCAGTTTTAATAGAAAAATTAAGACACTTTATTATAGTTATCTTTGATATCAAATATTATCCCCAAAACCCATAAGCCAGACTTCTATCTATAAAACATTCCGCTTCCCTATCTAAAATTGTATCTAAAACTAATTTCTGCAACATAATGAACTTCACTAAAAGCAACATCTTATCATAGATTGTTATCTATTTTAAGTGTTTGATTTAAAGTACTCCATTAAATGATTTCTGCAAACAAATTTTTATTTATAGCTAACACTCTGTTATTTTTATAGATGGAACCGGTTTTTGCTAATTGCCATCCTCTACAAAGAAATGTCATACCAAACTCAGAGGTCAAGGCCTCCTTTAAAGCCGAAACAAACATAATAACATATTATATAAGTATAATTATTAAATCTTAACCTATAACTTATATGGGTACATATGTGTTAGTATAAGTTGGTTAATAAATAAATAATAACATTTGTAAGGAAAATGTAGGCTTATAATAATTATATTTTTTTTGGGTCTTGTAAACATTTTTTTTATTATAACTCATGGTTTAAAATTTCTGATGGACACAAACTCACAATATCAACTTAACCCTGAAGTACACCCCAGAAAAGATTAGCTAAACCATTAAGATATCTTATCTTCAGTACCATTATTTTATTTATAAGAAGATACATAGCAGTAGTTATGTGGTTTAATACATTTATATTAAATCACAAATATACTATAGAGAATGTAATATTGTAGCATATTAAAATTGATGATGGTACTTTGTATTTGTTGTTCTAATAAGCCCATATGTTCCCCAACTGGAATCAGCCACACATTCTGGTATTCTAGCATGCTACGAACATTGGAATGTTCATACATGAACACATGCTGGGAATTACAATAACAACAAAGAGTAAAACTATAATTATATTGGCCATTTTCCAACTCAATATACCATACAAGTAGAACGTTTATAAATACTTACTTATATGACTTTATGGATAATGAGCAATGTCCATTGCCAAAACTACATTTGCGACGTGGATATTGAATGAACAGAAACAATAACAAAAAATATAGGGAAAATTTGGGTTTTAACAATATTATAGTTAAACAAATATAACTTGCTTCAAAAAGTCCCAAACAAATTATATACTGTGTAAAACTATATAAAAACTTTTCATTATATTTTATTTATAAATCCTTGCGCCACATAGAAATTTAAAATTCGCGGTAAAGTTATATTAACACTTACCTCTATTTGTGCAATTGAAGCGGAAATCAACTTAAACGTCAACTGGCGCCTTATTTATTAAATGTAATGGTATGTTATCGTTTTCATGGCAAAGTTTTTTAAAACACTTTACACAATTTGTAATACAAACTCAAATATTAATGTCAACAAAGTCAATAGACTACAGAGAGTAGATGACGTCAGCTTATTTTCCTTTAGTGTTGTACGATAATACCATAGACATACCATAAGATTTCAGACAATTATTTGTTATTCGTTTTTTTTTATTCCTTTTATTTGCCCTTTAAAAAATGGAACCCAATAATGCCAGTTATATACAATTTGAATTAGAAAAAAGTATGTATTAAGGCTTTTGATGTGAGATCATTAATTGTCAGTGGGCCCATGCCCTATGTATGGTAGTAGACTCGCCACCTAGGTATACTACTTATCATAAAAGTTATGATAATAATAATAACTACAGCTCCATCCCCGGTCGCAGACCCATGGGAAGACCCAAATCCTGATGGGCAGGTGTAGTGTTAAAAGACATGATGGAATGCATAGTCGCCGAAGACGACGTTCAGGATAGCGCGAAGTGGAGGAACAATGTAAGGAAAGCAGATCCCACCATCATGTGGGATATCTAGCTTGGAAGAGAGAGAGTCGTAAAACGTACACGAAAGAGCTGCAGTTTAGCTTCTTATGTGCTTTGGGTGTAAGAACAGCTCAATGTTGTAAAACTTAATTTATTTGAAATTAAAACAAGTAAAACTAAAATGACATATTTTTTTATTCAGTATTCTGGGATTTTATTATATTTGTTTGTGATGCGTTGCTGTTAATTAAATCGATATTCAAACAATCGATGCCCGTTGGGTTTCACTATTGATACAATTTCGTTCTACTCTTAAATTATTGATATTTTAAGCGGTAACTCTTAATAATTGCTTAAAACCATAATAATGAACTATGATAATAGCTAGTAAAATAAATATTCATAAAAAGTTATGAAACTGTTTGTTTTATAAAGATCTAGTCAATTTATAGAAGATAACAAGTAATGTTCTGTTGTTTTTCGTGTAGCAATTACGTGAAACGGAACAATATATTTGCAATTTGTTGCTATGTTGCATAGATGGCGCGGCGAACTTGTAAACTGCGTATGCCGAACTGACGTTTTTGGTTATTTTTGTTCTCGCCTCGTGTTTACTTTAGTGTCTAATTTCGGTCCTATTGCGAAAATTCAGTTGTGCAACAACCAAAAGGTTAATATTTTGTTCATATAAGACATCTCCGTACTTTATAGTATCGATCCGCTCTTCCGGACTAGGTATATGTATACATTATTATCACGTGGTGGTGTGGTGGTTTATATAATTCTTGTTTACCGCACAAGTAGAAACTTTGCGCATGTGCGTCCCGTCAGTAACCTCAAATTGTAAAGGCACGGGTTCGGCAGGTTCCGGATATCCGGGTCGCGACGCGGCGGCGGTGGTTCTCGCGGCGGTATTGTGATGTGCCCTCGTGCAAGGCGTTCGCGCCCCGCGTGTGGACAGCGTTGGTGATATCGGTTCGTGCGCGCCTGCCATGGCCCAGGCTCAGTTTACGCGGAGCTCGGAGAGCGACGCGTGGGCGCTGCTCTCGCTTAAATCAGCGCCTCCGTCGCCCTCCAAGGTGCAGTGGGCCCAGGAGCCGGCCCCTATCGCGATCGCGAGGCTTGACGGCCGCGACTTCGAGTACCTCATCCGGCAGAAGCGCGTCGTCATCGGCCGGAACTCTAGTAGGGGTCAAGTGGACGTTAACATGGGACACTCTAGTTTCATATCGCGCAGACATCTCGAACTGTTCTACGACCACCCGGAGTTCTACTTGACGTGCAACAGCAAGAATGGCGTGTTGGTGGACGGCGTGTTCCAGCGGAAGGGCTCCGCCGCCATGCTGCTGCCTAAGAGGTGAGTCCCGCGCGCGGCTCGCCGGCGCCCTACACATATATTTACGTGCACTCACTAGCTTTTGTTTGTAAACAAATCATATTGTTTATGTTCAACCCACCTGTTGTATTTTTGTTTAAAAAAATTGTAGTGTTCATAATCTTTGTTGACACATGTGGCTTATGTAAATCATGTTCCTAGACTTGAAATGATGAAACACAGTGTTTATATAAGCCACTTGGATATGTGTAGGAAACACTGCTAAATATTCAGCCATACTAGTAATCATTTATTTTACAGTAGGTAATGAGTAAATTTGTTGTTATATTTCCTCTTAACATTTAAAACCAACACCTAATAAGAATTCCTTAATACATTTTCATTATATTAAATGACTGAATGCAATAAGTTTGCCAACCCAACAGAATGTGGGAAAATACCATCAACAATATTTTTGCAAACACTGACTGTGTTATCATGAAGCGGTAAACAAAAACAGAATCTTGCAATTGTACGATCAATGTCCAAGCTTAATGAATAGTTTGATAATGATAACACTTGTCTTGTTACTAGTTATTTTGAACACAATTAACTGATAAGATACATCCAAAATATGTTTATACACTGTTCGTATGATGCAATACACTTAGAAGTGTGATTATTGTTTCATTGTGATTTTGCAAGTCATTTAAATATCACAAGTTTACATGTTAAATATACATTATCATTTATATTTTTATAGGTTCGAACAAATTGTGATGCCATTAAAAACATTTTTATAGAAACCCGCTATCAACACGACACTTACTCTTTTAAATTTTGTCTGATATTATATACTTTTGAATATTCTTAACATTCAATTGATTACCTTAATCCAATTGAAATATTGATTCAATTTCATCCCATTTTAGATAAAAATCATAACATAACATCACACCCGTATTCCCCGAAGGGGTAGGCAGAGGTGTACTTATAGTACACCCACATTTCGCCAGTTATGTTGTAAGTCCCAATGTAATGGGGGCGAGCCTATTGCCATCAACCGGGCACAAATCCAGACTCCGTGCTGCTACTGAGAATGACCAAATGGAAAACTCAGTAACACTTCGCCTGACCTAGGATTTGAACCCAGGACCTCTTGCTGAGCAGTCGCGCTTAGCGACCACTAGACCAACGAGGCAGTTTAGATAAAAATTAACATATTTGTGTAATTCTGTAAATTAAGATTTTAAACTGTTAACTAAAACAATTGTAACATAATTTTCTTCTAATCAAGTTGTATAATAATTCAAGCAATGAGATAAACAGTAAATTAATATGGAACCAGCAAATATAATGTGTTTTGATTTAGGGCTGGCACACATCAGGCGCAGCACAGAGCAGTTTTTATAACCAAAGAAATACCAACTAAACTTGCATTGAAATTAAGTCGAAAATAAATATGAACACTATTGAGTTTGATAGCTGGCCGAGGAGAAAAATTATAGTCCTTGGTTTATTTACTTTCAAGTCTATGTCAACGAGTGATAGGTTGATATTATTTGGCAGTGGAAACTGCTCTGTGCTGCGCTCCGCCTGAAGTGTGCCGACCCTAAATCAAAACACATTATATTTGCAGGTTCAGTATTAATTTACCATTTACCTCATTGCATTGCTCAGTTCCTTGAATTATTATACTTCCATAAATAACCTAATTATTATAATAATATTGATAGATAAAGGTTGACACTATGTGCATATTTTGCCTACATACACAGTTATACATTTTGCACAGGAATGCTCTTTAACGTTCTGATAATGACAATAGGTGGCACCACTTGTCATATAAACATAAGTTTTCTATTTATAAACTTAATATTAATAAACATTAGTCTATTTCAATTCTTGCAAGACTTGGTATTTAAATCATTGCTGCCAAGTGAGGCTGGATTTTATATTAACTTCACACATTTAAATTAACAGGTAGAGGAAGCCTAATTAATAAAAACAAATTGTTACTAGAAATGTAAAGATCAGATTGTTGCAAATACGTACAACAAAACTTCACACCTGTAGTCCCCAAAGGGGTTGGCAGAGGTGTACTCTCACCTTTCGCCAGTTATGTTATAGGTCCCAATGAAATAGGGGGCGAGCCTACTGCCATTAACCAGACTCCTTGCTACTATTGAGGATTACCTAATAAAAAATGGCAGACAAATATGTTACAAATACTATTTAATAAATAAATGTTTTTCGAATATCCTTTTGTTACTGTTACTTTTTAACATTAAATTATTTCTCAAATAGCTTATCAGCACTATGGAAAGGATAATACTATGAGGGAGTTAACTCAATTAATATACCTAATTCTAAATCATAAGTCGTTATTCTACAGTAACAAATAGGATTGTTAATTAATGTATGTATTATAATTATGCGAACATCAATATGCCAGTGACATTAACTTTTGTTGCAATGAATTTAAATCTCAGTATTATTAATAAATAAAATATGGGTAATGGCAATAGAGAGGCATTGGTGTGTACAATGTACATACAGATTCAATTAAACATTATATAATTAACATAGGTGGCATGTACACTGTACAGAGAACAGGAAAATATTAATCTGGTCTGCATTTTGGGAGAATATTATGTTAATTTACCTAATAATAATAATACTTCTGAGAAATTACATCTTAGGTACTGCAGTTTATTTTTTTATGTGTACATCATGTTGCCTGTCTCCAAGTAGACACAATAGTTAGCTAGGTATCATGTATGTTTGGCGGTAGAATGCTACTGCGACCCCCCCTCCCCGTCATCAAAACGCAGCGCGCATGTGTGGTTTTTAGTGGGTATGCCCCTGTGGACCGACCATTTCGGTTCATGGGGGGAGTCCCACTTAACCCCTTCTCTAAACGGTAGGGTATGCGTAAGGCTTTTCCCACACGTAAAAAAAAAGTCATCATGTATAATATATACTACTATAATTATTATGTTCACTTAATTCAAAGGAAGCTGCTGGCTGCAACTATCCCAGTTTTTGATATACTGTATATAATTATATATACTGCATACTGTATTGTTTTGTTATTTCGTTTAATACCTAATTGGGATTTCTTATATGTATTTAACATTTTGAATTTAAGAAAACACCTTTTGCATATATTATTTTATTATCCTATGCAGATGAAAGCCAGCAACAGAATGACCTACTAATCAATGACCATAGAGTAACCATTAACCTAATTATGTAAACAAGTTTATTTTAACAATGTCTTGTCATTGTAGGTCATTCAACTGGGTTTATTTATCTTTGCTTATCTTTAATCTGTGTTGACAAGTCAAGTGGTGGCATGAATCTTAATTTGCAATTAATGCTTGTAATTTCAGCATTATTGCTTAGTAATTAAAATTGTGTGCATAGTCTAGTATTTAATTATTATTGAGCAATTTCTTATAGTTACTCATTTATTGTTTCATTACGTACTTACCAATGGTACTTAGGTACATTTGGATCTAACACCGCAGTCTTGTTTTGGTCATTTAAGCTACAATCCAGGGTCACAGTACGATAAAGCTTTTACAAATTCAGGATATGCTGTAGACATTATTCCAATCCATTTTGAAGATACCCATGCAAGTTTAAAAAATATTGCATCATTATGACTTACCAGTAAAAATTGCATGTACTGAAATTCTCATTAATTAGTGCTATAACAGTATATAGGTGATTGTCGCTACTATGTTACTATCCCTACAATGTAATTTGTAAGATTGCATCAACGAACATCGGGCTGATTGTCTATACCCACGTAGGTAAATAATAACGTATTGCTCAATTGATTTGTAATTTGCGAACGAGTGAATTATATACCTATCGGTTACATTTTGTTGTTTGTACTTACTAGGTCTAGGTATTTTAATTCTTTGGCCTTTAGTAACAGTCCTATAGTTGCTTTACCGGGCGTTAAGAAAGACTACTTCTTCTTTGCATTTCTTCATAAACTATATTGTTATATTTTATAGATGTTGTCATGTTATGGAGATTGGTCAGTTAGCAAGGTCGAAGGAGACCCTTCGTTTTCCGGACTCGTGGTCAGCTAACACTTGAGGAGGCTTTCAATTTGCATCTACCTATATTTTTCTTCTGTTTTCTCTTGTAGCATTTAAGTGAGTTTACCAACTATTCTGCCAGAGTCGTGTTAAGACGGCAACGTTTGTCGTTGGGAATTTGTAATATTCGCGATTGGCAATGTCACTTTAATCATTATCTCAGCAGTGTCTTTCAGACAATGTCTTTTCAAATACACTTATAACTAATATGGCTGCCGTAGAGCCGACTATCAGAATATTTCATGTAACGGTGACTAAACGGTTACCGAATAAGTTGATCGATGCTGATACCGTTGGCGACGGGCGTGATGTACGCGCTGACGTCACCGTCGCACCTGTGAATCACTTCACAGATTCTAGAATGTCGTACACTGAGGTGTTGACTTGTTTGTGTAGCTCTGATGTCGCTGATAGCACAGGAATGCGCCATAACCTGGTCATATTGATTTAGAATTGATAAGTCGAACAATAGGGCACTGTTCGCGAAACTAAATGGGCTTTGACATTTATTTCGAGATTCACTCACCTATATGCGTTCCTAACATGTATTTCAGATCCTAGCTTGAAACATTTATGTTATTATAAGTCGAATGTCAAAGTATTTTAATGTTAGACAGTGGTTATTGAAGGTATTATGGTGATACAGTAGGTATTTGGTGCGAACTCACTGCCCGACCTTGTTAGGCGTACAATAGTTGCAGTGCTAATTTACGTACATATAGAAATCGACAAATAATTAATTACTCTACAATTAAAAGATACACATACACCAAAATAAAATATCCGTGAATTTAAACACAGCTTAGTCATTCTTTTTCCTCAAACCACAAAGGTCAAGATCATACCGAGAACGGACTTCAATATCATCCCTTGATCCGAATTTCCAGATCCATTAAGAGATTACTTTATATTCAACCAGTAGGCTACAGACAGCCTACCCTTAGATCCTTATGTAAATTCAGACAGTTCATTCAACCCATATCTTAGCAGACGACTGAGTAAATGTTTGATAATACGCCTCATTTCCTTTACGTGTCAAAAGGTATATACCAATATACTGATCTTATTTGTTGCTTATACCAAATCTTCTATTGAAGCAGTAAGAGGGTGCTAAGCATACCTACGAACTTATATTATGCAAAACTTTGTACAGGACGTCACTCTTAATACCTGACATTATATTATGTCTTCTGAAGTTCTCATTCCCGTTGAAGATTATTAAAAAATATCGCCAAAGATATCGATCAGACACATTCCAAAACCTTGAAGCACTGGAATTTCCCATCGGAAGGGTTAAAACAGATGAGTCATGGCGGATGAATCTGCGTAGTGCTTTCACTTTTGATGCACTCGCATTATACGCACCGTTTTCCTGTTACACTTATATTTATATCAAGTTAATTGTAACCTGTTACCGTCTTAACGAAACTGCTTACAAGGGTTTATGTTGCTGGCTTGCAGGTGTTTATATATTTACTGTATACGCGAAAGTAAGAATGCGACTTAAATAATCTCATTCTGCCTTATCTATTCTTCGTATTGTTCAAAGATGTAAGGAGGGAAGGGGTGAGATATCTGTCAAACCAATCAAAAGAATATATGGCTTGTTAATTGCACCCTTCTCAGCCCAGTTTAAGATAATTTCTCCATCCATAAAACATTCAACGTAAAGCTTTTCGTCTTACAAAACCTTAAATATCGAATCATTAGGCAGAGTGATGGCTATCAAAACTTTATCGATGCCGCTCGTGGTAAACGATAGCTTACAGCCACCCATCGAAAGCTTCGTCTGCTCATAACGATGATTATAAGTACGGTCTCAGTGCGTTGCGAACAGCCAACCCTTACACGACGTAGTCGCAAATTGATTAATAAACACAGCAGTCTGTCACAAGACTTAATTAAATTCAGGGACTCCGACAGAGTAAACAAGTTCACGGCAAATGCGTAATTTCTGTAATTTGTTAACCTACGTCTGGAAAAGTACGGCTGTTATGCATAAAGAAAACAAAAGTAAATAGTAGGTTCCCGTACCTTTTGTTTTAATAGAAAAGTCTTATGCGTAAACGTCAGACCGAGACACAGATGACGTAAATACTCATTATTCGGCCTGTGCGTGAATCAAACCAGTAAAAAGTCGAAGTTTCGTAAAAAATGTTGCCATCGATCGTCGATCTTAATACGTTTAATTAAGTTATTCAGGACTCGTATCTAAACTCATGCGTTTTGCTGTAGTCACAGCTACGATCCCTGTAAGTTCAAAATATCGTGAAATTACCTTCCAACTTTACTTTCATACATAAACACAAGGAGTCCTCAGCTGTTTATGATAAGGACACAACTGTCACAAGTTATAAACATTGATACTTTTTACGATACCAGTGAGAACACATGACATCATAGTTGATCAGTCTCCTAATGGTCGGTGAGGCATACGCACATTATACGCAGCCAAGGCCGCCCCAGACACATGCGACACAAATACTTAATGCTAACTATACATGGTATGGCCTAGCCAACCACATTGGGGGTATGGTACTGCGACTGTTTGGGACTGACGGGTTTTTATAGTCTTAATTACTGGCCTACTAATGGCTGCATTGTATTGGGTCGATGGAGCTCATTGAAATATTTAGCTCAGACTATCAATAAGATGATTATAACCTACTACATGGTAGATAGGTGTTTGAATCAATAGGCATTAAAATACTATAATTAAGGTCAACACCCCTGATAAATATAATCTATTTATGGCGTTAATTCATTACATGTGAAGAAGCTACATTAATCTTCCGACCGTTGATTTGATATATCCGTGTAACTATCCGATACGATATAATACATCAGTATATAATTATTAATTCTCACCTTAGCAACAGAAACCCTTCTCGTGGTAGATCCGTTTACGTCGAGACAAGAAACTTCCATGAACTTGATTTAAATGTTGAAAGTGTAACAGGAAAACGGTGCGTATGACAAGTGCATAAAAAGTGAAAGCATTGCGTTCTTCACATTCAATCTCAGTGACTCACATTGTTGTTTTTGCTATAAATTTTCCAGTATGGTAATAAGTGAATAAGTTCTAGATACACAGCTTAGATAATGTACTAGACACGGATTAAACTGGTTTATCGCCGAAAACCGTGGCCGTGTGGTATCCGGCCTAGAATTGACCACCCCCTTTCCTCCCGTGGGTGTCGTAAGAGGCGACTAAGGGAAAACCCAGAAGATGGGCAGCAGCGTCTTCTGTAACTTGACCACCAACACTGCGATCCCCAAGCCGCATGCCAAGCGTGGGGATTATGGCAACACCCCCCTTCTAAAAGGAGGAGGCCTTTGTTCAACAGTGGACGCCATACGGCTGATGATGATGATGATCGCCGAAAATGTGCAGTGTTACCCTAAAATTAATTTAAGTTGTTAATTTCCTTTAATTGTACTCCAACAAAATTCAATTTATAACACAAATAAATAAAAGCTTTCAAACAAACGTATTTCGTATGCACTATGCGTATAAATATTAAAAAAGCCTCTGATTTTTTATTACTCTGCGCTGAGCTTCTAAAAGCGTCGTTCGCAGACTCGCTTGTCAATCATAACATATTAATTTGGAACCGCTATGTATACTTAGATTTGGTATATTATTATACTTTGTAAGAGTAGTAATCTAAATATAAAATGTACTTGATTGACCTAGCCAGGCTGTACCTGTATGTACAACAAATAAACAAGTAACATTATTTGATTCATTCACCGGGGATGGAAAACTACTCGCTCAGTTGCACATTAAGATCTGAGTTCAAAGTATAATATGTAACAGTTACACACATAGTATTAGGGTCGAGGCACACTCGTCACTCGTCAGGCAACTGTTACTGAAATTGCGTCATGGATATTCTAAACGTTTCAGGCGATTGCAATGACCAGTCCTTGCACCTATTTATAATAATAAGTATTAGGTTTCGAGAAACTTTCTAGAAAGATTTAATCATCACCTAGCATTTTCTATTCTATGTTGAGACCAACTTTCAGTCGAAATGCGACTGAAATATTAATTCCAGATACTCCTAACTTGACTGCCATCAGGGTGCCTCCAAATAATATTAAACGCACGATTCCTTACCAAATAATATTCTTTTATGGTAAACTTTTTACCTTCGTATAGCAGCAATAACTTAATCCTGTTGAGTTAAAAATCATGGAAGCTTGTCTAATGCCAAATTTTACGATTTCTACCGAAGCCTGCTACAGCGAGTGTGGAACACCCCTTTACTAATGTCATTCTACGCGTTAGAATGTTTTTTTTTTACTGCGTTATTGATAATATTCCGATCTAGGTCGCTCAACAGATCTTGATATGTAGTAATGGGTTTCAATGTTAATATACATAAACGTCTAAATAGTGTGTACGACAATATGCAATCTGGGTATATGATATGAGGCAGTCTTAAGTATTCTTAACAATATAGGCACAAGATTGTGTTAGTGAATGAAATGTAAGAAAATGTTGTATGTTTTTGTATCAACACGAGCCTATTGTCTCATGGAAACAGGTCGTACTGTGGTGTAAGGATTGACAAGTAAACAAGGAAGGCATAGCTTGACTGCCCAAGGTCCGCCGGGCGTACGGTATCATCACTCGTAGAGTCTCCCTATTTACACCCCAACAAAAACTTAGTAGGGCCAAACATAAAGAATAACTAATAAGCTATTTCACCATTGCATAGCTCTAATAGAGAAAAACTTCCTAATTAGGAGTCATTAACCGTTTTCTTTACCAATATTGTATAACTGATCAAGGACGTGACTTTTGACTACCGTCTTGCGTGTACCTTGATATTAAGTGAATCTATACTAATATTATAAAACTGAAGAGTTTGTTTGTTTGCTTGCTTGAACGTGCTAATCTCAAGAACTACTGGCCCGAATTGAAAAATTATTTTAGTGTTAGATAGCCCATTTCATAAGGAAGGCTATAGGCTATAAAACATTCGAAAACAACGGGGCGCGGGCGGAAGCTATATGTTAATAAGGTACTCTACGTAAATATAAAAGAAGTAGCTTTTGCTATAGGCACGCATTACTGGTTGACGTTGATTTTTGGTTATAATAAGTTGTGTAGAGCTATTGTTTATTTGTAAGGCTGAATCAATGCATACATAGTAATGCAATCACAGATGCGGTTCCTACAAGTATTTGTTTACAACAGTTCAATTAACTTCCATCGCATTACGTGTGCGGTACGTCATTCTTTAATTAAAGTGGCCCTGATTCGTTGTTACATTGTCCATTTCTTTTATAATTGACGGAGACAGGACTATTGGTAGAACATAATGTTTTTTTTTAACATCCAAGTAAATACTTACGGCTTTTTAATATTTTTAGCATGTTCTGGGCTATGTTAAGCACAATTTTAGGGTGAGAAATAATAGTCTTTATAAAAAATTATCATCCCGCTAGTTCTTGTATACATTTGTAAGTAGATACTTGTTTTCTTTATGTTATACTTAGATACTCTTATCATCTACCAATGTCGGTTATTCCCGCGACATCTTACAGTACTGATATCGTGAGTGAAAACAATCTGCTTACTATTGAAGCAATAATTTTCCTTGCACAAGCATTGATAAGTTAAGCTAAGCTAGGGGTGGAAATCTCACGAACCTTTACATAGAACTTACTTTTCTTCACGGAATTATGTAGTAACCGAGACCACATAACATTTTATCTATCTTATACAAATGAAGTCCTTTATTCATCTATTTTTCTCTTGTCTCCTAATCAGATTGGTGCACAACAACAACGTGTGAGTGCCATAACTGTGTTACTACACAATGTATCCTTGTACACGTGTTTACATCGCGGCGTGACGAAGTGTTTGTGCGTCTGCGCTTACGTAACATACACGGGTTAGTGTTGCGAGCGTGTGCGACGCGGTAGTTTGTTTTGATGGCTCACGCATACAATGCGTTAGGTTGGAACTTAGGGATCTGTTTAGACAGAGAAAGAGATCATCGTACTCTCTATTAATTGTTCTAAATGAAGTAGATCTGGGTTGACTTGCATTTAAGCTAAAAATGTGAGCTTAAAAGACTACGCAAACATAACAACTCGTAATTACTGAATATATATTGATTGTCCTGTAAATATTGCGCCAAAATGCTAATAGTTTTATTCAGTAACTCACTTCTTAAACTGAATTTTCGATAATGTGTTTGTATTCGCTAATCAGCTCGGTGTAACCTACGACACAATATCACGCGCGTGCCGTCGCGACACAATGCTTCAGATACGTTTTTATTGCCAATTCATAGCAGTTAGCTGTCGCTTTATCAGTACTAATATAGTTTTTTAATTATGTCACTGATAATTCGCGGAGGTGATGGGTGAATGATGTCATACTGTAGCCCGGGTTTTTATACGAGTTACAATGAAAACGTGTTAATATGGAGGATTTATCTTTATTACTTTGTTTTTATGCTGTATTAGACAATTTTTGTTATACATACGGTTTATTTTAGTTAGCTACACAGATGTATATTAATCATATCATATCAATTGTTAGTCAAATAAAATCCATCGACCGTATATTTGGTGTTTTACCAATCGATCTAAGCGTAAGACGTTCATGGTCCATGATAAGACGTTTGGGTTTCCATAAACAGAATAGAATAGGACAACATTAAAACTATATTTTGTCGGAAACAGGCTTCTTTTATAAATATTTGTAATGCAAATATTTTAATAGTTATTTAACTAGCAAACACAATTTAAAGAATCATTCTTTAAGTTTCAAAACGTTATGAAGAAGCACGTATACACTCATATTATAATATTTATAAGCTAATTAAGGCAACAGCGAAGTCCGTATCACTTTTTGTTATGAATATCGAATTAGTATACAGAAATAGCCCCGGAATATTTAATCACAAGACTTATCACACGTGTTTGCTAGGATTTGATCAATATTTATCAACCGCGACCAAATCCACTGGCTGTTTATAATTGTCCGTTGTGCTATTTTTTAAATAGCAGGTTTTTTATACTATAAACGTGAATAGTAGCACTTTTTATGTGTTATCGTTATTAGTATTCTCGTAACCTTCAAATATGCTGCCAGAGTTCACGGTGTGTGTTTAAAACTATCGATCACTCGATAATTGTTACAATGCCTAATAACATAATACTCGTAATATAAACATTATTATAATATTATAGTTCAAAATAACTGCGAGCTTTTTTTGAACTTTTCTTAAACGTGCGCTCACGCATTGCGTTCCCGTGTGTTCCGTAGTCAACGCATGCGGCGGTGCAGTGCCAACGTTCCGTTGCGCAATGACACACACACCGCTTGTATTGGTAAACAAGTGGGATCTTTTACTGACTAGTCAATCATGACATAAAGTACTTACGGAATAGGGGGGAGTCTAGTAGGGCGAGGTTTACTTGTTTTGGGTCCTTAGTAGACTATTTGTGAACCTATGAAGTGAGTTACGAGGTCAAGGTATAACTAATTAAGGTGTATTGGTAGATGATAGACGTCTAAGGAAAGAAGTCGGTGAAGGAGTCTGGTCGTATAATGTAGGTACTTTTGCCGTACAGATTTATGACAGTCAAAACTTTGAGGCTGTAAAACGATGACTCCAGGAATCATTTAAAATAAATTCATAAACCACGCGCTATGCTAACTATTTTAACAACAATAAAATAAGACATCACACAAGTAAATAGGTGATTTTATATACTAATCGTATCATTGACTTAACAATGTGTTATGTAATAGTATTTATTTCCATACCTTTTAAAATTCTATTTGTTTTGACGATCGCTAATCGCTTCAAGTCGCATAACTTTTGAAGGTTAGCTTAGAACAATCTTCAATATTGATCTTTTGTGCCATGTTAATTAGGTTGGTATTTCTGTGGCACGTATGTATTTAATGATAGATATTACAAGTTCCCCACTTGTAATATCTATCATTAAATACAGGTTTGGCGACCCAGTATTATGTGTGATGGTTTACGCTCGTCTGGCCGTATTTATGAGACAGTTGAAATATATGTGTTGTGTCGGGATGTCATCTTACTCATACTAAAATAGGGACGCAGTTTAAATACTGCTTGAGTGTTTCCGGCAGGGGATATTCCCACTGTCTTTGACAGTGTTAGCAGAAAGAGAATTTACATAAGTTGTAAGTCCTAACTTCTGTCTTCCTCGTCGTCACACTCTTGGCAGGGTGGTCGTGGTCTTCACATCAGGAGTGGTGGCAGGTTTCCCAACCCGTCGCCATTCTTCCCGTACTGTAGCTTTTCTGGAACATTCGTGGAGTGGACCATTGAGTGCAGCTTTGACTTGGTTGGTCCAGCGCATTGGTGGCCTGCCGCGTGCTCTTGCGCCATCAATTTCTCCCTTCTCTCCGAGCCTAAGTCCTAACTTAGGGCGCCAAATATCTAATCCTGAGGTATGCAGGATTTCATTGATATTCATCACGTTGGTTTGACGTAGAATTTAGTATTACTAATAAGTAATACCTTTACCCCCCTAATTGGCTAGATGTGTCAACTTTGACCCAAACTAATGTCATGTAAGAATTTTAAATTTTTAAGATGTTTACATTACGCATGCGAACCGGATAGTCGCAAAACCTGTACGGATTAAAAATACTATTTCGATATTTATTTTTAGGTACATAATATTATCTACATAGGTATTAGGTACATGATATATTTTTTCTAATTTACATTTTTGCGAGTAGAACAGACAGTACTATTAGATATTCTGTGGTAGAACTAAGTGCATACCTAGAACCTACTAAATATTTGTTACGTTGGCAATGCCTGCTGGTGACCGTTAGCATGTTTATTATTCTTTGCATACCAATCCAAAAAAAACTGTATCAGCTGCCTGTATGCTACGTATATCAAATATTCATGCACGCTATTTTGTTGAGTGGAGGGTAACACAATTAATTAAATATGCATTTTATTAATCCTACTGTATGCTACATACAATGTGATCATTTTAAAGTTCAAACACATGCATAAATTATTATGCATAGTAATTATTATTAATGTGTGAGCGTATTTTTATGTTTGCCAATTCATGCAAATTGTCAGTTCATTTGGAAGTCAACGCTAATATTATGTCATTTTTTATTATGTGGGTAGATTTGGTCTTTTAATAGTGACGTGCTTGGAGTTCGAGATAGAAACTGCCTAAAATAAATAGATGACAGAAATTCAGACTAGATGGCTTTTTTTTTTAGTTATTTGGGGTGTTTTTAATATCGTACGGGTTTCATCACACATGCGGGATTGCCCCGCCTGCGTAACCCCGCAAATGTCCTTTTCATACAAGTATTTATTGTACTGCGTGGAATATGCACAATAAATTTTCTGGATGCGGGACAATCCCGCATGCGTGATGAAACCCGTACGATATTAAAAACACCCTTGGAAGTCGTTTTTCTCTTATGTTCGCACTAATAAACGTAGTATTACGAGTGAACTCACATACCGAACTCTTTCATTTGTATTTTGACATTTGAAAGAAGACTGCACTGTGTATTCAAGTATACATACAATACTAGTATAAATGCAGCAACTTTTTGGTCACAAATAATAGCTAGTCGTTAGATTTGGTTACCGTAGAACATAATCACCGATCCCTACTGATACGGCTGATAAGTACAAGTTATCGGTGGTACTGATTATAAACACCCAACACGTTTCGGCGCAGCGAGATCACGCGATCGATGTGTGTAAACAAATAAACTATAAACAGTATCTGGCTGGTCTCTGTCTCACTCGCACGCCTTTGAAGATAAGTTTTTAGAACAAACATTACATCACGGCTTGTAGAGAAACTGAAATGCGATGTAGATCTGCTTGCATAGCAACAATACCATATGCATGATCATAGAACACAAATATCAGATTACTCTAGCACTAGGTGACGCTTAAATGCAATGTCTTAATAATAAAATGTAACACTGCGAACTTAGTCTCCTGTAAAAACTTGCAAGTAACGGTGTGAATTTTCCACATTATACTTACTTTCGTTAAACTAGGTACAGCACTGATGACTGACTTACGTTATAAGAAATCCTGATGCAACCTGGCGCCTGAAATTGTGGGCACGCAGTGAGCAATCAGCCTTTGCCTAGCTGTGGGACAGTTACAGGTTCTGCTGCCGAAGCATATACAAGAGTCAACAAAGCACTATCTCTATTTCTCGGTCTGTTGTCAGTCTTTTGAATTTGCCAAACAAAACTGTAACTGTGTATGTGTGTGTGTGTGAGTGTGTTCCATGTATAAACTAGCTGCGCCCCGCGGTCTTACCCACTACATGTTTCATTAAAAGTAGCCTAGGTGTTAATCCAGGGTGCCAGGTAGTTCCATACCAAATTTTATGAAAATCGGTCCAGCCGTTTGAGCGTGAAGAAGTAACAAACATACAAACACACTCACAAACTTTAGCCTTTATAATATTAGCGTGATATCAAATTGAAGGGCACAGTTTCCTGCTAATAGAATGCGCCCCATACAGGGGCCCGGAATTGTCTTGGGGCGTTACTGGGACAGAGGGTGCTGAAGCCGGTTTATTTATTCATTATTTAGAGGCATGTTTAAAGCTTGGTCGGCACGGGCCCTGGTCGGTGCACGCAATTGTCAAAGGGTTAGATATAATGAGACGTTGCTAGGGCTGTGAATACGGGACCCAACTCAAGTGGTGTATGTAGTTGCTAGGTGGTGAAACTGCCGTTTGACTGCCAAGTTTTTAGGGTTGTATAATATAATAATATCTTATTGATATATATATATATATATATATTGATATTGATATAGGCAGAGCCTGTATTATGGCAACTAGACTGACTGGCAACTGATAAACATACTTAATATTTCTAAATACATACATAATATAGGTAAATTACACCCAGACACAGAACAAATCACTACGCTCATCACAGTAAGATTTGTCCTGAGTGGTAATCGAACCCACGACCTCCGGTTTAGCAGTCAGGGTCACTAACCACTAGTCCAACAAGCCAGTCGATATAAAATTCAAATAAGAATAAGAAAACAGATTGTGCCAGATTGGGGTCCATTTGGATGATCACCGAACTATTACCTAAGGCTTATTCTGTGACATAACGCTACAATAAACGTCTGTCCGTCTATCTATGCGTATAGATGGATATACAGTAAGTTGAAATAAACTTGCAAAAAACATCTTAGAATGTCTACTGTGTCGACAAATATTGGTCCCGCGCACAAATAGCTCTCCACTAATAGTCGAACGAATCGGAATGAAACATGCTTTTATATTATTGATAAGATTCCTGGAGTCCTGCCCAATCTACAGTATATAAACAGCGTGCAGATAGTAGACAGCAACATATTTCGGCCTTGCATTGTTTACATCTTGCGTCTCTTTCCCCCACGTTATAGCCGTACTGATTGTCAGTTATAAATGTTATGATTACGATACCTATTGTTACCAATGTGATAACGTGATAACGTAGGGCTGACAGCTATGTTTTGTTTATGTCGGATATCGTCACGCCCGTTTTGCTTAAGCGGGTAAGCAGATATTAGTGTGAAGATACAATCTTATCAATTTGTTTCTGTTACCTCACGTACGTGTGTTTGAGATAATGTTTATGGTTTTGTTGTTATTAATAAACTTGACTGCCTTGCTGGTCTAGTGGTTGCTAAGCACAACTGTTGAGCATGAGGTCCTAGACTCAAATCCCGGATCGGCCAAAGAGTTATTGGGTTTTTCCATTAGGTTAATCTTGGTTGCAGCACGGAGTCTGGATTGTGCCTAGTTTATGGCAATAGGCTCGTCCCCTATTACTTTGAGAGCTATAACATAACTGGCCAAATGTAGACCGTTTCTATAGGTACACCTCTGCCTACCCCTTCTGGGAATACAGGCGTGATGTTTTTCTAATATACGTTGCTTTATACTAAGAGGATTTTGCATAGCGTTCTTTACACTCAGAATATTTGTGTTTTATGTTCAAGCTCTTAGTCAAGGTCCTTTTTGTTCACGCCGACAAAGTTTAGCTAGATTTGCATTCTGTTTTTTACTCATTGCACTTCCTAACTAGTAGGGAATACTGGTAATTTAAGTCAGACCACTAATATACTAGCAAATGATCATCTAGTTTAATTTTAAATGTCACGGCAACGCCTCTTACCTACTACACTATGCACTAGTTATTAGATTCTGTTCTAAATAAACATGCCTTGTAAACTACGTAGTTGGAAATAGCAATATAGTTGCATTTATGAGGTTGTTGTACCGACTTTATTAATTACAAACAACTAGATTTTACGCTTTGTATTAATTTCAATATACTACACACAAGATTCTAATCTTCTCGCGTGCGACACCCCTATTCTTAGGGCTGTCACCTTCTCTAGTAACACACGTTGTCCTACTTTATAAATACAACATTTAAGAGGGTCTTACAAAGATAATGGCTTCAACTTTAACTGGGTTATTGTCAAGGGGTAATTGAGATAACGCCAGTCACTTTATAGGTCTCTTTTGTACAAGCTAGGGTTTATTTACACTGTAAAATGTTTACATAAAACGTTGTCTACTTTATTTTCTAGTTACAGCGTGACTAATATTTCGTTATAACGAAATACTAGTTGTATTGTGTACTTAATGTAGGGCTGCCCCTTTTTCTTTGTTTGTGTTACCCTGAGTATAGGGTTTTCAACATTTTGATTTGCTATGCTAAATAAACTGTAGCCCTATACTTGTACATATAATTAATTAATTATGCTTGAATACATTTTTTTATGTGTTATACCTATACCGATGGATTGACAAATCAATTTGTTATGCTGCTTTATTAGAATCTTTTATATTTATAAAATAATAAATAGTCACTTAATATTTCTTATTTAAGTAAATAATAATCCAATTGTTTCATAGTAACTGAATTTATTTCAAATCAAACACTACTCTCGAATCCAAATCCCCATATTACTAGATACATCGAGTCCATGCGCCCACGCAGACGCGAACGCCGCGCATGCGCCACAAGCAAATACAGCGACATTCTACCGGTTCAGTGCATCGTACTGAGTATCAGTTCGCTACAAATAGAATTATTGCTTAAAAATAATGGCTTAATTTACTATTGATTATATTTTTTTGCATTGTTCATTATTTCTTGCCTGGAATGACATGAACGGAGTCTTAAAATGTGTCAAAAACGACTCTTAAATAATTTAGAATACGTCGTCTTGATCACGTCATTATGTGATTTTAATATTTTTATCAATTTAGATCAGTCGTTGTTAGCTTTTAGTGCCTTCCAAATGTACCTATATTAAAAATAATTGATATCAGCTTATAATGTCACTTGCAATCTTCGTATTGTATAACTTATATTGTTATCAATTGTTTAGGTCACTATTAGAAACAGCTTTGAACCGGTACCTACTCAATTTACAAGGATTATCATATCTACAACACATATACAAACAGTGATATTTGTATTAATCTATATAAATAAACTAGCGAGCCTACATATTTGCTCATGCACTAGCTGAGCAAATAAACAGCGACATCATACCGGTCTGGTGCATCGCTTGTAAGCTGAAGACGCTGGTTTAAATCTAAAGAAATAAGGTGACAATCTCTGACAAAATTACAGGTAATCGTGTCTTAAAACTAAAACAATAAGCGATTAAGATGATGATCAGTCATAGCTAGTTAGGTGTATACATAATGTTCGCATCTACATGTAATGGGTAGATAAGTTATTGTCTGGAGAACCGTGGACAGCCAGCCTTGCGACCAAGCTGCCACTAAAGAAGTAAAAACAAAAGAGAATTTTCTTTCGAGAAGACTAGGGAAGTTTATGGTGTCCTAAATATTAGGAGTAACACGTACGAGTCCAAAAATATACTTATAACGCCTATTGTAGTCTTGCAACCAGCCCCCTTTCGAAGAATACCATCATCCCATCTTTGGCGTCTATCACAGACAAATTAAACAGTGTCAGGTAGGCACTTTTTTGGTGGCTTGAATACAGGCTTAATGATATTGATGGATCTAGTGTTGTAAAAAACTCAAGTCTTTTAGTCTTTATTTCGAGACTTGAGTCGATTTTCAAGACTAGGACTCGTTAGTCACATGAGTCCGAGTCCTTTGAGTTCTTTGAGTCTTTTGAGTCCTTTCGAGTCTTTTAAGTTATTTGAGCTAGACTGAGTCATGAACTTGAGTTGTTGTATTTAATACACCTAACCTAACCTAATCAATTGTATCCACCTGAAGACTGACGATTTGCTGAATCAAAATTATAAATATATAAATATTTAGGGACTTTCTATTTTTACTTTTATTTACTCCAATCAAACTATGGCTATGGATTTAGAGGACTCAGTCTTTTAAAAAGACTGAGTCTTTGAGTTCTTTTTGGCAGGACGCAAGTCTTTTTACAAAAGACTCCAAATTCTGAAGGACTTGAGCTCTAAGTATTATTTATAAGACTCGAGTCTTCAAAAAAAAGCTCTAGCTTTATTAAATAAGACTCCAAGACTCCTGTCGAGTCTTTAACAACACTAGATGGATCATACTGCTAAGAGTCTTTAGCCTTAGAATGTAGAATATACCAATTACATTATCAGATATCAAAATTTTAAAACGGTAAAGTAGATCTCAATCTCATCTTTTTCAGCTTCAAGCTTATTTTGATCTCCAGATACAACAGCTTCTCGTCATTATACTCACTCAAGTTCTAGTTAAAGTTATAACGTTCGTTTATACTTTTGTATTGCTGCAACAAAGAGAAAACATCGGAAAGCTTTTATTATTGCAGTTAATGTAGTGTTCTTAAAGTGGTATTGAGACGATCGACATTACAGGAAACTACCTAGATAAGAATTATAGAGAAGTCTGTGTAGGTTTCACTGCATAGAGACTAGATAGATATTTTAGTTCTAATTTTTAGCAGTGGACTAAGATAGGCTGATTATGATGATGATGATGAAGGAGGCAGGGCTATCAAAAAACCCGATTTCAAACTGAAGACTTGGTGGGTCCGTCGCATTGGTTCAGACATTTTTGTATACACGTAAAGTTAGTTTCAGCTACAAGAGGCCTTTCATGACCTCTTCAGGCTTTGAGGCCGCGACCTAAACTTCAGTCTAAAACTAGTCAAGAACACCTAGAATATACAGGCCTACTGGAAAACCGTCCCTATACTTAGATATATAAACTGTTGCACCACGTTTACAAGATACAACAATAGAGCGGTAATAATAGGGAATGGCACCGATTTCGCACAAATGGTGCCCAACGGACAACTTTTAAGAATTCTAATCTAATATGCTGCTAATTGTTATTTGCCTGTTGTATGATTTTATGAATGAAAACAGCTGAAAAATAATGTATCAAATTCCTCATTCATTATTTCTTGTCTAGTTAGGTTAGTGGCTCTAACCATTTATAGCTTGTTTCGGCTTAATCAGTTGAACTACAGGTTCCTCTATCGCGCCACTGTTGCGCAACAATCTATTTAATTGAAAGCGCTCTGAATCAAAAGTTATCGTTGCCACGGTTGCATGACAGACCTTATCTCAACCTACATCTAGCCGGGTCTAATCTAACGCTGATAAAAATACGGCATTTGTGTATGTTGATAAGGGACCGATCTCGTTACACAGATTGTGTGTTACAGATTTGTTGGATGTGTAATTGTTTGATTTATGTTTGTCGGTTGCCACTTGTCGTGGTATGGCGGTGTGATAAAACTTAGATACAAGGGTGCGTTAATTAGGCATGGTGCAAACATGGATCAATTAGGGCCAGACATATTACCTCATCTGCTTTTTAGCTGCTAGTTTTTTATCACTTTTAATCTCGAGTATTTTTGTTTTTATACTTATATTTATGCGTGCTACGATTCGATAAAAGAACAAGTTCGAGTGTTTCAGTCATAAGAAAGGTATGCTAAGATGCCATAAAAAGTATCTAGATGGATGGGATGGTTGAAAGAAGATTGACAAAGCAACTAGTTATAGCTCAAAGATGTTTACCTCGAAAAACAAGCTAAACAAATTACAGAAGCTAGACTAAGGCCTGGCTAAGAGTACATACTATCTAGCTAGACAAAAGCTAGGCTCACCGGTAAGAATGTTTGAAAAATGTACGAAGTTAATAAAGCAAAACCCTGCATTCTGTATTAATCACGCTTAACTGTATGCCTGTATATTGGTGTCGATGATACTGTAATGGATTCTGTTTACACGGTAGTGATCGATACTGTATACATCGAACATAATTAGCTTTTAATAGAAGCCTTTCAAAATATTGTTGCTGCAAGTAGGTGAAAGGCGGTATCAACTTACTAGGTCAGTCATACCTTTAGCTCTTTACATTGTGTATGATAAGTACGTATTGTGTCCGAGTATTGTAAATAGCTAATAAAATATTGTTTTGTTTACAGTACGCCAAAAGGCATGATTGATGTTAATTAATTTGTAATATAATTTAAAATGATTTTAGTAGCTTCAATATAGATTTTGCGTTTAATAAGCATCATTAGGGTTCCGTATACAAAGGGTAAAAACGGGACCCTATTACTAAGACTTCGCTGTCTGTCCGTCCGTCTGTCTGTCACCAGACTGTATCTCAAGAAATGTCTCAGTTGAAATAACCACAAATTATGTATTTCTGTTGCCGCTATAACAACAAATATTAAAAACAAAATAACATAATTTATGTATTGGTGTACCTTATTTATACCTACAGATTATATTAGCCTAGTATCACCCACTGTTGAGTACAGGCATCCTCTTTCTCTGCCATGCCTCTCAGATTAGTAATACAAAGTTTAATAAGAATATTGAAACAAGTAAGAATTTCTCACCTCGTGCTCAACTCTTACTCAATGCGCTGCTGTTCTAAAATGTAAACAGCAACAACCCAGAATAAGCAATTTGTTTGAAACATTTTATTTGTTAATTGTAAACTTCAGACGCGACGGATAAACGAAGTCAAAGTTGGTCTGTGGTAACTTCATTATTTTCTCTTTTATATATTAATAAAGTTTAGCCCTTTTACTTTCTTACTGATGTTTATTCTGCAATAATAACAATTTGTCAACAAAATGTCCTACAGACGGAGCCGTCAGGACATCGACTTAATTAAACATGATTTAGTACTTTCTTTGAAAAAGATATTTAACCTAATTTGCATGATTTTAGCATTCTGGATATGAAACCTTGATCCCTAGGAATTGCTGGTACCGGTGTCAGTAAAAATAAAAACTAAAAAAATCCTTTTGAAAGAAAATGTATATAAATTAATTATTAAAGACAAACAAATTTAATTATACATAACATATGAAATTTAGAGATAAAAATATAAAAAGCTTGTTCCTACGTATAATAAGTTCCCCGTTATTATGCACATTATATTATTAAATTAAATGCGGCGTCTTTAGAAACAATAAGTAAAGAATATGGTGCACAATAAGAAAGGAAACGCAACGTGACCGATATATAGCACAATGAAACGGTCGGCGCCGAATACACGCTATGTTTTGACAGTCAAAGACCAACTAGCGCACAGATGAGTATCTCCTAAAATGGAAGTAATAAATTAAAGTTTAGTTGTTCGTCTATGTGTTCCTACATCATTGCTCCCATCGTATGCGCGCCACTAAAGGTTTCCAAAAGGACAAGAAACCTAGGTTGTAAAATGAAAATGCAATTTAGCCGATTTGTATGCAATTAAACTATTTTTTTATCGTTGGTGAATGTGAGTAATAATCTCTTTATCAAAGTCTTACAAATATATAATTCTAAATTTCCCTAGGTATTCCCTAGCCACATAACGGTTAGAATTTTAATTATGTATTCTCAGAATTAACGACAAAGCAGGCTTCCTCCCTTTGACAGCGTCCCCTTAGGGTTCTTTGATAACATTTGTAGACATGTATTTTTAATCATTTTATGTTGGCACAAAACATTACTGAATGAAAACAGCTATAAGCTTGACATTCTTATCTTCTTCGGGCTTTTGACATTTGAGAAGAAATTTAATAAAAATACTTTTTAAAACTTTTCCTGGAATTTATCTCTCTACATACTCACTTTTGTTCTTATGGAAAATAATAATGTGACGTCACATTTAATATATTATATTTATCAGAGGGACAGATACACCTTATTATTATCAACAGTAAGTCGATAAGGATGAAATTATACTACATTTATTAGAAAAGAGTTATAAGTTTGAGTTTCTAGCGAATTGGTGCCTAATAAATTTGTCGTTACGTTAAAAACTACTAAGATATTGTTTTATTAGTTTAAGAAAATTTTAAATATCCAGATGTGTTTTGTTACCATAATATTCTGAATCATTTACTAATGTTAGAAAAATCTACAAATAAATCAACCGAATATTATATGTCGGTGGTTAGTTAATCTATGTCAAAACCATCGCCATAACGATTGCATGCGAGACAAAATGCAACGGCACAATATCGCCTGTGTTTATTTACGTACGTTTTCAGCGGGTACACGATCTAGGCTGAATACTAATGCCCCTTTCAACGGTTACGTACATTAAAATACTGGCACTTAGCGGCATGAAATGTTTAGTGGATGTGAATACGCTTCATGTTTGATACAGTTAATGATAGCTATTACTCCATGTGTTTATGTTGCTACTTTATTAAACAACGCAGTAATTAATGAATATGTTCTTTGAATACAACGGTTTTTTATCGGCTATCATTTGACAAAGGCGAGTGCTATTAAGCGATGTCGGCTAAATAATAGTTATGTGCTTTGTACGTAGCCGATTACAAACTCATATGAATGATTTCAGTTATGCGAGGAACGCGTTATATTGTATTTATCTAGGATGTTAACAATGTGTATGCAAGTCTGGTATTTTTTAGCTGTTGCATTAGCTAAGTTGACAAATATTATTAATATAATATGTATGTACAAATATTTTAATCATCATTTTCTTGAATAATGTCCTTTTCTTCTTTTATCTAGTATTCTTCTTGTACTCTGGTTTCTACAATAATTATCCATACAAACATTTAGTAAATCACACAGATATTATAACGTTACCCTTCCCGATCGCACCACTCAAAAGTCACAACCCATACGTCAACGGATATTCAGAGCTTTTCGGAATACAGAATATGAGTTGCGAACAGTAAACCTTTACTAAAAACGCTTGTCACTGTAATGTACGTACGTATCAAATATTCTTTCTGTATCTAGTGTCACTGGCAACTGTGCACATCCAAAAATACGTGCCGTCTTCGTGACGGACGCTTGCGATGCGCGTCGACCTATTTCTGTCCCCGCCCCGTATGATTTGTTTACAAAGGGTCCCGCTACAAAGGAATGTCTCGATTGACATTTGTGTACGTTTTGTATGATTTGTAAGTCTAGTTTTGACATGCGTGTGATTTGGGAGAGGATTCAAGTATACGAGTTTGGCAGCTGGGTAGGCGTTTGATTGCTTTAAGTCGGTTTCTTGTGTTGTGAAGATTGTTGTAAAGTTGTATAGGTGCATCATGTGGTACTTACATTGTATCTGGTTAACCTAGAAGTGAATTTTATCTCTGTAGATCAAACAAGCAAGGTTGAAGGCATTTGCGTTCATATAATATATAAACATAACAAAAATCGTAATTTATATTATTTCATACCTAACTTAATCTACTGCAGTACTAGTAACACTGCAGTTGAATCTTACAAGCAATCTAGTCTATTTACAGTTTACATAAACGAAACCTTGCCAACGTGGCCACATGGCAACATGGACTACGCATTCTTTATCCACCATGGCTTTCGCGACCGAGGTCACTGCTCCCCGGAGACGACATGACGCCACGCGGTGTCTTTATTGCCTGTCTGACGTCTGCATGGGGGTTAAACATTTTTTTATTTATGCTCTCATTTCAACTGCGCACTTCTCTGTCATTCCCAGTGGTTTTAACTGCGGAGATCGTCCAGATATGTTGCGTTTTTTGAGGATTTGTTTTATGGCCCGCATTTTTTGGTGTCGCTGCTCTGCGGTTAGTATACTGCGCTTATCTAAACGGTCGTCAACGTCATGGTGAAATGATGATTTCTAAATTAAATAGTTGCTCGTCATTGTTTTCTCTGCATTGCGTCATCAAACTTTTGTTGAGGTACCGTCGTGACTTTTCGAATCCTAGTGTTCTAGTTAGAATATATGAAAGCTGTGAAATCAATATGACACAGTGCCTAACTACTTGCACGTTATTTACAAAAACATTTAACATATTGTTTGTAACGAGTCCCGCAGCGTTGATGTACAATCAAGCCGCATGCCCAGGCAAAGTGGAGCAAGTACCTACCAGCTAGATCAAAATTCAGCCCGAAATCTCTTGTCTCACAGTCGAAATTACCTTGACGACAAACCTGATCTGAAGAAACACGCGCAAGAGCTCAAAGGAATTGCAATTTTGCCGTCCAGGTGTTAAAGTTGTTTTTTGATTGTGCATAGCTCGGGTAGCAACAGATCCTATTATTTATCAATCGTAGTCTGTCTGGGAGCATATGACTGTCGGCGGAGTTTGCTCAGTCTTTTGGCGGACACTTGTGGTTTTTTGTACCTTTTTAACCTTTGATGGAAGCCGGTTGACGAGTTTATGGGGTACGCGTTTACTGTTACAAAACGTGGAATGTTAATTGTTATAGTTCTTGTAAATTATGTATTAAATTATGAGTGGTTCTCTTGTGTATCGAACCGGTTGTTACATAAAATATTTTCGTAGTTTCTATAGAACCTTTTGTAGTAGTAGTATTACGATTTGTTGAAAGGAACAAGCAGCAACATGTGGCTGTTACAATTAATTACATATCCCTAGCACAAATGATAATTACATACAGTATAATAAAATCATGTTCTTCTTGTTTGAGTTTCATTTGTCCAGCTTAATCATTTATTTTGTGATCAGTATCTGAAAATTCTTGGTATTCCAGAGAGAAAGTGTTAAGGCATACTAGACAGAATATTCCATATTAGTACGTTCTGTAGTACACCGTACAGACCCCTTAGATAAGTGGCAAAACGCTTGACGAATAGAAATGGAATAGAATGAAAAATGTATGGGGATGACACATGTCATCGATAACTTATTCGAAACATGATGTCATCCCCATACATTTATCTTTCTATTCGTCAAGCGTTTTGCCACTTGTCTAAGGGGGCTGAGCATCTATTGCATTTAATCGATTTAAAAGTACTGTTGTAAATTCTATATTGATTTCGACGAAGTTACAATACGCCATAATGAAATAAGTTAAGGATAACAAATTCCTGACAAGATCCTGCTGGCTGGAAATTCTGGTAACTTCGTCGATACGTTTCATTGTAATTTGCACCATTAGGCGCCAAGGTTCTCGCGGCAGGACATGAGCCCCCACGTGCCGCCTGAGTCACTGATGACGTCAGCCTATAAATAGGATATATAATACGCTCATAGTATTTTTTTTTGGTCAACCATCCGTCCATTCATACGTCAATGGTATGGGTCGTGTGGACTTTGTATTGTGTGCAAATTGTTTGACGAATTCGGTAGGTTCGTGACTGGTGCGAATACATATTTAGGATGCGAAATGGAGATTGTATGGAAAGTCTGTCTGTGTTGGACTGATTTTATGTAGACGTTTTCCTTAGTATGTACTTGGTAATTTCCTTCTACCTCAGTGTTTTTTAAATGAAAAGATGGTATTCGTTCATTACATATGGAATAACAAAAATGGTAATGGTAAGAAAGTTTAAAACCGGAAGAACTTCCTCTTTCGGAACTCATTAATATTAATCATTTTGTTGCTATGTTAAATTTCGCATTGATAACATTGGTTAAAGTACATTAGGATCTAAATAGATGGCGTTGCGATCAATTCCTGCGAAACAAATGAGTGTCGCAAGATTTAACGGTGGTTTTAACTCTTGCTGACAAAGTGCCTACAGAAACTTGATATCTGAAACTCCTCCCCAATAATTGCCTTCTAGAATGTCTTTCACCGTAGGTCGTTGTCCTATCTTCCAGTGTACGCACTTAGTCACCATTCTCGCATCGCCCGTCTCGTAGGAATTTTTTGGCATTATCTCCAGATGTTGAAAGACAGAGTCGACTTCTAGTACATTCCATTCAAAACTTAATTTAAAGTCAGTCTTAAAGAGTCGTAGCTATTTCCTTAGTGCCTTACAGAGAAGTATTTTCTTTTGTTTTTTTAAAAAAACGTCGCCCCACATTAGGAATTTCTCCGGTGCGTTTCACAAACATGAAATGTCACATACACATACCTACACCCAGACTCGGGACAAACATCTGCGGATTACACAATTTTTTGTCCCGTACGGGAATCGAACCCGCAACCCTTAGCGCAGCAGTCCAATCGCTTAGCCACTACGCTAATCAGGTCGTCAAAATATTATTAACTTTAGAATGAAATATTCCATACTGCATCAAAAATAATCATCCTAATATCGTTATTCAAAACTACTATTGATAACTTTAAGTCGATGCGTATCGCCCGAAATATCCAACGTTTGTTGTCTCTTATTAATTTAGTCAAAGTTTCAAGGTCAAATAAAACTAGAGACAGACCATCTAATCTGATACATATCCTACATAAATAGTAATGATATATCATCGGTTACTCATCAACACTTCGATCCTGTCTATTCGCGTAGCCATCCCTCCATTACATAGTTTTGCGGCATTCGTATTCAAATATGAATCGTCACCGACCACGTCATTGTTTACGTTCGATTTCTACGTAAATGCTCTATTTTGAGAGTATTACTCGGTTTAATTTTGTCTGGTACCGAAATAACATTGTTTTGTAAATATCTGCATGCCGTTTCTCCTTATTGAGTGAGCAGAGTAGGTGACAGGATTAGGTGTGATCGTTTTCCAAAATTACTGTGTGGGAGTGTCTCGAAGTAGGTAGGTATAATTTGCCACGTGGGATACTATGCTTTGTTCATACTGCTTTCATTACTTTGATACCTATTTGCGCGCCTGTGGTGCTTAAATATTTACGCGTCTTTTAAGAATGTGCGCGTTGTTTTTGAATACTACGCACGACCTTATGAAGGTCTTTAATAATATGTACGTACATTACAGAGATACCTGTAGGCATTTAGGTCAATACGTATTACAGTGCCCAGACGCAAAACAGTCGTTTTTATTGGAAACAATGTGGTGCACTAAATGTGTCATTCAGACTTTCTAATATTTTGATGGAAAAGCAAAACTAAAAACTTACCCTTCAGTTTTCGAATGTAATGTAATGAATAAATTCGCTTTTATACGATACTTAGTCATACGATATTCCCCTGGCTTAAAAATAGATCCTTTTTTTCAGATTCTTTCTAGATTATTGTGAAGATTTCGAAAATAAAAAGATTATTTGTATAGTTTCTGAAATAAACAAGCAGTTTGCTGTTCTTTAATTTAGTTTCGGATTGCTACGAATAATCTTATGACTGTTTGACGACACACCTAAAAGTTCTAGTAGGCGAAATAGACAGTTAAAGACGCAGAGACTATATGTAAAAACAGATAAATTTTACCCTGCATCCTGCTTTCAATAATAATGCGATAAACGCTCTTTATTTTTTATTAATATCTTAAGCTAAGAAAATATGTCACAGTTTTATTAAAATTAAAATATTGACCTCATTAGTGCTGAGTGCTGATCCTTTTATATCAGTACTGCATTTCCTATAACGAAGTTAATTAATATACAGAAGCTGATCTTACAATACTTACCTATACTATTAATTTATATTGCTGAGATCCGCAGTTTCACGTAATAAGGCAGCAACATTCCCTAGGGAAACGCTAGGTCTCGGAACTTTTGCAATTAATCACAACAGACGTAAGAAGCTTAAAATTAACCGCAAGGATTCCATTTCCTTTGTAAGCTTACAACGTTGAAACATGGACAAAGGACCAAAATGTAGTAGATACTTATTGATAATTAAGTTATCGGTTGATCGAAAGCATGACTGGCAAAGTGAACTTGGGAAAGTAATTTTGGAGTTTTAGTGATAATATATGATGTAATTGCGTATTTTATATAGTGACTGAACTGCGTTACAATTCTGGCAAGCGATGTTCTATAGACCCTGACAGCTAAAACCTATCTTCTTCTTATCGTATGGTTGATGAACAAACTGGTGTCCGAGTTTAAACCGCCGCGCCTGTAGGCCTCTGTCATGACTTCAAACACAGTTGAGAAATCTCTTAGGTGTGCCGTTTTCCTCACGATGTTTTCCTTTACCGTTTTTAGCTACTGATAACTAATTTTTAATACGCACATGAATTCGAAAAGACATTGGTGCGTGCCGGGATTTCATCTTGCGACCTCCGACTTGACAGTGCAACAGTCACACCACTCGGCTGTCAGTGCTTAAACAAGCCAAAATAGATCATCGTCAATCTTAAACTCTTGTTAAAGATTAATGTTCAATTAGTAAGACCATATTCCTATGATTTCCCAATCAATAACGTCGTCTGCCGTACTTCTACCCGCTAAGCTTCCTACGATGGGAGAATGAATGAAAGATTTCCCCACTCCGACGTCTGCGGCAGTGACGCGGACTTAATTGGATGTTGTCGGCCTTTGGGATTCTTGTTAGCAAGATGGCTGGTTTTACTTTGTACACGCCTTTTTTCTTCTAGGCGTTAGACGTTAGGTATTGAATGCAGTTTCAAGAAGGCCGACGCAGTGCGCTCAAAGCTTCCTGTAGCAGGAATGAGGTTGGATTTAAAGCTCTGGAGTTTTCTTATTTATTTTATTGATTTTCTTTTTCAGTCTTGTCTATATTTGTGTTAGACCTCACAATAGAATTTTCTCCACTAAATGATCAGCGATTCTATTCGAGTCGTTCGTGTAGTCGATTATGCAATCAGCTATTCATCCCATTCCCCAAATATTATTATTGCGTTAGTTTCAGAGCTTGGTTTGGTAGTTCTAATGTATTCTAGATTAACGCAGACAGAATTACCATAATGATAACTTCATTGTTTCAGTTGACAAGCATAAAATCCTTCAGATAAATCTTCTTCTTCTTTTCGAATTCATGTGGGTATTATGAATTAGTTATTAGTTCCTAAAAACGGTGAAGGAAAACATCGTGAGGAAACCCGCACACCTGCGAGATTTTTCAACGGTGTGTAAAGCCATGTCAGTGGCCTGCAGGCGGTTTAAACTCTGACACCAGGTTCTCCGTCAACCATACGATAAGAAAGAGATCCAGATAAATATATATACATTATTTATCACACATACATTTCTAAAGGATTTTACTAATCACTGAATCATATTGACACACATACGTGGTGACGTGGGTATAATGACGTCATACCATTATTCACGCATGGCCCATAGTGATCAGTACTAGAAATAAGTATGACGTGGGTGAGGAATAAATAGTGATTTTGTTGATAGAAGACCTTTTACTTGGCCTTAAATAGCGTAGGCAGGAGTTAGGCTACAAATAGGCATATGAGAACGAACAGGTGTCACGGAAAAGGTTTTTCTAGACTAAATCGGGATCCGAAGTTATATTTTTAGGTTCCCGATGGATTGCTTAGCTACAGAAAATATTTTAGAGTTGTTTTTATATGTAGACTTTTAGCTACGATTATTTTATTTCTAAATTAAATCTTGATTACTTAACAGACCAGAGACTTCCACTGTTTTCAGTCAACTTAACATATACCCAATACAGCTTCGGGAAGATCCTGAATTTTGGATCCCAAGCCTAACCATATTAATTCAAGCCTTGTAACAATTTTGTCTTTGATTAAAATATGTGCTAATACTATAACGGCTGAATCAGTTAAGGGTTTAGGAACAATGCTTTAGTTCCACAACAAGACATGATTCAGTTAGGCGGATTATCTTGCTTCATGCAAGATTTCGGTTCAGAGTAAGTTAAGTTGCATTTCAAGGCGTAGTGAGCGTGTGATGCAAATATTGCGGGAGTTTGAGGCATTTGGGAAAATTCAGGACACCTGCTGGTAAACCAAGCAACTTAAGTTAAACTACATGTTTTAAGTCTGTTTTAAGGGGCAATATGTATAAGAAGTTGATTCTTTACAATCTTTCTTTTTTCATTTCGTAAGGTTGATGAACAACCTGGTGTCAGAGTTTAAACCGCCTGTAGGCCTCTGACATGGCTTTACACACCGTTGAAAAATTTCTCAGGTGTGCCGGTTTCCTCACGATGTTTTCCTTCACCGTTTTTAGCAACTGATAACTAATTTATAGTACGCACATGAATTCGAAAAGACATTGGTGCGTGCCGGGATTTGAACTTGCGACCTTTGACTTGGCAGTCCAACGGTCATACCACTCGGCTATCAGTGCTGTAATTCTTTACAATAATTTTAACTCAGGCATGTTGATCATTGTAATTAACTCCAAAAAAATCCATATGATTCTCAAGACTAACTTCTATCAGTATCTAAGGACCAGGTAAATTCCAAAAGTTCTTTAGTAAAGAAATTCTGTCTCGCTAATCTACTGAGCTGTAATCTCAACAAAAATGAGTTCATTGTGAATTTCTCAACTCACGATGAATTCTAATTATGAGTCTACAAGGAGCCTAAATTAGTTGTCTGGAGACTAAAATGAATATTCATCTTGTAACGTGTTCGGAGTCTTAAGCACTTCTTGATAATAAACAAACACAAGATTGAGGTTGCCATTAGTTTTACAAATGATGATAAGTAGATGGTTATGCTTTGCATTTTAAAATGATTCATACCAAAGGGATTACATTCTCCAAGCACTAATTAGTATATACGTTTTTATTACAGGCCAATATCATAAACAAAATGCTTCACCATCACACTGCATATCAGCCTCACAAATCCATAAACTTGAATTACACCCAGAATCCAACGCGAAAACACAGCAGCTCTATTGTCTGCTCTAAGCAAATAGTATTAGGGCTTAAAATCAAGTGTTTGCTCAGTCAGGACAAACAGGATTCAATTTATACGGCTAAAGGACGGCGACGGACAAACACGTTGGCTATGTAAATAGACGGTAGGGCTGCCTGAGCTATTGTTATTTCAAAGAAATGTTGGCCATTATGCCGGCCGTGTTTTTGACGCTGCAGTAAAAATAATGTTCCTTGTTTATTTTATCATTATTTATTATATATATATTTTTAGTTTTCTAAAAAGACAGATTTTGTATAATCAGTATTTACTTCAGACGATTTTGTAATTATAAAAATGTTCATAAGATTCACAACCTTCTTTCTCAATTCTTCGCGCACTACAAAAATAAAGTACCTACAATATCTTAAATTCCCGTGACAACCCTCACAAGTTGGCATTACACATTGCGGCAATCTAAAGCTACATACAGTCGAGATCGGAGTGACGTGCACACATACAGCCTGTTGTAGCCACGTAAAACACATTCGCACGCCGGCACAAGTGAGGTTAAGTTTATGCTAATATCCTGGCCATTCAATTTCTAGGCCACTACGACTTCTAATAAAAATATTAGACACCACGTCCGCCCTTGACTTCGTCTTGGAAAAAATTGTAGCAGATTTCCCGGAATCAAAAGCTTAAGTCCATAGAAAATTCATTCATCATTTTTGGCTCTTCTGTGGAAACGTAACAATAGATATTCTGAATGAATTTTGCAATTATATTAATAGATCATGTTTCTAAATTAGTCTGGATATAAAGAATCTCATTCAAAAGACTTATTTGACAAAAACCTATAAAAAAGTTGCGTATTTCACTTTATGTTGTAAGTAGATACGGTTTCAAGAGCGCGTATTTCAGGGCCAGGTTCGTTTGGTACGACATTTACATCGGAAAACTATAAATTACTCCAGTAACAAGTTCTTTATTCGCATAAAATCGTGATGGCCCTGTTGGGTATCGATAAGACGTAAAATCGATTACCGAGAGTTCTGATGTGATCTTCAGGACGTTTCAGAGATTTTTCACGAGTTTTCTGTATTTTTATTAACCCGGATTTTTGGACTGAATTATCGTTCCTTTTCTTACTTTTCCTCTGAGAATATATTTTTGTTACTTAAAGATCTGACAGAATCGCATTTTCGATGGTTAGATGGTCAATCGAGTACACTTGACCTGACAAGGCTCAAACAGGGTGAACCAATGACACGTTTATAAGTATACTTAATCACGTGTATATTTCGGGTGCTCTGCTCGGAACTGAAGCCCCTATTCACGGGCTCTCCACGCGGCGTAAAAGGGGGTGAGTTTGTTATTTTTCGGACATACACGAATAATTACGGCACGTGAATCGCAGCCGTAACAACAAGAGCGTGATTTTAAAAATGACGTTTTAAAGTTTTTAAGAATGCTTTATAGTATACCGTCCGCTGTTTGCTTCGTGGTCACAAATGTGATTGAGGCCTTGGAAACGAATCTGTTATTGGGGTTTATGAAAAATATGGCGGTATTATAATCACAAAAATGATGAACTAAAACGGATATTTATGTAACGATTCTGATACATTTCTAAATGGAAGATAGATTACTTAATCTCGCGATATACACTAAACATCAATAGGTAGGTATATATCACTGGAAACCCTTTTTTTAGGTTGTATAAAAGCTCCATAACTTATCTCTGAAAGTATTATTGAAAACAATGTCCATACTAAATCTCCTAACGCAAATAGTAGGCATATTTTATAATAAATAAAGCAACAAATCCCCGGAATTGTAGCGTGTGGGTAACACAGTCTGGGGGTGGCGTCTTCGGGAGGCGTGACCTTGGAGGGCGACGACCGCGCTGACGTCACCACATACCCTCCCCCTACCCCCCCGTACCGCCTGGCGTCCTGTTGCCAACCGACGTGGCGTGTGCTCGCGAAATATTTGGTTTATAGGTTACTTGGGGTGATTTCTGTAGGGTGCTGTGTTTTAACCCAGGCTACAATTGTAATGTATGATTTTTTGTTGCAGGTACGTAGCTGAGTGCGAGTGAGAGAGCAGGTACTCGACATGTGGACGTAACGTACGTTTTAATTATGTAAGCTGATAGTAACACGAAGGATTTTACTAACGAGTTTAAATTAAAAGTTTTTTTTTCACAATAATTATGTTATCTAAAATAAACACCCTGTCCTGTACATCGGGTTTTAAAGGAATATCTTCCTCGAAAATGTAATCATTCTATGTGATAATGTAGAAACCAAATACAAAGGACTTCAACAAAACTGTTAAAGTCCTTCTATAAATACGGCGATAAAAAATGTTCTAATAACAGTAAATTCTTCATAATGAACGTTATCGTGCTAAAAACATGTCTAAAAAGTGCTAGTCACACAAACTCTTCAGCCTAGTTTTTAACTTGTATTCAATGTTTTTTTTAAGAAGTTATGAGGCTAGTTAAAAAAACTCTAATTCGTGATTTGGTCGGATTAACTTCAGCGCCCATACTAAAATACAAAAAAAAACGATGCTTATTCAACTTAAAATAAACTGCTGGTTTGCTGCTAAAGAAAAGGCGGAACTAAAGATGTGAACTCTTCGGCTTTGTAGTATATGGGATGAATAAAATACAGGCAAATATCGGTTCCAACTTTGGTTGGCTTAATGTTCTGTATACATTCTAAAACGTAGAAGAAAATTCGGGAAAATAAGTAGCAGGCCTACGTCCGCCTTAAACCTTTCAAAGAAAGCTCCAGGACCCTAGCCATGAACTCTTAAGGACCTTTCCGGTGTGGAAGCGAAACGTCACACGACACTGCAGGTAGCGGCGTCTCGCTTCCACAAAGGAAAATGTCCTGATTTAAGAGTTCATGGTAAGGGGGCAGTGTGGGATAACCAAACCCCTACCGAAAAAACCAAGGCAACTCTTCAGAGACCAACAAATCCTCAGTACCGAGGAGCTCATCGACACGTCATACTCTGCCTACAGGGTTACACGATTACGTTTACATCACATCCTATATCGACGATCCGTAAATAATATACGTGTTCTCAAACTAAAGTAAACCTTATATATTCGATGAGATAGATAGACTTGTTTTGCTACGGTGCTGTGACCTAGATTTCATCTGAATATGGACCGAAATCTGCTTTTCGTATTCATGTAAATGTCGTTTTGGGGTTTTATTTATGTTTGTATGTCGTTAGAATTGACTTAAATAGATTAAAATTTGATACAGCAATAGTTAAATACAAAGTGGATTACTGCTATCTACATCAATCAACGACCATAAATCTTCAAAAAGTACATAAACACGCAACGTATTTATCTTTGTTGTTATGTATTTTAAATAAGCAATAACATAATGTAAGGGTATTCCGAGCTATGACCCATTTCTACCAACCCTTCTTTACGCTGTTGCTCGTTGAGGGAAAAATGAACGCTTTGTGTGATTTCCAATTAGATGCTTCGTTGATAAACATTTCTACAGAAATAATACTGTAAATAGGATGCATAGTACCTATGTAGGTATAAACATGTATATTATTGTTTCACCAGTGAAGGTAGACTTTTAGAGTGTATCTGAAATATTAACGTTAAAAATTTAGACATAATTAGGCAAAATTCCAATTTGAATGAATGTTTTTTGTAGTATGTAGCGTTAAAATAAAAAGATTACTGAAGCAGTCTGGACTTACAATTTTTTAAAACCATACTGAATATACATTTTGTAAAAAACAATGATAAAAAATACAATTTGAGGGCTTAAAATAAGTGTAGCAAGTGTAATCGCTGACGAATTTATGTCATCCGTTAAAAACATGGTGGTATCGAATAGCGAAATGAATTATTCCCTCATCCCGCCTGTTACTTGTTAGGACGATAACGCCCACTAACTTACTCGTGCCCCTTAATATACACGTGTTACATACATAAATTAGGTATTCTTTGAGCGTTACAACATTCTGAAAACACAAAAGTTTTAGGATGCGTACATATTGGTGAACGTGGTAAAGGCCCGTAGATTCTGACAAGTTTGCTGATGTGGACTAGTCGTAAAATGTTTGGATTCTGTGATACCTTAAACTATAGAACATATACCCAATGCTTTACATAAGTTTGAAAGGTAGGAAGCTAACAGCAAAACTTTGCGTTAATATACGCCTAATTAAATGGCTAAAATTACCATACAAGTATAATTGCATGGCATGTTTATGATAAAATGACGTCATTACTATAGGCAATAAGTCTCAGTGATCATTGGCCCTAAGTCTGTTTTCATGCTCTCAATGCCTTCATTCAACCAAAAAGCAACTCTTTTGCTTACTTGCCACCGGTCTCCAGCCACTTTATCGAAAACAACAACACTAAGCTCCCCTCCCCGGGAATAAGCTGTTATTGTACCCCCTACCAACATTTACATAAGTAGGTTTACGTGTGAGTAAAACGGTGGCACTTGCGACTAGGAGAGCGACTTCACGCGCGTTCCAGAGCATCGATGACAAAGCTTTAGCGAACCGGGGAGGCGTGAGGCGTCGCAAGACCGCAAACATGCTACATTTAAAGTTTGTTATGAACTAGGGTAGTTTATTAATACGCTTCCCACCTATATTGCTTGTATGCGGTTGTATGAACTATTTAACGTATGAAATGATAAACACATTTTGCAACTTAAAAGCATAATTATAGGTTATGTGTTATACGGTTTCATTGCGATAAGAAGTGCCGCATTCAGAAAGTTCTTATTTATTCCATTTTCTATTTTTTTATTTCTTTGGTAAAAAATTCAATTATTTTTATAAGTAAGGGACAGGATAATACCTCATTATATTTAATAGCGACAGCAAGCAGATATAGCTGAAAAAATCTGTGGAAAGCGAAATATTATTAGCTAAACTTCCTTCTAAATGTGTTTCCATTATTGTAAAGGCCTTCCTCATAGCGACTAGAAATAGAAATTCCGTATTTAGAAGTTAATATAGGTATCCGACGATAATTGAAGTTCTCGGATTCAATCATAATATGTTATTAAATTAAACGTGTATTTATAGGAGGAACAGGTATTTTCTATTGATTAATGTAGGGAGAGAATAGAGAATAGGGGAGGGTATTGGATCAGAAGATATTGTTAAAAACTGATCTACACCGGTCGTCGTTATAATGATGTCGTATTATGTTTATTGGCCACGTATTATATTAAATTTTAATAAATTGAGCTGTTGAAACGATGCGAAGAACGAATCGTAAAAAAAATTAACGTTTGCCCTTTCATTTTTTTTTATTATCAAATGAATAAATGATGTTCGAAATTCCATTGATCAAATAAGAACTATTTTTACATTTTCTATGACGTTTTTACCTTTTCTAAAGATTAGCTTAATCTTTAGAAAAGGTAAAAACGTCATATTCAGCTTGATTAAAGCCAAATAATAGTTTAGATGCAGCATGGATTGTTAATATTTACATGATTGTTGGAGCAGTTGAAGCTGTCTCTCTAACTAAAATAATTATCCTTTCATAAGCGCCTTTAATTAGTCTGGTTATGTAAAATAAAATCATTTTAACTTCAAGTGTTCAGTGCTGCTGCTGTTAGATTTAAATAAATCTCAAGACGTTCGTCGCCTTATCAGAAAGACCGTTCGGCGTCCTTATTCCCATGGTGATACGGGAATTTGTGTCAACACGACTTGAGTATTCATCTTTGGGATAGCTATCTACTGTAGGAACACTTGTTATAATGTCTTATTTTACGATGAAGCCTAACGTACATATACCGTACAGGTCTAATACGGGTACCTATTTCTAAAAGTTGCACAAAACAAGGTTATAAAGAAGGCCCCATTTAAGATATAATATCATCAGAAAGCCTCCCTGATCAATCTTCAACTAGCCCATTCTATCCACTGTCTACTTGCTAGCTAAAGATTTTACCCACAATATCTTAGTATGTCTGCTAACCAATAGAAATCTCATTTAGCCTAGCAACTAAATTAGTTAGAAAATTACCTGTTTATAATATAAAATCAACTATTAATAGACGTCATGTCATTCTTTGTTGACCCAAATCGTTCTACGTTACAAACAGAGTAATATTGATGGACATACTAACAGCTCCGACAGCCCGTTTGACCCAGACAAACGCCCAAAACTCCCCATCTATTTTCGCTAGACATACGCCTGAACGTCCAAAAAAATATTGTATTATCCAGCCCGATAGAATAGCACCGACAAAACTCATTTCCTTATTTTCAAGACTATTTCGTAATTCACCCGGGTTTTACTGAAAGGGCACGGGGTGAAGGACGCCTGTTATGCTGGGAAATTGGCGATCGATACTCCGTCTGTTGTCTCTTCATGCAAACATCTACTCTATTCGCAACTACATAAAGTTGTATTTTCCGTGTATCACTACGTTGTATATTGACCTGTTGGTTGCGGACGTGTACCGACTGCGAATACTCCTTCAATTTTGAGCGGCTGTGCTTATTATAAATGTTTGGCAACTTGTTGGCGATGACAGCGGACGTTGGTAGTAAGTAGTGTTCGGGGCACGGCGAAGTTTCGCCCTATTTATGTCCCAACTGATGGTTGGTTCACGATAAGTTCGTCCCTATTATGTGTGGCCAACTATTGGACGAGTGTAAGTAACAGCTGCCGTAAGTTGTAAGTCAGTCAAGGGAATTAGGTTAAGCACTTAGCGTTGTAAGCTGCAGTTGAATTCTAACGTAATGTTGTTATACTGCATTGCGTTTTACGTCGTACAATTTTACGCTACACGTTCTGTTATTCTTTCTAGGTTGATTGAGTTTTAAATGGTCGAATATTAACTGACGCAGTTCACAATTGTTAGTTAAAAAAGTAAATTGACACTGTGCGTTATGTCGATAATAAGCTGTCATTTTCCCGACCATGGGATTGTGTGGCAAGCATGTTTCAGTGCGCTAATGATGACATACTACTCACTGACGCAGCTGTCAGGCAAGGGGATGAAGGTTATATTTTATAACTGCTTATTTTAGCGGGAATGATGTTAATGGAGTAGGCACATAAATGGTAGCAGAGTGTGGAAAATATATCATACATAATTATCAACTTACACTAAACTAAAGATTCTTGATATACATACACTGTTTGCTTTAAGAAGCGGTCTAAAGATCCATTAGTGCAGTAGCTTAATCTTCTCTTAGCTAAAGAAATGGACTAATCTTTTAACAAGCCTCTATCTATGCCTGCGAGATTCTTGTTGACAGCTTCTAGTCTTAAATTGGAAGAGAACAAAAAAACAAAATCATACCCCCCATAGTAAACAAAACATTGTATTAAAAGGTTTATATACATTGTATAGGTAGACTTCTTAAATAAATCATTGTAATCTCAAATCCCAATCAAAACTAAGTTAATCCCTTGATGTTGTTTTCGCACAGCGAGTAATTCATAAATCCATCCCTTGTTTTCTTCAGTGAGGCTCGCCGAGCTTACGTCTGACATTCAAGACAATATAACAAAAGTACCTATTGTTACGAGAAATGTCTTGTATGTTCACTAAGCTATGCCTATTATTATACTTTTTAAGTTCGTAGATACCTGTGTCAGGTATGGTTTAGATATTCGGAGGTGTTGACGTGTGTGCCAGCCGTGGCCGTTTGTAAGTCGAGAAAATTGAACCTCTACAAAGATGCTAGGTGCTACGGTGTTTGCTAATGTAGGTGGAATTTATAACGCATTGTATAAGCTTTGTACACTTCTCATCATATTAAGCTAAAATAAAATTCTTCCTAAATAATTTCAAAGCTGAACACGGGCTGTAACAGTAATATAATATATCAGCCTCTGCGAGCAGCCAGAAATCTCCATGACAACTTTTCATCTTTGACTTTTCTTTTGACAATATTTAAGTCTCATGTAATACAGGGGAAAATTGTAAGATATTGCGATAGACGAACAAAGCGTTAACACATGCCTTTTGGATCGAAAACAAGGTCTTTTAACATAAACCTCGGGCCACAACAATATTTTATTCATTTTATTTGGCCACCCTCTTCTTAGTGTCGGGTAAACTAAGGCTGCGTGTGGACAAGTCAACACTGACCGTTTCCGACACGTGATTGTATGGATTGATAATGCAAACCGCGTCACACCCGCACCGCAGTCGCAACGCTACCAACGCTACACTTTTCCATTTGCCGCGCTGTATTAATGAGCAAGGAGGTACGCACCGTCTGCAATTATGTGCTCGAGTTTTCGAAGCACGAGAGACTTGGCATTATTGTTGAAAATGTATATCGTCAGTACTCTGTTCACTGGGTCAGTACTTGTCAGTATTTATGACGCTATTACTTTACCAAAATAAGGACTTTAAAGCCGTTACTTTCTTGGTATAAGTACAGGACTCAGTCCTGCAATCTGACAATTATGAGCCTATTACTATTATTTTAATAGCCAGTTCTTCTGCCTACACTTTGACCAAAATGCGCGTAATAAGTCGCGGGCCCTTAAAATAAGTATAGCGTGGCTAATTACGGGCGCGGCAATACAGTCGCAGCGATAATCGCACATGTGCGTGGGTTCTTATGGCGTTGTAAACAAGCGTGCTATCGATTTCTCGCGACCTCCCCGCTTTGCGACAAACACATTACCGGCTCTGTTTGTTTGTTTTGTCGGGTAAGTTTTGAACTACCAAAACATTCTGAAATACAGCCAGCAACTTAATACACCCATTAGCAATAAAAATAAGTGATGGCTGCAAGCAGTTGCCAAGTAGGTACATTATGTGCATTGGCCTCAGACAAATGTTTTATTTTTATTGCTATTTAGTCCTTACAAATCGTTTTATGAGGTAAATCAGTGTAAACTTGAGTTTAATTCGCTTGTCACCATATTTAGTGTAGATAATTATCAGTATGTTCATATTAATATCGGTAGCTATGTAGAGGAATCGACCACCCAGGGCCGTACAATCATTCGAAGATCGCGTCAGAAAGTAAAGTAAAGATACCAAATAAATCTTAACATGAGAGTAATGGGTAATTCAAATATAAAATAATCAATTCCAGCTCTCGTATTAACAATCTATTTATACTAAACATAATTCATTCATATAAAGCAATAGCAGTTCGTACTTCGTACGCATGCTTGGAGACCGGCGCCAATGTTATTGTGATAACGTTACCTTATCACTAGCGCGCTGTATCTATGTGATAACGGAATGTACCGATGTTTTTGTTAGGTACGTGTTGTTGTTATATTCTTTCTTTAGGTTTTGGTCTTTGGCGGTCGGGAAACAGGTACTTTCGATATAAGAGACATTTTTCAGTAGGTTAGTAAAATAAATCTCACATTTTGTCAATTATCGAATGAATGTTATCTGGGAATCAAGAACAAACCCGATTTATAAAAATAATGTCCACAACACACTACAGTCTTGCTACGGTAATAATAGTATTAATCGTTGCTTCGGCAGACGTAAATCCCATAGGAAATATGGGAAATACGTAGGAAGCCGTAGTTTTGACGCTATCTTTAAACCGCCACGCATTCTCAATTTATCAGTCTATTTTAGTGGCCTTGTGCTGGGCAATAAGAAATTGTCTTTATCATTGTTTCGTAAGGCGTCCGCTTAGTCTCGTAATATCTAAATAGGTCTTTCAACTCTTAAGCTTACGTATAGGGTCTTATATTTAGTGCCTGCAGGATCCCACTTAATTCGATTTTCGTTTTAGTATGTCATACTCATATCCATATTATAAAAAACGCTTGACCTTTTTCTGCTATACTTTGGCAAGTGATAATATTATTGGTAGGCAAAGGCATGGATACACAAAGCCATCAGTTGTCATTGGCAGATAACAAAGTATTATCTGTTTGATAACTGCTGCGGATTCGTATGTCTATGTTGTTTTTTTAATGTTTGTTCTGTGCTCATACACGAGTATGATTAATTTGTTCGTAAATGCTATCAGCAACTGTGATTGGACCTGTCCTGTTTAGAATTGGAATTTGTTTCCCTAGCTGTTTTGATTAGCTACTTAATCAATACTCCAGATACTCCTACATATAATAATAATATATATAATAATAAATGGACATATGGAAATACTACTAAAATTAATACTGATTCTGTGAATTTGCTGTACAAAGGGGCATACAAAGTCATACGTTCATTTCATTTACACAGAACATTAAAAAAGCAAATCGTTTGTCTGTTCAAAGAATCGTTAATACTCCAACAATTTTCATAGCGTTTTATAGCAATAGCAATGAAATCGCGATCAGGCTTTTCCCCGAAGCATCGGGCATGCACCCTGCACCGGGGGTTGCTATAAAATCGATACGTTTGTGTTTATCTACGGAACGACGTTACGGCGCCAGTAAATAGAGAAATAGGGCGCTGCACTTTGCCGGGAGCCGGGCAAGCGTGAGCTGCAACTATATATTAATTTTAACGGTCATGAATAACATTTATGTATACTCTGTAACAAGATTTGTACATGACATAAATAATCTTTTAATGTTTTATTTATAAAACCATAACATATTGTAGTTTAATACTTAAATTGTTTTATTTAGGTAAAAAGCCTGGAGAAATACTACTTACATATTTTGCTAATCACGTGCTGAAATTACTTGTAAGTAGTATGGCTTGTTCTTTACTGGTAATCGTAACCTACGTGGATTAAGTAAGCACCTTCAATATGTTTATAGTGCGTAGTTTATGTAGAACTTGTTCCTGTATCAGAGGGCTAAAAATCATCATCAGGGTAAAGATCATCAATTTTCACCTGCTACGAACCTGGTACCGCTTTCGTTACATTCGTTCTTATGCTTTCGCTCGTCGGACGGGAGTATTCTTGATCTGGCCTTTATCCAGGTAATTATCTTATTGTTTATTTATTTATTTACCGCTAACGCTAAATTATTCGCCTAATTAATGTGCATTAACAATCTACTTTAATGTATAATGCACTTCAAGACAAATATGTACCTATATACATATTTGACGTGTAGTTTGACTATACAGAATACAGATCACGGTTCTGTTTTTTACCTACGAATGTTGCCCATCCAAAGGTTGTTTGGTAGAATTCGCAAACAGTGATAAGGAATTATCTTACAAGTTATAATTAATTAAAATAGGTACAATTCATTGTTTATTTGTTTCGTGTGTAATCACTGTAATCAGTATTTTCAGACGCTATTTGAGTTGAGATTTTCAGCTCAGTCCTCCTTAAAGAGAGTAAATGCAGCGAAATTTCCGTTCTCAACAAATATTTGAATCTGCAGATATTTGCTCTGTGTCTAGGCAAATGTGAATATGAGATTCATGACTCTAAACGGGCGTATTCCACGGTGAAACACTGCAGACTTTATGATATTTATAAATCATGTTTATTGTGCCGTCTTAAGAAAACAATATAGGTTCCTAGTCACTTAGGCTTTACCACATGGGTTCAGTAAATATCTCTTGAACGTATCTCTGTAAATCTTTAAAACCTAGTTAGGTAGGTACGTAGTTACGTACTCTCTACTCTACCAAATTCTGTAGTCTAGTCCGTTATTTGTGTTATGTTGTGTGTACAAACTAAGTTGACATTAGGTGCACGTTATCTAACTAGTTGCAATAGGCACGTACACTACGTAAATACGTTGTTTTGCCGGAGACCCGTCTCTATTTACGCATTGACGTCATTTCTTGTATTAAATTGCCTATGTTTAACATTACCTTGGCTACGGACGGTGCAAAAATAGATATTAAAAGTAAGTTTATTTAAAACCATTTAAATGTGTACAAGCAAATAAATTATAGACAATATTATTGTATGTCTGCGCAAACAATTGATTTGTATGTTGCATTCCAATTGATCTGCAATATTAGACAAAATTACGGACAATCAATTCGCGTATAGCTGTACTTTGCCCGGTACAATAGCAATAGTAAATAAAAAACCAATGACCTTTCCGCCACTCAAATGATCATTAACATTATCAGACCATCAATGAATGGATGCAACGTAAACAAATAGACAATTTCCCTCGTATCGTTCACTATATGGACGATACTGGCGGAGTGTTGACCCACAGTGGACGATTACATTGTTTTGTGTTTATTATCGTCCTTTAGTCATAGAACAACAACACATCTTTGTGTACAGAATTGTTGGCTTCTGGTTTGGTCTGACGATCTATTTAATACACAAGTAACGCCCTCTGTTTAATGAACGTGTAACTGATTTATTAAAGTGCATTTGTTTTTCTAATAGATGGCATTGGCTGTAGAATAGATTTGTAATCATATTTCAATTTATTTTAATAATTCCCTGGAAGACAAAGACTGACGTCCCTAAAATAATTGTAATACCTTGTTAATCCCTATGTAAACAAATATGCACGGTATTTTCAAGTTTAGTAACAAAATACAAGAAGTTCCTTCTTAGGTCATAACCTGAGGTCGTAACCTACATCAGTTTTTTCGTCAAAAACCTTCACTTTAAGAATCAGGCCTAGCTCGACTAAACACTGTTTTTAATTGGAATCTGATTTGTTTGTACGTTACTTATTCAACCATTGTAATTTTAATGTAATCACATAGCACTCTTGGGGACGTAGAGAATGGACATAGACACGCAAATACAAATTTATTTTCCAGTAGATTTAAAGTTTTATTAATTATGAATTAATGAGTAATATATCTTAATTAGTTGTTTATTTACCTAGTATGAGTGGGAGTCCTAAGCGCTAATCACGCGACCACTAACATTACTTTGACCCAATTCACACAGCTGACTTCAACTTGCGTGTTTACGAATTAGAATGCAACAAACTTCGCCACGTTAATTCGTAAAAAGCATTGCATTTAACTGTTACTGATGCTCGGATCGAGTTTTCACATGGTTCGAATTTAGGCCGAAATGAATTATTCAATGCATTTTATTTTCTCAGTTGTACTGAGATAGGTTCTGATTGCATGTATGTATATTGAGCAATAAATATACATCTTATGTATAGTATCATCGTCGTAAATATACTATTTGACTGTCCGATGATTCCCGAATGTTGCTGATTGCAAATTTTACCAATTCAGTACCTTTACTATAAAAAAAGAAATGAATCGGCGGTGTATAAAACGTCGTCTACGTATTATATTATAGTTTTTTCAAGATGTATTAGGCTATTTTTTCAGAAATAACTTACAGTCGAATTGAAATTATACTCCTATTTACAGTTTGATAAAAACTACATCCGATTCACACGAACCATTCCTCTTTATTAGTACAATCTCAAAGCAGAGATTGCAACTGTCTATCTGACGGGAACCCAACACAAGTTAAATGAGAACCGTCAACTCTAATATACGTAGTGTACGAAACACCCACAGACAGACAGAACTTAATAAAGACGGAGGTATTCCCAGCTATGCGCGTTCTAGGAAATTAATCCGACCATTGAATGTAGGTTTTGAATTAAATTCATAGGAACCAACTCTAAGGAATTGCAATGTAGACTGCTATGTATACTCAGTACGGTTGCAGCTGCAGAGAATTCCAAATGAAAGACTTGTGGGAATATTATTCTCCTTTTATAGTATTATGCATAACATCTTGGTTTTCCATGTATTTTTGGTGCAATACTATTTGATTGCAAAAGCATCTGATATGCTTTGGTGTGAAACGGACCATGTACAATGATTTAGGATATATCTTTGCTATCCTAGATGATTTTAGATTCTACTTCACACCTGTATACCTATATTGATCTGATAATAGTTATTCACTATAAAATAAGGAACAGATATTTCGCGCTCGCACAGTAAATTAAAATAAGATATTAATATTAAAACGAGAAAATTAAATCGTGACTGCCTATTATGCCTTGCCACTGTATCATGCTCTTCAAGTAATATAAACCTCATGACATCTACCTGTAATAGTACCTACAAGTACGGCCGTATAACTTTAGAGGTTTTTATTTGAGTCTACGTAACAACTGGTGAACATAAAAAGTTATTTTATTATCGACATCATGGTTTTACGAGCTAGTTAGTGCTCCTACGTGATGTCTTATAAACTCGCCTGGTGCTACAGTTTAATGAGACTAAACCATGATCATTTTTAGGACTTTACAAGGTTTTTATGTGACTTCCTGCCCCCTTACCATGAACTCCTAAAGCAGGATATTTTCTGTTGTGAAAGCGAGATGCCGCGCGCCTTTACGAGCAGTGTAGTGTGGGATCTCGCTTCCACAACGGAAAATGTCCTGGTTTAAGAACGCATGGTAAGGGTCCTGATCTGTACATACAGCAGTATTATAAATACTGCTTTAAAGCTCATGCTAATACGAAGAAGTATCTGGGAGGGGTTTTCTTGAGCCTTCATAGTTTGTGCTTCAGCAAAAATGTCTCAAATGAAATAATAGTATGGGGTAAAATAAAACTACTTAACAAAAGTGTTTTTCACTGAAACTGAAAAGCTATTCACGACAAGCGCGATTTAGAATTGTAGGCATGTTTGCTTGGCGTAGGCGTTATTACCGCAATGGGGGTTAATGATGAATGACAATTTATTTATATTGAGCTCGATAAATAGATTGTTTATATACCTAACATTTTTGTGTTGGGATCTATTTAAACAGGAATGTTGAATTCACATTGAGATTTTATACACATTTTAGTACTCATTGAAATATGAATTTATGATTGACGTCAAAGCTTACTTCGCGTAACTTGAATCATGCGAGTGATTACAATTTCAGTCTAACTCAAAGGCATTAAATCCCAATTACACTTCTCCCTGCTGAAAGGGTCTACCTTATAATTTTCATTACCATACCTGGCTGTGTAGTGTCAACATAAAAGAGTATACAAAATGTAGCACTTATACACAAATAGCACATGTTTAAAGCTCTACGCTCTACTATTAGAGCCACCTAAATTATTAATGGAGGTTCCAACGAAGGGCTAACTAAAATAGACTCTACTACCGAAATGTGAGGCTGTGAAAATAGAGTGTTGAATTTATAGCACCTAACAATACGAACGAGCGGAAACATAGATGTTACTCACTATAAATGTATGACTAGTAGGTACTACATTCGCAAGTTGTAAATGGATGCATTGAGCTGGATATGAATGGTGATACACGCGTGTAGCTGTGAATATAGAGGCGTAGGCGTGTTCCTATTCCGATATTGATTGAATCTTGGCCATGGAAACATTCATTATTGTCCACAATGACAATGGCTGTCTTTTCATTTTGTATCATATAGGCTCCTGTCGCTTTTGTTTTGTTGTGAATAAGAGCCTGTTGGCTTTCCGTATCATGTTCAGCATTGATGAGAAAACACTGTACCTACCACATGTGTACATGTATGTATACAAATATGAGATTTAAAAAAATGTCTTGTGGTGAATCAAGAAATGCTCTTACTAAGTAAATAAATACAAATGTTAGAGGACGTTCATCGTCTAAACAAATACTGTCTGCGACGAAGGCGAAAGCGCGCAATTTGTGCGCAAATTAAAAACTTCTGTGTTGCAGACATAACAAACTCCCCCTAGAGTCAAGTAAAGTGCATTCAGAGCGTCGTTATGCCAACAGTTCATTACCTACCTACGTCACAAGCGCCCCTGTTCACATATTGAATTTACTGCACTGCGGGCGCCAATAAATGGTACACTGTACTGTCCTAACTGTCCCACATCGTTTTAAACATACCTCTAGGTCATTTGTGTAGACAATTATGTAGACCTCGTGACATGACATGGCAACATGTGGCGCCAAATGAGGGTAGTCGAGTGTTTACTAGGTCCCACGGTGGGCGCCAAATATTGATTGTTTATTCTCCTACTTTGATAGTTGCAATTTAAATCTTTTAATGCATCTTCTGCTCGGCAAATGTCCAAGTTACAGCGAATTACGGCACTTGGTTCGATAATGAATGCGCTGCTTTTGGAAGAGGTCTGTTATTGCAAATTTACTGCTGAAAAACAAATTTTAATTCCGCATTCAGTATGATGTATTTGTTTTCGTCTACATCCCCATTATATTAGGTTCTGGTTATAATGGTTTGGTAGTTTGGTAAGGCAGGGTGGTAATGGAAACCTACCGACTGCTTGTCTATTATTCAAAGTCGTAGTAAATTCGGTAGTTTTTAAAACACATAACATAATATCATTTTTAATTTCCAGATGCACACTACGCTTCCCTTCCACGAATATCCGGCTGGAGTTCCAGTCGCTCGTCGAGGAGAGCGGCGGCGGCGCGGGGGGCAGCTCCGCTCAGATGCCGCCGCTTCGCATCACCATCCCCACTGACAGCGACGGACGGAGCCCGGCGCCCTCTCCTACAGGTGACCTGCAGTTTATTTATAGCCAGGTGGTAAGACCGCTGGACTGCCAAGTCAAAGGTCGCAAGTTCGAACGCCGGCACGCACTAATGTATTTTAGAATTCATGTGCGTATTATATATTAGTTATCTAAAAACGGTGAAGGAAAACATCGTGAGGAAACCGAAAATTTTCAACGGTGTTTTAAGCCGTATCAGGGGCCTACAGGCGGCTTAAACTCTGTCACCAGGTTGTTCATCGACCATACGATAAGAAGAAGACTTATAGCTTGTTAGGACAGATCTGGAGTTAATTGCAGCTTGTTCTAGTAAGCTAAGGACCTGGGATACTGAGAACGTCGGAAGAAGTGCGGAGTTCTCTCCTACAGGTGACCTGGACTTTTATTTTAATACGTTCTAGAAGAAGTGGAGTCAAGTAGCTTCAAAAATAGATTACCCACACAACAGATGAGACAGACGGATTTCGAGTAACTATAAAAAAATGGCAATTGTTGCAAGATTTATAAGGAGGGGAAGTTATTTAAAAAAAATATATTTTAAGTTAGGTAAAATGTTTGATATCGTTACTTGAATGTTCCAGGCACAATAAGCGCCGCCAACAGTTGTCCGACGTCGCCGCGCGGCGCGGGCTCCTCGGGCCGGAGACACGCGGACCTCGGCCTCGTGGCGCACTACGCGGCGCTGGCTGACCACCAGCGGCCCAACTCCAATGGCACTGCTGTGAGTATACATATATCATGATATTATATGTTTCGTGAGAACAATTCATAATTATTATTTACCCCAGTTGCCAGTTGCCGACTAGTTTTTGACTCAAACAGAACCCCTTTTCCGGATTTGATGACACGGTAGGGTCACGAAGTCATAGTTGATTAACTAATTCTTGATATAAACGGTCTTTGCTTAATTTCTTTTCCAGAGACATTATGCATTTACTTTTAAACACGATATCTGATTTGCAACTTATGTTCGGCAGGCATCTTCATCGAACTCCGACAGCGGGTACGGCAGCACGCGCGACGTGCGCGACGTCCGCGACGTGCGGGACGTGCGCGACGTGCGCGAGGCTCGCGAGGCGCGGGAGCCGCGCGACGACGCCAAGCCGCCCTACAGCTACGCGCAGCTCATCGTGCAGGCCGTAGCCTCCGCGCCCGACAAGCAGCTCACGCTCAGCGGCATCTACAGCTACATCACCAAGCACTACCCTTACTACCGCACCGCCGACAAAGGCTGGCAGAACTCCATACGTCACAACCTATCGCTCAATAGGTCTGTACATAATTTTATTTTTTAATTACAACGTCATCAGCCTGAACCCTCATAAAATATTACAATTTTAAATCAAAGATAAATTATACCTATTACTGTCGTTTTCATATCAAAGAATAGAGATCTCAATAGACTTACGGGGTTTAGTTAATACCGGTATGATCCTCGTTTATAATCAAGAGGGTATAAGTTTATGTGTGTGATGCAATTTTAGGTATCGAGCCGGTCTTTTAAACACTCAAGACGCCTGAGATATGGAAAGACGACAGCCTATATTCTTAATGTTACGTTTAGTCGTAGTACCGAAATTAACCAGTTTTAACGGAAATACGCACCATTAACAAAAAAATGCAGTTACAATGATATATTTTGTCTCTACTTTCACATTTTCCACTTTCACGATGTTTTTGTGACGTTCCAGATACTTCATCAAGGTGCCTCGCAGCCAGGAGGAGCCGGGCAAGGGCAGCTTCTGGCGCATCGACCCGCAGAGCGAGGGCAAGCTCATCGAGCTCGCCTTCCGCCCCCGCCGGCCGCGCGGCGTGCAGTTCAGGGCGCCCTTCGGCCTCTCCTCTAGGTACACTACAGACTCACTCATATCACACATTGCTGCAGATAAAGAAACACACTACGCTAGGTAGGTTATGCAGTAAATAAAAAAAAACATAGGAGCCTCAAGATTGCACTAAGAATAGATAATACAAGATCAGAAACGGCAATGAATACCAAGATTACCAGAAAACCTGTTGGAGTAAATGCCTAACTTTTGTCAAAAATATATGGAAGAGTACCACCTCCAACCTTTTCTATGCAACCAACAAATCTCAATGCAACCTATATATAAGAGGAAAACATGCTTTACATAACACAAGTGAGATGTTACCACACATACAGACTAAATAAAGCATTTATGTAATAATAGGTCTTGTTGAGATATACTTAGTGGAACAATACATCAATCGTATTGGCAACATTCCCCGCTAGGAACATAGTACTAAAGGAGCTGGTGTATTAGTTTCCTCTAATGTCGGCAGGTGCTTTGCAAGTAAAGTTGCCAGATCAAAAGTCAAGAAAAAACCCTAACGAATCCGGACAGGATCGGGCTTATTTTTAAGCAGACAGTGACGTAATAAAACAAACACGGCTTACCCCAAAATGCGGGGAACTGAGAGGTAATCATGGCCGGAATAATAAATAGTTATGATCGTAACAGTACTGCATAGCGTTGTGTTGAGGTGCTTTCTAGTGTTACCTACAGTTTCTGTCGACTTGTTTGGTTATATGTCCAGGGTGAAGGTTTCGTTGGTCTTTGAAATTTTATTGGAAATTATAATTTACATTGAAAGGATATTACCCTGTCGGCGTCATGCGAATAAGTGTATGAATATTGGTATATGAATTAAGAGCCATTTTACATATTTACGCAATTTGCATCGGACCTATATATTTATTAAAACATACGGTTTCAAATTTACGATTATTAACACTTTTAATTAATAAACAAAGAAAAACTTAACCTATTTTCTCAGTAAAATTTTTGAGTTGAGTTTTTTTTTAATAAGTTTTATTTTATGCTTAAAATCATGTTACAATGATCTATGCTCTATAGGAATTTAATAATACAATATTTTAGAAATTCCTTCTTTTAATTAGAACTAATATAATTTTCAATATTACCCAAAAACACTATAAATTACGTTGCACAAACGTAGACTGATTAGTCGGGCCCAAGAAGGTAGGACCTGTGTTATATTTATCGCATTTTGAATTACGACCACTAGTATTGTAAACGCATGTTTATACTACGACCACTACGTTTTAATTTTCTGTGTATTTTATCATTCAATGTTTATTATCAAGTAAAGAATATTATTTTAATAGCTTCTTCTTCTTCTATATTCCTAATATAATATTTTATTTATATTCCTTCAGCCGTTTTTGCGTAATTGAGTTATAATCCTCCAAAAATACAATCTTTTACATTTATAATACAAATAGTACTATACATACATACAACTTTACATGATATATTAATTTGATGTGTATTTTGTTATTGTGAAATTTTAATCAGATTTTCACAAATCTCGAATAAAGTTAGATTGTGATAACGATTAAGATTTTTTAGTCCGTCTCAACACTCGCTAAATCGCTACACTATATGCATTGTCTTTGTGTGGGTATTTTCGCACACATAGACTATTACGCCGACGTTAATCGAAATTCGAAGATCAACATTTTGAGAAATGGCTCTTAAGTAATAATGATCTACATGACTAGTTAATTTGACATCGAAACTAGTATGCATTCCGCTTTTAACGGTATATTATATTTTTACGGAAATGTAAGATACGGTTCCGTGAAATTGCAATTAGTCTCTGTAAAATTAGGTGTCCAATGTAACTGATGCCGCCGACAAGTTAATAACCCTTCCAAAGCATGGGCACTCGCCGGGTCACACCAATGGAGCTCTACCTTCGTACTTTGAGTCGGTTGGACCCGGCGGAGTGCAGCGCGGCGCCTCGACCCAACCCTGGCGTGTAGCCGGCTGTTAACCTGTGTGTCCCCTCCCGCAGGAGCGCGCCCACGTCGCCGTCGCAGGTGGGCGTGTCGGGGCTGGTGACGCCCGAGGAACTGTCGCGGGAGCCCACGCCCGACCTGTTCCCGCCCGAGGACCAGGACCAGCAGGTCAGTGTAGAGCAGTGTGTGTTTCCCCTCCTGCAGGAGTGCGCCCACGTCGCCGTCGCAGGTGGGCGTGTCGGGGCTGGTGACGCCCGAGGAACTGTCGCGGGAGCCCACGCCCGACCTGTTCCCGCCCGAGGACCAGGACCAGCAGGTCAGTGTAGAGCAGTGTGTGTTTCCCCTCCTGCAGGAGTGCGCCCACTTCGCCGTCGCATGTGGGCGTGTCGGGGCTGGTAACGTCTGAGAACTAGGGCCAGTAGGTCAGTGGGCTACACGCCTGGCATTGCGTGTGGTCACAGACTTTGATGAATAGTTTTGTTGGAAAAGAGCTTTTGAAATATGTTAGGTAAATGTCAGCATCATCAGCCGGAGGACGTCCAATGTTAAACAAAGCCGGGAGGCCTTTGCCTTAGAACGCCACAATGATCGACAACTTACCATTAGCATCCACCGGTTGCAGCAACTCTGACGATATTGTCGGTCCACCTGGTGGGAAGCCTGCCAACACTGCGTCTTCCGGTTCTTGGCCGCCATCTAGGTGAATGTACCAATGTGCCAGTCACTGTACTTTTTGAACCTCTTTCAGAATTTCCTTTTGGAAGTAAGTATATAATATTTCATACATAAGAGATGCTACCTAATTGCTGCTAAATAAAGTATTATTGATGTGTAAAACCCATTTGCTGAAAATATTATATCCCCTATCACCATACTAACGTACCAACAAGACATAAAACTGTTTTTTTAAAAAAAGCTTAGAAGGCAATATTTTCATATCATAATTTGTATGTTGTACAGGGGAGCCAACAGCGGCTGAGCAACAGCAACAGCCAGTCGAGCCAGTATCTGTACCCGCAGCGCAGCGGCGTCAGCCAGAGCGCGCCCGGGTCTCCTGGTACGTCGACACCACGTTACATGACTCACCAACCGCCAATTCTAAAGGCACTGAAACTAGTCGAAACTTGTTGAAAGTTTGGAGAATTGGGTAGTTGACACCAATCTATTGATGTCATACTTTTTATGAGCTGCCAAAACGCTAGTCTTCCACCGATTTTGTATGGCAATAGGAAAATGTGACATTCAATAGTTCGATAACTTAATTGATTTCAAAGCAAATAAAAATCGAATGTTATTGTTAGTTAAATATGTGTAGTTTTTATGGCTAAAATAAAGCATTTTTTTTGGAGAAGGAATTATTGGTAAATGATTTCCTCTACCCAATTGTTTTGTGGTGATTACCTAATTGTAGATGGCTAATTAATTATGTTGCTCTACACTTTAAACTTGAATGTGAGGGTATTGACGGGCAACTGTTATAAAGCTAAAAAATTGTGAATTATTTCCAACCACGCTTTCTAAATAGACGAATCAGACAGACCCTTATACAGCTACGATAACATGCTTCCTTCACCTTTTACGCTGGCGTTAGAATATAGAATATATTTAGTTAGTGTTAGCTGCGTCCGTTGTCATATAGAACATAGTTGAGTGTGTACCCGTCGCGCAGGGCACGGGCTGGCCTACAGCGCGGGCGGCGCGCTGGTCATGGCGGGCCACCAGATCACCGTGGTCACCAACGGGGCGGGCGGCGAGAGGGAAGGTACCCACTTACATCCTTAAAGCTCGGCTCAGTTATACCGCGCCGCTGCCGCACACCAGAGAAATGAGAATTCAAATCACAGGCCCCGCGTTTACCCATGTGTACAAATGAAATGTGATCCTAACATGTTTTTATATAATTCCGACTGCAGTTTTACACATTGGCATTACGCAGGACGGCATAATCGATTGAAATGCCTTACATGCCTTTTGTAAAATAAATGTCAAATCGTCTAATAAGGCAATTTCTCTTTTTTAGAGTAATTAGTGGTGCCTCACTTTTGTGCGCCTTCACAGTTTTGGTTTCTTCTGTATCCTAAGATTCAACTATAGGCTTTGAGCTCGAAAGCTGTAGATACACTTTACAGTGACACTGGTCAGTTACAGCGCACTGGCTTTTCTATGCTTTAAATGTAAAGTGTATCTACGGCGTACAAGTTTAAGCCCATATTTAAATGGTCATTTTTCTGTTCTGCGGGAGCGGTGCGGTATAAGCGTGCAACAGCCTTAACACACTTCTACGTTACATAAGATGAATGTCATAGAGATACGGGTTTCCGCTGCTGACATAAGTGTATACTTGATGTTGTTTTGAAGAGTTTTTATAGTACTTAATTTGCTTGTTTTCTGTATTTTCAACCGACTGGTTAATTCGGTAGCTTATTGCCCAGGGATCACGGTACGACTGACTGTATATCGTCTTTTGTGGACACATAAATACAAAAAAAAAGTTACAATAATAGTTCAGTGGAGAATCTTGGGGCACATCTCAATTTTATCATAGTAGAGAATATAATGGTTGTACTATACATACGTGTGGCTACATTTACAGAGAAGTACGTGGTAGGCACGACCGGCGGCAACCTGGTCTCCATCCAGGAGGAGGACGTGCCTGCCAACGTGGTCATACACCAGCACTCGCCTTACTACGGGTCAGTATACACACTATATACAATAATACACTGCGGGTTTGAAACGACAGCATTAAAACTCCAAAATCCATGTTCAGTTAACATGCAATTTTAATGTTAAGTTGGTAGTGTCGATGTAGTTATTTTAACTGCACTAAAACGCATTTGAATTATAATTTTGCAGTTGGTATGCAGTTCAAATATTGACTGTCTATTTACAAATCTGAGTACTTTACTGTTTAAAAAAATCGGTATTAGCAAAAAGAACTATTTGAAAATCTAAGTCAATTACCTGGAATTTCAAAAAAGTTAATTAGCTGCTCTTTTCAAAGCTTCGGGTATAAATACAAGGGGCTATAAAGAAGAGATATCAGAGCTTAGTATTTGGGAAAATTGACAGTTTCGTGTAGCCTTACTGACGGTGTTTTCCTCCGCAGCGGCGGCTACGGCGGCTCGGGCGAGGAGTGCGGCGCGGTGGGCGGGGAGCTGGTCATCTCCGACGCGCCCGCTGACCCGCCTCACAAGCGGCCCAGGCACTCTAACGTACGTACGGGGGGGGGGGGGGGGGGGACATACACACACACACACACAACCACTCTCACACACACACAACCACTCCCTCACACACACACAACCACTCCCTCACACACATACAACCACTCTCACACACACACACACACACACAACTACTCTCTCTCTCACACACACACACACACACACACACACACACACACACACACACACACACACACACACACACACACACACACACACACACACACACACACGCACACACCCTCACACACAACCACTCCCTCACACACACACACAACCACTCTCTCACACACACACACACACACACACGCGCACACACCCTCGCTCACACACACACAGCCACTCTCACACACACAGCTACTTGGTTTTACACGAAGCGATTGTGGGAATATTATACCCCTTAGTAAGACTGGATTTTAGACCGGCTTTATGAATACCCGCTAAAGACAGCCAAGGCTGATGGCTTAATGGTCACCCATCCACTACTACTGCCACCTATTGCAGAAAATGCAGCTTAATTTTGAAGTCAGGGAGCCGTGCACTTAGGTTTATAATAAATGTAGGTCTGCATGAAGGTGTATGTAACGCGCAGCACGTATGGTTGCAGATGTCGGAGCTGGAGGAGCGGCGCGCGTATTGACGAGGCCCGGCGCGCGGCCCGGCCGGCGCGGCCCGGCCCCGCCCCGCCGCGCGCTGACCGGGCCCGGCCCGCCCGCCCGGCCCGACGGCCCGCCCGCCCGGCCCGCCCGGCCCGCGTCGACCGTGAGGCGCGCCCATCGGAGCGAGCCGCTCACTAGCCACCCGATCGAACCTCACCTTGTACAAGCTTGACACCGCCCATTCGAATACAGTGATTCTGTAGTTTATCATTTATCATATTCTGTAGAACTTTGGTGCAATATTGTACGATGATGTGTACTTGGGTCTTTTGAAGACCTATGAATAACAAATAAATGACAGTTTGACTAGATATTCTGTTTACTTTCGTATGTAGAGGTCGGTCCGAAGGCCGCGCGGCGATCGAACACTTATCGAAGGCTTCAAAGTTTACGAGAACACGTTTAAATTAGCAGCAACCGATCGGATGCATGTAAAGGATCGCTTAGTAGGACTTTACGAAGAGTTACTCGCTTACCCTCATTGGTCGACGCACAAAGGATATCGTAGCAATAATAGTGATACGGAACTATAAACAATTGAGTTGTTGAACAAGACAGTGTAGTATTAGTGTCCGTGTTAAGTTCTACTGTTTAAGTTATAAACTTTTGTTTAGTAAGACGCGAACGAGCTTTAAGGCGAAGGAATAAGGAGTGAGGAAAGATGGATACGTTTCGCCGTTATATATATTATAATAGTATCTATATAATATAATATTTTATCGCTTCAGTCGGCTCCTGTGAAGCAGGTGTTGTTTCACAAATGCATATATCGTTAGATATTTGTTCCACTGCGAGACGGCCACCGCTTGGCCGTTAACGACCGTTTAATTGAAATTATAACAATGACCTGTTTCATACTAATTCAGTTCTTATAAGATTCATCAAGCACGTAGCTTGTAATCAATATTTCATAAGTCTTGTAACTTGGTCAACATGAAACAAATTATATGATAGAAAAGTGAGTACTGTAAAACCAACTCGTTGATTCTAACCGACATGATTTTGAGTTTTGTATATTACGCACGCAGTACTGTGTTGCCAGCTTCGAAAATATTCGAGGGAAATTATTGCCACGCTTAAAATAATTTGTTAAAATGTGTAACCTAGGTGTCTATAGAAATTATATATTCATAAATTAAATATTATATAAAAATGTACACGGACTTTATAAACGTTATAAAACAAAGGTTGATATTCTGTAGCTATTTGAATCTCGAGATTTGAAAAATAACGAAATATTTCTGAGGCTGGCATTATTATCTTAGGTGAGTGCAATGATAGTAGTAAAGGTTCATACTATTTAAATATATGTATAACTCGAATCTGCTTGGAGATTGACAAACTTTATAGATTGACCAACCTTACAATAATAAAATATGGTAAACACTCGAATCTACCGCGAATCAAGGAAAAATATAAAATCATAATGATTACCCATTGGTCTATTGATATCGAATTGTCGATCTCCGAGCCTTCACAAACCTATCCAAATAATCCAGGGTTACTATAAGACAACCTATTGCGAGTTCGACTCGTCACAAAAATGTATAAACGATGTAGATACGATTAATGTCTATAATGGGTAAAATGTCTTGTACTGATAAAGTTCTCAATAGCTTCTGTAACTTCGATCACGGTCCTTTATAAATAAGCTTGCTCAAATACTCAATCAGTTGCCAACAAGGTGTTCATTCATCTAGAATAGACTAGCTGTACCTAAAGGATACTATGCGGTGATATAAAGCCAATAGATTGGTAGTGAAGCGGACTGCTCGGCGTGCAGAATACGATCAGTTGATTGTCACACGTAAGAGATACTTCTAATTGACTCTAGTGGCTTACGCCATTTCTCTTGGTTAAGTATACATCCATATTCACTAGATACCTGAATACGGTGAAGCTTGAGAACCGTATCAATGCACAGACTGATAAAAAAACGTTTTACGAAAATAATTTTTATATTTCAAAGAAAACTACGAAATTAACTAAGCAACAACATTTGGTAGGCTGTTTATACTGTAAAATAATGCAATATTAATTGTTATAAAATCATAGCGAATTTAAAACAGGTGCAACGACCTAACACCATTAGGTAAAATATTATTAATTGTATTAACGTTTATGACGTATAGAAAAATTTACAAATGTTTCTATAAAAGCAACATTTTTTACTCTAAAGTGAGTTAAGAAAATGATTATTAATGTTACCCAGTCTTGATGGTATCTTAATTAGTGTTTATGTGCATTTTAAACCGTATTTAATTAAAGTGGCCTTATGATACGGCCCTTATACACACTACGCATAAAGGTGGTGTGGTAACAACATATACAAGCAAATGAATACGTTGTTAATCTAATAATTTATTCGGAAATACGATTAAAACGTTGTTAGGAAAATTTTACTTGAAATGTGAAAACATGTTAATCAGGCACGTTGCACCTGTCTAAAACACGATTAGGACAAATTTGTATGATTTGACATTTTAAATATGTCTATATATACGCATGTAACGTACGAAACTGTTGATATATCGCTTTATAAATTTGGCTACACTTGAATAATATATTTATAGGAAATTTTGACACCACGATATTATAGGTATCAGTCGATATTGCATGGGAATATTTATTTTAAATTAATTTAAAGACCGCCATATTGGTCAGTGGTTTTTGGCGCGACTGCCGACCACGAGAACTTTAGCTCGATTCCCAGATCAGTCTAGGTTTTCTGCCTAGTAACTTTTTGTCACAACCCGGGGTTTGGGATCGTGTCCGGTACATAGCAATAGGGATACCCCCTGTTATATAGGACTTAACACCAACATCGGCGAAATGTGTGTACAACAGTACACCTATGCCTACCCCATTGTGGGATTCAGGCGTAATTATATATACATATACAAAATTAAAGACATTTTCTTTAAGCCGGCAAAAGTACCTACTATAATCTTGTGATTTAGCTTAGAATGAACAATATTCTTTTGTTTTTCTCTTTAAAAAATAATTTCTCCTCGGTTTAGGTGTATAAATATAAACATAACTATTATAAATAAATAATAATATAGTAATTGAATACATATGTAAAGTAATATTCACTTGTAGTTTGTAATATGTTATTATTATTATAGATAGCGTAAAGACGGCAAAAATCTACAGTTAGTTATAATATAGCATTTAAATATGCATATACACGTGGATTGTAATAGTTTAGCAAGAGGCTTTCTTATGGAACAAATTTGTATTTTGTCTTACGTACCCTTTTCATATTGTATCGAACTTCGATAAAAATTGCCGCGTTTATCGATAAAAACTTTCTCATCGTTAAACGCGTATTTTATTTTCATAAATTGATTATTGTCATTGACTACTGGCTTCTATATTCGACTATTCTGCCAAATTGTCGACTAACCTTGCAATTAAGTTGACGTATTTATCGAATTTCGATATCTTTAATTAATAGCGACACGGCATTTGCTTCCATTGATTTCATTAAACAGACTGTCAAACTCATTTACCATTGCGCCGTAGTCGGGTAAAAGTTGAATGAACTAATAAATTACTATATCGTTTATCGCCGATAGATGGCGGTAGGCAAACATCGATAATGATTGGGGGTAACTGTAAAAACATGTATAGAAACTTGATTAATTATATTATGTTTAGATGTTTTCTCATTTGGACGGTCGGTAGATAAAATAATTCTTGATAAAATATATACTTATTTTATTCAATTTATTCAAATATACACTGAATATACACATAAATATAATGCATTTAACAACGCGCAAGTAATTACTATTGAAATATTTATCTGCCAAACACGGCGGGTTTTATGTAAAATTAAAATATACTGTCGTTAACAAAAGTTGTGATAAAATTTCATCGTTTGTATACATTATGTAAACAAAACACTGTCTGTCCTGTATTAAATAAAACATAATACATTTGCAATCTCGTCACCTCGTCACCATCCAAATGTGTAAATATCTAAATCAATTTTCACAACTCGAGGCATAACGTACATTAACGTACAGTAACATGCCACTGGTGGAGAGTGGTTACAAACCGCGGCAACCAGCCGAAGACATTGGTTGACGGTGACATGTAGTACAAAACATGATACTTTTGTAGCAGACTAACAATGAATAACCGTTAACTAATAACAGTTTTATTTCAATGGACTTGACATTTTTATGGCATGATAAATTAATGGGGCGTTTTCTCCATATATAACTAAACCTACTTATAAAATTGTTAAAAAAAACATCTCTCTCGCTGCTCCTCATTCGTCTGCATTTATTACGTAAGACGTATAAAACATTTTGGAACATCATAAAGTACCATGACACTCCATGCGCATCATATTGGGTTCCTAGCACTGCTGTCAAAAGTATCATTAGGTTCAATACACATTAAGTGCACTTTGAATGTAACAATATATTTGCTCCATATTAATATCCTGAATAATATCGGCACCTTACTGGTACCTTAGTGTGTATTGCCACTACGTTACGCCTCGAGTGTTAGCTTAAACCGAACAAGTCCCGGCGACTTTAGTTGTAACTTAGAGTATATAAGGCATATATATAAGGCATTTAATGCTATACATATTTCTTGTCTAAACAATGTATGCGCAAAATGTGGAAAGACAGAAGATTCACTTCGGACCAACCGACAAAAACGCTCGTGGATTGAAAATAATTAATGTTAGTATGTAATCTGATGGAATTATAGTTGTATTTATTTCTGTGTTTAATTAAATAAACGTGTTTTAAGAGTCACTGTATTTTGTTCCTGAATTAGGTGTTATTCAATTAGTAAAGTTGTAATTTAATTCTGATCTTTCTCTTCTACGTCCTTGTCAAAACTAAATAACATAACTTTGGCGGTAGTCGCATGAATTGAATCTTGTCTGTCGTTCTGTTTTGTGATGTATGTAGGAAACGTACATATTGTTGTGTATATTGACTAAGATAGGGCACGCATACGAGAGATGTAAAAGATATCGGTTGTAATGACAGCGTATGGTTTATTGACAAATTTTAAGAAATAAACGTATTTTATCTCCTTTGGCAGATCGTTTTATTTACCCTGTATGAAGTAAGATTTATTTTTATTTTATATGTAAAACATAGTTGAAATGCAATATTACGGCACCTATTCAGTAATACGCATATTTGTATTAGGTGTGCAACTAAAGTGTGCACAATAAAGCATATAGGTACCTAACTTCTATCTATACAGAAAACAATCGAAGAGTAATGCTAAGCAATTTATTTAATAGTCACCCTGCATTCTTATAATATTTAAAAGTAATAACTAATTAAGTTGGTACTTACCAAAAACTAAAACACTAGACAAAGCTCCAAACACATTTTCGTTAAAAGTTAAAACTGTCTTAACACAGCAGGTACATGTGAATATCAATTAACACTAATATTACATCTATATTTCAACCGCCATTTTCCTAATTTTCTCATGATGGTGGGCAAAAGTATATTTACAAGTAGGAATGCACCCGTATTTTGCAGAATGTTGACAACAGATATCTAATGAAATAAGCGGGCTTGCGAGTTTTGGCAAAGCTAAAAAATAAATTCTGAGTTTTTAAAAACTATTTAAAATAAAATAAAAAGTTTTAAGAAAAAAATATAATAAAGAAATATAAAAAATATTTCAAAAAATAAAGTGTAAATAACAGTTTCAGGCGTAAAAAGTATCATTTACTTGTCCTGAATTTAAAGCGGCTTTCACAACACCTGAAAAAAAAAGTTCAATATAGATCGCCATGATAGTATCAGCTGTAATCGCTAGGACGGTTGTCAAACGGGTCCTGCGGTCCCGCCCCCTTACCATAAACTCAAAGCAGGACAGTTTACGTTGTGCAAGCGAGACGCGGCTACGTGCATTGTAATGCGGCTGCTTTAAGAGTTTATGGTAAGGGTTCTGGGCGGGAATAATAGATAACCTAAAAGAGTTGACCTACATATTTGGTTGCCGAGTGGCGTGAGGAAGCTAAATGGTAAATAATGATAATTATGTTATTCTGAATAGAGTATAGATAAGTTTTAATAAGTGTCCTATAAAGTTACTGGATGTATGTTCCTAGTTCTTATACCTATCTATCTACATAATACATCCCTCTGTGGAATACTGACGTGATCTTACTGGGTAATAAAGTAATATGTTAGGTTTGTTATATGTTGTTAGGTTAGGTATTGAAATACATACCTTTTTTGTCCATTTTTCTCATCATGTGTATGGCTGGTAGGTTATTTTTATTTCTAACTGAACTGGGCTCCACCATTGTACTCGATAAATCTATTAAACGTCGTTCTGAGTCTGGAGGCTGTAAAAAGTAACAAAACTTAACATAACATCACGCCTGTATTCCCTGAAGGGGTAGGCAGAGGTGTACATACAATACACCCACATTTCGCTGTTATGTTGTAAGTCCCAATGTAATACGGGGCGAGCCTATTGCCATCAACCGGGCACAAATCCAGACTCCGTGCTGCTACTGAGAATTACCTAATGGAAAACTCAGTAACACTTCGCCCGACCCGGGATTTGAACCGGTTAGTTAACTTAGGTGCTCGGTAAATAATTGTTACCTACGTGCGGCGATCGAACTATCAAATAGCAGAGTCGTCCAATTACTTTTTTCAATCATATATACTACAATTTTATAGTAGGTATGAAATTGTTAGATATGGTAAAAAAAACGTTCGTTACATACCCAACATAACTCAATACAGAGTGAAGTATTATCTATGTTTTAATATTTATTTCTCGTGATTCTTAACAGCCCCATTTTACGATACTTCAAGATCTTTTAAGGCATATCAATATATTTAGTAGGCATTATTGGCATTTTTTTGACACTTAGCGGTTGAATATGGGAAATATAAAATATTATCATTAAACATATTATATACTAACAGGATGGACCATCATGCCCCCTAGTTCTGGTTTGTTCTTGGCGAACTGCCAGAACTGCTGGCACTTGGCCTGTATCTCGGGCGTGTCTTCTCGTCCAGGAGTGAAGTCTATGACCAGGTGTTGCGGCCGGAAGGGCTCGCCACTCGACTTCCCGGGGTCAACCACATCAACCATCGTCCTTTCTTCTTCTTCTTCTTGACACTGCAGAGGAAAGGTTATAGGTTCATACACAAAGTCACGTCTGCTTTCTAGAACGCTAAGATGAGAAGTCGGATTTTCTATTAGCTACGGCTTACGTTTTAGAGTCGTCACATTTGCATTCTTGTTCGTTGGTTAAAGGTTTTGTCTCTCTGATTTTGTCAGAATTCTTTAATAATGATTTGTATATAGCTATTTAATCAGCTGCTATTTTTTGATACTTAAAATTACTAGTTTTTCCGGAGGCCATTCAGTAGTTAAATAAGTATATAAAACACTTTTTACATATGCACTAGTGTGTTAAAGCAAATCTAATTATGTACCGATGCAAGTTCTCACGAGCTCGCGACATTATGTAGTACCTGCTTTATAAATTATTTTAGTATCTTAAATGACTATGCAAAGGTTTAAAATATTTACCTTAAACACTTGAACAGAGGGCTTAGTCCCGCAGGACGTGGAGGTCGACAGAGGCATAGCTTCCATGCACTGGCAGCACAGCATAGACAGAAAGAAGGTAAGCACGTCCGACACTATTTGGACATATCTCCAGAGACGCACGAACCTCTGGATCAGAGGGTGAAACGCGTAGCAACTGACTGTGAACATAAAGACTGTGGCATTTGGAGGAAAACACTAAAATATAAAGTTCTTTTAATCAAAGCCCAACAGATTTTGGGAAATAGGATCTTAAAAAACGAAAGACAAAGATTTTGGAGGAGTTGAAGATTGTAGGAAGGTCGTATCAAAGCCGCTTTACAAGTTGTAGTGACGTTGTCAAAGATAATATGACACTTATGACGCTTCGAGGAAAATTGTCTACGCGACCGTGGGCATGGCGATGCTGAAAGGAGTTATTAGTGTTAGCTGTTATGTTGTTTATTGTAATTAATGAGGCAAGCTGCTATTGATTCGTGTTGTTGATTATTCAACATAAAACAAATTGAGTCCCAAGGGTCTAAGAGAATGCTGGATGTTAAATATACATACGTCTGATGTTCAACATCTTACCTTGGCCACCATTCGGTCAAAGTTATTGATAACTAATGATAGAAAAGACCTAGTCTTGGGCACGATTATCAGTTACCCAATTTTACAGGGAATCATACAGGAGGATTAAAACTGCGCTGTCTCCAAATCGAATTGGCTTAAAATATATTGATTTTTGGTACACTGCACCATATTACCGAGCAAGGCGTGTTTTGCATATATACATATTTATCGTGGTGCAGTGTAGGACGTGTATTGCATTCTCTTTAGCAGTTACAGTTTTATGCCAGGTAATGGCATTATTTTCTTTATGGTAATGGTCATCGGTTATTTACTGCTAGATTGCTTGAATATTCCCGTATTTATAAGTTGTTGCTTTTGAAGAGCTTTTGTCACTCGCTGTAGCATTTAAATCTTTGCCGCCATGTGCGTCATGTACTTACCATGCATGTCTCGCTTATTTTAAAATTATGATTGTCGGTTAATTATGTCGGTTTTTGTTTTGCAATATCCTTACTCCTTAGATTAAAGGCATACGGTGTTCTTGCATAATTTAGTTATACCTATATAGTTATTTTCAGTGTCCCAAATTACCAACAGCCGGAAGACGAGCACTGCTGGCAAAGGCCTCCCTTAGAACGCCACAATGAACGACAACTACACTATAACAACTACTATAAAACTCAGTGCTCAATAACCATAAAAACGTAATATATTTAACAAATAAACTTCTCTAAGACTAAATATACATAAAAGACTTAATATTGGAGGGTGTTCATAATTGGTTGTTATGGTTGCGCTGCAGGATGCTGTGCTGCAGAGACGGCGGGTGCCCAGGCGGGTTCATGTTCCTGAGATGAACAACAAGAAATATTATTAAGTTTAAGATAAGTTAATTTACTTAGACTATAAAATATATAGACGAAGCGTCAGGAACAAGCAAAGTGAAGCATAAAAAGAGGTGCCGGTTTGTGTAGTACACGCGAATTACGCAGTTACGCACACATAGACAGGCAAGAGGTGCCGAAACGTTCAGTGTCACGCAGCCTGCTAGAATTGTCAGCGCCGTTTTATGTACAAAAATAAAACTAAAATGCCGTCGTGTGTCGTTAAACAATGTAAAAGCAATAGCACAGCTCATAAAAAGGCCAATGGAGTGACTTTCCACAAGTAAGTAATGAATTTTAATCGTATTTGTATGATTTTCTAATAAGCAATTGGAACATGATTAGGTGACGTGGACATCTGTGTTGCATGGTAATAAAGTATAAGTTTCCCAAAAAACGGGGTAAATTTCCAAATGGGTGTGATTCGTGGTGGCTGCCATGCTTTTTTGCTTTTTAGATTTCCAAGGGACTTAGAACGACAAAGTGAGTGGATTAATATTATAGGAAAAAACAGAAATGACGTTAATTGGACCCTGACATTATATTCGGTCGTTAGTAGCAATCATTTCGACGAAAATGATTTCAAATTATAAAAATGTGGACGTCGGATGATAAGAAGTGCGATTCTTAAAAAGGTACTTCTGTTATCACAAAGTCATAAATTGTTGGTATTATAAATATTTATTAATCACGTTTGCTATTGTCTTGATTGAACGGAACTTTCAGATACTCATTTCAGTCTCAGGGTAATTGGATAGTTTTTTTTTTTAAATAGCCTATATTGTTTCCCACTGCTGGGCAAAGGCCTCTCCCCTGATTTTCCAATTCCCCCTATCCTTGGCCAGCTCTGGCCAGCCGCTTTGAAAGGCGTCCAAATCGTCCCGCCATCTCCGTCTGGGTCTTCCGCGTCTCCGGCTTCCGTCTTGTGGCAACCATTTGGTGGCGATGTTAGCCCACTTTTAGGGGTGCATACGACAGATGTGGCCGGCCCAGTTCCACTTCAGCGTGGCAGTTGTTGTTCCTACGTCGGCTATGCGTGTTTTGGAGCGCAGCGTGGTGTTCCGGACGTGATCCGTCCTTTTCACCCCAAGTATGCTGCGCTCCATAGCCCTTTGGCAGACCTTCAACTTGGACTTCTGAATCTCGGTCAGGGACCAAGTTTGGGCACCGTAGGTTAGGATGGGCAGAATACACATGTCGAGGAGCTTACGTTTTAGTGACAGAATTGGATAGAATAGTCAATGGAAATTGCTTCGTCTTGAAAAGACATGCATTGCGTTATGTACATTGTTAAAATGTTTTTTTCTTAATATTAGATCAATATTTATATATATTATACCCTTTCTTATTCAGTAGTATTTGACAAAGTAATATAATATAACGGTTTCAATAATAAATTCAATAACACGCGTAATAAGTTGAAATGAATTAATTGTTTTTCAGGGTAAAAAGATTTTATCTGGCAATATTCCTTTGCTGTGACAAAGCTTCACTCCAATGTTCCGTGAAGCTTTGTCTATAATAGTCTAAGGTAATTTATTACTTCTTCTTAACGTATGGTTGATTGACAACCTGTTGTCTGAGTTTAAACCGCCTGTAGGCTTCTGACATGGCTTTGCACACCGTTGAAAAAAAAAATATTACGCTAGCTGACATTGAAATTAAATTAAGGCTTCTACTTAATATGCCTATATTTTGAACTGCTAAGAACTTACTTAGGGTGATTGGAGTCCCAATCCTTCAGGGTTTTCGCCAACATCTTCCCATGCTTAGGATACGTGCAACACGTGGAGGTTACACTGGCACAGGTACAAACTAAAAGAATATACAAAAAGTAAAATAAAAAACAAAAAAAACATTCAAAATCAGAAGGACGGTTATGTTTTTATTGCTGTCTCCAAAGCTACACCTCTCACATTTCTACATTGGATAAAAAAAATTATGACAACTGATCTTGAGCAAAAAAAACAAGCTCTTTTTAGTGCAGTTTCAAATCTTTACGATTTATATAAGTATTTATTTATTATCAGTCAAATTAAAGAGTAGGTGAAGGTTGTGACTTACAAGGAAGTTCAGGAATTGGCACTCGATAGGAGGAAATGGAAGGAGCTGCACCGACAAGAGCTAGGCTCTTAAATTAAAGAAGAAGAGAAAGCAGTAGTTAGGCTGTTCGGATAGATAATTGTGATTGTATTGAAATTACCTCTAACTCACAGTACTTATACCATAGTTTGGTGCACCCTAGGCAGTTACATTTTCCATTTGTTTTAAAAAAACGGCACCCCACGTTCGCAATTTCTCCTATATCGCGGGTGCGTTTCACAAACGTGAAATATCACAAACACCCAGACTCGGAACAAACATCTGCGGTTCGCACAAATCTTTGCCCCGTGCGGGAATCGAACCCACAACCCTTAGCGCAGCAGTTCAATTGCTTAGCCATTGCGCCAATCAGGTCGTCTTAATAATATTAACTGTCGTGTCGTACTAATTAGTGCCTTTTTTCTGCAACATGAAGTATTGTGAAGCTACTGTCCACACGTCAGACGCTGATGTGTACCGTTTGAAGGAAAAATGGGTTCTTACTATTTTTATTCTTGTTTTTATTATGCCGTGAGGTGACCCCACCATCTTTGTATTCCCGAGATCCCAACGTGCAATGGGACCCTGCCACCGTATTTAGCAGCGTGCCGTTGATCATCCCTGAAAATTGGAGTAATTCCGAGTTATTTATTATAAGATGTAGACCTAAATAGGTACTTACTGCTTCCGTGTGGCCACTGTTTTAAATCCATAAATAGGCAATTCCAAGGGTAGACAGAGGATTACCTATACAACCCCATTTCACCAGTTATGCTATACGTCCCAATGTAATAGGAGGCGAGCCTATTGCCATCAACCGGGCACAAATACAAACTCCGTGCTGCTACTGAGAATCACCTTATGGAAAAACTCAATGACACTTTGCCCCACCCGAGATTCGAACCCTCATGCTCAGCAGTCGCGCTTAGCAACCACTAGACCAACAATTAAGAGATTCCAAAGAGAAGATTGAACATCCTACGGAAAATGGGGTTTTTAGATTAATGCATCATCATCATCAACCAAAAGACGTCCACTGTTGAACCATAAGACTTCCCGTTTAGGCGGGGGTGTTTGCCATAATCCCCACGCTTGGAGATCGCAGTATTGGTGGTGGAGTAACAGAAGACGCTGCTGCCCATCTTCTGAGTTTTCCCTTAGTCGCCTCTTACGACACCCACGGGAGGCAAGGGGGTGGTCAATTCTAGGCCGGATACCACACGGCACATTGATACATTTAGATTAATTATTAGCTCATTATTGCAACTTAGTTAGGTACTAATTTCTAAAGCCTTTTTATAAGCCCTAATTTCATTATATTCTTGGTATTTAGTGAGGAAAGCAATCAAATTGATATTATTATAATGGGTAGTAACAAAATATTTAATACCTTTTTTCACAGCATATTGCATCATCTCTATGGCCGTTTTGTCTTGTTCTTCGTACATACTGCCTGTCGTCGTTGTTTCTGAATGACTTGTTTCCGCCATGTTGGTAGGGGATCCCTTTGTAAAAAGGTTTATTTCCTGTTCCAGAAATAAAATCGGTAAGCGTTAGTTAATTATACTTCGAGAAAGATGAGATGATGACAGAGTGGCGATTAAGGGAAGAGGCTTATAGTAGTGGGTCACCTAAAAGCTGATGATGATGATGAAGAGAAAGATGTGCTTAGGCCTTGTCACTGCCAGTTCAGCAGTATATATGTCATCTAAGGCGATATATTATACCCATTCTGGATAAGATTGGCACAGGATCGCGGCGGACGGCATTGTTTAGAGGAAGCTGAAACCTAACCGTGGGATATTCAAGGATATGTATGGATAATGATGATTCGTCATTAAAGTATGGCTCAATAGTGATAACTGAACACTAACTGAAATAAATACATTAAATTTGATTGTGGTTCTAGGAAGTCAAAAGAAATAGCAAAGAAATATGGACGCAACTGATAAAGAAACAGATGAAACTAGCAGAATCAAAGGGAGAGGTACAGCATCTTGACGACTGATGGCATTTCAAGGAAGCCAGGAAGAATACGAGCAGTTCTAATAAAATGTAATACAAAATGCTGCTAAAATTGTAATACACAAATATGAAAACACCTACAGGCTTAACCTTCAGATTCTGTATTTCTGGAATGTTATTGACGAAGTCCCAAAACGAGCATATCTTCTTTTGCACGGCATCGCCGTCCTCTTCATCATTTGGGGTAAAGTCCAGGGTCACATGCTGAGCAACTAGGGGCTCTCCACAGAACCGGTCACCGGCAATGCTGATCGTCTTGGTACTCTTTGGATCACTGGTTTTATCTTCAGAAGAATATCTTGAATCAAGGTCGGTGAAAATGCATGAGCCCTCAGATGTCATATTAAAAATATTAGCTATCAAATTAATGTATATATTAATAAAAGATGCGACGTATACGACAAAAATCTGCCAATAGTCAATAATGACAGGGCGGTATTTTTTGTAATTATTGGCGTTTGTTGGCAGCATTTTTGTCTCTGACTATGTAAAAAAGAAATTATTGAAGAGGTCTTAATCTTGACACTGTTGCTCGTTGTTACTCCGTTGGATAAATATATTTTTTTATAAATAAAGGGGTAAATAACGGCCTAATTCACTATCGACAAGTAAAGTGTCAAACGTCACACGCAACTAATTGAAACGAGTTTCACAATATCTGAGTAGCATTAATCAAGGGATAAACTTGCCTGTAACTTCTATGCTGTAACTAAGATGCGATAGAAGATACTCATAACTTTTCAACGCCGATTAGCGTTAATTAAGAAGTAACTATTCAACACTTTACTTGTAAGTGGTGTAGCCCTAAGACCTTTAGTAGTTGTAGTATCAAAACTCCTACCTTAATTCATAAGTAAAACACACACATTTAATATTTAAACAGTATATTAAGATCAAATAAACACTATCTAAGACTAAGTACTTATAAATTAAAAGTCGTAACAATAAAATTAATGTAAGTATAAATGATAAAAGTTCATTTGTACAATTGTCGCTGCAATACAGCGTGACTTAGTGAGGGGGCGTGGGGGGGCGGCTCCATGGACCTGAGGGGAACGTATATCATGTCAAAGAATTATATTATTATTTAAATAAAGTACATACAGACAATAATTAAGAAAAAATAATGTTCTCCTGACCGAATTTCGGTGACGTCGGCCAATCTCATCTCAGACTAGCCAACTACGCAGGAGAAATTTATAGTGTTCAAGTATGTGCGCAAACACAGGTGCACTCCCTATTCATCACTCTTATAGTCCGATGGGACGGTAGACCGACACGACCGAAGAGATCAGGCGCAAGACCAACGGCTTAAGGTGCCATCTGAAGCACAGAGTGGTCTCGACATTTGAAAATGGTCACCCATATCTTGACTGACCGCGGCGAGCACGGCTTAACCACGCAGATCGACTGATAGCCACGTAGCTACAAGCCCCTCAATCTACAAACATACATACATTAATGGGTCTGCCATTAAGGGTTCTCATTAAAGTGCCTTTACACCTAAATATTGTTGAGCAATCGCAGTTTCGCAGTTGGTGAGCTTATTGCTATTGAGCAGGCCCAGAGTTTATCGCAGTCCCGGTGATAAAAAGGACTGTATTCTTTGCCTATTTCTCGACCTGACGTTATTTTAACTGATTGCTGAATCAGTCAGTGAAAGTGAATGTAGGTACTATTCCTCCATTTTATTTGCATGAACAACCACGTAAATAAAAAATTAAGCGTTGGGTTTTATTTAGGTCGGAAGTCATCAATGGCTTGTAGAATTTGGATAGTATTAGTGTGTGTATCTTCAAAGAGCACAGCTAAAATGACAAGTGTAAGAGACACTATATAAATAAAAAAAACTACTAACTTAGGATGTTTAGCGTCCCAATCTTTCATCTTTTTGCACATCTTCTTGATAGGTGAGATTTCTTGCTGCGTAAAACCAGCGCAATTCGTACAGATACTTGTGCACTTGCATACTGTAACGATTTAAATACGATTATTATAAGAGAGTAAATTCTGATCAATAAAACTCGTCATTCCATGAGACGAGTGATAAGACAACACTGTGAGAATGGTTGATGAGGTGCCTAAAATTGAGAAACCGAATGTTTAGATGCAGAGAGAATGAATGAAGCAGAAAAAGAGATTGACAAAGCACATCCTGACAGAGACCAATATTATCAAGACCTGCCCCCTTACCATGAACTCTTAAAGCAGGACAGTTTACGTTGTAGAAGCGAGACGCCGCATTACACTGCACGTAGCGTCAGACTGATCATATAAATACATTTATGTAAACTGGTATACCGACTGGTATGTCGACTGGTATAAACATAAAGTGTTAAATAAAAACGGGTGGGAACGATTTGTAAAAGATATACATATTATCACCTTTCTTTTTTTTCTTTTGCTGTTTGCTGGGAGCATCATTATCTTTGTACTCTCGAGAGCCTAACGTGCACATAGACTGATGTATCTTCGCCTCGAAAATACGGTCTATCAGACCTGAAAAGTAATGAAAATTAATTATAATTATTATTCTAACTGAAATGAAGACCAATCATGTTAAAAATATATACTTGAAAGCTGCTTAGTACCCAATACTGCATATAAATATTCGCAATCTACTATATAATTATAATAATAGTCAAGAATATAATTTGCACTGTTGTCCGATTCCATTTTTGCGCTATAAATTTTAGGTCAGTTTCGGCATGAGACAAAAATTTGTGCGATCCGCAGATGTTCGTCCCGAGTCTGGGTCTTTGTGTATGTGATATTTCATATTTGTGAAACGCACTCACGATGCAGGAGAAAGTCCTACTGTGGGGCAACGCTTTTTTTTTTAAACGCAAACGCCAAAACTAGATATAACTGTCTAGACATAAATAACTTGATACATATGTTGCTCATCAACGTCAACGCACACTAGATAATCAAGGAAATTTTGAAGCGACATCTACACGTCGAGAGACGAATGGCGATGACTCGGGGCGGCTGTATATATATCTATTGCATGTGATCAGTTCTATATGCTAATAATAGCTAGGAAGAAAGAGAAAAAGAAGATTAAACCTTCCTACCTTTGTCCTCGATAAACCCAAGCCTGGAGACTGCAGTGCCCTCAATTTTTGATTCAGGCTCAGACAATGTTTTCGGACTTTCACTCAGAGTGTAGTCAGAAGAGCTAGGTATTTTTGTGAACGTGTCTCTGTCCTAAACAGACGGTAGAAAACCTGGGATTAATAGATACTAGGCTTGCGGAAAGCAATAAAAACCTAGAGCATTAATTAAGATTTAGTGGAAAAGATAGGATATCCATTCGTTTCTTGTCAAATACAAAAAACAGCAACCGTTAGAATTAATATTTTGTTATATGGAGAAGGTAGAAGAAACTTAATCGTACCGGCGTCACCATTAGGTTCTGTATCTGAGGCGATTCGTTGATAAATTTCCAAAACGAACATATTTTTCTCTGCACAAAATCATTATCTATTTTGTCATTCGGAGTGAAGTCTAATAGCAAATGTTGGGCGTACAAAGGTTCTCCACAGGAACCGTCACCAAACACGCTGACGTTCTCTCTCGACCTTGGGTCACTCGTCCTGTCAAGAGATGCTGAGACATGACTGATACTAATTCCTTCGATTCCCGGAGGATTCTGAGACGATGTCATTTAAAAATCAATACAAATATTAAATATCTTAATAAAATATTGATTCTTTTACGATAAAAATAAATGGCTGATTGCTTAATTATTAGAGACAAAAGCGTGAATGTCAAACAGTACAACGATATTACACTGGTTTTTATTATTTCCTGCCTGTTTGTGATCATCACGAACAAGGCAGAGGATGTATTAGTTTAGAGAAGTAAATGCTGGCAATTAGTACTTGAGTATAATAATGAGGTTAACTGGAGTATAACATGATTAATATCTGTTCATAGTACTGATAGTACAGACTATGGTACAGATAACCTAGATAATGCTATAAGGATATAAATCCTTATAGCAATATTACAGCTCCACCTAAATCCTAAATAGATTAAACAGAAAGGTTCCCTCTACTGGACAATTATTAGGCTGACATCATTGGCCGCCACACACCTATACTAGGCCTGTACTTAGAGCATTTAGTTGGTTAAATGTTCTAAATACCTATATAAAGAAAATAATTGGATGGGAGGACGGATAAGTGAGATACATAGATTCGACAAAGGCTACTGAAAGGCAGGAAAATAATCATTTAATATTGGGATAGGAATGACAAAAGTTCATTTCGTTACAGGCTTTTTGCATTACGGGTATTCATCATCAGCCGAAGACGTCCACTGTTGAACATAGGCCTCCCCGTTTAAGCGGGGGGGTTTGCCATAATCCCCACGCTTGGCAAGCGGCTTGGGGATCGCAGTATTGGTGGTGGAGTTACAGAAGACGCTGCTGCCCATCTTCTGAATTTTCCCTTAGTCGCCTCTTACGACACCCACGGGAGGAAAGGGGGTGGTCAATTCTACGCCGGATACCACACGGCACGGCGCATTACGGGTATTGGATCAATGATATAATGGATATATTTTGTATTTAATGATGCACGTTACAATCCATTCAAATTGCAGAACAATTTATCTGTTCATTCATTTTGAGCTTTAAAATTTTATCCCAATGATTCGTCGATTAAATAAATGAATTTCAAAAGAGATCGCAAGCTTTTTTATTTACTTATTTTTAGTTGAACGATGAATAAAATATTTAAATTCTAGACGAACTAAAGAACCTTCTTTTTTTCAAATTGATCAAGAACCGTCAAAAGTAAAGACGTTTCAACATAGCTTTGCATTAAATAATATTACTATTAATTTAACATTGATTAATTTATCGTTTTAATATAGCACAACAAAAATGTCTCTTTCTAAGATTTCGTCAAACGATAGCTTGGAGGATTTTATAAAATATAAAATCCAAAAGTATAGCAAAAGTGATAAAATTGAACCTAAAAAAGAAAATTCATATACCTCCATATGCGAGTTACGAAGTTTGAATGAGGATTGTGAAAATGATTCAAGAAGTGATGAAGGTGCACCAACATTTACGATAAATGTAGATGAAAAAGCGCCCATGAAAGAACTTAATGTAATAGAATCGGACATAAAAACAGAGGCACAAACAAAAACTGGATGGATGAAGTTCGGCGACGAAAGAGAAATTGGAAAAGGTGATGATGGCGTTATGCTAAAACCTCCTGAAAAAGATTTTATAAGCAGTTCACCTTCGATAAGTCAGCGGGACTGCGGGGAACCACAACGAACCCAGTTCTTGGAAATAGATTTTAGTCCAGAAACTGGCGTGGATGACGACGAATTTGTAATCAATAAATGTGTGCAATTCTGGAAATTTTTGGAAAATCACACCGAACTGCTGCCGTTAAAAGCTTTACCTGAAGTTTTTGAATTCAGTGGAGTATGTATTGTTTTATTATTTATTTATACGTTTTATTTAGAAAAGGTGCTAGGATGCCGTGAAGTATTTATAATTATGTTGAAAGGTGTTGCTTGTATTAAACAAAATTGCCGAAAAGTTTGGTACAATGGCTAGATTCTATTCATATAAATATTATTCAAATTTTTAAATTAAAATAATTTAAAATCTTACCACTGAACAAGGGAAACGACAGCGAGAACGAGCCAGAGCCAGACGGAGATGACGGGACGAACTTGACATGTGTATGCAAGACTGGTCGTTGGCAGCTCGTAACAGGGAGATGTGGAAAGAGAGTTGGGAGGCCTTTGTCCAGCAGTGGGACATGTAGGCTAGCTCACCAATGATATGTCAAAAAGTATAGATACGTCATATGCTAACCAAATGAACAAGAAAAGTGTTCCGAACTGCACTAGTCTTATGTCAAAATGGATAACAATATAATGTACTACCCAAGACTACAATTGTCCCCTTTTTGAGTCTTCAAAAAGAGGGCGCTAGTATCATATCTGTACTTTATTTAAATATATCTAATTGTAGTTTACTTAATAATTAAATAAGCTTGATAGAGAGAGCGTTAACCTCGCATGTAATACAGTCTATTATGATTTTAGCTCTCTGAATCTATTCTTACGCCCAACCCCACGATAAGCACACGGACGTCAGAAGCCACTTCTGATGATTTGTCACCCATAACTCGAGTAGCCTTGAACTGGCTGAAGCAAGAGAGTGAGTGTAACTAATTATATTATTTTATTGTTCAAAGCAAATTGAATTATTTCTATGACTTTTGGTGCCATTTTAATTTTTTTTAACTGGCTGTTGTCCACGGATTCCAGTGCGGAGTCCTAGTAAAAAGTGATTATAAAAACATAACATAACATCACGCCACGCAAGGGTAGGCAGAGATGACTGTTTAGTACACCTAAATTATGTCGCCAGCTATGTTAGGTCCCAATGTAATAGGAAGCGAGCCTATTGCAATCAACTGGGCACAAATTTAGACTCCGTGCTGCTACTGATAATTACTTAAATGGCAAAAAGTGATAAAAAGTATTGTTTATCCAAATTTAAATCATAATTAATCTGTAGTCGAAATTTCATCGAAAATATTTTCTATAATACTCATTTTTAACAGACCATTCGAAAATTATGGATATACCTACAGTTTTAAGCTTTTTAGCCTGTTTCACAATTGACAAGTAAAGTGACAAGTAGACTAACCACCACATAAAGTCACCCGTAACTACTCATACGAATTTCACAATATCTGAGTAGCATTAATAAGGGGATAAACTGGCCTGTAACTAAGATACGATAGAAGATCAGCTAGCAAGTATGCTTTGCAGTTTGGCAGAGGTTTGTTTTGTAATAAGGTGTAATGTTTTTTGGAAATAAACTTTATTATTATTTATTATTATTATTATTATTAGATACTCGTAACTTTTACTTGACAATTAGCGTTAATCAAAAAGTAACTATTCAACACGTTACTTGTAGATGGTGAAACAGGCCCTTATCGAAATAAAACTTTTTGATTGTATAAATTAATTCATTTCAAAACTGTTCAAGGGACTTTTTGTTGTTCACAGAGGTAATAGCCTGCTCTCTTTTTACGAAGACGGAGCCTGTCTGCCAGCCCGCGTCGAAGGCCTACAGTAATTACCATATAGACCAACATAAAAATATTATTCCCAAGAAGGACAATCATTACCGTACGTAATTTGATAAAACTTTATTTTTTGGTTAACCCTTAACTTGGCAAGTGTACCAGAGGGCACGTGTAATTATGATATGAAATTCGGCATGTGACCTATAGTGCACGGGTCTATTTATAGAGAATACAAACAAAATATATTAAATGTCAATTAGTTTCAATAATTTTAGCTGTAGCTTTATTCATAAACATTCATCTGTCAATGTCATGGTTTTTTTAAAACGTCATTTTCAAACATTATCCGCCAAAATGTTGAAACGTCAACAACGGAACTCGCGCCTTAAGGTATATTAACTTATATTTTTTTATTTAGTTGTTTTACTTGGTGTATTTCATTACAGTTTTATTGACGAATAATCAATTAATGATTGTATCGCTTTACTTGAACAACCTTCGCTATATTTTGTTAGATATTTCGCTGTAAAGTAAACTATGCCCTGTAGGGTACGCTGCGAACTTTACTCAAAACAGCTTTTGTACCCTGCAGGGTACATTGCCAAATAGGTTTAGTTTAGTTTTTGTGACCTATAGGGCACTTGCTTATTTAGCGTTGATTATTTTTTATGCTCTTGACAAGACGAACGTACATAATAACGGTTTTTTTTTAAATTATCTTTCGTTTTGTTTTAGCGCATTATGGATGCTATAATACCGCAAAAAGAGTCAGACACAGATTCTGATATTTCTGAGCATATTGTTGAGCAAACGTTTAGAGTAAGTGATACAGATTCGTCAAGTATAGATGAGATATCCGAGTCACCCAAAAATTTACAATGCACGATCAACCCCAGTCACATTTTTGCCAAAACAAACGCCACTGGTTTTTCACCTTGCAGTTCAGTACCTACACCAGCAGCATACATATCTATCAATTTGTCATCTGTGAATTCAAATAATGAAATAATATCGTATCAAGATAGCCCATCTCAGGAAGTTGGTGAAGCACAATCTTCATTGATGGTACACTGCAATAATAACCCACCGTTAGAAATATCAAGTCCATGTCCGCCTGGTGCTAGTGATCTCGAAATGGATAGTGATAATGAAATTACAGCGATCGTTCCAAGGAGGTCAAAAAGAAAATTTTGTACTTCAGCAAAATCTACGTTTTGTAAAAGACGAGCTCTTTCGCCCAAACCTACGACATCCAAAATCAGACTAAACACATCAGTAAAAGTAAATAAAATTAATAATAATAAAAACAAAGTAAAGTCAAATAAAAATAACAAAGGATCAAAAAGAAAAATTACAAAACATTTAGATTGGAAAAAAGATGTATTTTTATATGAAGTTCATAACACTAGAGAAAATGTTTTTACACAACCTGAGAAAATCAGATCACCAATTGAGTATTTTAAATTGTTCTTTACGGACAAAATAATACGACAAATTCGAGAGCAGAGTACATTGTACGCATTTCAAGTAAATACAAAAAATATTGCACTGTCGAATCAAGATATCCAAGATTTTCTTGCCATAGAACTATTGATGGGTATAATACAATTACCTGCCTATTCCGATTATTGGAGTTCGAAAACAAGGATTGAACACATAGCCCAAATAATGTCACTAAAGAAATATGAGTTAATTAGGAGATATCTACACTTTAATAATAACGAAAATATTGAAAACAGTACTGACCGATATTTTAAAATAAGGCCGCTGGTAGAATCTATTAGGAAGAATTGCAATAAGATTGAAGAAGAAAGTCGCATGTCAATTGACGAAATGATGATACCCTACAAAGGAAAAAAAGCTGGGAACCTACGGCAGTATGTCAAGCCTAAACCCAAAAAATGGGGATACAAATTATTTGTAAGATCAGGTGTATCAGGTTTTGTGTATGACTTCCTGTTATATGGTGGAGAAAGTACCTTCCAGGCTATCACATTCAAAACAAAAGAAAAATCCATGGGATTAGGAGCCAAAGTAATATTAACATTATGTCGCACAATAAAGAATCCAGTTCTGTCGGTGGTTTACTTCGATAACTTTTTCTCCAGTATCGAACTTATGACATACCTACGTGATGAAATGGGCATTTTATCCATCGGAACTTTTCGACAAAATAGAATACGAAAATGTGATTTGGAAACCGATAAATCAATCAAAAAGAAACCACGTGGTTCTGCCGATTATAGAGTTTGTAATGATGAAAAGATTATTATGATAAAGTGGTTGGACAATAAACCTGTATTAATCGCGAGTACATATGTGGGTCTTGAACCTATGGGCATATGTAATAGATACAGTAAGGACGCTAAAAGATTTATCGACATACCCTGTCCCAAAATAATAAGTGAATATAATAAACACATGGGTGGGGTGGATCTCTCCGATATGTTGATTGCTATATACAGAACATATTATAAAACACACAAGTGGTACATGGCAATTTTTTCGCAGCTTCTTGATATATCTGTAAATAATGCGTGGTTACTGTATAGACGAGAATATGGTTTATTAATGACTGATGACAAATACATACGATTAAAAGAGTTTAGATTAAAAATCGCTGAAGGCTTACAAGCAAAGAAAGAACCCCCACTAGGAATGGATTTGCAAAATATTCCGGGGCCATCGTCTAGAAACATAATAATCAACCCTATTAAGGTACGGCCTGCTGAAGACTTACGATATGATGGACACAATCATTATCCCATAGTGACAACCAAAGGTCGATGTAGAAAATGTAATTCGGGAAAAACTACTTTTATGTGTACCAAATGTGAAATGCGATTGTGCATAAAAAAGGACCGAAATTGTTTCGTAAGTTTTCACAGTAGGGAATAACAACAGGATTTTTTTTGTGTGTCTGAAACTAATAAAATAATGAGCAGATTTATTACAATAAGTAAATATTTATAACTATGCTAGTTTTGGTCACGCAATAATATTTTAGTTAATTTGTACGAAATGTTTTTTTTTGTAATTCATAGATTTTCAATTAGTAAGTATGGTTATATTTTGCGTTCTATATTTTTGATCTCATAAGGAGGCTGTTAAGTTAGATAAAGCTCAATTACACAAATAATTAATTTTATTGTATAAGTTAAAAGTTAATTCTACGAACAATTTATGTGTTGTTTTTATTTGAGATTTATAAGTTTTGTTGAAATATTGTTTTGTCATTTCTTTTAATAAATTACTTATTTTCATAGATACAAAATATTGTTTTATTGTTATTTTTGTATATTATTACCGCACTACATTGTTTTAGGTAAAAGCGGCTTAGTGCCTTGCAGGGGACAAATAACAGTAATCACTCATTCGAGCGAAATTGTTTATGTGCCCTTTTGGGCACTATTAATATTTTATAAAGTAACAAATGAATAATATGAAAAATATTTTTTACGGTGTCTTTAAGCTCCCCTAAAGCCATTTTAAAGTAAATAACTGGTTAATTTGAAGTTTTGTACTTTGCCAGAATACCATACCAATATGCACGTTGCTATTTGCCAAGTTAAGGGTTAAAGTAAGTTTACTTTAAAAATACATTAGAACTTTTGAAGGGTACATATAAACGGCGACGTGGTTGGTGCAGAGGCTAAGCGATTAGACTGCCGCGTTAAGGGTTGCGGGTATGATTCCCGTACGGGACAAAAAAGTGTGACCGCAGATTTTTGTTCTCGTTTCAGACTCGGGGTCTGGGTGTTTGTGTATGTGATATTTCATGTTTGTGGAACACACCCACGATACAGGAGAAATTATTAGTGTAGGGCGACATTTTTGCTAAAAGTTTAAATTTTATTTATTTTTAACCGACTTAAAAAAAAAGGAGGAGGTTCTCAATTCGTCGGGATCTTTTTTTTAATTTTTTTTTATTATGTATGTGCCCTCATAACTCAGTCATTTATTATATATTTATTACTAATTTTTTTAATACATTTATTATGTAAGTAACATTGCATTTTTGAAAGGTAACATAAAACAATAATAATAATTGGCGATTGGCGCAGTGGCTAAGCGTTTGGACTGCTGCACTAAGGGTTGCGGGTTCGATTCCCGCACGGGACAAAAATTTGTGCGATCGACAGGTATTTCTCCCGAGTCTTGGTGTGTGTGTGTATGTGAAATTACATGTTTGTGGAACGCACCCACGATACAGGAGATATTCGTAGTGTGGGACGACCATTTTTTTTAAACAAATAAAAAAAGACATGTGTTTAGTAGGCATTCAGTTAGTCATCACAAACAAGCAATCAAAACACATTGAATGAAACAGAAACATTTTATAGTTACGGAGAATCTTATAAGAGATGGCTACGGTCTAACTTCATTAAGGGAGGCATACATTGCCGCCTACACGTAGCATTGCAGCCGACACATGTTCTAATCCGTGCATGTATGCTGCATCAATAAGACATGCATGCGACGCATCTTGTCTTCATATCAAACTTAGTTGTGCAAACCATCCTAACAACCAATACTGAGCCAGAGATTTTCGACTGTAATGTAAAGTGTTAAGGTTGGATATTGTTTAATATGTGTGCCGAATATATGGCTGTCTGGAATGATGTCTTTAGTGAACGGCAAGGGTTAATGGTGTTTAAAATATGCACGGCCCATCTTGGAGGCGGCAGACTGCGTTCGGATTCTTAGAATTTGAAATACAGGAAGAGAAATTATCAAAATGTTAAAATCTGTTATTGCGTGTATTTATTACATACTTACAAACTTTAAGTCACGACAGAGACCACGGATTTCATTTGCTGTGATCTTGGCATATTTCTTTCTTACTTACTGTGTATTTATTTGTAAACAATTTAGGTACATACAAAAAATATTGTAAAAAAAAAACTTTGATCTCTTAAAGGTAAAGATAATTTATTTATTTATTTCTCATAACAGCCCTATCATTAAAGGTTATACGTAAAATGCGATAGTGTGGTCACCTTAATATTAATGAATCGGTTTAATACACAGGTTTAATAATTTCTTTTTTGGTATCTATACAATAAACTGAATGTATTTTTTTAAACTTAGCATGAACATAGACGATTGCTATAGACATGTTTAAAAAATAGCCGGTCAACAGAGATGGTAACGAGGTTTACCGTCCAGGGTGCGCCGGACTTACGTAGGTACTATGATACTATCACACGTGGAGGCACTCTACTTGCAATCCCTAGATGTGGTTCGATTCAAGCACGGGATAATTATTCGTGTATAGATATTTTCCCAAGTTAATAAGTACCCAGATTTTCATAAACGTATCATGGAATAACCGGACTATACAAGTCAATTTCAATTCTGAGATAAAGGATTTATTAAAGGATTATACAATTACTAAAATGGGAAGTTTAAAAAATGTTCAATCCTTATCCAGTCCCAACGAATCTAAGCGTTTCGCAGTCAATAGAAACAGTGATGCTATGGAGGAGGCTTCGAGTTGAGTGTCGGTTGCTTCTTGATTACCGCGGTAAACTGGGCCACGATACGAATGGGGCACGGAACACGCTCCACTGTGCTCAGTTGAGCATGTTGAGCGTGATGATGGAACAAACTTGTACGTATTACATCAATGCTGATGATGATTAAGTATGTTATTAGAATGTGTTTGCTAATAATTGTCTGACTTTATTGAGTTTAACTTAAATTCTTCATTAAGATTGTCGTAGCCCGTGTGCTTCATTCGTAGCACGCTCGCTACGCCGTAGCACGATAGAAGCCTGCATTTTTGATTAACTAATTGAATGCACGTTTACTAGTTTGTTCTATTTGTAAAGACGATTAGAGTTTAATCTATATTTTATAATGCTGGTAAATTGTTTTCCTGAGTCATCTTAGTTGTGATTTTTTACCGTGACCGAATTTTGCCATTACTATAAACAACATCAGCTCGTTGCAGTCCACTGCTGGACATAGTTCTCTCCCAAGGTACGCCACAGACCCCAATCTGCTGCTTTAAGCATCCAAACATTTAGTCCATTTGCCCGAAATTTATAATGTATGATTTAAATATAAGGTGATATTTTCTGGTATTCTTTCAGATTCCAAGATCTGTGTACAGGCTCCTGTGTCGTGTATGAACGTGAAGCGGACCGAGCCCGCCTCCGAGCCCTACCACCCCTTGGATGACTTGGGTCAGATGATGACTCAGATGCGGAACTTCGATTTGCAGCATCCTAAGTAAGATTTAGTTTACAAAATTGATGAAGAAAATTTGAAAAATGGGACATGTGCGGGATTCGAACGGACCTCAACGGATTGCGCAGCTCTTGTCAACTGAGCTACCTAGTCGCTGCTTTATCTTATCGTTGATGAACAACTTGGTGTCAGAGTTTAAACCCCCTGTAGGCCTCTGACATGGGTTTACACACCGTTGAAAAATCTCTCAGGTGTGCCGGTTTCCTCACGATGTTTTCCATCACCGTTTTTTTAGCAACTGATAACTAGTTTACAGTACGCACATGAATTCAAAAAGTCATTGGTGCGTGCCGGGGTTTGAATTTGCGCCCTTTTACCACTCGGCTATCAGTGCTGTATATCAGTCGCTGCTCGCAGCCATCAAATTAGTCCCCGTCTTTTTGCGTCTATATATTGTTGCCGAGTTGGACAGAAGAAACCTTTATAACTACTATCGTCAAATTAATAAAAAGTGTTGTTAGGTTAGTAACACAAGTCTGGATTCGTTCCCAGTTACTAGCTATAGTAATAAGCGTATTATAAATGGCAAAATGTGAATGAACTGTGCGTGTATCTTTGCTACCCCGCCGGGGAAAACAAGCGTGGTAATTTATTTAGTATTGTTTGTTTACAGATGTATGGACCCACCAGGACATTCGCCATCTTTAATTCACGCGCAGATGTTACACAAAAGTAAGAAATCATACCTAAATCAGCTAGCTATGTCATATTATCACCAGTCATTTCTACATTGAGGGGCTCGTAATTTCGTGGCTACCGCGTTTAGCTATGGGTCCTGCGCCTGATCTCTCTCCGGTCGTGTCGGTCTAACGTTCCATCGACCTATAAGAGTGAAGGAATAGAGAGTGCACCTGTGTTTGCGCGCATACTTGTTACATACATTATTGAAGAAACCTAAACACGAAGACACACACCTCGGGAATGGACCAAGTGTTCTTACCAGTAGTGTTCTTGCATTTCTTTGTAGTAACTATTGTCCCTGGGATCAAAGTTTTGACTTATTTACTCATAATTCACTTACAGTTACCTACTAATACTGAAGAATATGGAGAAGAATGAATAAGAACCTATACTACGATACTAATTTTTCTTCTTCTTCGTATCGACATGAGCCAATAGCAGCATGCAATAGGTCATGCCGTGGTGTAGAGACTGGGCTACCAACAAGGATGGTAGCGAGGTTGACCGTCCAGGGTGACGGACGTACTTCAGTATCGTCACTCGTGGAGTCCCTCTATTTGAACCTTACATTGGAATACATTATAAGTTGTTTGCTGTTAAGTAAGTGTCGGTTATGTTATAATTTAGATTATTTAAATACTATGTTAGTTTACGAAATATATTTTTGTTAAGCATATTTCGTATTACTTATTTAAGAATATTTGAATAAAAAATTAGAATGTGAATTGTATTTTATTTAAATAATTTATCGAGCCGTAAGTTTTTTTATGTATGCATATGAATACAAACTTCTTATTGGATAATTAAAGGAAGAAAACATTGTTTCTGCACAATTATTTAATTAATAGATATGGGTTACATAATTAATAGTTATGGGGTTTGTTTGTTTCATTATAAAATAAGAATTTTTACGGCAGGATATGACAAACTATGATTGAAAACATCGTGATAAAACCAGGAATTAATTTAAGGAATTGCTCACACATAGTGCGCTTGCGTGGTGATCCATGTTTGTTCTTTGTACGATAAGAGACTTTTGCCCAGGTATCAGGACAGTCCCCGCGGCGGGTCAGTTTGGCCTGCCGGACGAGTTTCTGGACTCGTATCGGGCGCGTCCCCCGGGTGGCGGATAGGGGAACGCCGCGCAGATATGCGCGGTACCGGTTTCGACCGGCGCGGACCAAAACCAGGCGTTGGGATCGCTCCTCATTGCTCGAGGACGCGATCAGTGCGGCGGGTCCGGTCAGTCGTGTGTTGATTGGCCGGGCGGCGACTTCGGTCACCGTCGGACAACCCGTAAGCCTCACTGAGAGGAACGGGGGCTCGCATCGGCTTTGCCGGGACGGGCTGCGAGGAGAACACCTCTATAAAAAACCAAAGGTGTCTGTCGCTGGGGGGTGGGGAAGTTCGCTCCCGGTACGTGTCTGTTTTCAGACATGACTGTGGATGCGGACTGGCGACATGGCACGGGGATCGCGTCTTCGCGAGAGGACGCGATCGATGCAGCGGCGGGTCTGGTCAGGTGTTTTTGCCTGGCCGGGCTGCGACTTTTGTCGACGTCGTTGGAGTTCCGCTCCTCGTGGTTTTGCGAGGATGCGGAGTGCCCGTCGGCGTCTCGGACGTATTCCGAGTAGCGGCGATGGGCGTGGAGCTTGATCCCCTCTCTCATACTGGAGGGGGAGGAGGACGCAAGCGCGGGCGGCGGGTCCGGCTGCTCACGAGAGTGACAGTCGGGCATGGCAGTGGGCCACCGTCGGCCGAACCCGTACTCCTGTTCTTTTTGGGACAGGTACGGGGGTCTCTTGCCTTCATTGGCCGGGGACCAAGTGAAGAAAACACTATAACATCACCTCGAAGCTCGTGTTCTGACATCCGGCCGTGGGCTGCATGGCGGGGGACCAACTCCGTCCCAAGGATGTCACAGGGGACCGTCCCCTGTACAAAAAAAAGGAAAAAACCTATGAAAAATGGCCGATGATATTTTACTATTACCCCAGGGAGGTACCGACCGCTCCGCGGTTGGAGAATCCTCTGCGGGTCCTTCGGGGCCCGTCTGCCCCTCGTATTCTGGGGGGGGCAACATCCGCCATGAGAGCCTAAGAAGCTCTCAAATGAGTCTTGTGGGGTCGGACTACGACTCCGCAAACAGCGTCAAGAGTGACGGTGTGGTGGGCGCTAAGGCGAAAGTCTTGCGCAAAAGGCCACGTGCAGGGAACGCGGCGACGGACTGTGGGTCCAGCGATGACGCCGCGACGGCTTCTGGAACCAGCACTCCCAAACGGGGAAGGGGCCGGCCTCCTACAACTGGGGAGCACGTAGGGCTCTACAGGAGTAAGGCCGCCCTTGCAGCTGCCAGGAAAGAAGCCGAGAAGAAGGAGACCTTCCTCCGAAACGAGTGCGAGCTCGACAGATGCGGTGAGCGCGCGGACGTCTCGAGCACGGATTTGGAGGAGGTCATAGCTGCTGGCGATGAATCTAAATCATCGCTGGCAGTCAGCAGGGCTGTCGAAGACAGCATTAACGTCATCCTGAAGGTTGCCGCCAAGTCTGGCAACCTGAAGGGGACGTATACAAAGGCGCTAAACAATGCAGCGAAGACCATCAAGACGTCTTTGCAAACGCTTGCGAGCAGAACGGTCTCGGAGGAGACAAATCTGCTGCAGGCCACCAGTTCCAGACTGGAGGCGGACAACTCCCGCCTGCAGAAGGAGCTGGCGGATTTGCGCCGAGACTTTGTTGGTCTCCAGGCCGAAGTGGCCAAGCAGCGGTTGCCTCAGGCCGCTCCAGCTCCAGAAGTTCGGCCTGCGCCGGACAACGAGGAGCTGCTTCAGAAAATCATGGTCCAGGTGGGGACCATGGTAAACGCCCGACTTGGGGCGTACGAAGACAGGCTGCTGCCTGAAAAGCGTCTGCGACCCCCATTGGCCGCGGACGCTAGGAAGGCAGAGGCACAGAAGCGGCAGGAGAAGCCACAGAAAAAGCCGCAGCAGGTGCAGAAAACTGCGAGCTCTACTGTCGCTGCACCCACTCCTCCTGCTGCCACCGCCTCCAAGAAGGGCAAGGGCAAGGGAAAGAAGACCCAGGCTGTTCCCACCCCTGCCACCTCGACTGCTAATTTGGCTACCGCCAGTACCAGTGCTGCTGAAGAGGGCTGGACTACAGTGGCCAAAAAGCCAAAAAAGAAGAAGAGTCCTGAGGGGTCTGGCGGTCCAGCTAAGCCGGGCCCCAAGAAGGCCAAGAAGAAGAGGAAGCGGTCCGACAAACTGCGTCCTCCGCGCTCCTCCGCTGTCGTTATCCAGCTGCAGCCGGGAGCGGAGGAGCGAGGCATCACCTATGCCTCGATTCTGTCTCAGGCAAGAGACAGAGTCCCCCTGTCTGATCTGGGCATCACCAGTGTCCGGATCAAGAAGACGGCGACGGGGGCCCGGATCCTGGAGGTACCAGGTGTCGGTAGCGGCGACAAAGCCGACTCCATCGCCAAAAGGTTCCGGGAGGCATTCACGGAGGACCTCAGAGTCTCCAGGCCAGTCAAGACTGCGGAGTTGCGCGTCTCAGGCCTGGATGACTCCATCACCGCCGACGAGGTGGTGTCTGTTGTTGCCCGGGTGGGCGAGTGCCGGCCTGACGCCGTGAAGGCTGGCGAAATTCGCCGTGGCCCTTCCGGCATGGGCACCGTCTGGTTGCGGTGTCCAGTGGCAGCGGCAGCCAAGGTGGTGCAGGCAAAGCGCCTCCTTATCGGGTGGGTCTCGGCCCAGGTCAGACTACTTGAGGCCCGACCCACTCGTTGTTTCCGCTGCCTGCAGAAGGGCCACATCCGGGTCGCCTGCCAATCGGAGGTCGACCGCAGCGGTGAGTGCTACCGCTGCGGACAGGTCGGCCATATTGCGCGACAGTGCGGTGCAGTACCGCACTGCACTGCTTGCGCAGCCGCTGGGCTGGCTGCGGACCACCGCATGGGCACCAAACCCTGCGATAGGCAGCTCGCCAAGGTGCCCAAAAAGAAGGGAGGGAAGGTCGCTCCGCAACCGACCCCAACACCGGTCGCGAACGCCGGGGGAGAGGTGGTGACCATGTCGGATTAAGATATGGCCCACCGATTCCTCCAGGCGAACATCAACCACTGCGCCAGGGCACAAGACCTGCTGGTCCAGAGCATGGCGCAGTGGGAGATACACATCGCGGCGGTTGCGGAGCCCTACTTCATCCCGCCCAGGGACAACTGGGTGGGTGATGCGGCGGGGGTTGTTGCCCTCGTCTCTTCTGCTCCTCTGCGGGTTGTCGCTAGGCGTCCAGGCTGCGTTGCAGCGGTGGCGGACAACATCTTGGTTGTGGGGGTGTACTTCTCGCCCAACAGGGTCCTTGCTGAGTTCGAGGTCTTCCTCAACAGCTTGGAGGCCCTGATTGGGCAGAATCGCCCCCTCCCAGTTCTTCTGCTTGGGGACCTCAACGCCAAGTGTACGGCTTGGGGTTCCCCCGCCACCGACGCTCGCGGCGAGCTCGTGGAGGAGTGGTTGTTGACGTTGGGCCTGTGCGTCCTCAACCGGGGTTCGGTCGACACGTGCGTGCGGCAGCGCGGCGGGTCCATAGTGGACATCACCTTCGCAAGTCCTGTTGTCGCGCGCACGGTCGCCCACTGGAGGGTCTTAGAGGGGGTGGAGACACTGTCCGATCACCGGTACATCCGGTTCGATGTTTCCACCCCTTCGTCGTCATCGTCGTCGAGTCCACACCCACCGGCATTTCCACGGTGGGTGCTCACCAGGCTCGATAGGGACATGGTCCGGGAAGCGGCCTTAGTCCAGGCCTGGGTTGGCTCACCGGCGTTCGTGGGGGTTGACGAGGAGGCGGCTTGGTTCCGGGATGCGCTGTCCACCATTTGCGACAGCGCGATGCCCCGGGCCAAGTCGCGGCCTTCACGACGTCAGGTCTACTGGTGGACGGCTGAAGTGGCGGAACTGCGCGTGGCGTGCTCGGCGCGCAGGCGCGAGTACGTGCGCCAGCGCCGGAGACGCCCCGCTGACCGCGAGCTCGAGGCCCGGCTGTATGATGCCTATAGGGGGGCAAAACTGTCCCTCCAATCGGCCATCAGTCGGGCCAAGGATGCGGCTCGGCGGGAGCAGCTGTCCACCCTCAATGCCGACCCATGGGGGCGCCCATACCAGCTGGTACGGGGCAAACTCCGCCCTTGGGCGCCTCCACTGACACAGACGCTGGAACCCATGTTCCTGGAGACGGTGACGACGACCCTCTTCCCAACGAGGACGCACCACATCCCCCCGCCGATGCTCTCGCGAGTGGCGGTGGACGACGGGGAGGTGCCCGCGGTTTCCACCGCGGAACTTGGGGCGGCAATACTTCGCCTCAAAGCGAAGAACACCGCCCCAGGTCCAGATGGCGTGCCGGGCCGAGTTTTGGCCCTGGCACTCAAGGCCTTAAGGCCCCGACTGCTGACGATGCTCGACGCCTGCCTGCAACGCGGAGAGTTCCCACAGCTGTGGAAGGCAGGCAGGCTGGTACTGCTCCGGAAGGAGGGGCGCCCTATTGACGCTCCATCCGCATACCGGCCGATCGTGTTGCTTGACGAGGTGGGAAAGCTGTTCGAGCGAATCATCGCCGCTCGCCTCGTCAAGCACCTGACTAGGGTAGGACCCGACCTGTCAGAACACCAGTTCGGTTTCCGGGGGGGTCGATCCACCATTGACGCAATCCTGCGCGTCAAGACCCTCTCGGACGAGACAGTGTCGGGCGGCGGGGTGTTGTTGGCTGTGTCTCTTGACATTGCCAACGCCTTCAACACTCTGCCGTGGAGTGTCATCGTCGCGGCGCTCCGCTTTCACGGAGTGCCGGAGTACCTACGTCGAGTAGTCGGGGCCTATCTGGGCAACAGGGTGGTTGCCTACGAAGGTCGTGGCGGGCTGGTCACCAGGCGGGTGACGTGCGGTGTTCCACAGGGGTCAGTCCTGGGACCTCTCCTGTGGAACATCGGATATGACTGGGTCCTGCGAGGCGCGACTCTCCCGGGTGTCAGCCTGGTGTGTTACGCTGACGACACACTAGTGCTGGCCCGGGGGAGAACGCATCGGGACGCGTCTCTGCTCGCCACGGCTGGAGTGGCCCACGTCGTGGGGCGCATTCGCGCCCTTGGGCTTGAAGTGGCGCTACCAAAATCCGAGGCCCTGTTTTTCCACGGGCCCCGGAAAGCGCCACCTGCTGGGTCCCACATCGTTGTCGGGGGGGTTACTATCAATATAGGGTCCACCATGCGGTACCTCGGGCTGGTGCTCGACGGCAGGTGGACCTTCAACCCCCACTTCGAGCGATTGGGGCTCAGAGTGGCCGCCGCGGCAGCCGCGTTGGGGCGGCTGCTGCCAAATTTGGGGGGGCCGAAACAGAGTGTCTGACGTCTGTACATGGGCGTGGCCCGTTCGATGGCGCTCTACGGAGCACCGGTCTGGGCCGAGTGTCTGACGCCGCGTGGCGCCATGTTTTTACGGCGTCCGCAGCGAGTGATGGCTGTTCGGGTCATCCGCGGCTACCGCACGGTATCCGGCGAAGCAGCGTGTCTGCTAGCCGGATCCCTGCCGTGGGACCTGGACGCCAGAGCATTGGCGGACGCCTACCACTGGCGGAAGGAGCTAGTGGCGCGCGGCGATGGGCCTCCGCCCAGAGCCGTGGAGCGGCGCATGAGGGAGTTCCGTAGAGCCCTCGTCCTGGAGTGGGCGGTCAGGCTGTCCCGCCCAACAGCGGGACACCGGACGATCCAAGCCGTCCGCCCACAAATATTCCACTGGATGGACAGACGTCACGGGACACTCACGTTTCGGCTGACACAGGTACTGTTGGGGCATGGGTGCTTCGGCAGTTACCTGTGTCGAGTGGCTGGCAGGGAGGAGTCCACTTCCTGCCACCACTGCGCTGGCAGCGAGGACACGGCGCAGCACACGCTCGAGCATTGTCCTGCTTGGGCTGTGCAGCGCCGGACACTCGTTGCCCAAGTGGGGTCGGACCTCTCACTCCCTCTTATCATCGAGGAGATGGTAGGGTGTGAGAGGTCATGGAGCGCCATCGCAGACTTCTGCGAAGAAGTGATGGCGCTCAAAGAGGCTGCGGAAAGAGAGCGGGAGCTTAACTCCGCTCTCCCAATCCGCGCCCGGCGACCCCGGCGGCGGCGGAGGGCAGACAGCGCCCTCTACCAGCCGCCATAAGACTCGGCCTCAGGGCGGCAGACGCGGCTGAACTGCCGCCCGCTCAACAGAGGCCGAGTCGCGTGTGCGCCCATAGTGCGCACACCAAAGGTGATGCAAGGGGCACACAACCGCCCCTTGCCACAGGAGGCCTGCGGAGTCCTGGGTTGGGAGACCCACCTCCGCACTGAATAGGCCTCCGCTGAAGTCCTGCAGCCCCCTCATCAACAAGAGGGCACCGACGTAGATTCCGCCCCTCTTTACAGGGCGGATAGCGCTGGCGGGGTTGGCGGTAGAATGCTGCAGCGATCCCGCCTCCCCGCCATCAAAAAGCGCAGAGCAGGCATGTGAGGTTTTAGTGGGTATGCCCCTGGATCTTATTGGGTTCGGGGGAGAGTCCCACATACCCTCGTCGTCTCCCAACGGCGGGGGATGCGTAATGCATTTCCTCACTTGACAGGCAAGTATAAAAGCTTTACATATATGTAATTATGCTTAAGAGATTCTACATAAATGTATATACGCGATACTGTTACCAATCGTAATTTATTTATTTATTTATTTGAAAACCAACAGCGATACAGACATTTTACACTTTTTACACTATAATCAATGAAGTAAGGCTAATGACAGGTTTTCCTTATTATAATGGTAATAGTATATTTCGGTTAAAGAACGGACATAAAAAGTAGAAATTAGCTATGAAGATAACTATTAGCAGTCAGCGTTGTACATGATAACTCCTAGCATGCATTTAATAAACCTATATATTAATCTGACAGTTGTGTTTTATTTATTTATTTACATTTTTATTATATTTTATCAGACTGCAAGTTTTATTGTCAATTGCTAATTGAGAGAACAGATCATCTACATCACTGTCTGCTTTACAATGGTTAAGTTTGTTTTTTATTTTAATTTATTATAGCACATAATTTAGCGTTGGGAAAGTGTAGCATCGAGTTTTTTCTCTTTCAACGCACTTATTATATGATATTTAAAAGATTCTTTAGAGCAGGAAAATATATCAACGTCCCCAAAGGTGATATTATGGATTCGAGCAATACGTGTGAGAACGCTATTTTGTGCATAGTTAGTAGCATGGCGGGGTACATGCAACATTGGAGTGTGGCGAGTACGTCGAAGTGGTGTGTTAAATGTAACCTGTGTCAGCAAATCAGGGCAGTCGAGCCGTCCATTAACTATATCATACAGAAGGCACATATCCAGTACTTTGCGTCGATCTTATGTATGTATGTGCGTGTAATGATTTAGGAAAGCAAAGAATTTGTTCATCACATACTGAAACTTCAAAACAGATAACTCTACATTAATTTGTAAGTTAATTAAATTTTGCTTACGAAACAATTTGGTTTTACGTTGAAAACAGTACTTCTTATAATCTTTGCACCACATCCATTACTTTCTAGTGTTATAATTTAAGAACAACAGCACATTAAACTGTAGTAAAACATATGTTACGGACAGAAGAGCGAACGGGTGGAAAATTAAAAACACATTGATACCTACAATTGCTTTCTTAGTTCGCGGGACTGAAATTAGTTCCCAACAGGAACGCTACATGTTTTTAAAATCTATTATATAATTTGCTATCAAAATTACAGCGTATTAAAATCTTCATAATTTATACAAAGTTAGGAAGAGGTGTTCTCTGGTATCAGGATATGTATGAGTACAATTGTGTACTGTGTGTGTAATGTTTCATGTAGCCATCATAACAATATCATTTTAATGATTTGCTTTCCACTGCTGATGCGATAACATCTCCGAAAGCAAACCCCAGTCCAATGTCCAGCCAACTAATAATGTGCCTATTGTTTAGGTAGCTACGTGGCTACCGCGCAGATTGGTCGATCTGCGAGGTCAAGCCGTGCTCACCGCAGTCAGTGTTATGATGGGTGACCGTTTTCACTTGTCGGACCCCTCCGTGCTTCGGAAGGCACGTTAAGCCTTTGTTCATGCGCCGGATCTCTCTCCGGTCGTGTCGGTCTACCATAGCATCGGACTGAGACTGAGGGAATAGGGAGTGCACCTGTGTCTGCGCGCATACTTGTGCACTATAATATCTCCTGCGTAGTTAGCTAGTCTCAGCTGAGACAGGCCGCCGTGACCGAAGTTTAGTCTGGAAGATATTCTTATAATATTATACTTGCTAGTTACCTTGTTAATAAAATCACATTGCATGTTTAATTAATTGCATTTAACAGCGACAGACTACCCACGTGTGTACAATACTAATTTGAACCATACTCAGGTCATTTGAAAGTTACTGTAGACAATTAGCAAATTGTTCATCAGTTAATAGCATCTAATGTATTTTAAAAGTTTGTTCCGAGTTAATTGTGTTAGGATGGAGGCTGTGCACTGAGGTGGGGGTCTTGAGAGTTACCTATAGTAAGTGTAGGTTGAGTGGAGTTGAGTAAAGGGAAGCAAGCTCTGTGAAATTACCAGTTGTGGGACTTTGAGAGATTTGTATGCGGTAAAGATCTTGAGGATACCTAGGATCTTCCAAAAAGAAATGATCTGAAATAATGCCAGCTCTAAATATATATAATAGCCGAGTGGCACTGATAGCCGAGTGGTATGACCGTTGGACTGCCAAGACAAAGGTCGCTAGTTCAAACCCCGGCACGCACCAATGTCTTTTCGAATTCATGTGCGTACTATAAATTAGTTATCAGTTGCTATAAATGGTGAAGGAAAACATCGTGAGGAAACCAGCACACCTGAGAGATTTTTCAATGGTGTGTAAAGCCATGTCAGAGGCCTACAGGCGGTTTAAACTCTGACACCAGGTTGTTTCATCAACTATACGATAAGAAGAAGAATATATTTTTTTTTTTAAAACGTCGCCCCACATTAGGAATGTCTCCTGTATCGTACGTGCGTTCCACAAACATGAAATATCACATACAAAAACACCCAGACTCGGGACAATCGAAAGTGGATCGCACAAATTTTTGCCCCGTGTGGGAATCGAACCCTGCCCTTAGCGCAGCAGTCTAATCGCGTAGCCACTGCGCCAATCAGGTCGTCATATATTTTTTATATAATTTATGATAATCATGAGAGTGGTAAGAGTGAAGGTAGAGACAACGTACCAACGTACGCAATGCATTATGATATCTAGACGCTGATGCGTCCACGTCCGTTTGATTTTTTTGTAAGAATATCTATGGAATACTTACCAGACGTATACAACGTTGCATACAACAGCAACTAATCGTTGAGTACGTGGAATTAGTATGTGCGGTATTAGACATAGTATATTATATATTCCGCCGTATATTATTATACGGACTGCCTCGTTGGTCTAGTGGTCGCTAAGCGCGACTGCTGAGCAAGAGGTCCTGGGTTCAAATCCCGGGTCGGGCAAAGTGTTACTGAGTTTTTCCATTAGGTAATTCTCAGTAGCAGCACGGAGTCTGGATTGTGCCCGGTTGATGGCAATAGGCTCGCCCCCTATTACATTGGGACTTACAACATAACTGGCGAAATGTGGATGTACTATATGTTCACCTCTGCCTACGCCTTCGGGGAATACAGGCGTGATGTTATGTTATGTTATTATTATACCATGGCAATAGACGCATGCCAAGATTACAGCAAGAACTCATAACCTATGCATGGCCTCTGTTTTCAAATCATGTTAAATAAGACATATTGCTTTATATTAATAATTTTCATTTTATTTACAACGCTAGACGAGCTGTCTGCTCCGAAATAGAATACGACTTGTTTATACTTAAAAAATTGAAGTACAACTCAACCTGTTTATTCAAAACTGAACTCATTGCTGTGTTAATAGGGTTTAGTTTCGTTTGTGTTCGAGTGTTAATTTGACGAGCGAGCTCAATCTCTTGATAGATCTTTGAGAACATGACGGGATAATTCACCGTGAAACGTTCGCAAATGTCTGTCATATAGATTACTTTGGTTTTGTATGAAACGTTCAGTAAACGAAGAAATATAAAATGGAGTCTTCTTCCAATAATATTACGTACCTACATACCGCACTCCAAGATCTAAACAGGTAATAAGTAAAAAAAATAAGTTTTCTAGAAAAGGCGAAACCTTTGTTAAAAAAGTTAAAGCCTTAATCAAAAATGGAGCTATTTTTAAATATGTTTTATTGGTCGGTAGGATTTGAGATGAGGAAATAGATGGTGTGCATAACTCAAAAAATAGTTTTTTTGAGTTAGCTCGTTTTAGATCTAGCCATAGTTATAGGTTTTTATTTCCTAGAGGCTAGAAAAGGGCACTCATAAAACGTTAAATAAAGTTGCTTCGATTCAAAAGTGTCGTTTCTATGGAGAAGAACTAGCAAGAAACTCCATAGCTACTCTTTCTAGGTGTGCGATACATAGAAATAGCTTATGCCGTGGTTGCAGATTGGTGTGCGCATTAAACACCACATACACAAACATCCACCTCGGGACAAACATCTGCGGATTACACACAATTTTGTCCCGTGCGGAAATCGACCCCGCAACCCTTAGCGCAGCAGCACAATTGCTGAGCCACTCCGCCTATTACCAATCAACTCGTCATTTACTCGATTATGACACTGACAAATCTAAAAGCCTTTTAATTAACGCCAAACGTAGGAATTACTTCGTATAAAAAATTTATTGTTCAAACTTCGTATCTAATAAAGCAAATGGCAGACTACGTTATCAAAGCATCGTACAGCTGCAGGCAACTCGACCGCTTTATATTGCGAGGTAAAACAAACAAGTATGCTGTTATGAACGCACTGGCACGTGTGGTGCGGCTTCGAAGCCCGCGGTGAGCAAGAGCGGTACACAATCTAATACATAACATAATTATGTGTATCTGGATCGAGGGACTATTTTTTAATCTTTGCGAAACGAAATAAAACTAATAGGGAAATAAGAAAAAATATTGCAAAACAACATGCCTGCATTCCCTGAAGGGGTAGGCAGAAATGCACATTATAGTATACCCACATTTCGCCAGATATGTTAAAGGTCCCAATGTAATAGGCGAGCCTATTGCAATAAACCGGGCACAGATCCAGACTCCGTGCTACTACTGAGAAATACCTAATGGAAAAACTAATTAACATTTTTCCTCGAATCAGGATTCAACGCGCTTAGCGAACACTAGACCTACGAGGCAATGTGAAATGTTCAACGTGAATCGTAAATTAAAATAACGCGTTTTCTCGATTGCCAAAGAAAGTTGATATGATATATATATTTCACTGATAGCCGAGTGGTATGACGCAAGCTCAAACCCCGGCACGCACCAATGTCTTTTCGAATTCATGTGCGTATTGTAAATTAGTTATTAGTAGCTAAAAACAGTGAAGAGAACCAGCACACCTGAGAGATTTTTCAACGGTGTGTAAAGCCATGACAGAGGCCTACAGGCGGTTTAAACTCTGATCCAGGTTGTTCATCAACCATACGATAAGAAGAATAGTTTGGGCCACATTCCGTGCCAGTAAAAGTTGTTCTAATACTCTAACACAACTTCCATATTACATTATATTTATCCACACATAATGATTTATATCACTTACAGACATTGCAATAAAACTATTTTACGGACTTTTACGGCACAAAAATGTAAGGTGTCGTTGCTAATATCATTTTTTCAAATTAGACGTTTAACACCTCAGTCTGTCCATGACCAAAATTTTGTAAAGGATTCAAAACGTCAGGGAAATAGACAAAATAAAACCGCTATAAAATCCGTAAAAATAGTTTCATTTCAATTTATCCACATAGTACAACGCTTATCTAATGGCCTCACGATACGAAGAGCATATCAAATAAATCTTGGTTCCAAGTAATATCTTCTGCTTACCGATATACAGGGAGGTCTGAAATTCTGAACCCTTCAAAGAATAATTACTCTATAGGTACCTACTGTTGGCCAATGCTTTTCACAAAATTGTTTGCATAATGTTTAGTGAGATTTTATCAAAGTCGCAATTCTAAGGAGCACTGCCCCTCTTATTCATAAACGAGGATCATTGGCATTAACTAAACCGTATTCAGTCTATTGACATCTTTATTCCTTCATATGCAAACGACAGTGACAGGTATAATTATCTTTGGTTTACAATTGTAATTTTTTATGTACATATTTATAGACAGTTGATTTTTTAACGTCTAATCATATAATTATCACGTATTATTAGAACCACAGGCTTATTTTAGTCAGCCGCAATAATATAGGCGATCAATACTCGCAATATTTTTTGCTAACCCCTTTGTGGAATGCAGGAGTGACGAAACACATTCGCAGTTTTGCTTTCCGTCATATTTTTTTACTAAAATTTTTCGATTCGGAATGGTTGTTTGATTTATCACAGACAATTTCCAGTAACCGTTGCATACATTACGCCTGTATTTTCCGAACGTGTGGGTCGGGCAAAGTGTTACTGAGTTTTCCATTAGGTAATTCTTGGTAGCAGCACGGAGTCTGGATTTGTGCCCGGTTGATGGCAATAGGCTCGCCCCCTACTACATTGGGCCCTATATGGTGAAATGTGTGTGTACTTTGCAGACACCTATGCCTACCCATTTTAGTAATACAGAGGTGATGTCGTGTTATGTTTTAGTTTTGATACTAATCACCCCGTTACCTGATCACCACGTAAACGAGTGATTCAATCATATTGTTTACCTGCGCATGTCTACATGACTACAGGTATGTGCCGCTGGCAGCCACCCATCTGTCACTCACCAACACGGAACAATTGCCAACACGTAATGCATCTCATTCTACAGATTAATAGTAAATTAATCAGCAACCAATTAAATACTTCAGTTTTAAGTATCCGTAATTTGTTGATTAATGAATGTAACGATAACTTAATATCTGAGTATTAATTTAGTTTAGTTTAATTAATGGAGTGGCAAGCGGCCAACTCTGTGGGAGTTTATGAATGGTTTGAGTACAGAATCTTTCAGCGGTAAACTTCTTGCCGGTGAAATTTGCTAGAGAGATTGTCGCTTCGGCTGTAGGTATCATTATTTTGGTTGCGGGGTAAAATACTATCTAATATGGACCTATAATAATAATAATAATATCTTGCAGCCCACACACGGTCATCTGATTCCAAACTAGGCAGAGCCTGTATTATGGCAACCAGACAACTGATAAACATACTTAAATATTTCTAATTACATACATAATATAGATAATTTACACCCAGACACAGAACAAATCATTATGCTCATCACACAAAGATTTGTCCTGGGTGGGAATCGAACCCACGACCTCCGGTTTAGAAGTCAGCGTCACTAACCACTAGACCAACAGGCCAGTCAAGGCACCTATGAATCTTAATTACTATTGATTTTCTGTTATATCGCCTTGACTTTCGACTTTAAGGTGTTGAAGTATCGATAGAAGTGTGGGGTTTTCTTCAAAAACTACAACCTTACAGAGATTGATATAAAGTTGTAACATTATCTTCTTCGTATCGGCATAAGCCAATAGCAACATGAAATAGGTCATGCCGTGGTGTAGAGATTGGTCAGTCATTAAGGATGGTAGCGAGGTTGACCGTCCAGAGACTTAAGTATCATAACTCGTGGAGGCTCTGTACTAGCACCTTATATCATTATCATTACACGTCTAAATTCCCTAACTATGTCACACTAGGTTTTAGGCTTTTGGTCGGCGTTTTCTTTATATCTAAATGCAGCTGAATACCAGTGTTCCACAGAGGGCAACTACAGCAGCTCCCGACCGACCACAGTGCGGCAATCAATGTGGTTGTTGAAAAAACATGGGTAGAAATCTATAATCACCAACACGTACTCTCTAAGTGTGGTTATGTACTTTTGTGTTAGTACGGTATAAAGAATTATTCCCTTTACGTAGATTCCCTCTACTTCGAGCGGAATATAAGCGTGGTGACTCTCGCCGGTTGACGTAAAGGGAACGAATGCGAGGAAGAAGTTATTGCGCGACGTAGAGGGAACATAAGCATAGTGACTCTCACCGTTCGACGTAGAGACAGGGCCGGATTATCCATTAGGCAGATTATGGAACTGCCTAAGAGCCCCGCATCGCCACGAGATATTTATATATCTTTAATTTTTTTCTTAATATAGTTAACCTAATTTTAAGATTGGTCCATTAATGACAATGACTGCCTAATTTTCATATAGGTACTACAACTAGCTTTCGACTTCAAGAGAAGGACTAATAGGGTAATGGGGTCCTGAGACGTGCATTGCCTAGGGGCCCTGATATGGTTAATCCGGCCCCGCGTAGAGGGAATCGACGTAAAGGGAATAACTCGGTATAAATTGTTCTGTAGTGAAATTATTGTATACATTTTTTGATACCTATTACCTATAAGCGATTATGTAATACATACTATTGACATTCAGATAGACTTCTGCATTTGCATTTTCATATTAAGGGTACCCTTTAATCATATAACGATCGATAAAAGATATTCGTTCTTAGCATTACCGAATTATACTCCGCGACTATACTTTAAGCCTACCAAAATGAAGGGAACGCGAATTCGCAATAAACGAAATCAAATTACTCACCGATCAAAAATTACGGTGGGGTTGGTATTAATTAAATTCATTAACTCCAATGACGGAATTGTGTTTCGTTAGAACATCCATAGCTTTAGTTATCCAATGCAATCTCCCCGGAATCATGTCACAAAGTAAATCAATTAAATGAAGGTAGCATTTTGGAATCCTTGTATCTATATTTTATGAATTCGTGTTTCGGATGGGTTGTAGAATTTTGAATAAAAGCCTAATGAATATTGCGTAATTGTTTCAGTACCTTGATTTTGGGAAATTATGAGGGTTAGTTAAATTCCGACTTCACTATAGCATGCTATAGTTAATTTTGTATTTTGATTTAACCAAATTTTATTGAAGCAACAGTAAAAATGAACTTTCAAATGACTGAAATTAATTGTTTTCAACAGTATTCTCAAGTTTCATTTGCAAAATAATTTAATTTGCATTTTATTATATTTCATACAAGTATTGGATAACGCAATTTGTAAATATTGTTTAAGGTTTCAGGTGAAAAACAAAAAGATTGGTTCATTTTACGAAAATTCAATTGAAATAGTTACACTGAAAATATATTTGTTTAAACGTTTTAGGGTTGTGTTGTTTTTTTAGCTGTCGTTCATAGTTACGTTCTAAGAGAAGGCTTTTGTTCAATAGTGGACGTTTCGACTGATGATAATGATAAGGTTTATAAATTAAAAATTAATTTAAAACTCATAAGAAAGCTATTCATCGATCAAAAACGTTCAGTATGGCTTTAGAGCCACCACCAGGTTACCACGCAATCTATCAGTTTCCCTAATATTATATCAATTATTTTATTAACGCTATCTTTTTCACGTCTTTGTCAAGTTGTATAATGATGTATGTGTGCAGTTCAGCTTTTCTCGTTCTTTGTTAGCGTATGACGTATCTATACTTTTTGATATATCATTGCCTATTAAACTCTTTCAGTAACTGTCACCTTGACAAAGAGAATATTCAGCGTCGTTGCAAACGGGTTGGTTAGGTACGCCACTCGGGACGACACGTGTCTTGCACCCGACGAGTTAAAGGTTGACGTGAGCAAAGAATGCGTCACTACAAAACAGTTATTTTCTCAGGGAAATGATGAAAATGTCTTGAACTTGTAACGAAATTTATCGGAAAAGGACATTTAGGAATAGAAAATGCAGAATCCTTAGGAAATGAGTGACGAAAATAACTAATAAAGCAGTAAGTATCATCATCATCATTACTGTTGAACAAAGTCCTTAGAACGCCACAATAAACGACAACATGCCATTTATAAGTAAGTATAATAAGGATTTATTGCTAAGATAAGCAGCGAACATACAGACCAAAAAATTAAATGAATCTTTTGTTTTATAAGCTGTCATTTTATATGCATATGCAGTATGCTAACAGGCCGCTGGGTAAGGGGTGGTTATTTAAGTACGACAGCTCAATTTTTTTTTAAATATGTCGTGGTGCGTTTCACAAACATGTATAATCACATACACAAACACCCAGACTCGGAACAAACATCTGCGGATCACACAAATTTTTGTCCCGTGCGGGAATCGAACCCGCAACCCTTAGCGCAGCATTCCAATCGCTTAGCCACTGCGCCAATTAATTTGTCAGGTTTTGAAAGCACGGAAATTCTACCCGTCAAAGAGTTGTCAAAGTTTCCGGAAAAGAGTCAAAATTGTGTCATATTTTATGCTTCATTCATCCGCTCAATGCCAACAGCTCCTCCCAGCAGTCAGGAGCGTCATTATAACACAGATCGGCGTTTATTTCTGTTCCAAGTGGCCCGAGTGACACCACAATGCGGATATCGTGCCATTCTTCGGTGACGGGATATTTTGACGCATGTCTGAGAGCGATCACGATGATTTGTGAGAGCTAATTTGTTTCTGAACATTTTATGTGGATTTTGCTGAAGTAAATGTTTTTTTACTTTGTTGTTTGTGAGTAATCGATTACTATGTAGGTTAAACGATGATTTTAGGGGATGATGGCGCTGTTTTGTTTTATAGCTTTATTTATTCCATTTCTCTTGTGTATTGTATTATTATATACCTACATATTACATTGATAAGGATATTTCTTATTCATTAGTGCATATAATAAAATTATACAAATACATTTTTTGAAAAAGCTTGTATGCACAAAGGCGAGCATAACTCAATATTGGGTTAAGCCTGTGGATAATTATTTTTCATTTTGAATATGGTAATAGATAGAAGAGTAGTATGTATGTTCTTGACTTAATCCGAAAGGAAGGTGAACTAACTTAATTAATTCAAATTTAAACGATAATGGACCTTGTGATAGGTGGAGAACCTATTACCAGTTATTAGGCACAGTTATGAGCAATGATGTAAGTGTGCGTGTGACAAATTTACAACTGACTCACACTGGGCTCGTCAACGACTAGGTTGCATAAAGTCCCTCTCACGGAACTAAGCTAGATAAAGTTTAAAGGGTTCATAAATGGACAAACTAAGATAAGTCAATACCTAAAAATTGAACGTACTCTCGTCACATCCTTACTTAACAAAACCTATAACTGTCCCACTGCAGGGCAAAGGCCTCTTCCCGTATAGAGAAGGATTGACCATTGATCACCACGCTGCTAGCGGGTTGGCGATTTTCGATAATTACTCGTTTTCCGTCACCGTCAGTCAGTGGTGTCTTAGACTATGTAAGAAAGTATTTATGACATTGAAAAAGTCACATTGATACTTGCCAGGATTCAAACCTGCTACTTTGTGCATATAAATCATGGAGTATAGCCGAGTGGTATGGCCAGTGGACTGCCAATTCAAAGGTCGCAACTTCAAACCCCGGCACGCACCAATGTCTTTTTGTATTCATGTGCGTACTATACATTAGTTATCAGTTGCTACAAACGGTGAAGGAAAACATCGTGAGGAAACCGGCACACCTAAGAGATTTTTCAACGGTGTGTAAAGCCATGTCAGAGGCCTACAGGCGGTTTAAACTCTGACACCAGGTTGTTCATCAACCATACGATAAGAAGATGGTATGTCAACTACAAGGCCACCACGACTACATTTTTACTTACCTCTTCGGAAAGGCGTGGTGTTTACAAACATTAATGCTACCCATACATGCTTTTAGCCTAATTAATCAGACATAGACAACGGCTAGCGGCTATCAACTCGTGTGAGCCGATAGTAAAGTGCATTGCTTATCTATTATTCAACGAATGTTAGCCCGTCATTGAAACATAGTCCTTTATGCTTAGCTTTGTGGCGAGCTGAGATACAGGCAAGTATTTATGACTTTTCAATGTCATGATTTTGTATTCTATGACACGATACAATTAATTGTAATGACGAATGGCGATGGTCTCGCCCCCTATTACATGGCATTGACACTATCTGGCAATGTTTGGGGGTGTAGGACAGCGAATGCTGAACCCATTGGCATTCTGTGAAATATCATTGGTTAAACCGTATATTTTTTTGATAATAAGGTGGTAATACTAACCTCATAGAAAAAGAAGGCTTGGCTATGTAGAAAGTTGTGAAAGTTGAATAAAAAGATAGCAATATTTAAAAAAAGAACAGCAAACATACTCTAACCAAAGCGGAAAAGTTCTGAAGGGGACTTAACCACTTACACGCGTAAAAATTTAATAAGAGTCACCCAGGCAAAAATGTACCATATCAAACTCAAAAGGTAAATCGGTGTTTGGCTAAGGACAAACATCTGCGGTTCACACAAATGTTTTGCCCATGCGGGAATTGAAACCGCAACCCTTTGCGCAGCATTATTGCGAAATCATTATTGTTTGTAAAACAATGGTACCTCATTTAAGTGGGACTGAATTCAAATAATGTCGGATTTCAATACTTTGTAGCCCCACGTTACAACAATGGTCTGTTTTGAAACTTCTCGTGACGACTTCCATGACACGTTCGGATGAATGAATCGGTGTATCGAATGCCTCTCATTCATTTGGATGATTGATAGACTACGTTGTCTTTATATGTATATATATACTCAAAATAAAGACCTGTATATGTATGTATTTAGGTTCATTGCTGTAAGTATGGCTCACTTATATAATTGCTTAATCATATCTAAAGATAGGCTCGATGGTAATGCTGATAGAAATCAGTAGATAATTCACTACTTTCTTGTTCTAGTCTCTGGTTTATCGATTAGACATAGATAATATCTAAAAAGATGAAGGAACTTCTGACTTCAATAGTGTTCCGTTTATTTCCCATTATGTATCTCCGAAGGTTTTTATCAGACCTTAAACAAAAATCTGTGACAACGATCACTCACTTTTCTGAAGTAGGTTAGAAAAATTATTTTAAAAATACTCAGATTTTTTGGTCCGCAACTTTATAGAGTATAGAATTGCTTTATTAGTCTTTCCTCAGAATTCAAACTAAAACTAGTTACTGACTTTATGTGAAAATGTATCGTTTTTGATAAAAAAAAATCTTTATAAAAAACGTCGCCTCACACTAGGAATTGCTCCTGTGTCGTGAGTGCATTTCATGAAATATCACATATAAACACCCAGACTCGGGACAAACATCTGCGGATCGCACAAATTTTTGCTCAGTGCGGGAATCAAACCCGCAGCCCTTAGCGCAGCAGTCCAATCGCTTAGCCACTACGCCAATCAGGTCGTGAAATGCACGTGCTACGATGCCCCTGAGAAAAACATGTGCATAATTTATGCATGATTTATCCCTGTCACCTAAAATGTAACTTATTTTATAAGTACAAGATTAAACCCATTTTTTAGAAGCTAACCAACGAGTTCCAACTGACAATAATAATTCTTAGTCATCACTATACAAAAGGCTTTATGCATTTGTCACCCATCACAAGTTTCAAAATAATTACAGCCAGAGAAGGAAATACATGAAATGATGACGTGGCCACGTGACAGAGCGGGGTAAAAGTAGATGTAGTTGGCTCGCAAACGCGTTGCGACATTACATGGACCCAAAACAGAGGGGTGGGTGTACCAGTTGTGCGCTTGACAAATTATTTTACCTAAATAATTGTCTTTTTGTTATCTATTATTGGAGGCATTGTGTTAGTTGTCTTTTGTTTTGCTTATTTCGATTTTGTTAGCATTGAGGGAGATGGCCTACGTTTATAATGGGTTACGCATTCGATTACGTCATCGTGGTTTTAGTGAATAGCAAACAAGTTATTTGAGTGTAAATAATTTGCTTAGTAATTCCACGGAGTTAGATAGTTAAATGCCTTTATTCATGCACGCCTAGGTTACGTGACAATTTATGAGGATAAACACAGCTAAAACTGAAATTATTTGGTAGGTGACTAACCTTTCTGAAAATGTTGAAGTATATTTTTTTAATTTTTCCTCAGTACGGAGAAGCGTAGAGTCTAGGCCATTATTTTTATTTTTTTGACGGTAATATTGTCTTTTCCCTAGACACACAATACTAGCTACCATCAAAAATGATTTTGGCCGACTTAGACCGCATTATCTCGCAGATGAAGTACGAAGAAATAACAATAACTCATCTTACTGCTGCAACCAGTGATCCGGAGCAAATATCTGTAAAACATACAAATAATGGCCTCAAAATGTATCATGTTAGAAGCCCTTTTTTACTTAGCCACTTTAAATATTTTCTAACACTTTATACTGTTCACTAACTTCCTTTAACATGGCCACTCACCCTTCCATCTGATTGAGTCTATTGCCACGACAGATTTATTTATGCTCCGCCTTGATAATGTGTTCGTAGTAGAATTCATTCATATGCCGCGTTTAGGGTGAGTTGCACCGTCGATTAAGGTAACGGGGATTGTAAGTTTAACTACAGTTAGCGGTCATTTTATGTTGTTTAAACGACGTTATGAATTTTCAAACGTTTTGTCCAGTAAATTCATGAACCTCTTAGTCCAAGACTTAGTTCATCTTTACATAGAGACTTTATTATTTAGTAAAGAGATTTGTATCCGAAAAGATGGCATCCGAGTTTTGTATTATTTGTCAGGTTACGACATAGTCTGATAACCAGTGGTTAAACTTAGGGGCATTTAACATAATTATATTTTGATTGTTGTTAGCCATATTATGATTGAACTTGTTGTCAGCGTATTAAGAAAACAAATTAAAAAAAAAGAAACTAGTATTTTCTTTCGTTTTTTAATATTTAATTATAAATATTGTATAATTGCAATGATTTGTTATTGTTGCTTCAGAATTTAACCACATTTTTAAATATTTATGGAATACTGTGGTTTCAAATAATAAAAGAGCAACAAAAGCATAATCTACAATTAACATTTCCTATACTATTGGTAGGTAGTAGGTACAACTCTTTTCTAAAAAGAGGGCCAACGTCACGTCCGTTAACGAGGTGTTTACACCTAAACAGGCTTGTTATAAGCGTCACCGTCTGCAGTGCCACCCGCCCCGCCGATAGATCGGTGAGTATAGGTTGTCGATTGCCACCCACGTGCTATTAAATCAATATTAATTGGACCAGTCTTATTGTGTTCTTTGTATTGAGTGATTCAGCGCCCAACCGAACGATCCGCAGCTAGGTGAGCTCCGTGTGTCGTGAATGTTAATGGTTGTGGTGATTACGGTGATTGTGGAAATATCGAAATTGTTATATTGAAAACACAATTTGTAGTAGCTACTTATTTGGTTTTATAATACCTAGTTATAGAAATGCTGTGTGCAGTATGGTGTATAGTGATTTTAGAAATATGGAAATGGTTTTTTTGAAGCACGATTAGTAGCAGCTACTAAATATTGGTTTTATAATAGCTGCTTACAGAAATACTGTGTGAAATTCGGTGACTTTGGTAAATTATGGAACTTGTTTCATTGATAGAAAAAGTAACCACCGATTGGTTTAACAAAAGCTAGTTATAGAAATACTGTGTGGAGTATGGTGATTTTGGAAATATGGAAATGGTTATTTTGGAACCAGAAACATATCTGGTTACTGTGCGCATGGATGAATTCGAAATAGGTGTTCATAAGTTGTATATAATATTGTATTTCTATTACTTTTACCTGCAAACACAATAGGCAGGCATTATTACATCAAGGGTAGATAATAAGAATTGATCGCAACGAACTTAATAAGGACTGTGATTTCATCTCTTTACAAATTCAGTGAATAGACGTAATCAAATTTCAATCGCGTTCAGCCTGCTGTAAGAGGTGCAGTTTTATTTCTGTGCCATCGCGCTGCTTCTGGATATTATTATGGACATTTTAAAATGCTTTATTAAATGAGAAAATATATGCATCCATTATAATATTCATCATATGCTTTTGATAGACTGATGCACATCCTTAAGAGAGATGTTTATTTACCAGTGCCTTGGGTTTGCCAGTTGGTTTTCATTAGGTAATAAAAAGGAATACCCTTTGCCGTGATTAAGAGCAATTGTTTTTGTATTACTGCTTCTAATATCCAGTATTTATTTGACAAGTGTAGAAAGCCTCAGGAGTCCTTCAAGGAACATATTAGGACCTTGAATCAACTGTTTATTATTTTTACTAAATTTTTATAACAGTGCTCATGTCTGCCCTACCATAGAAATGGATATACATATATGTATTTCTAAAAGTAGGTTAGCCTTTTGACGTGTAATTATTTTGTTTGATGTGTATTATGTAAGCATTAGTTCCTTGATTAATTCACTGGTAATTGTGTTGTCTATTTATTGACTCTTGTTTTTTAATTTTTGCGTTGTTGAAATTGCTTTTTTATAGTTGGTGTCTTGGTGTATAGTTGGGTGGTTTGGTTGATCGAATGTAGTTTTCATCCCAAATGACATTCTGTCAGACTCGTCATTAGTTTGGTTAGCTATACTTAGATGGTGTACTTTAGTATTTATTGTGGGTGTACTATTATTCTGTAAACAGTCATGAACTAGATATGCGTAGGTCTAATATTAGTGTCTTATGAATCGGACCATTATGAAGCAACTCTTTGTATGAATCAAAGCACATCACACATTAGTGCGCCGTCAACGTCACATAAAACAAATGCCATCGAGTTTGATTGAATGACAATCTTTAGTTAATGTCTCTCCGTTCATTTGTAAATAAGACACCTGTCAAAATATTTAATGGTCCGCCTTTTGACGTTGACAGTTGGCTCCATTGACCGTTGAGCTTTCAATCGATTATAACTAATTAAAACTGTTTAGCGAATTCGTATTCGATTTGGTTCGAGTAGAATAGTACTCGTTTATGAATGGATAAGTAGCTTGGGAAAGACCACATTCTTCTTCTTCATAACGTATGGTTGATGAACAATCTAATGTCAGAGTTTAAACCGCCTGTAGGCCTTTTACATGGCTTTACACATCGTTGGAAGATCTCTCAGGTGTGTTGGTATTCTTACGATATTTTCCTTCACCGTTTATAGCAACTGATAATTAATGTTGCCGGGGTTTGAACTTGCGACCTTTGACTTGGCAGTCCAACGACAAGACAAGACCACTTGAATCGATGCAATTGAGAGGGTCTCCACCTATTTTTTTATCTCTATATTGAAAGAAAAATCTTCTCTTTTTCTCCTTCTTTGGACAGCAAACAATCTAGTCAATTATAAAGTCAGTCAAGTAGATATAAGCAACGTTAGAGTTCTCATTAGTTACAAGGGATTCAAGGAAACTTAAAATCCTCTATTCATTGGAATAGAGGATTTTGAGTTTCCTTGAATCTATTATACTAATTATTTTAGAGTGTCTCACACTCTCCTCATATTTCAAGTTATATTGTTATAGATGTGATGGCTAATGATTTTGTTTCGTTGTTTTATCTAAGAGGTACTGATATAACATTTGCTAAAAAAATGATGAATGAATGAAAATGAATGATGTCTTGTAATGAAAATTCGACGACGTGATTGGCGCAGTGGCTATGCGATTGGACTCCTGTGCTAAGGGTTGCGGGTTCGATTCCCGAAACATACATTTGTGCGATCCGCAGATGTTTGTTCCGAGTCTGGGTGTTTGTGTATGTGATGTTTGTGAATCGCACCCACGATACAGGAGAAAGTCCTAGTTGGTGCGACATTTTTTATTAAAACCAAAGCCTTGCTTTCCATTAGATACATAACTTATCTATGAGATAAGCACACCTTTAATTGATTGATGACCACTGACATTGATGATACTCATTTCCTTGCTTGCTTAGAAACCGAAACATTGTTATATAGACACGATAATGATAGCACGATTGGCGTTACCGATAAGGAAGCTTTTTTTAAACAATATATATCGACCACCTCATCGCTGTGACAAGTGCATTCGATAATTTGTCATCATTTCTTCCTTTTTCGCTGGGCACATCTCCAAGCAATGTTAAAAGTGCATTGGCACTACTAACGAGCTATATATAAGTAGCATGACATATGTTTATGTAAAAATAGTGCATGCTACAGAAATAACGATACCTCTTTGACAACACTAGTTGAAAGAATAATCAGAGGCGATTTTTTGTTGCTTTTTTAATTCGTCTTCGAAAAGGAGGTTATCAATGCTTTTTTAAACTTATAAGTGGACTAGCTTTCGCCCGCAACTTCGCCCGCCTGGAGATCGAATGTTTAGCCTATAGCCTTCCTCAATAAATGGGCTATCTAACACTGAAAGAATTTTTCAAATCGGACCAGTAGTTCCTGAGATTTGGGCGTTCAAGCAAACAAACTCTTCAGCTTTATAATATTAGTATAGATATAGATAGTGTAGATTTAGGCACTGTATCATCAACATCATCAACAATTCGACATCATCTCACTCGAGACGTTTATATGTGTGTTTATACGAAATTGTGTGTCGACCTACCTTGTTGGTTTAGCGGTCGCTTACTGTGTTCGAATCCCGGGTCGGGCAAAGTGTTGTCTGGTTTTTCCGTTAGGTAAATCTCAGAAGCAGCACGGAGTCTGGATTTTTGCCCGGTTCATGGCAATAGGCTCGCCTTCTATTACATTGGAAACTGTAACATAACTGGCGATACGGTAATATACTACTATAGGCACATTTCTGCCTACCCCTTTCGGGAATACAGGCGTGTTATATTAGGTGTGTCCTAATAAAGGGCTTATATCATTATTATAATAAGCGTAATCTCTTTCAAATTTTATTTAACATTGGTCTTTCGTTCAAATCTTTTGGACGACGGCAATACTGTAAGATGAAAATATATTTTGGTTCAGAATGCCAAGTAACTATTTCCAATTTGCCTCCTAAAGCCAGGCTCAATCTTTTTAGTATTCAATAAACGTCCCAAGATTTTGCCTCCGTTCTTATTTCTCATTGAAATCCCACAAAATGATGATGTTTTCAGTTTTTGAATAAGATTTTATGTAACTGTTCTTTTATTTTATTTTGCAGGAATAAGTAGGTTTTAATAAGGTGTATTTGCATAGGTTGATGGGCATTTATTGTCAGGTTTTTTTCGAGTATTTGGGCACAGTTAGTATGTCTAAAACCTATTGCTAATTATTGGATTTCTGGATTCAAGACTACTATAGAAACTTATCTTTAAAGATAAAGCAATATTAACACTTATTAGGAACAATAAGCCAAGCTCAAGACTGTAGCCAATTTACCCCTTACTTATAAAATTGTCATTGTTGAATAATTGATTACATTATACCTGTCACTGTCGTTAACGTGTCAAAAAATAGAGATGTCAATAGACTTATTAAGTGGTTATCTTAAAACACATTTAAGCATCGTTTATAAGTAAGAGGGAAGTATTAAATAAGTAAAAAACAGTATGTCTAAAAGAAAGTCTATGACCAAGAAGGTAAATCGCTTCTATAATACAAGAAAATGAAAACATTTTTTTGTGACGAAAAAAGTTTTAAGACACACGTATTATGAAAAATAATTGAACCCATTAATAAAACAGAATGAACGAACATATAGCCGTATCCTTTCAAGTGCCGCGATACATCTCTCTCTTTCTCACGGAAATGACGTCATTTGTCACGAAAACCGGAACACGGTGTGATTGCTTTTTTCAAAACACGCTTTGATTAACTGTTGCCATGTTGACCTACAGCCTATACTAAAGGTTGATGCGTTTTTGTTAATTTTTGATTATTTTTGTTTTCGTTTTTAATATTTGACTGGTCTGTGTTTATATTTCCAAGTTTTTGATCCGATTTGATGCAATCAATGACTCCAAAATTTTTGTTGGTCTTTTTATTATGTAGGTCTGTATGTGTTGTGCGGGTTGAATTGAGTTTGTATATATATATCTATATACGTGTTTTTTAACCGATTTCAAAAATGGAGGACGTTGTATATTTGTCTGTATGTATTTTTTTTGTATGTTCCACAATTTCTCAATTGTGGACCGAATTTGATTTTTTTTTAACGTTCACTCTAGACATTTTACTTTTCACGAGTGAAAGGGAAAAAAAAAGATGAATTAAATGATAAGTGTGTAGTATGTAATTTTATGGTCTTGCGAGGATTTAAGAAAGCTAGCCTGAATTACGTACGTGGTACGTGGAATATTGTAAAAAAAAACAAATCTCTCCATAGTTAGAACTTTTAATCATGTAATTGTTTTTGTGGTGAGAAATTAACGATTTATTATTATTATTTATTAAGATTATATACATATTTTTATAATAAGTAAGAGTCATGCAAAGAAAGCTGTAGACAATTCATCAAACTTGCGTTACAGGGCGGTATCAAATCGCAATTTATTCTGATCGCGCCATCTTCTCTAATGATTTGAGAAAGCAATTTATTATAAGTTGATGTGATGTCTTGGAGCAGATGACCTTGAAGATATTAACCTAAAGAATAAATCATACGGTACTTTTTTATAAAGGCTTTATTACCCAAAGGCAAAGCAGAAATATTGTTTTATTATACACATGTAGAGAGCCAGAAAAAGACACAAGTAAAAAGGCTATAGCCATTTATCTGGCGCATAACCATAACAATTTTTTTGACGACATAATTGGCGATTGAACTGTTGCGCTAAGGCTTGTGGGTTCGATTCCCGCACGGGATAAAAAATTGTGCGATCCGCAGATGATTGTCCCGAGTCTGGGTGTTTGTGTATGTGATATTTCATGTTTGTGAAACGCAACCACGATACAGGAGAAATACCGAGTGAGGGGCGATGCTTTTTTAAGAAAAAAAAATTACGAATCTTCACACCTGTTTCCTAGATGCAGATCGAGTTCCATCTCCATGGTTTGTTCGTAGTTTATCAAGAACAATTCCAAAATAGTCGATAATTTTAGTATATCTTGGAGAAATCAAGTGATATTGGTGCTTGCTATGAATCCGGTTCGCAGGTCCACCGTTTGTGCCTGTTTGTGTATGTTTATTTTTAAACTGTTTGAAGATTATATGACTTTTGGTGCCATTTTAGCATGTTGCCCATGCTAAGCTTGAATCTGTGTTTGAAGTTCGTGTTTGAAGATTATTGAAACCTCATACAAATTAGCAGAGACAGACATTACACATCCTTTTCTTTCCTTCTTTCCAGGGTAATGCCACCAGACATGGCGATCTCGATGAGGCACACGAAGCTGAAGGCCGAGGAGGCTGCCCTCCTGGCTGGAGAGATCAACAAGCCCTCCTGGGAGTCCAGGAACGAGGGCATCCATGAGAGGGTCAGCTTCGAAGACTCCATCTGGGGTTTCGACCTGGCCGGTGGAGTATATTACAAGACACCATTAAGAGTTACTCATGTGAGTTTTAGTTTTTTTTTACTTTAAATCTTCTTCAGCTATGAAAGAAGAAAGCTATTGTGAGGAAACCGGCACACCTGAGAGATTTTTCGACGGTGTGTAAAGCCATGTCAGAGGCAGGCGGTTTAAACTCTGACACCGGGTGTTTCATCAACCATACGATTAGAAGAAGAAGTTACGAAAGGCGTTTTTGAATCGTTCTATTCTTTTTTTCTGGCATGTTAGTGAGATAGAGAAGTAACCACTAGCTTTAGTAGAACAAGATATCAAGGTCCTGTAAAAGAATGATTTTATTAAATCTAGGTACAACTTTTAACATTACGTATCATCATCATCAGCCTAAAGACGTCCACTTTTGAACAAAGGCCTCCCCCTTTTAAAGGGGGGGGGTTGCCATAGTCCCCACGCTTGGCAAGCAGCTTGGGGATAGCAGTGTTGATGGTCAAGTTACAGAAGACGCTGCTGTTCATCTTCTGGATTTTCCCTTAGTCGCCTCTTACGACACCCACGGGAGGATAGGGGGTGGTCAATTCTAGGCCGGATACCACACACCAATTATCGTATATGAGATTCAAAATGATTGAGGTCTATATTAATTATCCTTCTGTTTTTACGTGAATGTTCAGAAGGGAATATTAGGTACAGTTTTATATTATGTGGTGGCACAGTGGTTGACATACCGAATGCACAAGGTTACAGGTTCAAATACAAGCGAGTTTAAACGTAGTTTTTCAATGTCATACATACTTTCTTAGATATTCTAAAACACCATTGACTAACGGTGATGGAAAATATCGTGAGGAAACCTGGATAAATCATCTAAAATCGCCAACCTGCAGTCAGATAGCGTGGTGGTCAATGCTCAATCCTTCTCTATAAGAGAAGAGGCCTTTACCCTGCAGTGGGACAGTTATAGGCTGTTGTTATATTTAATTTAAAAGAAGTTGGTATCACTTAATTTTTGACTAGTATACTAGGCTTTCTTAACACTGCTATATAAGCTTCATGTGTAGGTAAAACCTGACAGTCGTGCGGACAAGGCCGGCATCCGCCCCGGAGACAAGCTCCTGAGGATCAACGACGTGGACACCTCGACCCTGACCATACAGCAGGCGCACGACATCATCATCGAGTCGGGGATACATCTCAAGATATCTGTCACATCGTGAGTATTTGTAGCTGCCCTGTGTTCAAAAAGCATTTTTAGTATGGCACCACGTATATATAATCACTTGCCAAAGTCCTTACTAGAAACATCAACAATTGACGCATTTAGAAAGAAATTAAAAAGATTCTTGCTATGTAAATGCTACTATAGTGTTCAGGAGTATTTGATGGAGGATGTAAGGACATATTTATGTAACTAGTGTACTAATTTAATTATTAATATTTACTTTGATTATTATACTTTGACATTTCTATTTATTGACATTTATATATCTTGACATTCTCAATTAATACATGACACTTTTATTCAGTTTACCAAATAATGCACGAATTTATTTTATTTTAATTTTTGTTTAATTTTTATTATTCTTATTTTGACTTATTGAAAATTACATTTTAAACTTTGTCTCTTCCAAGTATTAATGTACCTATTACTTATAACAATAAGCCTGTGATTTGCATGCCTCAAGGTGTAATATGGTTGGACTATGCTATATTTTAATAACTGTATGTAATTACCCATATTAGCAAATAAATGATTATTATTATTATTATTATTATTATTATTGTATATGTAGACAGGTTTTTTCAGAAGTGGTTGCCTCGCACTTCGAGATGCGTTTCACAAAAATTGATATTACATTGTATGTACATTTTACACATACATTTTATATTGTAATCCCTGAAGGGGTTATAAAAGGGGAAGCCAGATTTTCCCAATAAATTATAGGTTGCATGTTATGAAGATCAAGCCTATAGCCATAAGCCGGGCATAGATTTTACAGAATGATTTTGTTACTGAGGAAAACCTCATAAAAAAAAACTCATGAACACTTTTCCTGACCCAGAAATCATACCCAGAACCTCACGCTCAGCAGAAGAGCTTTGCGACCACTAGACCAGCGGAAAGTCAGTTTCCGTAAATTCGTATTCAGTTTCCGTATAGGTTCCCAAAACTAATCATACGAATGCATAAAATCTGTACAATATTGTCCGCAGATGTTCATTTTTTTCTGTCCGGTACACGTGCAGAACGTTGGTCCCAAATTGCTTTTACCTGGTGGCTTTTAAATGGCGTCGCACGTGTTTGGCGACTCGGAGTCATTCAGTAATATTGGCTAGGACACTTTCCTAATAATTAAGGACCCTAGTTGTGGTTGAACTAGTCAAGCAAGCCCGAGTTCAGCTTTAAGTGCTGCCGTCTGTTTATGTTAATGCTCCAATTAATATTCAACTTGAAGGCTGGTCTGCTTTTAATGCCCGGCGTTAAGAATAACAACTATTTCAGCAACAAGAAATAATGCAGCAAAGTACCTTAGATAATTGTAATTTCACTTTTACCGAATTTCAAAGGCTGCCTTAATGGTCTAGTGGTCGCTTGCTGGGCATGAGATTCTGAGTCGGCTTTGTTGCTTGGTTTTTCATTAGCTGCTTCTCAGTTGTGTTGTGTTCAGAGTTGTATTGTCTCGCCGGTTGTGTTATAGATCCCAATGTAATAGGGGGCGAGCCTATTGCCATCAACCGGGCACAAATCCAGACTCCAAGCTGCCACTAAGAATTACCTAATGAAAAAACCTAATTCCACATTGCCCGACCCGGGATTCAAACCCAGGACCTCGCGCAACAGTCACGCTTGGCAACTACTAGAGACACGAGGCAGTCAATATAAGGTTTACTATTAATGCAGAACCTTATGTTGGTATTGTAAATACCGTTTTTGCATTTAATTTCATCACCAATGAAATAGAGTTCAAAATCGTAGTTTTCTTCTTAAAACCATCTGACTACAAATTCATATTTCCTAAACGCTGACTGTCCCTTACGACCCTCGTAACTCAAAATCCAATTCACCTGATGCTACTAAACCTGCGAACCTTAGTTATACAAGCTACGCCTCGCGACAGATGTGCTCCTTTTTATCAATAACGGTCGCCAAGATTTACTAGCGCCGCATAAATGAGTAATTCATATTATACAGTCTGTATATTTTATGCTTCCAGACCTGATGACGAGGAAGATACTTATTACTGCTACGAAGATCCCCTTGTAAGTACCTCATTATGGAAATATTTAATAATCTTTGGTCTTATGTAGAGGAGCCTTTAGAACTGAAAAGAAGCAAAGTAAAGCGAAAAGCAGAGTAAAAAGAGCATATTGCTATATACAATTATACATACATATTTATTATGCCTATAATACACTTATAGAGACAGTAAAGTTATTCTGCTCCGGCCACAATTCTGCGTTTATTAAAAGTAGCATATAAAGATAGGTGGGGGGAAGCCATCAAAAGGCACCCGGCTATTAGTGGGACCTGAGAGTGTGGGATTTCTACCACCATCGCTAAAACCATTCCAGTGGTCACCATCTGCACGAACAAGGGAGGTCCCGGGATCTCTAAAATGACCAACTTCGAAACCTCATCATGCAACGTCTATTTGGGACATCCCTAGGTAGACTGGACAAGGGTCTCCAAACACTGCTGTAAACGAAGGCACGTGAAGACGGCGAGGCTATCGCCATTATCAGGCCTACATTGAAGAAGTAGTTTAAAGTAATTATGATACAGATTTTCTTTGTTTTTAGGTGGACGGTTACGACAGTGAGGAAGAGAGGCGGCTGGAAGAAGAAAAGGCGAGGAAACGGAGGGTTCATGCTAGAGTGGTACGTATAGATTTACATGAACTTGGAGATTTTCTTTCAGGACCATCTTGCCATGTATACTATAAGAGAAATAGTTGTCAGCAAAGTTAAAGAAGTTATCAAAGAGATGCTACTAATTTGCATTTTGAAGCTTTTAAAAAGATAAATAATATAGGAAAAGCCAGAAAATAAAAAGAAATGGAAAAATCTATTTCTGATTTTATTCCCAAATGAGAAAACCTTCCAGAAATTCATACAGCCAGAAATACAAACGTTGGTTAGGTCACCTAGAAAAATTAACACGGTAATATGGCCAAACCTATTTGAATAATTTATCAGGTAGCTCCCAAAGGATATAAGAACCCACGCCGAAGCTAAACATACCCAGAATCTGTTCAAATAAACACATTCATGTATTTCGTTGGGTTTTTATTAACCGTTCAACGTTTGTGGCTGAATATTTTGTATTTACCTTTCATCATGATTCCGTCGCAATACAAATATGTACGGAAAATGTCGTCAAATTGAACTTCAAAGACTTTAGATTTTTTACCTTCCTTATTATTTGGACGCAACATCTTCCCCTTATTTATAAAAACTATCTGCGACCCGCGGTGTTACCCCGCTACTTTTCTTCGGGATAAAGAGTAGCCTATGTGTTAATCCAGGGTGTCAGCTTCCTCCATACCAAATTTTAGCAAATTCGATCCAGCCGTTTGAGCGTGAATATGTAACAAACATACAAACGTAAAAACACATTCAGAAACTTTCTCCTTTATAATATTAGTGTGATATGATTGACAGTGTTAACCCATTAGACTTATGAGTGTTTAAGTTAAAAGATGTTTTATTATCGTTTTAAGTAAAGGGATAATCTAGACACTTATTCTTACACAGTTTATGATGAACTTTTTTATAAACGTCGCTTCACACTAGGAATTTCTCCTGTATCGAAGGTGCGTTTCACAAACATGACATATCACATACACATCACCGAAACTCGGGACAATCAATTGTTTGCCCCGTGCGGGAATCGAACTCGCAACCCTTATCGCAGCAGTCTAATCGTTTAGCCACTGCGCCAATCAGGTCGCCACATTGGAAGTAGCCAAACTAGGTAGTGTGTTAGAAATTGAATATAGAAATTTACTTCGTTGATAAAGTCTTGATGGAAGCCTCAGCAAACCCAGTTTCTAATTACACGTGCAACAGTTATCGTCTTACAAATTTGTAGTTCGTTAGTTCAATTTGGTAAATGAACGAGTAAATTCTGCCATTTTATCAAAATAAGATTTTGATTTCAAATCCTATAATATTCCAGAGTCACTACTGGAGCCTGCAGTGGCCGTGGGTCAGCAAGAGAAGGTTAATTTACAGAGAATCCAATTGTTTTATGGTGCCAAGCAAGTATGAAGATGCACGCAGGTAAATAAATCAAACATATTTTTACATTTAAGTACTTAAGAATGGCTCTTATGTTGACCATTAATTTCGAGAACACATTATGATCGTACAGTCAACTCACGATTCCGATGATGAATCATTCAAAACTCATGATATGCATTATTAGAAAAAATATGATTCTCATACTTACCACAAGAAGTTAACTATCTTTTTCTGATCTAATAAAAATCTAAAATAACTTGTCGCTGAAATACTACTTAATATCATAGGAGGATTAATAGATAGTGCCATAGTCTTATTTTTAGTATCTATAACTATTTCAAATGGTATCTTTCACAGTACATGTTTTGTTTTAGTTGGGCGTCGGACTCTGATGCAGATCTAGAGTTATATTGATATAATTGTATCATTTAACTGTCATCTCACGCCACGTTAAGGTGCTACATATTTTCATTTTACATCCGATCTCCATTTTTTATTTCTCCACATGTTTACTTAGATAAATGTTGTGTTTTGTATTAATTTTAGCTTGTCAAACCTCAGACAAGTGAACCTGTTAACGTTTTATTTTATTTTTGTGTAGATGGTACTTACTGAAATATTCCTGTTTATCTATGTACTGAACGGAACTAAAATATTTACTGAAGGCACGTACATTTTACCGGGTAGCTGTTACGTTTCCAGGCTAGCTCTTTCCAGACTGTAGTCGGCTAGTTACAGGCCTAAACTCTAGCACCATTATGCAATTTTTAATTATTAATACTTTCATTTTTTCAGAGACAAATATCCTCCACTTCCTACATTACGATACACCGAGGAAATTGTACATTACAGTGCAGAGGATGAGAAACGTGAAGGGAATAAAAAACATATACCATCCTTAAGAGAAGTAAAAGAAAAGGCAAGGAAAGCAAGACAGGAACGGATTGCAAATGGCGACGCTGTAAGTGATATAACCGATGAAAACGACGGATCAGTTCATAATATGAATGATGATGAAAATCCAGAAGATGAAGATGTAACTTCACATTTAAATGGAGAACAAGAAGAACTTATTAATGAAGAAGAATCTGTAAACAGAGATAAAATGATAAATGAAGACGAACTTATTAATGAGGAACCCAGTGATAACATTAATGAAGTGGATAAAAATGAAGTTAAGCAGGTAACTGAGAATAATAATGATGTATCCATCGATGCCTTAAGCCCCATACCCGAAGTTGTTGAAGAAAAAAATCAAGAAATGGAAGAGGTAGCTGCTATAGAAGAGAATGTACCAGAAAAGGATAATGTTGATGAATTAAACAGTGAAGTGAATGAGGATGAGGTTATCAATCAAGTGCTGGGTAAAACAAATGACAGTGCATCTAGGAGTGAGGAAGACAATATACTTGATAATATTTTAAGTGACGAAGGACAGAATTTGGAAAATTCTGAATCCAACAACGAAAGATAAAGACTTGGTTTTTTATTAACATTTTAATAATCTACTCAAGTCAAGTCCTTTAGGAGGATAGGCAGTGAGTGACGAAACAGATGGCTACGATAGTGTAGAACCATCTACTTGTGATATAATTAGTATACTTATTTCATCATCATTTATTTATTTTTAGCATTTAAATATCATCAAAATAGCTTACGTTCTCGTTATGTTTTCATCTGAAAATAATAGTTTATCATTCCTAAGTTATTTTAGTTTCAAAAACTATATATACTTTTTGATCTATAATTAAATTGTGATTAGAGACATTACAATTGGTACAGTGGTTAATCTTAATGGAATTCCGGTCAATAGATCATGAGTTTGAACTCGTGCCAGACTCATTGTTTTCAACACGCTCGTAAATACACCTGGCTTTAACTAACAGTTAATAAATAAAGTTCAAATGAATAGTTAGGTTAATTTTAAATGTAGTAATACCAAACGGTACTGGCCATGTGTAGCTCCAAATAATTGTATGATAAATGTAAAATTTGAATCTGGAATATTAAAATTAAGAGAAAGTTTCATTTCAGTTGTTTTATTTAATTTTCGTTTCATTTCTAGCTAATAACTAATGAGTTATATAATTAGTTTGAGCTAACTAGTGAAGTCAAATATGACGGGTTGTGTTTAAACACTAAAAATGAGTGTGAAAATCACGTGCACTTTGAATAAAATAGGTTGGAGTTAAATCATGGAATTTCTCATTTACTTTTGCAAAGTTCCTTTATGAATTTAAAATGCTTAGCGTTGCAATAAGTTTAACGACCTGCTTGGCGCAGTGGCTAAGCAATTGGACTGCGGTTACGGGTTCGTTTCCCGCACGGGACAAAAATTTGTGTGATTAGCACACGCTTGTCAGAGTCTGGGTGTGATGCGCAGATGTTTGTCCCGTGTCCGGGTGTTTGTGTCTGTGTTATATCATATTTGAGAAACGCAAAATATAAGTCTTGATTCTCACTCATGTTTTGCTTGACTGCGTGACAGCAAAGATAAGATTATTATCTTTTTTCCATGGGTAACAATCAAGCTTGTATTACCCGATGGGGTAGGCAGAGGTGTACCTATACTACACTTACATCACGCCAGTTATCTTAAGGTGCGTCTCCACCTGCACCATTTCAGCGAACATTCCTTCGAAACCGTAACGAAGTGGCGTTACAAATGTGGTTTTCATACCATACTCTCAAAAACTGAGTTACGGGCAAATAATGAATGATCGCTGGAATTTTACGGTTATGTTTTCGGAAACATGTTGCAAATGTGGACGGTCAATCTGTAACGTTCGCCGGAATGTTACGCGGGGACGTGATTTTCCAATGACATACATTAGTTTTATTTTATTTTGAAGCTAACATAAAACATTTCGCTACATATTACTGAAACTATTATTTTTCAAGTAAAAAACGTAATCTATTATGCAGTATAACACCGCCACGACAGTATATAAGCATTACATCCGAACACGGATTAAACATCATTAAATAACGGAGGAAAAGATAAACATAACATAACATCACGCCTGTATTCCCCGAAAGGGTAGGCAGAGGTGAACGTATAGTACACCCACATTTCGCCAGTTATGTTGTAAGTCCCAATGTAATAGGGGGCGAGCTTATTGCCATCAATCGGGCACAAATCCTGACTCCGTGCTGCTACTGAGAATTACCTAATGGAAAACTCAGTAACACTTTGCCCGACCCGGGATTTGAACCCAGGACCTCTTGCTCAGCAGTCGCGCTTAGCGACCACTAGACCAACGAGGCAGTCACAAAAGGAAAAGATAAAACACATTTTAAAATAAAAGGAATGTACTTTGTGAATAAAATTTCGTATTTATGAAGCAATGAAGTTACAATTTATCTTTTAAAGCTTCATTGGGTTCATGTTAAAAATGTTTCAGATCGTGTCGCCCGAAACTCATTGACATCATTTTAAATCGTGTTATACGCTTTCAACAAGTCTTATTTCATTTAAATTATACTTACAGCTTTTATACTAAATATTTAGCAGGTAATATTAAGACCAAAATATAGTGACAAGATACTGAAATGATAGTATTATTTTCTTTAATTTTATCGGGGATAATAATAATTAATCTGCAATGTGTGTCCCCACGTAAGCCTGTTAAAAGACCGGGTATCCTCCACATGGTTGATAGCCCGAGTAAAAAATCGAGATCTTCAAAAAGTACTACAGATAAGGGTATTCAAGTTTCAATTCCATATTTCGTAAGTAAAAATATTATGTTATTATTTAAAGTTTCATCGGAAAAAACTAACAGCCTTGTTATGAATTGTGAAATATGAATAATTATCAAATTAAAATATGCCAAATAGACTGCAGAACCATTTGATAGTTAAATAAATGTAAAATCCTGGTTCCAATTTTTTAAGTTTTTATAAAACGATACAACGAACCCACGATCATCATCATCGTGGGTGCATTTCACAAACATTAAATATCAATCATTCCTTGTCCCGTGCGGGAATCGAACCCGTAACCCCCAGCACAGCAGTCTAAGCACTAAGCCACGGCGTCAATCAGATCGAGAAATTTCTTGATTAATTCCTTGACTAATTATAATTATTTAGCATTGGCGAAAAGTCGAGAGCCAGTTGAGTCTCTTATCACTAATTTTGAAGTACAAACCTACCTGTCAATAATACACACTTACTAACTTCAAAAAACGTTAAAAATGTATGACCATTAACTCTGTAGCCTTGAAAAAATGCCAACATGTTAAACGCCTTACAGCCTACATCAGTAATTACACAGCAACTTTGACCTCAAACACTATTTAGATGCCTGGTCACCGTGACCGCAAGAAGGTTCAATCTGACCTTATTTGACGTATTTTCGAAACTAGAGGTATATTGTATTCGTTCAACGATCGATAGCCGATTTCTCGTCAGCAAAAACGTCACGATTTCCTCTTATTAAAAAAGTTTTCTAGTAAACATGGTAAAATATGGTAAGGAATAGCTTTTATGTAGTTAGCAAGATGCTGTAATAAACTAGTTTTTAATGGGAGGAAAGAATTTCATAACTTGATTTGTCTCGCTGAGTGTTGAATGAACAGATTAATGGGGCTAAATGGTTAAATGATAGTCTGCTATGAGCAAGACATCTTCTAAGCAATTTTCAATTAGATTTTTTTTTATTTCAATCTATATCATCAAACCTTCGTGGATAAAGCCTATGTGTATAATGTTAATTTTGACACACCTATCTTAATTTTTTTAGAAACCGTCGCCCCGCTCTAGGTATTCCTTCTGTATCGTGGGTGCGTGTCACAAACATGAAATATCACATACACAAACACGCAGACTCGGGGCAAACGTTTGCGGATCACACAAACTTTTGTCCTGAGCGGGAATCGAACCCGCATAAAGCGCAGCAGTCCAATCGCTTAGCCACTGCGCCAATCATGTCGACTTTTGCCTGCCATAATTATTTCTTTATTCCATTGTATTTTCTTTTACGTGTTGGAAAAAACAACTTGAGTATTCTATAATCGTCATCGACATAATGATTTCCATAATCACGACATAAAAGCCCCATTAGGTACAGTCGTAACAAAAATATTTAACGATTATTTCGTTATCGACAATATAAAATAAGTCAAATATTAAAGCTTACTTAGGGCCACCAAATATAATACTTCTTGATGCCACTTCTGAGAACCAATTCCATTTTAATTAATATTTCACCTCGAAGGCTATTATTTTGATTGATTTCAGATTTCAATATCGCTGGTAGCATTTGTGCTGCCTTCTCGTTTTAAATTTAAGCAATAATTATTATTTTGTGAAAGGACTCGTAGATAAGTGGTAAAGCCGTGCTCGCCGCGGTCAGTCTTGTGATGGGTGACTGTTTTCATATATTGAGACCTCTGCTTGCTTCGGAAGGCACGTGAAGCCGTTGGTCATGCGCTTGATCTTTCTCCGGTCGTGGCGGTCTACCGTCATCGGACTATGAGAGTGAGGGAATATGGAGTGCACCTGTGTTTGCGCGCATACTTGTGCACTATAATATCTTCTTATAGTGAGATCTTTTGTAAGAACCTTTTTGGGGATTCTTCCATAGGATAAGTTCTACCACAGGGCACGGTTTGAGCCTATCTCCGTCAACTGCTGGACATAGATAGACCTCTCCTAATGCACGCCACTGAGCTCGATCTTTGGCGTTTATTGTCCTGCAAATACTGCTCACCACATTAATTGCCAAAGAATTAGGGAAAAGTTGTCGACAATTATGCTTACAGAACTCCAATTATTATATAAAGCCCTAAATATATCTCAACGCCAAACAGTGTCAAAAAATAATCAAACCCCAGATCAATTTGTTCGGAGCAGTCACGTCGCGCTAATATTTGTGGTACGGGTGACGTCAGGCTCCGATTAAATTCTTATTGGTTTAGACAGGGATCACTAATTACGTGTGACCTTGCAGGTATTGGACGATTCTGAAGGTACACACTGTTGTGTATGAAGGCAGGGTTAGCCTGTAATGAGTACTGAAGATAAACCTTATTAATGCTGTGTGCCTGGTACATTGGATGGATATTGGTTTGAGAAATATATGGTATGATTGTATTAATGTATTTTGTCCATGTGTCAGTGGGTCAGATGCTGAGTTGGTAGCCTTTAAGGCGAGAGCTTGCTGACAGCACTTTTTTTTTAAATCTTGTCCCTACTCTAGGAATTTCTTCTGTATCGTGGGTGCATTTCACAAACATGAAATATCACATACACAAACACCCAGACTCGGGACAATCAAATGTGGATCGCACAATTTTTTGCCCCGTGCGGGAATCGAACCCGCAACCCTTAGTGCTGCAGTCTAATTGCTTAGCCACTGCGCCAATCAGGTCGTCGAACATTAATTTGTATATATTTTATTTTTTTAGTTTTGTAAGCAATTGTATTTTACTTGATTTTGTATGATGTTAAATCCATTCCGCATAAATGTTTTCTATTCTATTCCTTGATGGGGGAGGTATTGTTTTTGACACACAAGACAAAGTTGGCTCTTGTTATTTGCGAAAACCCAATTGGCGAAGTTCATAAGTCTTCGATTAAATAACTGCGGATTGCTGCAAAGTGAAAAATATATTTTAAGTGCTGTAGGTTAGCCATGCTGCATGTAAGGATAGTGTCTATATCAGGACCAACATAAGAATTAAAATATCCATGATAAAAATTGTTATTTATCACGGAAGAGTCGAGCCTCCTAACGCAGGCTTTATTAGCTACAAAGGAGACTCCATACATAATTAGATATGCGAACTTGATGGAATAATAAACAATATTCATTCAGGTAAAGTTATATAAATGTTAATGATTCCCTTTACAAAAATTTACTATTTTACCCGGTTACTAGATTTAAGAAGTGACGAATTGACCACCCCCTTTCCTCCCGTGGGTGTCGTAAGAGGCGACTGAGGGAAAATTCAGAAGATGGGCAGCAGCGTCTTCTGTAACTTCACCACCAATACTGCGATCCCCAAGCCGCTTGCCAAGCGTGGGGATTATGGCAAACCCCCCCGCTTAAACGGGGAGGCCTATGTTCAACAGTGGACGTATTTGGCTGATGATGAGATTTAAGAAGTGGTTATAGTTAAGAAAGGTTTTATCATCATTTATAAGTAAGAGGGATCTTAGATGACTCAAGCATTCCGATAAATGGTAATAGTATAGTCTCTATTGCATTGTAATTTAAACAGTCTGACAACCATATCATTTGGATCAGCTCACGCCTCGTAACCTCTTCGGGGAATACAGGTGTAACTGTATCCACGTTATATTCTGTGTGCTAAATGTAATTATTACGTTACATCATTAGTGCGAGGACTCACTCAGCTACTGCGCATGCGCGTGAAATCGACATGAGTATTTGTTTTTATAAAACAGTTTTAACTTCTTCTTATTGTATGGTTGATAATAACCTGGTGTCAGAGTTTAAACCACCCGTAGGCCTCTGATATGGCTTTACACGCCGTAAAAGTGTGATAGCGAGACCACTACCCATAGCACCTGTATAATCTAATAATTTTCCTGACTAATAGGCTCACAAACTTCTTTTTTAATCACCCACAACACACATGTAACATCACACTGAAGGGGTAGGCAGAGGTACACGTATAGTACACCCACATTTTGCCTAATTCGTCCAATGTAATAGGGGGCGAGCCTATTGCCATCGACCGGGCACAAATTCAGATTCCGTGCTGCTACTGAGTACCTAATGGAAAAACCCAGTTACACTTTGCCAGACCCGGGATTCGAACCCAGGACCTACTCAGCAGTCACGCTTAGCGACCACTAAACCAACGAGGCAGTCATCATCATCAGCCGGAAGAAGTCCACTGCTTAACAAAGGCCTCCCCTAATTAAGGGAGGGGGGGGGTTGCTTTAATCCCTACGCTTGGCAAGCGGCTTGGGGATCGCAGTATTGGTGGTCATGTTACAGAAGACGCTGCTGCCCATCTTCTGGATTTTCCCTTAGTCACCTCTTACGACACCCACGGGAGGAGAGGGGGTGGTCAATTCTAGGCCGGATACCACACGGCACACGGTCACACCTGTCTTAATATTTATTAATTTACTAGTACTCAAACTTTGACCTTTAACCTCACTTCTCTCCATCCATATTATTTCAGTTACAGTAACCGAAAACCAATTTATTTCGTATTAATATGATCGAATGGTCCCTAAAACAGAATTATATCTTCAAAGAGGTCTCTTGATGGAATAACGGACCCTAATCAAGGGTGTTTTTACACACCTTATTACTAAACATGAGAGGTCTGGAGGGGATCGATCTACGTTTGTGTTACATTTGTAGAATATTGGTTTTACCCGCGGCTTCGCCCGACATATTTTCTTTACATAAATTTACAGAACATAGATATTTAATATATTTTTTTTATATATAAACCATGTATTTAGCCACACATAATAGAATCACATAACAAACATATGTGTGGCAAGGCATCCAGCTCAGTATTCGCTGTGCGGAGGGCACAGCACTCATTTTCAGCTGGTCCCTGCGATTAGATCAACAAAATAAAATTTCGACGCGCACTATTAAAAAAAAACAAAGTGAAATATAAAAATCAAAGAACTAAACATACAGGTTTTTACTTTATGAAGATCTAGTGAAAACGTGATTTTGGTCATTATACAAATGTAATAAGGTTGATAATGGATGTTAATATAAAGTTGTTGGTAAATATTATAATACTTTCTCCACTAGCATTTTTTTTTGCCTGTATTAAGGTAGCTTCTTGCCAAGCGTGGGGATTATGGCAACACCCCCTTTCTAAAAGGAGGAGGCCTTCGTTCAACAGTGGACGCCTTACGGCTGATGATGATGAAGGTAGCTTCTTCTTCTTGGGTGTGAAATTGTGAATCTATGATTACTGACTTTGTTATTACAGCTATAAATCACTGAAATGATAATACCAACCTAATTTACATTATATTTCTATTTTATTTTATCAATTTGTAATATTTATATAATTAGAAAATAAACCTGTATTTTGAGCCAAATAAATTATTATTATTATTTATTATATTAATGAATTTAAGCTTCTTCTTCTTATCGTATGGACCCGCATGGTTAATTAATGACTTGGTGTCAGAGTTTAAACCGCCTGTGATCTTTGACATGGCTTCACACAAATCTCTCAGGTGTGCCGGTTTCCTCACGATGTTTTCCTTCACCGTTTTTAGCAACTGATAACTAATTTATAGTACGCACATTAATTCGAAAAGACATTGGTGCGGGCCGGGGTTTGAGCTTGCGACCTTTGACTTGACAGTCCAACGGTCATACCACTCGGCTATCAGTGCTGCAATTAAGCTTGCTAAGTGATGACAAGTATTTTATCGGTTGAGCCATTAAGATGATTTACAAACATCACACATTACATCGCATCCCGGCAAGAAAAGTGTCATAACACATAAAACAACATAAAAGTTACTTATTAAAAATATATGATTTTCCCGAAAATATTGTACCATAAATGAAATATATATATATATATAAATTTTCAACAATGCAACTCTCATAGTTTTTAAATAATCAAGATAGAAAATAATAAAAAATCATAAAAGTTGCATTTTCTCGAAATATCTGTTTTTGTGTTATGACACTTTTTTTGCCGGGAAGCGACATGTTAATATTATTCGTAGAATGGTTTACTGTAAACACTAAAATTCTTGGAAAGTCTGTAACATGTATGAACCAGAGACCCTTTAGGCTTGTGTGGTTTATATGAATGACTTAAGGACAAAGGTCGAAGACGAGGATGTAATTACAAGGTTCAAAAGAGACTGAGCAGGATAACGACACTAAGGCGCTGCGCATACGTGGACACTTTCTGTCTTGTGTCGGATACAAGCTGCTAATGAATGGCGACCTGATTGGCGCAGTGGCTAAGCGATTGGACTGATGCGCTAAGGGTTGTGGGTTCAATTCCGGCACGAGACAAAAATTTGTGCGATCCGCAGATGTTTGTGTATGTGATATTTTATGTTTGTGGATCGCACTCACGATACAGGAGAAATTCCTAGTATAGGGCGACACATCCCGACCTCCACGACCGCTCCCCGTGCCGGTGAGTGTATTTATCATGAAACGAATAAATTGTAAATTGCCCTTGCAGAGTATTCGCACAGTGCCTAAGTCCCGATAGTAAATTACTTATTTTATATCACTGAAGTTAATGGTTTATAATCAAAACGAATCATGAATTACATTTTTTTTCCATAAACTGGAATATTAACTGGTTCTACATACTTCAGTGATTAATGAGTTTTCTCAATTTTACACGAAAACGATATAATGTTTGGGCCTATGCTACTATCACACGGTCGTTCAAAAGTGTTTAATAATTTACTACGACGTAGCGGCGTAGCATTTGCGTCAGGATTTACGCACTGTCTACGGCGTAGCATATTTAGAAGACTACGCATTGCTACGCCGTAAATGATAAGTGGCTCTTATATTGTAAGAAATTGTTTTATGTATTTTTTTATATACACTTAGTATTTTCTATATTCTGTCACTTTTACCTACCCATTTTAAGAAGTGTTTATTTGACTTATTTTGGGTACCTAGTTTTAAAGAAATTTCTATAAAGTA